>JAWNPC010000389.1:5692500-8092500 GCA_035045365.1 Drosophila leonis
AAGAGATAGAGAGAGTGAGAGCCAGAGGCTGTCAGTCTTGCATGCATTTATTTATAGAGTAGGTAACCGAAATGAGTGTTGCGCTCATGCCTAATCACCGATTCTTATTGGAATTTGACACTGGGCGCTCATAAATTAGGCTCGCTGGCGCCGCACAAGTTATGTGCCGCAAAGTGTGAACTTCTTGCACCCAGCATCGGACTGATGGGTATCGTTGGTTCAACTCCATTTCCATTTGCTCATGTCTGGCATGCCTCTTCTTTTTTTAATTTAACGGTAATAAAAACATCACGTATACGCCCCGCTGCTAACGGCAATGCAATAAAACAAATGCTCGTCCCCGCCTAAGCACGGCGAAAGCTTCATCATTTGTTTGCCCCACAGCCAGCAGCAACAACAACAACAGCAACTAATATAAATGGCAGCAGCGACAAAGTGTCAACCAATGACTGAGGGGCGGGGGGCGGCATGCGTGGGCAGCAGCAGCAGCAACGTCGACGTCGGCAGCAGCTGCTGCATAACTCGCAACGCAAGATTAAAGCGCAACACGAAACCAAAAATTCCCATTCCAATTCCCATTGCCATTCTCATTCCCCCCCCCCCCCCCATTCCGTTCCATTCCCACATGTCTATGTCAAACCCAAATGGAATGGATACCGTTGCAGCTAAGAAATTTTTCTAGCGAATTCGTATAGGAAAAAATAACTTGATATAAGAATTTATTGCGGACTTATGGGAGATCTAAGCGAATTCTTGAATATCTCTTTTAATGAGCTATGTTTTCTTGTGAAGACTGTGTAATCTTATCAGAATTTGAATAAGAAAATTGAATTTATAAGTGTAATAAATAAATAAAATATATATATAATATAAATTTTTGAGTTTTGCAACTAGTTTGTCTTTTAGTTTGTCAAGTTTATTTTGGTTGTCTACATATAAACAAAAAATTTCTGAAAACGTAAAATTCTTAAAGAGTGATATGAAATTTGTTTCAATTATTTATGTTATTTATAATTTTTTAAAATTTATGTTTTAAGCATTAAATTCTTACAGAATTTTATGTTATCAGCAAAATTTGCTGAATTGAATTTATTGTTTTAAACAAACGATGAAAAAAATCATTATTTAAAATTCATTAAAATATTTTAAAATCTTTTTTTTTAAACTTTTTAATATAAAAAAATGGTATAATTAAAAAAAAAATTATTTTTTAAAATATATTTTACGATAAGTTAAAAAAATATTAATATTAGTAGTTTTGTCAGATTTATATATATTAATTTTTTTTTCAACAAAATAAAATTTTAAATCTTATTTTTTATTTATTTTTCTAAATATTATTGTATGCAAATTGGTATTTTTGTCAGATTTATATATAAATAAATATATATATTTAAATATGATTCTTTTTTTAAAATATAAATTCTGATATCTATATATTGTATTATATCTTATCTTATATCTTCTTTCATTAAATTATCCTTAGCCAATTCCTTTGTACCTTTTTCATAGGGCATCTTCAGCTTTTCTAGTTCTGCCAACCCTTTTTCCTGTAGAGTATTCAAAACGTGCAGCTACAGCATGTTTTTTATTTAAATATACATAACAAAAAGTAAAAACAAAAAATAAAAAAAAAATCTCATTTTGCTGTGCACGAAAAAAAAAAAACAAAAACAAAAACAAAAACATAAATACATAAAGTGTTGTCGCGTGGTCTACTCATTCAGCTGTTGCATTTGCTGTTGTTTGTTTGCTGTTGTTGTTTGCTTGACATATATTTCTCAACTGTTGTTGTCGTTGCTGTTGTTGTTGTTGTTGTTCTCAGTTGTCGGCGTCGTCGTCAGTTTCCAAAACACACACAAAGACACAAAAGCGCTGAGATTGTAAAACTTAAATGAGAATTGAAATTAATTTGCTGCGCTGCCGACACTCGGCGTGGGCAGCTCCACAGAGGCTGAAGTGTTTTTCATGGAAAACTGGGGAAGTGGCAAATGGAAATGGTTGTGGGCGGCTGGTGAGGCAGTCGATGGACAGGGGGAGAGCGTTTGTTGTGATTGTGTCGATTGCATTGCATAATTGCAAATGACGTTGAAATGTGTTTGCCAGAATTTTTAGGCAATTAGCGTGAACATAAATGAATATTGAGTTCGTAGACAAAGACATATATATGTATATGTCCATCATATTTGCAGACATATATACATATACTTATATATAGATCAGATGTACTAATACTTATCCAATTATTTTGTATTTTTCACTCATTTTTTTCACTCTTCTATACATAAATTTTTGAATTTTTAATAATTTTATTTTTTACTCATATACTCATCCTTGAAAAGTATTCTATTTTTGTAGACATATAAATAATAAATCAATAATATCAAATAATTAATATCTATTTACTAATATCTGGTTCTATAAAAATAAAGTTTCTATCACACATACCTCTATAAAAAGGACTTCTGTAAAAAAAGCTTCTACGATCCAAAGGTCTTTGCTTTTCTATCACATCTTCATGCAAATTGGAATTTTTTTGAGCTGAAAATTTTTCTGTTTTTGCACTATTAGTTTTACTATTATTTCTACTATTGCTTCTACTATTGCTTCTTTTAGACATTTTTATTTTCTAATACTGATGATTTGTAAACTTGTTTAACATTTGTTTGGCAGCCTAAAAATATTCTAAAGTTTTCACTTTAGAATTGATCAGAAACTTATTTATCAGTTTACATAGTGGGCTGCGTTCAGGGCTCAAATTCTACTCAGTGAAGTCATAAAATATAATATTTTCATTGTATTTGCTATAAAAGAAAATATTCAGCAAATTTAATTAATGCTCAAAATTAAAAAAAAAAATTTAATAATTCTGTAACAAAAATGTTTATATATATTTTTATTATTTTTTTGCAATATTTCAAATGTACTTTATTTTAAATATTTAAATGATGTTTTTTTTAAAATTATAATTAATTTATTTAATTTTATTATTAATTTTTTAAATTATATTAATTTATTATTCATTTATTAATAATTTATTGTTAATTTATTTTTTATTTATTATTAATTAATTTTTTATATTATTTAATTTAGTTTCTTTTTAATATTTTTACGTTTCTTTAATTTAATTTAATTTTTAAATAATTTATCGTTAACCTATCATTAATTTATTATTAATTAATTATTATTATTATTATTTAATTTAGTTTCTAATATTTTTACGTTGCTTTAATTTTATTTATTTGTTTTTGTATTATTAATTAATTACTATTATTATTTAATTTTGTTTGTTTTTAATATTTTTACGTTTTTTTAATTTAATTTAATTTTTTAATAATTTATCGTTAACCTATTATTAATTTAGTATTATTATAATTATTTAATTTCGTTTCTAATATTTTTACGTTTCTTTAATTTAATTTTTTTTTTATTATTATTAATTAATTACTATTATTATTTAATTTTGTTTCTTCTTAATAGTCTTACGTTTATTTAATTTTAATTTTTTATTTTTGTAAAATTTTTTATGGTTTTTTTTTATTCAGTTTTATAAATATGTAAATGGTCTTAATTTTAAATTTTTATTCTTACAAAAAATTAGTTTATAAAGTTTTTTGAAATTAGATATTTACACTTTAAAAAAAATGTATTTAAAATATGTTTTAGGTTTGTTTTACGTAAACAAACATAATTCTATATACAAATCTATGTTGAGTCGTGTTCAGCTCGTGCTATATAATTTCTCTCTCTATAATCTGGTCTAGCTGTATTCAGTTCGTGTCAGGTATGAACATACATATGTCGATGTAGCTATTTACTTAGTGGAGTCTCATTCCCTCTCCACATAATCCGTCTGCTTAATATCGTGTCACGATATACATATCTTTGTAAACCTCTATAAACTTATCTAATTAACGAAGCGTTGAGCGTTGAGCGTTGAGCGTTGTGTCATCGAAGCGCTCATTTCTGCTGAGCTTTGGTTGAGTTAGGTTGGGTTGGGCTTCGCTTCTGGCTTGGCGCTGCAAAGTGGAGCATGCCACACGAATTCGGGCAAAGCGCGCGAGTGGGCAAGGTCATCCAGTTTGATGGCAATTGAATAGGGGTAAGGCGCAGGCGGAAGTGATTTAGGGTGGGGGGCTATAAGCAAAGCCAATAAAGCTGAAACAAAGTTTTGCATATTTGTCTGTGTGTGTGTTTGACTCTCTCTCTCTCTCTCTCTCTCTCTCTCTCTCTCTCTCTCTCTCTCTCTCTCTCTCTGTGTGTGTGTCAGCACTGTCAGCAGTTGCCCACTTGTGTGCTGAGGGCCAACCGCCGCTCAAATGTCACGCTCCATATACTATTTTTTTTTTGTCTGCTCCTCAATGCTGCTCAAGGCCCACTTGACGAGCCACTCGGAGCAGCAACAACACTTGAATAGTGCTCCAACTAATCCCATATTCTTTATCTGTCCCTCTCTTTGCAGCTCTTTGCGTTTGTGGTTTAGACGTTTAGCCAGTTGCCCGTTGCCACGCCCCGTTGCGGCGTGCGCCCCCAAAGCAGTCAAGACGACTTACTCGATTATGAAGCTCAGCTCGCCGCGGATCATGCAGCAGAAGCGCACCAGCAAATCCTCCAACATGTCCCGGGTCTCGATGACCACCTCGACGGCGGAGGAGAATCTGATTGAGTCGAAGCTCTTTAGCTGGCTGCGACTCTTTCGCTTCGCCTCGCTGCTCTGTCGCGCCGAATAGAAAATACATATAAATACATACACATATACAAACAAACAAACAAACAAACAAACACATACATATATAAATATATATAAATATAAAAGATAATGCAAATCTATAAAAAGAAAAAGAAAATAGATAAAGTAACAGATACTCGTGCTAGTTTGCCGCTTTCAATTCAAGTTTTCCTATTATGCTAAAAACTAAAAATTAAACAAATTTAAAATGAAAAAAAATTAAAATATTAAATAAATATATTAAATTAAAAAAAATATTAAAATTCAAACACTTTCTAGATTCTGCAATGTAGACACTAAGAATTGGAATTTCATCTACTTAACAATTTGAATCAATTAGTTTTTCTTTTTGGTGTTTGTTTTTTGCCTTTAACTTTCACGAATTAAGTCAATTTTTAGTGTAAATTTCGCTTTGCGGAATTTGTCGCGCCTTTCGTACCTTTTGTATTGTAATAAGCAAAATAAACAAACAATTTTATGATATATGACAAAAAACATAAACAAAAACAAAAATTTATTGCGAGCTTTTGATTGCTTCAGTTCAAAAACAATAACAACAACAACAAACAACAGCAAACAACAGTAACAGCAACAGCAACAACAGCAACAACAACAACAACAAAACGAGATATATATATTTTTGTAATTTACAACACTGTTTTTGCGTGTCACAAAACAGCAACAGAGTTTATGCAAGGCAAATAAATAAAAAAAGTTTAACTAAATGCTAAAAATGCAATATACTAACAATAATAATAATAAAAGAAATAATATATATATATAAAAAAATAAAATAAATAAATATATACATATATAGAGGCATATATTTACAGTTTTCAACTCGATGCGAGCAAAATGCGCTTAGCCAACACTTAAAAAAAATAAACAAAAAAAAAAACAATACAAAAAATTATTCAAATAAATGACAAAAGTTTATCCCAATTTAAAGTAATTGTAAATTGCATTTAATCCAAAGATGTTGCCAATCAAGCGTAGAACAAATTGTCAAAAACAAAAAAAAAACAACAACAATAATAATTCAAAATGCAATATTATTTAAATAGTACTTCAATTAAAGCCAAACAACAAACAGCAGCAGCAACAACAACCAGCAACAAAATATCATAAAACCTATGTTTAATTATTAATTAGTTAGTAAGCAAATGCAAAAACAAAACAAACAACAAAAACAAACAACAACAACAAACACTGTACTAAACAAAACAAGGCGCAAATAATGCAAAAAAAAACAACAAAACAAATAAGAAATGTTGACAAGATATACAATGCAATAAATCGATAACGATAAATAAATAAAGTCTTTAAGCATGTTGTGTGTTCAATGCAAATAAATACAAAAAAAACCCAAAACAAACACAAATTGACTTTTCTTTAAGCACATCAATAAATTCAAATTCAAATTTAAATGCGCGCCAAACTTAACATTTAGCCAAAAGCCATCACAGAACTCTAGATGGCGCTTTCAGATTCACTGACAAATGTTGCTTGGCATACGCACTAGCGCTTAACAGCATTTACTGCTCTTAGGAGTTAACAGAATTTGTTTGCCGTGGCATTGTCAGCTTAACAGATTTGACTGCATTTACAGCTTGCGCAGCGCCCAGTTTATGTTAAATTAACAGTGACATGTGCGTAGCTTTTAGCTTTGCATGAAATTGAAGCAATGTGAACTCTGTTTCTTTGTAACTGTTTAAGTCTTTTAAGAGTCACTGACCAGCGAGGTTAAAAGCTCATTAACATTTTTAGCTTAGTTAACGGTTATCCTTTTTAGGTAAGTATCGTAATAGCGGTAAATACTTGCCAGCAGATATAAATTCCATGGATGTATATCGACGTGCCTGCTATCAAATGCCGATATATCGATACAGATAAATTCAAGCTACAGGCAATGGAGTTCTGATTGGAACTTGACTTCCAATGGGATATTTTCGGTTTTTTCTAGATATGTAAGCCAAATATTTAAGAATTTGTTCAACTGAATTAGCTGCGAAGTTAAAACAAATATTTAATAAATTTGGTTTGAAATACGACAATTGAGTTTATATAATTACTTATTATACCTATGTATATATATATGCATCATTTATATGTAAAAATAAATATAAAATTTATAACCTTTTATTTTAGATGTTTCACAGAAACAATGTGGAATACACATATATATGGGTTAGAGCACATTTGATATTTGCCGCCAATTCCAATCGCCGATTCTCTTTTAAGCTTATATTTCTGTTTAGAATGCGGTGTGTAAACAAAGAGCAACAATGAGAAAAATGTTTTTCCCTTGAAGCATGCGCAGTGGAATTAGCCGGCGTCGGGCGAAAAGCAGCCTGCGACTCGTGAAAAGTTCGGCAAGTGCCGAAGACTGCGGTTCGGCTGAAGCTGTTTTCCTCGAATTTCCCCTTCAAGATCAAAGATCGGCAACAAATTGTTGCTTGGATGTTTCAGTTAGTGTTTCGTGCTCGTCGAGTGTTGTTCTCGGTTTTTCCTCAACATAAACGAAAGTTTTTGTCACAGCACACACACAGTATATACATACATATATACGCCTATATATGCTGAGTGCATATATATAGATAGTTATATATATATACATATAAAATTATAATCAAAGCCGATTTCTGTGCGCTGTGTGCTTTAACTAAATCGAATAACGTGTTTCAGTTTTCTCAATGGTTCGTTTAATTACTCAATTTACCACCCACCCACCCACACACACACACACACACATACAGACGCACTTGAAAATGGATTACATAATCGCAGCAAGGAAAAACGTGGAAAAACACGTTTTCCACTTGAAAACTGAAAAATGAAAAACGTTTGATTAATCATGCGTTAGTTAATGCCTGTGCACTTAAAGCAATTATATTTTTGTTAAAAATCATTAAACCAATGGGCACTTAAGATCAGTTCGCTTCCAACTAGAAAAAAGAGGGCGGTTACAAGTGGGGGGTGTGTGTGTGTTGTGGTAAAGCAGAAGAAGTAGTAGAAGTAGTAGATATATAATCGAAGCATGCTGCACTCTCAGCATGATTTTTCCGACCAAAAGTTTAACGAACTGAGTTCATTTCTATTTTTGAAATTTATACGAAAAAGAAAAGAAGAACTAGAAAAATGAAAGAAAAGCAGCCAACGCAACGGCACAAAAAGAGAAAAAAAGTGAAAAGTCTGCATGGTTTTTCCGCTGCGGCAAAATGTGTGCTATGGGAACTGATCATCTATAAGACGCCTACACTGTGCGAATTCTCATATGCCACTGGACATAAAGCGAGCAGAAATTATTGAGCGCAGATGAATGTATGAAAGTTTTATGGAATTTTTGCTCATTGCGAAATTGCTACAGTAAATATTCGCTAAGATGTGCGGCTTAAGAGAAATTCTAATATTTCTAAAATTTATTTTATTTATATTTTTTTATATTTATTTCTAATTCTAAAATTTATTTAAATTATTTAAAATTTAAAAAGAATTCTTTTTATAACAGAATATTTATTTCTGTTTTAATTTTAATTTTAATTTATTTCTTTTATAAAAAGAATTTTATTTAAATTTTTTTTAGAATATTTATTTTCTTTTTTTTTTATTTGAAAGTATATTTTGATAAATAATTCTTATAAATATTTTTTTTTAGTTTTAAAACTTTTTATTTTTTTTTTGGGTTTTTTAATTTTGTGACAAAATTTTCTTTATCAAAATGTTTTCAATTTATTACAATAAGTTTTATTGTTCACAAAAGATTGTTTTTAATTTCATATCAACTCTGCATAGATTTTTAAAAATCTTAAAAATTTATTTACTTAGCAAATATTTGTATTCAAAATGAAAATTCCGAAAAGTTAATTGTAGTATTATTTTCTTTGTTTAAACTAACATTTGCAAATGTTAGAATCAACAAATATTAGAAAGCATAAACATTTTAAATTGCTAGAAATTATTTTCCAAAAAGTTTTCTACACTTAAAGAAAAATTTGTAATATTTATTTTGAGCCAAAATTTGATTTAACTTACAAAAATATATATATAAATATCTGCAACAAATTATTTAAATCTAAAAAAGCCAATTTGGAACACAATTATTATATTTTTGCTACAAATTATTCATATCTAAAATGGAGAAAAAATTGTTTAAAATTATTTTTTTATTTGATTTTATTTTTTATTAAACAGTTTTTGCTAAAAACTTGTATTTTTTTTTTATTTTTTTAATGATTTATCTATAATCAAATCATTTTAATTTGTGAATAAGCATAATATATATGTCTTAATATTTTATATATAGCCTGAAGAGCTTCACACTTGATTTTAGCGAATATTCACTGTAAATATATATTTATTTTTATTGGCAAAAATTTGCTGAACATTTTCGTCAATTTCACTTTCATAATGCCATTTTGCTATTCACTTGAAATGCACTTAAATTGGAAAATGAAAATATTCGTGAAAGTCTTTTTACCTCACAGAAAAGTTGTTTCAAAAACACAAACATTTATGAATATGTATTTCATATTTAAATTAATGGCTTCTCTGCTGCTTCCTCTTCAGCTTTTGCTCGCTTGCTCAGACTAAGTTTATGAATGATATCAGTGGACGGTTGTTGGCTAGGCGTGTGTAGTATTTATGTCCTTGCCACATGCCAAAGAGCAGTCGGCAGCATAAACATCTCATGCGAGTTGGAGACCTTCATAAATGCTGACAGTTGGCTAATTCTCCACAGAGACAATGTAGTTATTGGTTCCATATATTAATATGCATACAACTAAAGTATATACTACAAATAAATATATATTCTATAGCTGCGACAACTAGAAGCAAAAGAAATTGGCAAACACAAAGCTAGCGAATGGCGTCAGCGTTCATTTTTAAAAAAGTCGAAATCGAATGTATAGATATATATATATATATAGATATAGAGAGCAGCGAAAAAGAATTGGGAATTGAGTGCGAAAAGTCGTATAAACATTTAGCCCACTTCCGTTAGAAAATAGCACAGAATTGACTCTACAGACAATTTCATCAGAGACTTTAGAATAGGTCATGATTTATTTGTGTACGACTTTTCGCTTGTCTCTGACATAATTGGGTTGGCTGTTCAGGTGTGCTTCAAAGCAAATGGTGATTGATTAGCCTATGTGAGAGGCCTTAGTGAACCAGTTTAACTCTCGAATCTCTTACCATCAGTGCAAATTCCTCGACTCATCCAGTTTGATCTCTTCTGTACTCACAGTGTAATATGTTATATTGAAGTGTGTCCCTTATCCAAAATCAAAGAAAAAAAATTCAATATCCCCTTGAAGTGTCTTCGTTAAGATCCAAAATAATAATATTCATAACGAAACCGTAAAACACAATCGCAAAGTAGTTTAACGTAGGCTGTGAAAATTTAATATGTCCGGGCCACCGCCATTTGGCAATGGACCACGTGGCTGGAATCCACGTGCACCCAATCCTGCCTCGCCATCGCCGTCGTCGTTTCTGTATCGTCCGCCCTCGCCGTGGACAACAGCGCCCAGTCCGCCGCCCATAATTTCTGGACCGCGTGCCTTTGGTCAGGCCATGTCGCCGGCGCCACAGCTGCGTGGCCAGCGACCCATTGGCAGCATCAGCAACAACAACACCATGCCGCATCCACGTCCACAATGGCCTGGCGGCAATCAATCGCCCGCACCGTATCAGCCGCCGGGCATGTTTGAGCCGTCGGGCTATGCGTATGGCGCCGCACCACGTCCCTATCGTCCGGCTCCGATGCAGCATCAGAATTCGTATGGCGGCCAGCCGACCAGCTCGTTTCAGCTGTCGCCCACACCGTCGCCCATTGTCTGCCAAACGCCCAGCTCGGACTTTACATACAGCAGCAGCAGGCAGACGCCGCTGTCGCATCAGCATCAGCATCAGCAGCCGCATTATCCGCAGCCGGCACCACCGCCGCAATATTTGCGCCAGCCAGGTGCACCACCACTGCCACCACAACCGAGACAACACGGACAGGATCAGATCGATTTTGTGGGCGTGCCCCTGGAGCCGCCACAGCCCAGATCCTATGTCATCTACGACGATGAGGAGGAGTTTGGGCCATCGACTGCCGAAATAATTGCGAATCAATCTCAAGACTACATCGATGAGAAGCTAGCCGAGTATCAAATGACAATCACGCAGCTGCAAGGTAAGTGAAGATTACAAAAAAAATAATTATAATTAAAATATAGAATATATAGAATTATGAATAACTAAAAAATTTAGGACAAAATTAAGCTTAAAAGTTAAAGAAAAATCGGATTTTTGCTTCCTATTTACAAGAGAGCTGCAGATATCAATTTAATTTATTACAGAAACCTATAGAATTTAGTACCTATATAGACTATATATGATATACTATCAGCTTATAGTTTCCTACTTTAATCAAAAACAAGTATGAACGTTGTAGTGGGGTGTTACCGACATACTCATTCACGCCCAGCTCCAGCTCGTGTATATATAATTTTCATCGATCGTTATAGGATCTTAACAGTAACTCACATGCCAAATTTGGGCATTCTAGCTCTAAAACTGTTGAAGATACAGTTTTACCAGATTTACCACGCCCCCAATGGGCGTAGATATATATTCGCCATATCTTTTTGATCTTAGGTTGTCAACGCGAGTATACGTTCCAAATTGAAAGTCTCTAGCTTCAATAGAGTTGAAATGGTTTGCGTTCATACGGACAGCCGGACGGACGGACGGACGGACAGCAAGATGGACATTGCACAAACCCAATATACTCATAGCATTTTCGTGAATGAGTTGCTAAACCAGTTGAGAATTGCTAAGATAAATGATATCATATCTCTATAGAAATGTTATTGGCATAGCCAAAAATGTTTTCCATCAAAATAGCATTTAAAATATTGTATGAGTATTTAAAAAAAAAAAACTTTTATTTTTTAATTTATATTAGTTTGTTATATAATTTATTTGCTTTGTAATATAACAAACATTGTTCGATGGCCTCACTTGGGCGTTACTATGTCGACCATTGAATGGGACAGCGTAACGCTATTCAGAATGTCCAGTACTTTTTGTACATCTTGGAGTTCGGTGATCGCTTCTGGGGCACCAGTTAGATTGATCAGTTTGCCATCTATATTGAGCGTAAATTGATTTTGCTTAAAGATGATGACACGATCGTAACGCACCTGACATTTGGCGCGCTGCTCGGGCGGCAGCTCACGGCGAAAGATCACACACGACGGCTGATACTTGTGGCGCTCACGTTCGGGTATCTTGTGCACCTTCAGATCGCCCGTGAATATGGTCAAGGTGTGACGTTGCAGCACAGCCGAAGACACCTTATACAAGGTGACCTTGCTGCTCCAGCGCTCATTGGGCAGTTTCATGTGCTTGACCGCATTGGCCAGCTTGACCAGAGGCAGCTCCAGTTGATGTTGCTGCTGACGCGTCTCAGCTGGAACGATCGTGGGCCGTATGACATACCAGGTGTCATAGTAGGTCACCTCTTCAACAATATTCTCATTCGAATCGCTGTGCAAAATGGTTTCCACATCATTCTGCTGCTCCAAGAAGTTTCTAGGCTCAGTGATGGCTACGACAGCGCTAAGTTTCTCAATTCGCTTGCCTTGCGGTTCTTCTACAGCTTCTTCTTCATATTCTTCTTTATCTTCTTCTATGTCTTCATTAGCTTCTTCTTCTTCCATCGCTGGGCAAACCTCGCTATCGACTGGCTGCAGCGCACGCACGTTTTTACCCGATTCTCCATTGAGTATACGCTGCACAGGCGCAGGCACAGGTGCAGGCACAGACAAAGCTTTTCCTGCAGTTGGCTTCCTCTTCAAATAGGTTTCCGCTATTTCATCTGACGATTCGTTCAAGCTGTCATCGAACAGCTGCTTCAACTGTTTGGTGCGATTGGCTGTTTCGGTCTTGTTGGTCACTTTCGCTTGCAAATCGGATTTTTTAGCTGTTGAAGCCAGTTGACCAAGAACTTTACGTTTACGCATATCGAAGCCAGAGATAGACAAGGTGCACAGCAATTTTCAAGTCTTCTTCTTGTTGAAAGGATTTACAATCTGTTTGACAGTTTACAACATTGCCTTAGAGCAGAGAAGCATCGAGAAACATCGTTTACATTACTTATCGATAGTACGATAGGCACGTTAGAGACAGAGAATGCAGAGCAATTCCAAGTCTACTTCTTGTTGAAAGGATTCTCACTCAGTTTGACAGCTGAACATCGATAGAGCAACATCGAGAAGCAACATTTGACAGTTTACAATGGTAACTTAGAACAGAGAAACTTCGAGAAACATCGCTTGTAATACTTATCGATAGTACGATAGGCACGATAGAGTGAGCCAGAGAGAGAGGGAGAGAGAGAGAGAGACAATGCACAGCAATTTCTTATTGTTAAAAGGATTCACAATCAGTTCGACAGCTAACAGCGTTAACTAAGAGCAGTGAAACATCGAGCAGCATCGTTTATAATACTTATCGATAGTACGAAAGGCACGATAAAGTGAGCCAGAGAGAAAATGCAGAGCATTTTGCAAGTCTTCTTCTTGTTGAAAGGATTCTCACTCAGTTCGACAGCTGAACATCGACAGAGAAACATCGAGAAACAACATTTGACAGTTTACAATGTTAACTTAGAGCAGAGAAACTTCGAGAAGTATCGCTTATAATACTTATCGATAGTACGATAGGCAGCTTTTATAGTTGCACATCAGTGCTTTGCGACATATTGTTTTTTTCTGCTGAAGTGAAAAAGTGAAGTCGAGTGAAAAATTCAATTACAAAAAAAAAAATAAAAAATGAACAATTGCACGTTAACTACACATATTGTGTGTGGCACAGGTATCTAAGAATTATAATTATACATAGATATATGTAGAAACACACCTAATTATACATATGTATACAATTTTTCTTTTGTATCAATTGCTGAAGTTTGGTTAGAGCTGAAAAAGACTCGAAAGTTCTTTGGCTTAATATTGTTAATTATAGATATTTACACATGTAAATCTATAAACTGATATACAAATACATCTATCTATATACATCTCTTTACATTCCTTTGGGTGTCGCGCTGTGCCCACTGATGATTCAGCTGCGGCCCCCCTTGAATGTCTCATCTGAACTTGACCCAGTCGCCCACGTCGATCAACGTCGCCCAAGTCTTTAAAATTGACCATGCACACCACACACCAAATTTCTGTGCTTTCTTTCACCTTTCACAATGTGTGTTTGTCATGTAAGAACTACAATACATGTAGACATATGTTTGTGTGTATACCCTGTAAGAACATGGCGCACATATTTAGCTTGGCAATTGGACAATTATCAATTGCCAATTGCCAATTGCCAGGGCTGCAAACCAACAGAAAAAAGTTTGTTAGTTCACAATGGTCATTAGCTCTTTGCTATAAGATTTAGCTCATTGATTTACATTTCTGCAAAATCACTCTCTAGTCGTTCACTTCCATGTGCTATGCAATTTTTGCTGCTCTATTTATAGCTGTATTAGTAATCGCCAATCGAGCAAGGCATTATAAAGTCTTCATACACATTATACAAACCAATTTTGGTACTTTTGACACAATAAATGTGAATGGCGAATGCAAAGATAGATGAAATACATGTGTAACAATTTATTTTGGGATTTAACACATTTCATTTGATTACACTAGCCTACAAGTTCAACAAATTGTTGGTTTAATTTCATCAGCATTATTTATATATTATAACCAAATCGTAAAGTTCAAAGTCAAATTTGATTTTGAACTCAATTTAATTCATTTTTGATGAAATCTTTTAAAATAAAAGGACTTTAAGCTTGCTGAAGAGTAGATATGGGCATGTTGAGTGTTACATATGAGTATACGAGGTCTGTTCAAATAGTATCGCAAATTTGCGGGTTTTGTTTATTTTTAAAAAAATATTTTCGTTTATGAAAACAAATAAAAGCCTTTATTATACAACTAAGTTGGGTAAATATAATATATACAGATACAGAAAATAGTAGCCAACTTGTTAGCTTAACTCTTGGCCAAAGAGAGTGTGCTGGCCAAGCTTACGCAATCTGTGGCCAGGCTCCTGTCCAGCGAATCTAGCGAAGGGGACAGCGCTTCATCTGGTCTCAGTTCCTGACTGAGTGCATATGTATTGTAGCAGAGCACCAGTCGAGTATTCAATCCCTCGAATATGCTGGCCACACTGGGCTTCAGATTGAAGAATATGATCTTTTGCTGCCTGGCGCGAAAGTCAGCGACCATTGAGGAGATGACTTTGGCGGCGGTGAAGTCGGCTGCATAGATATACGTGCAGTCGATGACGATGGGCAGCTCATTGCGGCTGCCCGACTTGATCACCATGTTGCGCACAAACTCAACAGAGGGAAAGATCAGGCAGCGATCGGGCGTTATTTTGAGAAACTGTATGCCCTGCTCCGTTTCCAGCTGCTCCACCATGACCTTGGGTCGTGCCGAGTGATACAGTATGAACAGTTGATTGGCTGCAATGGCCACCAGAATGCCAATCTCCAAGGGCAGGACCAGGCAGGTGATAAAGGCCAACACGCCAGGCAACAGATCAGAGCCTAGAAAGCAGAGCATAAAGGAGTAAAGAGAGAAGATTAGGCCCTGTTGCTTCAACTCACGTTTGCTGCGCCACATGGGTACTACGATCTGGTATTGCACTTGGAATATGACCGCCGATATGAGTATGGCCGCCAGCACAGCTCGCGGTATAAAGCTAAAGTATTCGGTGAGAAAGCTTAGAGCTAGCACCACGACAAGGCCAATGTAAAGATTGGACATGCTGGTGCGACAGCCGCTGGCATTGTTGATGGCCGAGCGGGCCAGGCCGCTGTTGCTGCGATAGCCGGAGAAGAGCGAATTGGCTATGTTGGCCATGCCCGTGGCAAATATCTCCTGGGTCATGTCGATGGGCCTGCCCTTGGCAAAGGCCTTGCACACCGATGCATTCTCGAGCAGTGCTATCAGCGGCACAATGATCAAACCATAGCCCAAGTCCTGCACCATCTCGAGGAAGGTTTCGCCAGCTACAGCTGGAATGCCGGCTGTGGCGTTGCCAGGCTGTGGCTCAATTGAGAAGGGTGGCAATGCCAGCGTTGGCATGCCAGGCGGTATATAGCCAGTCAACTGAAAGGGATTCCTGCCAGTCGCTTCCAACTGCATGGCCATCACTGTGGCGGCCAGCACAACAGTTGCATTCCGCGAGATGCCCACAAAGCGTATGAGATGATTCACCATGCGCTGCCAACGATTACGTTGCGTTGGCTCCTTTGGTCCAATGGTCATTCTGCCCAGGCTGCGCATGATCAAGAGTATAACGACACAGCCAACACCTAGACAACTGTCCGCTAGGCGTATATCGCTTATGTTCTGAAACATACTAATCCAGCGCTGCAGAAACGATGCTCCATCGCTATTCACGCCCAGTATGTACTTCATTTGCGAGGTGCACACAATTAGCGCTACGGCGCTTGTGAAGCCCGCACTCACCGGGCCCGACACAAACTCCACCAGGGAGCCCAGCTTGAAGAGCGCCATCAGCAGCTCAATGCAGCCCGTGAGAAAGGTGAGCAACACCGAGCGCTGCCACGAGCCCTTGGCGAACTGGTACGTCATCAGCGAGGCAACAGCTGTGCTGCCAATGGTGCAGTCCTTGCAGGTGCCCAGCAGCACGTACATGAAGCAGCCCATGAACGAGCCATATAAGCCGTACTGCAAAGAGAATTTGTTATGGCAGAGATTAGATAGAGGAATAGAAGTGGAAACAGACTAATTGTTGAGTCTTACAAACTAAATCATACTCTGTTTCGAGCTCAATAAGAGCTGCAATTAGATTGATATTTGTTTTCAACTGCACTGCCAAGCAAATTTTTAATGAATGAGTATAAAATTGAAGAAGAAAAATATTTTAGAATAATTTTTAAGATATTTATTTTACTTGATTTTATTAAAAAGACAATTGAATTAATTGAGTGTCGTTTGAGTTCTGAGCCTGGACTTGGTCTACAAAGTTAATATTTCTTTCCAATTATCTATTTTAAATCCAAAAAATTCAAAAAAATAATGTGTTTTGCAATTCAGATTTGTTTTCTTTTTTTTAAAGTTTGCAATTTTAATTGATTTGTCATTTAAAATTTAAAATAAATTTGTTCAGTCGTTGCATTAGCTTGCAACATTCTTGAGTAATTTTGGTGTTTTGTTATAACAATTGACAAAGAACTTGTGGATTGGAATTTATGCCCTTCTTTCTCGACTTGTGCAAGAAAGTAAGGACGATACGTTTTTGAAAATACATATCAATATATCTAATATATCTCTCTTACCAACATTTGTGTTTAGATCTATCAAAATATAAAGTTGAAAATATAATAATATAATAAAAGCATATAAATTCACGAATACGTCAGCAACTTTTATGCGCACTTAAAAGAATATCACATTTATTATGATATTTATTTAGTTTATGATTTTCACTTGGAAACCCTAGAACTACCTATAAAGATAAGGCTGTGAAAACATATTTGCACAGACACATGAGCTTACCTGAGGTGGCAAATTCACAACGCCCGAGTAGGCCAGACCTTGGGGTATGACCGTGAGGCCCACTGTCAGACCTGCAATCAGATCGCCAAATGCATCGCTGCGGCTGTATTTGGGCAACCAGCTGAGGATGGGCAGACGTTTCTTTAGGGTCTTCAGGCGGCAGATGTTGCCACAGCGGCGACTGCAACAGGATTCAGTTGACTCTTGCTTTGCAGCTTCCAGCTGCTCGAGACTTTTGAACTTTGAGGTGCGATGATCGGTCAGCAGAATGAACTCTGTGGAGCTGTTGCTGAACTGCGATTCCAGATTATGATTGAGTTGTGTTTGTTGGCGAAATGTCACCTCGTTTTCAAGCGTGGACATTCTAAGAGTTATTTTTTTTTCTTTTTTTTTCGTTAAACTGCGATCTTGACTGTCTATGAACTGACTGAGTGGAATTTAGATTGGACTGATTATATTTGGAGCAATGCTGCGCTGCTGCTGCTGCTGCGGCTGCTGGCAGCGGCTACTGCGGCACGCGGCTCTTATCGCGGGCCCCAACTGCTGTTTGTACAGCCAATGGCGTAGATGTGGGAGCGGGATATAGGTTGTATGTTTCAGTTAACTGCGCGCAAAGCGTACTATAATCTCACACCACACCACACGATGACCAGCCCCCAAAGTTGTTTATCCAAGTGGCAACTGTTGCTCCAAATTTTTCCATTTATCAATTGGCCTCTGATTATTGGGCGCGCAAATATTGATGCAGATCGATAGCTTGCTAAGTGCGTTGATATGACATCTACCTCGCTTAGATAAATGTAGTCCAACTAAAATAAATTCATTTTCTTTATTTCACAATTTCTGGAAATATAAATTATTTAATATGCGCTCTATTCGGTTGCCAAGTCATAAAAAAAATACATTAATTATATATATCAAATATTATCTATTTAATGTATACTTAAAACTTATTCTTATATTGCATACTTATACATAGAAACTGTATACTCTCTTAAAATTATATATAGTATATTTGATGATATATTTTTTTAACAATTTGTACATTTGTTCTTCCTTTCTATTTAAATACTTGTTAAACTTTCACAAAATTTCCTTAAAATTCCTTTTAAATATCACTTTAAATATTGCTCCTAGTATTTGGTAAATTTCCTCTTAACGAATTGCCTAGCGTGCAAAAAGCCCATCAAAAAGCGTACCGAAATATATGCCTAATTAAATTTAAATTACCTCACAATAAATTTCCTTATGTACAAATTTCCTACAAAATAGTAGCCTTAAGAACATACATGAGCAGTGTTGCCAATTCCGCTTTTTTCCCGTCAGATCTGGCTTTTTTCAAAGTCTGATTAAGTGAAAAATTTAAGAATAGCGGGAAGCGGGAATTCTAGCTTTTAGCTGTATTGCTTTTAGCTTTTTCTGGTTTCAATTCCCACCAGATTTGACGTGTTGAAACTTAAAAAAGTTGATAACACTGCACATAAGTGTTAGCTTTCGCCAAATTTCCTCTTAAGCATATTTAATAAATTTCCCTCATATATAATATGTCCCAGATAAATATACTTATTTGAAATGTGCTTTTCAAATTAAATTCCTTAAATTCCCATTAGGCATTCCTTGGCGCAAAGAAATTTGCATAATTTAAGCAAAAATATCCCTGCATTATTTATCATTGGCAATTTGTAAAGGTGAACGTTAATTTGAAATTTGAAAAAAAATAGCTTGAACAAATTTATCTTGTTAAGAGATTGCGTTATTGTTGACGCAATTGACTCAAAGCCACGTTGTAAATGTGATCTGTAAACCAAAGTCAAACGCAAAATGGTGATCACACTTTGCTGTCGACAAGGTGTACGAGTATTAAAGCCTTTTGTTGATTATACGACTTGAATAGATGTATTAAGTAGAAGTATATATATAAATGTATATATATGCATTATATATCTCTAACTAAGTACAAAGGCAATGAGATCACTTTTTCTATATTGAAACGCAGCTCGTCTATGGCACGTCTGCCATTGATGTATGTATGTATGTATGTATGTACATCTGGATGTATGTATGTATATGTATGTACAATTAAAGCTGTTTAGAGAGACAAAGGCAGCGAGTGAAAATGAGTTTTCATGTGCTACTGATGCTGGCGCTGATGTCACGGGGGAAATGCTGCCTTCATTTTGTTATTTATAAATTGCATTTGCCTCGCTCTTTGTTGCTGTTGTTGCTGTTGTTGTTGCAATTGTCTTGTTAGCCAACAAAGCCGACCAAAAAGAAAGAACACGAGCTAATCGTCTATGTGTATATATACCTAGTACGTATGCTTCATGTTTGGTATAAAATATCATCTAGGGAATCGGGTATGACTCTGCTATATTTAGTCGATTCGTTCGCCCTGCTTTTCCTGCTATTTTCATGCTGAGCCGTTTTTATTTCTTTTATTTTCTTTTCAATTTACTCGAACTTGTCTTGTCACGCCGCTAAAGTGATTAAAAATAGAGTTTTTCTTTTTCATTTTCCTTTCAGTTTTTCAGCATTTTTGTTTCGTTTCTCTGGGTTTTCTCATTGCAGTCGTATGTGCACGATATATATAAAATATATATATATATATATATATATATATATATATATATATATATATATATATATATATATATATATTTTTTTTTTTTTTTTTTAAATCTATTTTTGAAAGGGATTTTGTGCTGAAATTAAAAATAAAAGTTGGCATGGAATTTAAAATAAAAGTAAAAGGCGACAGGTTTTCTTTTAGTATGAGAAAATAAGTGTTGGAGCAGGTATAGATTTCTACAATATATAGAATGAAAAAAGAAGTGGGAAAAGAAGTAGTAATATTTAATCAAAATAAAATTATTTTAGGAGTGATTAACTCAATAAGACTTAACCTGTCGGCTTGCAGCAGTATAACTATATTGAGCTATCGAAATTGTGTAGCGTTTATTAACGCTGTTAGTATATTGCAAAAGGCTGTTTATGCCCTGAACCCATTGAAAATGGGAAATCATGGCAGACCCCATAAAGTATATATATTCTTGATCAGGGTGACGAACTGAGTCGATTTAGCCCTGTCCGTCTGTCTGTCTGTCTGTCCGTTCGTCCGTCCGTCCGTCCGTCCGTATGTATTAACGCGTCGATCTCAGAACCTATAAGAGCTAAAGACTTGAAATTTTATTTGTAGGTACCCGTATAGCACGCGATAGTTTGTTTAAAAAAATCGATAAGGATTCTCGTTTTAATGATATCGATTAAAAACATTATCGAAATGCAGTTATTAAATTATATCTCGTACATCCTTTGAGCTACAGTCTTCAAATTTTGTATTTGGATTTATTTATATTTTATAAAATTTTGATTTTTGTTATAATTTGGACACCGGCTACAAAAAAAATTTGTTGTTTCATAATTTAATTTTACAAACTTACATTTTTTCTGTTTTAATAAATACATGATTGAATATATTTTAAAACGCAGATCGGGCGGGGTTCGGGGGATTTCCTAGTCGGGCACCACCGACTAGAGTTTTCTTACTTGTTGATATATATATTTATATATATATATGTAAGTACTATTTACATTTATATATATGACATTTACTAGACTTCACAGCCAGGTAATTTTGACGATTTGCTAATCTGCTTAACTGTCTATTGCTTTGTGTTGAGATTTTGTTTGAGGACTATTGAAATGGTTCTCTGTGGTATGATTTGAATACGAACGAAACCAATGTGCGTTTATTAGCCTACTTAACAGTTTTGACTGAAGTTTCTGAATTATGGGCAGATTATAAATATATATAATAAATAAATATATATAAATATATACTCTGTACTCTCATACACAATATGAACTATACATAATCCGTATCAGAAAGCTAAAACATGCATACAAAACTGGCTTTCGACAGTTGCGTTAGTTGAAATGTCAATATTTATCAAATTATTTTTATTTATTGTGCTTTATTTGCCTTAAAAATATTTGTACATTTCATGTAAAGCGTATGGTATAGAGTTGTTATTTACAGGGGTTAGCTAATTGCTTTTCAACTGAGATATTTCTCATTTTTATAGTTAGGGGCTATGTGTTTTTACAATATAATATGGGATGAAAACCTTGATTTGATTATCAAATTATGTTAATTGGATTCACATGGAATTTAAAGGAATTTAAGTTTCAAATCTTTCGAAGATAAGGCAACAACTCTATATATATAGTTTTCTTTTTGGTAAACCAAAACATAATTCTTTGCCAATATTTTGTTTCAGAGTGAAATTCAAGATTTATCAAAAAAATATTTTAAAAATTCAAAATCAAATAAATTTTAGTATAATTAGTCTGTCTTGTTTAAGACAACATAAATGTAAGCTACATAAGCCAATGGTATAAAATTGTATTATAATCGAAATAGAAATTTCTTGCTTTTGCTCTATTATGACGTGGGTCCGTTCGGGATGTTCAATTTATCTATATATAAACGCCCCCAAAAGCAAATGGCAAACATATGAAATGCATAGCTATAAATAGATATTTCGAAACTAATTTTAATAAATTCTGCACGTAAAAATCGGTCACGAATGATATTTCATAGATATATATGTATATATATATAGATATATTCGAGACATATGCGACTGCCGCAATTCAAACAAATCAAAATTGTTGACAGTGCGATTTTTAATTGCCTTTTTATGATTCTGGTAATTGTGTATGTGTGTATGTGTGTGTGTGTGTGTGTGTGTGTGTGTGTGTGTGTGTGTGTGTGTGTGTGTGTGTGTGTGTGTGTGTGTGCGTGTGTGTATTCGTAAATATTTTGATGGCTAATAGTTTTAATGGTTTACATAGCTTAATTTCTGTGCAAATATTTTATGGTCAAATCTTTAAAGGAACTCAATTCGCTTTCTTGGTTTCATTTTTAATTGACTTTTCGACTCATTTATTTGATGCTTGAGCAGATACCTATAGCTATATATATATATATATATATATATCTGTATAGTTTAGACTCTAGAAGAATGTCTGTTTACAAAAGCGCTTTTAGTGCTTGAGTCAATATTTAAAAAAAATATAAAAAAAATGTTTGCGTTTGCCTTTCCATTAAAGTGGCCAACTTTATGGTTAGGTGCGAAATAAATGGCAAAAAAAAAACAACAAAAAAATCTATTTGTAGCCAAGCTGAAAATATTGAAAAGTGCTGAAAAACTCAAATGTGAAATGTAGGAAACAATTGTTTATGCGAAAATTTGTTGTTTGCTCAAACTTAAACAGAAATAAATGCAGATTGATGGATGATAAATATATGCGTCTGAAACGAAATAGATTTCAATATGTTTATAAAATCATAAATATATTCAGTGCTTTGTTATGAAACTTACGAATTGATATATTTCGGGAAAAAACCATAAGTTTTTCAATCAACTCGCTAGAGCATTATAAATAGAATGTCTGGAATATATATATTTTATTTCCAGTGAATTTATCTCTTCTATTTTTAAACTATTCTGTGAAATTCAAATGGCTGGCTAACTGTTATTTTTGTGAATATTAATATTTAAAATTTTTTTAAATTTTTTAGTTTATAATCAAATCATATTTATAGTCTGTATACTATTCTATTCTCAGCAATAAATATATTTATAGCACAGTTTTTGTTTAAGTTGTTAGCATTACTATAAACATAATATAATAACAATATTTCAAGACTTTAGACAAATTCCAAAGAAAATTTCTGAAATAAAAACTTAACAAATTTTGTATTCAGCTAAATAGTTTCTGAAATATTTCACATAAGACGAATGCTAAAGATTTTTGCTTAGACATTCTTAAATACTAAATCAACAAGTCAAAATTACAGGGTATCTCTAAACAAATGTATAAATTCTGCTCGATATGACGTTTGAATTACACCGAGCGTCTTTTAACAGTGAAATTAACCTCACACAACAGCTTCTGTTAAAGCGCTAACAGCAGCTGCTGTTCTAATTAGAATAACATGGGCTATTTATAGGCACAGTTCGTTTGCCCTATCAAGTGTGTTGCCACTTAACATTTTTACAGCCACACTCTGCTTTACGTTGTCTAATAAAATTTACATGTTTGTTGTTGTTGTTGGTGGTGAGCTGTCCAGATGTAGCCACTATTGTTTATCCAATTAATTCATGTGCGCGTTGTTGTTGAATAGATTTAAGTGTTTGTTTTTATGGGGATCTTTATATCAAGAGAGCCGATCTACACTATAGAGCATCTCACCATCCACTTTACATGGATATTCTATGCAGAAATGTTATTGATGCTGTCTGTGTTAACAGCTGTTAGCTGAGTGACAATTGATGGATGAGTTTTTTACAACATTTATCTTTATTAAGTATTTACGAAAGTTGGCTTCAAACATTAGTCGACCTTACCTGTGCATACATATCAGTGCACAGATTTAGATTCGAATTTTTTATTTTTTTTAATATAAATAGATGTCTAGGCATAACAAATTTGCCGTGACTTTAAGGTCAACTTCTAGTTTGACAACAACAATCAAATGGAATGCAATCACCAAAGCGTGACGTCATTTGCCTAGCTCAATATGTGGCTCCAAAAACTTGTTTGTTTGACTGTGATAAACACAAAACGGCGATTATGTAAGCTCAAAAAATAAACATTTGTTTTGGTTTCTGTGAGTGGCGGCCGATCGCGCTGTTTCATGAATGACTTTCATTAAATGCTGTAAGTTGAGCTTTATTATGTGATGACCCACATTTGCTATGCAGGCGCCACTTCGACAAAAGCTAAAAAAAAAACGGTACATGTTTGCCAAATACTTTGTAATCGCTATTCGAGCGAGTGTCGCATTACATACATAATATACATACATATTGATAAACAGTGTGTGTGTGTGTGAGTGTGTGAGTGAGTGCATTTCTGTTACAAACAACCACCCAACAATGTGTGTAATTGGTATTTTCTCACGCTCATGATGTCACAGACAGCAGACGTAAGGAAACAACAATAACATAGCAAAGCGCAATAAGAAGTTAAATTGTACTTGAGCTTCACACACATACACAGGCAAGCCGAAGTGTAGACAGGCAGAGAGCGAGAGAGCGTATGTGTGTGTGTGTGAGAGCGCATGAATGATTGATGACATTGAGAGCGCAAGTAAATGAGAGCGCATGCTACCCAGTGCTCATTCAAACCTTTACTGCCCAATAAAAATATAGAAGAGCTTTTCTGCGTATCGGCACTTTTCATAGTCGTAGGGCAGTTTCAGTGTCGTCGTTGTTTAGCAATGCATGAAGTCTCAGGGGGGGTTACAAATTATATGCAAATGTAAATTAATAAGAGAATGAACTGAGTGAATAACTTTAATTATAATAATATAATAATTAAATATTTATTATTTAATATATATTTTTATAGTTAAGAGTTTTCATATTTTTAGATGAATAGTTCAGTAAAAATTGTTTTTTTTCTTACTAGTTGAATAATAATATTATATATAATAATAATAATAATATAATATATAATATTAATAATATTATCATTATTAGACCCTTTAAAACAAATCACCAACTTCGCCCATGCTATAATAGCACAAGCCGTCGCGACGGTTCAAAGGTAGTACGTGCTGCCGTAACAGTAAGTAAGGGAGGTGGGGATAAACATACATCACAATGCGTAAATAACATAAATGCGCTCTCGCATTCGTATACGTGTTGCTCTCTCTACTTCATACAAAAAACCGAAAACCAATTTTGCGCAGCGTCTCTCGTTACGCTCGCGCTCTCTCATTGAAATTTGAGCTTTACTACGATTACTATAGTCCAGCCACAGTACTCTGGGCTGCTGCTGCTGCTGACTCTGCTGCTGGCTCTGCTGCTGTTGTTGGTCTCTGGACAAGGCGTAGCACATTGACGACGACGACTCTCAGTATCGAACCGGCTTTCTACAACAGCGGATTGGAAACGGAACAAATGAAACCTGAAGCTCGACTATAATGTGTGTTGTCTGCTTGCCGAAGGCATGCCATTTTAGTCTCAGTTGAATAGTGTGGAGAAGTGGACTATAGAATTTTGCCGAAAACTAAATTAAATCAAATTTGTGTCTAAGGCATACGAATGAATTACGTGTTTTTTACCTAACGACACCGTCGCTGTATGTGATATATATTATCGTGTCATAAAACCAAAAGAAGAAAGAAAGAAAGTAAAAACACCGAAAATCTAAAATCCAAAAAGCTTCGGTGATTAAAAATTGTGTGTGGTGTGCTTTTAACAAATTACAGTTAAATTACGAGCGGGCCATAAGTGACTTCAAAATAAAAAAAAAAAAAACAACAACTAAAGGGCACACGGGGGTTGTTCCCGAGCAAGGAAAACTCGGCGGAAAAGCTGATGTTATTATAATTGTTGTTGTTGTAGTTGGCGTTGCGTGAGAAAAATCAATTTTGCATTTGGGCTGCCAAGCGAGGCGGCAATAGCGAAGCAGGACAAAAGGACAAGGCTGTGGCTAGCAAACCCAAATGACATTTTGGCCTAAGGACAAGCGTATTAGAAAACCGATGCTATCATGGCCGATAGCACAGATCCAGGCAGGCATAAGGATCCAACCATAGATGCCGGCGCTAGCATGGATGTGGGTAAGGACGTGCCCCCAATACCAGCTGTTCGACGACGCCATGCGCATGAGCAGAAAACCACTGAGAATGTCGAGCAGCAGGAAGAGGCATCGGAAACCAAACAGCTGGAGACGTCCACAGTGACGCGTACATATATGAAGACCATTACCACGTCTCTGACCACCTCCAGCAGTAGCAGCGATCTACAATTGGTGGAGACTCCGCCGCAACGTTTGCGCCAGAAGGTGGCCCAGTATGAGAAGGTGTGGTCCGATGGCACTGGCAAACGTCCAGCCGAACTGGGCACGGACGAACTGCGTCAGCAGCAAACGGAAGATTACGATGAGGAGAATCCCTTCGACATTGATGTACATGAAATAGAGCGACGACTGCGTGAGGAGCGACAACGTGGAATGGCCGAGGCGGAGGCAGCCAAGCTGGCCTTTCAGCAGGTGCATCTGCGTCATACGACCCCACGTCGCGTCGAGGTGACCAGCGAGCACACGGCCAGTCCGTTCAATGTCACCCTGAAGACCACCAGCCGCATAAGTCCAGGCGCTGAAATGGGCAATGTGGAGGATCAGTTGTCGCCCTTCAATGTCACTCTACGCACCACTCGACGCACTGTGAAAAAGGATTTGTCACGCCAAATGGAACTGGAACGTTTCTTGGACGGCGAGCGCACTGTGCGCGAGGTGCAGGCAGTGGACGGTGTACGCACCATCATTACCTCTTCGCGGACGAGTGATGGTGGCTATGCCGAGGAGAAAATCTATCGCCATGGCGAGGGATATGTCTCGCCACGAGACTCCCCCTCCTGGTCACGTTCCAGCGTGTCCAGTGAGCGTTCGAGTGTCACTTCGCCACATAGCGTCGATATGACAGCTGGTGGCAGGCGTATATTAATCAAATTGGAGGATGAGCTGGAGTCGCCGCTAGCTGGTGGTGAGCCTGGCGAGCTACACGATGAAACTGACGGTTCGGTCCGTGCACGCATTCGTCAGTTTGGAGGGCAGGACGAGGATGCTATGGCAACGGGTAACATTGACATTACCGTGGGTAGCAACCCACGCAGGCGTCAGCGTTTATACCAACAAACAACGTATCAAGTGGGTGGCAACGAGACGCCACAACAACACCAGGAGCAACAGCAACAACAGCAACGAGCAACGCGTCCCAGCGAACTGTCATGGCAAACGGGAAAATCAACAACAAAAACATTGCTAACATCCACACCGATTGGCACGAAGGAGCAACCGCAAACAGTCACGCCGGACGAGGTGTTTAGTCCAGCTGCAACGTGCCAATTGCGCGGTTCTTCAGCGGAAGAATCCCGAAAAATTGTTAGCCACAAAACGATAACCAGAACAACGACAACGACCACACAATCCGAACGGTCCGAGCGGTCCGAACGGTCCTCCACGTCCTCAACGTCGCGTAAATCAATCGGTTTTGCTGACTCGACTTCGAGTCCGAGTAGCGCTGGCAATATCTCGTTTACCGCCTCGCAGATACGCATCAGCGACGACGCGAACGCCGACGTCATCGATAACGATTCCGATACTGAGGGCGTGCCGGCCAGCAGTCTTGTGATTGTGTCCACGCCCACGCGCTCCACAACGCCCTCGTCGGCGCATGCATTGAGCGGCATTGGTACTTTTAGCAAGAGTCTGCGTCAGGATTATCAGACTCAAGCGCAACAAAGTAACCGCAGCACCCACACCAACGAACCCGAACACGAATACCAGGAGTTCCAATCCACCATGGCGTCGATCAATTTCGCACGCAGCAATTCCCAGTACGACAGCCACATCAAGGAGAAACGAGGTAAAATTAGCGAAAGAACTTTAGGTCTTAAATGGAGTGATCTAGGTGGTTTTAGTTTATAGATCAAAATAATCAAATTTTGATAAAAATATGTTTTTGAAAAACTGCCCTAAATCAAATATATTTATAGGTCTTTAAGCCTTAATCAGTTTAAAATATATTTATGAATTCAGTTTGAGCCGATTCAACCGGTTCGTTTCAGAACCAGCTGACAGGTAGATTGCTGCACCAAAAAGTTTTTTCCCCGATTTTATTTGTCAACATGAAACCAGTTTTTGCTTCGCATCTCGTAAAAATATTCTTAAGTTTAAATTTAACTGGCATTGAATTTTTGAACTAGTTCATATGCACTTTAATCTAGTTCAATTAAACCGTTTGAGTCTGTACTCTTCAGAACCGCAATGCAGTATCATTTGACATTATCTTCTCATTGCTATTCTATCAAGTAATCGATCTTTTTGGAACATATCAGCTGTACTCTTTCGATTAACTTTTTGTAGCTCTCAATCTTTCAGTCATATCACACTATTTGCTAGACAAATAATTTGGTTTCTGTTTTGTTATCACATCAGCTATGTGTGTTATATAATTAATTAATTTGCGAATTTTATATTTTTCGCAATATATATATATATATATATATATATAATATACTGACTGATAAGCTAGCATAGCCTGCAGCGCAAAGTACAAAAGATATTTCATTTATTCACATTGTTTAGCTTCCGATTTGGTATTTGTATATTTGCCTAAAGCTTACATGGGCAGGTGTTAATATATTTGGTTAGTAAATAGAAATGTAATCAAGTATTTGTTAGTCAACTTTAGCGAGGCTGAAGTGTTTAAATGGTAAAATTCACGCATTTTTCACCAAGTGGAAGTGGATTCAAATGACATTTACACTTGAAAGCTATAAATAGAACAAAGTGAGTTGTATCAAACTCTTAACAAATCTCGTCAAAGTAAAAATCACAAAAATGAATGAAAATTTGTTAATATCTATTTTTCATTCAGTTATTTCCTTCTCTTATCTACAATTTCTTGATACTTCACTCCTTCAACAATTGGTTTTATATAGATAACTAGCTTTAGCAAACTAAATATATAAAACACCAGCAATATGTTCAATTTGATAGATTTCATCTAGCGCAATTAACTGACAACTTTATAGAATGATAATGAAATATCAAATGGAATGTCGCTTCGGCGAAATACGAACGTCTCAAATGAAATGACGGATTAGCTATTCAAACGTCTCATTTGTAGGCAATAGAAAAAATATTAATTTCTTGCCTCATCTCTCTGATAGAATTAATAATCATTTAGCGGAAAACGTTTTGACATATATTTATTTGAGCTGTTATTTTGATCATTAGCATAGAATACAAAAAATATATATATATATAATATTATATTTGAATAACAGAATTTCTTTTTGTAAAGCTAATTTGTAAAGTGAAAGTAAGAAAAAAAAATTTGGTTAAAATAATTTCTAGATATATTTTTTTTTTTATCAAATTTAAAAGTTCTAGAATTTGTTTAAAAATGTCTATAAATTCTTTTGTTTTATTAAATATAATAAAATAAAAAAGAATATAAAAATATTTAAAAATTTATATTAAATAAAATAAAAAAATATACAAATATTTTAAAATTTATTACAATTCTAAAACTTCTTCATTTGATAAAAAAATACAAAAATTGATCAAATCAAGTTTTAGTTAATTAATAAAACAAATAAAAATCTCTAAGCTCACTTTCAATTTCAAATTGTCGCCACTAGCGAGTGACTACTGTAAAAGCATTTCATATTGTCACACATAAATATTATCTTTAGCACACTTTTATTATATGATTCTAATTATGAGTTGTCATTATTTGTTATTGCTCCGATCAGATGAGATCTCAAACTGCGGCCGTAGATTGGGCTGGTCAGTTGTGGTCATTGAATGTCAAGGTCAATTTGTGGAATTACTTCTGTGGTTTTGGTGGGGCATGTCTGGGTGTGTATTTACTAAGTAAATTATTGCCAAGACAATCGATAAATTTTGTCTGCCCAAAATGACATCACCATCAGCTGCTGTTGCTGTTGCCGCTTTAGCCTATCAGCTCGTTATATACTTTTGACTTGTCAGTTTATACATTATTTCTACATAGGTATATAAAAATGCGCATGGAGTGCGTTTGTTATGTATATTTGCCATCAACTGTGTTGGCAAGCAGCAACTGGCTGTTACCTCTTTTTTTCCCTAGTTCCCCCACACAATTCATTGGCAGCCAAAAACCACTCGAAGCAACCACCCTAAAAAAAAGGGGTGGTTGGGGTCTGCGGGTAGTTGGCTGTGGCTGTCTGGCTGTTGGGTTTAGCTGGCTTTGCCGTTTGGGTCTCTGGCTTTTAGGCTATTATGTGACCTCCTATTGCTCTGTTATTATGTTAAGCACAACAAGCAATTAAGTGTCTAATTGTCTCACCAACTGGTCTGTCTACACAGATCTATATACAGCTCTAGTTATGCGTATCTATTAATATATATATATATATATATATATATATATTTTATGTATGTGCAGAGTAGGTGTCATTTGATTTGTCACTTTCAATGTTTGCAGTTTAATGGGGTCATTTTGCTATTTATGTAATTGATTTTGTTTAGCCTGCAGCGATTAAGCTATAAATTGAATATAAATATAAATATTGCGTTATACATCTATGGGAAATTTATATTTAATGAATCTAATCAATGAATCTTTTTATATAGTTTGTAGAAGTGTAATTTGCTGCACACGAACGTGCCTGGGACTTATTTATAAAAATTACCAGATTTGTTGTTGTGCTATAAAGTATTAAGTGTTTTTTGTAATATCATCAATATTACATTATAATATTTCACTTTATTATGTTGTGTATCATGGCTCAGATATTATCTGTCTTGCTTAATCAAGCTAGAATCTGCTTTAGATATAGTAGTGTGTCTTACTTGATCAAGTGAAATGGCAGTGTAGGTATGTTAATGTATACTACTTCTTGGACTTAAGAAAACAGACAATAGAGGAGGAAAGTTAGCAAAGAATTAGTTATGAGCAAGAAAATATATGTTAAAGGAAATATGTAATATATATTTTAACAATATATATTGTCATTCAACAAGGAGCAAACGACTTAGAATCCCAGGCTAGTCTATGGTCTAATGTCTAAGGCCTAAGGTCTTAGGTCTAAGGTCTAAGGTCTATGGTCCAAGCCCTAAGGTCTAAGGTCAAAGTGCTTAGTAGCTAGTGCCGTTTCAAAGTGAAACGTTAAAAGTTTTAGACGTTAAAAGTTTTAGTCAAATAAAATAAATTTATACCGAGTTAGGTACATTTATTAATTTATTTTTGGAAAAATGAAAAACGAAAGAAAAATTATGCAAGCAATGTAAAAAGCATTTATCGCTTATGAAGTATAGATATATTATTATATATATATATATTGTTCATATTTATGCTGCATATCTGACAAGCCATCAGCCAGTTAAAATTTAAAATATATATTCTTGTATATCATACGCAGTTCCAAGTTTATCATTGTTGTTTTTAGATATCTTATATCATTTATTCTTATCGTACAAATGTTGACTTATTTCGACTTGGCTTGTTAAGCTAACTTAAAGTTCAAAAATATTAAAAGCTGATATTAAAATTCTTTAAAAAATAAAAAAATAAGAAGTATGTACAAGTCAAGTCCTAATTTTAGTTCAACCGTTTATTTCGTTAGTCAATTTAATGTGACAATTAGTTGGCATAAATAAAGTTTGCGTGCATTTCTTTCCTTTCTTTATACAAAATATATATAAGATATTTATATATATATTTATATATTCTTTATAGTAGGGGAATTTGGTTGTTAACGTCAACGGCACTCTGCCAATATGTTTAGATTGCGTGTTTTGGCCATTTTGTTTAGCTTTTGGTTCTTTGCTTTAGTTTTTCAGCTTAAAAACTTGTGGCTAGAATGCACAACAGAGGAGTTTTGTGATTGAGTGTTATGGGTTAGATATCGGCACACGATACTTTGGGGCGCTCTTAATAAATTTATAAACTGTTTGTCATGGCATGTCAACTGTATGCTAATTGACATGCCATGAGCATATATATATATATATATATATATATATATATATATATATATATATATATGTTGTATATACATATATATATATATATATATATATATAGTATCTATAAAACTATTGATTGGCTCGTTGCTTGGTTGCTTGGTTTATTGGGCTTTTCATTAAGGTACAAATAGCGTACTTTAGATGGGCCAAAAGTCCAATTTTGAGGTGAATCAAGAGTCAAGAGTTGGCTTTTAATGCATATTTAATAGCTATGCGAATGCTATTGGCAAAAATAACGCTGAATATCAGTTACTGTGTCAACACAAGGCTTAGCCCCGCCTCTGCCCTTTCAAGCCACAATTCAGTGCCAAAAAGTTGGCTTTCATCATTTGAATATGAATGTGATTATGTGATTATGCTTTTTTTATTGACAGACATACAATTCCAATACTCAATGCTACATGAAAACGAAAATGAAAATAAACAAACAAACAATGTTAGAAATGACAATAAAATTGAGCAATATAGACGAGAGTGAGCGACTAGCTAATACCCTATGCTTATAGTAATATAAATAGTAATGGTAATAGTTAATCTATGTGATTGTATAAACTGAACTAGTAACTCAACTGAACTATTCTTCGAGATTTTTTGATTTGAAATTAGATTTGACAGGATTTATCTAAAATAATGCTATATATATATAGATAATATTAAGATGATGTTCTGAAACATGAGAAATTTATATATATTAATAATATTTATATATTTCTATCTATATTTCTACAATTTTTAAAGATAAATATCAAGATGATGCTCTGAGAAGATGATAGATTTATATATACTAATAATATTTATATATTTCTATCTATATTTCTACAATTTTTAAAGATAAATATTTAGATGATGCTCTGAGAACATGATAAATTTATATATATTAATAATATTTATATATTATATTTATCGATCGGGATCGAAGTGTTTCTGTACTCAAGATTCTAATAGGAACGTTGGGAATATGTATTTATTATATTATAATATATATAATTATATTAATATATATATTTATTGATCTGCTTCTTCTGACTCTAAAGTACATAACACCCCATTCACCCAGTTTTAATAGAGTACACAACAACAATACTTAAATGGCGTTATCTATCTCTCAAATCTGTCTGTCAAAAGCCCAGAACGATCAGCAGCCGTACAACTGTCCGTTCGTCAGTCATCAGTCTGTCCCTCTGGTTGTTTGTCTCTGTGAGATCATCACGTTGAATTATTTATTTATTGATGCTGCTTGACTTTGTTGTTGTTGCTGTCAGTATCAATATTTATTGTGTACTGGTCTATAGATTTAGCTATAGCTTTTTAATTGATGCCTAAAATGTGGTTGCGACAACTCGAGAGCGAAGTTGGCGCCCCACCGAGTGTGTTATTGAAATTTGAACAGCGATTTGTAATTTAAGAAGCGAAACAAGTTTATCGAAGTGCATTTTTCTCAAGTGCACATCATACACTCAAGTTATTTTCCCAAGCCAACTAAAACTTAACCTGAAAAGTATTTGGTTGAAAAATCTTCTTCAAAGCGAAAAGACACCCACATAAAAGTGGGCTAAGTCGGACAGCTGTTGAGCATGTGGTAGGTTGTTGGTGTTGTTGTTCTTTAAAGAACCTCATCAAGATAAGTATGCAAAAATTGTGTTTGTTACCCATTTCAGCTGATCGTGGGCTGGCTGGCTGTCTTTTGAAATCTTTTTATGGTGTGGTTCTTCTCTCTTTGAGCTTTGCCAAATGTGAAAGAAGCATAAAGAGTTTCTGTGGGTACCGAGTGCTTAATCATTTATTTGCGTTTGCGTTTGCGTTTGCCTTTGCTATCTGCTGGCTTTAGTGAATGGTATTAATAGAATAAATAAATAAATTTAGTAGATATATGTAAATGTATGTATATATCTATATACCTTAAAGACATGACGCAATTCATAACGCGTCCGTATATCTAATAGATACAATTTATGACATGCCACTGCAAATGTTGCGGATGTGTGAATGAAGCGAAGCCCAGCAACCTGTGAAGAGCGTAATCAAGCGTAAAATATTTCAACTGACTTGTTCAGTAAATTGCAACAATGAACGTATCTTTAATCGCATAAAATTCTTAAATTGTCGATCGCTTGTCGCCCACAGGTGTAAGCCCCATCAGCGGGGAACACACCTCAACGAGCTCATCGAGCGTAAATAAATATATAAAAAAAAAACGAATTTAAACAGTTGATAAAATAATTATAAAAATAGCTAGACATATATAGAATGGGTGTTACTAGGTATATAAAATATTATGATCAAAGATAAAAGATCATAATATAATATAGAAATCGAAAATATAATAATAATATCTATAAGAATTATCGAGAATATTATGTGTACGTACATACATGTTATATATATTCCAAATCTACTCAATTTCCATATAACACTCGAGCAAAAAAGAAAAAACTTGCAGCTCGCAATGCTTTAAAGCAAATAAACAATTATTTATAGCCACGGAAATGCTAGTACACACTCCCATCTATAACATTTCCGTTAGCATATGGTTAATCTCTAGCTATGTGCTATATCACATGGCAATGGAATGCCCCCTAAGTACCCCTGGGGTTGCCTCCCATTTACAACATCTTCGGCGTTATTTTGTTTATGCAAATGCGATCGAATTTTTGTATTCTTTTGGTTTTTGGTTGGGGAAAGCCAAACAGTTTGGGGGCTTTGCATAAACGTAAATAAACTATTTTTACACATTATTTGCACAATTGTTTTCTATCTCTTTTTTTTGTATTTGTATTTGTATTTGTAATTTCTTTTACACACAACGAGGCCAGCTTTAAACTTTTACTAACTGTTTCTTCCGTTTGACTTTTGTTCTGCCTTTTTAAAAGTGTTTTTTTCACGCTTAATAAAATTGGTAGAAAATATGAAAATTGTTTACAGTTTGCAACTTTTTATATATATATATCTATTTCTTTCTATACATATTTCTTTTCATTTGAACGCCATTTAACTGCGCTGAGTTTTACTTATTAGAGATACAAAAAATAATAATCAGCAGCCGCATCATTATAATTATGATCATTAACTTACTGACTGAGTGAACCATTGAAAAAAAAAAAATACAAAATACTGTTGTTCCCTTTCTGTGTTTTGTTTTGTTTGTATTGCTTTTGAATAATTTATGTGTTTGGTCTTTGGCTTTGCCCGAGGGTTTTCTTTCTTTCATTTTGTTGTTGTATCTGCTGAGGTTTTACATGGTTAGAAATTGAAATTTACAAGATATGCCGCAGTCATTCAACCTAAACGTTTGTATTCTATATAGGGCTTAACCTAGTTGGCCCTGTTCATTGTTTTAGAACTTTTGATTGATTCATGTTCTGCTGGCAAAATACAAAATTTCTTTTGCTTTTACTTTTTTTTTTATATTTTAAAAATTATACTTTTTATTTATTCTCTTGGTTTTACTTTAAATATCATTTTTGTTTATTTGTATTTTTTTTTAGCTGTTGCATATTTATTATAAATGGGCTTTCGAGCGCTTTCTAAGCACAATTCTCATCTAAGTTTCGAGCATGAAATTGGATTTTTTTTTAATTAGTAATATTTATTTGTTTAAGTCACGTTTAAGAGCAATGATTCTAGCTAATAAAATTTGAAAAATATATATATGAGTGTAATTAAAAACTGAGAGCAAAAAACGTTAAGTGAAAACATTCCCAGATATTGGTTGTATTATTTTGATGTATAGCAGGCTCAGTGTATATATTATTGAAGTCTAATTATATGTGATTAGATAATTGATATATAACAAAATATTGTATAAAGTGTAAAGTTCGTTAGGCGCATAGACATTAATCTGGCTTAGATTGATGGAGTAGAGTGTAGAGTAAGCTCAATCTCTCTCTCTTTGTCATCAGTTTTTTGATTCAGTTCTTCCAAATCGGAGTTTGTTAAAAATGGAAAATTATGACAAAGTGTATGTATGTACATATCTATCTATAAGTACATATATATACTATGTATATAGACACTCATACATATATCAGCTAGGGTATTTAATCTTCGTTGCTTTGGTGATAAGTATTTTTATTTGTCATTTTTAATGTAGGTTTAATTTGGTGTTATCTGGTATTTGCTTTTCAAGTGCATTTTGTTTCCATATCTTGGCAACAATTAGCGAAAGTATTTGCTGATTACAAATATTTATACTGCAAACACAAATTGTGAGTTAGCACAAAGCAAGCCAAATTTATCAACAATGAATTATATTTTTAGAATCAAATACAAACAAACAAATATGCCCATATATATACATGTGTATATTCAATTGTTAACTAGTTTTTTTTTTCAAATTAGAAGAAGAAGAACAAATCAAGTAAATGCCGATAAAAGCCATAACCAGATTTGATTTTGGCCGCCTTTAATTTATTCCCAGTGCGTCGTTTTTTCGTCGTTTTACTGAGACCTCAAATTTCAGGTTTAATTAATTTGCAAGACGAGTAGGTAGCAAAGCAAACATTTTGGCCAAAACAACTTTAATTTGGACACAACAATTTAGTGGCCATCAAAAACAAATATACACATAAATATAGATATATATACATAGATATAGGTATATAGTTAGTTGTAGATATGCTTGTTAATATGCGAAAACGTGCTGAAAGAGATATTTGGCTAGAATACTATTAAAGAGGATTAGAGTTTAGTGTTTCCCATAATTAAAACTCGATTTTTTAAAGGAAATAATTAGCATTGGGCATTAGCATGAGTTACGTTTTTGTTATTGAACAATATGTAGAACAACGAGGTGTGTTTAAAAAGTATAATGAATTTTGTATAATTATCCAAAATAATTTATTTATTTTTGGATGTATATTTTGTGACCTACAAATGATGGGGATTACATCAGATATTATGAAGTTGTGCTAACGTTTTTTCCCATCTTCGAAGCAGTTTCAAATATCAGTTATTGTGATCTGTTTTGGCTGCTCCTTTCTCAATCGTAGCTTAGCAGCGTCCTTTCATAGTCCTCTTCAGTCTGGCTGTGGCATCATCATTGCCACAGATTCTTTGCTCCATTTTTAGAACTAGACAAACAACGAAGACGAGCCAAAACACATCCAAGCAAATTAGCTGTCAATAATTACCTGAACACCCAAACTAAGAACTTGTGGGCATAAATGAGGGACATGAGTAAGAAAATAACGCCAAAAAAAAACTGAAAATTTAATTTAAATAAAAATTCTTGATAAATTTTAAACAGATCTCGCATTTGCATATAAGCATTGTCTTGGCCCATTTAATATATAAAATATTAGTCTGTTAGAAACATAAAAATACTTAGGCAGCCATTAGAAATAGTTGAACATCAATTTTTGAGACAACATTTCAAATATTTTACCTTGCGTCAAGTTCATTTTAATTTCTATATTAAATGCAAAATTCTGTTTGCAAATGTTGCAATTTCATTGCTCAATTCTTATACAATATGGCATAGATCTTGATGTGATGTGATATATATGTATGTATTAATGACTTGCTTAGCTGCTGTTGCTTGCAAATTGCTTAACCTTGAACTAATTTCTATTTAAATATTGTTTTGTCAGGTTTTCTGCAAATGTGCCAGAAAATTGCGTCACACGCGCAACAAATGAAGATAAAAAAATTTTGTTAAATTAAAAAAAAAAACAAAACAAATCTGTTCTGATTTCCATTGTAATAATTTTGTAAATTGCGGCAGCAATTAGCTAAAATTTGACATGTGAGTGCTAGAAGTCTGTCAACTGCTGCGTTATTTGATTATTTATTTTGTGTAATGTTTTATATGAACCACATTCAATTTGTCTATGAATTGTTCAAAAATTTTCCATTTTGAAAAATTGCTTGAAATCTATTTTCGGTACATATTATAGACATGCGTTTTGGCCACTCGCCAGTGCCAAGAAGCCGCAGCAAAGCGTAGACCACGCACTATATGTCATATTTTTGTATGTTGTATAGAAATTTCGATTGGGTGGAATGAAGATTATGGTGATGCTTGGACAGCTGCCGCCGAGCTGACAGCCGCGAGCAGTCATCCTAGCTGCACTCCAAACAGAAATGAATCACAAAGCATTTAGCATTTGGCATTTGGCATTTGGCATTGTCTAGTTTGATTTTTGTTTGATTATTTACACAATGCTATTCTTTAATGAATTGTTTATTATTGCTATGAGTTTTTTTTGCGATGCAAAAATGAAATGAAAGTATTAAAAAAAAATATTGTTTATGTTAACGAAATAGCGAGCGCACAAACCAAAAGGTTAATAACATTTGAAGCAATTATTTTCAAGATGAATTGAAAGAAATTTTTAGGTATATACAGTGTACCTAGGAGGATGTCTTCGTCTTGCAGTAAAGGTTGTTTTGTAGAGCGAATATAAATATATAAAATAAATATAAAATTGATCAATAGAGAAAAATATAAAAACAAATTTAGTACAGTTTTATGAACTAATGAAAAAAATATGTTGTTTAGTTTAAGAGTTATACATATGAGAAAAACCATGGATTAGCTGCAATAAAGTCTTGTCATAGAATTTGAACTTCATTTGATTGCAATTGGCGACATATTGTAGCAAGTCATACAAAAGTCAGGGCCACCCATGGAATCATGGGAATCATGCCATATATAATGGCATGGATCTAGCTTCTAGATAGTTGCTTACAATTTCTTAACCTATAGACCAAGTACACCCTCTATATATCTATCTAAATACAATCTACACTTTGTCTAACATGATGTCATCAGCCTTTGAATTTCATTCTAAAATTTCACTGATAATTCAATTAATGCAAACATTAGCTACAAGCGTCGGCAACACATAAAGCCGACACACAGAGAGAGAGAGAGAAGAGAGTAAAGTATCTGTTTACTGGGAAATGTATCTTATCTCTTGTTTTTTTTTTTCTTTTTGTTTATCAGGTAACTTGTTGTTGTCGCCTGCTGCGACGCTCGACAATTTGTTGCTTGTCTTACATTTAATTACAAATTGCATTGAAACTGTTTGTACACAATTTTCTTATGTTTTCTTTACGACATTTCTCATTGCAGAGGAGCAGGAACGTGTGCAGAAGAAGACATTCACTAATTGGATTAATTCATACCTATCGAAGGTGAGTTTTGGTGTCTCTCTCAATGTCTTCGTATCAGTTCAATCGATGCGAAACACACAATTTTTTATCTACATTCTCTGGCCGTGAGATTTGCATATCGATTGCGCATTAGTCAAGAGCAAAAAAACGTGCGAAATCGTGACACGGCCCTGAAATATAGTTCGTGTTTTTTTTTGTTTTTTGCAAAATTTGAATTGCGTGCTAAATTTGTAATTAATAAATAAATAAAATGACTTCATTCTGGTTTGAATGTAGCCAAGAAACGTGTTACCCAATTGTCAATTGGCCAATGCCAAGTGCAGTTAGAACTGCAACCGTCTTCTAGCCCACTTTCACCTTGCTAACGTACGTATATGTATATCCTTTCTAATTTAAACACCTAACAGCGCCAATTTGGCCATCCAATCCATTCACTTTGATAATTGCCAAGACAGTCGATTTACAGCTGACAACTGAGAGGCGTTTACAGCTAGTTGTCTGACTAGCATCTTGGCCTGGGCTATGTTGATGCAGTTTGTGATGCAGTATGTCATAGTAGTTCAGATTTCTATAGAGTATATATAACATAGTAGAGTGATAGACGGACTTCTTGATTGATATTGTCTGAAATATTTAACAATTTTGTCAAACCTAAAAGATGAATTTGAAAGAAAGCAGCGATCAAATTAAATAACAGTCAGACTTCATTTATCATTAAAACTTAACAGCTGATCGAAATAAATATATATATATTATATATCAAACAGAAAAGAGTTTTTAACACGCCCAGTTTCACACCCTAATTACAAATTTTTTTAAATAACTTTTATAGCCTCTTTGTAGCTTATATTAGACATGACACAGCGCATTGATGCTTTCATGACATTATGACTGCAATATTTTTAAACGGGCTGTAAAGCTCAAAAAAAGAGCAAGAAAGTAGGAAAACTCGTTTCAAAAACATTGAAATGTATTAGAAAATAAATATTTATATATTTTTGGAGCTTGTCAAGTGTATTTTCCAAATTTCATAGCCTTAAATATGAGCTTAAGTGTTTTAAGAAATATATTATTTATCGTATGGCCTTGCTCCCAGTGGGCATCTTTTGCTTCAACAGCTGTGAAATGCTTTACTGTGATACAATCAGCTGGCCGTACAGCAAGGCAGACATTGTATTGACATAAACCAATATACTCTTTTCATTTGGTGAACGAGTATAACAACAAAATATAATGAGTTCGTTCCACGGCTAAAAACCGACATTCGATACATAAAACGAGTTTTCCACATCCGATTTCTGGCTTATATCTTACTTTATTATGCAAAATATAAAAAATGAATTTATGCAATTTGAAATTTAAATTCAAAATTTAATATTTCTATAAACGAAATGCGTGTTAATTGGAATTTTTAAGCAAAATTGGAAGTCAACAAAAAAGTTTTAGTCATTGTTAGGCCAATTTATATTTATGACTGTATTTTCTACAAAAGTTTTGTAATATGATTGCTCTTTAAGCATCTGATATAATTTATATAAAGAGTAAAAAGCCAAATTGGCTTTACAGATTCTTCGACGCAGCCTTGGCCTAATGCCTGTTCTTAGCTGTTAATCTAACAAACCTTAATGACAGCGCAAACTTGTATTTGTTTAAATTTTAGTAGACCCTCAATAAATTAAAAGTGAATTACGCTACACGACACACACCCACAACAACAACAACAACAGCAGCAAAAATTGAGTTAAAGCGAAACATGCTCGTGCCTCTTGCTGTTGAGCTGTCAGCCGGAGGGTAAAGAAAAAAACGGCGAGATTCATGCCGAAATATTCCGGTAACTGGGAATGTGACAGGCGTGTGATGCCTTGCTATTGTTATTGTTATTGTCATTGTGATTGTTGCTTTTGAGCAGCACATGAGTTAGTTAATAAATTTTAATCAAATTCCGTGAACAATGACCACAGTGCGTATTCGGGTCGTCAGCTGAATGAATGAATGAATGACTTACTGACTGACTGACTGACTGACTGAGTGAGTGAGTGAATGACGTAACTGGTTCACCTTGAACTGAAATAGTTACACAAAAAACTTGAATTTGGGTTTGGGATACGCCCATTTTGGAGTCAGTGTCTACAATGAAAGAAGAAGTACTAACTAATATCTGGCAGCTAAGACGGATGCGATTCACGCTGTTAGGCGCAAATTGGCAGCTGCTCAATATGTTAAACAAATACAAATTCAATAAATTAATTTTAGTTAGCACATCGACAATAGACAACATTCTGCCTGAGTATCGACAATTTCATGTTTTACTCTCGATGAAATGTGCTAATGAAGCGTTGTTGTGCAATTGCAAAAATACTTAAAAGGCATAAGAAAACATTGAAGAAATTGTTGTTTCGCATATTAAATGAATCATTTGCATATTGCATAACGGACTCGACTCAACAACTTTGCAGTTGGCTGAAATATGACTTCAATCAATGATCTCATGAACTGCCCACGCCTATTTTATTTAAAGGTTTCCCCATTTCCTTGACACGTCTGCAATCATTTTGAGTGTTGCCAACTTTTTAGCTGGGAAAAAATGTGGCTAGGTGAGAAGGAAGCTAAATTAGATGAATTTGTTGGCTTTTTAAAAGCTAAATTGAAGTTGAAATAAAGATTTATTTGAGATATATGTGGTCATGGATATGTTCTAGTTTTTTTTTATTACTGTTTAAATCATCATCTTTATTCACTGTTTAGTTATAGAAATAACTAAAAAAAACTTGTTTTACACAATGAAAACAAACTTGTTTCACATTAATCACAGCTGTCTAAATGGCAGATGTACTTATACGTAGTTCCATTTTGCCGTCAAAAGAGAGACTTAAAATATATATTAAATTATTATGAAAGAATTTTAGTAAAATATTGCGTTAAAGAATACTTAAAGCATTGATATATTGTTTTATATGAATAGAAAAAAATTATAATTGAGAATTCTATTGAGATGTTATATAGTATCATATTGCTGTCAGCAACAAATCAAAAAACTATTGCTATAAATCATTTTAAATAAAACCAAGTCTCATTCAGAAGTTAATATAGACTTGGTAATGGGGTATTTCAGTTTTCTCAGCAGCTTTAAACAGATAGTTGTGATTATACTAAAAGATCAATACTAGATCGCTTTTAGGATGTTCATAATAAATATATCTAATATATGATATTTTCTTGTTATAAGACTTTGGCTTATATTAATAAATATAATTTATATTTATATTTAATCTAGACAATATTTGGACTTTATATATTACTGTAGACTGTCTGGCAAATATTTGTAATTTTTGTCAAACCAAACTGACCGCTAGATCTACTGGACTCGACTCGATTCCTGGAAAAATTGTGGTATATAAACATGTCTTCTGTAACATAGACTTTCGTATCTCTTGTCAATATCAACTGACTCTTAGCTAGCTTATAGATATTTGGAAAGGTGAAAGGCTAGCTGGATGATAGATTATCATAAATTTATTCAACTTCGCCCTGATTTATAGAGATTTTATACAAGATTTCTAAGATTTTATACAAGATAGGAAAGTTGAACAACTCTGCACTGGCTATACTGATAGATAATTATAATTTTACACAACTTGTCCAGGAAATATCGTGTATTAAGCATCTAATATTATAATAATAATAATACATGATATTTTATTTAGATTTTATACACATGATCTTCTGCCTACAACACAGAAATTAGCTTTTTTTTAGCTTTTCAATTCCAATTGAAATTAGCTTTTTTTAGCTTTTCAATTCCAATTGAAATTAGCTTTCTTTAGCCTTTCAATTCCAATTGCCAGCTGGCAGGCTGGAAAGGAAAAGTAATTTGCTCAACACTGGCTGTATGTATCTGCGACTCCTTTTATTGCCAGTCACTTTGTCGATTTGAGCGCTTTACGACTTTGGTCGGTTCTCCGGCTGCGCCTTATCGAGAGCTTGCAATGCCCGCACTGGCATGCAGAGCCAGAAGAACTGGTTTTTATGGCCGGCCAGCCGGCCGGCAAAATGTTGTAGTACATGTGCTCAAGCGCAAGCGATACACGACAACGAAATGCCGGCTCACGTCTGCAGATTGAAGTTGTATTAAAAGATAACACATTAGAGACCACAGCAAACGTATCTCTCTCTTTCTCTTTCTGGAGTGCTTTACGGAAAAGTGCATTAAATCAACGTGTTCGCTAGCCCGAAAGTAAGTCAGTGGGCGTTGCATATTGTTGCGTGGGCAGCAAATGGATTGTGAATTGTGGATTGTGTTGTGCGGGATAATGGCAGCTGCTGCCACTGCCACTGCCAGTGCTAAGCCAACTCAAGACTGTTGTCCGGGCCACACATGCAACGGAACTGTTGCTGTCATTAATGCAGCATTGTTGCCCGACTCAGCTCCCAGCGCATTATTTTTTTTTCGTTCGTTTTTCTTTATAGGCCAACGCATGTCTGGCTATGAACTTGGCTAGCACGTACCCATTTCTCGAACATTTTGCATGCTTTGAACCACACTCGGTCCATGTTGCCATTGGGCTTTGCGGAATTTCTCGCATTGGCAAATTCCATGAACGTCTTAGGTGCGTGCCTGCCAGTTGGCTTTAAGTTATTCCTAGAAACAACGCACAGTAGACAATTGCAAAGAGTAAGAGCAACAAAAAAAAAAAAAAAACAAAACAAACAAAAAATACAAGAATGGTTTGTCTACCAATATGCCAGTTCCTGGCTCGGCTAGATGTTATCTATTTATATTCTACCAAGGCTCAGACTCGTAAACAAAATATGTAAGAGGCGTGCGACATCTATTTTTATGCGCAACAAATAGGTTGTCTATAGCTTAAAAGATATACGAGCGTATATTGATGCCAAACCAGACACTTTTTATATTCAAATGTAGCTTAAAGCTTCAGCTTATGCGTGTATTATGTTTCAGCTGATTTTACGTGTTTTTCAATGAATTTATTTTAATATATGTATTTGCTATACCTATGCGTACGTTAATACATGTTGATAAATATTCTTAAATATAGATTTTTATTAAGAGTTTCACATAAGTTTCATTTAAGGAACGGGATTTAGTGAAACAGATAAGACAGCCCCCTATAGGATTGACAAAGATTTTTAATTAGAGTCAATAAAGAACAAAGGGAAAGAAAACATATTTTATTCAATATTAATTTCCACAAATTTTTCATTTTTTTCAATATTTATTTCCACAAATTGTTCATTTAGAAATGTGAATATTATTTGTAATCGTTTCAAAATTTAAAAAAAAATTATAAACATTTTTTTTTATATAGAATTTGATTTAATTTTATATTATTTCCAAAAATCTTTCCCTTAAAAATATAAAAGTTGAGCATATCTATCTAGAGTGAACAGTAAATTAAACAAAGAAAGTTTTGAAAATCCTTTTACAACATCATTTACATCGTAAATGCTAATTAAATTTCTTATTTTTACCAGTTTACTGATTAAATTGATTTAAAATATTATACAAAGTTTTTTTAAAAATTCAATTTTCGTTGAATACATGCAAATTTTCTTACTTTCAAAACCAATTTCGTATATACAATAAAACACAAAGAATCAACAAAAATTGTAAATAGTTCAGCATAAGCAAAAGTTAACAACAAACAAACATGACAAGACAAAAAGCTGTTATAAAAGTTTGACACGATTGCCAGACAACACCATAAATTGTGCTGAGAAGTGCAAAGAGAGGCGTTATTATTGCTGCGAAACGAGCGGAAATACAGAAATTGAATTCGCATTGTAAGTAGCATAGTTTCTTGAATAGTTGAAACAACTTTCCGGCCGGCAACTCGAAATAGACAAAACTTTTGCCGTCATTTGCATGTCCGCAACAGTTGAGGCCAAGTTTTCACAAACTATTTGCCTTGATATGGCTCAAGTCGTCTTCGTATATGCGACGCTCAATTAAATTGTAAACTCAAATGATAATGGCTGCTCAGTCATGATTTCTTTAGTTTTTTGTTTTTTTTTTTTGTGTTTTTGGTCGCTGCCATTTCCGTCGTAATGTCATTAACTTAAATTGCAATCTTTGCGGTAAATCCGGCTTAAATGGTTGCGCGTGCCACTCGACAATTTGTCTGGCAAAGGCAAGAGCTATACAAATTAGCGCCGTGCTCAGATATATCAACAATTTAAATTAATTTAATGTGATTTACTTTAATTATTCAGCTACATTTTAGGCATATCTTGGCGACAAATTTGTCTGCTGCAATTGATTAATTAGACGAAAAGGCGAAAATGTTTTAAGCATTTGGCGCTTTATAAATTAAATTGATTAGGTCATGCATATGCCACTCATATTCATATTCAGATATATGTAGATACTTCTATATATATATTTCTGTGCATTCATTATGCACATAGTTAATGTGCTCATAAAAAGCCCATCAAATGTTGCAGCAAAAGGCACTTCAAAGTCGGTGCTGACGTCCGTCCATTTCGCTTTAGTACTCATTAAACAATGCATCTATGTGTTAACTCTTATATATGATGTATATATGAGCTCATATATATCAATTTTACGATAGTAAAAGTTTTCCAATTTTTTTTAATATAGTTGCACTGTGTTGTTTATATGAAGCTCATATTCAACAAATTTTTATTATTATTTGATATTGTTTAATTTATTGAAATATCATAATTCGTTACTTGATATTATTTTATAAAATATGCTACGTTAAGCTTGTATTTTGTAAAGTATTTTATAATGGAAAAATAGCCTTAAGAAGTGTGCAAAATTGTTCAGAAAATATTTTTAAATTCATAAAAATTTGCTTATGTTTTTTACACATTGTAAATAACCAAAAAATGTTTTAATATCTGTTTTTTATGTTGTTTTTATAAATGTTATGTTGTTTATATAAATAAAGCAATATACGTTTTATTTGGATAGTACTTACAATTAGTTTGATTTGCGACAGGTGGATTTTAAGACCCACAGCTAGTCGGTACAAATGGTTGGCTTAAAAGCAGTCCTTTTAGACTCACGCTGTAGCTAGAGAATATTTAATTTATTTTAATTATGGATTGTTTCCATGACATCAAGTTTCGCCTTTAAATCTTTTTTTTTTTTTTGGCATGCTTAAAAGATTACCTAATCTAATTTATTTAGTTGTAAATTAACTTCGTAGTGCAATATACACAAATCTACTAAATTCCATAATTAAATTCAAATAAAATTGTTTATATTTAAAAGACATGAAAAAGAAGTTCGATTTAGATTTTCCTATTATGGTTATACTGTGCTTGTATGTCTGGAAATTTTTAAAGAATAGGCCCAACCTAATATCTCTCAGTCCAATAAGCCATCCATTCCATTACCAATAAGTAAGACTCACTAAAAGTAAATAAAAAAAGTAAAAAATAAATAATAAATATTTTTTATTTATTTATTTATTTTTAAACTTAATTATTTTATATAAACAAGGAATTTAACATATCTAAATAAATATTTAAAACTACAAATTACAAAATAAATGTAAACAAATATATATAAAATTCATTAATAAAATATATTTTTATATATTTAATTTTAATATATATTAAATTTAATATTATATTTTAATAAAAAACATATCCATTCTCATTTTGCAGCGTGTTCCACCGCTTCGTATTGATGATTTAATCAACGATTTACGTGATGGCACGAAACTCATTGCACTGCTCGAAGTGCTGTCCGGCGAACGTTTGCCCGTGGAGAAGGGCCGCGTTCTGAGACGTCCACATTTCCTTAGCAATGCGAATACGGCTTTACAATTCTTAGCCAGCAAACGCATCAAATTGGTCAATATTAATCCCGCAGATCTGGTGGATGGGAGACCACCAGTTGTGTTGGGTCTGATATGGACGATCATATTGTACTTCCAGGTGAGCATTTGAGTACTATAAGCTAAAACACTTCCACATCTCAACACAAGGTGCACAGTTTTTTTCTCACTAAAAAATTGAAGCACTCGTACAAAAAAATAAAAATAAAAAGAACAACAACAACTAATTGGTTGCTAGCGGTTCACTTTGTCACCCCTAATTTCGACCACCAACTTATGAAGCACCAAATAGCTATTCACAATGCCAATTATATAAATGTAATTAACCCTCTATATCTTCTTTTTTGTATTTTATTTAAAAAAAAAAAATTGAAAAAAAAACATTTTTAAAATCTAACAAAACAAAAAAACAAGCTTCGTAAAAAGAGGCGGAAAAACTTAGTTGTAGTTATAAATTATGCGCCACAGGTAGGTTGAAATCGTTGTAAACAGTTGTTGGTGTTTTGTCCAAACGTAACTCTCTCATTTTCGATCATTAAATTCTTAAGTTGGTAGTCTCAATTATCAAAGCACTCAAACTTATGATTTGATCATTAAGTGTCGCTGATGCCGCTATTAAGTACATCTCTCTCTAATATCGAATACTTTCACAGATCGAGGAGAATAGCCGCAACCTAGAATATTTGGGTCATGGTATTGGCGGTTCGGTTAGCTCGCTCGACAGTGTTGGCAATCATAAGGCTGGCGGTGATCTAAGAGCTGAGAAATGGAAGCAAGGTGCCAAGAAAACGCTACTCAATTGGGTAACAAACGCCTTGCCAAAGTGAGTATATAATATATGGGTACAAAATGAGATTATGATTCATATACCAAAACATTTACAGAGACAGTGGTGTAGAGGTTAAGGATTTCGGCGCTAGCTGGAGAGATGGCGTTGCTTTCCTTGCACTTATCGATGCAATTAAAGCGAATCTGGTCAATTTAGCTGAGCTGAAGAAGACCAGTAATCGTCAGCGTTTGGAAACAGCTTTCGATGTGGCCGAAAGCAAATTGGGCATTGCCAAACTATTGGACGCTGAGGATGTGGACGTACCCAAACCGGATGAGAAGAGTATAATGACATATGTGGCGCAATTCTTGCACAAGTATCCCGAACCAAAGGTGTGTATCAAATTGATTAAATTGACTGGATGATGGACGAACTGACAGAGGACCAGGGAATAGTCTAGACAAAGGAATACCTAGAGTATATAATCCTAACTAATTAATTTGATATATTTTCAGGGTGCATCCCGCGACGAGTCGCATGTGCAACAAGAAGTGGACGAATTGCGTCGTTTCCTATTGGAAAAGACCACCGAATATGAGCCGCTGGTCATGATGAGTTCGTTCCCACGTGATTTTAGTGAATATCTGCTGGCACGTTCTGAAGTCGACGCACACCTGCCTGCCTACAACCGACTCAAGCAGCTGATTGAGAGTCAGAGCGGTTTTCTGCAGGTCTCACGTCAATCGTGGGATGAAATTAACGAGCTGTGGCAGCGTCTGCAATACCAGATGATGTACTGGCTCTGGCTATTGGACGCCGAGCTGCCCGGCGATTTTGGTGCTGTGGGCAAATGGCTGGCCGATGCCGAGAAATTGCTCATGGACAACGATATACCCAATGCGATGAATGAGGAAACAGCCGCTGTGATCAGTAGAAAGCTGGAGGAGCACAAGCTGTTCTTTGCCAATCTGCCACGCATTGTGGCCATGTTTGATAATGTGAAGCGCTCGCCGCTGGCCCAACAGGTGCCACTCGAGCAGCTGCGCAACATGGAACGACGTTTGCAGGAAGTTGGCCCCAAGGCCGCTGAGCGCAGAATCCGCTTGAAATTCCTCGAGCACAAATGTTGCCTGATTGCCTTCCTCAATTTGGTGGAGAATAAAATGCGTGGCTGGACCGGCAAGTACGGGCCCGAGGAGAAGGTCGCCCAACAGCTGGAGCAATATAAGAACTTTGTCTCACGCAACAAGATCTTCCAGGAGTTCCAGAAGGCATTCGTCGATATGCAACAAGTGGTCGAGGAGTACAAGCGTGAGGGCAATGTGGCCCGCAAGGACATCAATGAAATCGATCGCTTTATGTATGAAACCGAGGAGCGCTGGAAGCGTGTCTCCATGGAGCTGAAATGCTGTCAAAATTCCCTCGAGGAAGTTGTGAACTGTTGGCGCAACTGGAATCAATTGGCGCCCAGCTGCGAGGAGTGGCTGCTGCTGGCCGAACAGAAACTGAATCAGAGCGAAGACGATCGCCTGGAGTTCTTCCAGGACATTACTGTGTGGAAGGATAAATTCGATGCTCTGGCCAATGCAGCCAACTATTTGATTGCCTCCTGTGAGGAGCCAATTGCGCAGCAGCTGCGCCAACGCCATGGCGCCCTAGCTGAGCGCTTCGAGCGTCTGTTCGCCAATACCAAGCAATATATGCATGCTGGCGATATTATACGCTCACGCCAGGAATACAAGTCTGGCATTGAGAAGCTCTCCACGTGGCTGCGTGGCGCCGAGAGTGTTCTGGATCAGCGTCAAGTGCTGGGCAATAGCGAGCAAATACGTCGCTATGGCGAGCAGCTGCAGCAGCTGGCCAGCGAAATCGATGACAACGAGGAACTGTTCAAGACCATCAGTCGCACCTTCCAGTCGCTCATTCAGGATCTGTCGCGGGACGAGGTCGACAAAATGATGAAGCTGCTCAAGCAGGAGAAGGAATCCCTGGTGCGCATACGCGCCCAAATGCCAGCCAAGCTGCATCTGTTCCATCAGCTGCAGATACAGCAGGAGTCGATGGAGGCGGGCCAGAAGGAAATACATCAATGGCTAAACGAAGCCGAACAGCTGCTGGGCACCCACAATCTGGCCGGCGGACGTGAGTCTATCAATGAGCAGCTGCACAAGCACAAGAGCTACTTTTCACGCACCGTCTACTATCGCTCCATGCTGGAGAGCAAGAACAAAGTGTTCCAGAATTTGGTTAAAGCTGTCTCGGCCGATGACAAAATCGATACGGCCCCAGCCGCACAGCAAATGCAGCAGCTGAACGAACGTTTCAACTATGTCATACAGAATGCTGGCAAATGGGAGCAACGCTTGGACGATGCTGCCGGTGGCTGGAGCACCTTCAAGGACAATGAGCGTGTGGTCAACGAATGGCTTACGCAGGCCGAGTCGATGCTTGTGGAGAAGCACATTGAGTCTAAGACAACAATTGAAACTCAAAAATATTTCTTCGAGCAAGTCAACGATCGCTGGATGAATGATCTGGTGCAATCGGCACAGCAGCTACTGAACACTCTGCCCAGCCAGGAGCAGCCGGCTGTGGTGCAAAGTGTGGAGCAGCTGCAGTCACGCTGGAAGAATGTGCTCTCCCAGGCGCCCTTGCATCTGCTCAAGCTGGAGTTCCGTCTAGATGAGAATGCGTTCTATCAGTCACTGAAGGATGTTGAAAAGGAGCTGCAGCTGGAGCAGCAGGCTCTAAATCGCAACGAGGATGTCGATTCCATTCTGCAGCGCAATCAGCAATTCTTGGTGCAACAGGACGCGGTGCCACGCCTGGAGAAATGCCTGCAGAATATGCAGCGTTTGGCCCAGGCGCACAGACAACAGCAGCCCGGCGACTTTAGCCTGGATCAGTCCTATGATACGGCTAAGGCTCAGTGGCAAATGATGTCCAACAAATTGGCTGATATGCGCCAGACACTGCAGCAAATACCAGCTCAATGGCAGGGCTATCATCTGAAGTTCAACGAGATGATCAACTGGATGAACAGCGTGGATCAGAGCCTTAAGAGCATTGTGAACGAGGTCAACACCATGGAGGAGTTTGAAAAGGAGAAGGTTGTTTTCCAGGTGAGTTGCTAGTGCTAATCCCCACAAAATGCTTGAAATAAACTTGACATTTATTCTGCCTGCATGCAGCTGAGAGAACTAGTGGTAACTAAATTGCTTTTTGCTAAAGATAAAAATATATTGTATTTCTGTCTGAATTGTAGCATTAATCACATGTTTCTATTTGTAGAAAATCTGCCAGGATGCAGATAACAAACGCGAGGACATGAAGTGGCTGGTCAAAACGCTGGACTCGCTGCTCAGCTATGCCACCGAAGATGAGGCTAATCTGGAGCAGAAGAAGCTGGAAGATCTAATTGCACGCTACAAGAACCTAATACCCACCATTGAGATAACAATGGTCAAAACGGAGGTGTTCTCCAAATGCTATACATATCGTCGCGAAGTGCACGAGGTTGTTTGCCTGTTGACCAAGGTCAAGGATCAAACGGCCAATATCCCAGCACCCGAAAGTTTGGACCGCGTCAATCGCCTAATTGAGGAGCAACAATATGCCATCAATCAGCTCGATCATCAGCGGCCACACATCATGTCTATGCTGCAACGTGGACGTGATCTTAGCAAGGATGTGCACGCACCAGCCTTTGTCAATACCGAAGTCAAGAATCTGGAGACTGGCTGGAATCAAGCCTATACCGAATCCTCTGATAAGCTGCAAGCCCTGAAGGGCACTCAGGCAGTGTGGAGCGAGTTTGTCGATCAGAAGAATGACATCTTCTCCATGCTGCAAACCGCTGAGACAGAGCTGCGCGCCTTGACACCACTCCAGACAGATCCCAAGAATGTTAGCCAGGATCTGAAGTCGAAGCGTGATCTGAATGTGCAGCTGCAGCAGGCATCCCATCAATTGCTGCCTAAGCTGCATGCGCTGAAATCAGAGCTGGCTCCGCTAGCTGCTGCCGATAAGCGGCCCATACTCGAGAAGGAGGTGACTGAGGTAGAGAAGATGTTCTTCAATACCATGGAGCATGTCAAAGATCGTGTGGGCTATTTGGAGGACTACAGTGCCAAGTGGAACAACTACAAGACGCGTCTAGCTGAGTTGCAAGAATGGGCCAACAAGGTATGCTAACTTACTCTCTCTCTCTCTGTTTTATTATACCCTGAACCCATTGAAAATGGGAAATCAGGAAATCAGCGTGGCAGACCCCATAAAGTATATATATTCTTGATCAGCGAGACGAGCTGAGTCGATGTTGCCCAGTCCGTCTGTCCGTATGTATGAACGCGTCGATCTCAGAACATATATGTAAGAGCTAGAGACTTTTTTGTGGGTCTCTGTATAGCACGCGCATATCGAGTTTGTTTTAAAAAATCGATAACTATTTCTGTTTTAATGTTATCGATTAAAAACCTTATCGAAATCAAGTTATTAAACTATATCTCGAACCTCTTTCGAGCTAGAGTCTGCAAATTTTGTATATTTCTGCGTTAATAAATACATAACTGAGTATATTTAAAAACGCAAATCGGACGGGGTTCAGGGGATCTCCAAGTCGGGCACCAGCGACTAGAGTTTTCTTACTTGTTCATTAAATTGATATTTACAAGACAAACGAAAATGTGACTAAGTCAATTTTATTTATTTTATATATATTTTTTTTTAGGTGGCGCCCAAGAATATTGAAGCACTGCAATCTGAGGACTTGACGCCGGAGGAACGTGTTGTCAAGGTGCAGTCCTTCAAGCGTGTGTTGGGCGAGCGCATGAAACAGCTGGATCTATTGGCCGCTGATGCATCGGAGCTGGCACCCAAAGAGGGCAACGTTGCCGAAGCGAAACGACTCAAGGGTGAAATCTCCAAATTGCAAGAGGTGCTCAGTGCCATCAATCGCAATGTGGATCATCAGTCACAGGCCGTGCAGGAGGATCTGGTCAACTGGCAGCAGTTCCAGGCCGGATTGCAACAAATCAAGCCCGCTGTGGAGCAAAGCGAAGTCAAGGTAAATAATATAGTTCCTAAACCTATCACACTTGATGAAGCCGTTGCCCTGCAACAAAATGCCAAACAATTTGAAACACAATGCCTGGAGCAATTGGACAAACTCCATGGCATATCAAGCATCAGTCATAAAATGTTATGCAAAACCAATGCCCCCGATGAGTTAGATGCCATGCACTCCCGCTGGACAGCGGTCCATGAAAACGCGAAACAGGCGAGCGCCAAGCTCGAAAGGCTCGTCGCCAATTGGAAATCTTTCGATGGCGATGCAGCCAAGTTGGAGAATTGGATTGATCAGGGTGCACAGCAGATGGGTAAGCGTCCAGCTGTGCTAAATACTCCACACATTGACAAGCTCGAAAAGGAGCTGGTCAAGCTAAAGTCCTTCAACAATGAGATATCTCAGCAACAGGCCAAATTGGTCGCTCTTGGCCAAAATGCCGATCAAATCAGTTTGCATTTGGCGCCAGAGGGCGCCGTGGCCGTCAAGGATCGCGTCAACAATATGAAGGGTAAATTGCAGAAGCTATCAGAGGCCACACGTGGCAACATCAATGAGGTCTCCGATGCCATTATTTCGCGTCAAGACTTCAATGCCAAATTGGTCAACTTCTCCAACTGGATGGAACAGTTGCGCAATCAGGTCACACAGGTTGAGGAAATCAATCCGGAACGTGTGGAGACCAGTCTGCATGTCATCCATGCCTTGCTGCAGGAGCATGCCGACAAGAAGCCCAGTTTTAATGCCATCTATGATGAGGTCAAGCAACTGGCATTGGGCGCCACTCCAGAGGAATCTAATGCACTGAACGATGCGTATACCGCTCTGGTGGTTAACTACCAGAACCTGGAGTCAAATATGCTGCAAAAGAAGGCCGCATTGGAGAAATGGACTGAGCTTTTGGGCTGGAAACATGATACTGAGTCGCACTTGAACTACCTGAAACATCAGCTGGAAAAGCCCGAGGGACCCGCCGTCGAAGAGCTTAAGAAGGCCATCGATGAAATTGATCATCTGGGCCAGGGTCTGAGCTACTGGCAGGGTCAAGCCAAGGAAATCGATGAGAATCCAGCCATACAACTGCGCGATGCGCTCTCTCGCCGTCCGCTGATCGCCACACAGATCGTTAATGATGTGGAAAACAAGCTGGAAAACTTGAAACTCCGTTCGCAGAATCAGCAGCAACAACTGCAACAGATGACTGTGCGCAAGGACAAGTTCCATGCGCTGGAGCATAACTTTGGCCAGGCGCTGCAGGAGAATCGTGCCAAGCTCGATCAAATCCTCAAGCAACATCCCAACTTGAATAACATCGATCAGATCATTGCCGATCTTGTGGCGCTCAATGATGCGCTTAAATATCAAGCGGACCTCAAGGATCGCATTCACGATGAGGGCTCACTGCTGATGCGTGAGGATATTGCTAGCATGCCGGCCATACAGGAGAGTCTCTTGGTGCTGGATAAGAATTACGATTCGCTACAAAATGAAATTGCTGATCGCATACAAAAATATAATCTCATCAGTCAGGCCTTGCGAGAGTATGCCGAGTCCAAGGACAAGTTCTCCAAAGAACTCAAGAAGGCTGAAGACTTGTTCAATGCCATACCGCAGCAGCCAGGCGATGAAACCGCGCTGCATCAGGCGTCGGAGAAGACACGCAAGACTATGGAGCAGCTGCGCAAATCCAAGATGAATCTCGATGAGCTCGAACGCCGCGGCAACAATGTGGCTAAATTGTTTGCAGCCATTGGTGAGCCGGTGCCGCAAGAGGTGCAGCAAGAAGTTGCCGCCGCCAAGCAACAGTGGCAGGACCTGCACGACAAGACGGCCAAAAATGCGCATGTCTACGAGACGGAAGCGGTTATTTGGTCTCAAATCGAAGATGCCAAAAAGGATCTGCTGCCTTGGCTTTCGGAAACCAATCAGGGTCTCTGCGATGCTGCCGATAATTCAATTGAAATCGAATTTGGACCCATGCGTCTGAGCAAGTATCGCAACGAACTGCCATCTTATCAGGCCCTCAAGGATACAATTGTGGAGAAAACCAACGATTTGATCAAGATCAACAATGGAGCACAGATACCCGCGCTCAGTGCACTTAATCAGCTGCTGGGCGAACAATTCGCCGAGGTCAGCAACAATGCCGAGCGTCTGAGCGCTGTCACCACATCTTTTGCCGATCAGGAACAGGAGCTACGCAGACGCAGCAAGGTAGCCGGCGAGCAGGTGAGCAAGCTGCGCGAACAGCTGATCAAATGCGATGACATGTCCGGCGATAACAACAAGATCATGGAGCGCTTGCTGCAGTGCCGGGCACTGCGCGCCCAATTGGATCACAGCGGCAACGAAATCGAAAATATCAAACAAAATGTGGATGAACTGCGCAATTTGTATCCCACATTCAATGAGTCCATCATACCCAAGGAGCTGAACAATGTGCAGAAGCGTTACGAGGGCGTCGATCTCTATGCCAAGAAGATTGAGAGCTCGCTGCTGCAGTTCCTCAAGAAGTTCCATGCCGACAAGGTGGGCATGCTGAAGCGTCTCATTGCCACACAGCGCGAAAAGGTGGCCTGGTGCCAGCCCGAGTCGACGAGCGACAAATACAATTTGGATGTCAAGAAGTCGTCGCTGCAGGAGGTCAGCAAGAGCATTGACGACTGCAAGGCGCGTCATGCTGAGACGCTAAAATCACTGGAAATGCTTAAGGCTGTGGAGACGCCACAGAACTTAGTCGAGCTGAACAACGATGCTGAGCTCATGGGCAAGGAAATGCAAGCGCTGCAGCAGAGCTTTGATCGCATCAAGGGCATATTGGATGAGAACGTTGATCTCTGGTCGCAGTATGAGCAATCCAACGAGCAAATCTCCAACTGGCTGCGTGATGTGGAAGGTCGCGTTAAAGCGGAGACCAGCAGCCAGCTGAACTTGCCCGAGGTGCCACAGAAGTTGCAAGAGCTGGCCATATTGCAGCAGGATGTGCTCGCCCATGAGCCAATTATCAGCAATTTGGAGCAAACATCGCAACAGCTGATCGAAAAGAATCCAGAGGCGCGCATTGGACAGTTCGTTACGCATCTGGTGCAGCGCTATCAAAGCGTTGCCAAGAGCCTTGCCGCACATATTGATAAAATACGCAGCGCTCAGCTATCCAATGCCAACTTTGCCAAGGCATCGAAGGACTTTAACGAATGGTTCGGCGATGCCAAGATTGAGTTCCAGGAACTGGCGCGCATGGGCTCGCCAGGCTCGTCGTCAGCTACGGCTCAACAATTGCAGACCATCAAGAACTATCTGAAGACCTTTGACAATGGCCAACTATTGCTGAACAATGCGGTGGACATTGGCGAAGGACTTTATCCAGTCGTCTCGCCTGAGAATCGCGAACGAATTCGTGCCGATCTGCGTCAAATGCGCGAGAAATTTGACTATTTGCGCGATGAGGCGAATGCGTTGATGCAGCAGGTGGAGGGCGTGCTCATACAGAAGACATCCATTGAGGAGAGCTATACTCAGGTGTCGCACTACCTGAACGAGTCCAAGGCCAAGGTCACTGCAGCCGCCGAACTCTATCCCACGCTGGCAGCCAAGAAAGCAGCGCTGCAGAATTATAAAACACAATTGCAGGAAATCACCTTGCATAAGAATGCGCTGAAGCAGCTGCACGACAAGGCAGTTGCACTCTGCGATGATGAGTCCGAGCGTAAAACGGATGAGTCCATACAGGAGTACAATACGCTGTCGAAGCAGATTTCGGAGCGCATTCAGACCGTCGGCAATCAGGTATCCCAGCACGAAGCCTATGACCAGGTGCTGGAGAAGGCACAGGATTGGCTCAACACCATCAAGTCGGAGGCAATTGATATTTTGAATGAAACCACCTTCGAGAAGGAGGGCGCCGAGGAGAAATTAATTGTCGTGGAGAATTTGCTGCAGCACCAGCCCGAGGGTGATTCCATTTTCGAGACATGCCACAAGCTATTGCTGACAGTGCTGAAGCAAACCCATGCCAATGGGCATCCGGCGCTGCTGAAGGGCTTCGAGGAGCCGAAGAATGCTTGGGAAGAGTTCATGTCGCTCTGCCAGGACTCGCAAGTGAAGCTCAAGCAGCTATGCTCCAAGTGGGATGAGTTTGACTCCATTATCGAGGAGCTCGACAACTGGATGAAGAATGTCGAGGCTGTGGTAAAGAATCAAAACCTAAAGAGCACGGCCGCTGCCAAGAACGCGCATCTGAAGCAGCTGCAAGACAGTGCCAAGGATATTGAGCGTCGCGGCGCAGCCATCAATGAGCTAATGGATCAGGGACGCGAAATTGAGGGAGAAACCGATTTGAATTTGAAACTCTCCCGTCTAAGCACACGCTACCAGACCCTGAAGAATCTGTGCAAGGAATCGAGCGCCAAGTACGCTAACTATGTCAAGGATCACGATAGCTTCGACTCGGACTATGAGAAGTTCAAGCAAGACTTGCAAACCTGCGCCAATGAGCTGGCGCAGGCAAATGAAATTGTGGGCGATCAGAGCGTACTGCAGGAGCAGCAGAACAAGCTGCGTGAGATGTCTGACAAGCGCATTGTGGACTCCACTGTGTTCGAGAGTCTGATTGATCGCGGCGAGAAGCTCTATGGCCACACCAGCCCCGAGGGTCGTGAGATAATACGCCAACAACTGCGTGCCCTGCGCACCATGTGGGACAACTACACGGATGATCTGAACTCGGCCACGCATAGGATCGATCAGTGTCTGCTGCAATTCAATGAGTTCACCATAGCTCAGGATCAGCTGACCAAATGGCTCAAGGATGTGGACAAGGCCATGCAGAGCCACACGGAGCCGAGAACAACGCTCCAGGAGAAACGCGCTCAACTGCAGAATCACAAGCTGCTGCATCAGGAGATCACCACGCACAATGTGCTCGTGGACAATGTGTGCGACAAGGCGCAAATACTAGTGGATCAAATAAAGGACAACTCCCTGAACGTCTATCTGCAGTCGATCAAGCAACTGTTCCAGAACATTGTGCAAAAGTCCGACGAAATACTGCAGAATCTGGAGAGCTGCGTGCAGAGGCACAGCGAGCTGAATAATGCGTTGAGCTCCGCCAAGACTTGGATTTCGACTGAGAAGGCCAAGCTGCTGGAATGCGATGATTCCTACGGCGAAAAGGCAGACATAAAGCGTAAAATTGAAACTCTTGGCCAATTGGCGCAAAATAAGCCACAGGCCATGAATCTCATAGGCGAAATTCGTGCGCAATTTGAGACTGTTAAACCCGCGACCTCGGAGAAGGGCATTGAGGTGCTTGAGAAGGAAATCGATGAGCTGGAAACCACAATGAAGAGTCACTTTGATGATATCGAAGGCATCGAGGGCAAGCAAAAGGACGTACTCTCACAGTGGCATAAGTTCGAGCACAATCTGGAGGAGCTCACCAAATGGTGTCGCAACGCCGAGGCTGTGTTCCGGGAGCAGCAGTTGAAGTCAACGTTGCATGAGAAGGTCGAGCAAATGGACAAATATAAAATACAGCGAGAGCTCATACTGCAGAAGGAGAAGGAAATTGATGCCTTCGGGGACATGGCACACGCCTTGCTCAACAACTGCGGCGCTGATCGCCTGAAGACGTTGACCACACAAATTACAAATCGTTATCAACTGCTGCAGGTGCTGAGCAAGGAGGTGGTCAATCGCTGGTCCAATCTGGTGGATGATCACCAGTTCTATCAGGACAAATACAACGAGGTGGACTTGTGGCTGCAGCCGATCGAGACACAGCTGGAGAAAGCACTCAAGGACGAGCCCACACAAAGCTCGAATATACTGCAGGTTTTGCTAGCCGAGCGGGAGCAGGCCGAGAGCCTATTTGGAGCATTGAATGGTGCGGGCGAGAAGGCTCTGCCCGAGACATCCACCCAAGGCAGAGAGAAGATACGCAAGGACCTGCGCGACATACGCGATCGCTGGGATAAGCTGGACGAAGGCATACGCAATTTGGAGAAACGCCAAGAGGCGCAGTCCGTACAGCTGTCCAGCTATCAAGATATACTGAGTCAGACACTCAACTGGTTGGATCAGGTTGAAAAGTTGCTGCACAACGAGAACCCGGCGAGCTGGACCAGCGCGCAGGAGATTCGTTCCAAGCTGTACAAATACAAGGCGACCAACCAGGACATCAACTCGCACAAGCGCATCGTCGAGGCTGTCAATGAGAAGGCCGCAGCTCTTCTGAGCAGCGCCGCGCCCGCCAATGCTGCTGAGATCACCAAGGCTGTAGCTGATCTTAATAAGCGCTATGAACAAGTTGGACAGGATTGTGCCAAGCTGGTGGCAGATCTCGATGCCGCCTTCGAGGTGTATCAGCAGTTCAGTGAGCTGCAGAAGGCACAGCAGGATTATCAAAAGAACCTTTGGGATCGTCTGACCGGCTACTCCGACTATTCGGGCAACAAGGCAGCGCTGCAGGCTCGCCTGCAAAAGATCAACGAAATCCAGGATGCTCTGCCTGAGGGCGTGTCCAAGCTGAAAGCACTTGAGGCACACATTGAGCAGCAGGCTGGCAGCATACCAGCTCGGTCCAAGGAAGCCATGACGCGTGATTTGGCCAATTTGCATGCTGACTTCGAGAAGTTCGCTGGATCGTTGAGCGATGTGAAGAGTGGCTTGGAGCATCGTTTGCAGCAATGGAATGACTATGAAGTCGATTTGGATCGTCTGATCAACTGGCTGGGCGAAGCTGAGAATACGCTCAAGAACTACAATCTGAAAAACTCGTTTGAGGAAAAGGAGGAGCAACTGCATCGCTTCCAGTCCATGAGTCAGACGCTGCGCCAGAACGAAGCGGACTTCGAGAAAATGAAGGACGACACCTCGGAGCTGGTGCAGAGCTCGGGTGAAACTAGAATTGCGGTCAATGTGCAGCAAGTTTCATCACGTTTCCAGTCCATACAAGCCACTGCCAAGGAAATACTCAAGAAGTGCGAACAAGCGGTTCAGGATCATGGCCACTTCAACGAGAAGTACAAGCAATGCGCCGACTTGTTGGCCAACGCACAGGCGCGCTACGATGACTGCAGCGATCTGTCCACGGTGGCTTCACGCGACGATCTGCTCAAGAAGCAGCTGATCGTACAGGAGCTGCTGGCACAGCAGCCCACGGCCACACAGCTGCTGAACAGCACCGTGGAGCTGGGTGAGAAGTGTTACAGCTCAACGGCGACCGAAGGACGCGAGGCCATACGCAGTCAATTGCAAGATCTTGCCTTCGATCAGCTGTTCGATAATATTGCCAGCACTGCTCGCAAGATACAGGACAAGATTGCCAGGTGGTCGGGCTTCGATGAGACTGCTGACAGTCTGAGGAGCTGGCTGGACAATGTGGAGCGTGAGCTGCCAGCTGATATTGAGCTGAAGACCACGCTGGACGAGAAACGTTATAGGCTGCAGGCCTATCGGGATGTGCTCAATGACATCTCCAATCATCAGGTCGAAGTTGGCAATCTGCAGGAGATCGCCGCCAATTTGCCTGAAAAAACGGAGCATGTTGATCAGATCCTCAAGGATATCACGGATCGCTTTGGCAAGCTGCAGAGGCGCGCCCAAGGCTATGTGGAGCGCTATGAGGGCATTGTGAGTGCCCATCAGCAATACTCCAAGGCTGTCATGGATGCCCAGGAGTTCATTGATGCCACGTTGAACACTGTGCACTACTGGGGTGACCTTGACTTGGAGCAAACCTCTTTGCACACCAATCTGGATCGGTTGAAGAACCTGAAGGCCAGCCTGGCGGACGAGTTCCCACGCGTGGATCAAGTGCGTGCTTTGGGCGAGAAGGTGATACCCGGCACCATTGATGTGGGTCAAGTGAATATCAAATCCCAGATCGATACAACACAACAGGAATGGGAAGGTCTGCTGGCAGCCATCAGCTCAACCATCGAAGCCATTGAGGCACGCCTGCAGCAGTGGTCCGAGTATGAGCAACTGCGCGACCAGTGCTTGGCCTGGATACGTGACACCGACAATGAACTCCATGCCATTGATCTGAAAGAGGATCTGCCCAGGAAGCGTGCCCAATTAGACGCGCTGAAGGCGCTGCAAGGTGAGGTGCGCGCCAAGGAATTGGAAGTGGACAATGTAACGGAAAAGGCACAAACCTTGCTGAAGGGTCCCAGCACGACTCGTTCAGCTGGCCCCGAATTGGTCACCAAATATCAGCAAATCTTCCACAAGGTCAAGGACCTAAACAATCGCTGGCAGCAATATGTCAGCTCGCACGAGGACTTCGATAGCTCCATCAGCGAGTGCGCAGCGTGGATAAATAGCATCAAGGAGAAGCTGGACTACTGCTCGGACATGTCGTCGATGAGTCAGAAGGAACTCGACAAGAAGCTGGCCACCATCCAAGATGTGATTCTGCTGAAGGACGAGGGCTCGGCACGAGTGCTTAAAATCCTAGAGCAGGCTCAGCACGTGCTGGCAAATACGGCGCCCAATGGCCACGAGGCCATTAACAAGGAGCTCTCAGCGCTGCAGGATCTGTGGTCCGGCATCGCTCTGCGCATCATGGACGTCAAGGCTAATCTTGATGATTCCATCACGCAATGGTCTGGCTTCCTGGATCAGGTGCAAAACGTGCGCAAGTTCAACGACTGGCTGGATGCCCTGCTCAAGGAATTGAGTGAGCATCAGACGACCATGACGGAGAAACGCGCACAGCTGGATCGCGTCAAGTCCACGGAGGAAAAGGTGCGCGTGGAGAAAATCGATGTGGATTCCCTGAAGATTCAGGCCAAGGAAATGATTGCGAGTGGTCAACAGAGTCAGGCTGCATTCCAGGCACAGAAAGTACTGGACACCTTCGATGAGCTGTTTGCCAGAACACAGAAATTGCTGTCGGATCGCCAGGATCAGCACAGAGATCATCGTCTGTTCAAGGAAGCCTACGACGATCTTGTCAGCTGGATAAGTCGCGCTCGCGAGAAATTCCCAGCACTGAAGCAGAGCAGCCTCAGCGACAAGCTGGCCATTGAGAATGCCGTGCAGGCCACCGAAGCGCTGCTGAATAAACAGGCGCAGGGCGAGCTGCTGGTTGAGCATCTGGTGCACACTGGTGAGGTGGTGCTGGCAAGTACATCGACGCAGGGCCAAGAGATCATACGCAATGATATACGCGCACTGCGTGATAGCTTCGAAAGTTTGTTCCGCGAGATCAATCAGCAGAAGGAGAACTTGGAGGTTACCATGGTGCAATGGCGCGCATATAAAGAGGAGTATGAACGTCTCATGGAGTGGCTACAACAGATCGATATACTTGTCAAGAACCATAAACTGAACCTGTGTCCCCATTTGCCCGACAAGGAGAAGCAGGTGGCCGACATGCGTGAGGTGATGTCGCGCTTGGAGAGGGGCAAGGATGACATAGATAAATTCAATGCCTCCGCTGCGGGTCTGCTCAAGTCGCATCTGGATAGCTATGTGAACAATCAGCTTAGACACTTGGGCTCTATGTATCAGGTGCAGGTCAATCTGGCCAAGGATGTGCTGAAGAAGGTCGAAACAAATCGCGATCAGCATCGCGAGTACGAGGCCAACATGAAGTCGGCCAGGGATTGGATTACAAATGCTAAGCAAACCATTCAAGCCGCTGGCGCTGGCAATGGGGCTGGCTCCAAGGAGGCGCTGCAACGTCGCCTCGAGCAAATACAGGACCTGATACGCAATCGTGAATATGGTCAGAATCTTGTGCACACAGCCATCAATAATGGCGAGAAGATCATACGCAATACGCGCTCCGATGGACGCGAAGCCATCAACAGTGAAATGAAGGAGCTGCAGACCGACTGGGATCGCCTGGTCAAGAAAATGTCCACGGCCAAGGTGCAGCTGGAGACAAATCTGCTGCAATGGGCTGACTACAGCTCCAGCTATACGCAGCTGCAGCAATGGATAAGCGATAGAGAGGCCAAGCTGCAGCAGGCATGCGAGCAAAAGATTATCAAATCGCAGCGTGGACAGCCTGGCCTCAGCAGCGGTCTGAGCGAGCGCAAGGCCAATCTGCGCCAGACCAACAACATTGTCCAGGACATTGTCTCCTTTGAGCCCATGATACAATCGGTGACCTCGAAGGCCTCCGACTTGCAGCAGGGCGCACCGGCCACAGAAATCTCCGATAAGTACGAAAACCTGACCAAGCAGGCCAAAGATCTGTATGCCAAGCAGAAGAACACCATCGATAGCTACCAGGCGTTGATCGATGCGGGCAACGACTTTGCCAGCTGGCTACGCAATGCCAAGGAGAGGCTGAGCAAGTGCTCCGAGCCGACAGGCGATAAGCAAGCGTTGGCCGAGAAGACACATCAGCTCAAGATACTGCAGGGTGAGGTGCCCGAGGGCTCGGTAAAGCTACAAAATGCTTTGGCCCAGGGTGAGATCGCTTGCCGCACAGCAGAGCCCGAGGATTGCGCCATCATTGAGCAGGAAGTCGCATTGCTACAGGAGGAGTTCGATGCCTATGTGGAGGCGCTCAACAAGGCCAAGGACTATCTGGAAGTGGGCATTGTCAAGTGGTCGGACTATCAAGATCAGTATACCGAAGCGCTCGAATGGCTGACCAAGACCGAGGCTCTGGTGCAGTCCTACAACAAGCTGCAAGACAGCCTCACCCAGAAGAAGGTGGTGCTCGAACAGTTCCAAGGACATCTACAGACCCTGTTCGATTGGCAGAAGACACTCGATCATCTGAACATGAAGGCTCAAGTGCTGCTCGAGACCTGCTCCGACACGCGCATCAGCAATGCCATCATGCAGCTGACCACCAAGTACAACGCTTTGCTGACCTTGGCCAAGGAGGTTATGCGGCGCCTGGAGTTGCACTACCAGGAACACCAGCAGCATCACACGCTTTACGAGGAGTGCCAGTCGTGGATTGAAAATACGCGCGAAAAGCTCGCTGAATGCGAACAGATACCGGGCACATTGAACGAGGTGCAGATCAAATTGAATACTGTAAAGAATTTGCGGCAAGGCTTTGAAACGGGCCAGAACAAGCTGCGCTATTTGCTGGAACTGAAGGAGAAGGTTATCATGAATACCGAACAGAATGGCGCAGCCAAAATTCAGGAGGATACCGAATCCCTCAAGCAGGACTTTGATAAGCTGCTTGTGGATCTTAGCGATGTGCGTCAGAAGTTGGCCAATCGTTTGTCTCAGCTGGAGGAGATCTTCAAGCTGTACAAGATTCTGCTTGAGTGGCTGGAGGATATTGAGCCTAGTGTCAAGGCCAGCGACGAGTACTTGAATGACTTGAGCGAAAAGCGTGCTGCACTGGAGAAATTCCGTGTGACCCAGCGCGACATCAACGGCCACAACGATATTGTGGAGAAGATCAATGTACGGCTGCGTGAGGACAATAGCTTGGACAAGAACGACTTCGCAGCTGGCCTAAACAAATTTGATGAGCTGCAGGCTCAAGTTAACAAGATCATCGAGTCACTGGAGAACCAAGTGAACAATCACGAGAAATACAAACAGGCCTACAATGAGCTGCAGGATTGGCTGCGTCGCACACGCATCGAGGTGGAGCAATGCGCCGATTGCCATGGCGAAAAGGATCAGGTGGAGGAGCGTTTGAATCGCCTGGGCGATATACAGGCCAGCTCCATGGAGGGCAAATCGCTGCTAGATGCTTGCGAGGAGCTCAGCCAGGCGGTCATCGCCACCAGTGGCAGCGAGGGTCAGGATAATGTGGCCCAAGAGATCAAGCATCTGAATGGAGAGTGGGAGACGCTTCAAGCCCTATCGCGAGATGCGCGCAGCGGTCTGGAGACCTGTCTGGCTGCCTGGGAGACATTCCTGCAAAAGTTCAATAAAATCAATTTGTGGATTGTTACAATGAGCAAGCGCGTTGCCAAATCACAGGAAGCCGATAATAAAACCACCGAAGATTTGGTCAATGCCAAGGTAAGCGCAACAAGTCTCTGGTCAAATCTCACGCAACTGTCGCACGCAACGCTAACCCAAAGAAAAAAATAAATATATATTTTTATAATCAAATTAAATGTACTAAAATTACACCCGTAGCAAAATTTAAATATTTATCCACACTATAAAAATATATAAGTATATATATATGTAAACTGATTCACATACTAAAAAGAACTAATCAGAATTGCTAACTTTTCAGCTAATCACGCTCACATTCACACTATTGCAGCTAATCATTTCTACACAGACTTTGTCTAATGCCTAATACGCTTTATGTGCCTATAGCAAAAAAAACACAACTCTTGCGCCTTGAGCACTTGAACTAATATTGAATTCTTTTGTAGAAACTGCTTGACGAGGTGCTGGCTGAGCGTGAAAATGTCGAGGATCTGAATGACAACTGTGAGCTGCTGATGGAGCAAAGCGCCTGCACCCGGATTCGTGATCAAACCATTGAGACTCAAGCCAATTATACCAAATTGTTGACAGCTGCTCAGGGTCTGGTGGCCAAGATCGAGAAGAATCTGTCGGATCATACCGAGTTCCTCAATTACAAGCAGGAAATGGATGCCTGGATCGAGAAGGCGCAGCAGGTGCTCAGCGATTGCAGCATCGATGGTGATGCCTCAATCATTGCACAGAAATTGGAGACGGTCAATGTAAGTTGCTCTGGGAATTGATAGCAATTAAAATTTTAAAAAATTATTCCTTTCAGTCTCTGGCCTCCCATTTGCCTGAGGGCCAACATTTGCTGGCCATGGTGCAGGATGCCTACTCGAAGGCCTCGAATATAACACCCGAGGACAAGCAGGAGAAATTGCGCGAGCTGATGACCAAGGTGCGCGAGGATTGGGATGCCTTGGGCCTGGCTGTCAAACAGAAGCTAAGTGACTTGAAGCAAGCCCAAAATCGTTGGAATGACTTTGCTGCCAATAAGGAGAGGCTCGATAAGTGGTTAATCGAAACCGAGCAGACCCTGAAGGTGGCGCCTGAAACAAAGGGCGAGCTGAGCGAGATGAAGACTTTGCTCGAGCGCTATAAGACGCTGGGCAATGAGCTCAAGCAGAAGGGCAACGATCTGGAGCAGCTAATGTCGGAGGCACGTGATCTGGGCACCGAGGTGGATGCCGTCAATCGTTTGCAGTCGCGTTGCGACAAGCTGAAGAACGATTGTGCCGGCTACATCCGTGAACTGGAGCAGGAGATGCTCGACTATAATGGCTATCATCAAAGTCTGCAGGATGTCGAGAAATGGCTGCTGCAAATCTCCTTCCAGCTGATGGCGCACAATTCGCTGTTCATATCGAATCGCGAGCAAACTCAAGAGCAAATCAAACAACACGAGGCGCTGCTGAGCGAGATACAAAAGTATCAGACCAATTTGGATGATCTGAATGCGAAGGGTCAGGCTCAGATTAAACGCTATGAGCCAACCACGCCTGCCATACGTCCGACTGTCGAGTCACAGCTGAAGAACATACAGGACAGTTACAACTCTCTGCTGCAGACCTCGGTGCAAATCAAGAATCGTCTGCTCGAATCGCTGGCCAAGTTCCAGGAGTACGAGGATACGCTGGACAACATCATGCGCAATCTGGAGGCCTATGAGCCGATCATACAAACTGAATTGGATGAGCCAGCCACCAGTTTGGAGCTGGCACAGAACCAGCTCAAGTGCGCTCAGGATATGCAAAATAAACTGAACAACGAGAAGTCCAGGCTGGCAGCTGCCGTTCAGGCCTGCGAAGCAGCCACAGCATCCATAAGCCGGCCCAGCTCTCCCTTGGAGACAGCCATGCATGCCATACCCGAACGCGAACTGATGGTGCGCGCCAAGCTTGAAGATCTGCTGGATCAGGTGGGTTATAGTTATTAATTGTTTTATATGTAGTTTTTTTTCTTACTCCATTTGTAGTTGTTGTGCATTTATTTAGTAAAAATATTAACTAAAGTTCAGTATGGCGATTTAGATGGAGAGAAGAGGATTGCAGGTTATATAAATAGAATATAGGACATTTAGCAGAAAAATTTAACAAAAATTGTAAAATATTTTATTTATAATATAATATTTAAAATATTTTTATTTTAATCACAGATATTTTAAAATGCAATTTTAAATCTTCAGTTTGCTTAGTGTAAAGAAAATACATTTATTTACATTTTTCATTAATCAAGTATAACAATATATAAATAATGATTTTTTAAAGATTTATTTGATTTATTAAACTAAATTGAAAACCAAGTTTCATAGACAAACTTGTTTTTATACCATAAACCCATTGAAAATGGGAAATCAGGGTATAATGGTTTTGTTAAAATGTATGTAACAGACAGACCCCATAAAGTATATATATTCTTGATCAGGGTGACGAACTGAGTCGATTTAGACCTGTCCGTCTGTCCATTTGTCCGTCTGTCCGTCTGTCCGTCTGTCCGTCTGTCCGTCTGTCCGTTTGTCCGTCTGTCTGTATGTATGAACTCGTCGATCTCAGAACCTATAAGAGCTAGAAACTTGAAATTTGTTTTGTAGTTCCATGTATAGCACGAAAATATCAAGTTTGCTAAAAAAAATTGATAACGATTCACGTTCTATTGTTGTCGATTAAAAACCTTATCGAAATCAAGTTATTAAATTATATCTCTTACATCTTTCAAGCTAGAGTCTCCAAGTTTTGGATTTAAATTCGTTTATGATTTATAACATTTTGATTTTTGTTATATTTTGAATACCAGCTAAAAAAAAATTTAATTTTTTAAAATTTAATTTAATTTAATAAATACATAATTGAGTATATTATATTTTAAAATGCAGATCGGACTTGGCTGAGGGTATCTCCTAGTCGGGCACCACCTACAAAATTTTCTTCTTTGTTAAATTAAAATTAAATTATAAAAGATCAAGTCCTAACATCCAATAGGGCTCAAAATATAATAGATTTTATAACAAACAGTAGATAGTAATTTCCAATTAGCTTAACTAAACACCTACTCGATCTATAGAGAATGTCAACAGTAATACATTTTAGGGCACCAGCTCTGAAACTGTGGAAGCTGCAGCCTTAACCAAAGCGATTCCCATAGATATACAATATATAAAAGATATTATTTTACAAGCTTTATCTGTATGAGCATAAATTATAAATTCAAAATCTTTAGTTTTAATATTAATATAGATGGTAATAATGCATTTTCCACTATCCCCTGAGGGCCACTTAGTTACATAAAATAACCATGATATGAGTTAAGGATACATGATGTGCTCTTACATATTCTTACATAGGAGTATAGCTGCCGCATATCAAGTCTCTAGCTATGTATTTGATTTATAGCTGCTTAGTTATTTTGACTTAGACAAAGATTTATATTTAACTACATTAGATTCTTTCCATCTATTCGCCCAGTGCTACGTTTGAAAAAAGTTTATTAATTTTGTATACCCTAACCAAAACTTCTTTTGTTAATTTTTGTTTTCTTTTTAAAATTTACTTTTATACCTAACACCCCAACTACACCAACTACAACCAACTGTACCAACTACCCCCAACCAAACACCGCTCTAACTTTTGTTGAATTGCTGCACCGTAACTTTTGTTGTTGTTGTTGTATAATACCAAAAAAAAACCGCACTACCACGCCCACTTTGCTCGCCGCCTGCCTGTTTGCTTTGCATACGCCTATAAAAAAAAATTTAAAAAAAAAGAAGCCGCCTCCAAAGACTCAGAGCTCAACCGACGATGACAACGATCTCGACGTTGAGCTCAGCGATGTGAATGAGGCGCTGTCGGATCCCATTGCTTACGAGCGTATTCAAAACTATCGTCGCATAGTCCAGCTGAATAGCGCACACGTGAGCAAGCTGAGTGCACTCGTCGCTAAGGTAAGCGGCATGCCAAACTTCAACTCGAATCCAAAATGGTGCCGGCTTTGCTCTCTAAATTTAAAAACTAAACTAAGTGCAACCCAACAGAGACTTTGCTTACTTATCTGTGTGCTTCTTCTTATGCTTAGGTGCAATCCCACTTGGGTGGTCTGACTGCATCCGTTAGCGAACTGGAGCAACAGCAGAAGCAGCGCGCCGAGCTGCAGGATTGGGTGAAGAGGCAACAGAGCTCTGTTTCCGATTGGCTAATGCGTCCATGCAAGCTACGTCCCGAGGCCGCTCAGCAGGAGCTGGTTGCCATGAATGATCTATTGAATTCAATTGGTGACAAGCGCTCGCAGCTGATGCTCGAAATGACCGGATCATGTAAGTTGAAAGGAAATTTAATGTTGTTTATAAATATAGAATAATGGGTAGATATATACATTCTGTCAAATAAGTACCCGGAAATTTGAAATAAGACACAAACAACTTGTCAATCATCTAAATTTATTATATCCCCTTCATATAATATATATCCCCTATATATATATTTATAGGAATATATATTTTTATAAGAATACATATATTTATAGGAATATATAATACATATACAAGTATATAGGGGGTCCATATATAGCCAATAAGGAAATAATTTGGTTATTTTTGTTATACCCTGAACCCATTGAAAATGGGAAATCAGGGTATAATGGTTTTGTTAATGGCCAGACCCCATAAAGTATATATATTCTTGATCAGGGAGACGAGCAGAGTCGATTTAGCCCTGTCCATCTGTCTGTCTGTCCGTCTGTCTGTCTGTCCGTCTGTCTGTCTGTCCGTCTGTCTGTTTGTCCGTCTGTCCGTATGTATGAACGCGTCGATCGCAGAACATATAAGAGCTAGAGACTTGAATTTTTTTTTGGAGGTCCCTGTATAGCACGCGCATATTGAATTTGTTTTAAAAATTCGATAACTATTTCCGTTTTAATGTTACCGATTTAAAACCTTATCGAAATCAAGTTATAAAAAATTTATCTCTTACATCTTTTGAGCTAGAGTCTCCAAATTTTGTATTAAGATTAATAAATATTTTAAATTTTACAAACTTAAATTTTTTCTGCGTTAATAAATACATAACTGAGTATATTTAAAAACGCAGATCTGGCGGGGTTCAGGGAATCTCCTAGTCGGGCACTACCGACTAGAGTTTTCTTACTTGTTTTCTTATTTTATTTTATTTTATTTTTATTTATCTCAACAGTGGGCGATGAGGACACAGATCTGGATGACAACATTGACAAGCTAGAATCGGAGCTCATGGATGCCATTGCCAAGAAGCAGGCGGGTCAAAATGTCATCGATGGCTATCGCCAGGGCATGCAGGATGTGCAGAGCTGGTTCGACACATTGATCAAGCGCATGGATGTGCTGGATCGTGGTTCTGGCCTGAATTGTGCCCAGAAAATGGCTGCCATCAATGAGATTAAGAACGAATATGAGCTGCAGGGTCATCCGAAGATACAAGAGCTGAAGGGCAAGGCCGCTCAGGTGGCCGAAGTCATAAGCAATCTGGATGGCCAGCAGGTGGAGGAGCAAATGAAATCGCTGGATCGTCGCTTCGCCGATCTGGGCAAGCGCATTGATCGCAAGGCACAGCTGCTGGATGTGACCAATAAGGGCGTGGATGGCGCCAAGGGTGAAATTGATCAGCTGCAGCAATGGGTGAAGCAGCAAATCGATGAGCTGCAGGCGCCAGCTGCTCTGGGCTATTCGCCCAAGGATGCGGAGGCGCGTCAGCAAAAGATCAAGAGCCTGATGAAGGATGCCGAGGCAAAGCAATCGCTGGCCGATGTGCTCGAAAAGCGCATAGCCAACATGCAGCCCGAGCTGGAGTCTGCCGAATATGCCCAACTGGAGTCCGCCTTGCGTAATCTGAATAGCGAGAATCGTAATTTGGCTGGCGTTCTCAAGGCCGAGCTGGATCGTGCGCTGGAGGCGAGCAAGGCGCGTAAAGCCCTCGAGAATGATCTGGACAAGGCGCGTCAATGGCTGAAGGCCAAAATCTCCGAGGTGCGCAAGCTACCCGTCTACCATCCACTGACCTCCGCTGAGATTGAAAAGAAGTTACAGGAGAACAGGAAATACGATGATGATGCCAAGCAATTCAATGACAGCGTCCTCAGTGATGTTCAGCGTCAAGCTGCCAATATCCTGAAGGATTGCGGTGAGGCAGATAAGGCGGCTCTACAGCGTATGCTGGATGAAATTGCCGCTGACTATCAGACGCTGAAGGATGAGAGCGGCAAGCGCGGCAAGTCCTTGGACGATCTGTTGCAGGGACGCAAAGCCTTTGAGGATTCCATGAAAAAGATGGGCGACTGGCTAAACGAAATGGAAACCGCCACCGAAAGCGAACTGCGCACCACCAGCCTGCCAGTGCTCGAGGAGCAGCTGGCCCACTACAAGAAGCTGCTGCAGAATGCCGACAACATGGGCGGCGTGATCAACGATGTGTCCGAGCAGGGCAAGAGCATAGTGCCCACGCTGAGCAATGCGGACAAGCTGAAACTGAACGATGACATCAAGAACATGAAGGATCGCTATGGCCGCATCAAGCAGACAATCGATGATCGTGTCAACACCTTAGGCGACCACATCAAAAAGTACAAGGATGCCAAGAATCGGCTGGCCGATTGCAGTCAATTCCTGGGCACCATACAGCAGCGCATGCGGGAGCTGAATCGACCCATTGGCTCCAGAATTGAGGATGTGCAGGATCTGCTGGGTGCCTACGAGGGCATACTGAAGGAGCTGAAGGACAGCAAGCACAAAATGGGCGACATGCAAATGGACGATTTGCCCGAGCTGCAGAGCATCCTGGCACAGCAGGACGATATGATCAAATTGATTGAGGATCAGTTGGCGCATCTGCGTCAGCTGTTGATGCTGCGTGAGCAATTCATTGCCCTGATCAATGAGATCATTGCCTTCATTATGAAGTATACGGATGTCATCATTGACATCGAGAACTCACCCGACAGCCTGGAGGACAAGATCAACAAATACGATAATGTTATTGTCAAGATACAGGAGTGCGAGGGTCTGTTGGCCTCGGCCAACGATAAGGGCCAGAAGATCGCCAGCGAGGGCAATGCTGCCGACAAGAACAGCATCACGGAGCAGCTGCAATCCCTGAAGAATCAATTGCAAAATCTGCGCAAGGCTGTCGAGTCGCAGCGCCAGAAACATCAGCTCCAGCTCGAATCCCACAAGAAGATGGCAGCCGAGCTGAGTGAAATACTCGACTGGCTGCACAATAACGAGGGCATAGCCAAGTCGCGGCCCCTGCTCGATCGTGATCCCGAGTCGGTGGAGCGTGAACTGCAGAAGCATCAGGCACTCAGCAAGGACATTGAGTCCCAATTGCAGAAGTTCAATAAGATCAATGACAGCGTCAAAACAGACGTCGGCATGCCCAGCTCGTTGCTGGAAATGCTCTCCGAGGGTCGGTCTCTGGTCGCCTCGCTGCCCCATGAGCTGGAGGAGCGCGAGAAGTATTTGAAGAACAATCGCGACTCGCGTCTGGAGTACATGCAGCTGGTGGCCAAGTTCAATGATTGGGTGCACGAAGCTGAGCTGCGCTTGCAGAACAGCCAGCATGGCATCGACTACGAGCATCTCGTGCAGGACTTGGAGGAGCACAAGATCTTCTTTGGCAATGAGGCGCCCATACGCAATCTGGTGCACAAGCAAATCCAGGAAGCATCCGACAAGATTTGGTCCTCGCTCAACAGCTACGAACAATCGGAGCTGTCGAGCGAGCTGACTCAGTTCCAAACCAAGCTGGCCAATACCTTGGCCAATGCCAAGACTCAGCAGAGCGAGCTGGAAAGAGAGGCGGAACGCTGGCGTGAATATCAACAGTCCATCGATCGCGTCAAGGCCACCATTGAGCGCACCAAATTTAGCGATGAGCCCGTCCAGAATTTGGCTGGATTGCACTTTAATATTCAGAAGCTGTCGCATGCCATTGGAAATGTACAGGTGAGCTAATCAAATAGACGTTTGGCTACCTATAAAGCGCAGCACAAATTATAAAATTAAATATTTGAAGCGCTGATTAGAGCTTTGAATGATTTACAATCGAAATTTAGGTAGCAAATAGAATTAATGAGTAAATTTGGTTAATCGAGCGAAGATCACGAAATTTTATGGGATATAAAAGTTTTTTTGTAGAAATTTTAAGAAATTTTCTCCTTTGCTTTATCTTTTACATACCGAAAGATAAAAGCACCAAACTTATAACATATAAAAGCTTTTTCTAAACTAAAAGCTATGCAGACCTAATTTCTGGTAAACATTTCCGAAAGATAAAATAGCACCAAACTTGGAATATTTTAAAGCTTTATTTTAAAAAGAAGCTTTGTTAGTGTTTTATTATATGAAAAAAAAAAACAATATTTCCTACTAGCTTTCCCTTAAAGGTTTACTTTCAGGTAAAAATTTATTTTATCTTTTATATATCGAAACATAAAATAGCACCAAACTTGTAACATATAAAAGCTTTTTTTTAAAAGAAGCTTTGTTAATTTTTTTATTTTATATGAACCAAAAACAATAATACTTCTTACCAGTTTCATTAAGTATTGTTTTAAAGGTAGACCTTTCCGAAAGAAAAAATATATTTAAATAACCAATGAATATGTTTGAAGAAGAAGATAATCAAGAACTACCTAGGGAAAGATATCAAAAAATATATAATTTTTTTTACTCATTTTCCTGTTTTCTTATACAAAGAAATTCTTGCTCGATCGAATTTTTTGATCAAAACGATGAGTATCACTGTGGTGCTATTATTTATATGACTTAACATCTACATGTAATCCTATATCATATGAATCAGAAAGCCTTGGCAAGCAATCGGATTATTTTCAGGCTTTTAAAAACCTTTTATTGCATTTATACACACATTTATAAAGGTACATACATATATACATGGCCAGCTAAGACCTGTTTTAAGTGTGACACAACGAAACATCTTTCATAAAACTGCAAAACAAGAATTTGTAAGAGAATGTATCTGCAGATGACTTTCACGCTGAGTGCAGGCATACGATTTGCCGGCCGGCAAAACCAATCAACTTCAACTGCACTCACCACTGACCGCTCTCTTTGAGCTAAAGCTCTCTTCTGCTTTTGGCTCTCTTTTATGAGCTCACATTTCAAATAGTTGTTTACTTTCATTAGGTCTCCTTGAGAGCTTATTAATGAGTTAATCTTTTAACCTGCACTTGTTAAGCTTATCAACGACTGTCAAACATCTAGCCTGATGCTCACACACTAAATTTCAACATAAATACATACATATACATAGGTACATATATGTATTTTTAAGGCCAGCTGTTTGAGTGTAGCTCATGACATCATCAGCAAATACAGCGAAGAAAGAAACCAGTTTTGTCGTGAGGGCTGCGCAATTGGCATAATAAACTTGAGTGCAGAAAAATTTAAAATTTTAATTAATATGGTCTAGTAGTCTAGTAGATTTACTTCTGCAATTAAAAAAAAATAAAAAAAATTTCTTTGAGCACTTAAAGCTTTAAATTTGTTATTTCAATATGTTCTATGCTCTCTGCCCAGCCCTTTTGGCAACCACGTTGTTTGGCATCAACAAACACATGTTTAGCAGCAGCAGCTTTTTTTGTGTTGTTTTGTTTTTGTGCCAAGCACTGAGCGAGCTTTAAGAGCGAGCGCACTCAATGGACAGCTGTTTTGTTGTTGTTGTGGGCATGCCGGCTTATGGTATGTGCGTATGTGTATTGGTGAGCAAGTGTGACGCAGTCAAGAGTAAATTTATTGCTTGAAACTGCCCACGCCTCTCTCTCTCGCACACTGCCCGCTGCCCGTTGCCCGCTGTCAACTCAACGGCATGTGCACATGTAAACGTGTTCATTCGCCGTTTTTATTTTTCGCGATTAACCGCACAGTCGCAATTCGCTCTTTTGCGCTCGCACTAAGCGGCGCTCTTGAGACAAGTTGTACGCTCGCTCTCTTAAGTTGGTTCTAACTCGTGCTTGGGCATATGCCGTATATGAAATTCACTTCTAGTTGAGACGTTTAACTGTGCGGTTGTCTACATTTTTTATGCGGCTTCTAAAGTGAAGAAACAGTGACAAAGCAAAAGCAATAAAAATCAAAAGCAAAATACAAAAGCAAAAACAAAAAAGAAAAAGGAAATAGTGTTATTTTTGTGTATTTGTGCGCAGCTTTGTTATAAAATATGCCATGTGCTTGAAAAGCGCAAATTGAAAGAGAGACAGAGACAGACAGAGAGAACTAGAAAGAAGAAGCAGACAAATTTAAAGCTAACGTCATCAACAAAAAGAAATACATTAAATATAAATATATATATATATATATATATATTTGTATATATATATAGAGATACTTTCAAAGTGCTGCTGCAGATACAAACGTGTGTGTCTAGGTGAGAAATTAAGAGAGTACTTAACTTTCCATATTGTGAAAGAATGAAGTAAGAAGAAGAGTGTGCGACATGCACTCACACACACACACACGCATACATACATATGTCAAAGTTGAGGCGACGAAATGCCAAAGGAGAAGCAAATGAAATCGAAGTGAAACCGCAGTCGGCGTTACAGTTATAACTCAAAATATTTGAATGAACAAAAAGAAGAATAGGGAAATAGGGAAACACGAAACTAAATATTCACACACTTACAGTACTTAGGTAGCTTTATACTTGCATATATATATATATATATATATATACATAGATATATATATATATATATACATATACATATTTATATGTATATATCGTTATATATCTATATATACATTTTACTTATATACCCAAAATAATTTCTAATCATAAATCGCTTTACATTGTGCAAATCCAATCAATCGAGCCGTGCCGCTAATCCAAATTGTGATCAAATTTCTCGAAACGTATCTCTATTGTTCTTAATAATAATAGTTTTCTAATAGCTGTAATTGATAATTGCAATATTACTGTTATATGGTTGTTATGATTATTTTTGTTTGTTGTCGTTGTTGTTGTCGCCGACATTGTTACAGAGCCAAAACAGTGACCTCTCCCTGGTGAATCAGCAAGCGCAATCTCTGATACGCCAAGCGGACGCCCGCAATCGCCAGCTGATTGAGCAGGCGAACTCAGCGCTGAATCGTGATTGGCAGGATCTGGTGCATAGCCTGGAGCAGAGAAGGGATAAGCTGCAACAGTTGGCCGAGCATTGGGATAGCTTTGAGAACGGTCTGCACGGCTGGGAGAAGGCATTAGGTCGCTTGGAGGATAAGTTCCGCAATGTCGACCCAACTGTAAGGTCGCGACGTCATTTGGAAGATACAAAGAATGCCATTCAGGTGAGATTAGCATTAACCTTTACACAGAAGCCACTCTCAAGTGCATACACACACGCACACACACATACACACACACACCTACACACACACTGTTAATGTCTGAGCTCACAAACTTAATTGATTTATTATTGCTACTACGTGCGCATGCATACATACATACATACAAACATACATACATACACACAGTATACACATATACACCTGCATGCTTGTGTGTGTGTGTGTGTGTGTGTATATTCATTCATTCATTTAGTTGGGCCCCTCCTCTAACGGCTTTAGGCAAGCCGCAAATGTTTTGCTAATGTCAGACTTTATATACATACACACACACACACGCATACTTTGTTGCCCCTATACATACATACATATACAGTTGCCAAGTTCATGGTCACATGCAGTCTATGTACAGAGAGCTTGCGCTCTCTTACTGAAAGCACGGCTTTGGCTCTCTGTCACCCTGCCCGCTCTTCGACAGCTGTCCGAACTGTTAATGATTGACTATGTAAAAACAAAAACTAAAAACAAAAGGCCAATTTGTAACTTTCAGTTTCTTTAGGCGTGTTTTTCTGTGTGTGTTTTTTTTTGTCTAATCACAGCTTCTAGCTAAACACTTTTTCTGTTGGCCCATTATACAACTCAGACAATAGCATTTAGCAGCATTTTTATTTTTTTGTTTTCGTTTTTGTTTGTGTTATCAACAAACCAAGTTTTTGTTTTTTGCTTTTCTTTGCATGACTTCATGGCTAGAGATTATTATTTTTGCTTTTATACATTTTGTTTGTGTTTAGAGTGAAAAAATCAGTAGAAACGTAAAACTTATCATTTTGTAAAGCTAAAAATAGAAAAGGTTTATTTAAAGCTAAAGATTTGATGAAAAAAGTTTAAATATGACATATTTTTAGAATAATAAGTAAATTACAGAACAAAAGAAGTTAAAAGTTAAAAAATTTAACTTAATTGCATTTTCTAGAAACTTAATACAAAAATTCATAGAAAATTGATTATTTTTACCTTTTTTATTTCACATTCTCATATAATATAAAAATGTTGCGTGTTAAAAAAATTAAAATTCTTTAAAAAAAAAAACAAATCAATTAGCAGCTTTTTAGTTTAAAAAACAAATACTTAGAATTTCAATTAAATTTATAGCATTATCAAGTCATAAAACCTTCACACTGCCATCCAATACAATTCATTAACGATGTTGTCATATATAGATCTCGTTAAATACTATAAATAGCAACAAAAAAAAAGTAGCTGTGTTACCCAGTTCAACAATTCCACAAAAAATTAACTTTTCGTTTTCCTTTTTATGGTTTTTTACTTTTTGTTTTATTTTATTTTATTTTTACTTTTCGAGCTTACCGCATATATTTTATGTTTTTTTTTCTTCTATGCATACGAAATTTTTGTTTTAAAGTCAAGTCAACGTTTCTTTTATTTTTTATGGTGTTAACCTTCGTTTTTTTTTTCTTGAGCTTATACACTGGAATTGAATTAAAACGTAGCGTAAATTTTATTTGTTTTGTTTGCGTTTGATTGAACTAAGCCTATAACAAAAACAAAAACAAAAGCAAAAGCAAAATAAAATTTTGTAGTTTTGTGGCCTGTGTTTGCTCTACTAATTAGAATTTATTATTATTATTTCGGTTTTGCTGTTTAGGAACTGCGTGAAGAATCAAATGAACTTAAATCATCACATAAAGAAATCGAAACGCTCTCAAAATCCATCCTCACATTCCTTGGGGAAGTACACAAACCCTCGGCGGAGGCCATACAGGCCAAAGTGGATAAGTTAGTTGAACAGCAAGCAAAGTGAGTATATGACACCTTTACTATATATATTAGATCTGTATTATATTATTATTATTGGATGAATATGTTGACAAACAGTTGCAAGTTGTCTGTTTAAGAAATACCTTTAAAGGGTGCAAAATGTGTAAAAAAAACTGTTTAGGTTCATTCATCTATCTCTAAGGTCTTGAGGCCTATTAGGTGATGATTTTCTAAAAATTTCATGTTGTGTATAGTTATATAGAAGAAAGTTGAGTTTTAGTTACTCAAAAGATTCAAATACATGCCCTCAAATGGTAAATATGTTAATATAATATAGTGATTCTGATTTCTTAGCTTACAGATTCATCTGTTTGATTGAAAAATGGCTGAAAGCTAGAAATTTTAGCTATATAGCTAAATATAGATAATATTGTAGTTTAGCTAAAGTTCGAACTATTAGTAACCAATAATTGTGTCCTCAAACGGAAAATATATTATTATTTTTAGTTAGTCTGATTTGAATCTTATTTAAATTGATTTGAATCATATAAAATCGAACTTCATCATAAAAAAATAGATATAAATTTGTGATTTAATCTATATAACTAAGTAGTTATGTAGACTATAATTGAGTTTAAGTGCGACTTTAGAAGACTTCGCTCAAGAGACCTATCAATGATCGATTAATGTATGAAAAACTGTCTAATCTAATATGAAGAACTCAATTCGAACTATTTGCTGTAAAAAATATATATAAATTATATATTATTAAATATTATATACATATTAGATATATATTATATATTTATTATATATATATACATATATAAAACTTTATAATATCAAACAAGTGCAGCACTTTTCCTTTTTTTTTATATTTATTTTAAAACTTGTACCAAACTATAGAACTAATAGTGCGTGACGCTTGTGCAATTCCAATCGAAATTTTAACGCCGGAAATCGAATTGAAATGCGAATTCGAATTCGAAATCGAATTCGCTGCATAAAAACATTTCGTTCTATAATTGATTTGTGTTTAATGTTAATTTATTGTGACTAAATTAAATAGTTGTTTCCATATACCTATTTCACAGCATTTAAACGGGTTCCACAGACTTTGTTGTATATATATAGGTATATATATAGGTATATATGTATTTAGAAACAGCAATATGATTCGCAGACCACTTTTGGCTTATGGCACAGTCTGTGACATCAGTTTTCAGTTGTTTTTAGTTTTTGTTTTCGGCTCGCTGAGCCGCAAAGCCCTCGAAATTTCATGCCAAACAATCGCTTGCTTGGTCTGCCTCTCCCTCTCCCTGTCCCTTTTAATACCTCTAGCTCTCTCTCTCTCTCTCTCTGACGTCATAGCAGTGGTTACGCTCGGTTTGTAGCTCCGAGACAAGGCACTTACATAAGCCAAGTTTGCCATGGCAGCATTAAAGTCAAGTTCTTGAGAATTGTGGATCATTAAACTATGAAAAAGAAAAGAAAATAAAAGAAAAGAAAAGAAAAGACATTCGCATTGCACATTAAACAGTGGCTGGTCAAAAGTCTGTTTACCCAACCATCCATTAATGGGGGCCATATGAACAGACGACGGGGCATGCCCACTGATAGCTGATAACGGTTAACTGTGCCAAAGTGTTAACGCCCTTATCTAAGACAGTTACGATAATAGACAAAGCGCTGACGCTATAAATTTTATAATCATAATTATAAAAGATTCGTTCAGGTAGTTCACCATATACGCTACAGTTTCTATGTGATTCAGAGATGGCAGGGAACTTGTTGACGCTGTTAACTGAACCATAGCAAATGTTCTATATTCCATATAGTCCATACGCCTTGTTGATAAGATATTGAACAAAAAACTTGTTCGTTTTTTTTTTTGCGGAAATTCTTTTGAATGGCGCTTGACACAAAGCAAAATAAAAATAATATAAAAAATCGTTGCCAATTTGTCAATTGGTTTTGCTACACACACACACACACACACACACACACGTGCTTATTGGCAACATGCTGCTGACAGCAACATTTGGCGCTTTAACAGCAGCGAAATTCACCACGATTCGGCTTTAACAGCGCTATGTGTGTGTGGTCCGTTGATCACGTAAACATTTTGCTTGGCAAGAAAAGCAAAAAATAAAATTGGAAATAATGATAAAAATAAGAAAATCGGAAAAGAAAAGAAAAGGAAAAAACAAAAAACATGCCGCGGCCTTTCTTAATGCAGCACTGACACAAATTTTCACCCAAGACATGTCTGTTTATCTATAAGAAGTATATATTTTCTGCGTGTTTTTTCTGAATTTTTTTCTTATTTTATTTTTATACACATTTTTGTTTCATCCGGCTGCCGTTGGCTTTCATGAAAAACGAGAGCAGCAGCTGTTAATTTCCTTTCTTAATTTCCCCATGCGCCTAACCAAATGTCTTACCGAATAACAATAATAGTTTTTTTTTTGTGACGTATGCCATATGTGAATATTGACTGTGGGCTGCTAAATGCTTTCGTTGAATATATTCCTAATTGTTTGGTAAGCGTTGATGTTGATAAGGCTTTTGATGATTTCAATGATTGGTAAAACAATTGAAAGCCTCTTGACAACACTTGTCCATTAAGTTACATTTGCCTGACAGCTGTAAGGCGCTGCAATTAGCATTCGCATTAACATTAGGTTTAATGTGTCTGTTAGTCAACAGCTGTTAGTCATTCATTTTGACAGCTGTAACTCTAGCATTAACTTTAACAGCTGTTAGTCAATAGCTGTTAGTCAGTTGTGTAATGTAATTATTATTTCAATACACTAACAGACGGCACTTTAATGTGATTAAAGTGATTAAATGTTTGAAAATATGTTTCTCATATAAATCACATTATTTTGTAGTTGAGCTAAATTTTTGATTTGCTGTTAGTCATATTTTTGTTTTGACAACTTTTGTCGTTTTGGCATGATCTTTTAGAGTCAGTTAGTTGGCTCAGCACATTTAAATAATTACATCTAAAATTAGCCATAAAGTAAACAATCAAACATGTCTGCCGGCATATCATATTTTGAGCGAACCCTAATTATTTATGATGAGGCAAATGTTGAAGTCAGTTGTAAACGTTTCTCGCTATACTCTATGTCCAGCTCTCTCTGCTTCTCTACACTCAATCTCCAGCTCTCTTTGTATATCCCCATCGATTCTTCTGCTTCTTGCCCAATTTACATTTACCGATTTAAATAATTTCTCACTTCGTCATATATATTTTGTGCCTCAAATAAATTGACAATGCCATCATCATCGAAGCCCAACAAAAAATGATCTAATACCCGAAAGTTTGCTCATCGACAATTATACATACCCCCAACTATATGTATATAGATATGTATCTATATTATATCCATGTTCCTTAACTGCGACGCAAATTTTGTTGCATTTGTACTTGAGATTTACTTTTCGGCTGGCGAACATGCAAAAATCTAATCAACTCGCAAAATATATAAAAAAAAAGATTGTTTTAAATACTTTAAAAATTGCGTAATCCTTGGGCATTTAAAAAGTTTTTTTGTGTATTTCCAGGCAAGCTTATTATATATTTGTTTATAATTATTTCTGGATTTTTTAATCAATTTTAAGCTGTCTATCGACGGGGCAAAAAAAAATGTATATATAATATAATAAGTTAATATAATATAATTTAATTTATTATAATATGATTTTGATTGGAATTATAAAGAAATAGAATTATGAAAAACTGCAACAAGTTTGACTATAAGATAAAAAAATCCAAAAAATTGCAAAAAAATCGGGTTAAAAATAAAAAAATATAAATATAAATTATTTTATAAATATTTTTTAATTTAACTTAAATTTTCTTTTGACTTGTCTTTGACGACAAAATATCAAAGAAATATATAAAAATCTTGTTCAATGCGGACTCTGAATACCTTTCTGAATACTTCGACACTCACTGTTTATAAATATCATTCAGATAAAAACATTGTTTCTCAATTAATATTATTGACAATCTAAATTTTTTTGTATAAAAGACTTTGCTCCAGAGTATACAAACAAAGCTGTCAAAATAATAAAAAAAAAAGAAACAATAATTATTAAAAAATAAAAAGTAAACAAGACAAAAATCGCATTGCTGACTTCATCGTTGCTGAAATAAAATAAACAACAATCAAATAAAATAAATATGTATAAATGTAAATTATAAAAAAAATAATAAAATATGCAAAAAATAGTTTGTTTTAAATTGCATTAAAAAATAATAAATAAAATCAAAATACAAAAATGCCACAGGCATTTGCATTGTCAATTTGTCATAGACAACAAAGTGAGAGAGCGAGAAAGAGAGACAGAGCGAATACAATCAAACTACAACAATACAGCGAAAACGTTGCCCAAATGAGGTAATCGCGTAATTATAAATTTATTTTAGTTTTTGTTGTTGATTTTTGTTCAGTTTTCAGTTTTCAGTTTTAACAGTGCCGCTGTTAACTCACGCGCTGCTGCTAGCTGCGCTGTTCTAATTCCATTTCGTTTCATTGCCATTTGTTTTGTCTCTCAGTCTCTTTGTGGAGCCGGCATTTTTTGCTGCCCGCTTATCGAAACCGGCAAAAATGATTTGTTATTGCCTTATCATTGCGACGGCTAAACATATACAATATATATTATGTATGTACATATATAGTAATACATCTTGACATATATACAAATTCAATTGCATTAATGTTTAGTTTTTTTTTTGGGGTATTTTTGCGGCATATTTGGCAGCTGAAATCAGCGGCGAATTTTTGGCTTGCTAATGAGTGAGGCAAACTTTTGCCGTTTCAATGCCAAGCGCATATTCAATATACAAATTGTTAAGTGTTGCTGTTGCTGCTCTCTTTCCCCTTCACTCCCTCTCTCTCTCTGTCACTCTCTTGCTGAATGCGTGCGCCTTCTTGCATATCTGTGTGTGTGTGTGTATGAGACTGTGGTGAGTTGAGTTTTGTTCTTTTATTTCCGTCTCGCATTGCCGCTGTTAACGCTGATCGCTCGCACGAACGTCGACTGAGACGTTGCGCCGCTGAAACTTTTTGGCAATTTTTGTGCGCTGAGAATTATTTTAGTTTTTATTTAGAGTTAGTCGCAAGCGGACGTGTTTTCTCTATAACTGGATGGCTGGAAATTAAATACGAAGAAGCGACCGCACGAGCATAATAAATATATATACATATATATATATATAGACGCATATTTTTAAATCAAATAAAATACAATTTAATTAGGAAGCAGTAGAAATAGAAGCAGCAAGCACACACACACACACACGAAGAAGCGTCAGCCCAAAGAGAAACCAGTAAAGTATTTAATTCGCATAACTGTGCAGCGGTCTCGAAAGCACCGTTAAGGTGCACAGTTAAACCATTTGAAATACTATACGTAATAATTTGTTTCGTTTCATGCACTGCACTTGCTAAAACGCCGCTTTGTGGATTACCAGGCGTATACGCAATTTGAAGAGAGTCAAGTTTTTAGCTGCTGAATTTCGCAAGAAATTCCAGTTTCAAGCAAAGGAAACAAACGAAAAAAAAATATATATATATATATAGAAGCAGTGGAAGAATAAGCAGCAGTTAACAATTGTTAAGCACACGTCTGCCTCCCCAGTCAGGAGGTGCGATTGTTGTCGCTAAACAACTGGCAAAAAAATAAGTCAAATAAAAGACAGAGGCAGAGAAAGAGAAAGAGAAAGAGGCGAATGCTAATTGCTAACACGCACTCTCCAAAAAGACGTCGTCAAAAGCAAAAGGTGAATGTTTATTAAACACAGGTTAACTTAACTTCACTTTACTTCACTTCACACTGCCTGCCGCGCCGTGTGGCATGATTAAGTCATCGAGGCCGGCTAAAAAGTCGGTGTCGCTCGGTTTATGCAAAAAACAGCCTCAATTTCTAGCCGGCTGTTGGGTTCGGGGCTCGGGTCCGGTCTTTTAGCGAGGTCGTCAGGTGTTGTTGTTGTTGTTGTTGTTGTTTTAGCTTTTATTGAGAAGTGTTTTGCTTAGCGACGCGTGTCGCTGATTTGAATCGATGACGTCGTCGTCGTCGTTGTTGTCGTTGTCGTCGTATCAGAAATGCTTATCGACAGACATTTAATTACAATAATTGATCAAACTAAGCGCCGAGATTTCAATGTTTTATTTTCGTCTGCTCAAAACATACTCTATGTATTTATTTATAAACACACGCGTCTCGCTGTGGCTTTCGCTTTTCACTTAGTTTCGCTCGCATTTCAAACATTCTTTGCCATTTCAATTCAAAATATGCACTAAATTTAATACGTTAATTTGTATAGTAGTAAAATGGCAAATCGCTGCTCAAAATAGCTGCAGAAAAAAAGAAAACAAAAATTAATCTGCAAGAATTTTTATTGTGTTATTTAAGGCTAAATTTATTTGCATGTTTCATATACCCTGTTGCTAGCAGAAAACTATGCTAAAATCGAAAAAAGAAACAAAAATACATTATTTTTGTTTATGTCAAATAATTTATCGACTTTCTGAGTTAATAGAAATTTTGTTAAGCAATTTGTTCGACTTTAAATATGTTGAAATTTAAATAAGGAAAATTTGTTTTTTATTTATTGTATTTTATGATATATTTCAGCAGCTCTTGTGGTTGCTTAAAATTTGTTACACATCAAAATGTTGCTTATTCTAAATGAGAGTTTGAACTTGCATTTATGAGCTGAGCAGAATTAAATTGTTAAAAAATCAGCGCTCTAGAAAATGTAGGCATATCCAACTGGGACTTAATATTTTATTTTTAAATTTATTAAGTCTTTCAAAACATCCAAATTCATAGACTTCTTAGTCTAGCCCTCGTCATTTGGCTCATTTGTTAAAACCTTGAACTTTCAAGTGGTCGCTGAAGTTTGTTTATTTTTATATAATTTTCTTATATGAGACTTTCATAAACAAACAGTTTTGCGAGCCTTTTAGATGTATATTAAAATTTGTCTGTTTATTTTGTTCAGCTGGTCTTGCTTTAGTCACACTTTTTACCACTGAGTATCTACTAGTTGTGCTCATCAATAATACTCTCACTTTTAGTTGTTGTTGTTGGTTTTTCTTTTACAATTAATGCGCTAAAAACTGTTTTCGTTCGAAAATGTGTGTTCAGCCTCAATTGGCTGCAAGCCAAACGTATTGACTTGGCCTCCTCAAGGCGCATTGCTCTTCCGTTTCAATTGTTGTTGCTGTAAAGGGCAGCAGGCGACAGCGTCCTTCAACGCTTAGCCATAAACATTTTCGTGCACTCACGACTTTTCTGTTTTTTTTTTTACATTTTTAATTGCTGCCTTCAAGTGCTGCTACACTTGTCCGAGGCAGAGGCAAAACACTTGTTGGCTTCATTTAGCGCCCACATGGCGTATGAGTAATATGAGCATTAAGTTTCTGGAATAAAAGCAAATGAAAAAAGTAAAGTAACAGGCAAATAGAGAGATTTCTCGCTCGCATCTCTCACTCTCTGAGTCATTTGAAATGCAGCATGGCCAGATGACGTCAGCTGCAGTTGGATTTGCGTTGACCAAGTTTCGCTTGGACTGCGAATAAATAAACATAACATAAATACAAGTTTAAAAATAAAAATGTCTGCATAAAAATAAACGCAGCCGTTAAGCAGGCCGTGCCGCGTACAACATAAATAATAATAATAATAACAAATTTAAAAGACACACGAAAATGTTTAAACAAAATAAAAACTTTTCGAAAATGTGAGCAGCAGATACGCTCGCTCGCTCGCTCACTCGCTCTCTCTATGTATTTTGAAAGAAAAGCAGTTCAAGGCATTTGCCGAACATACAAAATGGGATTCGAATTCGAATTCAATTTCGAATTCGTAATGCTCACATGCCGTGTCTAGTCAAAATTTTCGACATCGCCATTCATTTAGAAAACTCTCTTGTAGTCAAACGGCAGCATTCATTTTCACGGAAATCTTCGCAAACGCCTCGAGGCCAACATCTCCCAGAACCAACCCATAGTGGATACACAATAAATCTGAACAACTTCAGCCAACAGAAAAAATAACTTTTCTATAATATATATCATATATATATTGATATAGATATAGAAGAGATATATCCAATATATAAATATATATATTTATATATATTGTGTGCAGCACGCGTAGTTCTATTGAGTTCTATTCTAGAGGAAAAGACGAACCGCGTGGTTTTTCACACAACACACACTTGCAAAACTGTTTACATATTATATCTATATTATAGGCAGCTATATTTTGGATACGTCATTGACTAATACGCCCCGGGCAAACGTTTCTTTTTTGCTCTGCTCTCTTTGAATTCATTGCAGATTGAACGATACGCTACGCGATAAGGACCAACAGGTTAGCAAGGATCTCGAGGAGATCGAGCAAGTGTTCCGCCGCATCTCACAGCTGCAGGACAAATTGAACACACTACACGAACAGCTTCAGGCCGTACACGTCTACGACGAGCACATTGCCCAAACGGAACAGGCCCTCATCAAACTCAATAGCCAGGTGCAGCAGGCCGGCGAGGAGAGTCGTGCGCTTGTCGCGCAAACTCAAGCGCTCTATCAGACCAAACAGAATCAATTGCCCAGTGATATTGCCCAGGAGTTTACCGCACTTGAGCTGCTAGCAGAACGCGTGCAGGTAACAATGGAGACCAAAGAGAAGGATTTCAAGCGCGCGAAGACCGTGCGCACGGACTATTTGGCCGGCGTCGATGAGATTCAGCGCTGGCTGATGCAGGCCGAGGTGCAGGTGCAGGAGCGCACACTGGAGCCGACACAAATGAAGGAGCTGCTGCAGCGCATCAATCATGAAATCGGTGCCATCTATGAACGCTTCACGCTGGTCAAGACCAACGGCCAGCTGATCATTGAGAATTGTCGCAACAGCGAGGAGAAGACGCTGGTGCAATCGACCATTGATCAGTTGGCCGCACAGCTGGCGCAGGTGCGCGGCTGGCTGGATGAGAAGAAGCAGGCCGTCGGCGACAGTCTGGATGCTTGGACACGTTTCATGAATCTGTACCAGATTGTCATGTCCTGGGTGGCGGACAAGCGTACGTTCATTGATCAAACCATTGAGCTGCGCACGCTGCCCGAGGCGCGATCCAAGCTGAATGACTATGTGTTGGCTGTGAAGAGTATTAAACCGATTGTGAAGCATTTGAGCGAAATGGATAAGGAACTGGAGCACATTGGTCAGGTGACAACCGTGGGCGATCTCAAGGACAAACTGCAGCAGGCCGAGGATGCGAAGATAGCCGTGGAAGCAGTGCTGCTGGAGAGGGTAAAGCGAGCAGCAGTTAATTTTCTTACCTCGAACCCTTTTCATTTTTCGTTTCTTTTGTCTTTTATTTTCTGTTATCCCCAATAGAACTCGCTGCTGCAGGAGGCCTGCGAAGAGTGGGATCAATGTGAGCGCAAGATCAAGGATATACGTGCCTGGCACGAGAAGACCAAACAAACCCTGGATTCCTCGCCACAGCAAAAGAAGCCGCTGCGCGATCAGCTGGGCTACTGTGAAAAGACTCTGGCCGACATAAATGTGCAAAAAACTAAACTGAGATTGTCTATTGAAAAACTGGAGGTAAGTGGCTGAAGCTGGCATAGCTAAGCCGGAATGCATTTCCATGCTCCTCCCCATTTTGCGTTTCAGGTACACTTCCGCAATGGCATGGGCGGTGATCCACGCCTAAGCGAAAATGTTGACGATTTGGTGCGCGTGCTCGATGGTCTCGGTGAACTGGTGAAGACCAAGTCACAGAGTCTCGAGCAGACGCTGGCCCAAATCGATGTCTATCAACAGCAAATGCAAACGCTCCGCCAGCGTATTATACAGGAGGAGCAGCAGCTGCGTCTGGTCATGGCGCCCACGTACTTGCCGCACGATCGTGAGCGCGCATTAGCCGAGCAACAGGTACGTACTATCCAAAGGCATCTGAAACTCTTTTTCTTATGTGTAGAGCCCAAATCAGTTATTTATTTAGAGCAGTTAGCAAACCAGCTAGCCAAAGCCAGGAAATTAACTCTCAGCCTAGGAACAACTCCTCGATATCTCTATTTATTTCTATACCTCTAGTAGCTCGTAAATAACAGCAACTGTTACGCTAAGCTGAATACGAATATGTCCCGATTCTTTTCGATTTAGTATATTTTACCCCTTCTCCATCATTATCATGCTAATTATTTATATATATATATTGAACGATTCTATAATTTTTTGATTTTGTGCTATGCAACAGTTGACAGAACAACCAGTTTGTTGGCCCGAAAGTTATTAACCCTCAAGTAACCATAAATAGAACAAGTTCAATTTTCAATAAAAATTTTAATTAAACAAAAAACAAAAAAAAAAAGATGAAATATTGTGCGGGTAGGTCCGGAAAACAGAAAACCAAAGTTGCACGGTGGCTGCGTATTTAGTTCTATATTAATTTATCCACATTCTAATTTCTTTTCTGTTTTTCAATTTTGCCTTTTTTCATTTTCATTTTCTTTTGTTTTTCATTTTCAAATGCGCACTATTTCCGCATTTTAAAATTTTCAATTTTCTGTTTTTATGCGGCATATAATTTATATATTTTTTTCCTTTTCGCTTAGAGAACGCAAAATTTTCTTAAGTTTTTATTATTTTCGAATTCGATTCATTTTCTCATACACACGCACACAACACACACACATACACACACACTTACATCATTCATTTTTGTGCTCTCTTATGTTTCTTTAATTTGCGAACGAAAAACAAATCATGTCATACCAACCGTGCAGCTCATCCAACATCGAAAAGCTCATCCGCCTTGTTCATCATCTCGTTTCCATATAGTATATGCCATGCTCTTATACCATATCATATATACTCTTGATGCCCATCATTGTTATGTCTGCCTTGTCAAAAAAAAGAAAAAAATACCGAAACATTTGTTGTGTCTGTAAAACAAATTCAATTCCGTTTTCGATTCATTGTCACGTGCCGAAAAAAATATTCAAATAAGTTCTTGTTAGCCGGGGGTAGCCCAAAAAAAAAATATATTACCGAAAAACATATTTTCGAAATTCTAAAAATCCAATCTCCAGCCCATTATTCGGTCAGCTATTTTAAGCAATGCCAGATTAACGTCTACAAATTTATTTCACACAAAAAAAAAGCGTTTATAGCTACAGATATATATATATATAGAGCAGGCCTTTTTTTTGCCTAGTTTATATTAGTTTTAAATTAATTTCGTTTTAAGTTTACATTGCGAATTGCAGTGTTGGCGGTAAGTGGCAAATTAAAAAGTCAATTTTTAAAACAATTTTTAAAACAATTTTTAAAAAACTTTAAAAATAACTTTTGAAAAATTTTGAAAAAATTAAACAAAAAACTTTTACAGTAGCTAAATATTTTTTGGGGCAACTCTTGCTATGAGAACTTATTTACCTTACACCTATCACCAAGTACAGTTGAAACTCAATATGACGGCACATATATGAAAGTACATACATTACATTATCTGAAAGCGTATCCAATCACATCACTTCACATCACATCACATCACATCACATCACATCACATTTCGTAGCACAGTGAACGAAAACACATTATGCTTAAAGCTTAGATACTTTTTTTTATTTTTTAATATTTTTTTTATTGTTTTTTTTTTTTATTAAATTAGTTAGCTTTATGGCCGGGCAGACATTTTCACATTAAGCCACTCGAAGTCACAGCTATCTCAATTCTCTCTCTCTCTCTCTATTTTTACCGTAATAGCGCTCTCAGTTTTAGTTACAAAAGTATGGTTACGGTTTTAATTTAAATTATATATTTTATTTTTTTGACAATTTGTATTTCTTTTTATCTTTTCTCTTGGTATATTCTTATTGAATACAAAAACAAAAAAAAAACAATCTGGTGTCGTTGCGCTGAAAAAAAATCAATTAAAATTTCAAAACACTACATTAATTTAACATTAATTGAATTGTTCTTACTAATATCTAAAACATGCTTTAATCTTTAACCAAATGGGTTCTTGGGCTTTGCTCGCTTGCCTCTTGTGCTATTTGCTAAAACTAAACCAAATTTGTGACTAACACAACAAACTCCTCTCGATGCTGCTGCTATATATCCTCAATGTAACACACACAAACACACATATCACACATACATACACACACACACACATGGGTATTGCGTACTTCTACAAATACATTATATATATATATATATATATTTATATATATACACCTGGTATATGGTTGCTTTATCTTATGGCGTATTTATGCTCGCTGCCTACAAAATATATCAAAATTACGATTAAATGCTGACCTTATTGTAATTCTACTTCGCCGAACATTTCTCTCTCTCTCTTCTCTTTATCTCTCTCTCTTTCTCTCTTGAATAATGCACCATACGCATAATCAATATCACCCCCAAACATTTATATATATATAAATCTATATAGGCATGTCGTGAACGTGTCAAAAACTTGCATTCGAAAATAACCGCACGTAATGAGCGCATCAAATTGTTAATACATCGCGGCACGCCGGACGATGCTAAGCTAGAGATTTAGAGATGCCGCACAGCTATGGCAGACATTACTTATTAAGTCATAACTCTATATATATATATATATACCGATGTATACTATATACATACACATACTAGAACTAGTTCGCCAAAGAAATGAAATTGAAAACCAAAGCAAAAGCTAAGCAGCCACCGCGGCGTCTCATGTTTACAGCTGCCACTGCAACAATCTCCCAATTTGGCAGTGGCAACAGCTAAACATGTCTGAACTGCCGTAATATATATACATATATATATACAACTTACAACTTACAACATGACCCACAGCTTAAGAAAATTTACCAAAAAAAAAAAAAACAAATATGAAAGATTAATTTATTAAATTATATATTATTTTTAAAATGAAAACCCCACAAAGAGTATTTATTTAATTAGATGAATCCAGTTTTAGACAGTTGATTTAGGTAGCTGTTAGGCCCATGATCTTTCAAACAAATGAAAGCTAACCGTTTTTGGCAAATCTTCCCCCAATCTCTTTCTCTCTCCCAACACACACACACTCTCTCTATATCTCGATCGTTACCTGAACGCATAGGCAATGCGACAATCAATCGATGGCATGCAGCAAAACTACGACGCAACCGCCGCCCAATCCTATGCTCTGGATCCACATTCAGTGGTAACCACTTCATCGACTGTCTCGTTGCTTATGAAGCCAACGGCAGTAGGTCTAACCTATGCTGAAGTGTTATCAGGACATGCGAGTCCGGTAAGCAGTAATGAAACGGCGACGATCCCCCGACAAGAAATTCAAGAAATTCCAGACACGACCACGACCCAGACAACAATAACGACAAGTCAATACCAGCAAGAACAACAACAACAACAACAACAGCCACAGTCACAAACGAACATAAACCAGCGGAATACAATCACAACAACAACGACAACAACAACAACAAGAACCACATTGACAACAGACGTACGTACGCACGAAGATGATGAAGAAACGAATTCAGAACCATTGACCACTGTGCTCTATCAGCGCAAACAGCGTGTTACACCACCCGGTAGCAACAATACCACCTCCGACTATGAAGAAACAGGCATCAGCAATTCCCAAGTGGAAACGTCTAGTAGCTCATCAACAGTAGATCAACAAGTTCCTAGCCTTAGCACCAATCCCAACAGTCAGTTTATCGAAATGGAGCGCAGTCAGCAACATTTGAGTACGGGTAAGAAATTGCAGCCGCCGCGTCCCGAACGTCGTGCACGTTCACCCCGACGTAGGCGAGAGCACGTGGATAGCACACAATCGCATCAGCATCAGCAACAGCAACAACATCAACATCAACATCAACATCAATTTCAACAGCAACAACAGCTGCAGCAGCAGCAGCAATACCAACATCTTTATCTGCCACAAGAGGATCGCGAGCGTTCACGTAGCCCCATGTGGGTGCCGGGTTCGACATCGTATGCAGAGGTTTTGCGTGGCATGGAGTTAGAACGTTTAAAGGCCGAGGAGTTGGCTAGGCAAGCGGCCCAGCCGCATACAGATCTAACCATACAGGATGTGGTAGATGCCAGTGGCGCAGCGGCAAACATTTTTGTCGAGCCCAGTACAGACTTGGGCTATGCTCAACCGCAGCTAGAACAGAAGCATCCGCAGATGCCCAATTATGAAGTGCCCATGACTGCGGAGGAGATTACCGCCACCTATTTGCAACCGGATCCTCAACTGTATCAGACCATGTATGAGAATGTGGCCGACAGCGGTCAGTGGGGCTATGTGGCGGGATCCACTGGCGAGCCACAGCAGCAGGCAGTGCCACAAAACTATTATGATCAAATGCTGCAGCTGCAATATCCCATACAATACCAGCCGGTGGCAGTGCCACCAACTGCAGCCACGCAGTACCAGCTGCTGACGGGCTACTATCAGCCCGTTGCGCAAGCAGAGACTTATCCGACGGTATATACGACGGAGTCTTCTCAAATCTATTATGCCCAGCAGCCGCAGGAGTACACACAGGAGTATACCCAACAGCAACAGCAGCAGCTAACAGAAATTAATACGGACGTACCCGTCTATCAGCCGGAGCTTGTAAGTCAAGCTTATCTGCTTGAGCCATACCGTGCGGAAGTAAATCCCACAACGACATCCACAACAGGTAATAGTGTACTCGACCGTGTGGTTACAACTCTCGCCTCGATGGTGCAGCAGAGTGCAGAGCCGCTAACAACGAGCACACAGCAAATTCAGGCAACAGTTGTAACGCCACAAATAACGCACGAACAGGTGCCAGCACAGCAGCAGGTATACATTGAGGAACATGTGCAAATGCTGCGACCAGTGGAGCCGCAAGAGTTTGAAATGAATGAGCCACGTCCCGACATAACTTTTGGTCAGTTTGATGTCGATGCAATTGAGACAATACCAATTGAGGTACCTCAACCTCAACTCCAACCACAACTCCAACAACCACAACAGCACGTAACTAAAACGACATTTGTGGAGGAAACAATTATCTCGCAACCGATACAGCCAACTGTGATAGCACAAAAGATGGATACAGACATTGTCGTCGTCCGTCCCCAAGTGCAGCAGCCCAACAAGAATGTGTATCAGCAACAAGATCCCAGTGCAGGCAGCACCTATGCCGAGGTGCTATTTGGCCAACAGCATAGGTCAGCACATCCAGTTTTCCAGCCATCCAGTCAACAGCAACAGATTCCAGTACGTGTCGCGGTAACCATGTCGCAAACTCGCAATGCTGAATATGCAACCACAACGACAACAACAACCACAAGGCACACAACGTTAAGCACTACGGCGTCAAAGGGCCAGCAGGGTAGGTGGACAGAAAAGTCCGATGACAATATTGAAGCAAGAATACCGAGACCCAAGCGGCTGCGACATGAACAGCAGCCTGAGCCATTGCCCATTAAGGTAAGCAACAGGAAAGAGCCAAAGGCAAACAAGAAGCACAAGTCTCCAGAGACAAATGGCGCCTCGCACAGTCATGTTGAGAGTGCACCAAAGGTAGTTCTATCCGAAGAGATACACAAACCTGAACCAAAACCACGGAAGTCCAAGAAGGGCAAACATCCAATAGAAGAGTCTGCGGAAATAAGAATTACAGAGAAAAAGATTGTTGAACCAGTTCAGGAGGAGAAACAAACTGTGGAAACAACAATCAGCACCAAGAAAACGGCTAAGCCGGTTAGTGAAATTGTCAAACAGATGAGAGATAGCAGCTATGAAGAAACTATCAAGAAGGACAAACAGAAGCCGACGATTGTTGTCGAAACAACGAATATTACGCAAAAAACAGTGGAACCAATCGTTAAGGTTACAAAACAGGAAACAATTGTCGTCGAACAACCAACAGTTGACATCACATCCACTGTTACTGCTCCATCAAGGAAAGATAAGAAGAAGACTAAAGCTGAAAAGGTGGAAACTGTAACGAAGAAGCAATTTGATCCTATCAAACCAGTTGAAGTGGAGCCCACTGCACCATCTAAATCAGATGAGAAGCAAATAACTGTGGTGGAAACTACGGTCACTACGGTTTCTGGACAACAAGTTGAGCCCATCGAAGAAATTATAAAGCCAGCTGAAACTATTGTTGCAGTGGCACCCACAGTTGCTCCAACAACTCCAACTAAAAAGGATAAGAAGAGGACGACAACTATTGTGGAAACTACAACGACCACTATGACTTCTGATAAGCCAGTTGAGCCTGTCGAAGAAATTATTAAGCCAGCTGAAGTTGAACTTGCTGTGACACCTATTTCAGAATCAGCTCCAATTATTCCTGCTCCAACTAAAAAGGATAAGAAGACAACATCCATTGTAGACTGTACTTCAGAAAAAGAAATTGAACCTGTCGAGGAAGTTATAAAGCCTGCTGAAAATATAGTTGTTGTAATACCCACTTCTGATTCAAAATCATCTGTTTCTACGCCAACTAAAAAGGATAAGAAGACGACGACGACTACTGTGGTAACTACAACTACTACAACTTCTGATAAACAAGTTGAGCCTGTCGAAGAAGTTATTAAGCCAGCTGAAGTTGAACTTGTTGTGGCACCTACTCCAGATCCAATTCCAACTATTGCTAGTACAACTAAACAGGATAAGAAGAAGACTACGATTGTTGAGAGAACGACCACCGAGACTACTGAGAAAACGGTTAAACCTATTGTTGAAGTCATTAAATCTGTTGAAGCTGTACCCGTGACACCTGCAGCTGAACCAGTTCCAGCTGCTGCTGCTCCAATCAAAAAGGACAAAAAGAAAGCTTCAGAGAAAAAAGTTGAGCCGGCTCAAGAAATTCCCAAATCTGCTGAAGCTGTTCCTCCTGTTTCTCCTGCTGTAGAAGAAATTATAAAAACAACAGAAACTATAGCAGTAGTAGAACCTTTGTATGAACCAACTAACGCAGTTTCTGCTGCACCTACAAAGGACAACAAGAAATCTGAAATTGTGGAAACAACAACTGTCACGAAGCACATAGTGGAACCTAAGCAGACGGAAATTGCACCAGTTGTGGAAATTTCAAGTATCAAGATTCAGCCAGTTGTCGAAGCAGTCACAGAAAAAGAAATTATTGAAAAATTGGTCGAACCTGTTGTTGAACCTGCTCAAATAAAGAAGGATGAACAGTCGGTTAAGATAACTGAGAAATTAGCTGTGCTACAACCCGTGTTTAATACACTAAAATCAAATAATGTTGCACCAGTTGTAGTGGAAAATGTTTATACTTCTTCTCAAGTATCTGAGCCTACAACAGTATCAACGATTGATACGAATGAAACAGTACTAGAGAGTGAACCTGTGGTAACAACGTCGACCAACACGATTTCCACAGAAAGCGGCACGACTACAATTACAACCAGGACCATAACTAAGCACATTACCAAGCGTATTGTCAAGCGTATTATCGATGGTAGAGAGGAAATCGTAGAGGAAGATGTCATTGATGACTTGCCCGAAGAAAATATATCTGTGGAGCAATTCGATTTACCTTCAGTTGAAACGACAAGTTCTGTGCCCGGCAGTATAATCGTGCCTGGCCTAAGCTCAACTCAGGATACAACTGTTGTGCAGGGCGGTTCAATTACAAAAACTACAATAATCAAGACAAAGCGTATACTCAAGCGCATCACGGCCGATGGCGAAGAAGTTGTCGAGGAAGTGTATGAGGATGAGCCCGAGGTGGAACGCGACATAACATTGCTACCAACGACAGTGGTAACTTCCAGGAATGTTACAGCTCTGGATCAACCAATTCGATCTCAAGAAGCCATCATCGATGCAGCACAACTTGCTGTCGAGGAGATTGTAGACAAAGCTGAGCAAGTAGTTGAACCCGAACCGCAAAAGCCAACGCGTAAGGGCAAAAAGGAACAAAATATTGTTCAAGTTGCGGAGGTTGAGCCTGAACAGAAACCACAAAAGCCGAGCAGAAAGGATAAGAAGAAGCAAAAGAAATCTGAAAGCGAGGAAATCAAACCAAAACCAGAGAGTCCCATTTTACAAAACGTGGTCGAAATAATCGAGCCACAATCACCACTAGAAACCACAGAGCCCCTGAATACAACAAGTGCAATTACAACCGACGAGAAACAAACTCAGTCATCCGATGGATCTGTTATCAGCGATGATGGCAGTCTAATCAAAACCACAGTCATTCGTACAACTAAGATAGTGAAAAAGATAAACCAACAAGATAGCCAGGAGATGTCCACATCCATCCATTCGGATGTCACTTCGTTGGATTCCTATGAACTTGCCGAAGAAGCTGCTGAAGAGCCCAAAGTCGAGAAATCTGAAATGAACAGTCGCGAGGTCAGCGATGAGGGTGTAGTTAAGACAACTAAAACGACAACTATTCGTACGATTAAAAATGCTAAAGCTGAACCCGAAAAGGAACTCGTCACAGAAGCTGTAAGCGAAGTGGAGACTATACCTGAAACGAAATCAACTGTTGATGTTGCACACACTGAAGATGGTTCTGTTTTGAAAACAACAATTGTGCGTACTACAAAAATAATAAAGAAAATTACTCAGGATTCGGAAACCATTAGCGATCTCAGTAGTACTTCAGAGCCTGCCTCGGAAACAGTTGAAACCATAATTCAGGATGCTCCAATAGTTGCTGAATCGGTAACAACCGAATCGAATAGTGAGGGTATTACGAAAACTACGACCACGCGTACAACAAAGGCTGTAAATAAAACAACAGTTGCTGAGAGTGCAGATGCGCCTGCAGTTGTCGAACCGCAACAAGTTGAAGAGCTTCTATTGCTGTCGCCGAAGACAAGCACAGAGGTGCCGGAAAGTAGGAATATAAAGTCAACTACGCTGGATTTCATAGCCTCTGAAAAGCAGACAGCGGAACCTGTGCCCGAAAAGAAGTCGCGCAAATCCAAGAAACAGGAAAAGCAAAAGGAAGCACCAATAGAAGTTGTTCAACAGCCAAATGTGGATATCCTGGTTGCTACTCAGGAACTTGTTGCTCCAGTTCAAGATGAACCTAAACAAGCTGTTGAAATTACCGGCGAAATCGTTACTGAACCCTACGACGCCAATGTTAACAATGATGTGGTTAAGACAACAATTACAAGAACTACAAAAATTGTTAAGAAAGTTGCCCAAAATGTTGATAAACAGAGCGTTAGTGAAATTCAAGAAAGCCAAACGCCTGATGAGCCAACTCCAGTTGCTGAAGAGGCTGGTGGTGTAACCAAAACGACAACCGTGCGTACGACGAAAATTGTAAAGAAATTGAACGAAGATGGTGAAACAACAACAGAGAGCAGCACAATAAGTGAACCAATCACTGTGCGAGAAGCCTCTCCAACTATATCGGAACTACCAAGTGAAGCCTCACACACATCTAGTCAAATCGATGGGGCTATCATCAAGACAACAACAATTCGTACAATGCGTATAACTAAGCGCATAACAAATGACGGACGCATAGTTCTGACCGAAAGCGACACACCTAGCGATGTTATAGTTACATCTAGTATTGAAATGCCCGATCATAGATCAACCAGTCCCATTGTGTCGTCCAGGCTGGAGACAGCTCCACCTGTTGTCACAACTAGCACTGAAAGTAAATTTGCTAATGTTGGTGCCAATATTGAGTTGGGCATTAGGGATACGGCAGGTAAATCTGGCGTAAAGGTTGTAGATATTGAGACAACTGAGTTACCGACTGTCAGCACAGAATATACTTCGACGAATGGGGCTCTGAACGAGTCAACGCGCGTTGCCACTACTACAACGACAACTACCAAAAATACAATCCTTACAACAACCCGTCAACGTAGCTTCGAAACCGAAGATGGCACAAATGTTCTTTTCGTTGGAGAAGGCATTGACGGAGCCTACCCACCAGGCACTGTACAGAAAATTTCTCTCATCACTCATGAAGAGAAACTGAAGACTCCTATCGTGAAAATGCATCTAGATTTTCCGGAGGTTAGTCTTCGCGTGACTGAGACTGTTACTGAAAACCTAGAGTCCCTGCAGAAATCTGCCGAAACTAGTGAGACTACCATAGTTGAGTTTGCCGAATCCAAGCCAGAAGTTGTCGAATCTGTCGATGTGACGATTTCTGATTCATTGAAACAGAAGAAGGATGAGCAAATTCAGAAGATAGAGTCAAAAGAACAGGTTGAAAAGCCAAAGGTTGTAGAAAAGAGTAGTGAACCCCCGTCTGACTTAAGTCCAGAGGAACAAAAGCTCTTCGAAGATATTCAAAAGAAACTATCCAAGAAAGATAAGAAAAAGCGGCCAGCAATCCCTGAAGAGTTCATTAAACAAGAAACAATTCAGGTGCTTGCTGAAGAAAGTAAAGGTAATGAAACAATTCAAATAGCTATTGTAGATGAAAAGCCATCTTTCATTCCAATTCCTTCACCCGATAATGTTTTAGTGAGCTTAGTGCAGAATCTTTCTGAAGATATATCATTGATTTCAAAAGCAAAGACCATTGAGCATGCCAAAGCTGATATACTTTACAATGAAAAAATGCAAGCAACGCCAGAAATTCCTTCTAAAACTCAAGTAGAAACGCAAATTGATATTCCATGTGAAATTCAGTTACTCCCCGACCCTACTAATATTGCTAATCAAAATGTTCCTGCCAAGCCAAGCGCATTAACTGCTGAAGCATTTGTGGTTAACACGGTAAGCACTTTAAATATGACTAATATTCCAACTATTTGCCCAGCTGATCAGGTTTATGAAATTCCCAAATATAATTTATCTCAATTCAATATTGCTGAGAGCAATTATCACATAATCAATTCTAAGCCCACGTCTGTAGAAACAACATCTCCTTTGTCATCTGATCAACAGCAAACTATTGCTGAAGAACCTTTGCCGGTTGTAAGTACGGTAAGCTCTGCTATAGCAGAAACACCTGTTGCTGCCTCCCCTGACCATCCCAAACAAATTCCCACTGAAAAAGATAAGATATATGAAATTCCCAAATACGATATGTCTTCATTTGAAACTGCTGAAAGGTATTATCACATAATCAATGCTAAGCAATCTCCGGAAATATCTTCAACACCAATCGACGAACAACAAGTTATCGCGGAACAACTAATTACGCAACGCTCTGATGATTCTCCTGTTAAGGCAACCTTAGTTGAAATCGAAACTGAGACAGTTTCAACAACAACAAACATCTCCAGCCCTGACGAGAAGATTTCCACAACAACAAATAGAGTATTTGAAATTCCAACATACGATATCCGTTTGTACAATACTGCGGAGGGTAAATACAACATTGCCAAAACTAAACCTGAAGAAACACCAATAGAGCAGCCACACTCTGTTGAGGCTGAGTCGCCGCTGATCGAAAACAAAACAACCGTAAAGACTGACACAGTTAAAATTGAACAATTATCACCAATTATTACAACAACTGTGAACAAAGAAATCAACGATGAAAAGGCTTCCGTTTATAACTACGAAGTTCCCAAATACAACACCATTGACCAACATCATGCTGAAAATCTTCACGCAGTAATTCTTCACAAATTTAAAACAACACAAGCAGTTGATATAGAGCCATTAGAACCTAAAGCTGAAACAACTAATACAATTGTGCAAGAAGTCAGCGAATCTGTAACAGCGACAGAACCAAAGGCTGAGGAACCTGAACAGAAAGCAGAAGAGACCAAGAAAGGAAAAGAAGAACCGACGCAGGAAATTCCAGTTGAGAAAGCACCCGTTGTCCAACTTATTGACTCCTCGGTTTCAGAAGACTCAAAGACAACAGTAACAGTGACAACTACTACTACTGTAACTGAAACTGTTAGCGAATCTTCTCTCCCAGAAGAACCAAAGGTAGTGGAGCCCGAAAAGAAACCTGAAGAGTCCAAGAAACCAGCATATGCTGGCTTGCCAGTAAATGATTCGAGTAGCTCTTGGATGGATGTTATGGATGAACCAATGAGGTTCTCTGACGAGGAAGAAGAGCCAATAAATAAAGCTCCAGTGAAGGAGGCGCCCGTTTCTGAAACTATTACATCAACTACAACGACAGTCATCGAGCCCGAGAAGGTTGTTGAATCTTCCGTTTCTGAAGACTCAAAGACAACAGTAACAATCACATCAACAACAACTGTGACTGAAACTGTTAGTGAATCTACTCTCCATGAAGAACCAAAGATAGTGGAACACGAAAAGAAAATTGAAGAGCCCAAGAAACCAGCATATGCTGGCCTGCCAGTAGATGATTCGAGTAGCTCTTGGATGGATGTTATGGATGAACCAATGACGTTCTCTGACGAGGAAGAAGAGCCAATAAAGGAAGTTCCAGTAGAGAAGGCGCCCGTTTCTGAACATATTACAACATCAACTACAACGACAGTCATTGAGCCCGAGAAGGTTGTAGAATCTTCCGTTTCTGAAGACTCAAAGACAACAGTAACAGTCACATCAACAACAACTGTAACTGAAACTGTTAGCGAATCTTCTCTCCCAGAAGAACCAAAGGTAGTGGAGCTTGAAAAGAAACCTGAAGAGCCCAAGAAACCAGCATATGCTGGCCTGCCTGTAGATGATTCGAGTAGCTCTTGGATGGATGTTCTGGATGAACCAATGACGTTCTCTGACGAGGAAGAAGAGCCTACGAAGGAAGTTCTTGTCCAAAAAGCACCCGTTGCTGAACCTATAACAACATCAGTTACAACGACAGTCATCGAGCCCGAGAAGGTTGTAGAATCTTCCGTTTCTGAAGACTCAAAGACAACAGTAACAATCACATCAACAACAACTGTAACTGAAACTGTTACTGAATCTTCTCTCCCAGAAGAACAAAAGACTGTTGTAGTTGAAAAGAAACCTGAGGAGCCAAAGATACCTGAAGAGCCAAAGAAACCAGCATATGCTGGCCTGCCAGTAGATGATTCGAGTAGTTCTTGGATGGATGTTATGGATGAACCCATGACGTTCTCTGATGACGAAGAAGAGCCTTCGAAGGAAGTTCCAGTGGAGAAGGCGCCCGTTCCTAAACCTATTACAACATCAACTACAGCGACAGTCATCGAGCCCGAGAAGGTTGTCGAATCTTCGGTTTCTGAAGACTCAAAAACAACAGTAACAGTCACATCAAAAACCACTGTAACTGAAACTGTTAGCGAATCTACCCTCCATGAAGAACCAAAGATAGCTGAACCCGAAAAGAAACCTGAGGAGCCCAAGAAACCAGCATATGCTGGCTTGCCTGTAGATGATACGAGTAGCTCTTGGATGGATGTTATGGATGAACCAATGGCATTCTCTGATGACGAAGAAGAGCCTTCGAAGGAAGTTCCAGTAGATAACACGTCCGTTTCTGAACCTATTACAACATCAATTACAACGACAGTCATCGAGCCCGAGAAGGTTGTTGAATCTTCCGTTTCTGAAGACTCAAAGACAACAGTAACAGTCACATCAACTACCACAGTAACTGAAACTGTTAGCGAATCTACTCTCCCAGAAGAGCCGACTACGGCTGAACTCGAGAAGAACCCTGAACCCACTAAACAAAGGAAAGAAGAACCAGCAGCTGAAGTTCTAGTTGAGAAAGCACCCGATACTGAGACAATTTCAAGTTCAATTAGAGACACAGTCCTTGAGCCCGAGAAGCCGCTGAAATCTTCAGTTTCAGAAGACATAAAGACAATAGTAAAAACCACAAAAACTGTAACTGAAACTGTTAGCGAAATTCAAGAACAAGAGAGTGACTCTGAAAATAGTCCTGCTTATTCAAACTTGACACTTGAGGGTCCTATTGACACTTGGTCTAGCGTGCTGGAGGAATCGTCGCCTAGCTCGGGAAGTGCAGTTTTCATTTCAACTTTGTCCGCCGATGCTCCAGAATTTACGCCTTCATATCTAAGGCATACTTATGCCGATCAGACGCACACATTCCTTGCCAATGAGAGAGTATATAATGAGTTCATTCCACGAAGTAAAGCAGATCAGCAAATGCCACTTCCAAAGAAGCAGAAGAAAGTTAAGCCGGCTAAGAAAGCAAAGAAACCTGCTGATGAACCACCACAGGAAGTTCCAACTGTTGTTCCAGTACCTTCCACATTTGTTTTGGATTCAGATATTACAACAGAACCAAGTGTCTGGGAAAACAACAGAGACGGAAAGTCCTACGCTGATGTTTTGTTTAGCGCAGGCGACAATTCCAAATTCCAAGTTCCTGAGAAACCTGTAACAGTTCAGGAACCAAAATTGGAGATAGTTGAGCCTTTACCCAAGACGGATAGGCCAAAGGAGCAGAAGAAAAAAGCCAAACAAGAAAAACAAAAACCTGTGGAACACATCCAAGAAAATTTAAGTACAGATTCATCAAAGCCTGCCACCACTAGCTCTAAAGAACCCTCATCTGATGAGCGCGAGGCTGCGAAATCATCTGAGCTGACTTGGTCTGCCTTAGTGCAAAGACCTGGTGAGTGGACTGATACTACAGTGATCAAAAAGAAAGTATTACATCCAGAGACAATACTAGACGATAAAAAGCCCAAAAAGGAAGAAAAACCTGAACGAAAAGCTACAAAAACGAAAAAGTCTAAGAAGTCCAAGAAACCGGTTCAAGAACAAGTTTCAACCACTTCTGAGGATGAAAAGCAAGAACCTGAAGTACCAGTGACCTCAACGCATGCAAAGAAAATTTCGGAAACGAAGATTGTATCGAAACCTGTGGATATTATGAAGCCTGAACAAACTAAAGAACCCGAGTCGACTGGCTTTTCATGGGCTTCGCTTGTAAAGAGACCCGGTGAATGGGTCGATACAACTGTGACGCATGTTAAGAGTGCATTGACAACTTCAACGGAAAAAGTAGAATCAGATCATCAGGAACAAGAGAAACCACGTAAGGTTCGGCCTCAGAAGAAGGAGCGAATTATGTCTAAAAAGGAACACGTTCCGGAGAAAGAGCAACTCATACCTGAACCAATAGTTAAAGAAGTAATTCCGATCAAAACTGATTCAGAAAAGCAAAAAACTATTGAAAAGCCTGCACCAAGTTCAACTGATGCGTTTTCTTGGGCTGCTCTGCTTAAAAAACCAGGAGAATTTGTAGATGACATAGCGTCCCGCAAGAAACCAACCGCTACTCCGAAGGAAGAACACAAACCTGAGCCTAGAATACGAAAAGAAAGAATTCCTAAGAAGGCAGTGAGAGCTGATACAAATGACAAGAAAACGCACGAACCGAAGGCTAAAAGGGTAGAACCCAATATATCATCCACATCTGATAGTAGTGATATTATTGAGACCTCATTACCCCCAATTCAAGATAACGGGGTAACTACTTGGGCTAAGATTGCCAGCCAAATAGACAAAATGGCAGATTTGCCACCTAAGGAAAAGATGGATGTAAAGCAAAAGCCAACAGAGTCTGTAAAATATGTGAAAGTAGATCGTAATGATAAGAAGAAACCAAGGGAAAATGTTCGTACTCAGGATTCGCACACTAGCTCTTGGGCGTCGGTAGCAAGCCAGCAAACCATTGACTTTATAGAGACAGAAAAGGCGACTCCCAAACCAGTTTTTGCTAAAAAGCCAGAAAAAGTGTCCGTACAGCCTCAGCTAGTATCTGAAATCGACACATTCGATTATCTTCAAAGCACAAATATTACTGATGATACTAAGGGAAAAACCCATAAGTCATGGGCTGACATGATTGACGATGGTGCCGAAGATATTGTTGTTGAGCACAAATCTTGGAGAGAACTAGTTGAGGATGAAGTCGAAATACCTCTACTCCCAGAGAATGGTGATGAGGCAAACATAAATAAGGTCATCGATACTATTCAAGAAATGAAATCTGACGCTTTGGTTGCAGAAGACACTAAAACAACTTTGACAGTGACAACCACAACTACTGTTACTGAAACTGTTAGCGATTCGACACTTCCGAGGGAAACAAAGGCTTTGGAACTCGATAGCAAACCCACAGATCCGACGAAAGAACCTGAAGAAGAATCAAGAAGTAAAGTTCCTGTTGAAAAAGCTCCCGTTGCTGAATCTATTAAAACATCAGTTACAAAGACTGAGCCGGAGAAGGTTGTAGAAACTTCGGTTTCTGAAGTTTCAGTAGAGAAGGCGCCCGTTCCTGAACCTATTACAACATCAACTACAACGACAGTCATCGAGCCCGAGAAGGTTGTTGAATCTTCGGTTTCTGAAGACTCGAAAACAACAGTAACAGTCACATCAAAAACAACTGTAACTGAAACTGTTACTGAATCTACTCTCCCAGAAGAACCAAAGATAGCTGAACCCGAAAAGAAACCTGAAGAGCCCAAGAAACCTGCATATGCTGGCCTGCCTGTAGATGATTCGAGTAATTCTTGGATGGATGTTATGGATGAACCAATGACGTTCTCTGACGAGGAAGAAGAGCCAATAAACGCAGTTCCAGTAGAAAAGACGTCCGTTTCCGAACCTATTACAACATCAATTACAACGACAGTCATCGAGCCGGAGAAGGTTGTTGAATCTTCCGTTTCTGAAGACTCGAAAACAACAGTAACAGTCACATCAACAACAACTGTAACTGAAACTGTAAGCGAATCTACTCTGCCAGAAGAACCAAAGACTGTTGTCGTTGAAAAGAAACCTGAGGAGCCAAAGATACCTGAAGAGCCAAAGAAACCAGCATATGCTGGCCTGCCAGTAGATGATTCGAGTAGTTCTTGGATGGATGTTATGGATGAACCAATGGCATTCTCTGACGAGGAAGAAGAGCCTACTAAGGAAGTTCCAGTAGAAAAGGCGCCCGTTTCTGAACCCATCACATCAACCACGACGACAGTCATTGAGCCGGAGAAGGTTGTAGAAAGTTCGGTTTCTGAAGACTCAAAGACAACAGTAACAGTCACATCAACAACCACTGTAACTGAGACTTTTAGCGAATCTACTCTCCCAGAACAGCCGAAGACGGTTGTAGTTGAAAAGATATCTGAAGAGCCCAAGAAACCAGCATATGCTGGCCTGCCTGTAGATGATTCGAGTAGCTCTTGGATGGATGTTATGGATGAACCAATGACGTTCTCTGACGAGGAAGAAGAGCCAATAAAGGAAGTTCCTGTGGAGAAGGCCCCCGTTTTTGAACCTATCACATCAACTACAACGACAGTCATCGAGCCCGAGAAGGTGGTCGAATCTTCCGTTTCTGAAGACTCAAAGACAACAGTAACAGTCACATCAACAACCATTGTAACTGAAACTGTTAGCGAATCTTCTCTCCCAGAAGAATCAAAGATAGTGGAACCCGAAAAGAAACCTGAGGAGCCCAAGAAACCTGCATATGCTGGCCTGCCAGTAGATGATTCGAGTAGCTCTTGGATGGATGTTATGGATGAACCAATGACGTTCTCTGACGAGGAAGAAGAGCCAATAAAGGAAGTTCCTGTGGAGAAGGCCCCCGTTTTTGAACCTATCACATCAACTACAACGACAGTCATCGAGCCCGAGAAGGTGGTCGAATCTTCCGTTTCTGAAGACTCAACGACAACAGTAACAATCACATCAACAACAACTGTAACTGAAACTGTTACTGAATCTACTCTCCCAGAAGAACAAAAGACTGTTGTAGTTGAAAAGAAACCTGAGGAGCCAAAGATACCTGAAGAGCCAAAGAAACCAGCATATGCCGGCCTGCCTGTAGATGATTCGAGTAGTTCTTGGATGGATGTTATGGATGAACCAATGACGTTCTCTGACGAGGAAGAAGAGCCAATAAAGGAAGTTCCAGTGGAGAAGGCCCCCGTTTCTGAACCTATTACATCAACTACAACGACGGTCATCGAGCCCGAGAAAGTTGTTGAATCTTCGGTTTCTGAAGACTCAAAGACAACAGTAACAGTCACATCAACAACCACTGTAACTGAGACTTTTAGCGAATCTACTCTCCCAGAACAGCCGAAGACGGTTGTAGTTGAAAAGATATCTGAAGAGCCCAAGAAACCAGCATATGCTGGCCTGCCTGTAGATGATTCGAGTAGCTCTTGGATGGATGTTATGGATGAACCAATGACGTTCTCTGACGAGGAAGAAGAGCCAATAAAGGAAGTTCCTGTGGAGAAGGCCCCCGTTTTTGAACCTATCACATCAACTACAACGACAGTCATCGAGCCCGAGAAGGTGGTCGAATCTTCCGTTTCTGAAGACTCAAAGACAACAGTAACAGTCACATCAACAACCATTGTAACTGAAACTGTTAGCGAATCTTCTCTCCCAGAAGAATCAAAGATAGTGGAACCCGAAAAGAAACCTGAGGAGCCCAAGAAACCTGCATATGCTGGCCTGCCAGTAGATGATTCGAGTAGCTCTTGGATGGATGTTATGGATGAACCAATGACGTTCTCTGACGAGGAAGAAGAGCCAATAAAGGAAGTTCCTGTGGAGAAGGCCCCCGTTTTTGAACCTATCACATCAACTACAACGACAGTCATCGAGCCCGAGAAGGTGGTCGAATCTTCCGTTTCTGAAGACTCAAAGACAACAGTAACAATCACATCAACAACAACTGTAACTGAAACTGTTACTGAATCTTCTCTCCCAGAAGAACAAAAGACTGTTGTAGTTGAAAAGAAACCTGAGGAGCCAAAGATACCTGAAGAGCCAAAGAAACCAGCATATGCTGGCCTGCCTGTAGATGATTCGAGTAGTTCTTGGATGGATGTTATGGATGAACCAATGACATTCTCTGACGAGGATGAAGAGCCAATAAAGAGTGTTCCAGTGGAGAAGGCTCCCGTTCCTGAACCTATCACAACATCAACTACAACGACAGTCATCGAGCCCAAGAAGCTTGTTGAATCTTCGATTTCTGAAGATACAAAGACAACAGTAACAGTTAAAACAACTACTACTGTTACTGAAAGTATTGGCGAATCTACAATACCGGAAAAACCGAAGGCTGCGGCACCTGAAGATCTGTCCACACGGGATAACTTCATAGAAAAAGAGGCGCTCCCACACGAACAAACCGTAATGCATTCTCAACAAATAACTGATTTACCGTCCGAAGCACAGTCATGGTCGTCAATTGTTTCACAAAATATTGAAGTAACTGATGTTCAATCTAAGCAGAACATACAGGAGTTTATTAACAAAGAGCAAAATTTCTCCACTGTTGTAAACGACAAAACTAAGAAACAAAGGTCAAAGAAGGATACAAAAGTGCAGCCAGTCAAAAATATTCCTATTGTTGTTGATGAGACACCACTAGTTTCTGAAAAGGAAAATCAATCGGCTAAAATGGAACCGGTTGATCCAGTTACAGATGCTGTTCTCAATACAATCGAAAAAACTATAGAGTTGCCATCTCTGACTCAGTCGTGGTCCTCAATCGTTTCACAAACAATAACAACTACAACTCATCAGACTGAAACAACTACCGAACCAGCTCCATCTACTCCAGATGTAGACGTCGTCGTTAGCAAAGAAGAGAAAATTGCCGTTCCAGTTGATGATAAGCCTAAGAAGCAAAAGGCCAAGAAAGAAAAGAAGGTTAAGAGTCACCCTGAGCCCGTGGTTGAACAACCAATTGTTGTTGAAGAACCTCAGGAAATAATTCAACCGAAATCAGCAGAAATAATTGTACAGCCTGAAGTTCCAAGTCAGTCTTGGTCAGCAATTGTTTCGCTAGTTGTTGATGATTCTCCAGCAATACCTGAAACTATCAAAACTGAAGTACTATCTGAACCAGTTCAATCCACCCAGCACGTACAAGACTTTATTCATAACGAACAGAACTTCTCAACAGTTGTGAATGACAAGCCTAAGAAACAAAAGCCCAAAAAGGAGAAAAAATCACATCAATCTGAACATGAAGTTAAACCTGTTGCTGTGGAGCCCCTGGAGAAGCCGAAGGTACCAGAATCAGTGGAAGCTATTGAAGATACACCATCCCAAACTCAATCCTGGTCCACAATTGTTTCACAAACAATCACAACTACAACTCATCAGACTGAAATAGCTCCCGAACCAACTCCATCTACTCCAGATGTGGAAGTTATTGTTAGCAAAGAAGAGAATATCACAGTTCCGGTTGACGATAAGCCGAAGAAGCAAAAGTCCAAGAAGGAAAAGAAGGTTAAGAGTCATCCAGAGCCCGTGGTTGAAAAACCAGTTGTTGTAGAAGAACCAAAGGAAGTAATTACACCGAAACTGGTAGAAAATATTGTGAAGCCCGAAGTTCCAACTCAGTCGTGGTCATCAATTGTATCTCAAACAATTGAGGATTCCCCAACAATTATTGAAACTGTTCGAACTGAAATAATAACTGAACCAGCACAAACCTCCCAACACATACAAGACTTCATTCACAAGGAACAGAAATTCTCAACCATAGTGAACGACAAATCTAAGAAACAAAAGCCCAAAAAGGAAAAGAAAACACCACATCCAGAAAAAGAGATTGAGCCAGTTATTGTTGAAGCTATTGCCGAAGACAAGGAGAAAGAAATTAAGCCTGAACCAATCGAATCTGTGGTGGATACACCATCCCAAACTCAATCGTGGTCCACAATTGTTTCGCAAACAATCACTACAACAACTCATCAGACTGAAACAACTACCGAACCAGCTCCATCTACTCCAGATCTAGACGTCGTCGTTAGCAAAGAAGAGAAAATTGCCGTTCCAGTTGATGATAAGCCTAAGAAGCAAAAGTCCAAGAAAGAAAAGAAGGTTAAGACTCACCCAGAGCCCGTGGTTGAAAAACCAATTGTTGAAGAGCCTGTGGAAATAATTCAACCGAAATCAGCAGAAATAATTGTAAAGCCCGAAGTTCCAACTCAGTCTTGGTCATCAATCGTTTCCCAAGCTGTTGAAGATTCTCCATCAGTTATTGAAGCTGTTCAAACTGAAATCTTAAGTCAAACAGTTCCACCTACACATCACATTCAGGACTTCATTCACAATGAGCAGAACTTCTCAACCGTTGTAAATGACAAGCCTAAGAAACAAAAGCCCAAAAAGGAGAAAAAATCACATCAATCTGAGCCTGAAACTAAACCTATTGTTGTGGAACCCCTGGAGAAACCGAAGGTGCCAGAATCAGTTGAAACTATTGAAGATACATCGTCCCAAACTCAATCTTGGTCCACAATTGTTTCACAAACAATAACAACTACAACTCATCTAACTGAAATTGCTCCCGAACCAGAGGCTGTAGAAATACCTGTTGATAACAAGCCTAAGCAGCAAAAAACTAAGAAGGAAAAGAAACTGCCACAGTTGGAGAGTCAGCCAGAGCCCGTTGTTGAAAAAGCAGTCGTTGTTGATGAGCCTAAAGAAGTGGTCGATGCAAAATCAGCAGAAATAATTGTAAAACCGGAAGTTCCAACTCAGTCTTGGTCATCAATTGTTTCGCAAGCTGTTGATGATTCCCCAGCAATAATTGAAACTGTTACAGCCGAAATAATATCTGAGCCAGTTCCATCTACCCATCATATACAGGATTTCATTCACAATGAACAACACTTCTCAACCATTGTAAATGAAAAACCTAAGAAACAAAAGTCCAAAAAGGAAAAGAAATCATCTCCATCTGAACATGACACAAAATCTGTTGTGGAACCGGAACCCACTCTTATCGAACAACCGAAAGAGCCTGAATTAGTCGAAACTATTGAAGATATACCGTCCCAGACTCAATCCTGGTCCACAATTGTTTCACAAACAATCACGACTACAGCTCATCAGACTGAAATAACTCCCGAACCAATTTCATCTGCTCCAGATGTGGAAGTTATTGTTAGCAAAGAAGAGAATATCGCAGTTCCTGTTGATGAAAAGCCGAAGAAGCAAAAGTCCAAGAAGGAAAAGAAGGTTAAGAGTCACGTAGAGCCCGTGGTTGAAAAACCGATTGTTGTTGATGAACCTGAGGAAATAATTCAACCAAAATCTGCAGAAACTATTGAAAGCATCGAAGCTCCAACGCAGTCTTGGTCATCAATTGTTTCGCAAGCTGTTGAGGACACTCCAATAATTACTGAGACAGCTCAGTCAGAAATTTTGTCTGATCACGTTCCATCCACCCAAATACAGGACTTCATTCACACAGAACAAAACTTTTCATCAATTGTAAACGACAAATCTAAGAAACAAAAGATTAAAAAGGAAAAGAAGTCACCTCGGCTTGAAGATGATACTAAGCCTCTTGATGTGGAACCTACACTTGTCGGTGAACAGGAGAAACCAATTCAGCCAGAACCAATTGAAATTATTGAAGATACACCATCCCAACTTCAGTCGTGGTCCACAATTGTTTCACAAACAATCACTACAACAACTCACCAGACTGAAATAGCTTCCGAACCAGCTCCATCTACTACAGATGTAGACGTCGTCGTTAGCAAAGAAGAGAAAATTGCCGTTCCAGTTGATGATAAGCCTAAGAAGCAAAAGGCCAAGAAAGAAAAGAAGGTTAAGAGTCACCCTGAGCCCGTGGTTGAACAACCAATTGTTGTTGAAGAACCTCAGGAAATAATTCAACCGAAATCAGCAGAAATAATTGTACAGCCTGAAGTTCCAAGTCAGTCTTGGTCAGCAATTGTTTCGCTAGTTGTTGATGATTCTCCAGCAATACCTGAAACTATCAAAACTGAAGTACTACCTGAACCAGTTCAATCCACCCAGCACGTACAAGACTTTATTCATAACGAACAGAATTTCTCAACCGTTGTAAATGACAAGCCTAAGAAACAAAAGCCCAAAAAGGAGAAAAAATCACATCAATCTGAGCCTGAAACTAAACCTGTTGCTGTGGAGCCCCTGGAGAAGCCGAAGGTACCAGAATCAGTGGAAACTATTGAAGATGTACCGTCCCAAACTCAATCCTGGTCCACAATTGTTTCGCAAACAATCACAACTACAACTCATCAGACTGAAATAGCTCCCGAACCAACTCCATCTACTCCAGATGTGGAAGTTATTGTTAGCAAAGAAGAGAATATCACAGTTCCTGTTGATGAAAAGCCGAAGAAGCAAAAGTCCAAGAAGGAAAAGAAGGTTAAGAGTCACGCAGAGCCCGTGGTTGAAAAACCAGTTGTAGAAGAACCAAAGGAAGTAATTACACCGAAACTGGTAGAAAATGTTGTAAAACCGGAAGCTCCAACGTTGTCGTGGTCATCAATTGTATCTCAAACAATTGAGGATTCCCCAACAATTATTGAAACTGTTCGAACTGAAATAATAACTGAACCAGCACAAACCTCCCAACACATACAAGACTTCATTCACAATGAACAGAACTTTTCGACCGTTGTAAATGTGCAACCTAAGAAACAAAAGGTGAAGAAAGAAACGAGATTACCTAAACCCCAAGAGGAAACTGAACCTTCTGTTGTGGAGCCTGTAATTGTCGAAGAACAGGAGAAGGAAATTAAGCCAGAACCAATCGAATCTGTGGTGGATGCACCATCTCAACCTCAGTCATGGTCTTCAATTGTTTCGCAAACAACAATTACAGAAACTCATCATCGTCAGGTATTGCCCGAATCAGTGCCTATAGCTCCTAAAGTGAAAGACTCCGTTCATAAAGAAGAGAAAACGCAAGTGAACGAAAAGCCCAAAAAGCAAAAGTCCAAAAAGGAGAAAAAGCCTGAAATTGTTCCAGAGACTGTTCCCGCCAAAATTGAAGAGCCGAAACCAGAGAAAACATCAGAAACTGATGTTATAATGGAAACCGTTCCGAATACCCTGTCATGGTCATCGATCGTTTTGCAACAATCCGTACCTGATGTGCCTGAAGTCACTGTAAAATCAAAATCAAAGAAAGATTCACCCAAGCCAGGACAAACATCAATACCGGTTGACAATGTGACAAACATTGTGGAGGAACTGACTGCACAAATAAAGGAGGAGCCGTCGTCCGTTATTGATGAAACACCAATCCAATCTCAGTCGTGGTCATCAATGGTATCGGAAACTATTGATGAACCGTCCCATAACGTAGAGGAGTTCATCCGCCACGAACAAATCATTACGATTGCTGAGCACAACCCCAAAACAAAGAAGCAAAAGACTAAAAAGGAAAAGAAGCAAGAAAAAGTGGAGCATGTTTCCAAACCAACTTACGAAGAAACTATTGTTGCTCATGAACATAAGCGCGAAACAGAACCAGAACCTTTGGTTGTAGAGCAGGCGATATCTTCCGATTTCAAGGTGGAATTGCCAAAACCAAAGCCATCTGTCTGGTCCTTATCCGAGACTTATGCCGAAGTCCTTAAAAAGTCGGGTTACGCCAACAATACAAACATTCGCTATCAGGACACTGAGTCGGACAGTCAAAGTAGCATTGACTACACAGAAAGTGAAGTTCGAGTCAAACCCAAGTTAATCGAGGAACGACCTCAGAATTCCTCTATAGTCGAGGAATTCCCTGATCCTATCATTCCTGCGTCTGTTGATAGATCTGACGATGAAGTGATCGACTACTCTGAAAAGCCATCAGCATTGTCTTGGAAGGAAATGATGGACGAAGAAGTCGACACGGAAATTCCGGCATGGACTTCTTCTGAACCACAACTAAAGGAAACCAATGTAGAACCAGTAATTGAAAGGCCATCCCGCCGACCAATTATAAAAGTCACCGAAGTTAGTAAGGTCGAAGAACAAGTTATGCCGCAGGATGACCATGGTTTCCTCGAAATAGTTTCAAAGAAAAGAAATCGTTCTCGTTCCCGTTCACAACAATCGCAAAGTTCTAATGTGGGAGAAAAGCCACAAAAGAAAAAATCAAGAAAACCAAAAGAAAAGCCAATCAAGCCGACACAAACTTTTGCAGAACCATCACCTGTAATAGAACCTTCCACAAATGTGCCGTTTGAGGAAGACAATAGTCCAGCAACTCCAGCTCCTATTCCGATTACATCGGGTATGTCATGGGCAGCCATCGCTGCACATAACGTTCCAGAGCCTGCACAACAAATACGACTTCTTCAAATTGAATCCAAGCAAGCAACAGTTGACAATGTCGAGAAAAAACCAACTAAAGACAATACAGTCAATATACCACTTAAATTAGAAACGGAACCAAAAACTAAGAAACCAAAACAGAAATCCAAGAAAAAACCTGCTACTGATATTGTTGACTTTATCAATGCTGAAAAGGAAACTTCTCATCGAGTTGAGGTACCAGAACCTACTCCTACACAACAGTCCCATGAAGAACCTGAACCAGTCAGCTGGACTTCTACATCTGAGAGCATAACTACTTTGGAAAAGAAAACAGAAAAACACATTCCAAATAAAATTGTTGTGGAAGATGTTCAACCTATTAAGGATGTGGAAGCCCCAGTCACAACTGACTCAATCACTGTTACCAAAGTGGAGTCTGTACAGCCCATTGTCGAGCAGACACCATTGGCTCCATTCACAACTACTGAAGAAACCAGCACAATAGTAACTTTAACAGAAGAGCAGCCATCCTTAACGCCAACACAAACGGAAGCACCTGAAAGCAAGGAAATCTCAGTTGTGTCAATAACCACAGTAGAGCCGGCATCCGAACAAACACCACTAGCTCCATTCCCAACTACTGAAGAAACCAGTACAACAGTAACTTTAACAGAGGAGCAGCCATCCTTAACGCCAAAACAAACGGAAGCCTCTCAAATAGAGGAAATCTCTGTTGTTTCAGTAGACACCGTAGAGCCGACATCCGAACAAACACCATTGGCTCCATTTGACATTGCTGAAGCGCCCGTTAAAACAGTGACTTTCGTTGAAAAAACAGTTGAAGTAATTTCGGATAATATTGAACACAAAGAAACTCCTTCCGAAAAGATGGAAATACCAGTTTCTTCTGTCGACATAGTAGAAACTCCCGAGCAGACACCATTAGCGCCATTCAAAGCTATTGAGGAATCGAAACCTTCCTCAACATCAACTGAAACTGTTTCGGAATATTCGGAAACAGTGGAAGAAACGGAAACTCCAATCGTGGAAGAGAAAACTACACAGCAGACACCCTCATCCCTCATTCCTTCTGTCGACATAGTAGAAACTCCCGAGCAGACACCATTAGCGCCATTCAAAGCTATGGAGGAATCGAAACCTTCCTCAACATCAACTGAAACTGTTTCGGAATATTCGGAAACAGTGGAACAAACGGAAACTCCAATCGTTGAAGAGAATACTACCCAGCAGACACCCACATCGGATGCTGATGCTTTTATATGCGAAACGTCCTACTGGTCTGCAACATTGAAACCCGGTCAAAAACCAGTGACAACTAGTGAGGAAATCGTGGCAGCCATTGAAACCGAAACTAAGGAAAAGCCGCCAATTACTGTTGAAATACCAGCAGACAATACCATTGAAGAAGTGGCCGTGCAATCTCCAATAGATCAACCAACAACATGGTCTGCCATAGTCCAAACAGAAACAAAGGTATTCCCGTCTCCAGCTGTCAAGGAAGAAACAGCAGCTGTGCCTGCGTGGTCCACTGTTGTTGTCAGCAAGACAACAGATTTCCAAGATCCTAAGCAACAGCAAGATCTGGAGAATCAGGAAACAACAACTACAACAACCAAAACCACCTATGTAACAACAACAGTGACAACACACAAAGATGTTAAAACCACTGAGGAACAGCCAACATCATATGTATCAACAGTTGTGACAACACATTCGACAGACCTGGCCATTGAGCCTGAGTCCAAGGAAACGAGTGTTACAACAGTTGAAACAATTGTTCCAAGTAGTTTGGATATACTAAGGAAAAATCTAATACTTGAAACACAGCAACTATATCCCAAATATAGTGTGCTGGAAACTCAGTATGAAATTTTGAAACAGAATAAACCCAAGGAAACATCGCCGGAGAATATTACAGAATCGCCCCAGGATGAAACATTTATAAATGATTATGTGATAATTGAACCCGAAGCATTACCCGAAATTAATTCAGAAATTCTTGCATTCAATTTGAACCTTGATAAAGAAAATCTATTGCGTCCCCTTCCCAATGTCTCCATTGCTCAGTTGCATTTGTTGAACATAGAAAAGCCCGCTGAACCCAAAGTAGAAGTTGAGGAAATATTGTCTGTGGAACAGCCACAAACTACAGTTGAGGAAATAGTTTCTGCAACTGAAGTTGAACCCAAACCTGAAATTGAAAAAGTAATACTCATTGATAGCTCGTTGGAGTCGATTACGACACCTGTAGAGCCTTTATCATTGGCTGAAAAGCCAAGTGAACTACCCTGGCATCTCAGTCAGGACAGTTTCTTGAAGTATAGGCAAACGGCAGATGATGCATACGGGCTACTAATCACGATTACCAGAGACTCGACCAAGACAGATTTAGAAAAAACTCAGGAAACCCAGGACGATAAGCATAAGACTGACATCATTACTGAAACTGTAGTGAAAACGACCACGGTTACAGAATCAAGCAAATTGATAGCTGATAACGTTGTAGATAAGACTGAACCAGAAGCATCGTCAATTGTAAGCATTCCTAAGGTAGAAGTGCCAGTAACAGCACCTGTCGGCGGTATCGATGAGTTGCGCCTAAATCTGTATCTGGATGACTGGCAGAAAGCCAGCATCGATGCGGATTTATACGAGACGAGCATCGACAGACCGAAACGTGCTGATGTTGCAGACATTGATACAAAACTTGACAAAGACAAGAAACCCGATGATGTTATCAACAAACCAGACAAAAAGAACGACGACGACGACGACGATAGTGATGACGATGACGATGACGACGACGATGATGATGGGGATAAACTGACTGTGCCTGAAGTTCGTAAGCCACATGACGATGACGACAAACCGAACGACCGCGATCCTGGTAGTGGTAGCAGTGGCAATGCAACACCCACACCCGAACACGATGCAGCTCAATACGAACAAAATCGCAGCTGCTCATCGGAGTATATGTCGAGCGATTTGCCAGGCGGCGTAGGTCACTGGCGGGACCAAAGTACTTATTTGGCTTTAGAAGCCGAACCTCAGGTTAAAATAGAATTGGCACCAACAGTAGAGTCTAAGGATGTTGTTCTAACCGAAACTAAAACCATTGAGCTGGTGCCCTCTGTGCCAGCTGAATCAAACACTCCCACAACAACAACACCCGAAACAAGTCCCCCCACACCATCCAATGCTACAAACTCAGCTAACGTTGCAAACGCACTAATCCAATTGGCGAGCGCCACAACTCAAACGCTGAACGCTGCTGCCAATGCGGCAGCAACAGCAACTAAAGCTAAAACTCTGGCAGCGACGAGCGTCATTTTGCCAGTTGCAGCAGCCGTTGTTAATAAGCTAACAACAGCAATAACAACGCCAACACCAACACCAACACCAACATCGACATCGACAACACCAGTGGAGACAACAACCCAGCCCGAGCAGCTGCCGCAGCCGCAAGCACTCACAGCACCAGCTGCTGTTGAGTTGCCACCAACAGTTGCTGCTGAAATGACAACGACAACAACTACAACAAGCGAAGAGCCCAGTGAACTGTCGCTGGAAGCAGCTCCTGCTGACAGCACAAACATCGTGAAGCGAACTGTAGTAACAACTACAACGGTAACGACAACAACAACCAGTGAAACGGCAGCAACAGCAGCAGCAGCAGCAACAAAACCAACGCCAGACAGCAGCAATACAATGACAACAACAACCACAACAACAACAACATCGAGCAATGATTTGCTTGAACAACAACAACAACAACAACGCCAGAAGGTGAAAATCACATTGAGCGTTCAGTTATTCATAATTCTAATATTTGCAGCTTTTTTGTGTGGTTTTGGTATTTGTTCATGGCTTTTATACGGCAACCGCTCTAATTGTTGTTGTTGTTGCGGCACTGCCTGCAACAATAGCTGTCAATTGCTGCCACCAGCAACAGAGACACAACCTGGCAATGGCCTACAGTAAGGTCGACCATGTGGTTGGCTGTTCTCAGCTATGTTGGAATTTGGCAGCATGGCAAGCGCCCAATAAACAATAACAAATAACAATAACAAATAATAATAAAAAATACACAAATAAAATATCTATCTATCTATCTATCTATATAAATAGTATATACTCGTGTACTAACGTAACTCAATTTGTTAAAAAATTAACTTATGATTTGCATTTTTATTTTCTTAAGTTTTTATTTTGTTTATTATTGTATTTCTGTATTGTACGTGTTGTTTCATCTTTATATAAAATACCTTTAAGATTACACGTAATTCTATAAGTTTATATACACGATTTCCTTCTATCTAGCTAGATTAGTTGTTTGATTGATGCATTATCAAATGTTCCTTACTAATTGATCTTAACCTGTTGTAAAAACTTAGCTACTACTAATATCTAGTAGTAACGTTCTAGAGTCGAACTCTGAACATAATAAAATAAATATTAACCAATCTGCACGTTTTAATATATATATATATTTAAATCTATTTTAAATACATTTTTTGCACAGTTTTATTTTTGTATAGGCACACAGACACACTCGCACACACACACACACACACAGACACAGTGGCACAGGCACACAGTTGCACTTGCACAGTGCTGCTTAAAAGTGTGCACACCCCATGCACAGGTTTTCTAGCAGAATATGCCCAGTTTTATGTACCACAAGATTGTTAACTTATGAGTTCATTGCCTTCTCGTCTGCCGCCCTGCAGCCCTCGCCAAATGTTAAGCGATTTTCCTTTACGTTTTCCTTTTCCTTTTGTACTTGCGGCATTTTCGCTATAAATAGATTAGAGATCCATGCAATGCAGCCCGCATTACTTGCTCAAAAATATCTCAGCCAGTGCAAAAGTGTGTTTTGCATTTGATTCTTTTAGTTTAGACCGTGAGTTCAATGCGAAATGAGCACAATTTTTGCGAAATCAAAATCAAATTCGTAAATTCTTAAGAAACTGTATTTAAAGGGCTGCCAAAAAATAAGAAATAAAAAACATGATATTTGTGAGTGCTAGTGCGGAATATATTGAAGAAAAATAAAATTAATAGAATATATTGAAGAAACGACGAAGTTGTAGAACTACGAGACAAAAAAAAGCAGTATGAAATTTTATAAATGTATTTTTTTTTTTACATTTTTTATTTTGATTTACCCTGTACCCTGAACTAAAAGTGCTGGAGATATATGAAATACCGCAAAAAAATAAGTAATTATTTATATACATATATATATAATTTGATTAATATGTCAGTCCGATCTCAAAGCTCAACTCATCTGCATTTTATTTTAAAATTTTCTAGAAATTCTCAGCCAACTCTTTTTGAATATACTTTAGTAGTGTAATCTTGAGCTATGCTAAATACTATATGACTAAAGAAATTAAAGATCTGTAGTGAATTGCATAGACATACAGATGTAGATGGATTACATATAGATTTACATGAATAGATGTTGCTATGAATATATGCATTTTTAGTTGAATATGTGATATAATAATATATATTCATTAATTTAAAATATAGTTACAGATTATTTTATACAAATTTACATATATTTATTATACTAGGATTCCACACTTTATGAGTGTTTCGAATATTTTTTGAGCTTAATATAGTTTAGGTAATATGAAAACAAGATAAACATATTCAATAGCTTAAAATGTACAAAAAAGAGTACTTTCTGGGGTACAGGGTAAGTGTCAGTCGTCCATACGCGACTATATTTTGATTTTGCTGCTCTCTTTAGTTTGCTTTTAAATAATATCTATAAGCGTATGTATCATGTGTACTAGTACTAGAGTTGTTTGCCATTATATTCAAATTATTATTATTTTTTTAACTATTAAGAATTATTTTGAGTTTTTTTAATTTAGTTACAGTCAAGTACGATTCCTCTTTTTACTAGGAACCTTTGCATTTGGTGCTTTTGTCTATACGCTGTCCCTTTCGCCATTTATTCATATTCTGCTGCCCATCATATATAACTTAAGATCTTTGTATTGCCATATACGCATGCGTTATGTTAAATGCAGTTATATATCTATGTTAAATATATATACGACTTATGCCTTAAAAAAGAGATATATGGCCGTGCCTTTGCATCCATTCAAACAAGAAAAAATTGTTACACACTTTCATGTAAATATGTTGTTGTTTGAGTGTGTATAGAAGCCGGCAACAAATATTTACAATTTTAACTAGCAATTTGATGAAAAACTATGCCGTGTTTATTTTTATTAACATGTTTATTAATATTCCCTCACACATTGCACACATGTGACACCATGCAATTATATATATATATATAGGATACAATCTCACAAGAGCTCGACGAACTGCTTCAATCGCTCTCAACAGTCGAGGATGGCATTGGAAATATAAACCACAGCAGCTTGGAGGGCATGCAACAGGGACTGAAGGTAATTGTTATGTTACGTTTGAAACGCCTGTTCAAGCACGTATTATTATTATTATTAACTTTATTAGTTCAATAATCATACTGACACTGTATATAGTCGTAGTTAATGATTAGTTGCAAATTAAGAAACGATTAATGGATGCTGGCGTGTGTCACACATTTTAAATAACACAATCGCATCATTCCATGAGCAATCGTACAGATCTATATCTTTATATTACAGTTAGAGGTTTTCTGATTAGCGTACGTTTAGTTTTGATAATTACAATCCCATCTGGTTATACTATATAGTAGTCGAACCTTTTGATGTCTTTGAATATTTCCTAGTTCATATATATACATACAACACAATTTGTGTTTTTATTTATTTATTTATTATTTTTTGTGTATTGTTGTCATTGGGATAATCTTTTGGCTAATGCATCTTTGTTTTATCTGATGCATAGCTAATCCAAAACAATCTGGAAGTACATGAGAAAGAAGCTCTAAAGCTCAAGGACCAAGCAAAGACATTGCCCACAGACCCAGGCACTGAGCGTTTGCTAAACGAGACAGTGGATCGCATCGATCTGCTGTTGAGGCGCACACAACAAGGCATTTCCATGATAGCCGTGAGTATCAGCTAACCTGTATATGATAAAAGTTTAGCATTTGACATTTCACCTTCACAGAGCGCCATGCATGGCCAAAAGAAACGTGAGGAAGAGATCGACGAGTATCAGAAGCATTTGTTGGAGCTTGAACGCTGGATCAATGACGTCTCGGCCGAATTGGCCTCGTTTGAGCCCACAACAGATAGCAGCACCGACGAGCATGTGCTTAAGACTCAGGTGGAGCGTAGCCAGCAATTGCTGCGCACGCTGAAGGATCGACAACAATCGATGGATGATCTGGTCGAGCAAACGCGTGAGCTACAAACACATCCCGATGTCGCGCCACTAGCCGACACGCTGATGGAACAGCTACAGAGCATTATCATCATCTTGCGAGAGCAAATCACCGTGGCCACCACACGCATCTTTACCATCGAGAAGCGCATCGTGGACCTTCGCAAGGCCAAACGAGATGAATCACAACGTCAGCGCGTGCTGGCCGATGCACAAATCCTGGCACCAGTTAGTGTGAGCGCAGCGCCTGAATCCATAGAGTCCAGTGAGAATACAATTGACTCGAGCTCCATGCCTGAAGAGGAGATCAAGCCCACGGGCGTTTATGTTGAGACGCAAACATCGTTGAGTTTGCAACAACAACTGGAACCGGAGCCACAGCCGCAGATCCAAACGAGCAATGTGGAGGCGCAGACCAGCTTCCAGGAACCTCAACCGTTGGTGCCCATCGAAACTGCTGAAGTCGCACTGCAAACAGTCAAAGAACGTGCGCCGACTGAAAACATAATGGTCACACAAACTGTGCAGGATGGCCAGGAAACGATACAGATTGACACCCAATTCAACAAGAATATACCCGAGCAGCCGGCGGATGTGGAAATCGAGGCGCGCTATCATCAACAGCCCAAGGGCGATGTGGATCGGGCTACTGAGCTGATAATGAAGAATGTGCCACAGGCGTTCGAAACGACATTTGTCGAGCCCGACGACACCACAACCGAGGTGGTTGTGGCTGCCGATGGCACCAAGCACATTGTCGTCAAGAAAATCACACGAACTCGCCAGCAAATTGTGCAACAGCAGCAGATTAGCTCCATTGAAACAGTCAGTGATGCCGATGGCAATATCGAAGTGCAATCAACAGGTCAGATAAATCTGGAGAATGTGCAGACTACGGACACTATGGCTGATCCACAGCAGAGCGCCTATCGCACCGTTGTAACGCAGCAAACACGTGGCACCCTGTTGGATGGCTCTCAGCCAGAGGCTGTGGTTGTCAGTGAATTCGAGACGGAGCCAGTTGTTGAGAAATACGAACAGCTGCTGAGTCCCGATGCGCAAGGCAATTTGCAGCCATTCCGTGCAGCAGCTGGGGAGTCCACAGTGGACGATCCTCAAGGTAGCAGCATACACACAATTTTGCAGCAGGTGACACGCAAGGTGATACGCAAGACGCGTAAGATTATCAAACGTGTGGTCATCATTGATGGCAAGGAGCACGTGACTGAGGAGGTGGTTGAGGAGCCCGAGGAGATTGAGGTGACTGAGGAGGAAACAATGCCACATGTCAATGTTAATATTGTGCGCACTGTGAATGACAAAGTGGTGAGCGAGGAGGAGTTCCAGAGGATGATGCAGCAACCAGGCGTTGTCATCGAAGAAGTTGCAACGGATCTGTCACAACAGACAGTTGAACCGCAGCAACAGGTATTTGATATTGAGTCTATCAACATCTCCAACACCACCACCACCACAACCACACAAGAACAGACACCACCAATAATAACAGCAACAACAACAACAACAACTGCAATTACAACAGAAACAGAGACAAAAGCAGCACCTGTAGAATTGCCAGCACCTCAAGTAGACATTGAAGAAATCGTAAATGTTGAAACTATCAGTCCCGTTAATGTTGCAGAAGCTGCAGTAACAGTACCTACAGAGCCCACAACCACCACTCAAATAATCACCAGCACCACCACCACAACAACAACAACAGCAGAGAGCCAACCTGTGGTGGAAGATATTAAGGAAATTTGGCCACAGCAGCATCATTTGGAGTCCACAAACATAGACTTCTCCCAACATGTCGAAGAGGCGGCAGCACCAATAGCTGCTACCAGTCCAGAGACATCAATGCCTGCAGAAACCATTTGGCCAACTAGTCCAGAGACTGGCAACTCCATCTCGCTGGAATCATATGAATTTGAGCCAACAATTCCAACTCTTGTTAGCATCAAGTTCGAGACAGAGCACACAGAAGAAAAGACTGAAACAAAACCGGAACCGGAGCAGCCTCTAGCTAAACCCAAAACTGATATCGAAGCCTTCCTAGCAGCTGAACAAGCACAAGCTCTACCCTACACAAAGGCAGCTGAACTGCCCGCAGCAACTCAACCAGAATCATCTGTGGAACAAATTCAAACACAAGTTGTAGAGGTTGAAGAATCTGTCATAGAAGTGCCTCCCATTGATATTGCCGATGCAGAGTTGGTTACGCCGCAGAAAGATATAAATGTGGCCACTCAACTATTTATTTCTGGAGAGGCAGCCGCCGCCGCAGATTCGCCGCGCAAGACCTATCAGATAACGGCGCCCTCGGTAGAGACCATTGGAGCTGGTGTGCTCAAGGTTGCCTTGGCGCCGACGACAGAGCTTGAGGAAAGCATTGCCACGACAACACCTGCTAAGGTTACCATGACCATTGTGGAGACTGTCGCAGCACCTGTGGAGCACGACGATGATGCGTCGACCAAGCGAAGTCGAAAGAAAAAGAAGAGAAGAGATGAGCAAGAGGAAACGCTTGAAAAACAACCAGAGCCGGTGGCCGCTCCCATTTCCGACATTGAACCGGAATCAGCGCACGAAACTGGCTACGAAGCAGAGGACAAGTCGGTGACTGAGAATGTGGATGAGGATTCAACTGATTCGAAGAAGAAGCGTCGCAAGAAGAAGAAACAGAAGGAGAAATCGCAAGAGGAGGAATCACAGGTACCGCTCTCATCCGATCATTCGCTACATGAGGATACTACCAGCTTGGAATCCGAAGGCAAATTGCGTCACGAAGCGATCGTGGAGATAAGCACAGAGAGTGACTTATCGAGCATGGATATTGACCAAAGTGTCAAGGTGGTCGAAGATTCAGTTATACCCTCACCCACAGAGCAGTCGCGTGATCCATTTACGCATGTGGTCATACCTACAGAGATTGTAGAGCTGGCGGCTCTCGAAGATGTGGAGCAACAAACGACGCCACGCGTAGTCACGCCGCCAACAACGACTGCTGCTGAACAGGATATGAAATCTTCTCAAACATCGCCACAGCACATCCCCAAATTGGATGAGACAGCCGTGCAAACGAGCCTAGATGTGCATCCGGCCAATCAGGAGAGCGAATCGCAGACTCTGATTGTGGAAATTACCGAAACGGAAGCACAGACAACTCCACGCACCGACGAGCAGCCCGAACCAATTGAGACACTCAGCACGGAAATGCAAACAGATGAGCATGTTGAGCCTCGGCAAACGATGGAAATTTCTAGCCAAACCATTGTGACAACCACCACCGAAAAGGAGCTGCAAACAACTCCCAAGGATTCGCCACGTTTGGCTGAATCAAGTAGCGACTACATTATCCAGCCGCTAGTTACAGAATTGGTCAAGGACATGACCATTGACTTGCCCGTGCCCACAAGGGAGCAGTCCACATTCATGGAAGACACTGTCACCACGGAGAGTCATATGCAAACAATAACGCCTGAACCAACTGAGCTGGTGACAAGTCGCCAGCCTGAAGCACCTGTCGAAGTGAGCGATGCTCTTGTGCAGACAACGCCGCGTGAGGAGCCACAGCCGATTTCGCTTGATGACAACTCCTTTACAGCCACATCCATATCGGAGCCCTACGAACTGGAGGTGCGAACCACAGTGGCCATTCCCGCAGACTCGTATGCATCTGTAGTGGAGCCAACGCTGTACGAATACACGCAAACTATGCAGCTGCCCAAGCCCGAAAGGAAAAAGAAACAGAAGGGCAAGCCCGTGCCACAGCCAACTCCCGCTGCAGATCCACAAATCAGTGTAAGCGTCGAAATTGCGCCCGAACTGCTGAGCGAATCGGGCATTGTGCTCTCGACCAATCAGCAAATCGAAGAGGTGCCACAGCTGCCGCCAGTGCCGGACTTTGAGCCCAGTGAGGCTCAGCCACCACAGCGTGTGCAATTGCAAATCACAAAGACCACGGTATACGATGAATACCCCGATTTGCCAGTGCATATTGTGGAACAGAACAAGGTGAGCATTGCCTCGCAGCAACAGGGCAGCAAGCCACGCGCTGGTGGACCCACATCTTCGGTAACCATTGAGGAAGTCGCCTCACCCACCGAGGAACTTGTGGTGGTGCCCCTAACGCCAGGTCCAGACAATCTGAACGAACAAAATATCTGGATAGCTGCAACGGGCACCACAAATGTGGATCGCAGTCCCATTCAAGCCACTCAAGAGTTCATCGTAGCCGAAGGCTTGCAGCTGTATCCGGGTGCACAAACACAGCTGACAAAGGAGGCGATTGGCACTCGCATCAAGCACTTGAAGCAGACGACGCCACAACAGCAAACACCGCTGACCGATGTTTTGCACTTGGCCACACTATCCGAGCAGATCAAGCAGCTGCCCACCTATCAGCGTGTGGAAGAGGTCAATGAAGGATTACAAAACTTGGATGCGGCCATACGCAGCGGCGATAAAACCATTATCCACACCACGGTCATCACAGTTATTGAAAAAGTCTCTACTTGGCTAGAAACGATCGAATATCGTGTCTATCTCATACGCCAAAACTCCAACGAAGGTCCATCGGAACAGAAGCTGGACAACTACAAGCAGCTGAACAACGAGCTGACCACAATCAAAGCGAATGTCAATCAGCTTGAGGGACAACTCGCTAAGACGGACAAGCCGACGCAATCGGAGCTGTCCGAGTGTGTGGACACGCTCAAGGAACACATCGATGCGGTGGAGCAGGTGACTCAGCAAAATCAGGCCCAGGACACCAAGGATCTGGACAAGTGGCAAAACTTCGAGCTGCTCTACAGAGAAGTGACCACATTGCTGGATTTCCTGCAGGAGCGTTACGAACAGGCAATCAGTGAGGAGCATCAGTTCTCCACAAAGCTGGCGCTGCTGGATGACTTGGAGCAGCATCATGTGGCGGGCCAGGAGCAGTTGAGTCAACTAATGCAGACCGCACGCTTCTTCCAGCGGGATTTCCCCAACAAGAAAATGCCCCAAGATGTGCACAGCACGTATGAAAAGAGCAAAAACATTGGCAACAACATCGAAGCCGAACGCGAACGTCTACTGCAGCTGCAACTGCTGGCCGAGGAGTACGAGCAGACGCTCAAGAAGTTCACCAACATTACTGTGCTGGCCGACAAAATGATGGAGAGTCCCATTGTGTCCAGCTCCCTGGAGCAGCTGAACAACGAGGTGCAAAAGCAGCGCAAGTTCTTTGTCAATTTGAGCCACTGCCGCGCCATGCTAGAGTCGCTTGAGGAGAACATTGACAGCGAGACGCGTGAAAAGCATTCGGAGCTGCACAAGCAACTCTACCAGAAGGCCACACAGCTGCTGGAGCGTGCTTCGGAGCGTTCCTCGAAACTGGTCCAAGGCGCCTCGCGCTGGACCGTGCTGGAGCGGGGCATGCGGGACGAGCTGCAGTGGTTGCAGGTGGCCCAGCAACGTGTGCCAGATCTTTCAGCGGTTACATCCGCCGATTATGATCAATATGCGACGCTCTATCAATCTCTGAGCAACGACATCTCGCATCACTATGTCAAGATGACGCAGTTGTCGGGCATTGCCAACAAAATGCAGCTGCTGGTCCAGGCTCCCAATCTGGTCGAGGAAACCAATGATGCCCTGATTGTGCTGCTTAAGCTGAGGGAGGAGGTGGCGCTCTACTTGCATCGCCTGCTCGTCTTCAAGGAGATCTGGGTGCAGTACGAACAGCAGACAGAGAAAATGGAGGCATTCGTGCGCGAAGCTGAACAGGAACTGCGCCAAATCCAGATACCAAAGCAGCCCACAGAGCAGCCCATACCACACATAAGACAATTCTGGGAGATTAAGGCACGCTTCGAGCTGTACAACAATATACGGAACGATGCGGGTCATAGTATGGAGAAATCTCTGCAGGTGATACCGCTGGCCGATGAGATGTTGCAGCGCCAGTTCCATGCGCAGCTCGAGGATCGCTGGCAAGCGGTTGCCCAGGCCATTGAGCAGATACAGCGCAACATTGTGGACTGCCTCTCCTCGGAGGATGTGCCCGCCGATGAGAAACTCAAGTTGGTGGAACGTGAGCTGCAGGAAATCTACCTGACCATGACCAGCATGAAGGGCGTCATCAAGAACGAGGAGGAACTCTGCCTGTACATCGAACGTGTCCAGGTGCTGCGCACGCGCGTTGGCTTCATTGGCAATGAGTTGGGTCGCATTGGACTCCAGGAGCCGACAATCGAACCCGAAAAAGTGGGCGAACTCTTCGCGCTCTCACACAAGATAACGACACAAATAACGGAGGAGCTGGAGTTTGCATCCGTGCTGCGGGATCAGCTGCAGGCCATCCACGAGGGAATCAGCAATCAGCGCAAGCATCAAGCCAAGATCTCAGTCATATTGGATGAATGTGAAGCCGCCGAGCGCCTAGGCGCCGACATAATAGAAAAGGCCGTCGCCGACTGTCAGAGCGCAGGCGAAGAGCTCGTTGGCAGCTGGCAGGAGATAATGCGCATACGTCAAATGCTCCACACGCTGCCCATGCGCCTGAAGATGTCCGTGTCGCCGGTGAAGCTGGAGCGGGACATTTCCCAGCTGCAGGACGATCATGCCTTCCTCGAGAGCAAGTGCACCAACATTATGGCTATACTACGCAATCGTTTGGCGCTTTGGCTACGCTACGAGCGCCAGCTGGAGCTGGTGCATGGCTCTGTGCAGGAGACGGATTTCATGATGGAACTGATACGCGTGCACGGCCAGGTTGACTACGAACGCCTACGTAAGGCCACCGAGAGATTGGAGGTAAGCTGTTTGTTTATTTTGTGATTTGTGAGAGGAATTCAGTCGAAAACAATTGATCTGGCTACCTGCCTCACTATGGAATTTTTTTTTTGCCAGCTCTTATCAGCAGTTCGAAAATCGCTATAAAATCGCGCGCGTTTTCTGCCTGCGCTCAGTTCGACACGAACTTTTCAATATTCCGCAGCTAAATTTGACTCAGTAATTTGTGCGTTTGCTGCTGCCGTAGCAGTAACAAAGCTCTTATACTAAAAAGCTCTATTCGAATAATAAGCTTTCGTGCATTGCACTTGCTTTGAGTTTCGTTTGTCAGTTGACGTTAAAACTTCGAAACGCGCGCGTATCGCGTGAATTGTTGCTCCGAGCGATTTTCATTAATATATATATATATATATATTTATTTTTTTGACGCTTTCGCTCAGGGTCTTGCGGGCGATCTGCATAGTCGAGAGCAGCTGCTGGACGAGCTTAAGGGCGCCGCCAAACCGCTTATCGAAAGCTGTGATGTACAGATAGTGGAGCAGATTGAATCGTCCGTGCAGGATGCGGTAGTCGCCTGGAATGATACCACCGAGAATCTGCAACAGCTCTGCACACGCTACCAGCGAGCCGTTGAGCTCTGGGACAAGTATCGCAACGCGTCAGCAGCGGTCAAGAGCTGCATTGAACAGCAAATGGACAGCGTCAAGTCCTTGGAGCAACCCTTGGAAACCATGCAACATGCCAAGGTAAGTGACTCGTAATTGTTCTAACTGTTAGTTCTACTTCTGGGTTGGCTAGGGGCGGGGGTTTGTTTGCCGTTAGCGTTACCATATATTTTTGTGTGTGTGTGGGTTTTTTTTTGGCGGCAAAACAACGCCGTCGTCGACGTTTAATTGCGATACACACTTGGACTGGACCGGGCTGTAATTACATTGATTTTCAGCCGTAACGCTCGGCCCAATCAATTTTCGGGCGCGTCACTGTAATCGCCTGTAACGGAGTACATGGAAATTGGCTGCCAGTGAGCTAACTTTTATGTAGACGTGTGTGTATGTGTGTGTGTGTGTGTGTGTGTGAGTGTGTGTGTGTGTGTGTGAGTGTGTGTAGATAAATATGCATATGTGTGTGTTAGTGTATATTGGTTGTTTGTGTCATAAATTATTTTGTTTGACACAAAAAAAGAACGCAAAGACAAACCTTCAGGCAGGCCAAAAACTAGGTATACTCTTGCAATGGGTAACATGGACTTATTAAATAGATACAAAAGAATACAAATTTTATATATGTGCAAATCTATATACTCGTATCAAGATATCAGTTAAAGTCTTTTTGCTGAATTTATAGTAATTCATCGTATAATAAACTAGACTAGTTAGAAAGTTTTGGGATAGAACATCAGCCCAAAATACTATAAAATATATAAGGATATATAAAATTCTGACTAAAAGTAAAGAAATTTTTTCCATGAACACATAAAATATATGAGATATATACTATATTAAGCACTACTATTTTCATAAACACATGAAATATATGAGATATTTACTATTGTATATTAAAGAACTCCACTTCCAAATCATAACCGAAATCTGGCTCTTATCTTAGATCTTATCAACATCTGACTCCGCTCAGTTATAAAGAAATTTCTGACCCAACAATTTTCTTAGAGCATTCAATCTTCGTCAATTTGTAGATAAACATAATTCTGTTTTTGGACTACGTTTTGATTTTCGTTGTATTTGCTTAAAATATTAACGCATAGTTTTGTTATTAATGTGTGTTTATTGATCATTAGGGTCATTATAGAGGCCAGACCACGAAGCGCTGTAATTATTTTTGTGGATAGGTATAGCCAGCCCAACTGTCACTTCACATGGCGAAGTTTATCAACCCAAAAGCGTAAGCGCTGTGTTTATATAGCTGCTTTATCTGTTCGCTCAACAACAAACACAAATGAAAATACATGAAATTATAGGAAGACTTGGGCATACCTATGTATATATATATGAATATATATATGTATATGAATATATACATTTGTATTTGCTTACCAAATTGTTAGAACATGCCTGAGGCGACTCCGAAGCTGTAGATAAATACAAAAATATTTTTCTTAAATCTGGGCTCTACAATTTCAATGTCAACGGCATGGCGTTTGCTAAGTATGTTTTTGTTTTTTTTTTGTGATAAAGCAAAAGCATAGCCAGAATATTTCGCAGATGATATCATAGGGCACGCGGTAGGGCCGGACCCGGCACCGGCCGCGTGCTCTCTAAATTGCTTAATGCGTGTGCAGCCAGTTTTATATACTTTTTTTATATATTTAAATAGCTGGCGTCGAGCCCTGCGGGTGACCTCTTTTCTAAATTGAAATTGAAACTGAAATTGAAAGTGCAGTGAGTACTCACTCGGCGCACTTGTCCGACACATTAATTAGAAATAGAAATGCAATTAGAATGGGAACGAGACAAGGCGCTTGCTTGATAAGCAGCATGCGGCGTGCTCTTAACTAAGGCTAACTACTTAGCCCAGCCGGCTTAAGCTAAATGTACTTTGATCATGCTATATACTATATATATGTATGATGACATTTGCATAAGCACTGAAATAGACTTTGGGTTGTGGTACATAGAAATAAAAAAAAAAAAATGTTAAGTCTTTGGGATATGATACATCGAAATACATAGAGATTGCTTTGAGATGAAATAGGATTGGCGAAATTATATTGAAGGGTAGGGTATTTATATGTAAAACAAGGAGCTTACTCCTGGTCTAGAGAAGATTATCAAATGAGTTTAAAGATAATAAAAATATATTAAATAGATGTAATAGTTAATGAATATTTAAAAGTTATAAACGAGATGTAAAAACGTAGCCGAAATAATCGCAATTTAAGACTTAAGATTTAGTTATTGTTTCATTAAAAAAAATTCTATAGATAGAAAAATTAAAAATATTAAAATTACTTTTCTTTAAAATTTCTTTTCATAAGACTTAAAACACAATCCCAATGCATTTTCTCACAAATTCTTTTAATTTTTAGTGATTTCTAAAGTTTTGAAACTTATTTAAAATACATTTCAAAAACTTTAAATATTTATTTAAATATCACAGCAATTTTTTACCAGTTTATTATAATATATTTCACAACAAATTAACTATAGCTCATTTCTTAACTGGTTTTTTTGTTGACAACAGGTCTGCCAAGACAATCTTAGCACACAGAACGATCGTCTGTTGGAGCTGCGCGATATTGTGGCCAAAATCGCTGCCGATGTGGGTCTGGATGCCTCCTCGCTGATGCAAGGTGAGCTGGATGCACTGGGTCAGCGTTTGGCCGAGTGCAAGGATGCCATAACGACGCTGGCGAATGTGGCCGAGACGCAGGATAAGGAGCGCAAAGAGCTCGACAAGGAGGTGACACAGGCCAAGGTTTACTTCAACAGTGTGCAGCAGGTGAGTGCAAGCCACAAACTGAATGCGGGCCAAGCGGCCAAGCAATGGCTCAGCTATCGATTAGAGAGAGTTGCCTCTAATGATGATTAGCATATGGTTAGAGCGTGGCGTGCGGAAATTCCCACAGTGGTGACAACAACAATAAAGAGCTATAAAAGCAGGCGGACACTTGTTGTTGTTGTTGTTGTTGCTAATACAATACGAAGGACATGCTATTTTAAGTGGGTTAAAAGTTGAAAAACTTTTGCTCCCCATGTCTATGTATGCATATATGCATATACATATATGTTGACAGTGGTCATTATTGATTGTGAAAAGGGCGTAAATTGAGGTTTGAGTTGCGAGCATATTTAATTTTTATTGACCACGCCCCTTCTATAAATATATAACCTGGGCAGCTGTCAGTTAGTCAGAATTCATAATAGCCATTGATGTAGCAACTTTACTGCGCCTGCAGTTGGCTTATTAGCTTAGCTTTTTGGCTGGTCTCACAGCACCACTGTGCAACCATTTGAAATTTACATGCCAAACAGTCGCGAGTCTCTTGTGTCTGGCCACCTCCTCAGTTGCTGCCGTCCAGACCACGTTGCACAGAGTGAGTTTTGTTTGCATGAGGTCATTGCCAGTTGGCGGAAAGAGTTGAAACGTTTCGTATACACTGTAAACGGAGTTTTGAATAGGGTATATTGGTTACTAGATAAAATATATAATTTACTATAAATATTAACTGTTCCCAGTTTTAAGATTTACTTTCTCTAGTGCCTTTGTTTTTATACCCTGAACCCATTGAAAATGGGAATGGTATCAGGGTATAATGGTTTTGTTAAATGTAGACCCCATAAAGTATATATATTCTTGATCAGAATGACGAACCGAGTCGATTTAACCCTGGCCGTCTGTCTGTCTGTCTGTCCGTCTGTCCGTCTGCCTGTCTGTCCGTCTGTCCGTTTGACCGTCTGTCCAACTGTCCGTATGTCCGTTTCTGCGTTAATAAATACATAACTGAGTATATTTCAAAACGCAGATCGGATGGGGCTCAGGGGATTTCCTAGTCGGGCACCACCGACTAGAGTTTTCTTACTTTTTTCATAAATAAAAGATTTGTGTAGCGCATCTGATAGTCGGATATACTTGCTGGGCTGTTGGCCCATTGTGAAGCCGTGCATTGCCAACTGTAACTGGAGAGCGCATTGTGCATATTAGGGTCAGGCCAATTAGCCATGCACAAAACGTAGCCAACAGGGCCCAACACCAGCTGTCAAACATGTTGCTAATAATAAATCTCTTTGCTCTGTTACATAGGACATATCGCGTGGCGAGCCAAAGACGCCCAAGGAAAGCGAGGAGCAGTTGGCCGCATTGCGTGCCCATCTGCAGACGTTGGCACGCACCGAGGAGCAGCTGCGTCAGCTGCGCGAACGCCATCAGAACAACAATGAGCTGGGAACGAGTCCCGTTGCCGCTGCTGTGGCCGATGACAGCATCTTGGAGGTGCTGGCCATGTGGCAGAAGATATTCCAGGACACATTCCAAGAGTATCATCGTCTGTCCACACGCCTGGCCCGCACCCAGAACAGCTCGGAGGCCCTGCGCTTGTGGCGTCAGTATCTGCAGCATGTGCAATCCTTCCTGGCCTGTGCCATACCCGAGGACTACAGCAGCTTGCGCGAGCAGCAGCAACTATGTGCCATACACCAGAATCTGCTGATCTCGCAGCAAAGCGTCTTGGCTGAGACACCACTCGAATCGGAGCTCTCCGAGCAGTACAAGGCATTGACCAATCTGCACAACGAGACGCTGTCGCGCATAATGCAACGCAATGATGAGCTCGAGCGTCGGGTGAGCGGCTGGAATGCGTATCGCCAGCAGCTGGCGGCCCTCTTGGATTGGCTGCGGCAGCGTGAGGCGGAGCGCAATGCACTTCAGCTGCGCTACATCCATCTGAAGCGTGTGCCGCATCTCAAGGCGCGCCTCGATGCTTTGCTGCTGCAGCTGACGCGTGGCGAACAGCAGAGCGCAGCGCTGAAGGCGCAGCAGCAACATTTGCTGAAGTATTGCGATGATGCTTTGGCCACGGCCATGCGCATGGAACAGGCCAGCATCAATCAGCGCATTAGCAATCTGCGCGCCGCACTCGAGACCTGGCAGAACTTCCTTAAGCGCATCAAGCAGCTCGCCGACTCGTATGACCTGCGCGTGCAGCAAATGCAGGCGGAGTTTGCCAAGGCACAGCAGCTGCTGGACAGCAGCTCAGGTAACTCACTGCCCACCACACCCGCCGAGATCGAAGAGCGTCTGGTTGCGCTGAGGGCGCAACGTGTCCAACTGGGCGCACTGACGCCCACGCTGGAGAGCCTCACGGTCAGCCAGGAGGAGCTGAAAGAGTGCATCAGTCCGCATGACATGAAGGCCATACGCCAGAGCAGCTTCTTGCTCTCGCAACAGCATGCCGATCTGGACTATCAGCTGGCTGTGCTCATCAATGCCATCGAGGAGCGGCTGTCGCTGCTCTCCAATTACCAGGCGCGCTACACACGCATCACGCAGTGGCTGCGCAGCCTGGAGGAGCGTGTGGAACGCGATGGAGATGTGGCGGCCCAGGCTAATCCCGAGCAGGCAGCCAAGCAGCTGGAGCAGCAAATCAATGGTGAACTGCAGCTGCGCGACAAGGAGCGCGAATGGCTGCTCTCGACGAGTCGAGAGCTGCAGACGCTCTATGCCGATGCCACGCCCCAGGCGCTGCAGGTGCGCACACAGGTGCAACAGCAGAGCGACGCTCTGATCGATCGTTGGAATCGACTCAAGTTCATATGCAAACAGCGTGCCACAAAGATTGGCGAACTGAAGCAGACGCTGCTGCGGCTGGAGGAGCGCATTGCGCTCATACGCACCTGGCTGTTTGAGGTGGAGTCGCAGCTGGACAAGCCACTGAGCTTCGACAGCTACACGCCCAATGTGATCAAGGCCAAGCTGAGTGAGCATGAGAAGATCCAGCGCTCCATTGAGAACCACAGCAGCAATGTGGGCGAGGTGCTTAACCTGGTCGAAATGCTGCTGAACGATGCGGACAGCTGGCGCACCCAGGTGAACACCTCGGGCCTGGCCTCCTCCGCACAGAATCTGGAGCAGCGCTGGAAGAACGTGTGCAGCCAGTCGGCGCAGCGTAAGTCGCGCATACTGGACACATGGAACTCACTGCAGGAGCTGATCAAGCTGACCACCGAGCAGAAGACTTGGCTGGCCAAGCAGGAAGCCCAAATGCTGGTGTTCGAGCGCGAGCAGAAATACGTGAATAAGCAGAAGCTGGAGGAGCGACAGCAGGCGTTGCGTGCCAAGCTGGAGGAACTCGACGCGGAGTCGGTTAATCTGCGCAAGCTGGAGCAAACCTATGCCCGGCTCACCATGAGTCCGGGCGTAGAGCCCGAGAATATACAGAAGTTGACGATGCCCACCAAGGTGATGTTAAGCAAGTGGCGTCTGTTGACGCCGCGCTGCCACGCCCAGCTGGACGCCATTGACAAGGATGCCAAGCTGATGCGTGACTTCAACACGGCTCATATCGAGCTGACCAAATCACTGGTGAACATACAGCAGGCCCTCGAGCAGGTGCCCAGTGCTGACGATCAGTTGGCAGCCACGGAACCGAAGGCTGTGCTGCAGCGCTTGGATGGACTGGAGCGCAAGCTGCAGCAGGCCGAGCAGCAGGTGGAGCAGGCCAATGCCCTGGGCAAGGAGGCCGAAGTGCGCTCCAAACAGCAGCCCTCGCAGCTGAAGCATCTGCTCAAACTAATTACGGAATACACAACGCTCTGGCAGACGGTGCAAACGACGCTGACTACGCAGAAGATGACGTGGCTGGCACGTGTCGCCCGAGAGGGCGCTGCAGCTGCATTGCCCGTTAACGAATCGCATGCCAGTGTCCAAGTGAATACACTGTCCCAGCGCAAACTGCGCCAGGCCCAGCTGCAGCGGGAAACCTCTATAACGGCCAAGGATGCGTACATCATGGAGCTGCAGACGGCAATTATCGAGTGCCAGAACAATCTGGAGGAGCTGCAGCGCACCATTGTGGACAAGACACGCAAGCCGGGTCCACAGAAGATTGCCAAGCTGCTGGGCAATGCCCAGTCGTCCACGGAGCTGGTCAAGCATCTCAGTCATCTGCTGCTCACCGAATGCCAGGCGGACAATGGGGCTGCTCAAGTGGATGTCGTGTCAGAGCTGGCGCTGCGCTTCGATACGCTGCAATCGCAGTGGAAGGCGCGCCAACAGCACGATCAAAATGCAAGGTAAGCTATATCTCTCGCCATCTGTATACTTATAACATATGTATTTACTAGTTGTAATTCCTTTAACTAATAATATATATACTTGCAAACTGTGCTCTGTAGATCGTTTCCCGTTATATCCGCTTTTATACTATTCGAGGCTATTATCGGCTCTAGGTAGCAAGTTGCGTCCAGGGATTAGCCTATTAGGATCTGTTTGAATTAAAGTTCCGTTTCTGATCTGGGTCAAGTTTGGCTTACCAAGTGGTTGTATTCTTCTAATTGGACTTAGTGCAAAGCAAGATTAGTTTTTTATTTTTATAAAATAATCAAATTCCATTTCAAATTCAATGAATTGTTAATTTTCACGTTTTGTATATATAATAATTATATATAATATTATATTTATTTGAATTTTAAAAAACTTTTTATTTTGTTAAAAATTAATTGGAAATTTCAGATCTAATTGGGAAGTCATTTGAATGAATATTATATTTTATATTATATAATATATAATTTATATTATTTATTACATAAGATCAAATATCTTCAGTTAGATTTAGCATTATCTAGTATTAAAATCTCCTATATATCTCCTGAGCTCTTCTCAAGTTTGCTAGCATATTTTCTATCTATTTTCTGTTAATTGTGTGTTTGGGTGTATTTATATATGGTTATATGGCTAACAACATGTTTTATTGCTTTATGTCTCGCTCACTTACACACACACACAACACACACTCTGCTACGTCACACACACACACACATTTCCAAATGCTTCACTCGAACCTGCGCATTCATGATGGCTCTGTGATCAGCAGGTGCCTGCTACCTGCTGCCTACAAATACACATGCATACAGTAAGTGTTAACAGACCGCTACCTCTACACACCTGTACCTATCAACTACCTGTGCACTAACCGTAATAAGATAATCAGGCAAGCTCCTACTGTGCGCCCTCTGTTTAGTGTTCTGTGTGGTCATCCGCCAGACAAAAGCTGGCATTGCCTTCTCTCAATGGGCTGCCAGACTCCAGGGCGGAGCACAGTAAAGCAAAGTGTAATGCTTGGAGCTTGCCTGGAATTCTGCTGAATTGCTCTATTTGAAGATTAACTTTGAATAGACACGCAGAGCAAGCTTACACCTTCGATAAGCAACTCATTTGCTGTATAGCTCGACTAATCATGATTTCTTCTATCGTCTACACAGTGAGGTCGGCCGGTTAACGTGTCCGCTCTGCACGCAGCGCAATTGGCAGCAGATCGACAACGATCTGTGGCGCTTGGAGCAGTGGCTGCAGTTCGCCGAGAGCACACAGAAATCACAAACAAGCCCGCCATCAAATATTGAGCTGCTGGAAGATGTGACACAGGATCATCGCGAGTTCCTGCTGGATCTGGAGAGTCACAAGTCGATCATCTCCTCGCTGAATGTTGTGGGCGACCATCTGGCCACCCACACCATGGACACGGAGAAGGCGCGTCAATTGCGCTCCCGTCTCGAAGCGGACAACGAGCGCTGGAATAATGTGTGCATCAATGCCACCAAATGGCAGGGTCTGCTTCAGACGGCACTGATGGGCAACAGCGAGTTCCATCAGACCATCGATGAGCTGGTCGATTGGCTGCAGCGCACCGAGAAGAACATCAAGGCCTCGGAGCCGGTGGATCTGACCGAGGAGCGCAGTGTGCTCGAGGGCAAGTTCAACAAGTTCAAGGACCTGCGCGCCGAACTGGAACGCTGTGAGCCGCGTGTTGTCAGCCTGCAGGATGCAGCCGATCAGCTGCTGCGTGCCGTCGAGGGATCCGAGGAGCAGTCACAACACACCTACGAAAGGTAAGTGCAGCGGGCGCCAGTGCCGAGGGCGGAACGAAATGAATGTGTGGGTGCCGTTTCTGCTTAATAGATGATCGATGTGCGTAGACGAGATGTGGGGCAAGCAGCACTTGATAAAGAGCTAGTTGGGCGACATTTCAATTTGAACTTTCAGTATTTTCTACTCTTATCTTGTGTAGTCTTATTTTAGTATATATATATTTATATTTAACATTTTACATTTGACATTTTACATTATTATGTGTAAACATTTTACTCTTATCTAAAGTAGAAACCTTTTTCCCATTCCTTCAATCCTTTCCTTTAATGTCAAGTTTAGAAAATTTACTAAACTAAATGATTTAAAAAAATATCCAATTTTTATGGCATAGAGAAAGCTGAAATTTAAATGGAAAAAGAAAGAAATTTATGCTAAAAATAGGTAAAAATTTAGACAAAATTGATTAATTGATTGATTGATTTTTCAATTCATCAATAATTATAAAAATTTACTTCAAAAAGAAATATTTTATGAGTTAAAGAAAAATGAAATTCGAAAAGAAAGAAAATTTAGCCCCGAACTCAAAAGGCTTTAATATTTTTTACATTTTGCTAAAAATGTTTTAAAAATATTTTTAGAAAATATATTCAGAAATTTTATTTCATTCATTCAAAACCTTTAATAAATTTTTAGACATTTATTATTGATTCTTGAATTCATCAATATTTATCAAAAATTAACTTTAAAAAGAAATATTTTATGTTTTATAGAAAGTTGAAATAAAAGGGGAAGAAAATGCTGAAAATTTAGCCAAGGACTTGAAAGGTTTAAACATTTTTTCTGTTTGCTAAAAATACTTAAAAAATATTTTTAGAAAATACGTTCAGAAATTTTATTCCATTCAATCAAACCAATTTTTATCAATTTTTTCAAGACATTTTTTGTTGATTTCTCAGTTCATCATTATATATAAAAATAGATTTCAAAATGCTCAGTTTTCATAAGATTTGATTACGTTTACTTTTGACAATTGGCTTTGTTTTTGTTAACATGTTTCATATGTTTTTTTGATATGCCAAAGGCTTGGCTTGTTATTTAATATGCCTCGCCTGTTTACATACTTTATACCAAGATTCAAAAATCTCAAAATTATACTAAACATGTTCCTGGAACATCTATACTTTTGGCATAGCACATGCACACTCTCCTACACTCTCCTACACTCTCCCCCTCTCTTCCTCTCACGTAGCTTTGTGGCTGCCCTTTTAGCTAGTTCATTTATTATAATTAGTTGGTAAAAATTAGTTTTGCTTATTCTTTTTGCTTAATTTGATCAACTTTTGTGTTTGCTGTGTTTCTTTTGTTTGCGTATATGATTTGTGTTATTTCTTTCTGGTACTCAAAATTTGATTCGTCCGCCCATTCTAACACTTCATCAAAACTGACAAATTTAAGAGCCGCCAGCAAATGTTTGAAATATTTTAGAACACTTTCCAGGCTAACCGATCTCCGTCTGCGGCTGCAATCCCTGCGTCGTCTCTCCGGCATCTACATCGTCAAGCTGGGCGCTGTGCTCGGCTACGAGGGCGACAACCTGGGCGTGCCGCTCCAAATGTTGTCAAATGAGGTAAGTGCGACGATTTATCAAAAACTAATTCAAATTCAATTTGTCCCAAAAAAAAAAAAAACAAAAAAAACAAAAAAAACTTTAAATATTTTGATTTTTGTAAGCGCACCAAAGTAAGTGAAATATTTAACCAAAAAACAAATTGGCTCAAAATGAAAAGTGTAAAAAAATTGATTGAAAATTTTACCAAATGCAAATGAAAACTGATTTTATTATTTTATTTTAATTTAATTTTTGATTTTCTTTTTCCTTTATATTTGTATGGCAAATCTAGCTTTTGGATAATACTACATTATCAACCTCTTCTATGCAGGCCGCCGCACCCAACACAGAAAATGCAAAGTAAATATTCAATAGAAAATTTGTTTAATTTTGTCAATTTTCATTCAAAAGTAGTTTAGTTTCTTTTTCCGTACCATTTTTGATTTATGTTCAAGCAAAAAACATGCACAAGTACAAATACTCTCAGTAGTTGCCACTTGATATACATACGTAAATCCTAGATGATATCTCTAGCATGTTTCCTATATAGTTGCTAAAGTTTGTCTGTTTTTTTTTCAATATTTGTAACTAATCTATTTGCCATTCACAGTCGCAGCGATGGCGATGCTGCCGATGGCGATGTCATCAATACCACGGTTCTGGCTCGAGGTGCACGATTCCTCGGGCGCGTTGCACGTGCCTCGCTGCCCATACAGGCGCTCATGCTGCTGCTTTTAGGTGTGGCAACACTGGTGCCCCACGGTGAGGACTACACCTGCATGTTCTCCAACACCTTCGCTCGGAGCCTGGAGCCGATGCTATCCTATCCGCATGGCCCGCCGCCAACGTAAACAGAGTTCGCGTTGTCAATTGGATTAGTGCAATAAATTCAGGGTCAAAACATCTCCCAATCTCTGACAAATGTATCCCAACAACCCCAAATCCCACAACAACACGAATATGCCTTTAAAATTAAAAAAAAGATAAACAAAAAACAACACAGAGAACAACAAAAACAAACAAATAATGAATGAAAAACACAGTATACAATTATTGTATGTAAGCGAAAATGTTTGTAAACAAAATTCTTGTACAAGATATAAGACAACCGATCCATGCGGATCGAGTGTGTTAAGTCATGTAAATTTTTGTAATTTTCCACAAAATGAAACAAAATGTATGTAGATTATTCTTGGTAGCTAGACAGTCGAAACATGCCGAAATAAATATGTACAGAGCAAATATTGATATATATATATATATATATATACTTAATATATATATAAATGTAAACTGAACAACCTACTCGACGAGCATAAAGAAATACTTGATTAAAAAAAACAAAAGAAAACTAACGACACATAACGAAATACTTTTACAAGAAACAAAAAACATATATTAACGATATATACATTATACATATATATTTGCACAGCAAACATTTATATATATAAACTATATATAATCTATGCCCAAAATTATAATGCCCAACATTTTGTATATAAAAACTAAGCTAACTAAAGTGAAAACAAAAGCAAAAAGAAATACGCACACGAGAAAACATGCAACGAGTAGCGCACGCCTCTCCACAGCCAAAGCTGTTGTGGGCGTGGTCGTGGGCGCATATCGTGGAACATATGCGCCCGGCCCAGCTAGCGGACAACCACCTTAAAGACAAACCATGACCCACATAGACCAAATTGCCCAGAGTGCGTGAGGCAAGAGTCAAGAACTCAGCCTTATAGTCAGCTTCAGTCGCATTCATCTCCCAAACTCTGAATGTGGCAGCTGCTGGGGCTGTGACTTGACTTTTGCTGCGCACACTGGACACTAGATGGCCTAAGGCTGTCTGGGGATAGGCGCTGCCTGGAGCCAAGCTCTCTCCCACGGCTCCTGAGCAGCTGTCTGTAGCTTTGAGCACCCGCCACAGGTGCACAACCCGCAGCCAAGGCTCTCTGCAACCTCAAAGCATTCCTGAAACTTTCATTTCCAAAATTCGTACCATAGACAAGTCGAACACGAGTCCACTATCTGCTGCCCAGCACAGCAGCTGGCCTGGAGGAGCGTGCGCGAAAGGCGCAAAACGAAGCAAGTGTCCTATGCCGGTGCTAAACCAAATTAAAAATAAAATAAAAATTGTCAAATTGCGTATGAAAAAAATTAAAAAAAAAAAAACGAAAAAATGTTGAAATAGTAATGGAACAGGTTAACTCTCCATCCAGTTAAAAAAAAAAAAAGAAAACTTTTTGTTAATATTTTTTGATAAACATTATTCTATTTGCCTTATTGATAATACTATAAATTTTCTTTCTATTATTTAATGCCTCGGAGCGCAGTTATCGAAGAAGAGCATATATTTATTTATTAAGTTTACACGATATGATATATGATATTTGATATATATTTGTTTATAAGTTGATTTAAATGTTAAATTTTTTGTGTGTTTTTGCTGCTTCTGTAAATTTTAAGATTTCCTTTCTTGTGAACAACTGTACCTTTATGCATATATATATTAAAGAAATATTTAAAAATAAAATTCAATTCATGTTTTTATTTCAAAATTCATTGGAAATTAAAAATCTTTGATCCACTGCGCTATGATCTCCGCCTCCTTCTGGCGCGCACTCGTTACCGAGGGCGGATCCAAGGGATTGCTTTCACGCAGATCCAAGTGGTGGGCGCCCTCGGGCAAAATGATGACATGGATTTGGTCGTTCGGGGCTCTCAGCACGCCGCCGCCGCTCCACGGATCGAGCAGGCCATTGCTGAAGATGATGTTGCTAGCCGCCTCCAGATCTCGCCCACCATAGCGCAGCACAATGTCGTAGGCCTTGGGCGTGAGCTGGAACTGCTTGTAGCACTTGGCCGTGATCTCCCCGAGGTCCCAGTTGCTGGTGCGGAACATGGTGTCGCTGCTGTTAGCACACATGGGCATCACCATCTGATTGCAGCTCTGTATGTCCCAGCCCTTGCTGTCGTAGTTGGCGCCGGCATTTGTGTCCTTGTAGTCCAGGCACTTGGCGCTCCCAGTGTAGTTCGTGTAGACAGCCAGTGCGCTGGCCATGCTGGCCACCAGATCCGTATCGTTCTGGTGCAGATCCTTTAGATAGTAGCACAGCTGGCGCACCGGATTGGCGGGCAGCGGCGACAGGAATGTGGAGTTGTAGGGATAATTGGCCATAGCCAGATTGCCATAGGCTTCCTCGAGGTATTCCATGAATTTCGTCAGATCCGCGGCGCTCTTGATGGCATCGCATACATGGAAGATGTCGCCCAGTTGCTTCTTGCCGGCATCTGTGGCCGCCAGCGACTCGAACACCTTCCAGGATCTGGCTATGTTGGCGCTGCAGTTGGCATTGTAGGCGTTGGCAAAGACCGAGGTGGTGATCTTGTTGAAGATGTCGCAGGGCGTCAGGCCGGAGAACTGTAAAATGGGCGCGGATGCGGCCAGGGCGCCAGTCACAATATGCGGATACTTCATGCGGAACCAGGCGGCTAACATGCCGCCATAGGAGCCACCAAATGCCACCACGGGCAACTGCTTTCCATTGCGCAGATACGTGATCAGTTGGGCATAATCCTCCAGGGTCTGCTCGACGGTGAAGTAGGCCAAGTGCTCCGGCTTGCTGGCATTGAAGGTGTCGGCTCCATACGGCAGCGATTTGCCGTAGTAGCGATGCTCCGCAAAGACGACCAGCGCCCGCTGCTGGGCCGCCAGCTGCCAGACAAAGCCGCTGTTCTGGGCGAACCACTCGATGTTGCCCTCGTTGCCCGTGTAGAAGAAGATTGCCGGCTGCGGGTTCTTCTTGTCCACGTAGGAGTCGTTGCACAGATAGCGTATGTTGAAGCTCGCATTGCTCAGAAAACTGAAGTGATCCAGCGGCACTGCAAATTCTTTGATTTCGTATTGGAATTTCTCATTGGCTAGCGCGCTGGGCTCAAAAGCCAAAATCAATAAAGCCCCACAGAGTGCAGCAAGCATTTTGCTGTTTACGCAATGACTCAAATGTTTTTAATTAAATCAAATGCGTTCAACTTTTTAATCTGCCTTTGTTCTGCTCTGCTTCGGTCAAGCCGGCTTTTATGACCTTCTTATCTAGAGCTTAAACCAGTGTTGCGAAGTGTGTGCACGTTAAGTTCTGAGGCTCTTTTTGAGTTTAACAGTTTTTCTTAACAGTCGCTGTTGGAGTAGCAAATTTGAAATTACATTTATTTAGCACATTTAAAATGAATCATTATGATGAAAAACACTTCATACTTTATCTAAAGACACAGTACATTACTTTATTCTGCTCAGTTTCAATGTAGACAGTTTGTATGCCTTCATTATTATAAGATGCGTTAAGTAAGGTTGCCAATTGAGTTTAACAGTTGACGAGCGCAAGCTAATGTTAATTAACATAGCCAGCGCTAACGGACATTTGAAAATTATAAATTAGCTACTTGAAGCGGAGCACTATTGCTTTATATTATTTAATGTTTTTGTTTAAACAGTTATCACAAAAATTAAAAATATATATATGTAAATAAGTTTGTTTTATGGTCTGTTTATAACGTTATTTGTGACTTTGCTTATGAAAAGCTGAAGTTAACATTGCAAGCTGTTCACACTGTTAAATTACGCTGCCATTTTGAGTATTACAGTTGACGGCTGTCAAAAAATGTTAATTTACATTACCAACGATAACGGATATTTGAAAATTATAAATTAGCTACTTGAAGCGGAGCATTATTGCTTTATATTATTTAATGTTATTGTTTAAATAATAAAGTACAATAATTTAAAATGTATATGTAAATAAATTCAATTTGTAGCCTGCTTTTAATCTTATTTGTGACTTTGCTTATGAAAAGCTGAAATTAACATTGCAAGCTGTGCACACTGTTAAATTACGCTGCCATTTTGAGTACTACATTTGGCAAGTCAAATTAATGTTAATTTACAGTACCAATAATAACGGATATTTGAAAATATTTGCTGTTTCCTTCAGAAGAATCTTATTTGCATTTAGTTATTTTATTTATTCATCGGAAATCGGGTTTGATGCTGGTTGGTTTTTAGTTATTTTAATAAAAGTTAACGTGACTGTAAAATATTTTGTTATAATTATATATCCAGTTTCAGCTGTGTGAAAAATGTCAGTTGAAATGAAAATCGAGTCTCCAATTTTGGCCCGTACGCATTTGAAAGATGCTAAAAACCAAAACACCAAACAGCATCTGAGAAAGATGACCAAATGCGCCAGCCTTTTCGTAGAGCATCTGTATATGTTGCGCTTCTGCTAATCCTCGAAGCTCTAACCGGACTCCTGATCATCATCGTGACTGGGTTCTATCAACTGATGTTGTCCAGCTTCCTGGAGGACATTGATCAACGCTTGCTGCTCAGCTATCTGCTCAACATATATATCTTTGGGGTGCAGCTGATCGTGACGTTCCTCTGCAGCCTCTCGCTGTGGAATCGGCTGTGGAAGCGGCGCTGCACGCCCAACGTTCGGCTGATGATCTCCATTTGGCTGTTCTATTCGTGTGTGCTGATCGCCTCGGGCTTCGGCAGCGTGTGGAACCTCTACTACAACATCGATGTGCTGGAAAACGCGGCGGAGAGCTCGCTGCTGCGCGGCATCGATGAGTATTACACGTCGCCGGACTGGAAACTCTTGTGGGATGGACTGCAGCTGCGCAAGCAATGCTGCGGCGTCTACAGCTACAAGGACTGGATGAATGCCGAGTGGATGCCCCGGGATCTGGTCAACAGTTCGTGCCGCAATCGCGTTGTGCTCGCGCCCATCGCCTGCTCCAAGCGAGACTGCGAGGCGAGATTCATCAGCCACGAAGACTACGGCCAGCACAGAAAGACGCCGGTGCCCACTTTGACTCTCGACTCCATCAACACGCACGGCTGCCTCGCCCTGTTCTCGCAGGGATTGCTCCGATACTTCTACATACTGCTCGTGTTAGCGCTGATGGCTCTGAAGTTTCTGGTGAGCAAAAGATGAATTGCTTGGCTTTCATTTGAGGATTTCCTATTTATTTCGTAGATCGTTTTATGCTGCTTCACCAAGTACACGCTGCACCGCCAGAACGTGGGCGACGGCTGTGACAATGTGGGCCTCACCGATGAGGATGGTCGTCCCCTGGTCATGGTCAAGTATCCGCGCAATGTGCGCTGCGTCACCTTCAGCGAGGATGACCTGGCCTCCGACATGGCTCCCGAGGCGACCTATTGCAATTGCGAAGAGGCGGGCGAGCCGTGCGACTGCTGCGATGGTTAGGCCTTAAATCATTTTTATTTTATATATTTCTTAATTCTTTTTTGTATTATAATTATAAATGTTATTTTTTTTTAATGATTATAAGATTTGATTTACTTATAATATATACATTTGTATATTTTTTTTTATTTGTAGTTATTTATTTTTTAAGAAATTGTAGAGTAATAAATGTATTTTTTTTTCTGCATTTGTCTCATTTATCGTTTTATATTTGATCATTCACATGAAACACCACAATCACGTTTAACACTAACAAAAATACCCAAAAGCCCAAAAAAAAAACGTTTTACAGCACTATAAGTGTGCGTTGTTCTGCAACACTGTCACAGTCCTTGGCTAAAAATAACGTTTTTATTTGTCACGTTTTTCCTGTGCAATTCCTTTCCTTTCCAAACTTTGCATTCAACATGTAAGTGAAAATTAGTAATAATTTATAGTTGACAAAAATGAGTTTTTTTATAGGCCTTTTAAGCCTAATGTGCCGCACATTGTGGGAGATGACGACGAGGTGAGCGATGGGAATGACCAAGCACAAATGGCGAATGTAGAGGAAAGAAGCTCAACGGCATCGCCCAACTCTGATGCTGATGGCGAGCAGGATGATTCGTCCTCTTCGGAGCTGTCCGATTCCTCGGATGAGAACAATAGCGATGCTGAGTGAGTTTCTTGAGAAGAATCCTAATTTGATGTACAGCATAATTCCTAACCTTAGCGAGGAGGATTCGAATGGCACTGCAGAGGAAGAGGAGGATTGGTCTAAGAACATCTCGTATATAGTGCGCACTCCGTAAGTTTGCCTTTGCGCATCTCGCCTTGGAGCTATACAACATCCCACAAATTCTAGGGAACGCGAAACGGAGTCCACTATGGAGGCTCTGGCTTGCTATTCCTCGCCAGCTAAGGCCGATGTGGGAACTGTGCAAACCGATGTGGAGCAGCGAGCTGTCGATGCTGCTATGGAGTGTGATGATATTAATTCCAAGTCGGAGATCCTTAACCGTAGTGCGAGCAGCTCTCCAGAAGAAGAGAACTGCCATGGCACAGGTTCGGCCAGTTCGTCGCCAGAGTTGGAGCGGGAGGTGAATGGAGACTGCGGCGAGCGGCTGAAGGATTCGCCAGTGAAAACTGTCGAAAATTCAGTTGAGGAATTGGAATTGGAATTGTCGCCACCATCGCGTCGTCGCTCGCTGCGCTCGGCCAATCGCCTCAATCCAGCCAACTACGGCCAAGTGGCGCCAGCCACTAAAACTGCTCGGCCACGTCCACGTCCGAGTCAGCGCAAGCGTCAGCGTCAACGCAAGAGCCAGGTCAACAGCGACAGCTCGCCGGCCAAGACGATTGGGGCACGCGTGGCCAAACGACCCCGCCAATCGAACTGCCCGACCAAGTCGCCAATCAAGAAGCCAGCCGAGCCGCAGGCTCGACCCGTCGAGGTCACCGAGTACTTCACCAACATCTCGGCCACGCTGGTCAAGCATCGCGTCAATCTCGTGCCCTTTCTCTACATGCGCAAGCGCATAGACCGCCTCGTGGGCGAGGCCATAGCCAAGACGAAGATGCAGCGAGAGCGCAATTTAGTTTTAAATATTGCCTAATTTATATCGGTTTATTATATTCTCAGCTGAATAAAGACAGCGTAAATAGTCGACGGATGAGCAATGGGAATGGCTTATGAATAACGAGCAGGCAGAGATGGGAATAATCAAGATGCATAGGCACAGCCTTGGGCAAATTATTGACTTGAATAGCAATTGCAGTTGGTTTCTTGGTTTCTAGGTTTCTAGGGACTGAGCTCTGTGGCGGGCGCAGTGGACAGGTCTGAGACGACGGCGCTGCTGGTGCTGATTAGCAGGCGACTGGGCATTTCGCCCAGCGCCAGTGATGGCAATGTGGAGCTGTCGCTGATGCTGGACAGCGTGTCCATTTCTTCACAGCTGACGCCGGAGTCGCTGCTGGCCATTGATATGGGCGTCTCATTGGATGACTCTGTCTCCATGGCCGGGCAGGCGCGCTTGGCGTAGAGGCCAGAGTCCGGCTCGTTGGTCTCCCTTTTGTGTGGACGCACTTGAGTGGGACTCCAGTTGAGTTCGTGATGCACCTCAGCCTGCACCTGCAGGTGTATGGGATTGGCTGGGGGGCTGTCGCAGGCGCGCTCAAAGCTGCCCGCTTCCATGGACACATCGATGGAGGGCGCTGGCCTGGCCGCTGGCACGATCATGGTGGAGTTGACCATCATCTGGAAATCGATTTCGCTCTCCTGCGCAAACTCATTTAACTTGCATAAACTCTTTGATTTCTTAGCTCATTCACTACTTACCAGGAGCGCGCGCTCGAGATTTGAGTACTCGACGCCATTGTACGAAGAGACGGACATTTCCATGGCCTGGGCCATTTGGCGCATCTCGTCCACTTCCATGCCATCTTCATAGACGCCTGCGCCCATGAGCAACTCTTTCAATTTGTTACATTTGCTGCGCAGCTCCATTTTATGGAAATATTTTCTAATGGAGCAGTGCTGACGGGAAGAGCCGTTATTTGAACGACAAATATACAAATCGACGTGCTGTAGAGGTGTGAGTCAGTCTGTTTACCCCACAAAAATATCGATATTTCGTGCTTTGAGCTATCGATGAGTGATCCGTTTGGTGAGTATTTTCATGTTTACACGATGAATGTAACAAATATTTTGATTTCTATTTATAGATCGCGAACTGAATGGATTGTTGAATCACCTTGAGTAAGACTTAAGCTTTTTGTTATTTATTTAATTTAACTATTATTTTATTTATTTATTTTTTAAATTTAAAATGTGTTACCAAAACTCGCTATAAATACTTTTATAAGTTTTTAAGCTTATCAACACTTAATGTTAACATTGCAGTAAGAGTTCAAAGAGCACTTAAAACAACGCCCCACTTGGGGCCGGAAGTCAGCGTGTTGCGTTCGCGCATGTATAAAGCGCTTTGCAAGCTTTTATCACTATGTGTTGTGTGGCTAGTGCTTTTACTTTGATTGCGTAGCAACGAGCTTTTGGCAGTAAGTAGTAAGCACTTGAGCTCTTGGCGCGCGCAATAAGCTTTTATTTAAAATAGAGCTTTTCATTTGAAAACTGTTTTTTACACATTTACCTATTAAAAAGTGTTTTATTTATAAAAAGTGTAATTTTAGTGCAACTTTTTTAAGGGTCGCCTCAATTGTTGACACTTTTTTAACCTTTCGCAGCAAAGTTGGCAATTGGCAAGAAAAAATTAAAATAAATGCGTCGCTTTTTGCTAGCCAAACTGCAGCAGCAGCAGCAGCAGCAACAGCATCTGACCTCTGACCCAAAACTAACGACAGCAAAGTTAAAAGTTAGGCAAAACGTCAAATCCCACTTGAAAAACGTTTGGCTTTTTCTCTGCGTTCATTCATTATGAAAAGGAGCTCAAATGAAAGGCGGCAGTGGCGAGGATGTGGAAGCTTTAGTTTGTGAACCCTTTTTAATGCGCGTAGCTCTAAATATAGTTCATCTGATAACTGTGGTGAAGTTGGATGTAAAACATTGGAATAGTAGCTAGATATATGTGTATATGGGTGTACAAATAGTAAAAGTAATTTAAATAAATTAATTTCTTAACTTGTTATAATAAAGACTATAATAACAATATTTAAGAATTTAAATAAAAATAATTAGATTTTTTTGAAGTACAATTTTTGGTTTATTTTTAGTTTTTATCAATTTTATATTTATATTTGTAATACATTTTTATATTTATTAAAAAAAAGTATAATAAATAATAATAGTGATAATAATAAAAATAACAAAAAATATTAATAAATTAATTAGAAATTTCTTAAAATTTTATTAAATTTAATTTTTAACAATTTTTTTTTTATTTTTTAAGTTTTTATAAATGTTAGTTTAATATTTACAATATTTTTTTATATTTATAAACAAATATTTATAATAATTAAATTCTAATAATAGTAAAAATAATAAAAAAATAAAAATAAAATAATTAGAAATTTCTTGTAATTTTTCTAAATTTAATTTTTACCAAAATTTCTTATTCACAAAAAATTAAAAAAAAAACACTCAAAATTGATGTAAAATATTTTATTTTTCAACAACTTTAAATACGCATTTTTATAATATTTTTTATATTTTAGTAAAGAGTAATTGGTGCATCATATAATTAACTCTCCATACTTACAATTCCTCTACAATTTAAGCATTTTATTGCAAATCGCATATTAAACAAAACAAAAATAAATAATTCAAGCGAAAAGTAATTTCTTTGGTTTTGTTCGCTTTGCTTGCCTTTGGTCAAGCCAAAACCCCATTTTCTAACAGCTCCCCCCGAATCCCGTTTTCTTTTGTGGCCGCCCGCATTTTGCATAGTTTTTGTGGCGCCACTTGAATACTTTTTGAAATGGGGACTATAAAATGCTATACAGATCAAAATTGATAAAAATCCTTTGCATAGAAGATTTTTGCTTGAGTTTAAAAAAGATAAAAAGAAAATGAAAATGAAAAAAGAAATATTTATTTAAAACGTTTGATCCCCGCTCCATTAACAGCTTAGCGCATTTAATTAAAACATTGAGTTATAAAAAATCGTGTGTTTGAAAAAATATTGAAAAAAAGAAGAAATTTGTAAATATTTGCATAGTTATTTTTTTTTGCTGCTGCAGCTCGTCCTTATGCACAGGCATAGAGCGAACAGCGTATAAATTTGCTTGGACAATTTACGGGCAAACATTAAAAAAACGAAGTGTGTCCAACCGTTTTTGTGGTAAAAATTATGCTATAATTCAAAAACAGCGCAGCAAACACACACACACACACACACACACATGCGCTTCGTTCATTAGCACAAAACCCACACATTAATTTCATATGTGCATGTGTGTGTGTGTGTGTGAGTGTGTGTGTGTGCTGCTAATCTTAAGGGAGTGTAAAAAGTGTGTGTATACAGTATATATATAGATATCTATATATACATATATGTATGTATGTGTGTGTGTGTCTCCTTTAGTGTCTACGTATGCTTCTGTGTTTGCTTTTGTCACCATAAAGGATATAAGCCATGTTTTTACTGCAACGTCTATGTGTCTGTCTGTCTGTGTGTGTGTGTGTGTGTATGTGGGAGTTACTTTATGTAGCGACATTCGCTGCAGAAAAAAAAATGAAAGCAGCTGAAAAAAAGTGCAAGCTTTCCGGTTGCTGCTGCCTTAGTCCTTGCTTAGCAAGGACCAGCCAGTCAGCCAGCCATCCAAGCAGGCCAATTTCCAGTTTCGGTGATAAATTTCGTATAATAAAGAAGACATTAAGCAAACGCTGGCGAGAACCGACAGCAGCAGCGACAAGGACAACGACAGCGACAACAAGGATCGCCCGCTGTGCTCTGCCCACACACACACACACACACACACACACAGAGGGAGAGAGCGAGAGACACAGTTAACACCTTGCACTAAAAAATAATATTATGCTTGCTTTTCAAAATGTATATTTTAGCGTGTAAACGCTTTAACGTTTATCCCTCTACGTTTTGATGCTTGTGCATGCAGTGCAAACGGGTATATTAGCGGCTGCGTAGTTTAATTGAAGTTGGAGACTTGAAATAGGGAATATAAGTAAGTTCGGCTGTAGCCTTGTCTTAGAGTGTTCAAATTGAAATGGGGAATTATTCAAGTTTTTGGAAGGGAAAAACTGTTATTTAAGGTGGTATTGTAGCTGGAGACTAGTACTCTACTACTCTACTACTTCTACTACTTCTACTACTTCTACCACTTCTACAACTTCTACTACTTCTACTACTTCTACTACTTCTACTACTTCTACTACTTCTACTACTTCTACTACTTCTACTACTTCTACTACTTCTACTACTTCTACTACTTCTACTACTTCTACTACTTCTACTACTTCTACTACTTCTACTACTTCTACTACTTCTACTACTACTTCTGCTACAACTTCTGCTACTACTTCTACTACTACTTCTGCTACAACTTCTGCTACTACTTCTACTACCACTTTTACTATTACTTTTACTACTACCTTTACTACTACTTCTACAACTACTTATACTGCTCCTTCTACTACTACTACTACTACTTCTACTACTACTTCTGCTACTACTTCTACTACTACTTCTACTACTACTTATACTACTACTAATATTACTACTACTACTTATACTACTTCTAGTAATACTTCTACATCTACTTCTACTACTATACCTACTACTACTACTTTTACTGCTACTACTATTCTATTATCTATACTACTACTTCTATTAGTATACCATACTATATTGCAAAAATATACTCCTGTGTAGTCAGCTCTTATATATAGTGCTCATATTTTTCAAGTCCCTAGAACTTAGTTAAAACTCTAATGAAGCTAGAAACTAGGAGTACTACGGTATACCAGCTGCAGATATAAATATGTATTTAAATATGTATTTTATATATTTATTTCGATTTTTGACTTGACAGATAAAACTTTATATAACACAATATTCTAGCTACTATCAAAAAGCTTTGCAGCTAAATCCACTTTTGATATCAGATATAGATAAACAACTTAATTATATAGTTCACTTCAAATCTGAATTTTTAAACTTATTAATAAATTAAAATATTTTGGCCTTCCGAGCGAGTATTATGCAGTCGCTTACAGCATTTCCTTACTGTTTTTTCCTGCATTTTAGCCCACCGCCAGTGTTGCACAGCGCTTCACATTTTTACAGCATTGTTTTAAGCGCGCACACATGAAATAAATTTATTATCACAAATATATCCATTGAGCCATCTAAATAACATTCGAGCGAATCGCATTCAACATTTTTACTGTTATTTAATGTTCATGCAAATTGTTTATTGATTATGATTTTGATTATTAAGTGCAGTGCTGAAAAACGCCCAAAGGGTCAACAGTGTGTGGTACAACCACCAACTCCATCCCCAAAAATTATGCAACATTTGTGCTTTATAGCTAATTTTAGCTGATATTATTTGGTGTTGTTGTTCGTTCATAATGCAAATTGAAATTTTTAATTAATTATTCATTTTTTGATTACGAATTTTCATTATCTACATATAAATTACACAGGTGAACTAAATTTGATGAAATTTATAACTAGAATTGCTCTATTGGGTTTGGGGTTTTTGAAAGTATTTTTGTTTTTATTGGGGATACTTATATGTATAAGAGAAATACTTTTATTTCTTTATTGAATAGAAATACATTTAGTGGATCTGAAAGTATTATTCCTCAACTACAAAACCTTTTTGAAGCCTTTTGAAATTCTTTTTTCTTACCAGTATCTCAACTGCTTCAAGGGATAGAGGCTTAAGTAAGAAGGAATAGTGGAATGGGCTGTGGGCTGAGGAGAGGGCTGCCTTATAAAGCATCGAATCAGTAAGTACAGCGCATGATATCTCGTTGATAAAGAGAAATTTAATAAAAATTTAAAATGTATTGTAAAGCCAAGTATTACTTTTTGCAGTTATCGTTATTAGCTTTTGGGGGAAACAAATTGATCTACAACGTGCGTTACAAAATAAACGAGACTGGCATAAAATAGAGACGATAGGAGCTTTGTACTGATAAATTCAAGTTTATTTATTTAAAATAATCCCCTCCAACCTTGATACACTGTTCAAAAAACTTTCAAAAGAGTGTTTCAGGCTATTGACCGGAATGTCCTTCAGGATGTTGGTACAAGCCTTATGGATGGCCTCTACGAACTCAAAACTTTTTCCTTTCATGTAACTGTTATTCTAAGTATTCTAATTTCAACCGAAAAACTAGCATACTTTTTAGTTAAGAATATCTGGACATATGCTTACATAATTTATTTAAAATATATAGAAAAATTGATTTATAAATTATTATAAATTCTTTCAGTTGTAAAAGTGTAAAAGTTTTCCTTTGAATATTTTTGTTGAATTTATTATATGCTACTCAGGTTTATTACTATTATTTTTTTTTGAGAAAGACTTTATTTTGAATAAATTTAGTTTTTAGTTCATTACACAAGTTTTGCTGTTTTACATGGATAATTTAAGAGTACAGAACCTTAGATCTCTTTTCTACTTAGACATCGGTATATTAATCAATATTATGTAGCCATGTTTTGAAAGAATTTTACTTGGAAACTTGTTTGTATTTCTTCTCTGCAGATAAAGCGTCAAGCAAGTCTCTTATCTATATATTGGATAGTCGAAAAAGTATTTTCGTATTTTTTATATTTGCTTTTAATATATAAATAAACTATTATTATCAAGTCTTTTACATGCATCGATAGATTTAAGTTGTGCCCTTATAATTCAACTTTGCTTTCAACTCAAAAGCCTCAGAATAGCTATCACAACAGTTACATATACATACTATATACATATACATATATAGCTATATACAAATATTCCTATCATATCACACTATATACATATATGTTATATATGTTATATTCACATTTGCCGTATGATTGCAGCATTTATCTCTTGGCCACTAACGTTTCGCCAGGATGTGGCGGGTTGGGTCAAAGCTTGAGGCAGAACGTAAAGCTGTGCAACAACATGTCGGACAGCGCGCAGCTGGACACGCAATGACAACTTGGCTACCTGTGTCCGGCCCGGGCAGCTAGTCGGTATATGCTGGCTCACCTTGTTGTAGTTGTGGCAGCTCTTGTGTTTGACACTGCCGAGCGGGGCAGACAATCAAAGTGCAACGAGACAGAGAGTTTAAAGTGGCACTGGCCACATAAAAGCAACAAAATAACAAACGTTGCGACAGCAGGTGGCCGCCAACGGGGCTGGCAGGAGGCGAGGCGAGGCGACAGATTGTGGCATATGCAACAGCCACAAGCCAAACAAGCGGCAAGCAGCAAAAAGAAATTACAAGCAACAGAAGACACAACAAAGTTGTCTGGATTCGTTTGCGAATTTCCATTTCTGTAGCGAATCTCCTACCAACTGCTGCTGCTGCTGCTGCTGTTGGTGGCATGCGGCATGGGGCATGCGGCATGCGGCATGTATGGCTTAGATAACAGTTTGTGGCCACAGACGCTGCCAAATTCAACAAATATTAGCTGCTAAACAAGCAGTTGCATATTTTGTTTCGTTATTCTTTTCTCCTTTTCATTTTACACAAAATTTACAATTACAAATGCAATGCGAAAACAAAAGACAGAACAAAACAAAAAAAGAAAACGTTGTGAATTAAGTGCAAAGCGAGAGCGAGATATGAAAAAAAATACTACAAAGCTTTTTGATTGTGAGAGCTCGCTTGGTAAATACCCTGTAAATAACTTTAGGAAGAACAAAAAAATCAAATAAAATAAAATTATTATCTTTTATCTTAAATTTCTTGAGCTAAAATATATATTATTAATTATATTATTTTTTAAATGATAAATAAATAATAAAATGTTGATATATATATTTATGGATTTAAATAAAAGAGAAAATAAGAAATTTTTATTAATTTATTATGAGTAATTTTTCTAATATAAATAAAAGAGTTGTTAAAAATAAGATTCTTTTCTTTATCTGACTGTTTCCCTTCCAAATATTAGTATTTTTCTTACTAAATATTAAGTCAAATAAGTCGAGCATGCCCGCTTCTGTTCCTAATATATATGTATGTATCCATTTATAGCTACAGAGTAGAAGAAACGCAAGAAAAAAATTGGCATAAAATGCAACAAGCAAAAAAAGCGTTTGCTTCGTTAAGTTTCTAGCGCGTGTGTGTGTGTGTGAAACATCAACAACAACAATAATGTGTTAATGTGAACACATACAAACATACACACACACACACACACATGCATATTGCCATTGGCAAATACTCAAGCACATGCACACACACACACACATGCAGAGAGATGAACGCATGTGTAAATGTAGCCGCAGAAAATGCAAAACACATGCGACGAATGAAAGAAGACGACGCGTGAAGAACGAGAAAGGAAGAGAGAACTTTGTCGTAGCGACGTTGCAGCAGCGCCAACACGATAAGCAAGGCAGAGCAGAGCACGTGAGAGTGAATGAGAGAGCGAAGCGAAGCGACGTTGTCGAATGCAAATGCAATAAAATAAAATAAAATAAGAAATGCGCTTCACGAGTGAAGCAAAATGTAAACGAATATGAATGCGAATGTGAATGTGGATGTGAATGTGGATGAGGATATGTGAATATGTGAATATGTGGCAAATTTAATGCGAATAAAGAAGAAAAGGTTTCTTGCATTCATTGGATGAGTTGCATTATGCATTATGCAGGTTAAATTGTGAAGATGCGCGGCGAGTTCTTTGAACTGTTAAGCGTTAAATAAAAAATGAGTTAAGCATGTTGCTTCTTCAATAATTCATATGCATACAAATTGAGTTAACTACAGTTGTTTATGGATATAGAAAACTGTAATCATTCTAAAATATTTAATTTAGCATATTTTTATATAAATAGTAATTAGCCACTCATTATGTCAATAATATACTTATAATTATTATGAGCTAAAAATACGCGCGTTTCTAATAAGCAGCCAATTTAATTCGCAACTGTTTGGCCACAGGCAACAAAATATGCACAAATCTAAATTGCAGCGCAGCAATTGCAAATGCTACTTCATAGACTTATACAAACATACATACATACATACATACAGACATACATACATACACACATACATATGTTCTATTTGCGCCGCAAGCGAATCTACACACACACATACACATATACATTCTATTTACTTAGTATAGATATATTATGCATGTCTGTACACTTCCATCATTTGCTGAGTTTCTGCTATTTTTTTGCTCCTCTCGCTTTATTTTTTATGCTTGCTCACTTTTCACTGTTAGTTATGTCTGCTTGCGGGCTGCTTCTTTGCATGTTATTTATGTTGTTTAGCATATACATATATATATTTTTTATTTAGCAGCCACAGAAATAACAACAACAGCAAGCGAAGGGAAACTAAAAATAAATTCATGCACTGCACAAAAGCAGCTGCAGGATTTGCGTTAAGTGTAGCATACTTTGAAGCGCCGCGAGGTATGTGCGTGTGTGTGTGTGTGTGTCTGTGTGCTGGTAAATTAGTAAACAAATGCACATAATAGACAGAATTAGTAAAAGCAGCCAAATTAATGAAAGCTTCTTTGCTCTTTCGCTCTCTCCGAGTTTGAGTTACAAAGTTGCGAAAGAGGCTTTGGTTAGGTAAGGTTTGGTTTGGTAAGGTTAATTGCCTTCTGAATATTAACTAAAAATGCACTAAATAAAACTTGCTTTGACACAATTTACTTTACCTATTTTGCATGTGCTGAGAGATACTTAAAGAAGATGTACAGAAGCTTTTAGATTTATTTATAAAATATATTTTTGTTGCTATTAATATTTTAGTAACAATTTTATTTGTAACTTCGCAAACCAAATTTCCAGCTCTCAGCTTCGTTGGACTGCGTCTGATCTGCTTATAGTAAATAATAAAATAAAAATAATAAAATTAAAAAATAATTATATATATATATATATATAATTATATATATTATATATATATATATATAATATATATAATATTATATATATATATATATAATATATATATATATATATATATATATATATATATATAATTATTTTTTAATTTTATTATTTTTATTTTATTATTTACTATTCATTTTTTATTATATATTTTGTATTATTTATTTTTAATATAAATAATTGATTGGATTTGTTGGTTCGAATTATAGTTAAGCAACGTTTTCAGTTAAAGTCTTTTGTGTAATACCCAAGCAAACTTTTTCTTAAAATTTGGTTGCCAATTGTTATTTTTATATTCATCTAATGATTTGAAGACAAAATATAAAATGCAAAAATTTAACATTTAAGGAGTTCCAACTTGACTTGGAAGCTGTGTAAGCTGCACTCAAGCTCATGTCATCGAGACTTGAGCTCATAAGCAGCTTATTCCGTGTGCTAATGAAGCAAAACTGAAATGAAATGAAATGAAAATGAAGATAATAAAAGCGGATTTAAGTTGCAAATGTGGCTGATTCAAGTCAATTGTCAATTGAGAATTTTTCTTTCTTAACTTGGCCTAAATAATTACTCCAAGTGCTGTAAAAATTTCTAACACTTTAAATCTGCATGAGCAACAAATATTGTGAATTATGCATAAATATTTGGAGCCAATGATTGGGCTCGAGTCGGGGGAGCAATGAGCACAAACGGCCCGGCCAAGGGGCCCCAGAGGCTTTCACACAGGCAGCAAACAGCTGTGCAGCAACAACAACAGCAACAACAGCAACACAAGCTGCTAGACTTTTGCCTGAGCTGCAGTAAAATATTTTTCTTTTGCATGTTGTTCAATGCTCTCGACTCCATCTACACAATTTTCTATACGTTTTGTAGCATTTATTTGCATTTCCCATTTGTATGTGTGCTCAGCTTACGCTCCCATTCTCGCCCCATGAATGTGTTTGTCTTTCCAAATGTGTCCTTTAGTCATGTTTGATTTGCAATTTCGCACAATCGGCAAATCCCCAAAATTGCCAATAAATTTGTCCTATTGACTGTGTCGGACTACAAATTTGTTGCTGTTGCGCTTACTTTGGCTGCTGTGTTTCCGAAATGTGCAAAAGACAAAAAACTTTACAGTTAAGAAACAAGTGAAAGTGTGAAACTGGGGAGTGTCGGACTAGCTAATACTCTGTTTACAGCTTTTCAATTGGGATATTTTCTATGAGTAAGGAAGTTGACAGCAGTTGAGCTTCTGAATTATGAATTCTTAATCTTAAATTTGCAGTGGTCTAAATCAAGAAATTTTAGCATTGAGAATTTTACCCAATGTTAAAAGTAGTCAGATTACATCTTTGTAGCTCAGATTGTTTTATTCTTACTTATCATTTTCCAAGCCATAACCACTAAGGCTGCGTATTTCTCATCAATCAATAAAAATATCTCTAAAAAATCTTTTTTATCATGTCATTAGGTTAACTTTAACTTTGGGTCTATAAATATCTAACGTGTAGTTTGCCAGCTCTGGCACATAGAAGGGTCTTCCTCGCCCATAGCTGTGTAGTGGGATTTTGATTTTGATTTTGATTTTGATTAGGCAATATCGTATGAAATTAAGTGCCCATTATGGTATTTCATGAATTTGCCATTGCCCCGCCGAATGGTGCTCAATTGAATATTGGGCTGCTATTTGATTAGCGAATAGGCAGCGCTCGCACAGATGCCTTTTGGCCACGTTTTATGTTTTCATTGGGGCAAAGGATTTTCACCATTAAATTTGCTTGGCAGCCTTCCGCCACATTAGGCAGCTGTTATTTGGCTAATTTTGCATCTTTTGGTAATATAATTTACACAAAATAACACACGACTGCACACACTCACATACACATTGACCACGCCCCCTTTTTGGTAGAGGAGGAGCAGCCATGCAATTGTAGCAGCTGCCATTCTCTTTTGGCTGGCTGACTGGCTGAATGAAGCCACGCAGCACTCATACGCCGCAAAGTTGGCAACGTAACTGGAGGCTGTTTAATCAATGATTTGGAAATACCTTACGCTACATTAATTTCACGCTACAATTTGTGTTCTTTTTTTTTCTTTCTTTGTCCGTGCTCAGGGCTGCGATTTTAAAAGGGTTTCGCTTTCGCTCGCAGCACTTATGCAATTGCACGTCGAGCGTCGATTTTAATTAACGCCAAAATTCCGGTGAGATTTGTGATATGAGTGCCATAGATATATAAACATTTTACGCTGGCTAAGCCCCAGAAGTTCTCATTCATATTGAAAACGAACTAATCTCTTAGCATGTTTGGCTGTTGCTGTTGTTGCTGCTGCTGTTGCTGTTGCTGTTGCTGTTGCTGCTGTTGCTGTTGTTGCTGCTGTTGCTGTTGCTGCTGTTACTGCTGCTGCTGCTGCAGCCATAAATAGCATCTGAATTATGTTAATGGGTATCGGACGTGCTCAACCCTTGTATCGACATTTTGTCGGTTTCAGAATTATTTGCAATTAAATTAGTTTATTGCAGCGCAACGACTAAAACTCCAGCTGCACGTTTCATACATTTAACATTTTGGCGCCCAACGTGTGTGACTTGAAAGTTTTTGAAAGTTGCAGAAGAAATAGTTGAATTGGCTTGAGGTTGTTACTATGTATGTAAATTGGGAATTAGGAATTAGTGTGTTTGAAGAGAGATAAGCTGGGGAAGTTTAAGATACTTTTTAAACAGAGCTCGTATGCATGCTTCCATCTATCACATCTATGAATATTTAAATACTTAAGCTACATTATTTGAATGTTATTAGCAAACAAAGTTCATTCTGTTAAAGTAAACTTAAATATTCAATCAAATATAAATTTCTTCTTTGGCAAGTTCCATAGTTCAGGCTCATCGATGTTATTTGATTAGGCTTAACGACGCACTTAGTAAGCGGCAGCCTTGTGCTATGCATTACTCGATTGGAAATATTGAAAAACTTGTTTAAAAAGTAGTATTTGCATATATTTGGACAGCAGCCAAAGAACAAGGAAATTGTGTAGTCCAAAAGAAAGAAGACAACAACAACAGGCAGCAGCAGCAGCAGCAGCCACGCAGCAACAACGCAGCGAAATTCAAAGTAAACGCAATTTGCCTAAAGAGCTCAAAAGAGCTTGAAACGCTTTGCGCAGATAAGCGTAACGACAGCTGTTGGCCGGTTGATGGTGACAGCACTTGCCCTGTTCCGCCCTGCCAGGAGGGAGTGAAGGAGCAGCAGCAGGCAGAACTCGAGGTGAGCTGCATGGGGAATAGGTGTGCATATTTAACTTTACGCCGCTACACAGCAAGCAAAAAGCAGCCAGTGCAAAGGATGCAAACTGTTTCTTCTGGGACAATTGCAGCCAACATTTGTTGAGTTTTTTCTTTGCCATTGCAGTGAGCTGCGAGGGAGGGAGAGAGGGGGAGAGGGAGGGTGAGAGCGTGCTTCACTTTTAGCCTCCTTTTTTGGTTTTTTCTTTTTGTGGCCATTTCAGCTGCCACGCGCGACTTTTGTACGCATGTTTTTGTATTTTTTTCGGCAACTTCTTTTTATGGCCGACATCCATTGAAATTGGCTATTACAAAGGGTAGATTTGTTTGTAGGACAAATGCATGCAAGAGAGTGGAGTGGAAATAATGAGTTTTTGTTGTTCATATTTAAGATTCATTAATCTGGCTTCGTTATCTGACTTAGACATAAGTGTCTTTATGGGTATGTTTATCAATCTTTAGTCTGTCTATCTATCTATATATATGTTTATATCTATATCTATCTATCTATCATCTGTATATCTGTATATCTACATATATATCTATATATATCTCTATCTATTTCCTATCAATCTACAGATAGATATCTGCCTATCTGTCTATCTATCTAACTGTCTATCTTTCAACCTATATATCTATATATATATATGTTTATATCTGTATCTATCTATCTATCATCTGTATATCTATATTTCTCTCTATCTATATCCCATCAATCTAACTATCTGCCTGTCTGTCTATCTATCTATCTATCCACCTATATCTATCTATCTTTTTGTCTATCCATCTATCTTCTTTCTCTGTCATCTATCTATCTATCTATCTATATAACTATATATATATATATCTATCTATCTATCTATCTATCTATCTATCTATCTATCTGCCTATCTAACTCCCCCTTTATCTGCCTATCTGCAATGTTTAGCTTTTCTTAGCTTTCTCTGTTAACTGTTAACTTTTTGCCTACTGCAAACACTCTCCTGTCTTGGCTATGCACTCTGCATACAGGGTATCTGCCAGTCAACCACTCTCATTCCAACACACTTCCATTTCCTTCCTTTTTTTTTGGTTACCTTCGGTCGCCTGTCCAAATTGAATTTGCATGGCTGACGGCTAAGACCAGCTGCAGCAAAGGACTCGAAGTCGCTGGCCGGAGACGACGGCAATTGTCATTGAGTTTTTCCATGTTTTTCAGCAGTTAACATAATGAAAATGCATCGTGTTCCGTTCCACAGCATTCAGTGGCGAGTTGTTAACTGTCAGCTTTTTGGCGTTGAAGTTGCTGCAATTATTTTCGCATCTTGAACCAATTAAGCGAATCAGATGCTGCCGCTCACAGGTGTGGCATGTCGTGGCAGCCAAAATGACCAGTGAGTTGAGCTAACCAGGTAGATGGCTGGGCAGCTGCATTGTTAACCTTTTGCTTCACTTTGGCCGCAATCTAAGTGCAAATAAATTGCGGCTAGAACGTCTCTTGCTGGCCCTCTCGAATGCAAATGACATGCAACAAAAGGCAACAGCGCCAACAGATGCTACATAAAAGCACTCAAAGTTGTGATAAGCACAGCGAAAAGAAAGAGACAGAGACAGAGAGAGATAGATAGAGAGAGAGAGAGAGAGAGAGGGAGAGAACGAAGTAAAACAGAAGCTTTGCTGACAAGCGGCGCGATAAACCGACACAGCCATGTCAAAGAAAACATTTCAGTTGGTTAGCTTTGCACTGGACTGCAACGAATGATGAGCTCCAATGTCATCTGTGTCACAGTCACGGTATGAAACAGTGACTGACTATGCTGTGACTTCGTGACTTTCATTTTGCAAGTCAAATGGCTGAGATTTTATATTGAAGTGAAGAGTTTTAAGAAGTGAATTTGTTGTTACTAGAGTTATCGATCTTTAGTTATTGATTTATGTTGAAATATTTAAAAATTATTTATTTAGACATCGAACAGAATTTAGACTTATTTTCAGCTACTTTTCATGGTTTTTATCATTTAGTAAAATTATTAAAATTTGAAAATTATTTATATTTATCTCTCGATAGTTGTCGACTAGAAAGGCTCTGTACACTAAGCTTTTTCATAAACTTTTACGAGCTAAAGAACTTATTATTCAAAAATAATATTCTTTTTCTATTTTCTAATTTAAATTTTCTATTTTTATAGACGTGCTTCAATGCGACAATGTCTCAGGATATTTGCATAAAATCCTTGCTCATCTCTGGCTGGGACAGAGCGGATCACTTGAGTGGCTAACTGGGCAAATCCCCTGTGGTGGGACAGTACTGTAAGCCAGCCAAGCAAACGACTTGACGCTTCGCTTAACTTAAGCGGTTTTTTATGCCCTCTTCGGCCAAAAAGATGTGGAAAGAGAAGCAGCAAAAGAGAGATGCAGAGAGAGAGAGTTGGAGAAAAATATGGCATTAGTTGTAGTTGTTGTTATTGCTGTTGTTGAAGCGGCAGCCTTGCTGAGCATTTGAAAATCTGCTTGCAGCTAATTAGCAGCGTCCAGAGTGGCAAATGTCGACATCGTGTAGACGCCCCGTAACACGCGCCAAGCAAATTGCATTCGTTTTGCGTGGCATCTCCACTTAGCCACCATTTCCCACGTTTTGCTGACCGAGAAAAGTAAAAATATTTTTACTGTGAGAAATTGCATTGGGTGCGCTGGGAGGTGGAGGCCAACAGCTCGTAACACCCATTTTTTGGTAGAGGTCAGGGCAGAAAACGAAAATTGCATTAAGCTCCATTGAACGTAAACTGCGAGCGAGAACAACTCCCAAAATGGCACAACTTTCCAATTTGCCAGCCTCACCCACACTCACTTACGGCAGTCTAATGAAATATTATCGATATATATATTATGGGGCTTACATGTGCCGCAATGTGTCCGTGTGTGTGTGAGTGTGCCACAGTTTGCAACATATGGGCGCCATCATATAACGACTGCGAAATTCTTGTTGTCGTCTGCAACGCTTGATTTACTTACATTTACCTAATACCCACACTTTACTTACAGCGCCCTGAGAATGTGCTTGAAATGTTTGTAATATATTCTTAAAGTTTAGTGTTGCTGCAAGCTTAGATAGACACAATTGACTTAAACATAAGATGTTGTTGGTGTAGATAAAGAAAGAGTCTTTAATTTTTCAACCATGTGCAGTTGTGAAAAGTAAAAATAATGCATAAGATTCGATAACCAGCGTGTCATATCAAAGGCATAAGAACAGCTTAAAAGTTGAACAGGGACATGAAGGTAAACATGTGTGCATATGCAGCACAAGTATGAGTCTTTCAATGACTGAAAGTAGTTTTAAGATTCTCATGTTAGATATATAAGAAAAGGTTTTGAAGTGAATAAAACAGTTTATATATTGAATTCAATTAATGTGGAGGTATTTTAGTTTACTCTCTCTCTTACAATAGTATATAATTCATGTATTAGAACGGAGAATGTTGTGTTGAGGTTTCATAGAATGTAAATCGACTTAATGATGCCTGATCATCGAATAATATATAACAATATAATATACATATTTTCTGACTGATAGGAATCAGCTTTATCTACAATATATGTAGACATTCACTTTTATTACTTTTAGACCAAATTTCCAATTGCAACACAGTTTTTGCTACAAATGTGTCTATTCCAAAATCAATACATCTTTATCTTTAGTATGATTTAATCTTAAAACAAATTATTAATTGTTCTTCGTTTAATCTAAATTTAATTTTTAAACAATTTTAACAACAAAATCCAATGCAACTTTATATTAGAAACTTAATTGAATTCGTTTTAAGAAGTTTTTATCGCTTTGTTAAATATTTCATAACTTAAATTATATAGTTTAGTTTTATATAAATATATTTTTATATATTATATATTTTATTTTTAAATCTTAACAAAAATTACGATTCAATTTAAGCTACAATATTTTCTCAATTAAATTACTTAAGTTTAACTACTTTTACCTTGTTAAATGTTGCCAGTTGAATAAAGTTTCTAAGTCTTCGAACTCAGGTTCGATTAGCCTGAAATAGTAATGCCAATATTAAAGCTTTTCTATGCTGGGCATCTTCTAGTCGAGCATTTCCCACTAAAGTATTTCTAATTGTTTTGCTTTTCGTTTTGCTGGCACTAGTCTAGAAAGTTGTGTGTACATTTTCACAGCTTTTATTTGTAAATCTTTTATGCTGGCTGACCTTAAGTGGATATGTGATTCGATTTGAAAATGAGTTCAGTGAAGTTAAAAAGCAGCTATTGCTGATAGAGTGTGTGTGTGAGAGAGAGAGAGAGAGGGAGAGGCAGAGAGAGGGAAAGAGAGTGCCCGCAGTATTTGTAACCTAGTTTCTATTGCTATTGCTTTCGCTTTTATGTGTGTGCCAGTGGCATGTAATGGCTAGAAACACAACAACGCACTTTAAGGACCAGGACGCTTAATTGGCCGCTCAGCTGTAAATTCACTGGACTGCATCAAAGATTTACAGCTACGGCTGGCCCTGTCACGGGGATTGTTGGCTGCACAGAGCAAAAGCCGTGTTGGGATTAGAATTGCCCGGTCCGGCAAGCTGGGCAGATGTTTTTGGTCAATGCAAGTGGTTTGCATTTGGCATTTATTGCCGCTACGTTATGCCTGCTACCAGAATAACACCAAACAGGAATAGCAATGGGTATGGAACTGCTAGCAGAGCATGGACCTGGCGCCTGTTTACTTTGGCCATTGAGCAGCTGCAGTTGGCTTTTGCATTGTTTGCTAGTTGTGCCCTTAGCCAGCTAATTCGTATGGGACTGTGAGGCATGGCTCTACTGTCATGGCCATAAACCTCTGTGTCTGTGTATGTGTGTGTGTGTGAGCTGCCGCCAAAGATTCAATTAAATAAAGCGTTGCAACAGGCGCTTAAAACACAAATGCAATATGCATAGCTACAGCTGCGCGTGCTTCATTTATTTGTATTTGCCACACATGGCAGCGGCGGCGGCGGCGGCTATTCAGGTGAACATTCGTTCAACTGTGAATTTGTATTCAATTAAAATTAATTTCTTTGTCAATTATTCATTCATTGTGCACCGATCGCCAGTCAGTCGCTCAGTCAGCCGCGTCATAAAATTTATGAAAAATAAAAATCAATTTTATTTATATTGCATAAAAAAGGACAAATTTCACCATTTGCTGTGGCTAGCACATATTATACTTGTATATATATACTTTTTTCAATATTTTCCAATTTGATTTTTTTGTTTGTTTGTTTGACACACAAATAATTGTTGTTGCTGCTGTTGTTTTTTCTTTCAGTCTGTGCATTTCAGTATATATACGGGTTATTTTTTTGCAAATTGCATAAATCAAAATAGTTGTTAATCAATATGAACGAGTGTGCTCACAGAGGCCAACAATTTTTTGAGCACTCGTCAATAAAAACAATATACAATATATGAATTCTGTTTGGTTTCTTTTAAAAGCAACTCATAAATACATATACATATCCATAAATATATATACAAAAGCTTTTCTCTGCTTTTTTTTTTGTATAGAAAGCTATAGCAGATGAAAGTATACTAAGCTGAGCTCACAAAAGTATGCTACATAAATATTTATTTTTTTAAATATTTATTTTAGAGCAATTTTTGAAATGAAAACTAGTTTCTTTTACTCAAAGGGGATACATTTAATTTTAAGATTTACTGTTGTAGTTTATTTTTAAAATAAATGTTAAATTTTGAATAATGAAACTGTTAAAAATTCATAAGAAATTTCTAAAGCTTAAGTTGTTGAAAAAGCAACTTAAATGGCGTAAAAGACATTAGTTTTCATTTTATATTTGAACTATGAAAAAAATCTTTCAGATGTGAATTGGAATAGTTTCTGCTCTGTAAATTTAATTTTTGTACGATTATCATTATTTTTTCAAGAACATAAAAAATTGCGCATTTATTTTGGGCTACCAGAGTTGGGTTGTCTACTGAAAACTATTTACAGTAAATTATATAAAAAAAAACACTTTATTTATTATAGTATTTAGGTTGTTCCATTTTATTATAATATTAAATATGTATATTGTAACTTTTTAATATAAAATAGAATAAAATATAAAATATATGATCAATTTCAGAAAATTTATTTTAATAGATTTTTCATTATTAAACACATCGTATTTTAAGTACTTATATTATTTTTGTAAAACAATATAATAATAATATTTTTTTTTATATTTAAGCACTATCTTCTCTTGAACTGCTCTACACGCATGCCATTCTAAATGCAATATACAGGGTATCTGCTATTAATATATGCAGCAAAATAAATATTTTCACATTTTTTATTATTGAACCGGCTTTTGATGACAAATGAGTTTATTTAATGTGGTTGGCAAATTTATATAAATTTGTGTTCGTGCGTCAAAAAGCTTTAGAAATATTGTATATAAAAAATATAAATTTTAATAAAAAATAAAAGTAAAAATGTAAATCATGCATTGAATTGGTCAATAAATAATACTTGACAGTTGCTAAAAATATGTTTTTAACATTTCTTTAAATTAAATAATTTCCACTTGATTTAATTGTGTAAGATCTTAAAAGGTAAGCTTGATGAAAGGCTGCGATTCATTTTGTTTCTTCTAAATGCCAAGAAAACATTTTTGAAAAGGCTATATATAAAACTAAAATGGTTTTCGTAATTGATAAAGGATTGTTAACAAATTGTTAGAGTAAGAGTTTGTGTTTGTGGCCAGAAGTGAGCTGACCCGGAAGTAAGAAATCTGTGCGGAGAGAGAGAGAGAGAGAGAGAGATAGTGGGGAAGGAAGCCGCGAACAATGTTGGCTAATTACTCAACGGTGCTCATTAAGAACGCTGCATTTTCACTTTTCAACGCTTTGCACCTCGTGCGCTACACTAATGAAGATTTATGAAGGTCCTGCGGGTGGCATGGGTATATCGCAGCGAAGTCCTTAAGATTGAGGCTGAGGTTAACTGAGTCTGGCGACTGCAGCTCGAATTGTTGCTGAAAGTTTAATGCGTTTTTTAGGTTTCTTGCGCGATGGCTAATTATAAGGCAAACTGCAATGAATTATGCATTTTGACAGGCAGTGACAGTAGGAGCAACAACAGCAGCAACAGCAGCAGCTGGCATTGTCCTTACTTGGAAATTTTAATCAAGTTCTGCATATCGAAATGAAGCTCAGAATAACAAGAGACAAGGCAAAACAAACATTCTTAATTCAGCATAATTCAAATTCAAATACGCCAAAACGTTTGCAGCGCATACAAAAAGAAACCGACTAAGGAAGAAAACAAAATACAAATGCTGAGCGCAGGCAGACTATGAAATACCCTAGCAAAGTGTGATGTATGATATGATATAGTATCCAGATAATTGTCTATATAGAGTTGGCTCTGATTTGGTATACATACTTTATTCCTCTTCTCTTGCTACTCATAATGATATGCTTTAATGGAGTTTATATAATACAAATAAAGATATAAGCATAAATGGCCAGACATTCTCTTCGTCTCAGCTTTTCAACATTGTGTTACATTTTTATTAAATTTTGCTATCTGGCAGGCAGCTCGCAGCGAACTGCAACTGGAACTGGCTTTGTTGGCTGCCTGATAAAAAATGCGCAAGCAAAAGCAATTTGAAAGCTGCGCTGAATACGTAAAAACAATACGAGCTTTGTGGCCCAACCACCCAGCCACCCAGCACTCAACTGGCCACCTTCGTCTCGGCCTGAATTGGACTTGGACATGGACAAGAAGAAATTTCAAAAAATTAACTGAAAAGAAAACTCAACGGACCGTTCAGTACTTGGCTGTGGTGTGTGTGTGGATGTGGGTGTAGTTGTGGCAGCTAATTTTCATTATTCTTTCAAAATGCAATCAAGAAATGTTGCTGTTGCTGTTGTTGTAGCTGTTGGATCTGGAGTAGGTGCTGGCCATGCTTCCGGCTGCAGCAAATGCGCTTATGGCCAACGGGGCAGGTGCTCGAACTAGAGCTCGAGTTGTAGCTGAAGCAGCTGGGGAATGCGCGTGGATGTGTTGCTTTTCCCACTGAATTGGACAGCGTGCTTAAAGGTAAATGAGTAGTTTGCTAAATGACTGCCAGGCCAAGTGAATGCGCTGCATTTAAATGCTGAAAATACGGAAAATGTAATAATAAAGTGATTCAAATAAATGCTGTTCAAAATTAAGGTGCGACTAGCCTTAGAGAAATTAATGAACATTTTAAAGAATATAAAATTGTAATATTACAATTTCACTGAATAGTTATAGGAGTAGAATGAAAACTGTATAGAGTATGGAGAAGGATGTTTGCTTTATTGGTTTTAGTTAGTTGGAGACTGTAAATACTTAAAGTAGTTTGTTTATTTGATACATAACGTAGTTCATCAGGATTTCTTCTAGTCACATAATTTAGGGCCTAAGCTTTTCTGTGTATAGAGTGTGAAAGAATTAGAAGTAATGAAATTATTTAAATATTAATTTTTTCAATACTATTTTACTTCCTTAGTTTTCGTATTCAGTATTTCATTAAAAGTAAAATTTCTCTACATTTTAAAATGTTTACAAATATTTTATTTAATTAACTAATATATTTATTCCTTTGTTTGATTTTGTAAAGTATTTTTTATCACATACATTTTAAATATTTTTTTTAGTGTTTTCATTACGAAAACCTATATTTGATGACATTGGCTTTTATGAACTTTGAATTGTGTTGGGCCTAGCAATCAGCGCTGCGCTTAGCACTTTAATTTAAGAGCGACAGTAGAGCTAACAGATTTATAGTTGTAAGAGACTTATACTATGTACTATAAATCATTTAATATACTAGCATAAATCATATGTTTATATATTTTGTGCAGCGATTTCCTGGTTAGTCTCGGGACTTTTCACCCCATGTAGTATATTGTAAAGAGACTGCGGTCAGTCGTGCCGTTTCTTTCTCTATTCCAGACATGTTTTATTCGTTCTCATGGCGCATCGACTTTATGCATGCTAAGCGGTCGCTTGTAGTTCGAGCATATTAGAATTAGTCTATCGTTTGATTAGTACAGACGCTCGTATGTCAACAGCACTGCAAATTGTCCAAATTGGCTTTGCACATACAAATACTAGCGCACAGCAACATTTCTTATTATTTATTTATTTATAATATTTTTCATTAATTATTACTATTATTATTGTTCTTACTATTATTTACTTTGTATTACATTTATTATTCTTTTAGTAATTTCTCAGCTAGCTTACAAATTTCATCATATTTCGTTGTCATGTCCTTCACTAATTTGCCCACTCTTTGTCTTGTTGAGCTTTCTTGTGATTAATATTCAGCTGTCCCCTTGTTTGTGTTTTTCTGGCTCGTAGCTTATTCAAATGTTTCTTTGCAACTTTTTGCAACATTCCTTCATTGTCTTTATCATTGCGAACTGCATGTATAAACTGCAGCTTTTAGCTTAATTACATCAGGAAAGTATGATTTTACTGCAGCCAATCCCTTTTGATTTTGTAGTAATATAAGCAATGGATGAAAATCAAGTTTGCCGTGTTGCTATAATCCTATTGAAAACGGAAAATTCAATTAAAGAACAACTGCCAACCACAGGCTTCATGCAGCCCAGTCACTTGTCTATTCAATGCAGTCAACTGCAAACAGTTTTGAAAGGTTTTTTCTTTTCTTTTTGTATTTCGAACAAGCTATTCACGTGTTAACTCAATTTGACAGTCAATCAAGCATGGAATATGCATATAGAATACATATGCGGATGTTTATGTATGCATTACCTGCAGCACAACTTTGCCCTTTGCAACACGGTGCAAACAATGCGGCAAATGCAACAAAGGATCTAACAGCCACCAGCTGCAGTTCATTTATATTTATAAGAACGAGTGGCTGCGCCACGCCCACGCCCACGCCCACATCCACGCCCCACATTTACGTTTATACAATAAGAAGCCATAGTCAAACAGAAAATGTTATTAAATGCAAAGCAGGGAACCAAACAAACGATGGCCGAAAACTTTCGATGGCCCAAAAACTTGTGCAGCTAACTGAATGGGGAAACTTGATGATGATTAATGATGAAATTTTGAATACCCTGTAAATAGATTGTAAATATAATTATTTGTGTTATTTCTTTATGTTTGTATGTCTTTTTTATAGATATTTAGAATGCATATAAAATGCTGAATATGAGGAACATTATTCAAATTAGAACAAATAATCTATAAAATATATAATATTTAGAGAAAAATCAGTTAACTATTTTATTTGTTTATTTTAATATTAATAAATTTTTTTAAAATATATTTTTATATGAATATTTTATATGCTTGATTTATAGTTGAGATTTTGAACCGCTTTATAGACTTTATTTTATATTTAAATATTGTTAAATATATGAAATAAATAAATGAATATAATAAATAAATAATTATATATAAAAAATATATATAGTAATTTAGTAATATATAATAATATAAATACAAAAACTTTATTAACTTAATTCAAAACTAAAAAAGTTTATTTTGAGCTAAGAACTTTTTATTTTATGTATTTTAAAATAGTTTCACTAAAAATGTGTTTCCTGCTGAGCTTCTGCCTAATAACATCTTTTCACCGCTAAAATGCGGAAAATGATTCGATAGCATCTTGAGTGCTCTTAGCTCTACGTAAACCTCTTATACTGCATTTCATGTGTGCAGCGAAATTTAATAGTCAAAAATCACGACAGCTACGGCAACAAAAGGCACTGTGGCCTCAGTGTCTTTCTCGCGCTGACTTGAGCATTTTAGTCGAACGTCAGGCTCAAGCATGTGCCGGGAGGAGCTAACGAGGCGGCAGCCATTCACTGCCAGCGACAAGCATTGAGAATTGTGTCAGACACAGTCAAACACACACACACACAGAATAGCGTAAAGCTAACTAATTTAAACGGCACCATTGTGCACCATAACCCAAAAAACAATGGTGCCAAACGGAAGGCAACGTCCAACCGTCCAATCGTCCAACGGACGGCCAACATCCATGGGGGAATAGACGCGGCGGCAATGGCTGCGATAAAGACAGCTACATGGCTGCTGCTGCTAGCGAGGTAGTCGCTTGTCTGGATCTGTGGCATTGGCAACTGTGCCTCTAAAAATTCAACCGAATTAATGCCACTTCAAAGTTCGAGTGTGCGTCTGTGTGTGCCTTGCTGAATTACCAAAAATTTACAACAATGCGAGCCGAAGCGTTGTTAGCTGAACGGAACTGCTGCACTTTGCTATCAGCAGCCACTCGCATTGAAATATGGCCAAAAGCAAACGGAAAACTACCTGCGGGCATTTTATAGATAATAGATATTTGCAGTACACACACACACACACACACATACACTTACAATGTATTGTAAGTGAAAACTTGAAAGAAATTGCAAGGCGAACGCCGCTGAAAGGCAGCCAATTTTTAAACACGCGCATATTGCAAAAGTTGCCTCGCATATGCTGCACGGCGCAAAACAATGGCCAAGATGTGGGGCGTGAGTGAATGAAATTGTGGTTGCCAGTTGTGGCTGGACTGGTTGGTGGTTCGACTGCTTCGGTTGCTGAGTTGCTCGCTGCATTTGTCTGATTTGCATAGTTTGGGGGCGGCGTGGCGTCGCGGCGGTTGCCAACACGCTTGTTTGCTGCATTTATAATGTTGCAACACACACAACAAAATGAAGAAGGCGAAAAAAACTGCAACACGCATGCAATTTTTGAGGTGAACAGCGAACAAACATATTTCGCCTCCTCCCCTGCCCAAGCCCTGCACACGCTCTTCACATCCGCTTGCATATTTTGTGCTGTTGCATTTTAAGCAGCTGCCTGCCAGGGCAAACAACATTTCTGCTATACGCGTTGACAGCAGTTACATGCATATTACACACATCCATCCACATGCCCGAGTGTGTGCCTTTTGAAAAATAACGAGAGGGAAATGGCCGCTGAAAATATCACGAATTTGTTTTGCATTTCCATATGAGTTCGAATCGAGAAATAAATAGCATATAATAACATTTGCATTAGTTGTTTATGAAGTGTATTGATTGGTGCTTGATTGCGATTTGTTAGCATCAAGTTAATTGGCTTCTAATTTAACAGTATTTTTCGTTAAGATTATTTTCTATTTCTTGTTAATGTTACATTTGCATTGCAAGATTTGCTACACAGTTGCCCTAAGTTGTTATAAATTTTCTTTTAAGTTACAGACTAAGTGCCTCTTCTGAGAAGTTCTTTGATATTTTACTTGTAATACAACATTTACTGTATAATTTGAGTTGCTTTCATTGAGTTAAGTCTCTTATATTTAAGATTCATTTCTTAACAATTCCCTTTCTAATTGGCATATTAACTGAATTAAATTAAATTAAACTAAAATTAATTTAATTAAATTAAACCTTTTATATTAAAATAATTTGATGTTTACCTCATGTTTGTTAAGTTCATTGCATATTGAATACATTTATTTTATATAATTTAAGGTGTTATCACTGAGTTCATATTTTTTTTTCGTGCCAACTGAATTTGCTTGGTAAGACTTGCAAGGCACTTGGCTTACATTGTCAATTAAAATATTGTCATAATTTTATGTTTAACTCTTCTTTGTTAAGTTCATTTTAAAGTAAATACTTACTTTGTATTGATTTGAATTTGTTATCACTGAGTTCATTTAAGTCTCTCTCTTTTTTAATTAATATATTTTTTCATGCCAACTGAGTTTACAAGGCAAGACTTGCATTGTAAATTCTTCAATGCACTAACTATTATTTTAGGTAGCAGTGAAATCCTCTCTCAGCTTGAGTTCATTTTAAATTTAACTCTTGCTTTGCATATTGTCGTGCCTATTGATTTGAGCTATTGTCATGAAGTTAATTGAAATTTCTTAGTATTTAAGTTAATTTCTCATTAAGCATATAGTTTAAAAAATTCAGCTTTATCTGCATGGCAATATTTGCAAGGCACTTTATCTGAAGTGTATATTATACCTAACTTTGGCCATTTATTTAAATTTCTTTCTAAATTATACGTAATTGTTAAAAAGTGAAAAGTTGCATATAAATATGAATGATCAAATTTGCCAGGCACTTTATCTACAATATAGTTTCAGCAAATATGCTAAATTATAGAAAATATATATATATATATATATATATATATATATATATATATATAAGTATATTTAATAAAAGTTTTTTATAAATATTAACTGCAACTAACTGCTAAAATTAGCAATGCACTTTGTCCAAATTTAATTTGATGCATTTAACTTTACTGCCAACATTACGTAAATTAACAAAAAAACTCATTTGTCTCACTTTTCGAAAAAAATGAAACATTTTGTAGTCTTCTGTTTTATAAATTTGATGTACTTAAAATAACTTTGTACTGGGAAAAATTTTTAAAAAGTTATTTCAGCTGGTAAAATGTTGAACTTTTGCACAAACAGTTTTCAACGTCATGTCGCAGATTTTCTGATGTCTTTGGCATGTGACTGGCATGCGTGGGGATCTGTATGTGTGTGGGTGTGTGTGTGTGTGTGTGTGTAATACGAGTCGTAGATGTTTGGTTGGTTGGCGTATGTGCTGTTTGCTTAGCATGCAAAGCTTTAGAAAAGTGCCAAACGTAACGAAGATTAAGGATGGGCAAGTGGCACGTGCTGACCTCAAGGCATGACTGAGCGAGAGAGAGAGAGAGGGGCGAGAGTTGTGAAATATTTTACGTGCTCGCCATTGGCTGGCCATTGATTTATGCCAGTTGAGTGGGGCGCTTCAAAGTGTCAATACCCGTCTTGGACGGCTGAGAGATGCATTTTAGCCAAATTGCTTTGTATACGGTGGCCGGTGTTTCCGGTATTGTTAAGTGCGCTAGCATCGCTGGCACTTAAGCAAAATATAATAGCCCAAGCTCGAGTAAACTTTGTAACTAAATACGAGAGCGAGAACTTCAGCTTCTCCTGGTGCTTATGCTCTGCTCGGCTATATATATATATATAAAACTGTAATTCCATTAAAGTCCATTACACGAAATGCTAGCACACACACACCCAGAGAGAGAGAGAGAGAGAGAGACTCCTGCAACTGCAACAAAAGTAGCAACAGCAACAGCAACAGCGGCAAGTCGAATGAAAATTTTGCTCTTTCACTTGTCCTTGGCAGGGCGCATAGCATTTCAGCACTGAAAATAATAACTTAAGTAATGTCATTAAAAGGCGAAAATGGATTAGATGTTTTGGCTGTAAAGCAATCTGCACTTATTTCAGCCACGGGCACTGTGAACTGCCGTAGGCAACTGTGCGTATACTTAATGTGCAAAAATCTTTAACCATATTGAATATTTGAGATATTTAAGGTGCCCAAAAGCGGTCAGAAATATTAAGAAAGAGATGTGTGTTAAATGAAATTTGGAATTGCCTGGAAGATATTTGAGATATAAATGTATTTTTGGTAGCTGTGAAGCCAGTGCAGGCAAGTCTTACTCTACAAGTGAGTAGTGGCTGAGTAGTTATTCTTAGTTAATTAATTAAATAAACATTGAGTCAATACACTCATTGTTCATTAATAATTTGCGTTGGCTCACAATGTAAACTATTTGTTGATTGCGTCATTTGGTTAGTTTTATGTCACGGCTGACTTTGACAGCTACTCAAATCTGCAGTCAATTTCTATTATGTTTATGTAGCACATGTGCGAGGTGTGCCACAAATGTTGTTGTGTAAGGTGGACGTAGGCAAAAGTAGATTTATAACTGAGTTTTGCTGGCTGAATAGGTATATCAAATGTGCAGAAGTTTATCTAGTAAATGAAAGTTGATTAGAGATGTTGTTGAATACGTAAATTAATATCTTTTTCTCATTATAATTATGGAATCTATTTATTTATAAAACTATTTCTGGCAACACAAGTATTTGGTCAAGTCAAATTGATTCAAAGCTTAGTTATTTATATAATTTTCAAACTTCAATTGTTAAACCACAAAGCTGAAGATATAAATTTATTGCAGTGCTCTGGCTTGTTGATGCGTGTGTTAAATCACTTGTTTACAGTCCGTGCAGCTGGCACAGCGCTGCGCTCGGCTTGAGGTGTGTTTGAGAAAAAATTCGAGCAGCCGCTAGCTGGCATTGGCTCGTGTTATGCGCCACGTCGACAAATGTGGCACCAGCTTATGAAATATTTCGCGCCATGTGCGAGGCGAGGCGAGGCGAGGCGACGTCAGTCACATTTTACGACATGCCAATGATGTGGCCATAAAAAAGTGACACAGAGAGAGGGGAGTGGGAAGTGGGGAGAGAGAGATACAAAGATGCTTTACGCGTATACCAAAAAGTTGTAAATCTGCAGCAGTTTTTATGTTGGTTTGGTGCCGTGGCTGGCATAGATGGCTAATTGGCTGGCCGCACTTGAAAAAGGCTTAAGTTCTGTGAGTTTCTTACGGGCTTAAGTGAAAAATATGACTGCACTGGACATTTATGCTTATAGCGGAAGCTGTCACGCAGCGCAAAATGGCGCAACTTCCGCTTGAGCATGTCGCCGCATGTCAACGCGCAGCGCAACAGACTGAAAGGCAGACAGAGGCACAGACACAGCAAAAGAGAAGTGTGTGTGTGAGAGAGAGAGAGAGAGAGAGAGAGAGAAAGAGAGAGACAGTTGACTGGCCGACTGATTTATTGCACTTTAAATTCGGCGACATTTTTTGCATGTCGTTTATCTTCATTGCGTATGCCAAGAACTAAAGCAAAGTGCACCGGCCATAAATAAAACAAGCAAATATGTAGACATTTATGTATGTATATATATATATACATATATAGTATATATATTTATATATTTATATTTCTATGCATATGCATATGTATTTTTCGCACAAATACTTGACTTGTAATTTTCTAAAAGCTTACTACACATTTCTGCATATTTTTGGCATGCAGCTCACCTCTGCTTCCCTTGCCATGCTGAGGATTTCGTTGACCTATGCTGAAGTGCTGAGTGCGCTTCAATCGTTCCAGTTTAGTCAGCTTTATTGGTCGTGAAATTCAAATGAAGTTTGCTAAATACAAAAAAAACTAGATAAAAGCTGAGCGTATAATTGGGTCAGTCCTAATAGATGCAGCAGCAGGTAAGACTTAAGGGGAAAGCAGTTGAAATACATTTTTGCTGTGAATATTATTATGTATAGAAAATACTATATTATTTGTATATTTTATAGTTATTATAAGACAATGCATAGCAGAAATTTTCATGTTCTGTCATTACTTGTGCAGTGCATTTCCTGATTCGCTCTAGTCCAGTTCTTCTGCTACAAACGCTCAACTGTTTGCCTTGGCAACACACATGGCAGCAATTTTCTTAGCTCTTGCACTGACCACAAAGTATTTTGAACTTTTACCTTGAGCTTGGACTAAATTTACATGCCTTCGCAGCAGCAGCAGCAGCAGCAGCAGTAGAAGAAAATTTAATTAAGTTCCACACAAATTAAGGTAGAAATTAAAAGCTCTTTGCTTTATAATAAATTATATGAGAAATGCGGTATGTAAATTTGATAAGATATGAAATATGGCTGCTGAGACTTCGTTCTATGCTCAGCTATTCATTAAGTAAGATTCCTAATCGATTTGGTTTCGCCTAAGCTGCAATGCATTAGCAGAATTAAATATGACTCAGGTTTGTATATGACTAATCCCATGGCTAATGATCGCATTGCTAATGCGTGACAGTCAGGCAATTTGTGGGTGCGCGCAGCTAGCTAATCAAGCCAACAATGTGAGCTCATAATTTCTGGCTGCATTTTGTTTTATGCATTCGATTGTGGATGGAGCTCAGGCCAGGCGAGCGCGTCTTGGCTTTTGCACTTCGCTTTGTCTCTGGCTGGCTGGGCGCACCTTTTTGGCATAACGAAGCGCGAAAATGGCCACCGAATCGTGGTGGCCAATAATTCAATAATTTTACGCTTAAATCATAGCAAATTAACCCATTTCCGGCGCAGACAGCGCCACATAAATTATGACAGAGACGTGCACGGACCGCACTGAAGTGCGGCACGGGGCAGAGCTCAGAGCCGGAACCGGCGCTCCGGCTTGTCTCAGGGTCTTATTTTTTTTTGCTCAAGTTTATACCCTGTTTGAAATTTGAAATGAGTGTTTAGTTTTGAACTTGTTGAAGTGTTTGAGGACTAAAACGTATATATATATATGTATATATCTATATATATTCCTACTGATAGTCCTCTTTCTTAAGGATCTCAAAGTCGTTATGGAAGACTTTGAGAGATCTACATAATAATATGATTTCAGCTTACTATACATAAAGGAAAATATCTAAAATATATGCATAATGTCATAATATTAAAGAAATAAGTATCGATTGCTGCTATCTCCATTAGGCTCAAAATAATTTAATAATTCAATTCTTTCAAAAACTGGCAAGCATTAATATACATTTTCTTTTGTCTTTTTTTTTTTTTTTGCTAAGAAAATATTATGTTTTTATATTCAGCTGAATCATTAGCACAAAATACATAATAAATCAAATTTTGGTGTATCTTTTTGGTAACATAAAATCTGCAGAAAAGATTTTTGAGTTAGTGTTATTTCTCATGAGAAATATATATCCTTTTCTGCTCTTCTTATATTTGTCTTGACATTTCATAAGATCTTTATGTATTTAGTTTTGTATACTAAAAAATTAGCTTAACAAGTTTCCTGTTACTTTTACTGGCAACTTAATCAAATTTTACATTTAGGGGAAACAACAATTAATCACATGTGCTACATATATAGAATAAACGTTGCAAACATGGAAAAGATGTATTATTTACAATATTTACAAAAATGAATCACATATTTCTGAAGGAATCTTGTAGAGAGATTAAATGGATGGCACTCTTTGAGTCTTTACTTTCTTGTTTTGGTAGTTAGACGACTGGCTCAATGCACTAGCCAGAGGTCTAACTACCATTTAATTTAACTTAATTTAATTTATTATTATTTATTGCTAAATCTTATCTGGCTTACCTTTCAAAGATAGATTTAATAAGTTCAGCTTTTCAGTTGAGTTATAGGGTATTCTCTAGTTCGTCAACTACTGTTTTATAACTTCTGTATTTTTTTCGTTTTTTTTCTGGTATGCATTTGACTGGTCGCTGTTAAAAAATTCAGAACGTCTTTTTGCTTGGCGTCTTGTGCTTATCTTTGGGGCGTTCCCACTGACAGGTGTGAGTCATTTGATAGTTGGCAGTAAAAGTTACTCTGCGCATTCGCGTGAGCGTGAAAATGGTTTTTCGTGATTCTGGCAAGACACCTCCACATTCACTTGCTCCCTCCCCTCCCCCTCTGTCGCTGTCAGCTGCCCGCAGGCAATTGGGATGGGCGTTGGTCGTTGGCTTTGTTGCGCTTCGTCGAAGACAAGCTGACAAATGCTGAAACGTATCGTATGCCATCTATCATCGTGCATTAGAGTAGACGTCGGACGTCGGACATCGGACGTCGGACCACGGTCAGGCGGTTTGGTTTAGGTTTCAGCCTGGTCTTGGCAGCAAGTTAAGTGCCCGTTCAATGGCCAGTTTTATGTTACAATGTTAATTTCCTCTTTGCGTCTCGCTTGAGACTTTTACTCAAAACTGATTGCTTACATTGCTGTGTGCTGTGTGCTGTGTGCTCTTTGGTGTGTTTCTATGTGTGCTGTGTTTTGGTGTATGTCAGAGATTTATGCGCCCGCGGCGCAATCATGTGGAATGCATGTTAATTACTGCAGCCCAGCCAGGCGCACCAAAAGCAACCAGGGAGCCACCCGTTGACTTGACTAACTCCTCGACTCTTTCTCTCTCTCTTTCTATGCCTGGCTGTGTTGTTGCAAATCAATTTGATGTTATTAGTTAATAATTACGACACCACTGCGGCTGGCAACGTTGTCGCACTTAACCAGCCCAGCGGCTGACTGGGGTTAATGCATGCGACGTGTTTGAACTGTAAATGAGCTGGAAATGTCAGCAGCGGGCGTTGCCACCTGCTGCTGAATGTTGCCAGGTGCCTACTTCTCTGGCACTGCCACTGCCACAGCCACCGATATCTGCACTTTAAAGCATCGTTTGGCTTTATTTATGAGTATAGAAAATGACTGCAAATGATGTCACTTAATGAATAACTCAACCACAACTGGTTGCTCTACGCGCAATTACAACAAAACTCCATTACAATCATTTGACAGCGCACGTGCCGTTGCCCAAAAAGCCTGGAGCCTGGCCTACATATATATATATATATACATACATATCGGATCGGATCGTGTCCGTCTAGCACCCCGCACACGTACTCAATTGCCCGGAAATGTTGCTGCGGCATAATTTGTCAATTGTGCGTGTTGATTTCTGAATTGGCTAATTTGGATTTTAGTTATTAGATGCTGATTACGCACTACCTGCAAATCTCTTTCGCTGTGTGTGTGTGTGTGTGTGTGGGTGTGGGTGTGTGGTTGCGTATGTGAAACATTAAAAATAGTTTCAGCCTCCACACATTTGTCAGCTAATGAGCTTTCATATTATTTTAATACCCTTCATAAGCATCGAATGTTTCAAGACGGGCATATCAATGCTGAGAAATTGTTTGTATCGAGCAGAAGATGAAACATAGCAAATTCAGTACTATTGCTAAAAGACATTTGATATCATAAATAAATAGGTTATACATATTCTAGAATATTATATTAATATTATAATATTTTGTATTCACAGTTGCCATAACTCAGATTAAAAGAACATTTAAAATATTTAAAATTTTTACATAACTTGTCATCAACTTGTCAGCAATCTCTATATTTTCCTTTACCTAAAATACCTGCCCCATTTAGAGAGCATCTCCAAGTCGAGTACTTGCGTCACTTGCGCCAACTAGTTTCGAGCTTGCTAAATTTGGCAACCACATTAAGCTGCTTATTTGGTGGCCGTGGTTTGTTGTTTGTTTCAGTTTTGTTGAATGCGTTTCGAATTTATTGTAATTTGTTCAATATGTCTGCCCAATATTTCGGGCAAAACATTTTCAAGTGGTGCGTTTGTGCTGCGGTGGCATTTTCGTACAGCACTGTAATTTGGCATACATTTAATTGTAATCAGTTTCTGTGGTTCTTTTTGTCAATTAACGATTATTACATTTCATAATGTTAAAATTTATGAGCATGCGGTCTGACATCTGCTCCAATTAATGCCAAACTATTTTGACAAAGGGTATGCGAGAATTTGAGTGTTGTTTAAACAGAAAAGAAGAAATTTGCGTTGCTGGAAGCTTGGAAATGTAAAGGAAATGGCAGCATTAGGTAAAGTGTTGCTTATGGAAAAATTAGTTGTCTTTTATATTTTACAAATTAAAATAAATGTTTTAGTTTGTTTTAAAAATTATATTTCAATAAATTTTTTCCCTCAGTGCATTAAATTTGGTATGCCTTAGAGTATTTCCACATCGCAACTTTTCTAATTATCATTCATTGTTCATTGTTTATTTCATAGTTTCGTGGTGTTTAGCTTGTTAACACAGCTCGTGTTTGCACTACAAAAGCTAATTAAGCACATGTTTGCATTTGTTTAAAATACAAATTGGCACTCCCTGCGGAGCACTTAGAAAATTATAATTCGAATATCATTTAGGTAATAAATAATGAAAGTTTTATTGGCGGTAAGAGGCTTTCTATTCAAATGACATACATCATTTTTGAGCTATTTAGAGAATAAAATAAATATTAGGAACACTTAAAGTAAAAGCAAATAGCCCTGATTATAATAAAAAAATAATAATTTACTGTTCATATTTTATATAAATTTAAAATAAAGTTTTCCTAAGTCAAGAAAATATTTCAAAATGATTTTTTTTAATATAAAAAATATAATATATTCCATTTTCTTATGCTTTTAATTTTCAGTAAAAGTTATTTTTATTTAAAATAAATAAACAAATATAAGAGCTAAATATTCATATTTGTTATGATTCAAACATATCAAACAACTTGAAATTAGTTGGGAACAGTTTGTGTGCCCACATTTTGGTCTGTTCCCATTTTAGCTGCGCTCTGTGTTCCTACTTCCGCAGTCGTGCGCGCTACTCACTCTTATACGCGACCCACTCCCTTGCCTGAAGCTTTCGCTCTACAAATGTGTTCCTTCTAAATATTATACAATACTTTTGTGTGAAAGCTTTCTTTGGCAAAGCTTTGGCTTAATAGGCTTAGCCCGCAATAAACTTAAATTCACTTCGGCTACGAGATGCTTGACGCAATACGTGTAATAACAGCAAACGCTTCAAATTGAGTCTTTGGGAATAATTTTGAAAATTATAATTTGGCAAAACATTAATTATGCAAATTAGACTTAATTGTTTATCTATGCATTAATTGCTTGGGATTTATTTCCAAGAATTTTTTTTTGGCTACAAAGTTTATCTCAATTAATGTCTTTGCTTATGGTATGTCGACAAAAGGCCCAAAAATATTAAATTTGTAAAATTCTGGTTGAATTGCGACAGACATTATTAAAATTAAAATTCATAGAACTCTTTTTTTTGTGATCTGATAAATATGCTTGAGTTGAGCTAAATCACACGTCCACCACATCAAATTTTTGACAATTGGTTTTTCGTTAAAATATAAGCTTTGGTTGCCTAGACAAAATTGTTGTTTAGTATGAATCAAACTCAAGCGATTTTCAATAAATTCTTGTAATTAACTTTTGTCGCAAAAAAGTATATGAAATTTCACGAATTCAAAGTAAAAATTAAAAATGGCGACCAGGATTTTATTTAAATGAAATATAAAAAAATATTGCATACTTTTTGGGGCATCAAATTTTTTACTTGGACTTTTATCAAGCCGGCAATGTTTTCAACTTATTTTTGAATTTGAAGCTGCAATTCAAATTTTATTTAGGTAATTATTTATTTTGGAGTTTTTTTTACATAAATTTTAAGTGCAATTTACATTTGTTTTATGCCAAAAATAATAATAAAATAAAATGAATTTCTTTCAGTTGAAACACAAATATACTACTTAGTAACTTTGTATTGTACAATATTTATATATATATTATATTTATATATATTTTAATTAGAATTGTAGCATTACAGGGTATACCTTAGTTGAGCTTTTATGAAACAGTACTCGTATTATTTAAATGCTTGCCAATTAAGGCTGTTGATACAATTTCGAACAGAATATGTTGCCTTATGTAACGCCTGTCATAAATATTTTGTACTTCTGCATATTGACAACAACAACAACAACAACAAAATTGCTGATTTGGCATTTCATGCATACATTTATGAACAACAACGAAAAAAAGAAAATGCTAGAATATGTGCACACAGCGAGGCAGCTGCTGGGCAAACCCTTTAACGCAGCAGCGGCACCAAAAGCAACAATAAAATCAGCCGCATGGGCAAACAGAGAGCCGAGCACCAGCCACAACAACAACAACAATCAACTGACAACAACAACAAAAGCAACAACAGCAGTGGTAGCAGCATAAAAAATGTGGTGGCAGCGCATTTAAGTGCGCTTGCGAGCGCATTATTGGCTTTAAGAGATAAGATGAAAATAAACTACTTTTACTACATAACGACACATACACACACACACACACACACAGTTGCAATCGCACATACACACACATACGCAACACCGACCGCAAATTGACTAAAACCATGCCCAAACGCCCAGGGGGTGTGAAATGAGGAACTGGCTGTTGTGTTGCTGTGTTGCAGGCAGGCAGGCAGCAGGCAGCAGGATGCAGCCGCACGTTGGCTCGTTGTGTGCCCGGCGCCGCTTCCATAGTTTTCACTGTCTGTCACAAGACAATTTGTGCGCGCAAAACACAAAATAATACACAGATACACACACAGAGACACACATACATATTCACACACATTCACACACAGCACTAAGCATATGCATGGTACAACTAGTACAGCTGGTGCCTGGCTGCCTCTGGGGTCTCTCACTGTATGTGTGTAATGCTACAAAACTACAAACACACACACACATACACATACACATGGATACTTGTAGCTGTATGTAGACTTTCGCGCTGCACTGTAGAGATTTCAAGTGAATAACTTGTGCGGGTAAACATTTTAGATTTTGATAAATTGCAACTTATACGTTTTCTGTATAAATAAAAGATTTACGTAAATCGCCTGGTAAATGGCTGTAAGGAATATGTACGTCTGTACGTATTCGCGGTAGATGCTGCCTTTAAAAAGCAGACGAGGCCAACGACTCGCTGCTGCTCTTGTTGTGTATGCGGCATGCGGCATGCGGCATGTGGCATGTGCATAACAAATGCTTAGTGACTTGGCCGTCGTCTCAACCGGCAACTGGCAGCTGGCAACTGGTAACTGGCAACTGGCTGCCTGTGTGTTTGGCATCTGCTAACTGAGCCTGGACAGCTTACATCAGAGAAGGTAAACCATATCATGAATTCGGCTATGCATTTCTTTTGATAAACTTCTGCTAGTTTTTCGCCCAAAAGCCGAAAAGCACTCGCAACGCTCTGCAGGCATTTATGAGGTTGCCTCAAAATAGCCGAAGCGCATGCTGGCCACAAAGTCTTTGGGCTAAGATGGCGAAGCTTAAGGGATTTCGCTATACTCTTAATGTTATTGGCTTGTGATATTGTTGCATTGCGAGTAAATTGCTAATTATTTGCGTGTTTTTACGGCAGGAGGAGGTTTTGCCTAAAGCTTTAAGATGAAACTGTGCAAATTGCGGAATATATGTTAAGAGTTAGGACGATTTAGTAATCTATTAACTGATATTCAATGACTTTTTCTAGAGTAAGCCTAAGGTTTTGCCTCTGATTGTAATGGGACTCTTTGTCAGTAAATAAATATAATTTTTATTCATATTCCCAAATATAAAAGATATATAATATATATATAAATAAAAATAATTTTTATTTCAGTTCGAATTCATATTCCCTAATATAAAATATATAAAAAATTAAGTAAAAATGTCTCTAAATAAAATATAAAATAGATAAAATATTAATTCGTTTGAATTTCTAGAAAACGTCGCACATGCTCACACAAAAGCACGACTGTGCAGGGTATTGCGTTTACTTTAGACTTAACTAGCTGCAATTTTTTGTGCACTTAAATTCAATTTATTTGAAAGCTACTTGGCCAGGCGCGCAGTCGTTGCCATTCTCGTTGTCGTCATCATCGTGCGTGTTGCCACGCTTAAATCTTATAGATGCAGCCGTAGCAGCAGCCACTGCAGCTGCATGTGTGGCAATCTGTGTGCGTGAGCCCGTCGCCATTTAATCAACATTAGTGGCTGTGGTGCGAGTGAAACGGAAACTAGGAAGGCTGCACACAAAAGGATAAAACACTGACACACACACACACACACACACACACACACACACTCACACGCGCACATCAAATGGCATATTAATTGTTGTCAGTGTGTGTGTGTGTGTGAGAGTGTTTGCTGTGTGAAAAAATGCAACAAATGAACTTGAAGCTGGCCACATATAAAAAGTGCCCAAATGAACATTTAAATGATAAGTTTTTCTACCTCAAAACTGATTTGAAAAGTAGACAGAGTTGAGTCTAAATTGATTAATAAATTAATGGCATGAAATAAAGGCTAAACTAGAGAAATAGTTGTGTTTAATATACGAGTAAAAGAGTAAACAAATTAGCTAAAATTAGCTGCAATATTGCTGTCTATATAAGCTATTTAAATTGAAGTAATTGAAAAGAGAACTGCCCTTGAGCTTGCATGGGCTTTACTATGGGAAATTATTTGTGAAATAAATTTACTTTAACTTGAAATTTCTTAATCAAATTTGCAGAGCGTGTAAGGGACTTCCATGTGTGTACGAGTGCGTCTAACCTATTGACCAGCAACGTGTACTCTACAGTTCGCTTCAATTTCCATTTATACATACTTATATTGGTCTCAGACCCCAAAGAGTGAACTCTTGCCTGTGCACTGAGCCTATGATGAAGACTGCATTCAATTTTGAAACTCATATTACGAGCCAATCCGAAATTTCTGTCTCCAATGATAACTGTAAGATAATCTATGATAAAATGGCAATTTTTACAAAATATTAAAAAGAAATTATGAAATATAGGCTTATGCAATAGTATTACTCTGATAGGATCATCATACATTATTTGTTAAATTTATTATAGAAAATCATTAAGATCTAATATTTCGCATTCCAAACTTAAGTAACAACTGCAGTTATCTTGCTCATTGATTCTGCGCCCTTTCACAGTTTTGAAAAACTATTAAACTGAACTCTGGCTGCTACCTTGAAATGTTCAGCTGCTCAACTATCTGCCTTATTGCAGTTGGTATTGCCCGCTAATGCCGCAAGTTTGCGTCCATTTAGCGCTAACTACCATTATTTTCAGTTTTATTTTTTCGCGCAAGGTCAAATATGCACTGTGCACTGGCTGCAGCTGAACGTGGGTGCAGAACTACGGCAAAATGTTATTTACTACACATAAATTGCAATGGCTGGCAGTGAGAGCGGGAGGCTCCCACTGAGGCAAACAGCTGCAACAACAACAACAGCAAGAGAAACTATAAAAAAAAAAAACTTTTTTCACAGCATACCGCAGAGCGTTTGCTGATGGGCGCGAAAGGTGGGGCTGGGCTGTGCAGGGCTTGGTTGGGTGGCTGTGCGGTTGGGGCATGACCCGGTTTTGGGTCAAATATGCACATGCTACTTTTGACCACAAAGTAAAACGTTTTTTTGGTTGAGCAAAGCGCTCAGCAGCAATTCCAAAATGGAAGTTGCAATGAGTGCGAATGAATGAGCGATGCACCGTGGTCCAACAACCAGCTAGAAACGGATTAAATAGAAAACAGAAGAGAAATGCGAGCAATGTTGGACTTAGTATAAGTAGAGATAAAGGCCATAGTTAAAGGCGCTCAAAACAGGGGCTAAAACATTGCTAGAAACTGTAACTAGAATTGTTGCTACATTTTGGCTTAGTGTTGAAGCTTCTGGAAACCACTGTGCGCCACTCACATTTGATGTTAAGAGATAAGTTGGAATTGAGGGTTACATGATGGCTTAGATTAAGTTTGTAGCTCTGCATTGGATATGTTGTTTTACTGTCGAAATGCCATTATATAAATAAAAGAAGGCCAACTGTATTTCTCATGTCAAATCTCGACGTGGAAAGTTTATTTTTTTACGGCTGCCAAGCTGCTTACATTCAATATAATTTGTTTGTATTTAATGGAATATGAATGAGCTTCATAAATAATTGATTAGATATACTTCTTATACATAAACATATATATAGAGAGATTAAGCATGCATTCATACACCTTCCTTAGTTTTGTATGGGTATATAAAACCTAAATTCTGTATGTTTTAAAATATGTATATTTATCATTTAGCAACTTACTCTTCCACACCTGCCATTTGGTCATGGGTTAAGGAAACTTTGACTAAATAATATAAGAAAACTATGTTCAGTAGGAAAATGCTGTTATCTGGTTTCGTTGTACATGGCTTGTGGCCAGAATCGAAAAACTTAATTTCGTGCTTTGTACCTTAAGCCAATTCGAATAGCTGAAATGCAGAAAAACTTGGCAGAACTATGCAGCGAACAGTCGTAAATAAGTTCGACGACATTTTTAATTACATTTAAAGAAAGTTGTTGCTGCTTTTTTCTTTCACTTTTTGGGCCCATTAAAACATCGATCGATGCGCATTGCTGGCCATAAATAACTAATTTCAACAGCTTTAACAACAGTAGTAACAACAACTGTACAAACAACGAGAAACTTAATTTCAAAATAATTTCACTCAGTCTGAGGATGTTTCCAAGTTTCAGCTTGGCTTTGGCCAAAGTGCACCAAAAGTTTGCTATCTAAGTTGGGATGTTGGTTGTGCTGCTGTTCAGGTTTTGTTTATAGTTTCGAACGGGCGCGCATACTAAATATTAATAGTTTAATGTTGTTAAGAACGCTAATGAAATGCACTCGTCGAGAAGTTGGCGGAAATTTTGCGCCGCATATAAATACCCATTCGGTGTGCGTCGCGGGTCGAGGGTCGACCTGACCAAACAGCTTCGCACATTTCTATCCCGAAGGACGACATGCCTGCCTGAAAAGTGCTTGCCACAAGCATTTTGCTGTTGCGGAAGCATGCGTGCATGCAAGGACGACAAACTGCACAAAATTTCGCTGCGTTACGTGTGGTGCGTCGTCCGCGGTCCGCTGGTCCGTGGTCCCTGGGTCCTTCAGTCTCAGCTCAGAGTACTTCAGCGAGCTGGCATTAGATTTTTTTTGCAACAAGAATTTGCAGTGCTCGTATATTTTTTTTATTTCACCAAATACCCTGTAATCTGATAACATAGTGGGTAGTTTTGATTGTGATATATTTGAGTATGAGAAGGCATGGAAGTTGGTTGACAATGTGATAAATATTAGTTTTTTGATGCCTCTGGCTGGAGGTAGAGTTGTAGATGAACTATGAAATGGATTATATATATATATATATATATATATATATATATATATATATATATATATATATATATATATATATATATATAATATTATTATCTACTCATATGAATGAGAAACAGTTGGCATTACATAGCCAACCAGGCTGTTTAAGCTAACCTAGTACATCATTGTCATTTAGTTGAAGCTAGAGCATTTCGCAAGTGAATCATATCACATTTTTCGAAATGCTTAGTGTTTTTTTTGTGTTATTTTTGTTTTTCCATTTGCGATTCGGTTCTGTGGGTGTTTTCTATTGCGTTTTTCGAACAAATTCAATTGCAGCACGTGTCGTCGTGCCATGTACACACAGCGATATGAGAGTGTGTAAGCTGCTGGCTCTCATACACTCTATCTACCTCTCTCTCTCCATGTCTCTCTCGTTCTCTGTCTCTGTTTATTGATGGTGTTGCTGTTGTTGCTGGCATTTTAAAAGCAACTGACGCCAGCAGTTTCAGCCCAGTTCCGCCCCCACTTTATCGGGTTGATATTTGTGCAAAAGAAATGTCGCATGAGTGCAAAAAAATGCATGGCACAACAAACTTGTTTGCTCACCAGCGTCGGGCGTAGAGGGAGGGGCTGGGCGTGTGCTTGCTGGTGGCTCACGTAGTTGTCTGTGGCCACGAAAAAGTTGCATAAAGTCAACAACTTTCAGTGGTTTAGTGATGTGAAAGTTGCTAAGCTGCTGCTTCAATGTCTGCGTCTGCGTTTGTGTTTGTTGTTGGGTTGAGTTGGCGGCATCCTACCTCCAACTGCTGCCGCTGCTGCTGCTGCTACTTCACAGCAGTTTATCGATGGCCCTAGAAGGTCAATTACACATGATCTTGAGTTAAAATGCGTGAAAATACACACGCCGGACAAGTGCCAACGCCTGATTAACCCACAGTTATTTTATGCTCAATATAATGTGTGTTAGCTTTAATTGTCGGAGAGTTGGGCAAGTCGAGCTGGTGTAGAGAGTGTATCAAGTTGAATTTTTAGTTAACTTAATGAAAATTGTAATTTGTTTGCTGTGTTGCCTAAAGTAATTGCAAAATCTATATAATGATAATACCCTCTCTCTCCTCTCTCTCTCTCTTAGTTCAATCTGTGTGCAATGTGAGTAGCATAAAGGCCATAAAGTATCTGCTAAATAAACATAAATTTTATATAGTTACAGTTGTAATTCATGGAGGGTATACTTTGGCTGGCTTATGATATAGTTGCTGTCAAACCATTTAATGACAAATATTCATTTTATTATCATATACAGCTGTGGTCATAAAAATAGTAGTGCGACAGAAATGTTGCACAGCTAAATTTTTCTATAAACATAATATTTTGAAAACAATTTGAAACGAGTATTCAATTTAATATATATATTTATATATGTAATCAAATTGTTTTCAACATTTTTTGTTATTTTTGTGTTTAAAATTTCAGTTCACTACTATTTTTATAACCACATTATTGTATAGAGCAGAAATTGGAGTGTTGAGAGTGGGAGTATCGGTAAAATCAGTGTAAAATGAAACCTAATCAGAAGCACTTGAAACGTTGGCGACCCACAAGTTGCTTTTTATTCCAGATCATTTTATGAGGACAGAACTCATTTCATAGGACAGTATCCATATATCGTATATATATAAAGAGATTTGTAATGCTCTCTGGTATCTGGTATATGATATACAGAGACTCTGATAAAAGTGAAATCTGATTTTAAATGTTAAGAAAACAGCAAAACGATTTTTCTCGGCTACATCAAGTACTTATATGAATAATATATATATATAATTTAAATATTCTGCTGTATTAATTTTAAAATATTTTTATTTATCCACTATATCTATATTTATGTATAATATGAATACAAATATATTAATGAATTGTATATATAATCAAATATATATATCATATATATTATATTAATTTTTATCAATTTTCATTGATCACAATAGTAAAACTTGTGTGAGTTTTATTATTATATAAAATTTACAGTAATTAATTTAATAATTTCTCCTGCTTTAGTCACTGTCTTATGATTGTTATAGGTTTGTTCAAATATAGATGCAAATAAAAATAAATTTAATTTAATTCATCAAAAAAATCAAAAAATTTAATTCATAAATAAATATCTGCATTTCAACATTTCAAACTACCCAACTATAAGCAAATACCCTCGATGAAATAGAAAAGGCAAAAGTAACAAAATATAAAACTAGACCATCAAGCAAATTAGCGCAATTTGTGCCACACTTGTATAGCCAGAGCCGCAATTTATCGAAATACGGCGGAATGTGCAGCAACCAGCAGCAGCAGCAGCCGTGTGCCCGTTAACAATGTAGTTGATGGCAACAACAGCCATAGCAATGGCAACAGCAATGGCCCAAGCATATATACAAACCGTAGCATACTTATATGGGCGCGCACTTTTGAGTGAAATAAAATTTAATGCCATCAACAGGCGCAGCGAATCGCTGATTGTGTGGAATGGTGGGGGATGAGGGGGCGGCAGTGGGGTAATGTGGTGAAAATGTTTGCGGCGCATAAACAAAAATTTTGTTGCCACACGCTAAACCATTAACTAAACAGCAGCAAATAAAACAAAACAATGTACGCAATGTACAACGAATAGCAGACACTCTACTAATAATATAAAATTAGAATTTAATGAAGTTAATGAAAAGTGTACAAAAATGTAGTTATCAAGCTTTGTTTGGCTTTACGTAAAACTAACTAAATTCAGCTTGGGCTATATATAAAGAGAGAGAGAGAAAGAGATCAAACTGTATACTCTTCCACCTCGTGGGCATTCATACACCATGTGCTGGGGCTGTAAAAAGAGCTATAACCCAAAAATAGCGGCACTTAATGAAATAAACGTCCGATTTGCAGCTCGCAGCTCGCAGCCAGAACCCTTGCCCACATGCTGTCAATGCATAAAACAATTTGCAACGGAAATTGCAATAATTAACTTTAGTACCTGCTTGAGTGACATTGTGGCCTGGTTGTTGTTGGCTTGTTAAATGTGAGCAGGAGAGAGAGAGAGTAACGTGCCTAGGCATGCCTGTTAGCTACCAAAAACAGGAAACTTGCTGTGGGTAGCCTGGCGTCTGGTGTATGTTTTTCTAATTCAATTAAAATTGGCTGCCTGCTGCTGCTGCTGCTGCAACAGCAACAACAACGACAACGACAACAGTGACGCCTCATTATGGCGTCTGCATATGCAGCCCGGCCTCAGCCCGAGTCGTGTAAGCATCTGTTTACGCTTGTATTGGTGTTAATGTTAACTGTCACTACATTTGGCCGTGTTACGCGTATCGAGTATCCTAACTGCCGTTGGTCCCACTGGTCCCTCCGCTGCTTGCATTTGCTGTTTTAGTTTATTATGTAACTGTAAAAACATGCCTCTCTCTGTGTGTCCGTGTGTGTGTGTCCCGTTGCGTGGCTGTTGTTATAGATTTAGGCCATGATGTCGTAACTGGTTAGCGTGCCTTGTAAATAATTGAATAACAATGCCCGCAATTTTTCAACATCATGTGGCAATGTTTGCTTTTGTTTTGGGAATTAGATTGCCCATTGCCAGTGCATATTGCGGGTCTTAGCTAGATTTAGATATACGAAAAAAATGCATATACCATAACATTAGCCAGGCCATAAACACGCTCAACAATATCCGGCTCTGTTTATTTCGAATTCCATTTATATGTATTAATTTTGAATTTAATAAAACTGAGTTAATTAAATGAAATAATTAGTAAATTAATAAAAACAGTTATACGCGAGTATTCATCATTATTATTATAGATATAAACTCTAAATTTTACACATAGGATATATGTCTGCAATCGTTGTAAATGAGAATTTTTCATTTTGTTCAAATGAGCATATGCAACATGGCTGAGCCGACTTAGTATGATCAAGCCGATGTGCTGTGAGAAGGAAATAAACTTGTTAGGGATAGAGAGAGCAGAGAGAGAGAGAGAGAGAGAGAGAGAGAGAGAGAGAGAGAGAGAGATAGAGAGAGATAGATAGAGAGAGATAGAGAGAGAGAGAGAGAGCACACACTTCACTACTGACCTTAATCTCTTGACAATACAGAAATCTCTTACAGCTATAAGACTTTCAACCAACTGCCGTTCTGTAATCAAAGTACTAATATATGCATATGTGGGCTCAACATATACAGGTGCTTATATAACATGTAGAGACTATTCGAAATTGTAGATACAAATTTGTTTTAATAATTGCAGACGAAGACTGAAAAGACTCCACCCTCTGACAGCAGGTGAATCCAAAACAGAAGAGCTGACAAACAGAATAGATTAAACGCAGATGTCTAAACTGGCTCATAGGCCCTAACGCAAGATGCGCTATAGAGTCTTAAGATAGTCCAGGAGGTGGCTAGAAAATACCTCGAGAGATTAGATTCTCACCCAAACAGCCTGGTCAGCCGGCTAGGTACTGCAGATCAAAGAGCTGCTAGCCCCCTGTACTAGGAAAAGACTCAGACGTCACTACCCTCAAAGCCTGCTGTATCTAGTCTTGACATGATTTTGTAATAATTGTCTCGTAAACTTCTCCTGTGTCAACTACATCCTAAAACCTCTTCCTTCCACTAAGATATGTATTCAATGTTAGTAGTAATATAGCTCTAAGAAGATATTTATAAAATATTTCTGTTTAGATTAAGTTGCCTAAAAGGTAGCAGAACGTTAACCTATTAAGAATTCATTACAATAAAAAAAAAGAAAAGAAATAAGATTCGTAAAACAACAAGTTACCTAAAATAAATAGTATCTCTTAAAAAAAATATTGTTTTCATTGATTAATCTCCGTTAGCATTAGATAAATAAAAACCAATTTAGTTTTCTTAAGCGCATCTCGAGAGTTCAAAAAGCTTTTTGCTCTCTTTAAAACATACCAAAATAAATTCTCATCTTAAACTATATTTTGCATGCATTATAATGCCCCATTCTTGCCCCGTTTGTCAGCCCAGCGTACTATATCAGTTTCTCTCTTATTAGTGCTGATTCTAATAGAGATGCTAATTATTTCCTATAACATAATACATACATATTAACAGCACTACAGTTTCGCTGGTTGCAGGCAAATTATCTCTGTTCAGCTTTAATAATGTAGAGTACATTTGAAAGCAAATAGCGCAGCTTTGGATCAGATTTCAGTACTGTGCAAATGTTTTCGGTTTCACACAGAAAATTATCCAACGCCAGCCATATCGAGATTTCAAGCCAATTTTAATTAATGCATTTGGTTGGGAGGTGTGAGGCATCTGTGAGCTGCCTGCACTTGCCGCCTGCGAATCCAATTAGAAATTTTGCGCTTTTTGCACGGTTTATGTGTTATTAAATATTTCACAAGAGGCTGCAAAACAAATCATGCTGCAAAAGTGCTATTATTGCTATTTTGTGAATCATAGATGCATACAGTAGAATTTAAATGAATATTTGAACTACAATATTATGTGAGGGGCGACAGAGTGGGAAAGGGAAGGCAATGCGGCGTATGCGTCAATTTTGGATCTTGTTTATTTAAGAGCGCAGCGGAAACATTTGCCCAAATTGTCGCCAAAATGCGTGATGGAAAATCTCTCGCATAAATTGAGCATAAAATATGTATATGAAATGCGTAAAATTGAAACTAAATTAGAAATATAAACTGCCTAGCTGCATGCTAATCACATAGAATAAAGCTCGGCAAATATTAACTCAACTTATTTGTAACCGAGATAAAAGTAAAGACACGCATAAATGACTGAGCAAAGCGAATCATCCACAATTCTCGAATTAGGTATTTTATGAATATAAATTATAGTCGAAATTTATTCAAGCATTTCTAATAAGCTGAATGCTTAAGCAAACAAACACAGAGGCACACACACACACACACAGTGTATATTGATACAAAGTTTGTCTCTGGTATGTCTTTCATGCAAATTATAGTTTCGGCTGGAAATTTCATTTTAATCACAGCCCAAAATAATGACAAAGCCATGAGCACACAGCATGCGCATCAGTGAGAGACAGAAGAGACATGTTAATAGATTTTGCTGTTGCTCTGGGATGTGAATGTGGATGTGGATGTGGATGTGGCTGCTTGAACAAAGTGATTAATTATGGTTAATAAAGAGGAAAATCGTTGCCGATTAAAATTGTTGCCGTTGTTAAGCTATGATGTGCATAGAATACTTACAGCATGACAGTTTATATGCTTGAGTTAATTTCATAGCCACTGAAAGGGTTTAATGAGACAATTAACACGCATTCCGGGCTCGACAAGCATTCGAAAATGAATAAAACGCACTTAATATGCTTAATTATTATATGAAAGCAATCAATTGGAAATTTGTTTTGTATTCAAATTTAATGTGAATTTATTACATTTTATAGAAAAGTATTAAAAGTGTACCGGAAATCTGATTTATTTTTTTTACCATATTTCTACATATATTCCAATTATTCTAAAATAATAATAATGAGACGTTTATTATGTAAAAATAGGAGGGGCTAGTAAATTGAATTTGTAAATTCATATTGTCATAAACCAGAAGCCATAACCAGACCTGACCTTAGAAAAAATCATAACTCGAACTTAACTGCGAGTCTTTTATATAATTTTAAATATTAAACAAAAATTAAATGTATACTTTTATGGTTTATTTATTTATTTATATACTTTAAATATTAAATATATTTTTTATATTTTATTTATTTATTTATATGTATATTTTACATAATTTTAAATATTATATAAAAAATAAAAATATATTTTTGTACAGTTTATTTATTTATATAATTATTGTCTCTTACGCTTGTTAAGTAGAGTTAGAGCTACATCAAGGGTTACATTTTTTAAATTTAAATTTTATTAGTTTTTTTAATTAAAAATAATTATGAACAAATACAGCACACGCTCTGCTCTTACTAAGATAAGCTCATACAAAATTTAGATTTTTTAATAGAATTTTTTGATAGTCCAATTACATTGGCCACTCCTTCCATACCATTACTCTCCTCTGCCCGCTGGCGAGGCAACCCAAAAGCATTGCACATAATTCACATGGAGCGTATAATTGAAATATCGTGACTTGGCGCTATACTCTCTGGCCGGCACATAAAATTTTATTAAATGCCGAGCGGCAGCGGCGGCGGCAAGAGCAGAGCAACGAGTACAATGGGCAAACTAGACGCACGAGCCATTATAACTTTAGACATAATTTATGATAGCACTTGCTAGATGTTCGCCTCAAATATATGTACATATACATAAACATACATACCTATATACAACTACATATATACATATTCATACATCATTTTTGTTTTTATTTTTCACTGCTCCCAGAAGGCGAAACGAGTTTATTCGCTTTTTGCATAGTTGTTTGCATGCAGAAATTCAGCTTAAAATCAATTTGAATTAAACTAGAAACTTGGATAAGCTAACATTAGTATATATAATATATCTGCAGGGGCTTAGCCTTTTGTTATAGACAAAGTCTAAGCTTTACCAATTGAGCTGAAGTTGTTAGAGTCTCAGTTGCAGTCATGGCATTAGCAGCCTTCAGTTATCTCAACTTAGCACCACAAACAGAGCATTCGCCAGTCTTTTCTTTTAGTTCTACTCTTCAAATATATTTCTTTTATACTTATTTCGTTGCTCATGTATTTTAAACTTTGCGTGTGAGCAATATTAAATAGAAAACACGAAGTGCTGCTGCTGCTTGGCAATGCTGTCAAATTTGCCAAGTGCTCAAATTGGTTGCGCCACAGACACAGATACAGATACAGATGCAGATACCGCAGAGATACTTGGAGATGCTATGTACTGTAATTGTAAGTCACTTTGCATGTGCGACACGCAGCTTGCCGTATCCTGCCTTTGCGTGTGTGTGTGTGTGTGTGTGCGGAAGCGCGTGTGCCTTTAAATAACGATACACTTGTGTATCTGGCGACGGCCCCGATGCTGATGCTGATGCTGATGCTCTTATCGCGCTTCGTAAATCACGGAAATACAATGTAACAGTTTGTCATAAAGTTGACAGGAGCGCGCGCTCCCGACGCACTCATCGGCTGTAGATAAATTAAATATCTTAATGATTTTCAACAACAAAAGGCAGCTGAGTTTTATTTATTGTCGGCACACCAACCACCTGCACACGCACAAGCACACGCACACCCATCGTATCCCTAGATAGTAGCTGGCGTTGAAAGCGATTTAAATTCAATTTCACAAATTATTAACAGCTCCCAGTGCGGGTTCTCAACTTGATTGGTTACCAACTGATAATTGCTTTATATAAGTAGTTGTTTCATAATCTAATTATATGGGAATTAGAGGAGGCATAGAAGGAGACCTAAGAGCAGAGCCAAGGCAAGACTTAAGGAGAGAGACAAGACTAGGCAGAAGAGCAGAAGAATGGAAAAGAAGATCAAATATTTTTTACTTTTAGCTCTTGAATTTAAAGCTGTGATTACATTTTTATATCTAAAAGAAAATCATTGTAAAGTTAATTGGTTCCACATGCTTGACTAATTGCATATCAATTACGTTCATCAGTTACGTTACTTTACAGACCCAATAATGTATGAAAAATACAATGCTGTAGCTTCAGTCTTCAAAAGTCTTCACTATGAAGCTGATATTCGTTTTAATTTGCACTTTGCAGGTCCACATTGCAATCATAGCGGCTGGAAGGTCAAAATTTACAAAGGGTAAGCGAATACAACAATATCCCAATTTATATATCGATTTCACTATTTCCTAGAAAATTGTGGAGCTGGTCTCATGCCTGGACGTTGCGAAAATGGTCTAACATATTACTATAGTAAAAAAAGGAGAGAGTGCTTAAGAATCGGCCGTCATAATGCCTGTGGAAATTTTACCGTTCAGAAAAGATGCACACTAGTTTGCAATAAGCTAAATAAATCTTGATAATATTTTAGAAAATAAATTTGGTTTATTTTATTGTTATTGTTGTTTATGTTGTTTAACAGCAAGTTACAAATCTCCAGCTTTTTTACTTTTAGCTCTTTAATTTAAATCTGTGATTACATTTTTATATCTAAAAGAAAATATTTGTAAAGCTATAAAATACTTTAAAATAATTCCAAATACAAATTGGTTCCACATGCTTGACTAATTGCATATCAAATACGTTCATCAGTTACGCTACTTCACAGATACAATGCTGTAGCCTCAGTCTTCAAAAGTCTTCACTATGAAGCTGATATTCGTTTTAATTTGCACTTTGCAGGTTCACAATGCAATCGTAGCGGCTGGAAATGAACAATTTAAAAATAGTAAGCAAATACAACAATATCCCAATTTATATATCGATTTCACTATTTCCTAGGAATTTGTGGAGCTGGTCTCATGCCTGGACGTTGCGAAAATGGTCAAACATATTACTATAGTAAAGAAAGGAGAGAGTGCTTAAGAATCGGCCGTCATAATGCCTGTGGATTTTTTACCGTTCAGAGAAGATGCACACAAATTTGCAATCAGCTTAATAAATATTTTTAATATTTTAGAAAATACATACATTTGCTTTATTTTATTGTTATTGTTGTTTATATAAATATATTGATTTCAGCTATGGTTTGTTAACTTTGTAAAAGCAGAGGTCTTTAAATATTTGCTTTTTCAGTTGCTCTAGAGTTTTGTGTAATTGATCTGTGTTGAGTCTAGTCAAGAAAGCAAGAGAATTTTTATTATTGGTATTCAGAGATTTTATATATTATTTTCTAAATATATTTTGATGCATTTCTATTTTAATGAACCATCAACCAGAACTAATGAATATATATAAGATATCATATATCTACATATAATATTTATTATTTCTCGTAGCTTCAGCTACAGAAAGATGTAGGCGCACAAAGAAGTTCTCATGGCAAAAAAAATCCTAAAATAAAAGATTTAGTTATTCCAGCTAAAATATAATGACAATCGTAACTTGTAGCTTTTTGTAGATACACTTGACTTACACCCGTTTTGAATAAGTATTAAAAATCTATATAGTTTTTATATAAGTCTAGTCGAGTCTGTAGATAATCACTTGCCTAACTGACTATCAATCATTTAGTCTTTTTTCAAACTAGTCTTATTTTAGTTATAGAAAACAGTTTTGCTGTAACCAAACAAATGAATTGCAATTATTAAAAAGTTGCCAAGCTTTTGCATGTACATTATAAATATCATTTGAGTTGATAGAGCATTTCAGCTTCGACATTTCTGCAGCTCTGGTTTCATCTTGTTGCCAAGCTAGTTTCCAACATTTGCTTTTTCTCTCCCTTTTTTTTTGGTCAGTTTCGTTAGTTTGCGAGTTACTTTATTTTAAGGATTTCGGTGGCAGTGTCATTGGCAGTCGATTGTCATTGTTTGTTGTCTGCTTTGGTTTGGTTTGGCTGGGTTTGGTTTGGTGCTGGCGCTGGCGCTGGCGCTAATGAAACATACTTCTCTAGTACGTTGTTATTTCATTTGTTATCCTTCATCTTCAACTGGCTGATTGCCTGGCTGCCTGACTGCCTGGCTGCCTGGCTGCCTGACTATCTCCCCCCTCCTCAGCGAGCCTTGTCTTAGCCAGCATTTAGCTCATTCTCTCGCTGGCTTTACTTGGTTTCTTGTGTCCTCCGTTTTATTAGATTTTATTTGCTTAGCCTTTATTTGTCTTCTGCCGTCATTCTCGTTCCAGCACTAAGTGTCCAATTTTAGCTGGGTGTTTTGTTCTACCCCTGCCACAGGGCATTCAGCAATAGAGTGTGATAATTTTTATATACCCTGGAGTTATTTTCTGCTGGGTGTATGCAGAAGATTACTTTTTACATCTGTAGTGGGATTTTGTTGGAGTTTTGGATAGAGAAATAGAGTTTTAAGTAATAGAACTTAAATTTCTGTAAGGTTTTTGTGTCAGAAATCCAAAATTATTTTATTGTAAACTGAACTCGGAATCTTCTAAAGAAAGATTTCATTTGCCTACTTTTAAATTTCAGTGGTAAAACTGAAACTAAAGAATATTTTCTAATCTGTATTAAAGGTCAGAAAATGAGAATAAAACTTTCTTAATAAAACAATAAAATAGAAAATTGTTTCGAAATTGTTTTTAAATTTCTGTCAATTATTTTTATTTCTTTTATAGGCTTCTCACTCAAATTTCATACAGAGTATTCCAAGTCCAATCATGTTTCTGTTGAATTTGAGCTTGTTTTCTTGTTGCTTTTGCGCTCAGCATTCGCCGGCTACAGCAGAAATTGTTATAGCCGCATTCCTTTTGTGCTTTTCAGCTGGGCGCTCGTTTTATTTACTTTGGCCTTTTGTTTGTTAGTTTTGTGTAAAAAGTTTCGCCTGCCCACAGCTCAGGCTGCGACCAACTGGCCACATGTGACTGCCTGCCCAGGCCGCCATTTACAGTCCTACTGAGCTGTCCTTTTTTTTTCTCCCGTGAATGCCGCGTGTGTGTGTGTGTGTGTATGTGTGTGTGTGTAAATTCGTCAAGTTTGTAAACACAAATTATGACAATTAAGTTGACTGTTGGCTTGTTTGAGTTGCTCGAGCTGCCGTCTGCAAAGTTTGCTTGCAATTTAATGTGAAATTGCATTAAATTCTCTTTCCATGCACATTACGCATACGCCACGTGATGTAGGTAAATTCGATTAAAAATTGTTCTTTGACATGAGCAGCTGACGCTGCTCCCAGTCTCTCGCTCTACTTTGCTTAATTTTCATTTTCATTTTCATTTCCATGCATTTGTGTGTCAAAAGTTGAAGCTGCCAATTGCAGTTGGCCCCAGGACGGTGATCAGGACGAGGATGAGGACGACCCGCAACGTGTTAAAGGTGCAAGGTGCAAAATGCCGGCATTCACAATTGTTCATTAGATTAGCAAGTTGCTAAAGTTTGCAGAGCTCAAATGCCACTTTCACGGCTGCTGACACACTCGAGTTGAATCCGATTGGATTTCACTGCTCCGTTTCTTATTTTCTTCTTTTTTTCTCACTGTGCTCAGTTCCCCAAGTATTTTATGAATTTTCTTATCAATGCAAAAGGCGAAGGCGACAAAAATTTACGTGCAAAGTGGCAAGTTGTGACAACGATGGGAAGGACGACAGCGACAACCCCAACGACGAGGACGCACTGACAGCATGAAGAGTGTGCTATGGTATATGTCTGTGTATGTGTGTGTGTGTGTGTGTGTGTGTGTTGGTGTGTTGCAACTTTTGCGTACTTGTGTCCCGCCCATTGCCTTCCTTTCACAATTTGTCATTGAAGTTGCTGCTGGAGCTGCCGATAAGAAACTTTGCCTTGATATGAGTAAAAAGCGGCTATTGATGGCAAATGTTAGCAGCCAAGTCCCTTTAGCGTTTTCTGCTTGAATTAACATTTGTATGGATCGCCTGAGTGTAAACTGAGGCAAGAATAAATATTTTATGAGTTTATATGAACATTTTGATATTGGGTATTAAGTATGCTGAGACATCAATTCTATAATATTCTGTAATAATCTTTAAGCAGCTTAAATTATGTTTACTCATTCACAGTGAAAATTAAATATATATAATATATATTAATATATTTTACATACATCAATTAGGTAGTCGAAATGGCTTTACGTTCAACAGTTGAAGCTATAAGGAGAATAATAGAGCTAACAATAAAGCTTCTCTATAGTCAGTTCATTGGGTATTTATTGGCCATTCTTTAATACAATTTATTGTTAATCTTCATGTTAACTCAACTTTTACTTTTAGATTATCAGAAAATGTTTCTATTTTCTTTTAAGAAATCATTCTACTTCCCATTTTTTGGCTATTTCCCGGAAGGAAAGTTGCCTTTGAATAACAACACTTGCTTTTTAGATATGAGTTAGTGCTTGGACATAGATGCACAACAGAGATACACACACGCCCACACACACACACATGCATAGCTGTTGGCAGCTGCTACTGGGTCTTGCCCAGCAAATACAAATACAAATATAGCGCACAGGCACACACACACACACACACCCTCGCTCATACGCCGGCAACAAGCGGAAACAGAAACCGAAATGCTTTTGGGCATGTCTATGTGCGTGGGTCGCACCGCTCGCTGGCAGCCTGCAAACTTGTTAAATGGCGCGAAATTCTTTTCAATTTCAATTTCGAGCTGTAGGCTGCTAACATTTTGTGGTAGTTGCTGCTGGTCCTGCTGTTGTTGTCTGTATTGTGCTGCGAGTGTTCAAATATTTGCATTCGAACTCAATTGGTTGCGTTTTGTGTTTATTGCCTTTTGCTAGCTAGCTGCTAAAATTGAACGTGTTTTCCTTCATTTTCTCTACTTTTTTTTTGGTTCGTTTCGTTTTCAATATTTCTCTGTGAGCTGTGCGCGGCATGTTGACAGCCGGTCAGCTGGGTTAGCTGGCCAGGTGAACCACGTGCCTGCTGTCTGCTCAGCAAATGGAAATTCAAACGAACTGCCCGCATGTCAAATGCGCTGACAAAATTACTCAAAAAAACAGATATAGAGTAAGCCCTGACGGGGCGTGGCTCTTGGCTATTTTTTGTTGTTCGTTTGAGCTCGCGGCAGGGCTTAGTCTTGTTTGCACAGCTGACATTTTGGTCAAGTTTGTGCTGCATTAAAAAAGAATATGGCAAAAACAGATATACAAACATATACATATATATTCCAGCAAAATACGTTAAGCAAATAGATAAATATACATATAGGCATTGGACTGAGCCATAAATTATGGCTACTGGCCTAATGCATTTGGCCTCATATTAATCAATGTGTCTGCCGGTTCATGTCTGCCAATTTTTTTATGCACGTTCTGCTTTTTCTGTAATTTATTTGGCCAGCACAATTATTTGCATTTTATTTTGGTCATTTAAATGCATTTTTTGTTGTCTCCAGCAGCAAATGCATAAGCATAAATCAAATTGGTTTTTGTTCGGCGCACAATTCGCCTCGTTGATTTGCATTGGGGATTTGTTTATAAATCCGCAAATACACGACGCTCTAAATAATAGTTTAGCGTATTTATATTGCTTTTTAATTGTTGGCCTCGCCTAACTAACTCGATTCCATTTTTTCACTTTTTTGTTTTTGTTTTTTGTTTTACTCTTGCAGGCAACATATGCTGCCGTGTGGTCATTTAATTGCAGCATATAATATTTGTTATATGTATTTTTAAAGTCTTTTTTTCAGCTCAGCCTTAATTCGTTTTAAATAATTAAAGATACGCAATATTTATGGCATGTGGAATAAAACTATTGCAATTGCAATTGCAACTGCATTTAAGTGGAATATTTTCAATGTTTCATTAAGTTTTTTATGTAATATATTATAGTGTATGTGGTATGCAGTTAGATAAGGCATATGAAACTGTCTTCATGCAAATATATTTTAAAAATAATATAAAATGAATTTAGGTTATATATTTATATCACATACATATGCGAGGTCAGTTCAAAAATAATTGAAATTTTATTTTATAATTATTTATTCATGAATGTCTATTTTGCCCCCCTCAAATAGAACTAAACTACAATTTAACTATCCACTGATAAATCAAATATTAATTTAAATTCATACATTAATTAGATTAAAAACTTGTTTTCTTCATTTTCATAGTGAATAGGCTGTCTGTGGCTCCAGTTACAATTGTGACTCTTCAATGTAGCTCAAATAATTTTACGACAGTTTTTAACTCCAAAATGTCTGTAAATCAAATGCAGATAATTTTCCAAATAGCTACACGCACACATAGTCAGAAAGGGGGCGGACCTTGACACACCTAGACAGCAAGTGAAGCACTCAGAGAAAATAATTGTGCAGTGAGAGAACCACAAATTATAACAATTTTATGGCACTTTCTTTGTCAGTTCAGTCGTGGGCAGTAAATTTACATACTTCATGATGAGCTGTGTGGCTGCCTGCGGGCAACTTTACTTTATTTATGCCCAAATTCAAAGAGCCAAAAAAAAAAAGAAGTAGAAATAAAGGAAATCTCAAAAGTGGGCTGTGCGTGTAGATGAACACAATTGCGCGTCATAAATTTGAATTATTGTGCTTTTTGCATTTGACAACGACTTAAAAGCACTTGCAGCGATTTTGGCCAGTCAGGCACGGCAGTCGGCCACGAACATGTCCTTGAGACATGCACGAGTGCGAGCGAGCGAGCGAGTGGCCAGCTATTAGTACAGATAGAGAGAGAGAGAGAGAGACAGTTTGTTCCTGTGCCTTTGCTTGTTCTATAAAATGCGGCTTTTGTGCTCTGCTCAGCTGCACAACGCCCACAAGGCACTCGCTCGGACATGCGACAGGGAAAACAGCAACGCTGGCCACGCTAGCCACAGACATTTTTAGTGGACATTTATTTAATGCTTCAAACGCATTGAAATTTGCGTCCCGAGGCGCCGCCTTTGTTGATGAAGTCGGTCAGCAGCTGCCAAGCCATTGTGCTCGCTGCTTACAGTGCATTAATAAAGTATACGCCCAGTGTGTGTGTCGCTAAGATCATTCAAGAAAATAATATAACAACTCTATAAGAATTTCTAGACAACGAATTAGCTGATGGTTGAGTTTGCTGTCTGTGACAGATTGCAACTGCACTTTGCAGTTGGCTTAAGTCTATTGTGAGCTGTTCAAGCTGACAGAGTGTTCCGCGTGTTACTCTGTAGACAGCAAGAAGTGTTCATTAAGTGCTTTGCTTATTGGATTATGAATATATAGTTATAATACATTGACATCAAAGCGGCAATCATACTGGACTTTATCTGCTACTTTTTGTTGGGGTATATATACCAAAGAGTATCTGATTAGCTTTTTATTAAAATCTATTAAATATAATTCTATTTAGGTGTAGATTTTTTTAAATTATGCTGTAGTTACATCACTTTTGGAGTAATCCGTTAGTTTTTAGTTTGCACTCGAAGCAGAATATATTTTTTAGATATACGAAGAGCTATTTTACTACAAGATAAATATTTATTTGTATAAAAATTGGTAATAAAAAAAAATATAAAAATATTTACTAAAAAATATTAGAACATCTAAATTGTTATTAATCAATTACTTTAAAACATTTTCTAATTATACTCTACCTACATCTCTCTCGTGGCATGCCCTGCCTCAATTGCCCTTAGTTATCATTATTTATCTATCAGAAAGACAGACACACAGAGCCAAGTTTGGTTGTAGATTAAACTGATTTTTAAAGCATAATAATAAATATTTGAAAAGACGTGTTGAAATTCGGCTGAGAGCGCAATCTAAATGCTGTTAGCTCAGCCAGACCTGTTAACAATAAACAATTGACCGCATGACATGACAAGCAACGAATGGGCTTTCTACACTGCCCAATGGGCAGCTATAAAAATATTAAATTGTACACGCCCAAAAGAAGAAAAAAAAGATGAAAATACCCACACACAGGCCTTTGCCTGTGTGTGTGTGTGGGTGTGTGTTGCCTATGTTCAATTGCACAGCAATTTTATTTGTAGTTTTTCATTCGATGCGACATGTCTGCACAAATGTTGCATAGCAATAGCTTTGTGTGTTCAATTTTTGGCATAACAATAAACAAACGAAAAATAAAACTACAACAATGAAAAAACAACAGCAGCAACAACAACAACAACAACAGACGGTCAAACAAATGAACAAGAGCTGCGCACAAATTGTGCAGCTGTCAAAAGCAGAAAACAGAACTTGGACCAAGTGAGGCGTGGCTGGCGGCACAAAGCTTACTTTTATATGTTGAAAAAAAAAAAAACGAAATATAAAGGCATATTTTAAAAGTAAATTAGTCGAATTGAAGATATCCTGTAGAGCTATGTGAAATTGATCAGTAATATGAGCTCGTAGCTAACTTGTGGCAAAGCGACTTTTCTGAAAGATTTGAAAAATTTGTCTGAATATTTTTGCGTAGTCCAATTTCTTAGACAAGTTCATTAGGGGTTGGCTAGGATGCTAAGAGCTACCAAAACTATATCCAGAATTAATTTTTATTAAATCAATGTGTCAAACAGTTTCAAAAAATGACAAAGAAAAATAAAATAAATCAAAAATTTTATTTTATCTTTTTATACTTTTATTTGAAGATTATGTATGAAGTTGGGCTGTGCAACCAACGCACAACCAGCATTCTTATTTAAGAGCTACAGTTGCCTCATAGACTCAAGTTGAAAGTTGATGTAAACAGATTGCGAACATTCGCGCCCTTTTGCTCTACGCTTCGCCATGCTCATTCGTTCTCTCAGCGCATTGTTTTGATCGTGCTAAGCTGATGTGTTCGTAGTTCAAGCATAATAAGAGTTGAAATATCATTGGAAAAGTTTGGTTGCCTGTGAAAATTGTCTTTATATATACATACATTGGGGACAGCACGACAATCATAGGCGCTTGCTTGCGGCTAACAAAAACTTATTTAAACTAACAAGATAAATAAAAAGAATATGTAGTCTTAAACTGGTCTGACATTAACTTAAAGTGCCTTGAACATATTTGCTTTTAAGTTAGGCCTACACGAAAAAACTCGATGGATCAGCACAAAAAATGTTTTCAAATAACTTTTAGATAAAACTACTTCAAGTAAAGCTTATACAGTTTATTCACAGTTGTGTCTTTAAAGTAAATATTTTTATATAGTTCATTATGATATTTTCTAAATATTTTTATATAATTTAAAATATTAAAAAATTTGCAACAAATAGTTTACATACTTTCACATACCAAGCTGAATGTCTCTTTTATAACCTGTTATGCCTTTATACATTTGCCAACTAACAACAGGGTATATTTACATGTACGAATAGTAAGTGTGGTTTTCATAAGTTTTGTCAATTTTAACAATGTTGTGGTGAAATGGCCATCATCTATAGAACAGAAAGCGCAGCGTGTGAACATCAAATGGATTAAATATTAGCTAAATATGAAAAATAATTGATCACATTTCTGGATGATAAACTAAAAGCATATTTATGTAACCAGACTTACTTTTGAATAAGAGTTTTAATTTTCAGCAAATCAAAATTTTAACACCATTTAAGTGCCATCAGTAAATGAATTATTGTTTCAAATTAAACACATTAACGAATAGTTAAATTTTATTTCAGTTAACTCAACAACCAAAATTCAGCAATAATAAATTTATGCTACAAAATGTACGCTCAAGTTGAGTTTTTATTTGTCTGCAGCCTAGAGGAATGCAATATAAATTTATATCTCTGTCATAGGTCTGTTGTGGCATGCCAGATATGTGTATGTATGAAAGCAGCTCTTGTGCTTTTTCGCAGCTAATAAAGCTTGAGATGGCAGTTTAATGCGACAACATCTTCAATTCGCACTGAGCTCTCGCTTAACACATATTAAGCTCAGTGTACAGAGGTACTTAATATATATGTATGTATGCGATTGTCTGTATGTCTGTATGTCCTTAACGCGCTCAGTTGACCGCATTGTGAGAGTTGTTGTTGTTGCTGTTGCTGTTATTATTGCTTTGGTCTTTGTGTGCTGTGCACTGCGTGCCAGGGTCACATTTAATTGTGCGCCATGTTCAACAGGCCGTTGTACATGCGCATTAAATGTAATTAACTCATTATAAATGATAACGTGGCCAAAAGGAGTCGCGCCATGGCTTGTCTTAAGCCGCTGCCAAGCTGAGCCAGCACTAAACAGTAGCGGGCAGTCAGCCAGCCAGCCAGCCAGCCAGCCAGGAGCACGACTTGTCATCATAGCTAATTTAGCCAGCCAAGCAGAGCCCAGGCAGAACGTGTTATGTTTCCGCACAGTCACACGGTGTGTCGGCGGCGGGGTGTGGGTTCACACAAAATGTGAAATTATTACCGGAAAAGGACAATGTGACACGCGGGCTATTATTCAGGTGCCCAACTCTGACCAGGTATCTGGCTGAGCGCTATAAAAATGCTTTTATGCTCTCAAGTGTGTGCTGATATTTGACCCTGTTTATTGCGGGCTTTTATTTTGTTTCGTTTCGCTTTCAGCTTGTTTTATTTTATAGTTTGTCTCACACCTCTCACCTCCCACCAGGTGTGGCTCCTGTTAATTATGTAACACGTTCAAGTGTTTCGTTACGCACCTTTTGCTGTTCGCTTTGCTAGAAAAATACATTTGTATTACACACACTCGCCCTTTTTTTCTGTCTGTGCTCAGACAACTGCGTAAACTCACATGCGGATTTAATTTAGATAAAGTGAAAATGTAGATTAGTATAATTGCTGGAGTTGTGCTGCACTTGGCAGTCAGCCAGCCTTAACTGCGCTCCAAGCCACAAATTGCAATAAATCTTTCTTTATTTCTTTAGTTTTTCTGTTTTTTCAGCTTAGTGCAATTATTTTTAATTCATTATTAATTGAGCTCAGCTCTATAAATGTGGATTTTCTAACTATTTGAAAGTATTTTGGAATAGTGCAAGGGAAACTGGCAAATCAGGTGTGAGCTGGGCATAGATGAGCTGGCATATACAGCTGTGTTCACAAAAATAGTAGTGCGGCCGAAATGTTAGACATCAAAATTTTGTGATGAACATAATAATATTATGAAAACAATTTATATGCAAAAATAAAATATGTTTATTACAAAATTTTGCTGTCCAACATTTCAGGCGCACTACTATTTTTGTGAACACAGCTGTATATTGAGCATATTTGCCAGTTCAATACATTTTCAATTTTTAATTGTCACATACTTCAAGATGCGCTCGATTCAGTTTGATCCATTTTGAGCTGGGTTTAGAATTATTACTCAAATTGCACAAGACATTCGTAAGGTTTCTTAAATTCACATTTCAATGCGTCCGATAGACATTGCTGTCTGACAACATAATTTCAGCATATGACATTTTTTCTAATGAGAAAAAAGTTTTCGCAGCACTGAGCAGAGCCAAAGCCAAGCAAATTTGCTTTGTGATTGTCACTGATAACCATACTTTGAGTGTGTGTGTGTGTGGCACTCAATCTGCAGCTGCCAGCTGGCTGACCAAAGCAAACTGTCAGAAAGCATCTGACAAACATTTGTCGTCGGGCTGACAAAGACAGAAATGAGCAAAGCAAATAGAAAAATATGCATATGAAAAACGAATTTATTCTTGTCCCAAAAAACCGAAAAGCAACAAAATTTGCAAATGCTTTGACAACTCGTTGTGATAGTGCGTCCCGCGCCCTAGTTCTCGCCATCGTTCTCCAGTATTTGTTTAAAGCAGAACGGCTCAAAGGCATAGCCGGCGCCCTCATAGAATTTGCTCATGAATTCGACCCTAAAAATACAAAATTAAGTTTTCATGAAATAAACTAGAAAACTTTATAGAATTCGCGCTAAACTTACCAATGCAAGCGCAATGTGTGCAAGAAGGCCGAGAGACCCTCAATGAGCACCAGAATGCCCACGGTGAGCACTGACCAGGCACCGAAGGTGATGTAAATAGCTATGCTGCCAATATAGTTGGGGAAGATGAAACCCCTTGAGAACACCATGTTCCACAGCACCTCAGAGAGTTCTGAAAGAGATGAGAAATGAAATCAGCATCACAGAGCGAGAGCGAGCAAGAGAGAAAGTTGAGCTTACGTGCATGCGCCAGTGACAGGGCCCACAGTCGCAGATAGGAGGCCGTATGAGAGATCGTGCTGAGCACATACTCAATGGTGTGAATGGCTTGCTGTATGTACACCTCGCTCATGGGCTCATTATCGCCGCCATGGCCATGACCGCCTGCGGGCGCAGCAGCAGCAGAGTCTGTCTGATTGGGCGCTGGCAAATGCTTTGGCCGCGTGGCCTTGATGTAGAGCGGCTTGCCCAGCAGCATCCAGGGTATGCAGATGACGGCCACGATGACGAAGATCGTTTGTAACATGTCCTGACCCTCGAACATGTACTCTTTGCAGCCATCCAGTGGCTCCTGATGCCCGAACAGCATCATATTGATGAACAATATAAGTATGGAGGGCGCACAGCCCGGCGTCAGAGCCTGGTCTGTGGCGTTATCACTATAGGTGGCCCACTTGAAGAACATCATGAAGACCATGTAGCCGAACAGCAGCAGCAGGAACAGCAACTGCGGCACAAACTCCAGAATGATGTTGACATACTTCTTGTAGTGAATGAAATTCACAACGGACATGCAGACGCCGAAGATCATGTGGAAAACGCCAAAGATAATGGAGAGCTTCATCTTGAAGGTGTTCAGGAAGATGATCTTGTTGTCGGCCAGCTGCCAAACGGGATCCAGGCCCAGTGGATAGGTCTTGAAGTTGCTAATCTTTGGTCGCAGTGTCAAGTCGGGGGTGCTCAGATCGGTGACTGTGGAGGTGTTATACTGATTGTGCCAGCCCGATCCAAATATGTTCATTGACTTGGAGAATACATCATTGTAGACCAGGCCGGTATAGAGAGAGAAGATGCCCATCAGCAGTATGATATAGCGACCGCCAAAGAATATCGTGAATATCTCCTCCTTTATGGAGGCAAACTGGCGTTCCTTGATGATCAGAAAGGCGGCAAAGGCGACCAAAACGAGGGCATGTCCCATATCGCCAAACATCACAGCGAACAGAAACGGAAATGTGATGCATGTGTATAGAGCCGGATTGACCTCCCGATACGAGGCCATGCCATAGGAGTCGATTAGGTTCTGAAAGCCGCTGGTGAACTTGTTCGTGCGCGTAAACGTGGGCGGCTGCTCGTTGGTGGAGATGACGTTCATAAAGGCTGGTATGCTGGACTCCGAGATCTTGGAGCCCCGCGAGAGCGCCTGCTGCACCGTGGGCAAGTCCCGGACCGGCACCCAGCCCTCGCCAATCAAGCACTTGCCAGTAACGTCCGGATTGAAGTAGTTGAGTATGTGATAGATGGCTTTCATTTTCTTGACCATCACTGTCCAGCGAGCCAAGTGCTTGGCCGCGGTGCTAAGCACGCGACTGCGATGATCGGCACTCTGATTGAGAACCATCTTCAAGTCCTCAATTCTCATATTTACATCCTTGATCATGTCGATTCGCTCGGCAGCTGCACTGGGGCAGGGATATACCTCGGCATGGTAGCCCACGCAGACCTTCTTGACCCGCTGCTTGAGCTGTTCGCCCTGAAAGAAGGCCACAAAAACGGTCTTCAGTACGGGGTGACCCATCTCGTCGTCCTCGCACAGCCCGCTGATATCGTTGCGCCTCAAGAAAATGTTGCCCCGCGAGATGCGCCACAGCATCCGTTCGAAACTGAAGAAACGCTCCAGCTTGATGACGCCGGCCACAAAGGCTAGTTGGCCACGTTGAGCGGCCGCTTGAGGAGCCTTTGGATCTTCGGGTTCCATCTGTCGATTGGAGTCCAAATTAATGACCTCCTGGCTGGAAAAGAAGCCCTCGGTGTTCTCCAGCACACTCTTCAGCTCCTGCATGTGCCTGAAGTTGGCATTCAGGCTGGCTCCGTTCGCCGACATTTCTTTCAATTCGTTCTCTGTCTTCTCCAGCTGAGCCTCCAGATCGATGATCTCGCGAGGATTTGGCGCCGTTGGCTCCTGCTCAGCATCCAGCTGTGGCATCTTGATATCATCCTTGCGCAACTGACTTTCTATGAAGCGCACTCGACGCTCCATCTCGTCGCAGCGCCGCACCTCGTTTACATATTTGCGCTGGAACGAGTTCACCTGATCGTTGAGATCCCGAAACTGGACACACCCGCGCTCGCCCAGCTCAGCTATGGAGGCGTAGGCAGCCTCTGGCTGCACATACAACTGGCACAGGGCCATCTTCTCGCTGCGAAACATATCGCCCATGGTGGAGCAATCGTGTCGTTATCTGCAAAAAGCGATAACCAAAATGAGTTGCCGATTACTATCTGATTAGTAGCTGATTAAATGAAGTGTTATTTATTAGTCTTGTTAGGCCTGACAGTCGCCTAACGAGTTGGTCATCAAATTTACGAATGCCCGTAGCTCCAGCCATAAATAAATGCCCTTTAGCTGTAAAAATATCTTAATCTAACTAGATTTATTGATTTTGTAAATAATAATTGTGAGTTTCTCTCTTAACTGTAGACGACAAATCGGTTTGCAATGCGTGAAGTTTATTTGGAAATCGTTTTATGGCTACAGACGAGGTGTGTTCAAAACTTTCTATTTTTGATTTGCGTGGCTTACAAATAGTTAATATTCGATTCTAGTTATGTAAATCGTTGAAAGCTTTGGTCGTTTTGACTGCTCAGTTCTTTGTTAACAGCTTGGATTGGCATTGGTTCGTTTCTGATTGTTGCCTATTCTTAGAAATGGATCAAAGAATCTGTATCAAAATTTTGGCCAAAAGCAGAAATGATGTCACAACTGAAGGGGAAATTGAAAGTACGACGCTGCGATTCGATTGAGGAGATAAAGACGGAATCGAAGAAGAAGCTGAATTGGTGCACAAAAAATATTTTTTTTCAGTGCTTCACGGACTGAAATTACTTTGAAGCAGACAAAATAGATACTCATGAATAAATATAAAATTTTAAAAAATATGCAAATTCATTATTCTTTTTGAACAGACCTCGTATGTACCTATATGTATATATTGTATAATGCTTGATTAGCATCTACAACTATACAATTCTATTCATATCTTTTGCATATCTATTTCATATCTTTATGTGGTAAATTAAATATATTCAAGGTTTTTAAACAAGGTCTAGATACAACCTGGCATAGATAATGAGTTACTTAAATACTTTTTACATGGTATCTCGAAGTCGTACCTTTACTATATATATGTATTTATATATGTATCACCAAGTCGTAGTTTGATTATATATATAAATATTTATTTAGTACTCAAAAATACTGTTTACTTCACTGCTTCACTTTTCATTTCATTAATTTAAGTAAAGTGATTACATTTTTTATAAAATAATTTAAAAATTTGTAATAATTAATTACAAATTACAAATTATTGTTAAATAAATTGTATCTATAACAGCCGCTTCATTATAATAACAATAAAATACAAATGCAAACAAATATTTTAATTAAAAGATTATTTTAATAGCATTCGATTTGTCAGGATGTCTCGCAGTTGCTGAGACAATCTAAGACCCATGTGACGTACATTGTTTACGGCTGTGGAAATCTCAATGCAATGTCCCAATCAATCAGTAACTACTAGCATTGTAGAAATGTTGCCATGTATATTGTATATTGTATTTATGTGAAATTGAACTATTTGTGTACAAGCTATGTCCGAGATAAGATAACACGACTCGAACCGAGATATCGTATTCGTTTCGCTTTTAGCTGTGCGCTTATCTCAAGTGCTTGGGTGAAACGATGCGTTAATAATTTCAAATTATTAACAATTACCAAGCAATCAGCTGGCTTATATATATATACAATATGTATATATATAAATATTATTTTACAAGTGGCAGCAGGCAGGACTAGGGGACAGACTCTGTGGCACTGGCCACATGAATAATGACGCTGCTTGATAGCAATTTTTGTTGTACAGATTGCAGATATTTATGACAGTCTAACTCTAGTGGCCGGCTGTGATTTTGTCTCGCATGTCGGGCCATAAATTTGATTGATTCAGCCAATTTGGCGAGCGCTCTGATAAGCAGTCGCTGTCTGTGTCCGCTTTGATAATTGCCTTCGATTGCCATCAGCTGCGTTCAGGCATTAAAGAGCCTTGCAAAGACATCAACTTTATAATTTACCACAAAAGGAAGTCAAATAGTGTCGGGCATGATAAAACGCGAGCTCAAGTGCTCTTCAAACATCAAAAGTCAGTCAATAGTGTCAAATGCTTATTTAGTACTTAGAATAACAATAATTTTTAAATTAAAAATTAAAATAAAATTTTTTTAAATGTTAGAATTTTGAAAAATATATAGTTATGAAATTAAACTAATTTAAATACGTTGAAAAAAACAATATTTGTTTATTTAAAAAACTAGTGGAATTAGGAGGAAATTAAAAAGCAATTAACTAAAAAATTAAAATAGTAAACAAATATATTAAAATATTTTAGGTTTTAAAATATATAATTTGAATATAGTATTTTATATTCAAAACTATATAATTCAAATAAAATATTTTATTTGAAACATACATAATTCAAATAAAATATTTTTTATTTAGAAAAATTTAGCTAAAAACTATAAATCCCATTAGTTTTGCTGCTTCATTCTGTTCAAAGCACTTGAAATTCTTGGTGCGCACTCATAGCCCAGGTAGATTTAGTGTTTTACCTATGCCTGCGGTTTTCTATTGTAAATCAAAATTAATGTACGAAACCAACTGACTTGAGCAGAGCCCCAGGTCTGTGGGCTTGAATATGCCTTAAAGTTGGCCATAAATCGTTTGGCCGAGAATAGGAGCGGAAACAGCACAATAAACTCTAGTTGGCTGGCCTAAGGCTGTCATTCTATGGGCATATATCCTGTATACATAGTGAGTTGTGAATGTGGGCTATAATTACGGTACGGGCTGGGTGGTCGCGCATGTCTTAGCTCATTAAGAAATCCGTTGGCTAGCCGTAAAAATATTATCGGTAACGTAATAATTTGCACAACAATTTATGCGCCTGGCTGTGTGTGCGAGTGTGTGTGTGTGTGAGGCGTTGCTTTCACATGATCCATCACGTGCTCTGACGTCACACACACAGGAGTGTGCATCTGTATGTGTGTGCGTGGAAGTAGTTTACCATTTGGTTTCGGGCAAATCGAAGTCGACGTTTAACGGTTCGGGCAATTATCAAAAATCAATTAAGATACGTTATCGCAAAACATGTCGCTATTAAGATTAACGTAATTGTCTAGAATATGGCTTTGAATAATTGCGCCTTACGGGCGCTCAAGAGTCCTGTGCGGCAGTCTCTGTCTCTGTTTCTGTGTATGTGTGTGTCGAGCCACACTGCTGGCTGCAATTCAAGTAAATATTTGCTTTTGTATAAGAAATGGATTTATGCTGTTTCTATCAATTATGTAGCTAAATAGAGCAAAGTATTCATTTATATAAAAGATATTTAAAGTTATTTTCATCAACAGTTCAACAGTTAAATATCAATAAAATATTTTTATAGATTTCCCAAATCCACATTAAACCGATTTTTGTTGCTATCAAATTCATTCACAATAGTATTTCCGCTGCATTGTTCTATAGTTCATATTATCGTATGCTTCTTTATAAGAACTTAAGTAAACTGAAGCGCAATGTTTAATTTGTGACATTGTTTGCGGCTTATCTGGAAACAGTTCTGATAACCTCTCGTAGTCGATTTAACCCGCAACGGAGAAATAATCAAGTTAAACAATTCAAAGCAAATACATTTAGCTCATGAGTCACGGGGTAATTTGATGTTGTAAACAGTTTCACTTGCTTAATTTTTTTAGTTTCATGTGTGCAGCATTTGTGTTTGCTTACATTAAAGATCACGAATTGAATTGATTTTGGTTTTAGTTTCTGTTTTTTTTTCTTGGGCCGTTTTCGGAGTAATTGTTCGCGACCTGCCCAGACCAACGGCGCTATTTGTACTGTTCGATCAACTTAGCGCCCATACACCTGGTAGCTTTTGCCAATTAAACTACAGTTAATCTACACTTGTCGTACACACCTACACTAGCATACACACACACACACAAACACACCGTCAGGTAGTTGGAGGCCAAACGTATATAATCTGTGCGGCTTTTTATCTCGGCGCAACAACGCAAACACTTTGCGATTTCTGTTTGTGATTGCGTTGCTAAACAAGCCTTTGATAGACGCGTCGCTGTTTTTATGTTTTTGTGTCAAGGAGTGGCACTGCAAGAGAAAGGTGGGGCTTATCACGAGTTTACGGTGCGCCTAGTCGAAGTTAATATGCCAATCGGCACAAACTAAAACTGAAATGGCTAATAGCCTTAGCTGCCGAACAGCCATATCAATTGGATCAATGATTGAGCATAAGCTCGAGTTGCTCGTGCTGCTCAATTTCTGAATTGCAGTGGCCAACTACAAAGTGCTCGACTCGACTATTATCATGTGACGGCTATCAAATGTTAAAATGTGACATCTTTAAATTGCGTTCGACTGAAAAGTAACATACGTACTATTAATATTATATCATCGATCAAGGCAGTCTGATAAGTTGGAAATGTTTTATAAATACAGCTCAGCTGTTATTCTACTCGTATACTTCAATTCGATTTTTAGTCATTTTCTTAAATTAAATATATTTAATTATTGTTAAAATATTATTTATTATTAACTATTTTCATGTTATTACATTTAAACAAAATGTTGTTTGATTTTATTATTGAATTATTTCCCTTAACAATTTAATTTTAGGTTCTTCTGATTAGCTTTTGCTGCTTGTTTTTCTAATCAATTAGTCACGAGATCTCGTTGTTTTTTCTTCTAAAAATATGTGCTCTATATCATAAAGTTCAATTTTTAATTAGGCTTATCTTAAGCTGCCTGCGAGTAATAGATTTCAAAGATTAAACATGTTTATTTATGACTAACTTATCTGTAAATGAGCTACATTTGTTGTGTGCTAAGTTTCTATGAAAAAAACTGTAAATTAATGTTTTTTTAATAATGTAAATTTGTAATTTTTATACAAAAAAATTTTTAATAAATTGGATTAGGATTTAGGATTAGGATTTGCTTTTAAAATATACTTTTTATTTAATCAAAAATCATTTGAATTATTTTTTATACAAATTCAGTTAGTACTTAATCTAGAGTTGTTTTATAGTGAGACGTTTGCAACAAGATGTATGATGAGCTGTAGTTCTTTGAAAATTCGTTCAAGCGGAGGTAGAAGTGTATTGATTTCCAAGGAGAATATTTAAGAAAATATTATACTTTTATATAATAGTATATATATATTTATATATATATATAAAATTAATTTTATATATTTTACTAAGTTTTCATTATCATTGAAAAAAGCCTGGCGAGGGTTGCCTTTTCATAATGGTAATAAAAATATAGTAAAATAATTTCTAAAATGTAATTTATAAAATCTCAACATAGTTCCAAATTTGTTAACTAATTGATAAATGCTTAAGCAAAAAATATATTCAGCTGTTGTTATTTGTATTACGGTTATAAAGAGATTTCTACACTTTGATTGCATTTTTAGCTCAGCACCCACTTTGCTGACCTGCTGATTTGCAGATTGTGCAATGCCCATGGATTATTATTATTTAGTTTTTTTTTAACATTTTGTGTGTGCATTAGACCTACGACAGCGTAATGTCAACTCAATTGCTTTGCGCGAGTCTTAGAGTCTCAAGTGTTTTGTTTATCAGCGATTCTCCGCAAGTATTCTGGAGTATGCCAATGCTTATCGAGAGTCACGTGCATTTTCCCCCATGTTTTCATCAGCTATGTACACATATATAAGTAAATATATATATATTATATATGTATGTATTCACTGTGACTCATATGAATAAGTTTGGAAATTTCAATGCTGCCATAAATTTTAATGGCGGTGCAATTAAAAGACATGGCAATTGGCTGTACTTGGTTGCCAGCGCATGATTGGTTTATGACGAATGGGAAAATAAAAAAAGTACAAATTTCGACAGTCGTAATGTGGCCACATGATAATACTCTAGTTTCAAAATTGAAGAATCAAAATAAAATCAAGGCAAATAAAACTTACAAGAATTTAAAGCTACACATTCTACACATTCATAAATTCATACAAATTTATAATTTTTAGTTTCACAGATAATGCTGAAGGCGTGTTTAAATATATGTATACAAAATATACCAATAAACAGTCAAACAATGTTAAACTTACCGTCGAATCAATATACTCTAATAACCTTGGAAAACAGAGTATAAAAGCATAAAATAAATGCCATTTGTAGCGCCCTCTTTGACGTCAGCAATTGAACCCGTGTCTGGAGATTGCATTCATGGAAATTTATCGGGCAGCTGGCAACCTGTTTAATGGAATTTGCCATGGCTCCTGCTGCTGCTGCTGTTGCTGCTGGTGGTGCTGCTGCTGCTTGGCTATTAGCGCATTATCTGCTCTAAGCTGACGCAGTTGCGGAGGAGTTTTCGCGTGTGCGGCTCCAGCTGAGCAGGCACTTGACTGATAAGCCAGCGCCTGATAACAGGCGAGTATATCACGAGCTTTTTGCACACTTCAGCCATTAAAATTTTTCAGCTAACGAGCTTAAGTGTCGTATATTATGCTAATTAAATGATGAGTGCATGTGTGCGTGTGTGCATGAGAGAGACAGAGGTAGAGTGTGAGTGTGAGCGAGAGAGAGATTATGTGTGAGTGACCACAAATAAATTGCATGCAACTTTTTGGCACATAAAATTGCAGCTTGCCTCTGCTCTGCTCTTGTCGGCTACTAATGCCACATAATGAAGCTGATAATGGTCAACAACTGGAGTGTAGAACGAGGACACAGCCAAAATTGGCTGGCGCAATAGAAGATGAGCAAGGAATGCAGCCAGGCCAATGATAGTCGGACTACGGTTCGCACAGTTGAGGCGAGTCGCGTCGAGTCCAGTCCTTGCCACGTTCAACTTTGCGCTGGCAGACATTAAATGTTGTGCCGCAGCCGTGTGGCATGGAGCAGACGGACAAACGGACAACCGCCAGCTAATGTGCGTCACCATTTCGTCTGTTTTGTCGGCCAACAACAGATGTTGCCGCTGTTGCTGCTGCTGCAGCTGCTGCATTTAAAGCCATTCAGAGAGAGCCTCCGTATTCAGCTCTGGTGGCGTATCCATTTTGTCTGCTCGTGGCCAATAACTAAGTTGTTGCGTGGCTGTGTGGATTAGTCTAATGCCAATATGTGTAGCAACAAAATGAAGGAGTGGCAGGCAGGCGGACGGTCGGTCGGTCTATCCGTAAGTGCCTTTTAGTGGTGTGCAGCCAATCGGATTTTGATGTGCTTAGCGTGCAAAAGTGCAGCATTTTCAATGCTTTGCTATTTGTTCTCCGCAGTCCGGAGTGAAAATTCTCCGCTGGCAACAATAAAATTTCATTATCGCTCCGTTGAACCGATGCACCTAGTTATGGAATTGTTGAATTTACCTAGGCGCCACTTTATTGCTTTCCATACGCTCCACTCATAAAATGTTGATAAAACGAAAGAGTACAATAAATTGGCAATAGTTGGGCCAGGGTATAAGATCAAGGTTGAAACTTGGATATTCTAGACTTTTAAGAGTTGGATATAAAGTTAATTGAAACTAAATTTAGATACATTGTTACAGGAGTGAATTAAATTTGATGAAATTACTGTATTTTGAGTGAGCTACAGCGATCTATGTTCGCATTCTCCTGGGGCTTCACTTCAGATACAAACCTTTCGAAATACAATTCTTATCTAATAATTTATGTCTATTGTTCTCTTATGGTCTTGCACGGCGTCCGATTGAAGCATAGAAGAACTTGCTTTGTCATGCTTCAATTATAACTTATTTACATAAGTTTACAACAATAACATGACTATAAACTTCATCAAATAAAATGTAAAGTACAAATATTCTTCAGCAACTGCTGAAGCTACCCTTAAGTATTTCATAGTTTTTCCAATCAACAGAGCTCTAGTAATTTCTTATCTTCATCCAAACAATATTTCTATTTTAATTAATTGAATACGCATAGCTGCCAATAAGGTCAAACAACTGGATATATAGCTTATTCAATTATTTCAAGTGATCGCTATTAAAATGTTCTTTGCACCAATTCAAAATAATATTGCTTTTGCTGCGGCCCACCTGCTTCTGCGTCTGCCTTTGTGCTGACAACTTCGCACTGCTAATGCGCTTTATGGCTAATAAAATAAAAACAAATGTTTTATAAATAACAATGGCCAAATGAAATTAAAGAAAGGAAAAAAAAAACAAAAAAAAAAATAATGCCCAACTAAAAAAATTGAAAAGAAAAGAAAAGAAAACAAAAAACAAAGTCACCACTCCTCGGGTGCTGCTCAAAAATTACAGCCCAAAAGTGTGCTACGTAAAATTTCACATTAACAGTAACAACAACAATAACAACAGCAACAACAAAAAGCACAACATTGAAGTCATTTCGTATTTATTGTATTACCTTTGTCAGCATATCTAACATTTTTGGTTATTGTTGTAGTTGCTGCCGCGCTGTTGCCTGTTTATATATATATATATATATTTTTTTTTTTTTTTTTTTGTGATTTTTAATGCTTACTTATTATTTTTTGTTGCCGGCTTTACTGTTATTGCCCTGCTGTCATGGCATGCGCACATTGTTTTTCGTTACCATTCAAGATGAAAAATCCAATTTTCTCCCCTTAAGCATTCCCGTAATGCGACCTCAAGCCCCTCAAGCCAACGTTTCTCGTGTCGACCCTAACCCACATTTACAAAAACAATATAAAAGGGTTCACAAAGTGCATAGTACAGCAGTTGTTGTTGTTGTTATGTTTTCCACTTTTGTTGCTCACTATTTTCATAATTCCAACGCTGTGCTTAGGGAAAGTGTGTAAAATGTTGGAAAAACGCGCGCTAATATGCAACGCTTCATGGGAAAATGATTTGTGGCAATTGCTGCTGGCACGCTTTGGATTTTCTATATTATTTTTATGTTCTAAATTGGTAGAGAGTTTTGCAAGGGACATACTTCGATATAAGTAAGTTTGTGTTTCAAAGTTTTTCTAGTTAGTATTAAGCTTGAGTTAAGTTCAAAGAAAATTGCTTTGAAAAATTAAAAATTTTTCTTTTTAGTGACTATAAAATATTTTCCTGAGAATTTAATTATGTAAGGAAGTTAGTAGCCGGAAATACTTGATTACTTTTTAATAATATTAAAGAAAAAAATCCATTGCAGAGAGCATTTAAACTGATAGTTTTAAAGATAACACGCCATAGCCTGATTTCAAGGAAGCATCACGACCAGGCTCTATGATAGAAAGTGATAAGCACGAAAGGCCTGAAAGTCTAAAGGACAATAAGTCTGCTGAGATGGAATATGTAATAGATGTTATATATGTTATATATGTTGTACAAAATGCTCCAAAATCTCTTATTAGACTGATTACAAATCATTCTTTGTCATCGATATATCTTCTGTTGAAAGTTACACATAAATTAGTTAAATTGAAGGAACGCATAGCGAAGGCTCTTTAGTAACTTTAGTAGAATATAACCCATTGACAAATATAGGTTAAGATGCTGCATGTAAAAATACTTTAAAAATAAACCAAACTTATTCAAAAAACAACTTAACAAGAATCAAGATCCTGTTGGCTTTCATTAATTATTCCACATAATTTTTATAACCAGCAATTTTTCTTCTTCTTAAAATTACTTTCATTTATATTATATATACTTGTATAATTTATATTTATTTTATATATCCTTACTTTTATCATAGCTCTTAGCTCGCTTACATATTCTTCCATAATTCAATTATTTTATTTTTCAATAACTATTTTCCACAACTAAGCTGAGATGTAAATGCCAGTAAACTAGCATTTAATTTTGTCAAGCTCTCGCAAAATTTAAACAGCAAAGCCGCCGCCACAAAGCGTATTTTTTGGCGTTCTTATTTCATTTAATTTATTTCTAAGCGTTTTCGGCATTAACAATAATATTTATGCGCCCAGCTTTGATATATGCGTGCACGTTCATAAATATTTCAATTTGCCGCTGCAAATGAATTTTATAACAAATGTTGCACGCAGAGCTTAACCGCAGCAACTGGCAAATGTGGTCGACTCTCTCTCTCTCTCTGTCTCTCTCTCTCTCTCTCTCTCTGTCACTTTGTCTACTATTAGCATGGGATATGGGAGTTACTCATACGCCGCACAGCTGCAACGGATATCAGTGGAAAACGCTGCTCGCAACGACAAATTCTCATGGTATCATATGTCCCCCTATATAGATATATGTATGAACATGGTATATAAAAATAAAACGCCGAGCTGCGTCATGTCAGCCATAAACGTCAACTGTTGCTATTGCCTCCTACCGCTGCCCAAGGCTCAACTCGTTTCGAATAAGCGCTGAAACCTGCCATTGTAGTTGCTCGTCTCAATTTGCTGCCACACTGCGTATGCGCAACTACATTATATGATTATTTTTTATTTTCATTTTCATTGTTACGACTCGAGTGTTATGGGGCCAACTCCAACACCAGCAGCAGCAGCAGCCTGTTGCGTGCGCTCTTCAGCTTAAATTGAATTATAAAGGAATATATATATTTTACAATTGCTCCTCCTGGCATCGAAACCAGAAGCTGCTTAATTTCATGGCCACTCGCAGTTTTTTGTGGAAAAAAATAAGGATTGAATATATTCTGTAAATGGATTGAAATTGAAAAAATATATTTAGTTTGTAATATACATATAATTTAATATTTATTATTTTTTATTTCTAAATATTTATATTGCTAGTCCAGTTAAAAATTAAATTAAAAAACTATCAAAGTTATTTGCATCCTTTCTACGAAATCAATTTGCAAAAAACATTTCCTTGTTTTTATCTATTTCTAACGAACTTATTTGTCGCTTGCTGCATTTGATTTAATTCATATATGGCTACATCTGGCAATTGCCATTTTAAAATCAAATTTCCCCAGCGTAAATCTTCAAAAGCAAGCGATACAGATTTGATACACAGCCAGCCAACTGAGCCCCTGCAGCCAATTTCGCGCTGTGCCACGCGCCAAGGCAACCCTGGGACACCCCTAGATCACCCTAGGCAATCTGATTTCGGGGGCAAGCACCATACGCAACGCCCTTCCCCGTGACGCCACCTCGGCCTCCTTGTCAATTGCGACACGTTGGCAATGTGGGCGCTGCGCATCCTTTGGACCCAGCCAATCCAGTAAAATGCGAAAAACTTTGGCGCCCTGCAGAAAGTTTTGGCCGCAAGGTCGCCAAAAACCTAGTATGGCCAAAAGGTTAGGTTAGACGGCGACGGGGCGCTCTAAATTGGTTTTATTTGAATTAAATTTTGTTTTATTTCATTTTGGGCTGGTTGGGCGCGTCGAGCGCGTTGCGTTTGGCTTTTTGCTTCAATTGAATTTGACTGCTGTCAATCACGAGCTGCATACGCTTCACTTGGCTCTAAAATTCAAATTTTATGCTAATTTTACGCAGAACGATCAGCGTGTAGGCGAACGGTGTTGGCTGTGGCGGGAATTGTTGAAGCCTGGCATCAAAGCCGCTATGGCTGCAAAAAGGGTTAAATGTGTTAAATATTGATTGGTTTAGCTTTAGCTCGCTGATACGCGCTGCAAAGCGGGCCAAACAACAACAAAGTGCAAAAAATAAGAGAGAACGACGTTCAAACGACGTTTTAAGCGCGCTCTTAAAAAGAGATTTGTCAACAGTTGCAATGCGCCCGGGCCCACAGGACGACCAGGAACGACAACGTCGACGACGACGACGACAGCAGCAGCAGCAGCAGCTCCTCTAACTGCGGGCGCACGTAAAAAAAGGAGAAGAAAAAATTAAACCTTGTCAGGCGAGGTGGCGTTAATTTGCTTTTGATTATGGCATGACACTGGAAATGGGCGACTAAGAGCCAAACAAGCTTGGCCTTTAAATCAACAACAACAGCAACAGCAGCAGCAGCAGCACAAGTTGGGCCAAAAGCCGACAATAGCCCAGCTGAAATTTTGGCAAGGATGACACCAAAAGCATCAAATGCATTAGTTAAGATGGAAGTGCAAGTAAGTTTAAGGCTTTTTAGTATTCAGAAGATTCTCTAACAGATTTCAGAATTAAAGACGTCGACAATATTCTGCTGAACTTACAGACAATATTTATTTCATCAAAATTTTGAAGAACAGATTGCAGATATATATATTGTATTTGACATGTATACTCGAACTCGTATATTTCTATGTATATAGATGTGGATTCTTACAAACATATACATCGATTCCCTGATAATCACAGCATGCACACTTATTTCCTCTTTATTCTGACACTTTTATGTTCTATAAAGTTTCACTTAAACTCAATTCTTCGACTTTTATTACATCTAAAAGTTTTGCAGCTAAAAGTTTCGAAGAAAATTTAAAAGCAACAATAATTTTAATTAAGTGAAAAGAATATTTTAATAAATTTTAGGGTTTTTTATAAAAGTCAAATTAATTTTTATTGAACTGCTTTAATAACTATAAGTGTCTGTTTTATTATTTTAGTGAATATTTTTGTCTAGCAATATACAAATTAAATATATACAAATTATTTAATATATATACTCGTATATATACACATATGTTATTTGTCATATTTGTCATATATGTCAATATAATTCCTATTTATTCTGTTTCTTCTAACTTTTTAGTAAGCTTTATTAAAATTCAAGTATTTTAATGTGATTTTTAGATAAAAGCTTTGCAGCTAAATAGAAAATCTAATTGTAGGGATAATAGATGAATAGAATATTTAATTTAAATCAAAAGTAGTCAGACCCATTTTTATTCAATATCTCAAAATAAACCTCAAAAAAATTAGTTGTTTTAAAATATATTTTTGATTATATATATTTAAGCATATATTCAAATTCACGACACCCATTAAACTTTCGAGTGTCTTTGTCTTTCATCTCTTAAGCAGTTTCGAACATAGCTGCTTGGCGTTCATAAGTAGGTGTCATAGCAGTCTTTGCCTTGCCCCTTTTTTTTGGGTGTGTGTGTTTTCAGTCTGCGTATTTCATACTTGGCGCAGGTTTTTATCTCCAATTTCATTTTAGGTAATTTATAGTTGCTTTTGAGTTGATGTTGATAAATTGTTGACTGCCAGGCCATAATGTGACAGGTGGAGGCGTTTTTTTTTGCTTTTGTCAAGGTGTGTGGCTCGGCTTGCCGGGTGTGGCTTGTGCAGATAATCTACAATAATAAATTTATTGGCAAGCATTTTTGATTTATTATGCATATCAATAATATATATCTATATAAATAGCTCTTCCACATGACACTAATGATGCAACGGCAGAGTTGACGTTTACCTTTTTGGTTTTCATTTTTTTTATTTTTTTTTTTATTTCTATGTTATTTTTAGTTTAGTTTATGGTTTATTTGGTTTTCTTTGTTTTGGGACAGCGCGTGGCGACCGCACACATACACAAAGGATCCACAAATATTGGATTCAGAATATAAGGATAAAGTTTACAGTGAGACCTCGAATGGCTTGGAGCTGCTGCAGCCTTGAGCCTAAGATAGGGCCAGTGACGTGGCCCCAGTCGCTAGTTAGTTACCCTTTTTCCCGGCCAGCACGCTACGCCATCTCCGTGGCACGCCTTCGCATTGTTAATATTATTAACATGGATTTTTACAAGCCATAAACCCATATTTGGCCTGGCCAAGCCTTTTGTGTTGCCACATAAAATGAGAAAGGCGCCCAGCTGTGCTCAGCTCTGGCTGACGCCCAACTCCCTCGACTCCCCCGACTCGCCCCAGTCGCCCGATCTTCAATTCATTCTCCTCGTGCCTGCCATTTTATTAGCGTGTAAAGTTTGCCTTTCATTCCGGGCCATCACCGTCACCGTTGTCGTTGTCGTCGACGTTGCCATCGCCGTCGCCGTCGCTGGGTCGCCTTAAGTGGCCCAGGCCTCGCTATGCACGTTTTCAATATATATCCCATATTGTTTGGCCGTGCGCTGAGCGTGTTTATTTGCTCTGTGGTATTTATACACGAGTCAGCAGTAGCAGCAGCAGCAGTAGCAGCACGAAAACCTCCAACTGGAGCCGGCCATAGCTCTGCGGCTTATGCATAAGATATTGAAATGGCCCACTACTTAGCAGCGCCGACCTCGACCCAGCCGATGCCGACGTCGACCCCTGCCCAAGTGTTATTAATAACGTGAAGCATTTTTATTACAGATATATTCAGCTGTATTAAGGTGCAGCTTTTGCTTTTGCTTTTGCTGCCCCGCCTTCCAATCAGGCCGAGCGTATATCCTTTTGGGCGGGCTTTCAGCACTGTTAATCTTTAATGTTCACTTCATGGACACGAATGCTGACAGTGACAGCCATAAAAAATAACTGAGCTAATACGGTCGACTGTGACCCGTTTTGCCGTTTTCGAGGCGAGGCTTTGTTGGCGCTGATTAAAAATAAATTATTAATGTATTTGCATGATTGTTTGCATGATTTCATCATAATGCGATTCTAGTCACATATAAATTAATCCAAAATTCAACAGAGCTGTCAAATTTATACCCCAGATACAAAGTAGAGATTGTTGAAATTATGTTTGAATTACAATTGTTCATATAGTAGGATAAGATGTCAGGAGTTAATTCTTTGTCATATAAATCTTATTGATGTTTTAATGTTTTATCTTTCAAATGTTCAAATACTTGAACAAACTGCATAAAAAATATGTTACTAAGCAACAAAAAATAAAAATAAAAATAGATTAGTCAAGAATAAATATTTATTTTAGTATTCAATTAATTTTGAAATACCTTAAACAATAAAAGAAAAATTTAATAGTATCTAAAAATAATTATGAAGAATAAACACAATTAAAAATATTTTAAGTAATTTAATCAATAAGAACATTTATAAGAACTTTAAAAATTAAAAAAAAGAAAATAGCTTAAATATTTACTTAAAAGTTTTGATAATTCAAATAACTGATTGTAGTTTACAAAAATTCAAAAATAATTTAAGAAAAAAACAGTTGGTTCTTATTATTGACACATTAGAAGTTTAACCGTTAGAAACTTCCATTGGCTTTAACAGAAAATATTCGCACAATAGTTTATAATAGTTTATCTTTAATGTCAAGCTTAAGCCAATTCTGTATTATAACACAACAAGTGACGAAGAACTGTTAAGCGAGCTAAAGCAATAATCACATTCTTCGTGCCGTTACCTCACAGTTTTCTTGTTTCTGGAACATTGAACCAATAAAAAAGCGTTGCCTGCTTTTGGGGGCAACTGGGTAATCAAAATCACGTTTACACATTATGTAGCTAGCATATTTCGCTGCCATCAAAATGTGTCCGAAAGTAGAAAAAGAAACACTGAAATCGAGAAACATTGCATTGCACTGATTCCCCGTAGAAACAACAACAATAACAACAACAGCATCAAAATAAACGGAACGAAGAAAAATGAAAAGTCACATCAATTTTCTATCGCTGACCGCAAACGTGCGACAACATCAAGTGCAACAGTGTGTGTGTGCGTGTGTGTGACTCTCTAATAAAATGAGTTGTCGAAAGCGTTGCACACACACCCAACGCACACACACGACACACAACACACATCGCACAACAAGTCAACTGCAAATATATTGAGTGACAGGCTCGGTCAGCAACGAGGATGGCTACTTCTGAACGTTGACTTGGAAATTGACTGAGTGCCGTATGCTGCTGCTGCTGCTGCTGCCGCTGCTGTTGTTGCATGTGAATGTGTCTCTCTCTCTGTGTGTGTGAGAGTAAATGACTTTGCAAATGGACATGCCAAAAAAATGTAAAGCAGTCACATATGGCCTGTGCACTGGGAGGGGGGGGCTTGCTGTGCTGCAAGTCCAATCATGGCCATTTCTCGAGCGCTGTTCGACTCGATTCAACTGGAAGTGGAACCCGGCTTTTGCCGTTTTCTTTTTTGGTTAACAAATGTGCCGGCAACAGTTACACGCTGGGCCTGGAGTCAACTTAGGACTGTCTCTCTATCTCTATCCCACTCTCTCTCGTTCTCTTCCTCTCATGCCCTTTGCTGTGTCTGTCTGTATGCGTTATATTTTAGAACCCACAACAAAGCGGAAACGTATTGACAACGAAGGAAATGGACTTAAGCCATGATTTATAGTTTACGGATTTTCCATTTAAGTTTATTGGTTTTCTGTAAATGCAACTGGAAAAAAAAGAAGAAGAAGATGAAAAAAGTGCATGTGCATAGCAAGTGGCCTGCAACATAAACTCATTCAACTATTCCCCAACTGCCCGCCTCTCTCTCTCTCTCACTCTGTCTATTTGTCTCTCTCTCTCTCTGTGTCTCTCTCTCTGTGTCTCTCTCTCACTCAGCCCAGCTTAGATACTTGTATACGAATGTATTTTTACAAAGTTGTGTCTGCCATTTGGTAGTTTTAGTTTAGTTTGCGTACTTATAGGGGAGGTGATTGTTAGCCGCCTCAATGGGCCCCAAGCCGAACCGATGCGCAGTACCGACTGTGGTACAATTTATGCCTTTGTGCTGTTTCTTTGGGAAATTGCTCATGTTTTACGCACTCCACTCATACGTATTTAAGTTGTGCGGAAAATGGATTTCTACCGGCACTTAACACAGCTCAGCAGCAGCTCTGCCATTGGCATCCATATGCTAGTTAAAATGCAAATCTCTAAAGTTTCACTTGCACTTGTTTGGACAAAAGAAGAGAAAGATTAAAAATGGCAAAACATAATGCCAGACGATAAAACTGAACAATCGATGAATAGTAAAGAGAGAAATTGCTATTAAAATGAATAGGTAATTACATTTATGAGATTGAAATATGCTTCTTTTTTTACTGCAGAGTCACATTAATACTTGTAGCAGATTCTTTTCTTATCTTTTCTTGGGTGGACTATAAATCTGCTGTTAATTTGGATAAAAATATATATATAAAATTTTATAAAAATTTAATTTAATTTTACTAAATTGTTAATAAATTTTGTAGACAGAAATTTAATTTAATTTTACTAAATTGTAAATGAATTTGGTAAAAAATGTAATTTATAAAATAAATGTTTGAAACGATTGTGACACATCACTACACCAAATTTGCATATTCTACAATCTGATTTGAAACATTGCGTGTGCTCAGACATGAAGTGAAAACGATTCGGAATTGCCTAAAAGACAAATGGTAAATGTAGCAATATGCTATATTCTGCTCATGCTAACGTTTTATTGTTATCCTTTTTGGAAGCGCTCATAACAAGCCATAAACAATTGAAATTTAATTGAATGCTGTCATTTAGGGCCAAAAGTGCAGCCTCAAACAAACAGTTGAGGGGTGAACAGCTGCAGCTGCAGCTGCAGTCAACCAGGAATCAACCAATGTGGCAAAGGCCATTTAAAATGCCAGGCGTGGCAGTCACGAAGACAGAGCAGTCTGTTAGACCAAACTGATATGTGTGTGTGTGCGTCTGCCTGTCCCTGCCTGTGTGTGTACAATGGCAAAGGTGCAAATTTAAAATCAGCTACAATAAGTGCAAGCCGTCTGGCAGCTACGCCCCTTCTCTCGCTGAGGACAGACAGACAAGCAGCAGTAGCAAATCAGCTAAGCCAAGCCAAGGAAAGCTCTGCATTTACCAAGTGCCAAGGCGCTGTCAGCATAAAGTTAAGCCCGGGCTAAGCAGCTGCCAGGCGAGGGTAAAAGAGAAGTCAAGCTGGAGCACCTCTAGAAGCGGCTGCGACTGTGGCTGCTGCTGCTACTGCTGCTGTGGCTGCACATCATCAATCTTCTTAGACAGCCGCACTCGTTGGGACTGCATCAGAGTTCTGTGTACCGAACGTGCTGCCATTTCCTGGAATAGTCCTGGCCTGCTCCTGTGCCTGTGTCCGTTCCTGCTCACAATTTTGTCGTCGCATGCTGCCAACCGTTTTGAGTTATGCTGCCCCTTGCCAAGTTGTTACTTGCCAGTTGCCAGTTGCAAGTTGCTCTCCGCTCGCCGCTCTCTCCAGTCTCTTCTCTACTGGCCTGTGCCCTCGCTGCTAGTTGCCATGTTGTGGTCGTCGACAGTCGTTGACTTCTTGTGCTGCATCTACTTAGCAAGCGTGTGAGTGTTGCCCATGCGGTTGCTAAGAGAGACAGAGTGAGACAGAGAGAGGGGAAGAAAGAGAGAGCGAGTTCTTGTTGCCGCCCCGAGGTCGACCGACTGCTGCTGTACTTTGTTATTAATGCGCATTTAAGTTTTTTGCTTTGGTCTATTTTTTGTTTTTTTTTTTTTTTTATCAGCAGCAGCGACACGACTTCACCTTTTTGGCTGCTGCTGCTGCTGCTGCTTTTGTGTGCCTTCTAATTGAGGAAACATTAAAAGTCAAGTTCTGCTTGTGCCGCATTGTTATAACCCAGAAAAACACGAGTGTAATGCAGCAGTAGTCACTGGCATCAGACTGTCGACCCTATTGAAATATGTTCTCCCAATACAGTGGAGGACACAAATATTAGGCAAGGTGTGAATTTAATATTTAATGAAGATTTTTCGTGAAGTTTGTCGTACTTTTATTATTTTCCACAGCGTAAAATATTTAAAAATAATTTACAAAAAATTCAAAAATTGAATTAAAGTCTGGCAACAATTTTCCAACAACTACTATACTTTTTTTTGACATATCAAATTCCTGCTTGTATCTGCTGTGGATTTGTAATGAAGTTTTGGTTTTTCATTTGGACTTGTAACTTTTTGACTTGCTGCTGGCTTGCTCATCTTCTCTTTTTGGTGGCTTGCACAATTGAAAGCTATTGAAAAGACGTTGTTATAGTGGAGAAGAAAAGAATGCTAAAGGCACATCAAGCGCTCAATTAACTGGGCTACAAGTTGGCACTTGGCAAGGTAGTTGCTGCTGAAGACTTGCCGCCGACGCATTAATCATTTTTGCATACAACAAAAGCTGTTGCCAGGCAACTAACTAAATACGGCTACCGTCGCCGAGCAGCAGGCAAACAACTCACTAACGAGGCGGCTAAGCAAGTTCTGACAACTTGAAGCTTCGCACTCCTTTCCAGCTTGAATCATCCGAATGGGCAGCGATTATGCGAGTTTATAATAAAGCCAGGGGAAAAGAATGCGACGGCAGCAGGAATTGCTACGACTATGGCATCAGCCTCAGCTTCGGCTTTGGCTTTGGCTTTGGCTTCTGGGTTCAACTGGATGCCATTGTCTCGCTGTTGGCCTAGGGTGGAGTCAGCCATTTGTCAAAAGTAGTTCGCTGGCGGGTCGCTCGGCAGTTGCTTTATCACTATCTCTCATTCAGGCACACAAGTCATTTATCATTTATGCATTGCATCATACATACGTCTGTGTACTATCGAGGTCGACACAGCAGCGGCACACACACAATCATATTTAGAATCTGGAGGATGCGAATGCGGATGCGTGCCAAACGACACTGACACTCCTTTGAGCAGCGAAGCGTGGCGAGTCCTCGACTAAGCCTGAGTTGATTTGCAAAGCTCTGACATTGTGTGTGAGTTTGTGTGTGAGAGTGAGGGCTTGAGATGGACGGCTCAACCGCTTGATGTTCCAGTTATATGACATTTCAGATTTTGAAGGACATCCAGCAAGGCTTAAGTTTTGACAGCATCTCGTGCCATACGCGTCTCACACAAAATTTATCAATACGTGCGGCGAGCGTGGCGTCTTTCGGCTCTGCTATCAAATAAGTGTGACTAAAATGAAATATGGCGGACAGTTAATAAGCACACTCACAGCTAAGCTTTACATGTCTATTAAAGGCAGCACAACAACTGCCCTTAGCCTTGACCTTGCGCACAGTCCGAATAGGGGCTACTTGATTGATAGGCTCCAAAATGAATTTTTCATATTACAATCTGCCCGCCTGTTCGCTATTCAATGCGAGTCTATTGATGACTAGGGTATGCGGAAGGGTATGCTACTTTTGACAGCTAATATGTAACATAGTTAAGAAATATTTGGTTATAGGTATCTATCGCTAGTTGCTCTGTTAGGATAGGGTAGGCTAGGATAGTTAGGATAGTATATCAACTTCAACTTGTCAAGTAATGCCCTTTTGATCACCAAACATTTAGCACGTGTAGCTCATGCACACACACAACAAACCCACATACACAACATACACACACTGACGTAATGGTACACAATTATATTTTGTGCTTGCATAGGTATTTTGCTGTGTCCTTTGCAAATTAATTTTGATTATGCTTTTCCCAGTTGGGTCTGTGGAAAATTTCAGACCCAACACACAAATACCAATATTTGCCATGCAAGAGCAAATCTTACATTCAGTGCAGAAATGTGACGGGAAACTCTTAGTTAACTTCGTTTTGTACTTCTGCAGCCAGTTGGGCACCAGGCACTCTCCACTATTTGGTGTACACAAATTTATGGTCCGGAAGTCAGTTTATGGTATTTGTATATGGCACAAGTTCATGGCAGACCGTAGCTGTTATGGCATTTAGTATTTGCTTGTAAAATTTGCTAATAGATTTTCCCCACATGCTCTGGCGTCGGCTAATGCATTAGTGTTCCGTGTGTAGGTTGTGCCTTTTACTGGTCCTTAACAAATGATATCACATTAATAACTAGTATATGTCTAATTATACTAACTGTGCTGTATTTTGTTGCCAACTGCCTGGGCATTTCCTTTTGAATTACAATCGGTATATGTTGCGTGCCAGCCAGCTAACCAATCAGTGCACAAGTTATGCTAATACAATCCGTCTATGGGCTCGACGACAACACGCAACTGACACGGAGCAGACAGTTGCAGCTGTTGAGCAAACACTAATATGTGCACGTAGCATGTATATGTTTGCTGAAACTAAATTCAAATATTATCTAAAGATCAATACTTGATGACACAACAACTAGACATGGATAGATAGTTATGCTGTGCATAGAGCATACTTTAGCAAGTATTACCTGAGTTTGCCTAAGGCATGCATTTTGCTTTATGCAGGGTGAGCAAATGAGGGCTTTAAGAAAAGAAAAGGCAATTTTAGGAATGTATAGTGTGATCTTAAAACATTTCTGTTTTCTTTTTGAAATTGAAGGTTTACATGCTTAAAATTCAGCGGTGAAATGAAAATCTGCTTCCTCAAAATTTAATTTTGATTTTGCCAATTACATTTGATGCTTGCTCAATTTTAAATAAAATATTTAGACAGTTTCAACGATTCCCTTGCCTTTTTTATTATATATAAATTTGGTCTGCTGCGCCTGGCGATTGGCAGAAGCGGCCAAAAACTTTGCCAACGGCTTAAATAAATTCAATTAAAATTGTCAGCAGGTGCAAACAATTGACATTCGCGCGGTTAATTCAATTATCAATTTCAGTTTGACTACAGCGCAGTTTTCAGCGCTGCCCTGGCTTGAGCCATTACACAAATGCACGGCTAAAACAGAAGCTCTAAGTAAACATAGAACGACAGAAAAATGAAAAAGATTGGAGTAAAATCGATAGCCGTGCACTAAAGTCGCCAAGTATTCGCTTTCAACTGTCACTGGCATCGGCTAAAAATTACCTTTGAAATTTGCAAAAAAAATGGAGAAAATGGAATGATTTTATTTGCATTGTCGTCCCTGTGCCGTGGCCAGGAATCGCTGCTATTTGCCGTAGCTTTGCATACCCTGTAACTGTTGCCAGTGGGTAGTGTAACTATATGCCATATGGTATGAATCTAAGTGAATATGTTTATAGATATAAATAAATATAGATAGCAAGCAATGCTTGCTTCTTAGTCAAGATTTAATTGAATGAAAGAAATTTCTAAAACTTATATACAAATAAAAAAAGATATATATATTTTTACCAATTTATAGAGCACTTTTATTGGTTTAAGTCTATCTTACATCTTCAAAAAAAATTATTAAAAATATATTATTAGAAAAAAAACTTTCTTTTATACTCTAACTAATTTTGCACTTATGTTTCCTTAGATTAATTTATTTCCGTAGTCTCTTTTGTAAATAAAATAAATATATATATATATTTTACAAATTTATATAATATTTTTGTTAATTTAGGTCAAGTTTACATCCTTTGAAAAATTTTTATAAATATATTTTTTTTAGAAAAAAAGGAATTTCCCTCTAACATATTCTTTTATATTTGTCCCTCTGACCCATGCTTCTGCTCTTCTCAAATTACACTACTTCAAGTGAAACTTAGATACTTCAAAGTTCCGCTCTAGTGTCTGCACAGTCAGTGTTAATAAAGTTTTTTTTTTATATATGTATACATATAATAAAATAGCTGCTTGCTCCGTCAGTCTATGCGATTGAGTACTGTAGCACTGTGCATAGCTGGGCCTAGGGTACTTGTTAGTCAATCACCCTCGAGCTGAGCACTCTTACATGTTTTTTTTTGTGTGTGTTCATATTGTGCATAACGTAATATTGAATGCCAGCACAGGCTGTGCAGCAGAACGAGCAGCAGCAGCTCTCTACCATCAACGGAACCGTGACCAGCACCAACTATGCCTAGCTCCCCGCTGCCCCCCACCCACTCTTCGATTCCGCCGCATGCAGCGCATTATTTATGCATGCAATGCTCTTTGAGTCTGCCGCAGTTATTGGCGCTCGTCCGATAGGTTTTGTACGGGCTTGTGTCGCCGACTGCGGTGCACCTTCATTTTGGGCCAGCACATTTTATTGAACTTCAATGGAGTCATTGATCTTCCCAGCCAGACTTTGTTTATTGCAAATGCCGGCTGCACAGTCCTTTTCGGTATGTACTTCTAGTGGTTGCAGTGGTTGCCACACTCGCTCGCTTTAAGCCCGTCCATTAAATTTAAAGACTGGCGTGTGTTTATGTGGGAGTCTCGTCTGTGAATTTGTGAGCGGCTGCTTTTGGTTGACTCTCTGGTTCATTGTGCCCATAAGTCATGCGGATTGTTTAATGTTGTCAGCTGCTTTCCTCCTACTCCGCTCAACACTTTGGAGCAGTCGCCTCTACCGCTAACCAGACCGCCAACAATAACAATAATTTATAAGAATTGATTATGCTGAGTGTGCAATCATAAATCGTCGCCTGCTCGCCCAGATAAGGCGACAACAGCCCCTTGGCCTCTGTTGCAGAAAACATAAACATACCCATCCTGCCCCCCACATACGAAGAATAGAAGTTAAGTCAGTATATTTAAAGCCATTTTGTGGCTTGGCAAAGTTTAAATAAATGTTATTATATGTATATACTTTTCGTTTTGTTCTCCATTGGCGCTCTGCAGTTTCATAGCTGATTTTCCAGAAAGTTTCACTTTTATGGCTTACAATAAAAGTTTTATGCTCGTGCAAATTTAATTAGAGCCATCAATCAGTTCCCGCAGTGGCCGGCAAATAATCTTTATATAGCTTCTGCATCATTAGTAAGTTTCTCATAATTCGTTTGTGTTTGTGTGCTCGCTCGGCTTCTCGCCGCTACAAATATACCATTCAAATAATGTCATAAATAATATTTGAGTTGAAAAAGTAAATTTCGCAAATAAAAGCAGAACTGAAAAGTTAATGTGAATTGTGTGCAAAAGGATATTCAGGGGGAAAAAATTGAGTACTCTTAGATTCTAATAGATTTAGATGCATAAATATGAACTTAACTAATAACTTGATGAATACAGACTTAGAAGTGCTACATAATATTGGGAGGAAGCAGAGAGAGAAAGAGAGAAAGAGAGAAAGAGAGAGAGAGAGAGAAAGAGAGAGAGAGAGAGAGAGAGAGGGAGAGGGTGAGATGGATAAAGAGAGAAAGAGAGAGAGAGAGTGAGAGAGAAATACAGAGAGAGAGAGAGAGAGAGAGAGAGAGAGACAGAGAGAGAGAGAAATAGAAATAGAGGAAAATTGACATTTAAGAGAGATGAAAAAGATAAAGAGAGAAAGACATAAAAATGGACAGGAACAAAGATAAGAACAGAAAGAAATAAAGAGATAGACAAAGAGTGAGATAGATGTGAAAAAAGAGAAAGAGTAAAAAAGAGAGAGAAAATCCGTATTACGTTAATTCTTTATTCTTATTCTGTAAAGTTGAAACCTTAAAAATCATTAGAGTAAACTTCTATACACCAATATATACAGACACATACATTCACACACATACGCACAAATCCATTTATAAACACACCCAATTTATAATGAATTTACTTATATTTATGCATTTCTAAATGCTATTTGGCTGAGATAATCTAGATAATTTTTTCGATTATATACATACCTAAAATCATTTGATATTTTAATGTGGATAAACCGGCATCTGAAAACCAGTCCGGCAGATAATCCATCGCCTCTCATTCACGTCGCCATCAAGTTTTCTGTAGAACAATACGCTTTTATGTGCTCAATCTTGGCATATAATACATTAAAAACAGAGAAAGAGCGAGCGAGAGAGATATATAGAGAAAGAGAGACAGAGCGAGAGAGAGAGAGAGAGCGAGAGAGAGACACAGCTTTGCTCACTATTCGCCCACTCGTAAAGCATAAGCCACAAGCGAAACCCCTGTAAAATTTGCTCACGTTTTGCCCCGGTGCTGGCGAATTATACTCATAAAAGCAAATCATGTCCGGAGTGAGCCCATGAAGAGAGTGAAGACGACGAGTGTGGAGCGCACTCTGGTCTAAGTAGAAGTCAAGGCATTTTATTGATGTGCAAAATGCATGAAATTAGAATTTAAAGTGTGCCAAAGCCGGCAGCCAAAAATAAATTTCAACACATCTTTTAAGATGTGGGCAACAGCTTTTGCGGTTTTTGCCCAGAGTCGTTGGTAATTCGAATGCATCGAAATGCAAATGTAAAAGGCAAAACAAATTATTGAAGCTAACTTAATTACTAAGCCATGTGTGGAGCATAAAGAAATGTTAATTGAATGCCAGCTTTGCAGCCGTTGCTAACTCAATAAAAATGCAATTTGTGTGCAGTGCGTATAACATTTCCTTTATGGGGCATATATACTGAATATATATCGCATACTATATGCACAAATCATTTTAAAATAATTAAATTAAATAAATAAAAATAAATAAAAGGCACGCCATGGCACCATCATGCTGCAAAACTGCAGCATAAAGCATCCTATGTGTGTGTGTGCGTGTGTGTGTGTGTGTGTGTAGAGAAAGCGCCAAATAAAAACCATAATTCGTCTATAAAAATATCGTAAAAAAGTCGGCACAGCAACGACACAGAGGCGCAGTGCAGTGCTGAGTTGAGTTGAGTCCCGGATCCATGTCCATGTCCGGAGTCCGGAGTCCGGAGTTGGGAGTCTGGATGCGGGTTCAAGCTGGAGCTCAGGCTCGGGGCGGGCACTTCTGTTTTTCATGTTGCGGCTGCTGTAAACCGAGCCACTTAATGACTTCCGCCATAAACTATTTTCGGTTCAGCTAAATTCCAACAACTTTATTGCCAGCGCGCAAAAAGGCAAAGCACACAGCCACACACAGAGAAACGACAAAAATTGGCAATGCTCGTATGTACACACACACACACACACACACATAACATATATAAACATCTATATATATATGTATATAAATGCTGTGAAAGTCAGGCTGGTAACTTATATTCCTATAGAGTATGTATATAGGTATGTGCCACATAAAGGGGAGAAATAAGAAGAAGAGGCAGCAGAAGATGAAAAAAAATTTTATGTTTGCACAACATAAACAACATTATTTCTTATGGTCGAAACGAGCAACGAGCAACGAGCAAAGGCGCTTTGTCGACTCCCAAGAACTTTGGCTCCCATCTTCCAGGCACCTACACAAGCGTGAACGGCACCGAAAAATTAATGATCCATAAGCTCGAGAGAAATATAAATCGCACGAGTTCTTAGAATCATATTCATTATTTAAATCTCTAGCGAAAAAAAATATAAATTATTTAATTATTTTAAATCGTGCAATTTATAATAAATTGAATTACAATTTATTTTCTATTTTCCCCTTTTTTTATTTTCTTTGCGAATCTTGAGAGTTATTGAATTCCGGAATCTCTTCATATGCCACTAAAAATTCCCGCAGTCGCAACAGCTTTTAATTGCGCATCTCATGGTTTGGCCTGCTGCTGCTGCTGCTGCTGCAGTTGCAGTTAATCAACTAGAAATGGAGCGACAACAGATACAGATAAATCTACACCCATGCACACAGGTGCGCGACAGGACATCCTCCGCGTGCTCAGCTGTTCTTTTAATTCGTGATTAAAAATTTAATTTGTAATTTCACAAGCACATAAACAGCTTTCAGGTAAATAAATGAAATTAAGCTGGCAAAGGCAAACGGCGCACATGTCCTTGGCCAGGCCGGGCCAAGCTGGGCCAGGATGACGACTTGGTAGTGGAGCTACGCACTCTCTCTACTTGTGTCACATCCTTGATGCGACTGACTGTCTTGCTGTTGTAGCTGTTGTTTAGCCATGCTTTGGCAACAGGAAGTTCCTCCTTAACTGTGTCGCTCTGATGTGTTTGCTTTTCCGGTTTGTTTAAGTTGCACGCGCGCGCCTTTCACTGCAAGCGTTTCAAGTTTAAATTGCTTGGATTTTGTGCGCTTGCACAAAACTGACACTGGAGGACGCCCTGTCCTGCTGCGCCCTTTGCCAGCTACTCTTTTCCTTTTCCTCCCTCTTTTTTTTTCTCTCTCTCGCTTTTTCTGCTGATTGAATTATTCCGCTTCACGCCATAAAGCGCACTGCTGCTAACAACAACAACAACAAAAACAAAAATAAAAAATAAAATAAAACAAAATAAAGAAAAAGAAAACAAAGCAGGAATTTTGTTGCGCTGCTGCCACGAAAGGATTTTTTTTTGTATATATTTTATTTTATATTTATATTATTACCTCAAATATTCGTGCTGCTACGTGAGCGTTTTCTTAGCTTATATATATTTCACAATATTTTTGCTGTGACTCAAACCTGCTTCTGCAGATTCCAGCTCTGATTGCCAGAGCTGCTCAACTGTCACCTCAGACTGACGAGCGCGCTCAGTTTTAACTGTTGCACTCGTTATATAATATTTCTATTTTTTATTTTAACGTATTCACTTATGATAAACTCTTTAGTTAGGTAACAGCTTGCCACTGAAAATGTGAGAGAAATTGAAATCGGAAAATGTATTGAACGATAGATGTGATTTGTGAAGTAGGAAAGGCTTGTTTGATTATATAAATCATATTTAAATAAATAGGAAAATAAATCTTAAGAAAACTACTATAATATTTAAGAGTAAATATTTAATATGCTTAAAGTTTGCTAAATATTGTCTACCAAATTAAAAGAATTTTGCTTTGACTTCCTTAAATGAACTATATTTTCTTTGCTCACCGACATATTTGTGTATAATATATTTATGTATTTATAATATTTATATAATAACAAAATGAATGTCTGACTTTCGAAATTCACTAATTACAATATTTTAAAGATTAAGCCCCTCGTTTTCTTCTATATACTTAAAGAGCTGCTGTGTTAAAACAAAATTGCTGTCACAGCTTGAAATTCATTCATTTGGAAATTCTATACCCAACATCTAAAGACAGCAAAGATATACATATCGAGATATGTACATATGTATTTAGTATATGTAAGGCGAGTTGAAAACAACAGATGACAGTTTTGTGAGCGGTTTTTGGTAAAACAAAAGCCGGCCTGAATTGTGGGCCAGTGAAAGGCATAAAAGAAATGTATATGCATGAATTTCATTTATTAAATAAACATTGCTCGGCTCGGCTATCAATCAAAAAGCATTTTTCATGTCAACTGGCAAGTTTCTTTCAGACTCGACCAGACGGTCTTTGGTCGTGTGTCTCTGTGTATGTGTAAATGATATGCCGAGCACAAGTTTTACAAGAATGAAAATAGGCCTGAGAACTGCAGCAGATGTTGGGCGCTGTTCGCCTTAAGTGCTGCCAAATGAAACCCAACCAAATAAAACAGTCTGAGCCGAAACCAGTTTGCATTTTAATACATATTTTATTTGTTGGACGGTGTGGGGGGTAGGAGTTGTCAGACAGAAGTCAATTTGGCATAACTGAATTTACGCCAAAAGGCACAGCACACGCGCTTTTGTAATGTTAATAAGTAACAGTAACAGTTATAACAGCAACAACAACAACAACAACAACAATAACAACAACGTAAACAAACAAAGAACAACAAGTATAACAGCGGCAACAATGTTGATATATACAAACAACATGCTTAAAGATAATATTCTTAAATTTCGAACGACTGCTAGCAACTTTTGCTACCAGCACAATACAAACACACAGAGACACATACAGAGAGAGGGAGAAAGAGAGAGAGAGAGAAAGAGAGAGAGAGACATACAGACACATACAGCTACAAGACCCAGCACATTCTGAGCAAAAGTAGCGCCAACTTTGATAAGATAACATAATTTCTGTCGTTTGTCACTTGCTGAAACTGACAATTAGAAAAGTTTATCATACAACGGCAACTGGGGTATGCCAATGCCATTGGCGCTGCTTCTTCTACTACTGTTGCCACTGCCACTGCCGCTGCTGCTGCTGCTGCTATTGCTGGGCGGCGTGAGCCCTATAACAATGGGCGTGCCAACCAGCCGACTGCCCGTCGTATGATGTTTGCATGTTACATACACTGAGAAAAAGACAAGAAAAAAATAAAAATATATATATAAAATAAATAAACAAATAAATAAAAATATATAGAAATTATAAAGTTTTATAAAAAATGTTTCATATACAATACATAACACTCTTGTTTTTTTAATGAAAAATTTATTAACTTTTGAAAAATTATTAATAAAATATAAATAGATTATGAATTCTAGTTTAATGAAACAGTATTTAGTTCAATTTTGTATTAAGGGTATTGAGGTAGTAAGCCTTTTAGTTTAAGTATAAAATAGTGAAACATCTTAATATCTTTAATATTTACGAAAAGTGAAGTGCAAACATTTCTACAAATAGCTTCAATTTTTAATAAATTGTTAAAAATTGATTAAAAATAATGAGATATATTTAGGTTTAATAGAACTAATATAATCATAATATATATTTATATATATATAAATAAAATATAAAATATTGATTTTATATACATTATTTGCAATAAATATTAATTATTGCTTACTAAATACTTCAGGAATCAGCAAGCTGATATAAAAATCAAAAATGATATCTGGTCTTCCATATACCAGTCCAACATCTATATTTTTGGCACTTTATATAGTAATACATTTATGTAGCAGTGTATATACATATAGATAGCGACAGACAGTTGTTGAGGGGCCCCGTCCATGTGTTTGCGCCTCAATAAGTTTCGAACCAGAGCGAAGTTTATCTTGGAACGGCAAGCGACAAGCGTCAGTCAAAGTTCTTGTTCGTGTGCTTTTGAAAAATTGGCCTCCCGGCCCTCCAAAGTTGGCGGTGAGGGCCTTGGCTTTAATGATCCAGCGCTGCTTTAACTTGTCAGCCTTTTTGCGATCCAATGCTTAAGTGTCTAGGCAGCTGCCTAGTTGGCATGGCAAATGATTTGTTTCAAATAAATGACTTTAACCATTTGCGAATGCAAAAAAGCCGCAGAGCCAGCCGCAGCACTTCAGCTAAAAAGTAGGCAATGCTTTTTCAGTTTTTCTGTTTGTTTTTGGCTTTTTATTATTTTCGAGTAGCGCCCGAAAAAAAATGAGAGCAAAATAAAGCAAACCTTCAGCTCTTTCTGACTGACTGGCAGTTGCATTTCCACTGCAGTCATTCATTCAAATTTGACGATGGTGGCTTTTTTGGTTGGCCAAAACAAATTTCGCGTTCTGCCAAGCGCAAAACTATATAGTGTATGCTCTGCGTATATATATATATGTATACATATAAATGGTATATGGAATCAAATCAAAAAAAATATATGCAACAGGGAAATGTACAAAAGTTAACTTTGACTAGCGAATGCACTTTAGTTGGACTTAAATTTATATTTTAATAAAGTTCAAATTATTTCTTAGTATTTTAAATTAAACTGGACAAATCAAATGGATGAATAGTATTTACAAGTGTAAACATAACAAAATTTACACTACTTAAAGTACCCATTAGTATACCCTATCTAGGTAGGGGGCAACGCACAAAATAAAGCTAAGCAGCGCGTTTCATGCGCATAAATGCAAAAATATGGTCAAAAGTCTAACGGGCTTGGAGTGCTCGGGCCGCTGTTTGAGTGGCGCTTGAGGTTGGGTTTCATGCAAATAATGAATTGCTATTTCTATGGCGGTTCGCTCTCACCCAAACTCATCCACAGGCAGCGTCAGGTTCAGGTATACATTTTTATTAGGCCTCCGAGTGGACAGCGCGAGCAAACATGAAAGCCTTGTGGTAATAACAATTACATTAATTAAATTTCACAACGAAAAAACTGCATAGAATGGGAGAGAGGGGGGTGCAGGGGGATGAGTTGAAAGAAATGACGTCAGATTAATAAACGCTGTCAACGGTGTTTTCGGCAAAGAAACGGGTTTAATTGAATATTTTTTTTTATATTCCGGCAAACGCTCGTCGCCAGTTATTTTACATCAAGTGCTTATCCCGCCGGAATATAAATGACGTCATTTAAATGTGTACAGTAAGCACGAAATCTCCACTCACACATAGAGCGAGAGTTGGGGAAATGTTAAATTGGGTGAAATAATTGAGCACAATTATTTAAAAACTACAGTAGGAGCAGTAGCAGGAGCAGCGGCAGCAGCAGCAGCAGCAACGGCAACGGCGACAGCAAATAAAATTAAATTAAGTGCCAAGCAAACGGATTGCATTGCATTAATGAAACAATTAAGAAGTTTCGACTAATGAAGCCTTAGTCAGCAAAACGGACTGAATTTGAGGTTCGGTCCGCTGCTATTTAACATACACACGATTCGACACGCTCGCAAATAAATGCAATTAATATTTGCGGCATCCAAGCTAATTAATGTTTATTTTTTCCCATCTTTTTCACCACAATTTCGTGGTTTATTTTCGCTGATTTTTTCCCAATTGCCCATCAGCTCGGAATGCATAAAGCATACTCTCGGCTTACTGAGAGAAAGCAGACTGCTGTTTTTTGCTACTTTCTTTTTTAATGGCTTCGTTTGTTTTACAAATTATTTTGAGCATAATTACAGCAACTTCTAATGAAAATGTTATGGTTAAAATTATTACATCAATTACAGAAACATGTAATAAGCATGTTATAGTTTAAAGCTTAAATAATTAAACACAAATTGTAAATTTGAACAAATATTTTTTAAAATTAAAATTTAGAAAATTTGTTGGTATTAATTTAAGCTGAAATAGTCTTAAGTAATAGTAATTTAAATAAATTTAAATTTAAATTCAAAGAGATAATTCTTCACTTTATTCATTTTATTTAATTTTTATTAATCAAATTTTTTTGTATATTTTGTATAACGAATTTATTTAAATAATTGTAATTGATTATTTATTTTAATATTTTATTTTAGTTTTATAAAATGTATTTTTTATATATTATACAAATATATTTTTGAGCTAGTATTAATTTAATAATATTTTTAGCTGTCGATGTATTTTAATAGAACATTTTCATTTTAATTAATCTGAATAAATTTATTATTAAAATATATTATATAATTGAAATAACTTTAGCTTAACTAAATACGAAATTAAAAGAATGTCAGGAAAATGCCAATAAAAATGGATAATTAAAAGGGCTTTTGACATTTGCTTCGCTTCAGCATTTAAACTGAAATGTTTTACACAACTGTGTTAGATACAAACAAACTTTGATTTGGGTATTAATGATGCCAGCGGCATAAACAACAACAGCTACCACAGGCACACACACATACGTAGGGGCACAGACACACACACTTATACAGACACACATGTTGTGGTTAGTCTGAGCCTGGGTCCTGGACAGGATCTTTGGTCGCTGAACGCTTCGTCTGAGCCGAAAACCCTAATCACGCCGTTTGCGTTGTCTACGTGACCCGCCTGCCAGTGGTTGAATTATGCAAAAAGCAGGCGATGTTGATGGTGCTGGCGGCGGCATTGGCGGTGGGGCTGTCGGTAGCTGCCATCCTGCGGTCCTTCCTATATATGCGCCTGGCATGGAAATGGCTCGACTTAGTGACGCAAATAATTAATTACACAGCGCATGCCGAAAACTGAGGTGAAAGTTGATAAGCTCAATTCCAAAATGCATATACACACAATAATTCCATATGGATGCGCAGCTATAAACAACTATATTTAGGTATATTTAAATTGATATAGAATATAGGTATTTTAATCAATATATAATTTAATAATTTCAGGAATATTCTTAGCAATTCCGTTGTAATTTATGTGGAATAGAAATGAAAACTGGTATTTTTATTAGCTTAAGATGATAAGCTAGCATGTTGTTGATTATTAGTCTATTCATAGATTAGTCTATTCATATTTCCGACAAGACCCAAGAACTGTCTTAGATCTGACATTCATAACTTTTTTCCACAAGACCAAATTTTAGACGCTCTTTGCCATGCCACAATTCCGCTGATAGCGCAGACGCTCACATCGTAATAACTCCACTTTGCAAATACTACACCATACACACTAGAGCAACAGACTTTAATGGAATCGAATACGCAAGTCGTTGCTTTTATGTTAAAATAATTTATACAGGATTTTCTTGTTAATGATTTTAAATACCCAAATTATTAATAATGAAATGAGATTCTGTAGCCTAAAATCAATTATGTAACAAACCTTTTTATTAAACAGATAACTGCATTTAACACTTTCCAAACATAAGATTATACTCACTTGTATAAATATATAGCCTACTTTATGCCTACGTCTCTTTCTGCCAACATGAAATTTTACCCCCTCAATCATTCACTTTACATCGAATAACAAATAACTTTTCACTACAAACAATAATCATACATTACTTTCAACAAGAAAATACTCTTTGTAAACTTCTTCTGCGCGATGTCTGACAACATGTTGGATACGTCCAAAGAGGGTCTGCAGTCCGATGAGCCGGATTGCCTTACCATATTGGCTAGACCGGAGATATTGCCTGATTCTGTGATCTATTACGAAGAGGAAAAAAACAATCGGAAAATGGAAATGATGCGCGATGTATGTGGTCTGTCGATGCCGGTAAGGTGCAGCATGGAACGCTTCGTTACTAACCAAACTAGTCGACTTCCCTTTTTGCACTCTAGCAAATTATTCGATGATGTGCTCACTGGTCGCTACAACCAGATCAGCTTTTCTGACTATCTCAACTGGCCCGACATTGAGCAGCAACAGCGTTCGCCGCACATTACCATGGAAGAGTTCCTAGGCATGAATATCTAAGAGCTATATATAAAAAGATATAGATATGTTGTTTCTTCATTTCTACTTCTGTTTTGCTTAACAATAAAAAACAAATCCGTTGCTGCTGGTCAAGTTACTGCGCGTACTGGAGTTATGATGAGTAGTAATTAGACAGAGCTTACATAAGTTATGTTTCTATATTTATTCCATTACTTATCTTTCACTTCTCTCTTTACTTTTTCATTAACTGTGAAAGAAATGCTCGTACTTTTTACCTTTTCTATTTTTCAAACAATTTTCTCTTGTCTTCTAATGCCATTTTTTGCACTCTTAATTGCTTTCTGCTCATCAACGTGGAGGCTAGACGCGCGCTGCTGTGCACACCTAGCGTTAAAGCCTTTAAAGAACCTCAATTTATGTGCACGTCATTTGACATGCTTATGAAGCGCTCATATTCCATTCCATGTGGAGATGTGGAAAGGCTTCCGGTTTGTAGCAAACCTAATAACTGGAAGCTGTAAATAACATGGCGATTTCTGAAAGCGTCAGTGAAAGAATCAAAAGCTTAGACGGACATGCCCAGCCACTAGACATACAAACACGCCACAAACATGCCACACACACACACACACACACACACACACACGCACATAGCTGTAGAAAGACACATGCACTCAGAAGTCTGCGGGCAGATGTGAGCACACACATAGACGTCAAAGGCAGTTGCCAAACAACACCTCAGCTCATGTAACACCAACACTTAGAAGTTCAAGTAGAAGCTTAACCTGCTGCCGCCGGCGACATTGCCTGGGCTGGGCGGCAGACGTGGAATGAGCGCATCAGAAATACAGAAGGCGAAGTGAGAAGTGAGAAGTGGCAACAACAGAGCCAGAATCCTATGAAGCAAGAGTAAATTAAAACCGCAGACAAAAAACACACACTCACTGAAATGAGCGGCAGCCGGAGAGTGCTTTGCCTCAAAGACTTGGCGGTTTTTCGCAGTATACTTAATGAGGCGCAGCCCAGCGACAACTGCCAGGATTTTCAGCGAAATGGGGACAAATCTGTGTGAAGCACAGCCTTCTCTCACTCTCTCACTCTCTATAGAGCGGCCTGTGCGAAATGTAATATTATTTTATTATGGCGTGTAAGTTGCGCATAACTAATGCGCTCACGACTCGACTAAAATTTCACTCAGCTGCTCATTTGGGACAACGCGAAATATGCATGCATACATATCTACATGCAAACATACCTACATAGATATATAAATTTGTTTTATGGGTCAGCCCGGTTACGTATACGCACGGCTGGTCAGTTAGCAAAACTTTGTTGCCCATTTTCCGCTCGTTCTTCTTTTTGTTTTCGCATGCAGCTCTCGGACTGTAAAATAGAAAGGCATTGCCACAGCCTAATGTGCTGCACGTGCTGTCAGAGAACCCAAAAAAAAACGAGTAGCAAAAAACAATATATATCTCTATATATATATATAAACTATATCTAAATGTATCGCTGAGTGAAAATGATGAACCTTCTATGTGTTGATTATGCGCTTGGCCTACTACAAATACCCGCCGCACCCAACAGCCTGCGAAACGAGCCCCGGTGCTGGGCTCCATGATAAATGATGCCTGAGCAAGTCGGGCGCGCCCCGAAATTCGGCTTGTCCTGCAAGTAGATTAGCATTGAATTTGAATGGAAAATGAAAATGTTTTACACAGAACAAAATGGGCTGCCCATTGACTGGACTGGACTCAGTTCGCAGTCTGTAGCAATAATCAAATGAACTAAATTGTCATAAATCAAAGTTAGTTGGAATTGTCTCCCTCTCTCTCTAGTGAACTCGCAGCAAAGGCATAGATAAAATTTCGGTATACGAAAGCATTTCGATTACAAACACAAAGCGGGAATACTTAGAAGTGTTTGCTGCTCGCTCCACGGCTATTTGTCAGAGCTCGGATGAGAGATAGATAGGAGGTAGCCTGCTTAAGGCATTATTGAATGATAGTTGGCATTGCTATGGGCTAATGTATTATTAGAACTTGTGTGGGCAATGTGTGTGATTGAAGCTGCAGCTGAATGCGTAGTTGAAGTTGGGCACTTTCCATCTGATTCCTCTCACATATTGTAATATTAAAGTGCCTAAACTGTGGACCAGTTTGAATGCATTAAAACAGCTGCTGCTTCCACCTGACTTCAGGTAAACTGAACTGCAAATGACCCAGTTGAGGCATAGTGCAATTGCAAATTATGCTTGACAGGCCTTGTTATTCAACTGAATTTTGTGTGCTGCAAACTGAATTGCAAAAGTGCCCAGCTATAAGTAGACAAATCAGCCAGAACACAAACGGGCAATAAAAGAGAAACCTGAACAAACTTCAAGCCACCTACTTAATTGAGCAATTTTGTCTGCATGCGAAAAACCAAAAGATAGAGAAAGAGTTAGAGAGAGGGAGATGAGGAGAGAGAGAGTGGCTCGAGCACTTATGTACATGCTACTGCTGCCAAATTGTGTCTAAACACTTTACATTGCAATTAGTCGGGAGGAGGTTGCTGCACCTGGCTCGGGCTGACTCTGACTCAGGTGTAATCAGAGCCGCCAGGACAACGCCAAACACATGACTCTTGGCCCCAACTGCAGGCCGTAATTTTATTTTCGTATTTCGTATTGTTATTTCCCAGAGTTTTTCCGTGTTGCAGCAGCATATTTAAGTGCTTTATTTGTTTTCATTTCGTTGTGTGTGCGCGTGTGGGCGTAACAGACGTATTGTTTGGAAAGTGTTGAATTTAAATGGCGACACGTGTCTAGGCCGTGTCCAGCTATCTGGCTGTCTGGCTGGGATGGCAATTGAGGTGTCAAGTGAGAGGCAGGGATCACAGATCTTGGCGGCCAATTGAGGTGCAGTTGGCATTTAAGCAGAGTTGATTAACCGTAGCCGTGGGCTCTGTATTAAATAAGTAGAGATAACTGGCTTGCAAAAAACTTTTAATTGAACAAAGAGGAGTCCGTTGGACGGTAGGGCGGTTGGGTGGTTGGCTGGTTGGTCTTGCATGCCAATGACTTTTATACCTTTTCTGCCCGTTGGCCATTCATAATTACCGAAAGGAAGAAAGGCTGCGCTGCTGCTGCTGTATCAAATAAAAAAGACTGCAGGCAGCCCGAAAAACGCAGACAGACACCAACACACCCACGCACACACACACAAACAAGCAAGCACACAAATAACAAAGCAACGTTCGCGTAGGCAGCGCCTTTTCATGGCGTGTCTGTTGCGGGTGCACTGAACTTGTATAGAAAGCGGTAGCAGCAGCAGCAGCAGCTGGGCTGGGCAGCTGAGGCTGAGGCTGAGGTTGAGGTAGAAAATTGTTAAAATGATTTCCTGCATTGCACGCTACAAAAACTTTAAATGCACAACATGCAACAACAACAGCAACAACAGCAGCAACATGCAGTTCGTTATGGCTACAACATCCTGGCCAGCCGTAGGGCAGAGCCCAGGCTATGGAGGCTGCGCCCGAAGTTCGCGAAGCGAAACTTGTGAAACTTATAAAGCCTCAACTCCTTGCCAGTTGATTATGTACAGCAAGTCTAATTAAAAGCAGTTGATGTTGCCATATTGGTCGCTTCTTCTAGTGCCTTTTCGCCATTATTAAAGCATACATTTTTGTTGGGCGCGCAATGAAAGCGGAATTAATCTGTTGTATTTTGCCAGCAAAGTAGTAAATTTTATAATGGAAATTTGTATAATGTATTCAAATTAATATTTAAATTTATTACAATTTTATTTTAATAAAATTAATATTTTAATTAGTTTAATGACAATATAATTTATGAAAGGACATTTATGAAAATATTTAAATAAAATAATTAAAAACAATTGCAAAAAAATTAAATTATAAAGCAGAAAATGCATATCTTGAAAGCTTTTTAAGAGTTTGCTAAAGCGAGCTTACTATGTATTCACATAATTTATATACAGTCGAGTCCCGATAATTCGAAATGGCAAGGGGATTATTTTTTTTTCGATTTACACAGCAATTCAAATTATCGAGACTCGACTGTAACGAATTTTTTTCAAGGGGATAGAGTTTTTTTCGATTTATCGCGATTTGTGATTTAGCGGGGTACAAATTATCGAGACTCGACTGTATTTTACACAAAAGTTAAGGCAAAGTTTCAAAAAGCTTACGAAAGTATACTTGATACATGTTCGCAGTCTTAAGTCCGCTAAAATTTAACATAGTTGCTCTTCTTTCAGTGATCAACCAACAAAATTATTCAATAAACAAACTAAATTTAGAGTTCCTCATATTCCAACTCCTCCTCCACATTCTCGAAAAGTATTTGATATGAGTTCGTTCACTTTCGATTTAGGCACATGCGATTAAGTTGGCATAAGAAACAGGCCAAAAGATTTGAAGCACTTTTATGCAAATGCTATATTTAATCATCAGTCAGCTACGTAATTGCACAGAGCAATAAAATTAATCAGAAATGCTCAGAGAAAAAAACAAAAATTTACGCTAAATTGAGCAGCGCAGATGCCGCCATTCCTTAAGGGCAGCAAAGGCCTCTGCATGTCTGTGTGTGTGTGTAAGTGTGCGTGAGCGTGTGTGCAGATGAATGCCAGCTCGTATATAAATCGAACAATAGCAAAAGTAATGCTTATCAATTATGAATCAATGAAAGGCAAAGGCAAAGCACAGGCAACAGCCAACACAAAAAAAGAAAAAAACGAAAAACGCCAGAAATTGTACAATTGTGCGGAAAGGAGGCTTTGAGATTGGGCAACCCCCCTGATGCGATATACAAACGTCGTACATATGTCGTCATTACGGTCGCATTGTGTTTGTTTTAATCAGCGGCTGTGGCGGCGGCAAAATGTTTGCAGCCTAGCCGAAGAAAAACGCTGAAACGGTTGCCAACAAAAAAAAAAAAAAACGGCATCAAGCAAATCAAATCGGCAGCAAATAAACCAAGTGAAAGTGTTGCCAGTAAGTGCTGACAGCGCAGATACCCTGTAAATTATATTAACTTGCTGTAATGGATAAGAGTTTCAGCCCACAAGTTAAGCTATTTTTATTATTAATAGAAATTTACAAATATTTGTGATGCCTTTAGCTGAATCAGCTGGGAAAGGACAAGCTGAAGCTATAGCTAATGCTAGGAAGACTTAGAGCCACACAGCTCCACGCCCGCATAACTCTATGCCCACTAAAGGGTATAGAAAGGCATCTCGTTTTCTGCGTATATTTCGTTTTTATCGTCGTATATCGTTCTATACCGCGCGTTCGCATTCGCATTGCCTTTGCCTTGCCTTGCTTTCATTTCGGTGAGCTTTACAGGCTTTGCCCCTTGCCAGCTAGTCGGGCTGTCTAGTTAGTTGGCTGACTGGCTTTCTGCTTGCCGCCATTTTTATTTCCAATTGGGAAGCAATAAATGTGCGCGTGCGTTGGCAACACTACCAACAGGAGCAGCAACAGCAGCAACAACAACAGCATCAGGCTTGCCAAACAATGAAAAAGACAAACAATCAGCAATCATGCCAAAATTTGTTTTCATTTTTGTGGCGCCCGCAAACACACGCATACAAATACCAACACACACACATACACACACATACACAAAGGCAGATGCAGACGTCCTATGATTGCCGGCAGGGCCATTTGGCATTGATTGAAGTGTATTTGTCATGTAGCCAAAAAGTGTTGCTGTTGTTGCAGCAACTCCTTCATGCGGCGGGCCCTAACAAATTACTTCAACCATTCGACCGACAGCCAGTCAAATTCGACAATTGTCTACATTGCTCAACTATCGACTACAATCTATTGTTTATCGTTATCGGTCTTTATGGCTGAACAGTTCTCCGAGTAGCTGATTTCGCTTGTTGCCCCAATGTAGTTTTTTCCCAAATCAAAAGAAATTGATTAGAAGAACTTGAGCTTGTTTTATGTTTACTCTTTAGAGTAAGGAAAGTAAATGTATATATAGATTTATAGGTAAATATATATATATAGATTGTTTGTATATTTATTTATATAGTTAATCTCACCTAGACAACTTTGAGTGGGCATAATTATTTCGTTGGCTTGCTTAAACATGTTTAACATCTGGCTCAGCAGGTTGCGGTTGCCACTCAAACAGCGACATCTTATTTAGTAAACCCACACACACTCACACATAGACATACACACACACACACACACACTCATATATATGCAGATTAACCATAATTTTAGTGCCGCCTGGCACGACAACCACAAATTTTAGAATTATGACATGAACATGCCATTGCTCGGAACGCTGTCACGCCCATTTAGCTGCACATATTTTTTCATTTTCTATGACATTTGCACGAACCCCAACACGACAGGCAGGTAATATAAATAAACATATATATATCAAGGTGGTATATATGCAAAGGCATATCGCATGGTGTAAACAACAAATAATAATATATGCATAAAGCTACACTTAGCTCGTTTCCGTAGCTGTGATTGAACTATTTTCACTATCCAGATTTTGAGTAGGATAATTGATAGGGTGAATGCTTAGGCAGGTAAATAATGGGTTTATATTCCAAGAAATAGAAAACTAAATAAGTTAAAAGCTAGACTTCGCTATAGAGTGAAATGCTTAAATGATTTCAATTGAAATTTATTAAATTTATTGAAAATATTTGAATATTTTTATGATAAGTTCAGGTTTCACAGCACTCGTGACCTAAAGCTATCATAAAAGTATTTCTGAACTGATTAAGCAATGCTACGCATTTATTTCGTAACATTTGCATTTAATTTGTTAGTTTTAATCACATTTGTAGGGAATTGGCAGGCAACTAGCTGCTAAGATATGCGCAGGAAGTGCCAAAAAATGCTCAATAAAAAGCAAGTGGCACAATAAAAACCCATTAATGGAGCTAAAGTAGCAAAATAAGAGAGCGCTGATAACAAATAATAACATTTAGATAGACACGCAAGGAAGCGCTTTGCATTTGCCATTACCAAAAAAAAAAAATCCGACTGCACGCAACGGACACGCAAGACTTGAGGCAAAAGTCAAGGAACGAATCTATTTGGCAATTGAAAATGTTTTTTTTTTCGAGGGTCGCTGCCAAAGTCGAGACCGTTGTCAAATGATGAGAACACGTGCGGAAATCTACTGAAGCTAGCCAAGGTTCAGAGGGAAATTGTCATAAATAACAAATGGATATTGCTCAGGCGAGAAAGCATAGAGCTCGACAATACTTGGGGTATATGTGAGAGATGATATTGAATATATATATAGCAAATATAGTTGACTTTATATAAGTCTAGAAACTAATATTTCTGTAGCTTTACAATAACAGGGTATTGCCTAGTTCAGCTTTGGCCAATTCTCACTATTTCATTTGTTTCGTTACTTTCGGCTGTTGGCTTTGCCTAGCTTTTGGCACTAAATTCCGTTCTAGTTGGTTGTGAACGAGTGCGTGGGAGGCGGATGCGGGGGCGTGGGTAGTCGGTCGCTTGTGTGTCGACTGGGCTAAAGTGAAAATCACACTATATTTCAATTTCATGCGGCAGTGCACAGTGCGGCGGCGCGTCTGCAGATTTATGACTAAATTCACATACAAGCAGCTAATAAAATGCCGAGCTAAGCATTTGCTTTGCTTTAAAAACGGAAAACTATTTTGGCGAATGTTTGCCAAAGCTGATTGCGTATACGCAGCGTGTGCACCCCCCAATGTTTATGGCGGCCTTTGTCGCTGGCTCTTCTATAATTTTTTCTCTCCGTTTTTCTTCTTCCTCTTCAACGTCTTGTGCCCTTCTCTGCTCTTGTGCTCAATCTCTTTTGCTAAAATATTTCTTGTGTCAGCGTTAAAATTTCACTGAAGTGCCTGTCGCCTGTGCAAACATTGTAGCTTCTTTTTTTTGCTACTTCTTCTTCAGCTTTTTTTTTTTATTTTGTGCCCTATACTCAAGGGTGTTGCAAAGAGTTTATGCTGCTGCTACTGTGTGTGTGTGTGTGTGTGTATGCCTCAAAACTTTGATCCCTTAATGCCAATAAAACGTTCGCATGTCTTCCAGGCGTGTTGCGTCAGTTTTTATGCTTCCCGAGTTTTGCATACTTCAATGCATGTGATGAACTGCCTGTCTGGCTGCCTGATAAGCAGCAGGCGGCAATTTTTGGCGGCTTACTGCCAAATAGGCTGCCTGCCTGTCTGACTCCTGACTACTGACTCCTCGAAGCTCATAGCTGGCTGCTAGCAGCCGCTGCAAAGTTTCTCTGCACCAGCTGCCAGTCCAAAAATGGCGTCCAAATGAGCTCGACTCGCCCTGGGCTATGCCACAAAAGCTCGCTAATTATGACGCGTGCGAAGTTATGGCGCGTCCTGCCTGTCCAAGCAAGAATGCTTACGCAGCCCTTTAGCGGACGTGATGCAGCAACAATGATGCGTTAATTGCAAAAATAATTAATAATATTGCCAAGCAACTATTGCCACGGCTGCCACACGCTGCACACTGTACGTGTAACAGGACACACATTATGCGCCGGCATTAGATTATGTAACTTAATCTTTGCTAACGTTAGATAAAATATAGAAAAATAATGTATATGAATTGTATAGAGCTGACTGAGATTACTATTTAACGCATAGAAGTTTGAGTGAGAATAATAAGTTATCTATAATAATATTTGACTTCAAGTTTGGTTTGGGGTAAGTTAAGAAACAAGTTGAACTCATTGTTAGCCTGCTACATCGGAGTTGTTAATCAAATGAAATAATATAATCAAGCTATAGGAAATTAATGTTACTATAAACAAATTCAAAATATTTATATAAATATCTTATATTTTGATATCTTTAAAAATGTAGACAAATAATTTATATAAATGTACATATAATAATTGCTAAGACTACGATAATATTTATTAAATTTTAAGGGAAAAAAACTTATTATTATTATTAAAAAGTTTACATTTTGAATAATATTTTAATTAAATTTGATTTGGCGTTCACTTCGTGAATGAGTATAAAAATTGAGCTCATTCGCTCTGGCTCTCTGTCCCTTCTTCTCTCTCTCTTTCTCTCCCTCTCTCTTTCTCTCGCTTCCTCTCTCCCTAGAATTATTAATATATTGAAAGGCAAAATTTTTTCCCATTTTCGATTGGGTTCGGCTTGATGTTGAGTGCGTTCGCTCGCACAGATGATGGGAGCGAGCGTATGCCATGGGGGCAACTGTCAAGTGCCTTTCATGTGTCAGATGCTGCGGCTGCTGCTATCGCAAAGCGCATCTTTTGGGGCGATGCTGTTGGCATTTTGACATGTCGCTTATGTTGTGCGAGCGCTTGCTTAGAATGCGTTCCTTGTCAAAGTGCTGTCAGCTTTGTGTCAGTTGGCGGAGTCGGCCAAGTTTGGGCGCCTCGGCTCATTGCACATACGCCCTGTGGGCCTGGCCGCGACGTAGCCAATGGATCGGCTAAGCGAGCAGGCGATGAGGCAGTGGCAACAGCAGCATTTGCTTGTGGCCTGCTTGCTCTTTTAATTAATATTGATGCCGCATTAACAATGTGTATTTTTGGGGAAGGCACTGATTAAATGTGACTAATGATTTTTGATGGGGCTCAAACAAAACGCTTTGTTGCCAGTCTAATTAAGCTCGGTCGTGGCTTGAGCTGATGCTGCCAAAACAAATGCGCATTGTGTTTAAGGCTTAATTACTGCGGCTTCATTTAAGCCAGGCCATGTTGGCCAGGCTTGTCTGGGCGGTTTTGTTTAAAGTTTTACTTGGCCAAAAACGAGTGAGTTGACTGCAATTGTTTAGCTGCTTTTTGTTCATGGAACAGAGACTATTGCTTGCTGCCAGAGATTATTGAAACCGTTTTCTAATCAGCACAAAGTGCTACGAATTGTGTTTGTTGTTTCACTTGTGTGTGTGGTCTCTCCTCCTCTCTCACCCACTCTGTCTGTCCATAAACTTGACTATTTGACTTGGGCAATGCATGCACCTTCGAGACAGAGCCCTGTAACCAGGCGCATGCACTGATACGAGCCAGCTGCGCTGCCGACGAACCAATCTAGCAGCCAGCCAGGCCAAGCTACACAGTTGTCACAATGACATTGGCATCAGCAGCAGGTCAGCCAGGATATGAATGTGCTATCCTATTTGCTCTGCTGTTGTTGTTTAGCAATGCTCAGTGCAACTATCTACAATGCGAACTGGTGTCGAGGGTGGGTGCTATGGCGGTAGAACGAGTGCGGTCAACCCAAAATTCATTACACTGAAAGCATTTTTATTTTCAGTTTACGCTCAGACATTATGGCTGTTGCAACTTGTTTGGCACATTGTTGTGTGTGGTTAGAGTTGTGCTTGATTTCTGTTTAGTTGCACACATGAGGCATTTCAATCTTGCAACCGAAGAGCAAAGCAAGTGTATTAATTATACTAGCTATACTGGGAGAAAATTTCAATTAAAACCGCGTCAATCTTCATCCGCAACAGCTGCTAAACAAGCATTTGTTTCTTTTTTTGATTTTTTTTTGCACTATTCAACAAGAGAATACATTGAAGAGCTATACATATGAGCGAACATTCTAGGCTGCTCACTCCATGCTCTTTAATTATAAGAACCATCAACATAAGCCTTCTCTTTTTTGCTACTATTTTGCTGAACATATTCAGTTTCTTGAACCTGAAAAATGTTGTTGAGTGCAATCATATTGTTCACTGGGCACTTACTAAGCCAATAAGCGTACGTTTTTACATCTTCAATGGCTGGCAAACCGAGCGAATGGCAATTGGTGTTGAACAAGGAGTAAGTCCGTATCGGAAAGGCTGGCCAAAGTGAACAGACAAGAGCAAGGAAAGATAATAAAACTTAGCAGCTCCAAATGAAAAATGCAAGCTTCAAGCATACGCAATAGCAGCGTGGCCAAAGGCAAACAAAGGCCAAGGATTGCGTCAAATGAAGCGCACATTTGTGCTGCTGCTGCGCCGGCTGCTGCTGGGTTTGCCTTTGGTTTTGGTTTTGGTTTTGGCTTGTCCGACCATTGTCTGAAACGCAGCGACAACAATGCAACTTTTGTGCCATACTCGACGTATACGCAATCTCCACGGGACTAGTTGTTAAACAGCCAACAAAGAAAACTGTTGCTGCCCACTGAAACGATGAATTTCAATTAACAAAGGGAAAAATTGCCAATGGCCCCAGACCAGCATGTCATTCAGCAGCAGCTATTGCTCATGCCATATAATCGTTATCGACAAGCAATCTTAAACAGATGCGATAAAGATAACAAGACAGCACCATAATGAGCCATCAATTCTCAATAGTTGACAATTGTCTTTCAACTTATTATATATTTTTAATGAATTTCATTGTTTATGGCAACAATTTCGCTTTCAATTTTGTGCAACCAGCTCTATAATGTTAGTTTAGTTCGCATTTCGTTGCACATGCTGCACATTAGGAAAGTCAACAAATAGTTTCAAACACGCGCACACGACGAGCTCAACAATTACAGGCAACATCACGTTTGTAACAACAGCATTTTAATACAAAGAGGAGTAGCAGAATACGCTTTTTAATTTGTGCAACGGACACCACTGGCAAGCGGCCACACGGCGTATACGCAACGAGGACTTGCACAAGGCAGGCGAGCGCCACACAACCGACCATAACAAACGGTCCAAATTATGTACGTGTGTGCGCAATTTGTGCGCCCAAAAAGTGCTACGTGTGTGTGACCCAAAATCATTAGCAATATGAGCAGCAGTTTGCATTAAAAACAATGCCCAAGCAACGCCACGAGATAAAAAAAAAACACACACTAAAAAGAAAGGAAAAATGTGCAAAAAAAAATGTTACTGTGTTGCCCCTTTTTGTGTGGGGCCGAAGGTTAAATTAAATGGCTAAATGATAAGCATTTGGGTTAAATTGCTAGCTGACACACACACACACACGCATACACCTACACACATGCACACATACATATATTCACATAGCTACAGGGAAGCAAACTCCTTTTTTTGAATGCGTGTGCAGTCGCGTCTAATGTTTTTAATAGCAAAAGTTATAATGAATTTGTTAAACAACAACAACAAGTAGAAGAGCAAGAGCATGAGAGACTGTGGCATTAATAATAAGCGGATTCTGGGCATAGGGCTTTGATTGTCTGCCCATTTGTTTGCCTGTTTGTGTTTGAGGCATTGGGCAGAAGAGGCTTTTAGTGTTTTCTGTTCTCTGTTCTGTGTTCTGTGCTCTGTGTGGACCCTGTATAAATTACGAATTTTGTCAACGTTACCAACCACCGAAATTATGCTATGTTTTTTGGTTTGTTAGGCAATCAGCGACGGCAGCGAAGGCCTTTATTTTATTTTTAGTGAGCTCTTTGCGGCCGACAAGCCTGTCAGCATTAAGTGCCCCTTTTATGCCCTGTACTCATCAAATCTTTGGCAATGGGGTATCAACACAATTTGTGAAGTGATTTGAAGCGGAAATATATAAATAAATGATATTGATATTTGTTTGATATTTGTGATTTGGAGTTGAAGATTTTACGAGGTGATTTTTAGCTATGATATAAGGGAACAAATATTTTCCAAATCATTTTTATAAATGACAAGTTGATGGTAATTTTATTTTGTGCTTATATATATATTATTTTTACCTGAAGCTCAGCTCTCATCTAAAATATGAAAATATCGAAATGTAGTAGTCACCTCAGTTATAAATTTTATATGGCTTATATCATAAATAAGCAGCTCTTGGATATGAAAATGTTATTGAATATGTATTTGTTTATTTTAATTTATTTAATTTTAATTTTTATTTATTTAGATACAGAGCTGTTAAGAATTCCATTTGAATGGAAATTCAAAATGGGTTTTTGTTCTGAAAACCCATTTTGAATTTCCATTCAAATGGAATTTTTAACAGCTCTGTTTAGATAGAATTAATTAAAATGTTTTTGTGTGTCCTAATACTTTTATAATTTTACAATTCAAACTTGGTTGTCTTTTCTGCTATGATTATTTTTAGTGATGATAATTTTTATAATATTTAATGGATTTTCGTCTGAAAACACTTTATTGCAAAAAAATAAAAGCCTTAAAATAATTGTTTATATATTTAAATACATTTTAATTATTTTTTAAAAGTCTTTATGGACAATTTTCAAATAAGATCAAATATGGTCATTCAATGAAATATTAGAATACCATTTTATACAATATATACGACCTGGCTGACAAAGCAAACCCCAAAGCAAGCTGCTGTAGTTAACACAGTGAATCACTATTAATATTCTTTAACTTTTATTCATATACAATTGCCATACTTCAGCTCAGATACAGGGTATTTAGTGCACATTCATTCACTTTCTACCAGTTTAGCTGTATTTTTTTGTATGTGCTTCACTTTGTGAGTATGTGCTGCGCATTTTAAGCAAATATTTTGTGTTTTTTTCGCTGTTTATTTTTTATATTTTCGGCATTTTTTATTGTGTTTGTGTTTTATTTTAATCACGCAAAATATTGTGCATATACTTAATTAAGTGCTTGTTAACATTATTTGTGTTAAGCATATTATTTGGACGGCCAATTAAAGAGAGGCCAGTTAGGAATTTCAATAAAGCTTAAAGTATTGAAATTATATGAAAGACTCTAAAAATCCAATTTTATTAAAATCTTTATTTTGAGTTTATATATAAGTTTGATGACTTAGCACCTGATACACATATAAAGGTGCTTCAATAATTATAAGAGAGATTTAGCCAAAATTAATCTGTATCTGTAAGCTAGTGGCCACAACTTATTTTCAGATATGGCTAAAGTTTTGCGGTCTTTAAGCAAACAGCTCGTTAGGCTAATGAAATTTTTGCAACACTCGGGCAACAGCAACTGCATGCCTCTGCATCCGCATCCGTAAAATGGCAACGGTTGCCCGCAGCTTATCAGAGCATCAGCCGCATCAACAAGCTGCATAGAAAATTCAATTTGGCCGCACTAATTGAATGGTTTATTTTGACAAGGTGGGGCACCTGTTAGCAGATAAGCCCGACGGGCATATTCGATGCACAGCACAAATACAGACACAAACACACACACACACACACACACACACACATGCATGCATGCATGCATGCATGTAGCACAAATTCGATGAGCTACAGTTTTAGGGTAACAAAAATGCAGCTGCGCATTGTTGACGGCGATTTATGGCCACAAAAGCAGCATTACATAACATACAAATACCACACATGCCACAAAATATAACAAAGAAAATATTATATGTATATTTGGTTAAATATGCATTATCAAATACCTAGCCGAAGATTGATGTGACTAAGAATGTCGTTTTTGAATCAAATGTTTCTTATGCTTGGGAATGTCTTTGACTATTGAATCGATTGTATCAGAGAACAGTCGAACGGATGAGTAAACTATACATAAAAAAAAAAATAAAATAATTTACAATATATATTTTATGTTATATTTTACTTACTCATGAATATCTTTTTTGTGTTCTTCAATGTAATCCCTTTCAGATATGATAGACTTGTGACAACAAATCACTGCGTGCGATTTTGTTTAGCTTCTTCTTCAATGCTGTCTTTATCTCTACAATTCTAGTACAGCGTCGTCTTCTCATGGATATCTTCATGGGTTACAGCTGGGGAATACTCTGGCTGCAGTATCTTTAGTGTCTTGGATTTTTTGTTTGCTAACAATAAATAATTATTCTAATTTCTCTGAATATTATATTTTCATTAACCTCATGTACATTTAGATAGAAATATATTTTCAAACATGTTCGATAAGTTAATAAAATTTAACTACTTGGCTAAGCACAATGACATAATAAACTTAAAAGGAACTCAAACCTACACACAGTCCAAAACAAATTGCAGTTCAAATCAGCATTATCCTCCCACACGCCCTTACGCAGCTTTGGGGCAAGCAGCAGTTTATCTTTTGGTTTGTCTTTCTCTCACTCTCTCTCTCTCTCTCTCTCTCTCTGTCTCTGTCTATTATGCTAGTTAGTTTGCGGTTGCACTTGCATCTTCGACTTGTTGTGGCATTAACAAAGTCGTTGATCAGACTGCGCTTGTATTCGCTCTTGTTGTTGTTGCTGTCGCTGGCATGTGTTGGCAGCATGGCTCTAATTGAAATATTTTATTGCCAGTTGCAGTTGGCTGGCTGCTGCCAGTGGGGCGCATTAATATTCATTAGAGGCAGCAAATGCATTAGTAAATTGCTGCGGCTGCGACTGTAACAGCGACTGCGACTGCGTTTGCTCATAAATACGGACAAAATACTTGGCTAGCTGTTGGCCAAGCAAAAGAAGAAGCTGAAGAAAACGCATTTAAATGCTTTAAACTTGAAGCTCGACAAAAACAGTTTATTTGCGGAAGTCATTAAGTGGCTCGTCTGGCCGCAAGCGGAAATGCGCTCGGCCCGCAATCTCATGGCCGGGCACTTTCCCTCTAGCTCCATCTCCATCTCACTCTCCAGCTTGTGCTCTGCGCGCTCTGCTTCAACTAAATTAGTGTCGCTTATTGCGGTTGGCAAATTTCAAGTTAAATTTTGTATATTTTTTTTTGTCTTCTCTGGCTGGCTGGAAAATATTACGTATACGCCTACGCAGCAGTTGGAACCGCAGAATGCAAATTTGAAATTTGTTGGCCTTTTCCTTGGGCACGTCGTCGCAGCTGCAGGAAATGAAGTTGAAGTCGCTGCATTACCGCAAAAAGGCGACGTTGCAACTACTTCGTTTTACAGCTACATAAGAGAGAGAAGAAGCTGTGGAATTCGGTTTCCGGTTTAATTTAGCAAACGTTTGCTGTTTTATTTGTTGAGCCACAGTCGCACACAAAAAAGTGGAAGGCGGCAGAGCCATTAGGAGGCCGAGATTTTCTTTTGGCTTGACACTTTTTATGCTGGCACTTTAAGTGCTTTCGCACTGGAAAGTCGAGAGAAGAGTGCTTGGCCTAAGTATTAAGAGAGAAATATTTTACTTTGCTATGAACTTTAGTTTTTATATTTAATAGGAAACTCGCACTTATTTGTGAGCTGACGATACTTAATGACCTTCGCTTTACTTTCGCCAAAAACAACTCAATTTCTACTTGAATTTGCATATCTTTGATTAATGTAAACGTTGACAGCAGCCCAAATGATCTTCGACGCTTAATTTCGACTGTGTGTCAAATCAGAAAAGAGCCTAATTTGATGCGCTAAACATTCAATTACGTTTTGCTTGTATGTAGGTAGGCAGATGGCTAGTAGAACAAGCTATCAGCCAGCATCAAGCGCTCCCACAGGGGTTATGCGAGCAATTAAACGCAGCCCGACATGGTATAGCGGATAGAGAATTTACCCATTTGGCTGTGGATAGATTGTGTGTGGGTGTGTGTGTGCAAGGATATATTGTACATATTGGCAATGTGCAGTCATTTGTTCATTAGCGCAGCGCATAAAACTCATCAAAGGCAATTAACATTAACGCAGGCAATCAGCGTGCTGGCCGGAACGCCATGGCCAACACGCTTTTGTCTGGTCGTCCTTGTCAGCGCCTTAAGGGCTCTGCCTATTCGGACTATGCTGGTATTGACCGGACGCACTCCCACGACATTAATTATCTGACTCTGGCTGGCCAATATCCCAACAAAGTGGCAATATTTGAAAGTCTATTAAACGCTATGCCTTGGCTGATTTGATTGTATAGGCCAGCAATAGCGCGTCTTTGGTCAAGGCGTGTGCCAAATATTGGCCGGGTGTGGGCTTATTATAGAACATGGAATTGAATATGAGAGCCAAGTCAAGTCTGTGTGGGGCAGGGAGGGCGATGCCAGTTGGCAGCGTAAAATCAAAGCCACAAAAGAAATCCCAGTTTGCATATTAACAGCAGCTGCTGCCCAGAGCGAGCTGTTCGGAATTGGTATGGCTGGCAGGGCCAGACTACATAGGTATAGTGCTGGCATAGTCCTGCATATCCTTTGTCAAACTGAAAATGCAAATTGCCATGACATGCCTTTAACCATTTACCGCACAGGCAACGAGCCTTTTTTTGCTTTTCTTTTTCCCCCTTTCCATCCACTTCATGCTCGGGAATAAAGTAAAACGCAGAAAGATTTCAGCAGTGGACATGAAAAGCAAAGAATATTTAGGAATGTTTCAACTATTCACGACTGGTAGATACCCTGTTTGAAGCGAGCTTAAGGTACCCAAACAGCCTATCCTCAATAATCACACCAATTTAAGTTATATATCTCTCTTACATTCCTTTCTGACCTCCTTCTAAAACTTGACTCTCTACAACTAGTTTCACATACCCATTTGCATAGTAAGCGAAAACTTTACCAAAGAAATCGGTTTCTGTTCATTTTTTGTTTTTTGCTTTCTATTTTTACTTTTTGTTCCATTCCCTTTTTTCAAAAAAAAAAAGAAGAAAACATGAGCCAATTTTCGGGAGCCTTTTGACCATACGTCTGCGGTTAAGTTTGCTGTGCCCCATTCATTCATCCCATTAGATCTACACGGGCTGCAGGGACACAAAAAAATAAAGAGAAAACTTTGAGCCCAGACCAGGTTCGAGCTACACAAATTGTTTGGGACGTAGTCGTCGTCGTCGTTGTCGTTGTCGTATTCGTAGTTGTGAGCTGTGCTGTGTGAACCAATGCAAATTTTTCCCCTAGGTAACCTTCGTGCTTTGATTGATTGATGGGCAGGTGGTGTCGCGGCTGCTTCCTGGTTTGGCTTTCGTCTTTTCATTATTTTGTTTTTTTTTTTTTCTTTGTGGGTCGCAGGAAAATTGAATTTAATTTGTAGACACGCATATTGCCCGGCCTTATGCAAATGCTACCTTTTTTTTATGCAATTGGTCAGCCTGGCGAAGGTGCCAGATGAAGATAGTGTGTGAGAGAGCAGAGGGGGCTTTGGGTTTTGGTTTTGATTGTTGGGCATTAAGCACTTTTGACATTGTTTTTCGATTTCTAGGGAAATCAAAGACAACCCAAACGCAGAAGTCGTTGCGCAAAGCCCAAGTCAAGGACTTCGAGAGCCGCTGCTTGAAGGGCAAATCGGCTAAAATCCTGTCCCAATGCGCCTTCAATCAAGCTGTCAAAGGCGCCGGGATGGACAATGAGATTTATTGTCAAAATTAATTAAAAATTGTAATGAGTTCTGTCTGGCCGAAATCAGTGGGGCTCAAACTAAATACATTCGGATTGGCATTGGCGTCAATTAATTTGTTTGGCATTTCGCAATTTTATTTAAAATTAAGCGGCGCGCATTGGCGTGAATTTCAATTAGAACTGCGTCGGAACGTCGAACGCGCCGGTCAATATTAAGTGGCGGAGTTGCATGCAATGAAACATTTTATGCCAATTTGATTGGCTTGTTCGCTTCGCAGCAGCAACAATCCAAACCAACGACAACAACAACTGCAACAGCAATTTGCAAGCGCTTGTTATCCACGTTGAATATGGCCAATTGCTATTTTATTTGGCCAAAATGCACACACGCTTAAATTGCTTGAATCGCTTCCAAATGTTTAGTAAACCAAAATCCCAAATTCTAAATCGTTGGCTTTAAATTCATTCAAAATTATTTACAGCTGCCTGTCACTCGTTGAAATGCAAATGCATTTACAAAGTTGTTCATTTTGTTCTGTTCACTTATTGCACTTCACTTCAAATGCCAAACATATATACAAATACATAAAGAGTTTTTTTTTTGTCACAAGTGCAAAAACTTGTTAACTTTGAGACAGCCGCCAGGTCAAGGAGCATGTTGATGGGCGTGGGGCTGGGAAAGGGCATGCCAATGCCACATTGGGCACTCATCGCATGCTGGTTGCGAGCTGAAGGCAAAATGTGCACAAATATGACTTGGAGCATGGCATCCGATTATATGCATGCCCAGAGCAGCTTATTTGACTACAAAAATTCAGATTACTTACAAATATGCCAAATATCCAGAGCCCTGAAAAAAGGATTGCTGCTGAGTGATTCTACGGAAACACTGCAAAATTTCAAACAAGTTTTGTGTAAAGAGCTTGGTTTTCATCGAAATTAATAGAAAAAGAATTTAGATATGAAAGTTTTAAATAAATTAATATTTGTTAATGAAAGTGAGTTAACGTAAAATTATATTAGATATATGCGAAAGTACGTTTTCATTTGGTTTAAGTTTTGTGTAATGCAGCACTACTATTTTCATGAGCACTACTATTTTCATGAGCACTACTATTTTCATGAGCACTACTATTTTTATGAGCACTACTATTTTCATGAGCACTACTATTTTCATGAGCACAACTATAATTTAAATAAAATATATTGCATATACAATATAATTCTAATTTTTATCATTGAAAACTTAAATATTTAAGTATTATAACAATTAAATATTAAAGCACTACTTAATCGCTATAAATAACTGTTCTCAGACACTCACACACAGACACACACACACGCACTCATAGAAGCACTATCGAGCCATTCATCTTTAATTAGCCTAAATAAGCCAAACTCTCGACAGAGTTTTAATTTTGTAAATTATTTCAAATATTTGTCGATTAGCTGCGAGCTGCAGAGGCTACCGAGGCTACCGAGGCTGCCTGGCCATTGTAGTAAACTTTTTCAATTAATTTAGCACACAATTGCGGTGGTAAATTCGTTTACCTTAATGCTGCTCGCAAAACCGAAATCGAAGACCTGCAATTGTGGTGGCGATTTGACAAATTGTCCAAGTGAAAGCTCTTTTGTTTCGCTCAACGCCTGACCGGAGTCCAGGGCATTGGAATTGGAAAAGTCTGGTGTAGTCGGGTCAGAGCTCAACCCTAAGGCATTTCGCTTCATTTGTAATTTCACACTGGTTGGCAGGATGAGGCGATGAGCAGATCCTGCAGGTGATAAATGGCGAAAAGAGCATGAAATAATAGAAAAACATTCGCTGGTCAGCGGGCGAGCGTAAATTTAACCACTTGGCGGCCAGTTGCACGTGTCGGCTTAAGTTGTTTTCACACCAACATACATACAGCAGGAGAGAGAAAATCCAAATCCAAAGCCGGCCCTAATTTTGTTTACTTTGGCTGGCAATATTTACTCGAGCGTAAAGATTGCGAGAAAACCGACTCGAGGACACATGTTTAATTTAATAAGCATTTGCATTACGGCTTTATATCTATAACTCTCAGTCTTTCTATGTTTCGCTGACTGCCAAGCGGCACACATGCGGCCATATGCCGTATGCGCTATGCTGCCTTGTAAGCAATTACGGACACTCGCATATTCCTAATTAAGTAAATTAATGTGTTGAATTTACACATGCGCCAACAACAAAGTGAAACAGCCGCTGCGACACTAATTGCAAACAGAATGTGCCTATGTATGCGTGTGCGTGTGTGTGTGTGTGTGTGTGTGTGTATGTGTGGGTGAATATCAGTATATATTACAAGAGTCCTTAGAAACAAAAAGCGAGCTATGCCCACAAAACCTATTCAACGTTATGCGAGTACAGTAAAAATCAACTATTTGAGAAATTGCTGTTCAATTCTATTGGCATCGGATTCTAGCTAAGGTCAAGTGGCAATAGATGTTTTAGATTACAGTATTTTGGATACAATACAAGTGTAATACAATGACTGAAGAGAAATGTTTCAATGCAATGTTTAACAGTGGCGGTTGAAATATTAGGCATGTCTCTCTCCAATTCATGAGCGAGCTGTGGGTGTAGAGCTTAGTCTGTGATAATAATATAAAATGTATGAAAATTAAAGGAAAATAAAATATTTTGTATATATTTTGATAATATTTGAATGTAATATTGTATATCATGTGTGAGAGTTTTATATATAATTATAAGATAATTTAAATCAATAAAAAAGCCTATAGCTAACATCAATTCTAATGCATGTTTCCCTCCATAAACGAAGTGAATCTTTCAACTTTAATAAAATATTTTTAGAAAATATACTAGAATACATTTTAAAAATGTGAAATTTGTAGTAAATTTATTCACTTTTAGCTCTAACAGAACATCAATCATTAGGAGCTAAGAGAATTGTTATTATGGAAGATAGATGCGAAATAGCCAAAGACTAATAAATTTTTCTAATAAAATACTCCACCCTTTTTTTTCAACTTAGCTTAATGATTTTAAAAGCAGTCTAATTAATCAAATATTAAATTAAATTAATCAAATACACAAATGAAATATGGTGTGGAATAATTAAAAAAAAAAATTAAACTAAATTAATGACAGTACCAAAAAATTAAAAAAACTAAGACTATTTAATATGAATAATTGCCAATAAATAACAATAATTTTACATAATAAATATATAGTTTAAACTAAGTTCTGTGTGATTAATTAAAGCTAAAGTTGACCTCGTCATAAAGTATTATGTTCGCTGCTTTTGGCCTCAACGCACTTAAGCAATTTTTACTGTATTTTACGCCTTTATGGACATGTCAACAAGTATGCGATGGAATTTTTTATTGCCATGGTCTGGCCACAAATAAATTGTATTTCATTTGATGTTCGCATTTTTTTATGCAGAGCGGCAAATGATGTTGACAGCGAAACAAACGCGTGCATCAAGTAAAAAACTGGTGGCTCGACTTTTTGGCCAGGAAAGGAGATGTAATTAACATGGAAATATATTCGTATGTGTGTGTGAATGTATGTGTGTGTGTGTGTGTGTGTGTGTGTGAGCGTGTTTGACAGCGCCAACGAGTGACGGCAGTTACATAAATATTTGGTTTATTTCATGTAATTAAAATAAATTTGTGTGAAGTGTATTAATTAGGAGTTAAATGGGTTAAACATGAAAAGCACAACAGCTACCGCCCAGTTGGCTCACAAACGCTTGACGGATGTGTCGGGCATTAATTACGAGTGCTTTGAAGAGCAGCGCTTCGAAAACCTTTGCAGGCCATATTTCAGGGTCCTCTCTTGTTAAAGTGTGGCAAATAGTTTGGCTTTGCGCTGAATTCGCTGATAAATGTGGACGAGGTGTCGGTTGACATATTTAATGCACTCTGACACCGAAGATGTCAGTGCTATTACTGCTAGCACTGCTTTGCCAATTCAGTTCTTTCAACTTAAATGTAGCGAGAATTTGCATAAATTTGTGTGCAGCAAGTGCAAGTTTCCCAATGGAGAGTTCGACGCCAGGCGAAACTTTAAAATTGTTGAGAACTCAACTTGGGGCTCAAAGTGTGCTCCAGCCAACATGTCGCATGCTTATTATTGACTGCCACTAGCGCCATGTTGGCCCATTTGGGCCATCAACTAATGTTGTTTGCCAACTTCGTCCTGGCCAGCTTTTGCATCTATGGCTTCGTCGCTTGCTGCCCAACAGAAAAAAAATATACAGAAAAAGAAAAGAAACAGGACTGCATTTGGGCAACGGGGCAACTTTATCTGCGCGTGTCCTTTAGTTGGCCATGTAAAAACTAGTTTTTTGCCAGCTCCTCTTTGTTGTAGTGCTCGCTGTAGTCACTTGCTGACACTTTTCGTTTCTTTGGGCAGCAACTCGACCATTTGCAGCTACATTTTATCCGCACTCTTTTCCTTCATGCTTTTTTTTTTGCTTCCTTCATTTCATTTTCTTCGGCGAGAGTTTTTCTTTATTGCTTGACCATCGAGCCTCAAGCCAGGCCCAACCTTTTCAAGCTAGTACCAAACTTTTTCAGTCACAACTCAAAGCGCGTGAGTGAACCTGCGTGTGTGTGTGGGGGTTCGCCTGTCTGTGTGTGCGTGCGTATATCATTTGATAGTAGTTGGCTTTTAGTTTTGTCCAAGAGTTTTGCATAATTTACCAAAGCATGTGCTCAGCATTTCAAACATGGCCTTTCGGTTGTTTTTAATTTAAACTTTTGCCAGTTTCGAGCATTTGGTTCAATGGATTAACAATGTTTTTCCCCCTTCTTGTGGCACAAGCATAAGCCATATTAATTAGCTCTCTGGCAAATTATGAGCACCGAAATAATAAAAAAACATACAAACGAGAGCAAAATAAATAAAATACGAAATGAAAGAAGTAACTGATGAACGACGACATATCCTATATTCTATATTTTATATTCTATTGTATATTCTATATTCTATATTCTATATTCTATATTCTATATTCTATATTCTATATTCTATATTCTATATTCTATATTCTATATTCTGTATTCTATATTCTATATTCTATATTCTATATTCTATATTCTATATTCTAAATTCTATATTCTATATTCTATGTACTTTATATTAGCAAAATACTCCTTTAGTATATTTTTACAGGGTATCATCATACTTAGATATATGATACAAATGTAGGAAGCAGTCGAATAGAAAAAATCTCACCCACACATACAGAATATAGTACATTGTAGCTACTCCCTGGAGACGGAGTAACGGAGTAAAGTGGCGAAATTAATTAGCCCCTGGTGCGGCAGCCTGATTGCGCGCGCGAATACGCCGGAGAGCTGTGCCGTATACCCGTAACAGGAGGTCCGTTGCTGCCTCTGCTGCTGCCGCTGCCGCTAGCCTGAAGGCATGCGTGAGCCAAGCGCGAATTATATTTATAACGCGAATTTATCTTTCTCGCTCTGATTACGCGCGTAATTTTAATTGCATGCAACTTAATAACACGCCTTAAATGGAAACGTCCTGGCGAACATTTTATGCCCGTATCCTCAAGGGGCGACTCTATGAAATATGCCAAACGCACCTTTTCCTTCACATAATACTGGGTGTGTGCTTGTATGTGTGTGAGTGTGTGTTCGTGTGTGCAGCTACCTTGTTAGTACTGCATTGTCCTGGTCTTTCCCTTGGCAGGCTATTTAATATTGCGTATACGCAACCTTTGCACACAATGCGCTCTCACACACACGCAGCTCGCCTGACATAATATTGAATTTGCCGCACAGTATCTGCCCGACTAATGCACCCTTTGACCGGTCAGCCATTGATTAATTTTGCAAAAGCCCTGCAATTTTGCAGCTGCCGGTGAAACAGTCAACTGCTACCCATGTGCTTCTAAGCCCTCGACAGAGGTGAGCCTGATTGATGCAGTGTGCAACTAACTATTATTAACAATCATGTAAAGCCCTAGCTCTACTATCAGGCATATCCTTATGCAAAGCACTCCTTCTAGTATATGCAGACCAGAATGTTGCATAAGATAATGAAGCCAACAAAGATTTTTTAGCATAAATTGATTAAATATAATATAGTATTTGATTAGGTGAAGACATTGATAGACACTTTCACAAATTAATATTAAATATTCTATAGATGATGCAAATGAATATCATAATTATTCGCCAATAAGACTTCATTGAATTGATATTAAATTTCGTTTTGATATTTTGTATTCGCATTTCGTTTAGCTCCTTATTCAAATATAGTTTTCTTTTGTTTACTGAAATATATAATATTCAGTCAAACTATTAAGCTTATTTTAGTCAAGTGCGTTTCACATCTTCAGTTTACCGTAAGATACAAGTATTTATAAACAAACTAAACCCACAACACACACACACGCACAGCATGCTGGTTAGTGTGTGGGGAAACTCATCGAGTTGGACGTTTGATTTGATTTGCTCTAACTGGGTCTCATGTGTATTGGCCGTCTAGAACTGACAGCCACGCAAATGGGAACTCACGGACAGCCTCTAAAAAACGCTGGAGATAGCGTCGAGATTTACGAGCTACCTGTCAGACGCTATCATAGCACAAGATTGATGGCCACTGAGTGGCAGGTACAACGTACAGCGTACTGCGTACATCAGCAGCAACTCCAGGAGCCACACGAGCCAGGTACAATGCGTACGCAGGCACCAGCTGCTGGCTGTTGAAACAAAAGTGTCTGCTTATCTATAAAAAATGAACTGACTGCTTGTTGTCTGTTTTCTGCATGAGTACGAACCATCAGCGGGCTACTTATAATCCAGCTATCGATTCCACTTGCAGACCGAAAACATTTCCCAATTACAATGGCGGCCAACAGCTGCCCAAACATTCAGCGGATGTCAATGTCAGCTATGTGTCCGATAAACAATTCTCGCCAACACAAAGATAAATATGAAAAAGATAGGAAAAAAAAGAAATGGTCTAGAATATTTGATAAATTATAAAACTTTTAATAATGCTAAGCACTTTGGCTGGGTCGCTGGCAACAAAAACTTTTTAATTTGCCTTATGAGCGCGAGCAAAGAGCAGTACGCAAAATGTTGCCAACCATGAAATTGGCCCCAACTGAGCCGAAAAATAGAAATACGCTAAAGCAACTGTCAGCAGATTGTTGATTTCTTTTCCTGAGTTATTTGTGCTGACATGATATGATAGCGAAAGTCGACATGGAGCCGCGATGCCAGCCAACAAAAAAAGTAAAAATAAAGTCGCATTTAATGAGCAGCATAAAAGGTGACTTTGGTTGGCATTTGCATTGCCCAGCAGCAGGCTGAATGTCCTTGGGCAGTTCTGCGCCGACTCTAGCTAAAGCTGAAGCCAAAGTCAAGTCACATACGTAACTGCAAAATGTTATAAATTATTTCCAAGCTATTGGGCAAATTGAAGGCTGCTTTTAGCCGCACGCTTTGTTTTAACATATAGATTGGATCTCAGCCAGGGTCGGGCTGGGCTGTGCTGGGCTAGCTGCAGCGGCTGCTGCCATGTCATTAAAATCGAACTGAGTGCTGAGTGCATTTGGCGGATAAATCAAAACGTTAAACGTGTGCCACTGTGTGTGCGTTCAAAAGAAACCTGGCAACAAAATTGTTGCAATTACGATCTATAAATTGCAAGCGCCCCCCACACACACTCACCCACCCATACGCTCTTCCGCCCAGCGCAAGGTTACAGATGGAGAGACGCTCTTACACGCTGGCAACCGCAAGTGCTATGCATCATTAACTTTGACTCGCAGTTGTTGGCTGACAAAGTAAACATTTCAGCACCTTGGCTAACCACACACACACACGCACGCACACTCACAGCTAACATATAAGCCCATCGTTGCCACAGGCAACAACCACGTGTGCATTTGGTCAATCTGCTGTGTGCTAAATAAATAATTATGAATGTCTGCTGGCCACTTGACCGGAAATTAATGACCGCACATCTTCAAAACCCTACACCAACACCAGCCAACGACCCAAACACCCTTGCGCCCACACAGCCATACACAACCACCCAACCACCTATCCATGCATTCATACCCATTGGCCGCAACCGCCTTGACAATTAATATCAAACATAGTTTTAGCTTTCATTTCGCATTTGTGCATACACTCGAGTACCCAGCACAATTGTCTTTGAGTTATTTATGGCACTAACAAATAAATGGGTTATACGCCAAGCCAATGAGCGGCCGATCCCAAAAGTCTTTAAGTTCAAATATGGAGCGTAAAATTTATTATTCCTGCGACAATTATGAAGCGCCTTTAGTGAACTTTCTTTACGTTTAACAAATATTTTTAAAGTGTAATATTGTAATTGTTAGAAATTTAAAAATATTTCTTATTATGGCAATCATTTATTGTATGTGGGTTTCATTTTTCTAAGAAAAACTTTAAAACCTCTTTTTGGCAAAACATTGACAAACATTCAGTGTGTGTGTGGAAATATTTCTAGCTTATTTTATTTTTATTTATTAATTATTATATCATAATATCACAGTTATCTTTTTCCCTTCAAGTAAATAAATTTGTTTTGTCTTTGACTAGACGCTTAAAAACTTTTGAGCCTAAATTTTGTATTTATATTTGGCTTAATGCAAGAATTAAATTTATTTCAATGTTTTTTCAAAGGATTTTTACATCATTTCTTAAGTACAAACAAAAATATTCATATAAAATCAAGAAATACTCAAAACAAATAAACAATTTCTGTCAATTTTTAACACGACAGTTATGAGAGTTTGAAAGGAATAGAGACGTAAGCCATAAGCAAGATTTTTCAAACCTTTTCAGTTGAGTGGGACTGTATAATATTGATTTTTTGAACACAAAATTGTGTTTTATTTATTATACATATATCTATATATGTATATATATATACATATATATCTATATTTAAATAAAACCCAATTTCTGTTCAAGAAATCCCCTTAATCTTACTTCAGTCTCCCAGCCGAGAGCCACTCGTGATTCACATTTATTTGGGTTGATGATTTATCTTATATGCCTGATTTGCTTTCATTACTCATAAAAGCAAAATAGAAAGCACAAACAGCTCAACCCCTTGGAGAGCCAAATCTTGCCTCATTTATTTAACAAATCAAATTTGCAAAGGTTCCGAAGTGTCAACCAGTTTACTTGGCAAAGCATTCACTCAACGTCATACCACCGCTCATAAATAATAAATGTGAAGTGAAATGTGCTTCAAAAGTGCATTTGACTTGGGCATACCCTATTATACCCAAAGCTGGGCTCTGATTCCATGACTAAGAGGTTCAATTTGAATTTAGATAAGCCCAAATATCTAATGGTCGGAACAGTCCACTCTTTTGCATTTCATATTCATAGTATAACATTTTAACCATTTTATGTTTACAGGGTATTAGAACTTAGTCCTTGACCCTTTACTCACATGAAGTTCATCAATTCTAATCCAGTTAGCCTAGAAAATCTCCGCTGAAAATTAGCCACACTAAACTGCCAGCCAGGGGATTGTTGTCACGGCCCAAGTGTCTAGGGCCAAGACAAACGAAAGCCAAGGCCAAAGCTCACAATTATAATAAACAAAGAGTTGAGCCCAACAGGCATATGTATAATTCATAATGAATCCTTTCTATTAGTCAAACGTAAAATGAAATGGTTTTCCCGTATTAGTTACGCATATTGGCTGTAAAGCCGCACGGCACAGGCACTGACTGCTCCACAGTCCCGTAGGCTAAGGCCGAAAACTCTTAAGCTTAGCGCCAAAACTTTGTGGTATTGTTGTGTGTCCTTGGAGAATTATGCTGACAAGCAGCAGAAGCAGCAACACCAACAGCAGCAACACCAACAGCAACAACAACAATGACAAGGACAATAGCCACAACTATAGCTGCTCTGCAAGTTTTGCCAAGCGCACAAGTGACAAGCAAAACTGGAGCTGGAAATCAAAGATATGCAAATTGAAACAGATACTTTTGCTTATAGATATTCAACACAATATCTGACTCTTTCTCTGTGTGCGTGTATGTGTGTGTGTGTGTTTCATGTATTTTATATTGGAGCTGCGGCGCTATTACGACATTTCCCAGGCGTGCTTACGACCACTGGCTCTGGTTTAGAGCATCTTCTGCAAATTCTTCGGCAAATACAATAAAAATTTTTTATAAATAACATAAATGCTTAGGGGAAATGATTTATGTGTGGCAAAAACTTTGGCTTTTTACGATTGCAAATAGTTAAAGTACTTCCGAGGGTTGCCTTTAAAATGCTTGATGCTTGATACGCTTGATATGCCGGACTGGTCGAGGGTCTAACGAACATTTTTGTTGTTCTTGGGTCCGGCCAAGCCATAAATTCACACGCATGAGAAATGTCATTGAATGACGCTTCCTGGGCATAGCCCAAAAATGTGGGCGCATGAAGTGAAGGCCAAGCCATATTGTTATGGACGCAGCTGCCATTGCGAAATTGCCACGCATGACTTGGCCTATATATAAATATGTAATGTATATATAGTTATATATATATATAGTATATATTTGGCATTGCCTTTGCCACTTGCCTTAGCATCAACACTTTCGCACCGCTCGCAATTCTCTGACCCTGCCCTGTTTGGGTTAATTATGGCAAGAAATCCATTAGGGATGCCTCAACAAAAGCCAATTGTTGACTTTGTTATACACTTTCGCGCGAGAGAAAGTCCTTTAATTATAAGAAAATTTTAGCTAATTATGTTAAAAAAAAAATTATATATATTTATCAATGACCAACAAAAATTAAATAAATTATCTTACAAAATAATATGAAAAAAATATATGTATATTTATTAAAGACCAACAAAATTATATAAATTATCTTACAAAATCATATGAAATTTTTATTTAAAATAAATATTAACAAAAATTATTAAAATTATTGTAAATACAAATTTTTTAAATATATTTAAAGGCCAAAAATAAAATTAAAAAACTTTTCAGGTTTAATTGACTCAAATTGAAAATAATCAAATAAAGAAATTGTTTATTATGCTGTTAATAATTTAACAAAAAATGTTTGAAAATATATAAAATATGGAAAAGTTTTCTTTATTCAATTGTATTTTCAATGTTATATTTAACATTTTTTTTGTAGAGTATTTAGGTTTCATTATTTTGATTTCTCTCTCCGCTTTTTGCCTTTTTGTTATAGCTACTCTTTACGCATGTGTGCATTCTATTTCTTACAGTTTGTTTGAATTTCTACAAATATTTTGCGGCTGCTCTTTGCTTCAACTGATTTTTTTCTCGCTCTTTTCTTGAGCTTTGTACATAATTTTACTTTTTGCTCAGCACCTTTTGTTTTGTTTTGTTTCTCTTGTTATTTTTTACTTCTTAGCTATTTTAAGTTTTGCATTGCAGTCACATTCGCACCCACCTGACTTGCATTTAACTTAAGCTAAGTCTAGCATATACCTTTCATATAAGTAACTTGAGCAGGAGTGAGGGTTTTGGCATGGATTAGGAATAAAGAGAAACTTGAACGTTTGAAGGATTTTAGAATTAACACAAGTTATATTATTCAAATTTGAGTTTTATATTCTTATAGGGCTTTCATTTGATTTTCTTTTTATTTTGCATAAATTTCCATAAATTTAACAAATATGAATTTTGAGTCAAGGTCATATTAGGCTTCTCATATTAACTTGCTAGACATATAAATTAGCTTGAATTGCATAAAATCTGCGACCTGAGCCACACATTAATAAACACAAAGGAGCAGCGCGCAGTACGAAATTAGTAATTCAATTACGCTAAATAGCTTTGACTACTAGCCTCGACTTTGTCTGTGGCAACAGCAGCATTAACTGTGGCAGCAGCCGTCGACATCAAATAGCCGCTCAATTTGCCAATCAGCTATGTCAGCCCAGACGCTGTCTCAAGGCGCATGCATAATTCGCACAACCAATGCTTGTGCCAGCTGCCCATAATAATGCCAATGAGCTGACCGCCATAACCAGATTGCCCATACTTAGCACTGGGCGAAGCGCATACCTAGGTCCTTTGGCCACCAGTGCGTGGGCGGTGTCGGCATCAATTGGAGCTGACAGCTGGCTCCACGCTGGCCAAATGCAGATTATAGATCCAGGCACATAATTACGCAGAAAATACGCATTTCAGATTATCCTTCAAGCGCAGCAAAGCGTTAGAGACTCCAACGACAAAACAGCTTGATGCAGCAGAGGCAACTGGTCATATGATGCTGCTACCATTTACACTTGTCAGCAAAAGTATGTTAGAATAAAGCTAGTAAATGTCTATTAACATGGCTATTAACATGACGCTCAATGTAGTCAAGGAAATTAGAAATAAAAATAATTAAAATATCTCGACTGCAACTTTTACTATTCGCACACTTTTGTTAAGCAGTGTAAACGCATTGTCATTCAATGATGATAGCTGGCGGTGCTGTGTGTTAATGAAGCGAACAATAGCAAAGTCCGAGAGCAATAGCTTAAAGTAGTTGCAATTAAAAAATCATCAGCTTGAACAAAGACTAAGCCGGGGCCAAGTTGTAAAAGTTGCAAGCAGCCAGTAAAAGTTCGCTGTCAGCTGATGGCAGACATCCGCAGTGCCAGTCGCAGTGGCGTTGGCGTTAGCGTTGGCGTTGACGATGCCCAAATGAAGAGGGAGGTAGGGAGTGAGTGAGAGAGAGAGAGTCCTACACACAGCTTGGTGGCATTGCCAAAAAGGAATTGCAAGTAACAAACGGAAGCCACAAAACGGACCGCAATTGACGTACAGTTGCCACCACAGCCGGCAGCAACAGCAACAGCAACAGCAACGGCAGCAGCAGCAAATCCTGTCCTGCCCCGGCGACCTCCAAGCAAAGTCATATGCACAAACAAAGCAAAATCAGTAGCTAAACAAAACAATGCCAGCGGGGACAAGGACAACAATTTTGCATAGTTATGCGAATGTCGGTGGCTGTCGAGTCCGGGGTGCCAAAATGAGCGCTGGCAAAAGGATGTGCGGCCATTTTGTTTTATATGGAGACCACAGACCAAAAAGCAAGTAAGCGCTGCTGCCGATGTGGCTTGCTGTTGTTGTTGTTTTTGTTGTACTTTTCATAATAACAATAAAAACTTTTCTCTTCGCTCTCGCTTTTTTTTTACAATTTGCGGAAAACTTGAAATGATTGTTATGCAATTGTTGGTAACGCAATTTTGTCGTTTTTGTCAACACAGTCACAATGCCAACCAGTGTCCTTACCATGCTATGTGTGCATGCGTGTGTGTGTGGGTGTCTCTCTCTATATGTGTTGGTGTGTGTGTGCATGTTTACACTATAAATTCGCATTAAGTAGCACAAAAGTTTTATTGACTTCGTGTTCAGTGCGCTTGATTTTCATGAGACTTTCTCACTCTCTCGCCGATGCTGTCTCTGTCGACGCTAGTGGCAAAACAGATAAACAAACAGCAAACTTTAATTGCAAAAATTTGTGGCAAAATTAATGAATGTACCAACATTGAGGCATCCTGCATGCACTCTCTAACAATCTGTACACCCACGCTGTCCAGCTTTGATTGCCGGTATCTCTCTCACTCTCTCTCCCTCTCTCTCTCTCTCTGTCTCTCTTTATCGTCTGTGTGTTTGTGTTTGCTGCTGTTGACATTGCTGACCAAAAGTCAAATTGCCAAAGTGTTTGCTCTCGCCAGCTGCAATTGAAGCTCAAGCTCCGTTTGCCATCGATGGAAGGGTGCATCCTATTGACGACTCAAGTGAGGGCCAAATGACTTGTTAAATGTGTTTGATTTTGGCTGATGCTGGCTCTGATGCTACTATCTGCACAATATACAAATGCACAAATAACACTACTAAATGACGAGCATGTGCTTCTGCTTAAGACATGAGATTTGTGGCAATAAATTTTGGTTAATCTGAAATGGTGAAAGAATGAAATGATGGAACGGAAACTACTTTTAAAATAAACTCAGCTACAACTTACATTTTCAATTGTAATGTGCTTTTGAGATATTTATTACTTTAGTTATATTTTCAAAAATTATCAATTTTAATTTAAAATTAACAAATGATAATTAGTTATGCTTTAATTTTGAAGACGTAAAACATAACATTGCCCCGACAATAATAGAAATCAATCGGTTGCGTCTCAATAATCAGCTTAATATTAAATAATATTATTAAAGTTACTTACAAAGAGCCAAAACATAAATAATTAGAAAATAGTTTTCTTCAGTTCGGAAGGGTCGATTATGAGATACCCTGCGAATAGATGAATAAGTACATGATATATTGACATGTATCTATATCTAATTTTAGATATGGTAGATGAAGTGAAGATGCTTTTAATATTATATTTCATTTTAATTTCATATTAATTATATATAATTTAATTTAAATTTATATATAAATATAAAGTGAATAGATGATTAAATAAATGTTTTATATAAATATGTCTATAGGTAACTATAGATATGATCTATAAGAAGTCAAGCATCTACATTTTTAGAAATAAAAGATCAGAGGCCAAGCATTCACCTTCGATAGAGTTAGAAGATAAGAAGTCAAGCAACCACCTATATAAAGATGATAGATAAGAGATTAGGCGTCTACTTCTTATCTACCATGCAGGTCAAGAATCTACCTCTACTTCCATATCTATAGTTAGCTATTAAGACATATCATTATCAGAATACCATTTATTTATTCACCAATTCACATATTTGGTTCAATCAGATTTTTGATGCTAATGAATAACAATCCCCAAGTGTAATCTATCATGTCTTATTCTTTCATTCTCCCAATACAGGGTACAATATATATTTCATGTAATTAATTTGAAGTCTCCATCAAGTTGGTTGGCTAATTTGACCTGCAGCAGCAGCTTAAAGTCATTTTCATGCTTTTGCAATTAATTACAAGTCATTTGCAGCAACACTCAGATTTGAACATACCCTTGGCAATACAAGTAGATAAAATCATTGCTATTTGGTAAATTGTTGCACTTTTCATTAATTCATTGTTAGTTTGTTGCTGTTGTTATTTGTGTGAAACTAAATAATTTAATTAATTAACGCCTGCACATGACGAGCATTTGGTTAAGCCGATGTTCGCTCGAAACAAGTGCAAAAATTTGTTATGTCGCTGTCAACTCGGCTTCGGTGCTTCAATTAAACTTGCAAACAAACTAGATGGCATATGCATCATGTGAGCTGCTGCTGCTGTTGTCTCAATGCCACCCGCCTCGATTTTAACAAGATCCGTTTTTAATTAAACTCAACTGCAAACAAAGTCATTCGGCTGGTTGACAGGCCCAGACGATGGGCTGGCTGGCTGGCTGGCTGCCTTGTAGACGCCTTAGCGCACTCAAAACGCAGCTGTGGTTTTCGCCCTCACCTATTCGCTTTGCGAAGAACATGTCAGAAACCTAAACAGCACAGAATCCGGACTAAGACCTCAGCAAAGTTGTTTGCACCTCTGTGCGCCCTGTTATCCTGCCAGCCTGTTTGCCAGGCTTGTGTGTCAGCGTTGCGTTTGGGATTATGCCGAAATGCAATTTGCATTTGCAAGGCGTTTCCGACTCTTCCAAGGCAGCGCCTGCAACATGCGCGTATTAATTTTAAATTGACTGTGAAATTACAATGAGGGGCTTTGTGTAGCTGCGTGAATGGAGCTGCTACGCTCTTGTCCCAGCGACCGGCTTAGCACCTTCAAATAATTACCCAAGTCTTTGACGTTTGGACTATAAAAGAGGCTTGTTGAATTTAGCTAAATATTATGATATGCATATATACCCTTGGTTAATATGTGAAAAGAGTATATTAAAGAAAATGAAAATTTGTGCAGCAGCTTTAAAGTTTTGGAGCCTATAGGAAAAAATCTGTATAAATATGCATTGCAACATTGCAATTATTTTGGGTTTTATAAAAAAAGGTATGTATTTACGGGCGAACTCTCTTTGTAGTATGCCTCTTTAATAGTAGCCTGCTTTCCAGATTAAGACCCTTGAAATAATCTACAAAGTTTAATATATGTATCTGTTATATTTATATCATTTTTATTTTACTGTTTCCATGTTTTATACTCCCATTGAAAATGTGAATTCAGGGTATAATGCTTTTGTGAAAAGGTATGTAACAGGCAGAAACAGGCGTGGCAGACTCCATAATATGGTATATATTGTTGATTAGGACCATGAGCTGAGTTCATCTGTTGGTCTGTCATCTGTCGTCCGTCCCTATTACATCTGTACGTCGTTAATCTCAAAAGCTAGAGCCCAGAAATTTTAGTTTCACCTGGATGTCAGGACTATGATGCTCTATGAAAGTGTATATAAATCAGAAGGTATTCATTCAGAAGGTTAAATGAAGTAAGTTGAGCTCTTGGTAATGATATATGTGTATATATGTATTGTTGCTCATGTATGTATAAAAGAAGCATTGAATAATTACAGTACCAGCTCTGTGAATGACTCAGGGTATCAGTTAGTCAAGAACTTACAACCAGAAAACTTTTACTTAAAATTACTTTTCACATAAAATGTACAATATTTTTTAAATATTTAGTTCGTTTTCATTCAATGTTTAAATATTGCTCTACTTTTTACTGATTTAAAAAAAATCCCATTCATGTTTTTTGTAACCAAATCGAAATTTATCAAGCAAACACATTCATATGTGCAGGCTCGAGTTTTTTTAAGTGTTTCATGTTGATCTTTTTTGCGTTATAAAAATTTTTACACAACCTAATGAAGCCGCAGGTGCGAGCGCAACTTCCGCTTGGATTCCGCATTTTGTACGGCTTTAGTTATATATATATAACAAAAAAAACAATATATATATTTTCATATGCTTTTGGGTTTATTTAAATCTGAAATACACAATTAATACTGTCAATGTTGCTTGATTTTGTAACAGGAAAAGAAAAAAAATAGATTCGCACACAGCTGTTTGGGGCAATCCGTTTGCCATTCATATTTTTATCTGCAACAAATCGATATAACGTATATAAATAAAATTCTCTGTGCTGCATCACACACGCCGCGACTCGGGGCCAATGTGTTGCAAAGTGTTGCCAATTTAGCGACATAACGTCCTCTGGCATATCCTTGGCGACAGCTTTTGCAGCGTGGCAGCAAAATCTTGATTACGACTCCGAGCCACAAGCATTTTGCTTGGCTTTAGATATTTTCATTGCATTCACTTGAGCAAGTTCCGCTTGGCTGCGCATTTCAATTGCCGCTGGGTGTGGTCGCAACAACAGCAATAAGAATGAGAATAAGAATACGAATGAGAATGAGAAGGAGACTGGGATGGAGATAGCGACTGACACTGAGAATATAACCCAATGACACACATTTTGCCGCTAGTAACAATAATTTTTATTATTATGCGACCACCTACAGCTGAAGATGCCGGAGATGAGTTGCCGAGCTGCCTTGGCCGCTCTGATGACTCTCAGTTAGCAAATAACATTTTCACACAATGGCCGTGCCCAGTGCACAAGGATTCACAGGAGCGTCAGGAGCGTCAGAAGCGCCAGGAGTGTCGCACGCTAGTCAATAAAATCGAACAGCTGCCATTAAAATCATTTAAATGTTATTGTCTCTGCGCCCTGCCGCAAGTTATTTCTACTTTGGTGCTTCTGCGGCATGCTCGATGCTCATTCTGCTGACTCAGTCGACACTAAGCTTCAGTTCTGCCTCTGCCAGTGCCTGCAACTGCTGGAGTTCGCTTCACTTTTGCTTTTTGCCATCGCCAGAGCCAGAGCCAGAGCCATAGCCATAGCGAAATGTGTGTCTGTCAGCAAGTTGCAGTTGAATAATACCCTGGGGCGTAATTGCTTTAAATGTCTTTGTATGAATGCCAAAAGTGGAGCATGCTGTGCGGCCAAGCCATTGACAACTCTTTAAAGCGTTGCTTGACTTCGATTCCAGTCAAAAGCGTTTATTAAATATTTTTAAAATGTATTAAAGTGAATAATAAAATAATAATGAAGTAACAGATATTTAATTTGCATTTAATTTAGACATAAATTGTCTTTAAGAATAAAGTTTGAGTTAAACATAAAATGAGATAAGTAAAGCAAATTAAAGCAGAGGACTTGCAGCTCGTCAAAGAATTTGATTTTATATTTGTATGTTTGATAAAATATTTACAGATTAGTGTGCTTCTACCTTTAAGGCCACTTAATCTGAACATAAATTATTTAAATATATTTTTAAGGCTATGGAAGATAACGAAGAAGGAGGGAGAAAGATTTAAAACGTGTACAGTATCAAAGCTAAAGTTCAAGGGGATATTTTATTGACTTTAAGTCAAGACCCGGTCCAGTAGATCTTAAGGGTGCTCATTAAGTGTTATGATAGGCCAAGCAAATGTGTTAAATATTCATATACAATTATAAGACTATAACTCTGTGTACTCTTTAGTTGTCCTGAATCTTGAATCTTAAGCCAGAATAGCCCTTCCAACTCAGGTAATCGAAAACTTCTAGACTTGAAGCACTTTTTTTTTAGTAGTACAGGTTCTGTTATATCAGAGAAACCCTTAGAGTAATAATTCTCTCCTGTAAAACTCTATGCTAACCATCGACAAATGTACTCAATCTGAGAAACTGACATGACAATCCACAATCAAACAATATAGTCTGATGCCTGTTAGCCTCTCCAATTTAATTCTTTTATGTATTCCTCTTAATATTTTAGAATATTAATTTACTCTTACTTCAGAGCTTCATTACTGATCCATTGGAGCTCACGAATAACAGATATTTAATTTGTTAACTTTGGTCTTACTGAAATTTCACTCTTTTTACCATCGAGTCGAGTTTATTGAAAATAAAATGAAATTTTTAAGATAAATATTTTGTTTTATTTTTTAACGACAGCACGTGCTGCCAGCAAGAAGTACGCATACATAATTTAACAAGTTACCAGAGGGCTGCTGCTGCTGCTGCTGCCGCTGGTGCAACTTTAAGACAAAGCAAAGGCAGTGGCAGTGGCAACGGCAATGGTGGCAGTTGGCAGTTGTAAGAGCGAGCTTAGGGCTAAAACACAAGCAAGATAATCCAACACATGAGCCAGAGCTTGCTTGTTAATTAAGAATGTGAAACAAAGTCATAAAGAGGAGACAACAACAAGAACATCATACAAGCAACAACAAAAGCAGCAGCCATGGCAGCAGCAGGTACAAAACAACATAAAGCGTGCAGCATGGATGAAGGCGACAACACAGACATGCATGCATTACTGTGTGCCTGTGTGTGTGTGTGTGTGTGTGAATGGTGGGGCGTGGCTGGCTGATTATAATACGTACTTACATTACTCTGCTGGCAAAATCAGTCATTTGTGTACATTCTGTAGTAGTTGTTGCTGTTGTTGTAGCTGTCTTTTGGTCCCAGGCGCGCTTAAAGGCTCGATACCTTATGGATATCTTATGGCTGTGCGTTCTATTTGTGCGTACCACGTATCAGCTAGGCAATATCTTTGGCCATGCCATACGCGACGCAACTGTCCCATTTTAATGAGCAAATTCGATTTCATTGTCACGCAGGCCAGCCGAGACGACCGCATACAAAAAAATAAAATATAAAAATTACGCATACGCCGCGTGTGATGCGGACACAAACGTGTCTGGGAATCCGTTGACGACAACTCCACGCGCACTTATCCTTGTACGCAACGCATCGCGCGTCTCATAGACGCGACCGTATTTATTAATATATGCGTGACGCGTTGCTCCGGCCAACGGACAACGAACCGGAACAGGCTCAGCCCCAGCATTTGATCACTGTGCCACAGGCCGACTCTATAATTATTTATGTACATAAATACATACATATGTGCATGTATGTTTATGTATGCATGCATGCACATACGTACAGATTTACATGTGTAACTAAATGAAATTGTATTTATTTTTATATGAAGCAACTTTAACAGCTGCAACTAGAGACGTGTCGAGTCAAGACCAAAAACTTGAAGCTCTCTGCATTTCCTCATAAATAATTGAACTAATAGGAAATTCAAGCCAATCTTTAAAGCAAGGAAACTGATAGAATAAAATTTGAAATGTGATTAATTTCCCTGAATTCCAATAGATTTATACTCTTTACTCAGATCAACTACAATATAACCTTGAACAGAGTTCATATTTAATAGGCAATCATCTAGTAGCATATCTAGTACGAGTTGATAGTTTCGTTGAAGCGCTCTGCCATTATCTTGAGTGCATTCTTCGCTCGAAATTACTCAGTGTCTGAAAACGGCTGACAAAGAAGATGAAAAGCATTCCACAAAATATATCAGTAGATATGAGTCTGTCTCTGTCTCTGTGTGTGCGTGTGTGTGTGTGCACTGCAACATTCCTAGTCTTTGAGGCTCGCAGCTGCCTGTACTCAAGTAACAACAACAACAACAATCACCAATACATATATGCAAATTTCAATTTTTTTTCATGCGATTATTTGCAAGCTGCTCTCGACTGGCCCTGCTCTCCTTTTGTAAACAGCTTCTTTATCTAACCCGTTTTGGTCGCTGCATATTTGGCAATTTTCAGTTTTAAGTAGAGCGGAAAATTAAAAACAAATTTCTGAAGCTTTAACAATATTTGCCATATCTGCCTTTACCTATAGATTAGTTTGTTTTTTCGTATTTCGTTTTTATTTTTGTAAAACGTTTATAAACAATTATAGTTATTTGTGTGCTTTTTGAAGAGTGTATCAGAATGTTGGAGGGCATTGAAAAATCGTCTGTAAAAAACTTTATAAGAGGTAACTTGCACTACACTGCTCAACTGTCTATACAAGTATAATTGATTGAATATTATTTAGAAGCAGTTCAATGCGAAGCTTAGAAGCTAAAAATAACAAGCAAAAACGTAACTCAAATCTTTTGAGAGAAATTATTTATTTATATTTTTTTAGCGATTGAAATGAAGTGAATCAATATGAGTTCAAATAGTAGTTTGCTATTTTTGCTTTATAAACTAATTCAAAATCCTTTGTTAAAAAATAATAAGTTATATACTGCAAAGCCGTTAGCGTTACAGTTTTAAGAAGAAATCCAATTAATAATTTTAAGCAACAAGGTGAATTTAATCTGTTGCGGCATTTGAGAGAATTATCAATCAACAAGAGAAGCATTTGCATTTGAGTGAATTATGAATTTGTCAGAGCGCGCATGTTAGCTCAGTCTCAACACTCATCATGCTCTCCATTTATGTCACAAGTTAAAGAAAAGAAAAAGTCGCAAGTTTCCTGTTCAGCTACAAGCAATAGGTCTACTTGAGCACAGTCTTGAAGTCCAATAGGTTCAGTAAAAAATTTCTATAAGAAAATACAGTATCTATTTAAGCATGAACATGGTATCGACGGCCACAAATTAGTATATAAGAATTTTAAATAAGAAGCAGCGCAGCTTTCTGTGCCCCATTCATCTGACTGAATTATAAGGTGTTGAATCTCAAACAGCTTCTATCAGCCTACTAAGACTTGATGAACCTATAATTTGTATCAAACATATATCAACAAACGATCATTTACCCAGTGCTCATATCAAAATTTGGCTAATAACTAAATAATAAATATCAAATGCTAGCCAGAGTATTTAAAATTCTGTTACAGTTGCAGTTTCTCGGCAAATGGGTATGCCTTTGGTGCACTCAATTTCTATAAACTAATTCCAATTGGTAAAAGTAAACAGTTATGCGCACAACTAACTGGTTTTGTTGCCTTTATTTTGTATGCACAAAATGTATTTGAGGCAATTTCCATCAAAGTTTAACACAATTTCGAGGCAAGCCAGAGACAAAATGGTTTTGCTATGAGTGTGTGTGTGCGTGTGTGTCTACATATAATGAGAGTCTACTGGCCAAGCAGTTAGCAAATTGTCGATGGTACGGGTCGTGTTCAATGACAGCAGCTCAAAGGCACCGACCCAGATGCACATTTTGGCCATGCAAGCAGCCAATTTGTGTGCTGCAGTTAGCCGAACCAACTCGGCCTGTCTGCCCTGATATCGAATTTTTATTTGGTTCTCTTTGGCCTGGCCAATACACCTTAATTACAGGCAATTATGCGCTCAAAAGCATAAATGATGGGGCAAGGAGTGAGGGCGTGGGTGGAGGCTGGCATTGCTGTTGCTGCTGCTGCTGCTGCTGCCAAACTGTTATGACTTTGAGTTTGAGCTGACCAAATTGCCGAGCACATTTGGCCCGGCCCGTTTAGTTAGTGGCAATCAGTTTAGGTCCTCTCGGTTTAGGCCTCTCTTTGCACGCTCCGCAATTTGAACTGTGCCAAAAACTTTTTACAACCCTGACTCTGCAGTTTCGGTTGGAACTTTTATTTTATTTGCACAACGTTCGTAATTAAGTTAAGCAAGTGCAGATTTACCAATGTCGTCGAATGTCTATCGTCTGGCTGGCTGGCTGTTATGATGCCGCTTGCAAAGGGGGCACATCGACTTGTACACGTAATTGTGCCTGCAGCACCATTAAGTTCAAAAACTGTTCCGAGACTCTCGACTCAATGCGACTCTATAGCCCGAAGGCAGCAGAGACACTCAACTCGTGCGCTCAACTGCTCGTCGTCGTTGGCTGTAATTTCTGTAAGCTGATTTACGCAAAATTGCCAAGCAAAGCGGATAAGTTGTACACAAAAGTTTTTGCTCAGTTTTGACGTGCAAAAAGCAATATGCAAATAGAGCGATTTTGACGGCTCTCGACTTATTCGACTGATTCGACTGATTCAACTCTGCTCCGTCTGCTGCTGCTGCTGCTGCTGCGACTAATCTGCAATCAATATTCAAATCCACTTACCATTCGAATTTAACGTAATCAAATTTGCGATTTTTGACTTCGAAGTTCGTCATTCTGCTGCCCATTTGCCGCTCTGACTTGTACTTGGTATTTATTCTAATCTTACAGTTTTAATTTGGAGCATCAGTCAAGCGTGGCAGTCGGCCGACTATCCGGTCCGGCCCGGCACAGTTCAGTACGGTCCGGTCCGGTCAGGTCCGATTCTGATTCAGATTCGTTCATCCACTTGAAATGAAATGCAAATCCTTTAGAAAAGCCGAGCCTGGGCACACCTAAAGGTTTTGGTGCCGACTCTCAGTTCATTATTATGCCAGGATATAACCTTTGTCTCGAATTAATTAAAATGGATTTACATGAGCTCAAAATGTCGCAAGCGCCTCGGCATCTCCAACAAAGGCACCTTTACACCGCAGCCACACCCAGCCCACCCCAACCCAAACCCAACCCAGCCCCACCCACATACCTAGCCACTTCAGCCACGCCTCCAGGGTCCCTGCTGACACTGTGTCCGGGCTCGTGGCACTATTTTGCATGCATAGCTCCTGGACTCCCGTTTGAGCCTCAATGGCTGAGTGACTGCTTGACTCTCCCTCTCTGAGTGACTGCCAGCGTCAAGCCCGCACCGCAGATAAATATTTATATTTCGCTTTTTAATCTTTTGTAATTTTAAGTCGCGTCATACTCTATCCAACTCGTCAGCCAAGCCCCAAAACTCACTCTCTCTCCCACTCTGTCTTCTCATTTCAGTGCTCTGCTACGATTTGCTGTTCTCTGTTCTCTGTTGTTTTGTGCGCTCAACTTTTATGCCATTTGCTGTTTTTGCTATTTGGCTATGCTTTCTGTTGACTTTTCAATTTGAAAGTTGAAAGCACTTAGGGTTATTAGAATGAGAGCCGTGGAGTTGGCTACAAGTGCCTTCTTCCTTGATTCCTTGCAGCAAGTCGATTTTTGTTTTATATTTAACAAGATTTTATAATTTGCAGCAAGATAACTTGCTAAGGTTGCGCTGCACGCTCACATTTGTTTGTCTTTGTATTTTTATTAAATAATTTGGCAGAGTAAAGTTGACAGGTAAAGAAAGCTAGAAGAGACTTAGCCATTATTAAGAAACAACCAGTCGTTGAGATACTCTGTAAAATTGTGATGTGCGTGATGATTTTTGAATAGAGTTTGTGTTTTAGTAAATCTTAAGAATCTGAGCTTAAGTTTGGGCTTAAGATTGAGCTGGAAAATTTGGACTCATGCTGTTTGAGCTACTTCAAATCTTGCTGAGCTGTTTGTTGCTGTAAATAGCAACGCCTTTTATTTAAATTTCTTTTCAATCCAGAAATTTCTTCTTACAAATTAATTTTCCTTTAAAAATATCTTAATATTCTTAAAAACTATGTATGGTATGCGAATCTTCCATTATTCTGTCCTCCTAGTTATCAAGAATCTCTGAGAACAACCTGGCCTTAAGCTGTATGGTTATACCTATAACAGAGTCCATACTTAGAAACTTCCTGTTGGAGAAATATTCTCAACAAATTGTAGATGTCATTCGACAATCTTTCATTATCTTCCTAGTCTTCATCAAGCATTTCAGATGACAATCAAAGCTTAACCTAAAAACAATTAGCATTGACTTAGAGCTTCAACTGATTCCATATTTATAAACTCTTGTTGGAGTTGCACGTTATTGATAAACGTTGTATAGACTCGTCTTCTTAATCTACTTTAAGAATTGTTCAATGAATATTCAAGTAGCATTATCTTTGAGATATTTGTGGGAAATTAAGCCAAGTAGAATATATATTTAGGCTTTCATAGTTTATTACTGTTTGAAATAATATATCATTCATACTTGAAATATTATATATTGCGTAAAAGCATGTTTTATTCAGCTTAAAGTCTGTCAAGTCTTAACATCTTTTAGGCTTTGGCTGTCAAATGTCAAATTCATCACTATGCAGAATCCTAACAATATATATATAAATATATATATATATGTATATTAAATATTTTATTATGTTATTTCTATTTCATGTTTTTCCTCTTCATTTTTTGGGGGGGAGGAAACACTTCAAAGGCTGAACAATAACAGGGCGCATTACCCACATCAAAACGACCGCGTCACGGCACAGCACACTGGCCGTTGTGGACCATTTTGTGTTGTTGCTCGAGCGAAATTAATTTCAATTTACATTTAAATGCAGTCGCTCGTTGTGCTGACTGGCGACAGGCGGACGACGTTTGACCTGACCTTGCGCCTTAAGTCGACGCTGGTGCACAATTTGCTATGCCTTCGAGTTTACGTTTTTTTAATACCATAATTGGCTTACTGATGAAGGTTAGCGGGCAGCCAAAAAGCTGACGAACAAAATATATTCAAGAAAAAATTCAAGAAAATTCTATGGCAGCAGTAGAACAGAAAAAAAATAAATAAAATATAAAGAAATGCCGTGACGCAGGACACAAATTATTCAAGAAATATTTTTTGACAACACTCGCGAGTTCTTGGCACTTGAAACGACAACCTTGAAATGAATTCTGCGCCATTGCAAAAAACTGGACGGAAGAGGAAGAACAAATGTAAAGGTTCGCAATATTAAAGATTTATTAGCTAAGTGCACTTTGGGCGAGGTAGAAGCTAAACGAGCAATTGGAGCGTAGAGCCTGTGCGCCAGCCACTTGCTCCCATCTTAAATAACGTCCATAAATGTGTCAACTATCTGATTACGAAATTCCACTGGCCATATTTATTGTCATTATTGTTATTTATTATTGTACAGACTGCATTGTCTGCTGCTCTCTCAGTAGCAGAAGTTCGCTTGTTAAATGTTGCACATTTCAATATAAGGCAACATGGCGCATGCTTAATATTTATTTAATTTCCCATCGACTGCTTTGCATTTGTTCGGTTTAGCTGCATTGTCTTGTGCAGCCAAATAGTTTTTGGCTTAGAGCGCCAGCCTTTTTGCATTGCGAATTCCCATCAACTATTTCCATTTTGTCATCAAGTTCATTTGCCGTTTACCCCTCGATGCGCCGTCCTGTTTTTGCATCGCTGGCAAACGCCTTGCTGTATGCTACATCAATTTTATTGACTTTTCCCATCGTTCCACTCGATTGAATGCACAATTTCATTAGCAGGCGTGCCACATGCAGCTGTCTATATATCTGTCTCTATATATATATCTATATGTATATATATATATGTATCTGCTCAGTGCTGCTAAAGCTCAGATCCAGACCCAAAAATGTAGCTGGGGCATCTTTTGGGCTGACTGCATTGCTGCATTGTTCTGGCATTGAACATTCAATTGCTGTAATCCACTGTCGACCGACGACAAATGCAATCGCATTGGCAACTGTTAAGGGCACAGAGCTCACACTCACTTCTGGCATTTGGCAATCGATTGGGTTTTGGGGGCCGGCACAAATTGTTGCCATAATTCAGCAGTGGAGCTGGCCGTCTTACATAATCGCATTAACAACTTGGCTGACACCAGCAGCAGCAACACCAAAGATGAAACTTTTAATTTAATAAAGCCCAGTCAAGAACATCAAGTACAAAGTCCAAAACAGCAACAACAACAACGGCAACAGCAATTGTTATAATATACACTAGAGCATAATCTTAATAAAGTTGAATTCCCAGAACAACAGCTATGTCATGATTATGGAACGGATGGAGCAGCAGCAGCAGCAGCAGCAGAAGGGTGAGTCGAAAAACTTTTAATTAGTGAGTAGGCTTGCCAAAGTTTTTCAATTATTGCCACCTGCAGCACAACTAGTAACAAAGAGACGGCCACCCCTTGCCCTAATGACCGCGCAAATAGTACAAGTACTGCTGGCATTAGACCCAATTTGATTTTAAATCAACAGCCAATACGAAAGAGCCGCCTAATTATTCGCTTGGGGCCAGACTCTTACCCTCTCTCTCTCTCTCTCTCTGTTAAATCTCTTTAAGTTCTTGGGTTAATTAGCTATCCAGCAACGGGTGCAAATAATGCCGAGAAATCCAGAGTCAAAACTGATCTGCATAATAGACTCGAATGGCTTGACTCCAATGCTCTGAGAGCTTTATAAATAATTATGGGACGCCTACGTACGGTTCTATGTGCTCTCACTGGACCGGGCGAAAATAAATGTATCCCTGGCTGCATGACAAATGCCGTCTAGACGCCGGCAGCGCAGCTTAGCGTAGCTCAACTCCGGCACAGCTTCATTTCTATTTGATAACTGCAGTCTGCAGGCCGCACCTACTCTTCACTCTCCACTCTTTGCTGCTGCTGCTGGTGACATTCGATTTGGCCCGTTTGGCAACTAAATCCGTTTCAGTTTTTGACTGCCACCAGCGAGCAATGACAATGACAATGCCATCCATACCAATGGCACCCCGCTAGGTGGCCATTTTTTATGCGCTCTGTGTGAGACCAGCAAAACGGGAGACCTGTCTAGAAATGCTTGACTGGTCGCCTGTCTGACTGTTTCTCTAAATGGCTGTGCGAAACAGGCATTACACTGAACAAATCGAACAATTACTGAATTATTTTTGTTCTATGTATATAATTATAGCTACAAAGCATTTATGACATTTTGAGTGCCTAGCCAAACTCTAATGACAAAACTGTTAACATTTAACTTATAATTGTAAGTTATATAAACTTTTTCTATTTTCTTTAAATAGTCGTAAAATTAAAATTTTATTAAAGGTTAACATTTTCTTCAAGTGTTCTTTTAGTTCTACTTAAAAAATGTATTCATATATAACTATGTATATATTATATCTATATAATTGTTGCTTTCCATAGAGACAAAAGATTTCTATGAGCTACAATTGCTTTCCATAAAATTTCATTAGAAAAAGCTATATTTTAAAAGCATTTCTATAGTATATTTCCATACAGAAAATAACTCAAACTTTTTATTTATTTAAAAAAAAAAAAAAAAAAAGAAACAAGCAGAAAAATATTTCTTTCGTGTTATGCGCGCTCGCATAGTAATCAGAGCTCATTGCAGTCAGATTTGGTTCGTGCTACTTTCTCGTATATTATTAACTTTTCTTGATGTTGTCGCTGCTCTTTGTGCTTTTAGCAACCACGCGAGAATCATACTTCCAGTACCAGCCACATAATGAGCTGCCACGACAGCACACAACGCAAGCCATAAGACGATGACGGCGACTGCAACTGCAACTGCAACTGGAGAACGTCTACTTTGCAAATTACTTTCACGCTTTCACACACACACACACACACTCTCGTACATGTGAACAGTGAGAATCTGAGAGTCTCAGTGTCGCTGGGCGTTCAATGTGGCAGTCCTTGGCGATGGTTGTCGCACTCGGGACTGCTAAGCACTTGTGACATGTCGTGTCGCATGCATATGCAACATTTGTTTTCGCTGCGCCGACATAATTTGCGTCAAAGTGCTATGGAAAGTGTGCAGCTGGATAAAAAAAAGACGAAATAATAACGGAATTCCTTTAATTTTCACGCCACTACAAGACTAGGTAGCAGCCCCGACCCACCGATCCACCCACCCACACACTCGGCACACAGTGTAGACACTGTAAGAGCCAGCGAGACATTGACAACAGTGGCCCAGAGGCAACTGGAGGTAAGCTCGAGTCCCAGACCGGCAACTTGAACGGTTAAGTACTGCGCACTCTCCCACAGCAGTCAAGTCAACTGAAAACGTGACAGGATATCCTGCTGCTGCTGCTGCTGCTGCTCCATTGCCATTGCCTTCTATGTCGCTGGTGATTACGTTGCCCACAGCATGCAAATGATAAAGCGGATGGGAACGTAGCACTTAATGTGCGTCACATTATAATTTGGCAGCTGAGTGAGTGGCCCCAACGCTACCGCATCAATATTTCATTCCATTTATTTGGCATTCACTCAGCCAGACAACACAGAACACAACACAAATCTCATTCTTTAATGCACTCAATTAATTGAGTAATTTATTAACATCTACATACATCTACAACTCATTAAAAACATTTCATAATAGTTTCTAACACGCAGAAAAAGTTTGGTTGCATTTCATATTTTTGTTAAATTTTCATACAAATAAATATATTTTTCCTGAGCTTGTAGTTTATGTCAAATGACAATGGCTTATTTTTCGGTCAACTGCGCTATTTGTTGACAACTTTGAAAGCTTGTGCACGTTTTAAACTAAATTGAGAGAAATTATTATAGTTCTAACGTCATAGTGCTAATAGAAATACTAATAATAATTATAATGCTGCACACATAAAAATTATATATATAACATTTTTTTATTTATTTTTTTGGCTTGCGGTGAGCTGTCAGACAAAAATGGAATTTATGCGCCACTGTGGTGTCTATGTCTCTTTGTGGCAGCACCACAACGACAGCAACCGCAGCAGCATCAAACGAATCGAATTAAAAATAAAAACAATAACTATTATCGGCTGGCAGCTGACTTGAATTGTTATTCAAATATATGCAATGCATATTGTTGAAAATTAAAGGCGATTGCTCTTAATGTTTTTTATGTTGCATGCACTGTAGCTCAACTGGCAAGGAGTATATGGGCTTTGATTATGTGAATTCTATCTATAGTAATATATACTTTTTGATAGAGTTGTTATTTGCGGTAGAGAAGTGGACGCAGAACATTCAAGTGGAGATACCCATCACACTTACCGAATCGATTCATTTAACTCTCATATTAATATGGACAAAAGCCAAGCTGAAAATTATTATTGCTTTATTTTCTTAACATTTATTAACATTTGTTTTTATTTTTATGCTTCTCTAGTTTGTTGTTGCTGTGTCTTTTTTTACTGAAGAGAAACAGAGTATTGCTCAGCTGGCAACTGCCTTAGCATATATTTTTACTGTTGCCTGTTAATGCTTACAATGGCGTATGATAAATCAGTTTATCGTTATGCACATAACTAACTGTTTTTCATATTTATTTGAATATGTTGTCATATGTATAAATATTCCTTTGATTTGGTCTGTTTGCATGCTTTCACTATTTGCGGCAGTAATTAGAAATGCAAATGTGAAATTTGTCCATAATAGTATGCAAAATAAATAGATCATATAATTGATTTTCAAAATGCATTGGCCATGCCTAAAGCGAAGGTTGAGTCAACTAAACTTTTCGATAAATATACTATATAGGTATATATATTTTATTCTTTTTCAAGCTAAATAAATAACAATCGAATGAAAAATGCAGATAATAAAACGTGGCGTTTCGATTATGAAAAATGTATAATTGAAGTCAGACTGTCCACACATGCGTGTATAGCATTGGCAATAATTATGTTAATATTTGTTCTGTTGGGATTTGGGTGCTCGATGAGTATGCAAAATGAAAATATAAACAATTAAAATAAAAATATATAATTTGAGTGTATTAAGGCATGAACTGTGTATGAGCGCTACATTATGTTTAGTTAGCGCAAAAATTACTCAGCTACCAGCTGCATATCAATTAAACCAACTGCTTTTGAATTTGCTAAATTAAATAATATTTTGTTGTATTTTAGTGTTTGTCGTGCAGCCAGCTATGTGAACTGTTGTAATGCACGATTTATTGCATAAATACAGCACATTTTTGGCTTGAGGACGAGAAACGTTTCGGTCAAAGTCCTTGACACGCAATATTTATTGCACTATGCCCGGACATGGCATCCATGGCGTATACGTAATATCGAATTTAAGCTTGTAGCCAAGTAACCCAAAAGCTGGCATCCTTTAGCAGTTATTGTTTTTGGGTTTTATGTGTGCGTGTGTGTGTGTGTGTGAGTGCCATCCATTTGTTTTCATTTACAAGTATTTCACTTTGCAATTTATTTGCCCAACACACATTTTTATGGCTCAGACTGGACGGACGCCAGTGTCGCCCCGGCCTCTTAAATTATGCATGTGTATACATCTATGCGGCAGCTAAAATTAAAATTTATCTGCCATTGCCATTGCCATTTCCATTTCCAGTTTCAGCTTTTGTATTTTATAGTTTCGACAATCAAAAAAACAAAAAGTAAACTTGAGATCAAGCATATGCTCCTTTGCATGCGCTGCTGTCTGCTGTGCCAGCACATTGAGTTTCGAACCTTTCACGAATTCTACGTGATTTCCGTTGTCTAGCAAATGACAACTGACGGGTTGCTTCCGTTTGCCGCTGATACTGCCGCTGGTGGGAGTTAAAGTGCCATTTTAATTGGCAATTCGCTTGAGCGACGGCTCAAAGAGTTAATAAAATGAATGCCGATTTCATTGTTTCCGCTGAGCACAACTTACCTTTTTTTTAATGGCCGAAGTTTCGGCTACGCGCTTTTAATTTCCAGTGCCACGGCAACAGTTTGGCGTGCAATAAAAATATCAATGGCCCCCCGGCAACAGCTGCACCAACTGCGCGTGAGTCGGCATTTTAAAACATGGTCTTAAGGCAGCCATTATGGCAAAGCATCCGCCATGTTGCAAGTTGTTTCTTTTTTTTTTTTTTTTGTTGTTAAATTTGTTTCGCTTTTCGGGCTCAATTTTTGTTGTCGTCTTTTATTTTTCATTTTTGGAGCTGTCTCTCGCTTTTAGTAAAATGGCAGCGTTGACGACAAAAACCTTTGCCAGGCGCGTTGCTTTTAAAATCCTTTCGCTTAAGCTTCTTTTTGCATGCGTCCCCGAATCCCTTTTCCGGCTCTCCGCCAGTTTCACTATATCTGCAACAGAGTATTTATATATATATATATATATATATATATATATATATATATATATATATATATATATATATATATATATATTATTGTGCAATTGTATTGGCTGCTCATGAGAAATTGTATGCGTGCAAAGACGCTTAAAACTTTTTTTGCCTCACTTTATTTCTTGATAAGAGTTTTGCTGCACTTGAGCCTCAAGTTGTGTTTCCATTGTTTGTCTGTCTGAGCGCCGAGCGCTGCGCGCTGAATGCTGAATGCTGGCTTAAAACTTTCGTGTTTTTTTTTTGTTTTTCGATTTGAAATTTTAATGCTTTTCACCAAGCTTCAGTTTCAACTCAAAAAAACAGAGACATGTGCACATTCGAAAAGTGCTTTTAAATTGACTCACGATGAGAAGACAATCGCAGTCAATTGCAATAATATCATACGGTACATGTGAAGTGCATACTCAAGCAACAGAAATTGATATTAATATTAGCTAAATTTGTAAGCTGTTAGCTGAGCATAGAAATCAGTTCTATATCGATTTCTTAATAGTTTCCTTATAAACTATGCACTATAGTGGACTAAATAATCTGATTACAAAAGAGATTGCAACTGGACACTCACGCATAAAGAAACCACAAGCTTGTACTTGAATCTATTTATATTTTTGAATGAGAAATCTAGCTAAAATGCTTTCATAGAAAATCTAAAATAAAATTTAAGCTCTATCATTCTAAGAATATTCCATCTTTATTATATTATACTGCGACCCCTTACAATTCTCTGAATTCATCATAAACAAAAGACAAAACAGTTCTCATGAACATTTTATTTATATACAATTCTTGGCAAGCATGAAGATAATAAGGACAAAGTAAGAATAGATGAAATTCCACAGAAATGAAATGCAAGTAGTCGTCGACGAGCACTGCACACAGACTCCATTTAAAAGTTCAGCTTAATAAGCATCAAGTTAAATATCAAATTGAATGGATGAGACTGAGCAGACAGCGCATGTTGGGAGTGTCTGGGCAATACAATTGCTGGGCCGATGTGCCGCAAATTAGTTGCGATTTTAGTGTCTGTAGTAATAGATGGAGCTGGCATTTTTAGCGCCTCGCTGCTGTAGGAAACAATAAATAAAACGTCAGACAATTGCCTGGACTGACAGCGTTTCCTCTTTTAACTTGTGGATACCAAACAACAGCAACAGCAACAGCAAGAGCAGCAGCAGCAACAACAACATCATTATAAAATACCGTTGACATTTGCCAGTGACCGAAACCGTAAAAATGTCCAACATTTGCCTGTGAGTAGCAGCAGCAACGACAACGACAACGACAACAAAACACGTCTGCCAGCCACAAAAACTGCGAGCTATTTACAGGGATTGCCGTTGTGTTGTGGTTTTACCCAGCTTTGTAGCTGCTGCTGCTGCTGCTGCCGCTGCTTTGCACTTCCGTTTCCGCTTTGCTGCCAGCCAGACAGACAGACATGGCGTTGGCGACGCGCCGTCTGCCGTCAGCTACAGCGTTAGCGTCAGCAGGTCTAGTCATTGCTTTGTGGCCTGGCTAACATTAAATCAATATTTCTTATCCATATCATTTGCAGGCCAAGCCCAGACTCAGGCTGCAGTTGCCTCAAACTTTGCACACTTCACTGCAAAACCCTCAAATATTAACTAAGCAAAAGTCAGAGCTGCCACTTGCCACTTGCCACTTGCAACAGCCATTGCACTCGGCAACTGTTTTGGCTATGGCAGTGAAGTTCGCTCTCAACTTGCGCGCAAACTCCACTCATTAACAGCTGTTGTCTTTAGTTTTCACTTACTAAGATTCTATTTACTTTTGAGAAAGTTAATTATATTCGCAGTTGCAGCTATGCTCCATTGCTTATTTACTCGTATTGTTCTTCCATACCCTAGAATGAAAGCAAAGTTGGGGAGTTACAGATATGAACTCTTCAAACTAAATTAGATTTGGCTAATGGGTATCCGCAAGTCTTCAATTATATATTTATATATTTTTTTCGCATTGCAATTGGCTTTTACTGTTAATTTTGCAATTAGTTTTGCCACGCCAGTTGTAGCGAAAATTATTAAAATCACCCTGCGAAAGCGAAAATAAAATAAAAATACTAAAAAGAAAACAAACGGAAAAGAGATGCGAGCAGTGCGAGTTCCCAAACTTGTCTTGTATTGGCACTGCAAATTAGTTTCAAGTATAGAAAACTTTTAATGAAATAAGCTGTGTGCAAGTTGTGCGCCTGTCAGAGGGGAAAAAAACCTACTCCCCAGGGCTCTAGCTGAGACTAATTGACAAAGCTGAGAAATGTGAGAAAAAAATGTACTTTTGCTGACAAATGAAATAAGCATTAAAATGCAAATTTGTTTAAGTTTCTTATTAATTACTGCGTATTGAGCTAGGAGTAAATGAGCTTATTTGGTACATAGGTAGTCGTAAAGTAATTTTTAATTAATTTTAATTTTTGTTTTATGTAATAAATACAGGATTTTTTAATAGTGAAGATTAAGTTTAAGTACTGAAAACTTTCACATACAATATTAATAACAATATTTTAGTTTAATTTGATAATTGAAAATTAGTTTCTAATATTGAAAACTTTAATATGGAATATTTAGAAAAAATAGTAATATTTTTTTATAATTTATCTATCTGTTTATCTATCAGTTTTTTATTACATTAATTTTGCTACAAAAATATTAATTTGTATCCTCCCTGCAATCACAATTCGAATGCTTTCAACCATTTGTCTGCATGCATTTCACGTTGATTCTGTTTTTCTTCGTTTTTTCGCTGCCAATTATAAAAAATGCGCATATTAAGTATACGTATCGTTGCACATTTTTTGGTCATTATATTTTCCACTTCATTACATTTCTCACGTTTCATTGTTTGCTGCGCATAATAAGCACAACTGCAAATTTTTAATTAACAAAGTAAGCAAAAAGTACTCAGCTGCTCTGTTGCCCAATGTCTTCGATAAGTATCCAAGCCAAAGCGAGAGAGAAATATATACATTTGGTATATATATATGTATATAGGAGTAAGCACATACATATCTACATTTATAAACTCTAAAAGTTGAGCATGGCCAAAAGTTTGCGTTCCATTTGTTGATTTTATGCAGTTTATGCTCTTGGTCACCAGCCAAGAGTTCAACTCGTTTCTCTTCGGTAGTAAGTTTTGTTTTTTAAAGCTCATTAAGCGCATTTGCGCGCTGGCAGCCGTAGCGAGGCGATTAAGAGCCGGCCCGGGTATTAAGCATTATTATATAAATTAATCGCATAATGCATTTTCATTGAATTAATATTGGATTTAGTCAGCAATGCGTTGCAATTTATATTTGCTTTTTGTTTATTTTATTGCCACCGCCTGGCTGCTTGGCTTGAATTACTTTTTGTGCCTTCCGCATGCATTTGTTATTATTTTATTATGAATTTTCACATGTCAAACAACGGCATGTGTAGATCTTTGTGCTTATTTATGCATTGAATATAAATGATTAATTTAATCAAGGGTGCAACGGGGCTTGCGCTTCAACGCTTTGCTGGATTAAAACGTCACGATTATTGTTCAACAAATAACATAAATATTTATTGAATGTATAAAAATAAGTAAATAAGTTTTATGTGTTCTAGGCGGAAATCATTCGCTATGAGATACCCTAGAGACCACTAAGGGCAAGTGATATAAGCATACATAACATACATATATGCTACATAAACATAATATATACATTAACAGATCTATTTGAAAAAAAATAGCATTAAAATTTATTTACTAATTAGATTAGTAAGTCAGATATCATTAATGTTTACTCAAAGTTAAGTTATGGCATTAAAAAGAAATATTCAAGAATATTTTAATATAAAAAATTGTTTTTTCTTTATTTTATAAATTGATTTGAAACAAGGTAAACGTAACATTTAAATATTCAGTGCAAATATGAAATTTTTTCACTTTGCATTAATTTATTTATTTATATTCGCATCATGTTTATTACTTTGTGTATTTACATTGCCAACAAAAGGGCAAATGAAAATTTATATATCTATTTAAATATATATAATATATATATATATATATATATATATATATATATATATATAATATATATATATATGTACTATGTATGTATATACTATATTATATTCTATTTAATTTGTATTGAACATTTTCAATAGTGTTATTTTCAAATAGTCTGTGACAATGGCATCCATTGTTGAGAGAGAAGCTTATTATGTGTCAATATTGTCAATTCAGTTGAGGCTGACTTTGCGATTGGCTTTGTCGCGCGCTCTGCCATTGCACAATGGGAAAGGAAATTTAAATTGAGTAAATGGCAAATTGCACACAAAGGTAAATAGTACAGGCTATAAAAAAAGGCAGCTCACGTGTCTGCTGCTATTTGCAAAGGCGCTGCCAGCTACATCTGCTTATGCTCTGGTGTCGTCTATGTAAGCCAGATCCCTTACTCAGGAGCACTTTCTCTCTCTCTCTCTCTCTCTCACTCTGCATCTCTCCCTCTAACTTCGACTTGCATTGGCATTGTTGTGTTGCACATTCAACTTGCGCCATGCTCACTTCTGCTCGCTTGTATTATTTCGTTTGGCTTGGCGAACGAACGTGTGTGAGAGCATAAATGAATGGAATGGATATCTGATATGTGCATGCATACGGCATACAAGTAGGAGTACATAGCAGCAGCAGTCGTTGCAAACTCATTCGAGTGGCATTATAATAAACTAAGTTAAGGCGACAATTTCCACGTACCTTATTGCTTGTTTGTTTGCATTCGTGCGCCGTTCAATGCGCCTCCGCGCTCTACTCTCCACCAACAGCCAACATCCAACAGCCAACACCAAACAGCCGTCAGCTGCAGTTGTGCACACAGTTCTCGCCCAGACGCATCTACACTTTGCCAGTTGTATGCCTCATCCCCTCGCTGGCTTTACTTGCTGGATTTCCATGGCTGGATTTAGTGGCACTTAGTGGGTAATTGCTATGCAGCACTCATATCTAGGTAACGATCGCTGACAGCACTTTATGAAAAATTACACATACGAAGCGTTTTGCTCCTCTTTCAAACAGAAATGAGCCACTCTTCATTGTATTCAAATGTATTTGAACAAAGTTTATATTTTTACTCTCCAACTCTGTCAACTATAAGTAGTTGTCAGCATTGCGGACACTGTGGCAACTTTTTAATGCTGTCAAAGGGTTGCGCTGAAAGTAGTGGCAGGTAGCTGGTAGAAATTATTAATATTTCAACAGGCTTAAAGTAGTTTAGACCCTGTTAATTAATTGCTGCAGACGACCACAAACACGCAGAAAGAAAGGGTAAAGCAGTGAGGGGAAAATAAGCGCAATCTGAGTAATTGGCCATTGTCTGGCAAAAGGCAAAAAATCTGAGTACTTGACTGCGTCTGAGCAACACAACACAATGCATTAATCATAGAACAAGGCGAACTAAGAGGCATGTGAACGACTTGTCAACGATGTCTCGGCTGCTGCGGCTGCTGCTGCTTTGTCTATGCATTATCCTAATTATGATATGTTTGCGCTGACTGTTCAGATTGGCACGTGCGTCTCTCTCTCTCTCTCTCTCTCTGTGTCTCTTTTGAGTGCAGCTAATGAACATATAGACAAAATGATTGATCGGTTTCATTTGTGGCTTAGCTTTGTGCTCACGCGCGCACAACATTCCATCTAATGGCTTGTGGTTGGCATTAGGATGTGGCTTATATTGTGGCCATAAGACAACAATGGATTTTAACCCATTTGAGTATATCTTAGCAGATAGGCTATTAGAGCAAATTGAAAGGAAATTCAACAAATGAAACTTAGTATACTCATTTATTCCATATACACTCCACATCGCATATAATTAAACTAGCATCCACTGTTCGATTTTAAAGCTTGTCCTCGTTCTGCTGCTTGTGCCTAACTGTCTGTTTCAATTTCATCGGCTCATTGTTGTCAATTATTTCTGACATGCCAGTTCGAGTTTATATACTGGCACTTTAGAGAGTTCGCAGGTTTCTTGTGGGTCGGCAAGGGTGGCTGTTGGCAATAAGACAGCTGCTTGAGTTCTATCTTCACACTTTACCGTTGATAAAGTGACATTTATTGGCTGTCATTCGGTCAGTCAATAAGTCAGCCAGTCAGCCAGTCAGCCAGCCAGCACTTTGTCAGCCTTTATGCCTTCTGGACAATGTAATGATGTGCCTTGCATATGAAATTATTTCTGTCACCCTCATGGCGTTTCGCATGTGTGTACAGCCAGAGCAAATGCTATCTTAGTTTGACTGTCTCTGTCTGTCTGTCTGTCTGCCTGTACTCATCATAATTGTATGATGACATCTATGTCTTCTATCGTACATAATTGCTCACAGCAAGACTTAATAATTTAGTCAGAAGCCTCAGCAGCGCCGTCTGTGCTAACAGTTTGATCATTTTCAATTTCAATTTAAAATAATTATATTGTAGATTTTAGTTGAGCTTAGTTTCTTCAGAGAGGCTAATATGTGTTCAGAAATCAAATATTTTCTTTATGATTAAATTTGACTTTTGCTTGATTGAAATTATGGCTTATGATTTGCAGATGGCCCCAAGGTCATGGAAATTAAATAACACACGCACGATTTTGACGCCTCGTTTAAGGAGACATTCATTGAAGCATAATATATATATATATACATATATATATATATATATATATATATATATATATATATATATATATATATATATATATATATATATATATATATATATATATATATATTTGACTTATGAATGCACTGCAGTAGAGTTATTAGATTTTAATCGAAGCAAGCTAAAGGAGTGGGCTTAAGAGCAAGTGATGAGAGATTAAGTGAGAGTGACTGTTTGAAAGCTAATAAATAATTATACACACATATAAATTCATACAGATAAAATGAATACTTAAGTGCATCTCATTCTCTAAGCTTACCATTCCACACCTTTGTATGCCTATATTCAACTACACTCAAATAAATAGCTTCGAGTCTTACTCACATTAAAATAAATGTTGTGCCTAGCAACCAGCGCATTGCTCATAGGTTTCGTTTTGCAATGGATTTATACGAGTATATTGTAAAGAGATTGCGTCTCCTATTTTCTCTATTCTTCAAATGCTTCTCTCGCTCTCACAGCACATCGGCTAGACGGCTAGTGGCGGACAGCTCGACAGCCAAAGTCGCTTGCTCACATTAAGAACGAACTGTAAAAATTCAATATGAACAATGAAGTGAACATAAATGGCTTTTTTATTAATTATGTATAGTATATTAAATTTCTTTGAATTGACTTAAAGCTACACAATAAATCTGAGCAGCTCAACAAAAAAAGTTTTCGTAACCATCAAATGCAACAGTAAATAGTGCAGGTCAACAAACTTAGATTAAGACTACATATACTTATTTTTATTTCTACTTTAACTATAGATAAAATTATCAGCTTTTTCAACTTCTGGACAGGTTTGGTCTGATTCTTTGCTGTAAAAGCAAAAGTAATATTTCTCTATAATTTCCAGCAATATTTAGTCTGCTAGAAAGCTAACTTGAAATCGTGTAAAGCTTCTATTGTACCAATGTTTTATGTTTTCCAAATACAGAGGAAGCTAACCAAATGTATGTACACCTAAGCCACTGTTCAGATACACAACTCCGCAGTTATAAATACAACACCACAAACAGATAATCAGAAATAAAATTAATAATAAATTAAACTAAAATTCATTCTTATCTAATTGAGCACATTTGCCATATTTGACCATTGTGTTTTGGTTAAATGTATTTTTTTTAGCAGTCAAACGTCAAGCTGCTGCGTAGTTGGCAGAGTTCATGAACTGTCAAATGTCTAGACAAACGACATGGCAAATATTTTTTGAATGGCAATTAAGTGGCCACCGCTGTGGTCACAACATTCACGATGGCTAAAATATCCCGCAGCGAAGCACACACACACGAAGTTTCGATTTAAAAGTAAGATAAAAGTTGAGCTGCGTATAATTCGGTAATCAATAAGAGATACGTCAGCAATGTCATTTGGCATGCGAGTGTCATGCGCGTCGCTTAAGCGTTAAAGCGTCGACATGGAGGACATGATTGTGGCATGTGGCATGTGGCATGTGGCATGTGCCATGGCGATGCGATGCGATTGCCGAACCGAGTTGTATGTAATGCAGAAAGCCAAATATTAGCTCTGCAGCTGGCAGCGTTTTCAATTAATTTCGCCGAATGCATCTTCAATCGTGCATTAAAATGAACATGTAATCAAGGCAACGACAAGCAGCGCCACCAAAACGAATCTCATGCGCGTGGAGCTGACCGCAAGATGGACCAAGGGGCGTATACGTTTTGCCAAGAAATATGTAATTAAAATCATTCTTCGTCTGTCATGGCCTCACCATAGCCGCAGCCACAGCAACACCAGCAACACCAGCAACAGGGAAACAGAAGCTGACCCCATTGAAGATTTTTCATTATTTTAAAATGTGCAGCACAAGTGTTGGATATATTTGCTTATCGCTCATACGTCTCGTTTAAAATGTATGTGGCGAGCCTTTACAGACACACACAGCACACACACACACACATGCCCCAGTCACACCCTCACTTGCACATGATATGGTACGCTGATAGAATAGCGGCTATGCCAAATGAATATAAAAATGAATGAATGAAATATTCACTTACTCGGGCCTCAGTAGGCAACACCATCAGCAGCAGCAGTTGCTCAATGTCCGTCATGTGCTGCCGTCTGGCGCTTCTTATCTCGACATTGTGCTCGCTGCGCTGCGCTGCATTTATATTTAAATGTATTTAAACGACCGACAATTTGAGAGCATCATCGCATTGAGCATTGTCAGTGGCGGCAGCACACCATGCACATTTATTGTCTGTCTGTTTGTCGGACTGTCTTGGACCCGGTTGTGCACCCCTTTTGGTACATGCTTCCAGCTGCAGCTGCAGCTGCAGCTCCAGCTGCCATCGACCGACAAACCCATTTGTTTGCGCGTATTTGGCTTTGGCTGCTTGCACTGAGATAAAAGTAAATATGTGGCATTGGGTAAAGCTGGCGGTTTCATTTGCCCAGAACTCCACTCGGTTCGCTTGCTCCACATTGTGGTGCTGCTCACTGCGCTCGGCTCATCTTTTTTTGTGGCTCGAACGCATTCTTGCATAATTTTAATTTATTTTCGCCGCTTTTCGGGTATTTTATTGAATTTACTGTACCACATGCCGGGCCAGCTTGGCTGGCTATATATAGTACAATTTAATTATAGTTTGTGACACTGAAGTCTCTTGTTTGTAATTGTGCCTAATGTGGGTGTGTATCGTGCCCCAATTGCTGAAATCCTTGAGAGGAAAGGTAATAATTAATTGTAAATACCCAGTCGAATGTCAAATGGATTTGAATCCCTTTGAAATTAATTTGTGGACTACGATTTACCTTTCCATTGGCCATTTTAATTGGTTTGCGAGCACATAAGCCAACCATAAGTCTCCAGGTAAAAGTGTGCCAGGCGTAAAAAAAAATATTAAGTTGACAGTGGACACACGTACAGACTCTCTGTGTGTGTGTGGGCTTCTGCCTATGAGTGTGTGTGTGTGTGCCAGCCTGCCTAGACAATTTTAATGGCCATTGTGGTAAATGAAATGCGCTTAAGATTAAAAGCAGCGCATGGCCTGTGAGACTATGTTAAATCCACAAAGCAAACATAAGCACAGGCACGCAGAGACGCAGCCAGAGCAGAGAGCGTAGAGAACAAATGGGTAAGTATGTATAGAAGCGCAAATAGTCGAGCAAGGGATACCCTAGAACGAGAATTCGTTTTAATTATGACAAATGCTTATATTGAAGTAAATGTTGCTTATAAAAAATTATTAAATGATTTATATACTTAAATTAAATATTTTTATAATTATTAAAAGTTTATAAAATAATAATTGAAACATTTCATGATACACTTAAACATATACTTGACTAGCGCATATACCCTACTTCGCTATTATTTATTAAGAGCGTATATACATACAGCTACAGTTACAAATATGACTGGGCGCTGCTGCTGTCACCCACATGACCAGCAAGCAAACATTTTAAAGTTCAAAAGAAGGTCCTTAACCTGCTGCCAGCGGCAGCTCAGCAGTTGCACTCAGTTGCAGTTGCAGTTGCAGCAGTTTGCTGTTGCTGTTGCTGTTGCCGGCTGCTAAATGAAGTAAGTGTTAACGCAAATGCAAACAAATGCGAGGCGTTGGGCATAAGATGCGTCAGCAAATGCAGCTAGCAAAGCAGACAAAACAGGGTCAGCGCTCTGGCTTATTCATATTGTTTAGTGTTTTTAGAAATGTTCTAAGCAGTATTTAATGTCGCAAATCAGATAAGCTTGGGCTGTTTCTGTTAACTATTATAACGCACAATACAAACAAGAATGTTAAAGCGTAAATCACACCTCAAGTATACATAAAAACAACAATTGATTATCAATCTTCCATTATTGATTAGTTGTTACATCATTACAATAAAATTTTTAGCAATGAGCCTTTTAGCCATTTCCGAATCTTATTTGATTGACGGCAGTCAGTTTCCAGATTGATTTTGTTAATTTAAAGTAGGCGCTCTAGATGCACTGATCGGGATTGAGGCGTTTAAACTTTTTACATAAACGTGGCGTTGATGTTGCCTCATCGGGTGCTGCCGTGGTCTGCAAACGCTTGAGCTGCTGTCGCTCAACGCTTTGAATGGGATTAAGACGTGCAAATGCTTGTGGTGGCTGAGGTGATGCTGGCTCTGCTGCATTCGCAGCTGATGCTGCCGCCGCTTCGGTTGCATCTGCCAAAATCTTCAGCTGCTGCTGTCGGCGCAAACGCAACAAATCCATTGTAGTACGATCATTTTTGAATGTGGACAAGAGCCAGAGAAATAAAAGGAGTGCAATGCCCACGGTCACAGTCAGCTGCACATTGTTAGCCAAAAGGCTGTGCAGCAATGATATCTTTGAAAAAATACTTGTATTCGACATTTTCCAAAATATTTGTGCTATAAATTAATTTGTTTTGTTCTCTTTCAAGGTATTTTCAAAGCTGAAACAGGTGCTTTGATTTCAATTGTGTATCAGACTAATAAAGCATTACTAGATCAGCGTAAAAACTTAACAGAGTGTTAGGGTTAAAAAAGAATACTTAAAGAATCGAAAAGCGAACGAGCAGACATTTGGCTAGCTCGATAGCCAAAGAAAGCTTGAGAAATATTTCTTCTATTTTAAAGAACAAACAGTCTGCCATAAATTTAACCACAGTCACTGAGGTGGCTAAGGCGCTGCTTGACCATAACTCAAAAGTTCAAAATGGGCTCTTAACCCGCTGCTTGAGGCTGTGGGCTGTGGCTAAAGCTGCAGCAAAGCTAAACAAATACGTATGTACATAGACAGTGGCATGAAAATAAATTAAAAATGTGTGAAGCTTAGCACACAATGACAAATATACACACAGACGCACACCCACACACGCAGACATATTAAGAAACGTGACTTGCCAGCCTGCTGCTAAGTACATATGGACTCAAGTGTCTGTGTCTCTGTGTCTGTGTGTGTGTGTGTGTGTGTGTGTTGGCTTGTGCGTCTATACATATTTAGCATGTTATGAAAAATGTATACACAGGCCGGCTCTGGTGTCTCGAATGCAACGCCTTTGTTTGTCTAGCACGTCCCAACAGCAGCCAGCATGAGCTGTAGTTGATGCTGGAGCTGGAGTAGGCAGCTAGCTGAGGCTTCTATCAGGCCCGCCAGGCTGCCCATTTAATGACAAAAGTTATGACGACAAATGACTCAGTTGACTTTCACTAGTAGGAATCAGAGCTCGGCTCTCATTGTCGTCTGCCACAATGGGACTGTGAATCATATTTCTTCTTCTGTTGATTTTCATTTCCATTTTCGCATTTCACTTTTTCACTTTTGCCACTTTGGCTGTGCGCTGATTTCGCAGCAAATTTTTAAAGCGTTTACCCATTTATCATTATGCAAATTGTTAATTAATTTTATATAAATGTATTTATATACAGGGAGAAAAAATTAATTACGCATAATGTGGGCGCTTTTATGCATGGCAAATAATTACGACACGCAGCAAAGTCGCTGCATTTGCTAAAAAAATTTATGTAAATTGCAATTTGTTAATCAACTGTATTTAGAGTAAATTGAAAAAAAAAAAAACAAAAAACAAAAACTTATCGCACTACATGTTCGGTTTGGTATTAAAGTTTTTATACCCTGAACCCATTGAAAATGGGAAATCAGGGTATAATGTTTTTGTGAAAATGTATGTAACAGGCAGAAGGAGACATGGCAGACCCCATAAAGTATATATATTCTTGATCAGCTCGACAAACTGAGTCGATATAGCCATGTCCGTCTGTCCGTCCGTCCGTCCGTCCGTCCGTCCGTCCGTCCGTCCGTCCGTGTGAACGCAGTGATCTCGCAAACCACAAAAGCTAGAGATCTGAAATTTGAAATGTATACTCGTGTATATCCTACGCAGTACGAGTTTATCATTTTTTTTCGATAACTCATCCCATTTCCTTATTATCGATAAAAATCGATAACTTTTCTTCGTTTTTGAATACCGTTATAGCTATAGATTTCAGATTTACTGTGTGTATCCGTGTAATGAATACAAACGTTTTGCAATTTTTGGATTTTGGATACCACGCCCCCTTCCCCCCAAATTTGAAAAAAACGTATTTCAAATACTAGAGACTTGTGCTTTGGCAAATACGTACATATGAATGTCATTATTACGCTGTAAAAGTTTGATTACGAAAGTCCATCTAGAAGCAAACCTATTCAACAAATAAATTTCCAAAATATAGCCCATACTGCAGCCCAAGCGCTGCCCGCGCGCAGTCGCTGCGTAAACTGCGCAGTAGCAGAGAAAATGTTTGTGCGTGCGTGTGCATGTGTGTGTGTGTGTGTGTGTGTGTGTGTATGTGTTGTTTGTGTATATGTATATATAAAAGAAGCGTAAAATGATTTGAATATCGCATTTTCGCAGGGTTCAGGGTATCTCTTAGTCGAGCAGTCTCGACTAGAGCACTCTTACTTGTTTAAATAGATTTATGCAAATATGTTAGTGCTGCAAGTCGGCCTTATCACACACTCCGAACAGTAAATTGAAAATTGCATAATAATTTGACAGGGTTTATAATAAAGCGTGTAATATTATATTTACAAAATGAATAACAAATCGTTTAAGCGCATTTAAATCAATTTCACATTTGTAATAAATTATAAACTAAAATATGTAGTTAAAACCAAGTAAGAATTTTGCAAGCGACCGTAGCCGACTGCATAATGCTCATTCATGGACCAAAACCAATTGAATCTTTCTTTATGATATTTGTGAATGGAAGATGATCATACATTTATTCTTAAATAACAGTTTATTGATCAAAATTTCCTGAATTTGTATACTCCAAACTGCATTGTTTCAAGAGGAACCAAACTTATTCACTTTGGTTCCATTTCATTTGTTGCTTATTAGTTCGAACAACTAATTAATGGCTTGGACATTTGTCAGCCTTTGGTTGCAAAGGCTAAATGGCAAACAAGTGGTTAAAGTCTTAAGAGTAAGTCAAATAAACCTGGTTTAGTTTCAACTGAGCAGACACACATACAAATAGAGAGAAAGAGAGAGAGAGAGAGAGAGAGAGAGAGAGAGAGAGAGAGAGAGAGAGCATGCATAAACTTGTTAGCCATAAATTAAGATAATATTACGCCACTTGCCGCTAAGCAAACGCCTGTCAATATTTGTGCATTGTGCATGTCCCTCTGATTTGCAAATCACATCAAGCCAATAATAAATTGGCCTCAAACTCAAAATTGAACTAATAATAATTGCCAAAGTACATCGGTAGACAACTTCACAAGGCTCCAGGGCACTTCTGGGCCTGGGCCTGGCCTCGATTATTGAGTTTTCTCTCAAATTTATGTTTTCATTTAAGGTCAATAAAGCCATGCTCACACACACACACACACAGCTTCAAGTTTGTGCATTATTTACTGACACACAAGCCGAAGGCGTAAATGTGCCACAAAATGGCTGCTCGGCCTTGTATTAATTCAATTTTCTTACGCATACGCAGCGTGCGCCGCACAGAATGACATTAAGTAAATACAAGTTGCACAAGTGTACTTGCCAGCCTACCTTTTTGCCTGTGTGTAAGTCTGCAATGCAGCAGCTTTAATTGTGCATAGGTTGACAAGTCAGCTGCACCCACCGCCCAGCTGTAATCACAACATACACACCTCTCCTGCTGCTGCAGCAATTAATTAGCGTACTGCTTTGATTGTTTTGTCTATTAGATGTGCACTTCAGCTGCGTCTTACACAACAATCACGCGTAGCTTAGCTATATTATCCCAAATAGTATTATCTCGAATTAGTGTTTATTAACAGTAAGAGGTGAGCTTCAATTGATGATTGAGTAATTATTTGTAATATTCGAGAAAAACGATATTTGAAGAATAAATCTTTGTTTAATGTATTTAATTAATGTCTTTTAATGAATTTAGTTTGAGTAAGGAGATATCTCTGAGATTTGCCTGTTTTGCCGAGATGCTGGTCATTTTCAATTGCTAAAGGACGTCCATGAAATATAATTATATTTATTTAGAAATTTTCTTAGACCGATATAATTATTGTATATCCTGTCCTTACATTAAATTAAGATAACCATTTAAAGCCCCATATATTTTCAGTATTGCCGCCAAAGAATTGTTTAAGGAAACACAGCATTTCATCAAAAAATAAAATTGGTATGTATCAAACCTTCAATACGAGTAAATTGTTTTTTTTTTTTGCATCGATACATATCTAATCTCTGTTGTCCTCTTAGTAATTTAAGTGGTAGTTGAAACATCCCTAGTGACTGATGTTGAGCTAGACAATTACAGTAAATCAATTTTAATACCAATAGCCATTGATATCGTATCAAATGTCTGATTGATTGTTCTCCAAATAGTAGCGAACTTATTTAAAAATTGTATCTAATAGGAATATTCTTCTTACAAATAAACACAATAACTTATTTCTATTACCATTTTCTCCCCATTGAAGCGTAGGGCACAAGTGTTTCTCTTATATCTCCATACTAGATCGTTTTGTTTGTTTGGCATGGTAGTTGTTAATACCATAATTATGCTTAAACAAATTTTTCGAAGAGTAAGAACGTCGCTGAAAGAATCAATTAATCAAAAAACAACCCCTATTGAGGTAGAGCCGTCCACAATTACATGCTTAAATAATGTCAAATTTGAGCAGAAAAATTTAAAAAATATCTATTTATATTTTATTACTATGAAAAGGCTTTATGCACTTGACTTAGCTTTGTATCTTTCCAGACTTGAATAAAATTCAAAATTTAAATTAATCGAGAGGTTAGAGAAAGAACCGCAAAGCATATGAAACCAATGAAGATTTGTTCCCACTTCACAACTTTAAGATAATTTTTGATCAAACAACAAATCTTTAATATGATTGCAACAGTTGCATATTATTAATATCTTCATCATCTGTTAAAATATAGCCATCGGAAATAGTATCAGACTTATTGTCTCACCACATTTATATCAAATATCAGTCTAGAGAAGACCTAACACTTGCCTACAACAAACAGACGCACTCTCATTTCTTTTTCATTAATAACAAATGTTAAAAGTTTTTAAATAATTCTAGTCTATTGAACTCTTTCATATTTAATCGAACTCATTTTTTGGAGTACATAACATAGAGTGCAACTCTTTCAAAGCACATACTTATTTTGGATTTTTAATATTTTAGGGCCGTGGCTGTAGGCTTGGCTGGCTGCCGCTGAGCTTTGTGCAATTGCTTTTCCCGGATATTGTTGTTAGTTTTTACTTTTGAGTTTGCGTTTTTGTTTGCATTTTGTGGTTCTTTTGTTTTTTGCACGGCCTGCATTCAGATTGCTTTCGTTGTTGTTATCCGTGTTGGTGTTGTTATTGTTGATGGTGCTTGGGCTGCTGTTGCTGCTGCTGCCGTGTCCTATTTGTATCCTGTCGGCTGCGGCACCTCGCACACATTTATGTCTATTGGCGCGCGTCCATTTCCATTTCATTTCCGTTATTGCAAAACTTTTCGTATTAAATATATTTTTCTCTGTTTTGTTTCGCATGCCGCGCGCTGCGATTGTTTCATTTCGATTGTTGTTGTTGCTGTTGGTTTTTGCACTTTTGCAAAGTTGTTTGTTGCTATTATTTCTGGTACTTTATGCGGCCGTTGCCATTATTGCAGTTGTTTCCTTTATTGCACTAGTAAGCATAAAAATGTTTGCATTTGCATTTGCATATAAATATATGGGTATTTTATTTATATACATATATTTATACATGTTTAACTTCTCTGGCATACTTAAGAGTAGTTGCTGGGGGAAGGAGAGACCTCTGCGGAATTGACATGCAATTTGTTATAATTGCCACTAGCCCACCGCACGCTCTATTCATGGAGGCAACTCAGCCAAAAAATCTGACCCTGATTAGCCAGCCAGCAGGCAATTTGTTGTTGTTCTTGTTGCAATAAGCATGTTGCGCTGCCATAAATAAAATTAACCACAATGCTCCAAACAACATGGGCAACATTGTCGCCCGCCCCCGCACGCACGCACTAAAACTACAGTTTAACTCCGTTAAGAGCAATACAATTATTGTATACACTCACGAGCGTGTGAGTTATGTGAATTCTTTTTCAGTGATGATTCAGCAGCTTAAAGAAATAATTTAAATACAATAAAATCTTTTAGAATTTTGCCTTAAATTTTTATTGAATTCGGATTTCCTAAACATAATTTTCCATCGATTAAATCTTACTAAAGACAGCAGATTTAATTTTGTCAAAGATATTCGAAATATTGATAGAAGGATGCATGAGCTCATGTAGCTTTATCCTTTATATAATTTCTTCGATAGCATATTTGCATTTGCTGCGTAGCAGAGTAAAAAGTTTCTATTTTTTTACGGATTTTTGTGCGCAAATAAAACAAATGTTTTTGCATATTTTATGGCCCAGCGCAGTGTGCGAACTTCACAATTCGCAGCCGACCGCAGAATTTTGCGCATTTAAATTAATGATACGAAATGTCAGCAAAATGTTCAACCGCAAATCACAAAGTTTTTTGTGTTGTTTTTGGAAATTTCTTTTAGTCTTAAATTTCAATTTTTTTCTTCTTTTTTTTGTTTGCTTGATTAAACTCAAGTGTGTTGATTGGTGTAGCAATGGTTAGGGGAGAAATGCGGCCTAGAAAAAACTCATAGTTGGTTGTGGACTTAGGAAAGGACTGCATCCTTGAACCACAAGGACATGCGATCATCGCGGAAGCGCTTGAGTGGCTCATTTTGTGTGTACATACGAACCAGAGAATGGAAACGATTGTGCTTGAACTCATTGCCGGCTCTGAGGCGATCGCTGAGCAACGCTGCCTTTTCGCCCAACGACTTTGAAGTCGTCATCGACATTTGCAACTCTTTCTTAACGTAGTCAGCCACCTCCCTTATCGAGGCTTTGCCGCTATCTATGCCTTTTGGTGTGGTTGGATTGTTGTTTTGGTCGATGTTAGTGTCCTTTGCGTGGGACTTCAAGGAAATATTATCACCTCCATTATTATTTGTCTTGGACTTGACCGAAACACGAGAAATATTATCATCATTGTGGGCCTTGGATCTGACCGAGACACGTGATATATTGTCTTCATTGTGGTCTTTAGTTTGGGATCTGATCGAGACACGTGATATATTATCATCATTGTGGTCTTTAGTCTTAGATCTGACCGAAACACGAGAAATATTATCATCATTGTGGGCCTTGGATCTGAGGGAAACACGTGAAATATTATCATCATTGTGGGCCTTGGATCTGATCGAGACACGTGATACATTATCATCATTGTGGTCTTTAGTCTTGGATCTGACCGAAACACGAGAAATATTATCATCATTGTGGGCCTTGGATCTGACCGAAACACGAGAAATATTATCATCATTGTGGGCCTTGGATCTGACCGAAACTCGTGATATATTATCTTCATTATGGTCTTTATTCTTGGACATGACCGATACACGAGAAATGTTATTATCATTGTGGACCTTGGATCTGAAAGAAGCTCGCGATACATTATCTGCGTGACGATCAGTAGCTTTGGACCTAACCGAAACACGAGATATGTTATCTGCATCTTGATCATTAGCCTTGGACTTAACAGAAATACGAGATATGTTATCTGCATTAACTTTAGTCTTCGCCGAAGCACGGGATATATTATCTTCATTGAGGTCTCTCTCTCTGGATCTCACAGCAACACTCAATATATGATCTGTACGACGATCAGCAGTTTTGGATCCAACCGAAAGACGGGATATATTATCTGCTTGATGTTGACTAGCTTTAGATCTTGCAGAAACACGAGAAATGTTATCCGCTCCATAGTCAGAGGCTCTTGACGTGACCGAAACGCGAGAATCATTGTCAGCTTGAAAAGCACTCGACACCATGGAGACTCTGTCATTCTGAACCTTCGCTCTACTACCTTCATAGCCCCCTGCAGCTGATCGATGGTGACTGTGGCTGTGCGACGCATTATCAGCTTCGTTACTTTTCCTTGACCCACTCAAGTTCGGCTTGGCCGTTAGTGTGATATTCGATTCGGTACGTCTGCTGGCTACGCTCTTCCTATCGTCATGTTTAGTCAAATTAGACTTGGTCGCACTCTTCCTAGACGGTGCCCTGGAAGCGATATCTAAAACGGACACGCTACTTGCTTGCGAAGCGGCATCACCTTTTCGAACGGGCATTATAACAGTCATGGAGTTTCCACCCCGCCCAGCCTCTGGCATAGTTGTCTTGGACTGGCGGCCAGCGTTAATGCGCCCCTCATTTGATGCGAAATGTTTGGCAGCGGCCATCTCCTCATTAATGGCTCTCGAAATTGAAACTTCGCCCCTTTGCGATTTGGTAGCCCTAATATCATCTGGCCGAACAAGCGAATCGTGCGAGACCGATCTGTTGGTGTGCTCCTTTGGTGGCGGCCAAGTCGCATATACAGGCGCCGGATATGTTGTGCTCCTTGGCATCTTATAGTCATAGCGCTGGCTCTGGCTATCGGGTGGCCCCACGCTGAACGGATTGAACAGTTGACCGTCATCATCCACAAACATATTGACTATGTTCTTAATAAACTGCTACAGATATATAAAGTATTTCAGCTCTTTGATTTCAGCTTACTTACAATCCAGTCCTTTAAATAAGTATACAAGGAGTTTGCGCGAATATGAGGTTTCCTTCTATGTGTTTCGAATACCAAAAATTATCAATACTGTATTACTTATGCTTTAGTGCATTTTCTTTTTTTCTGGGACCAGACAGAATGTCTACACAATAATAAATTTTTGAAGGAACTGAATGAAAGAAGTCCCAATTCAGCTCGATCGAAAGCAGTTCGAAATATACAGAGTACTGGCAGTAGTCTGACCTGCATACTTCAAATATTGACAGTGTTTGTATCGGCAATATACAGTGGAAAATGTGGATATAATTATAAGTATTATTGAAGACAAGTTTTTCTTGGCCTTGTTGGTTCCATTTTAAAAAATTGCCAATAAAATACAATATTTATAACATTCAAAATAGTATAAATATAGAACATGTAAGACTGTATTAGTAGGAACTGAAATACGTTTTTTGCAAATTAAGGGGAATGCGGGGCTTATTAAAAACCCTTCAAATATACAATCTCTGTACTCATTGTAGAGGCCCAACACCATAGATCTGAAATCTTCAGCTTTAAGCTTCAAGTCTCTAGGTTTTGTGGACACATGGACAGACAGACGGATAGACGGACGAGCGGACAAACGCACATGGCTAGATCGACTCTCAGTTCGTTATCCCGTTCAAGAATATATATAATTTATGGGGTCTGCCACGCCTTCTTTGCTTGTTACATACATTTGCACAACACCATTATACCCTTAAGTCCCATTTTCAGTGGGTTCAGTGTATAAAAAAAAGGCAGACAAACAGAGGGAAAAACTAGATCATCTCAGCTCTCCCCGATTATAAATACAATAGACAACGTAGTGTTATTCTTATTGTTATATATGTATGTAGCAAATCAATTTTCTCTTTACCTTAATCATCGACTTAAACCACAAGCTACTCTGAACATTCTGTAGATACTTTAGGGATATATCGATTTGCTGACGTGCAACTTCAACTTCAAAAACTTCTATAAATTCACAATTAAAAGAACAAAAGACGTTCAACTTTTTTTGTATTAATAGTTTATTATGGTTAAAATCATGAATAAATCATTCAGCTTTTGCTCTTTGGCATTATGGAATGCAGAATTTGTATATATGTGTATGGCATATAATCCTTTTAAAAACTTGTAGACACACGACTTGGTGCTTGTTGTTGTGCTCAGTTGTAACCAGCTTTCAGGCGTTTGCTCAGCTCAGCCGCCTTGGCGACTAGAGTTTTCGATATCCTTATAGTTTCGTTTAGATCCCTTCTAATTGACTCGGCCACTTTCTTCAGTGATGGTGTGACCCTGTTGAGCGTGTGTGATATCCTCGACTCACTGGCATCTTTGCCCTTAATCGTTGAACGGGATCGGCCAGCAGACGTTAGTTCTGGCTGGAAACTCGAACGGCTTTCTTGTGACCTCTGCGAAGCACTCACATAACTTGCATGGCCTCCTGCATGTTCACGCTTGCTCGAGCGAGAGGATGACACTTTAGATTCACTTTTTGGCTGGTCAATCGATTTTGTTTTAGATCGGACCGAAGATCGTGAACTTTTGGGTTTGCCTCCTATGTGATAGCGTGATCCTTCAGGTATTTGCCTTTTGGAAGCGGTCATCTCCTTGTTAATCGCATGCGAAATCGCCACTTCGCCCAATTGTGATCGCGTTTTGTGGAGATCGTGAGAGCCCGACTTGGTCATGGTGGCCTGTGATACGGATCTGTTCGTGTGCTCCTTTGGTAGTGGCCATGTGGCATGTACAGGTGGTGGATACGATGGGGTGTTGGGGGCCGTGTAATTATACTGTTTGTAGTCGATGGGACCAACATTGAAGGGATCAAAAGGTGTATAGTCCTCTTCTAGAAACATTTTGGCTAGCTTCAAAATATTGCGGATAAACAATTTCTATTTGGTTGGGATACAATTTTACTGAATTGATCGACGTCCGCACATTTACAATCTATCCAGGACAAAATGCTGGAGCACAAGCCCGTTTTCTGCGTGTTATCTAGCCAAAATTTTGTTTTTTCGTGTTTAAAATTTAGTGCATTTTTATCGACCCGGATTTCGATAAGAAAACACTATTGTGCCACTGAAAATTTAAAATAAACTGAATTAAATTTCGAAAACGAAATACGACTTTGATGCTGGAAGCTACGAGCCTCTCATGGCATGCTGAGATACATTAAATTGCTAATGCTCTAAATAAGGAAGATTCTTTACTGCCAGCAAATTCAATCTTTCCTTTTATGTTATATATGTATATATTATTTGATTCTGACTTTTTATACATTATTAACCATTCAATTATTTTTTTTTTTGCAAATTTAATTAGATTTGCACAAGATTTTCAAAGATGTGTTACACAGAAGTTCAGTTGAGATCAGTTGGGCAACAGTGGACTGGTTGATTGAAACTACACGACATTGCTATAGGCTTCAAGGCGGTTGCTTAGCTTGGTGGCCTTTACGATCAGTAATTCTGCGGTCTTTATCGACTGAGCTAGCTGCTTCCTTATCGAAGCAATGACAACCTTCAGTACCGGTTCGTTATTGCTGCTACTCTCTGGTAGAGTGACTTTTCCATAAATGTTCATTTGAGCATGTGAATTGTTATGTGAGTTGCGCAAACCTTTGCGTGGCTTGCGATAAGTTCTGATATTACCTTGGCTCTTTGTCTTAGACCTTAATGTGCAGCAAGAGAGGACAGATTCGGCTGTCTTTATCGATTGAGCTAGCTGTTTCCGAATCGAAGCAACAACTTTCAGTACCGGTTTGGTGCTACTGCCTTCCGGATACATTTTCATTGGAGCATCTGAGTTTCGGGAAATTTTGCGTGTCTGGTGATGAGTACCAAGAGAAGCGTGGCTTTTTGTCTTCGACCTTGATAAGTGAACTGAAGACTTATCCTTTAAGCTCGATTTTGTACGCTTGAGGCAATTTTTCGAATGCTGGCTACCTTCTGCACATTGAATCGGACTCGGAGCAATTAACATTGATTTATAAGGGAAATGCTTTATTGATGCGGCCGAAGTCCTTGGCACACCTAATCGCCGTCGACCTAGAACTTTACTCTTTTTGGACGAAATCGTTTTTGAAGCTGCCCCAATATTGAAATAATTATAGAATACATTGTTATCAATCATAATATCAAGCGAATACCTTTAATAAAACTTTAAATTATTCTGTTGTAAGTATTAAAGCTGGACAATTGTTCACTTACAGTATAATCCAGAGAGTAAACTACACGAACGATTTTAGTCTGAATGTATGACCCAAATATATTTCAACTGACTAAATTTTGATTGAATTTCATAGCCCTAGATTATCACTGTCCACTGTGCCAAAACCAAACACGAACAAAATTTAATTGCTCTCAAACTGTTCCTTTCCAAACTAATATCAAAATATTAACGTGTTTTGCATGGAATACTATGTAAACATTTTGGTATATGTATATATTTATGCAGAAAGATAACATCTAACATTGTAAGCTCTTGCCATTAGGCAAGGACTTTAGCGTACATCTTTATAAAAATCTTCAATTCATTAGACTAAATGCTTTCTCATGGCACCTACGTTCTTTTGAGAGAGCCAGTGCCACGTCAGCTGACTCCTACTTCAACTCAGACTTAGGAATATTTTAATTAAAAAGCCCAAAAGACCGACCTACGAGCTACACATATTGTAATCAATGTTGCAAAGTGTTCGAATGTACGTGCTGATAAGGCCGTTGCCAGACAAAAGGCTGCCACCGACTCTGGCTGACAGTGGGCTCTTGACAATTTACTTGCTGCATGGGACAAATTAATGAGTTCTTGCACTCAGTGTGTGTGTGGGATGGGATCTGGTGTGTGTGTGTGTTGTTGTAACTCTTTTGTTGTTTCATCTCTGTCAAGTATTTGTCAACTTTATACATGTAATAGGCATTGCAATTAACTTCGGCACATTGTTTTGAAAGATTTTCAGCTCGATTTGGTTAAACATATGCCAGTTGAAAAATATTCATCAAGCAAATGCCATATGCAGGCTTTTATTTTATTTAGATGCTAAATCAGTTGGTTTAATTAAAAATTCGGCATTAACTTAGAAAACTGAAATAATGGCTAAATACCAGAGACCAAATCCAACGAATTCTTTTCAGCAAGCATCGGGCGACTGCATTGGCACCGGTATCTACGGCAATGGACTGGTCTTTGATAACCAAAGGTATCCTTTTCAAGTTGATAGGATGCCAATGCAACCGCCAGCAGCTAGCAACTCACAATACAAGTCCCAGCTGGACTTGCCCCGACACACCAGATCCAGAGCAACAATAAGGCGAGAGCGGCGGATACAACAGCCTCAAGCACCTCAGGCGCCGCAATCCATGTCCCGTTTCCCGTCCCAGTCGCAGTCCCCGTTTGTGTCACGGCAACAGAAACAGCAACAGCAGCAGCAACAGCCGTCAATGCGACAAGAGCAACAACAGCAGCAACAACAACAACAGCAACAACAACAAGAACAGCAACAGCAACAACAGCTGCCAACACTGCAACAACAACAGCTACAGCTGCAGCAACAGCTTCTTCAATTCCAACAGCAGCAAATACAGCGACAGCAGCAGCTACAGCGACAGCAGCAGCAGCAGCAAATGGGTGGAATGTACGGTAACTGGCCGTTCGGTCGCAATCCCATGTGCAGCAACACGCAAGCGTTCCCTAACAATCCATTGTCGCAAGTCTGTAATTACGGAGCATTGAATCCACTTAGCTCAAGTTTTTGGCCTGGATACACTATGATCACAACCCCAGATTCAAGTATACCTTTTGCCTTCGGCTTAGGTCCCACAGATGTAAATGAAATCACAAATACCATTCTTTAAGTTATATTTATGCATAAATTTCGGTCTAGTTAAAGCACTGTGTTTTTCTGAAAGGTCTTCATAGCTCCACAGATAGCTCATTCAAATTGAAAAAAAAGAAAAATTGTTGCTCTTAAGTGTTAACAATCATTAGACCATAACTTATAACTTAATCATTTCCATATATCATTTAAGTCCGCTTGGAGCAAGCTTCAACAGTATTTGATGTAACCCGGTCTAACGGACAGTTTACACATCATCAGAGCTGAATTCGGGCGTGCGATGGCTGAGCGAGTGTCATTTAGTGGTAAATTTCCGTCTTAGTTGCCAACGAATGTCATACGTGACATTTTTCAAATTCTGTTTTTAGCATTTCCTAATCGGGCCACATACATTTATATATATATATATATGTATATATATATTGATTTATATGTGTGCATGTCTGTGCAAGTGGAATTGAAAATGGTATGACATCTGAATACGGGCAGCTGTTAGGCACCTATCCTATTCTATTTCAGTGGTTTTTGCTTTTGCTACGTGTGCCGTGTCTGTCTCTGACGCTTTCTCATTTATAGATTTTTCTAATTATTTTCTGTCTGAGCAGAGCTGCGCAGTAATTTGCAATATTCCTTTAAGATTTTTGCAAATAATTATAAGAAGAGTTCTTCTTGCTGTTTTGCCACAGGTTAATTTTCTGCTCTTTGAAGTTGACGTAATAATAATTTCAATAAACTTGTTAGCCTGCTCTTAATTGATTTCAATTACTTATATTGTTAACTCTGAACAGATTCCCAAGAATTGAATAGAAATTTGCAATCAAATTAATTTCATATTAAAATCTAAAAACCGAAAATTGAAACTAATCAATACATATACATACATATATATAGAAATTACAAATAGAAAATATAAATTTTATATATTTAATTATTTAAATGCAAATTTTAATAGCTTTCACTGCAGACAAACACTTTTCACTTCCACATAAAAATCAATTAAAACTTTGCCATCAACTCATTTACATAAATAAACCAGACTGAGTATAGCAGATTATCTAATAATTAATAGCATATGCCTGATGTCTTCAACTTATTCAGCTTCTTATGTCACAAGAATGTCTAATGCTGCCAAGTGTTCCACTTAAAAGGACTCAAAGCGAAAGTTGAAAGAGCGGCTCAAACGCTGCTGCAGCGTACAGACGACACAACTTTGTCTAATGATGATCCCTAAAGTCAACTTGCTAAAGTAACAAGAGCTCACAAACACACATACACATAAGCACACAACACACACACACATAGAGATAAGCTTATACACACGGCTACTGCGCTGCTCATAAGCACACAATGGTATTAACGCCATAATTCGTAAGTTACAATATACGCACACACACACACACACACACACGCACACACACTTATGCGCACCGCAAAAGGATTAAGTTATATTAAAGTTGTGAACGTTGCATTTTAACTAAGTTTTGTACGCTGTGGCACTGTGGCTGCTCTTGTGCCTTTGACACTTTTGGCTTATGGTGAATGCGAAATGGCGTCAATAAGTGCGTTGCAGCCAAGTTGAAGCAGCCAAAAAGTATGCTATGCAAATTTAATGCTGCTTTATCTCACATAATAATAATACTAATAAAAATAATAATTATAATAATAATAATAATAATAGTAATAATAATAATAACTTTGCACATTTTTACCCTACACAGTCAAGACCAAAATATGACAACAATTTATACACTGACATGGAATTCGACCCGAAGCGCTGGCAGCGCCGCAGTCCCAGCTAGTGCCGCACTTTCATTCGCCTGCTTTTACCTTGTGGCATAATAAATTTATAAAATTTATACAGTGTTCTTAAAAGGAAGCAAGAGTATAAAGCAGAGCAGTTCATATAACGCAAGCCTTTGAAATCTGTTTGCTATGCTAACCGATGTCTACTATATGAATCAACATTTTTGGCTTAGTTTACTGCAAATTGGATTAGACACAGATAAGTTTTTTTTTGTTCAGCTGCTTTTGTACACAAAAATTGAAGTTTGAATTTAAATATATATAATATTAAATATTGTTTTATACTTTTAAAGAGTCCGTATGAATTTGTCTTGTATAGCAGACGTTTTTGAGATATTTCTTCTTATTGCTCGCCTTTGATATCTCAGCTGCTACCTCTCTTCCGCTGTCTCCCTTCTTATGTCTCTTTCATTAAATATGTCCGTTTATATCTCTGTTTTTACATGGCTCCTCATATCTCAGCCACCTTTAGAGCATCTGCTATTCGTTGATCATCAGCATAATCTGCTTTTATGCACAGATTCTTTGCTGCAACAGCCGATGACCCGTGGTTGTGCATTCTGCGTGAAGTTGCAGGTCAAGTATTCACTTTTATACCTGTCCTCCTCTTCTCTTCATTTTATTTTTTCGCTGTTGTCCCGCACTGACGTTATATATTTTAACGTGTGCGCATTTTTATGGCCAAACTTTGCTGAAAGTTTTTAAATTTACAAAGCAAAAAAGAAAAGAAAAGAGAACGGTCAAATATGAAAAGAGCTGGACGAAAAATGAAATCAAATAAATTGCATTTCTTCTGCTGTTAGTTTTGCGTGTGGCACTCAGCTTATAGGCACTTGGTCGACTATTGAACGACTGCATTTAATTACTCTCGAGCCGCTGAACATTGCTTTTAATTGTTTTTGTTTTTTGCATTTCACATTTCACTTGTTATTTGCATTTTGAGCACTTTCGCTGGAAACTGTGAGTTGAAGCCGAGCTGAAATTAGCCGCAGCTCTTGAAGATTATTGCACTCGGTTGACTGTGCAGCTGTTGGCTGTCATAAACATTTAGTCGCTTTCATCTTTAAGAATCCATATAAGATTTAAGATCTTCTCTTTCAAATGTGAAGCGTGCTTTTTAACACTTTAGCAACGCTTTGCCATGTCTAATAAAACTTATATATGTATGCGTATGTGGGAGCCATAAACACACACACAGTGAGCTACACTTCCAGAGCATACAACTCACATAAATGCGGTCTTCAGAACGACTTTGCTTAACCCAGCAGAGTCAACTTGTTGAAGTGTTTACTGTTTGAGATCCCGCCGTGTTGCCATCTAAATACATAAAACATTTACCCAAATAAGCTTGCCATTGCAAATAGCTGAACTGAGCAAACTCATCAAGCTTTATCTAGCTACTAAACATAAACCATACGCAAAGCCTTCTGCCGTGTTTTCTTTTAAATATTGTTTTACGCCTTTTAAAATAAATTAAATAAAAGGGTTGATGCAGAGGCACGCTTGAGGCATCAACTGAAAAAGAGTGTAGCCAACACTGAAATGTGACCAAATATATAAACCATTCAGCTGTGAATCGAAGCTCAATGTTTTTAGTTTTTATATTGATTCAGTCACAGAGCAAATATATTATTTAATTCTGACTGAGGCTGGGTATTTACAATATGAAAAGGCTCTAGAAGTGCGCAGAGAGGAATGTATTTAATATATATTCCAATTGTTATATACATTCACAGATTTGTGTCAGGGTGTTCTTAAGCCGGTTGGTTATCATCGTCCACCAGCAAATTAATATCGGAATATTTGATTTTATCAAGTTCAGCATAGATGCGCTTGTTCATGGTTATTTCAGGATACTGTTAATGATGCGCAAGCAATTATACTTCAATTTACTACAATATATCAGTTAACATACCATTTTGGCAATTTTCCAGCAGTTTAATGCCGTCTTATTCCGACCCAGTCGTAAGTTAATCGTCGCCAAGAAGCCCCAAGAATCAGGCATATAAATATCATTTTCTGTGCTGCGTGCCAGATACACAATCGCATCCTCAAGTCGATTGAGCTGCAAGATATAAAATATTAAACTCTACATTCGGACTTGAGCGTTGGAGTCTTACGTAATAGAGTGTTAAGCCCATGCCATAGTTGGCCAAGAAGTTCTTTTCCGTCTTGGCCGCGGGTACGCACAGTTCGTAGGCCTGCAGAGCGACCTCATAGTCGGCACACTCAAAGCTTAAACGGGCCAGCCGCAGAAAGCTTAGATAGAACATAGACAATGTAGAGGTGTCGGCCTGATCGATACTGAGCAGCTGCTTAAATTGTTCGATGGCCTCTGAATAGCGTCGACGTGAGTACTCCACATTGCCATTGATGTGAGCTTGATAATATTTCTATTACCGAACACATGAAGCTCGAAACAAGGTCTGATTGGCAAGCACATCGACTACTCACCAGCATGAGGCCACGTTCACTGGCGTCTGTGGGTAGCTGTCGCAGTTCGAACGTCTCGTCAATTTTACCCTGCAGCATCATCAATGTGGTGGTCACCAAATACGTTTCAATGATTGGAAACTCGCCTACGATGTGATTGTAAACAATCTCGGCGAACGCGTAGGCGCCCAAATTGGCAAAAGTCTTAAAAACATTATAGAACTTGACGACATGCACGCTCTTGTCGGTTAGATCGAAGCTCAGAGGCATGAATGTCTCGAAGAGTGGCCGCGGTGTCAGTGGCATTGATTTGGCTGGCACATGATAGAGATTTTCATACTTCCAGCGCGTATACTCCATGCCTGGCAAATAGTTCTTCTCATTGTAGTAGCAATACAGCAGTATCCAAGCATCGCAGTCTAAGCTATTGGCTGTGGTGAAGGTGCACAGATTGGCAATCAAATTGCTGAAAGCCTGGCCTGGCTTCATCTCTATCTCCGCCTCCGGCTCCAGCTCCAACAACTGCTCCATCTCCATCTGCTTCTCCATCTCCGACTTCAGCTCAACTTGATAGTCGATGTAAAGCTTTAGTAAATTTCTGCATAGACAAAAGTTACTTATACTATGCGCATAGTTTGTCATAAATCAACCGTCAAATACACACACAAAGTATTCGCCATTCCAATTGTGCTCCATCTGATTGAGCAAGTAGGCGCTAGCATGATCAAAGTTTAGAGTTTGAACTGAATTGAGGAAGACATAAAAATTAAAGAGCATTTTGCTGGTACAGGCAGACTTGAGCTCAGCAAATAGCTGCTTGGCCAGCACACAGTCGCCCACCATGCACAAGTTTCGATGCTCGTCCAAGAGACGCCGCATACGCTGTTGATCGCGCTCCTTGTTTAGCACACAGTTACCGAGAGCCTCCCAGCTGCAATCGTTCAGAATTTGAACGATGCGTTCGATCAGATTCTTGTGCATGTGCGTAAGCATCTCCTAGATAGACATACATTAATTTGAAGATCGAGAGAGGGAGAGAGGAAGATACTTACGCGAAACTCTATGTTGGTCTTGGTGGGTATGCGCACATTGAAGTCGTTGCCACAGATGTTGACCAGTAAATTGCTCAGATTGCTCAAGGTGCAGCAGAAATAGTTGCGTCGCTCCTCAACGCTGGTCACATCGTTCTTGATGATGTAGCTAATGACATCCTTGATGAGCTCGTCAAAGCGACGATACAACTCCTTTAAAACATCTTGACTATTCGTGTCTACGTAAGGATCGATTGAGAGGCAGCGACGCAGTTGATCTGCCTTTAGTTTGTTCTCATTCAAGCTATCCAGCGGCACATTGTACGTTGTCAGTGTCTGGAAAAAACACACCTTCACAATGGCAAACATGGGCAAAGCAGGAGCATCCAAATTAGACATTCGAAATGTCTTTCTAGTGCTACGCCTGTCCGTCGAAGAGAGCACACTAGCGAAGCGGCAAGCATTAACTAAAAAAAGAAAAAGTAAATTTAATTATCAGCTCAGCTGGCATATCCCATACTGATCATATCTAGTTTGTCGCACCTTGAGGATAGCCAAAGATGCTTAGATTTATGACGCCCTCGTACAAGACTTTAGTTGGAACTTCATCGTACAGCTGCAGCAGCAGCTCATATTCATTGTTCACGATGGCTGCCTCGAGTATATCTTGCATCGGTTGGGTCAGGACATACCGATGCATTGAGTTATTGATTAGCGCACTGTCCACCATAGGATTAATCTTGTCCAGCTTGAAGTCGACGCCAAGAGTTTTGAGCAAACGCTGGAATACGTGTTGAACTGGGACGCGCAGATTCGTTTCCATTTGAACATTGGCAAGACCGACGACCTGCTCCTTACTCAGCAAGTCGCGCTTTATGCTTTCCCACACGACGACAATGCTCTGATCGTTGATGACCTGCGAGCCAAAGCTATAGAAGGTGCACAACGGCAGCACCTCAGCCTGCTCATCGTCATCGGATCTTATGGCCCGTATGGAGATACTCATGCCCAGATGGGCGGCTCGACTGTGCAGTTCCTCGGACGCATTGTAAATGGACTCGAGCGTTATGAAGACCACATTGGAGAAGTGAGTATTCTTCAGTATCGGCAGTATGGAGTACATGTGCCATCCGCTGGTGGTGGTTCTCTTTTGGGCTGTTTGTGTCTGGAGCTGCATTTGGTATTCCGGATAGAGCATGATTTGAATGTTGCTGATGAAGCGTTTGCTCTGGAACAGTTGCAGCAAATCGCAATGGCCACGCGAGACGAACTCAAGAGATTCCTCAACAAACTCTCCACCTTCGCCCTCAACCTCACCCTCAGCCTCGCCCTCAGCATCGCCCTCGCCCTCACCCTCACCATCTGCCTCTGCATCTACCTCTGCCTCAGCTTCGGCAGCATCATTAGCAATAATTTTGGTTGAGTCCCCTGCTGCTGCTTCTATTGAATTTTTATCCGATTTGAATAACCAGGCTGAAGCATCTCCTCGTACCGTATTCACAGTGATCAATTCGTTTTTGCGATGGCGTGGAATGCGCTGATACAGAGTGACGACCAGCGGATTATCACTGAATGTATTCAGATCATCCACATTGTCCTGAATGATGCCCATCGCAAATGACGGCCTGTCCAGAGCGAATTCGCTTTGATAGATAATCGTCTCCTGGGTATAGTGATCGCACATCTTCTGCAGCGTATTCTTCGCATGGTACAGATGCAGTTCCAGCGGATACGAAACCACTGGCATGTTGAGTATGTTATTTAGCTGCATGTAAAGGAATACACGTTGCACAAAGGGCTTGACCTCTGAACGTGCCGGCATAAGCGAACGTTTGCTCCCAAGTTGCGAGCGTCTCGACTTGCGCTTTGTTTGCCCTTTGGACGATTTGCGAGATTCCATTTCTTAAGCTTGATCAAATTTTTATATTGATACTTCCAATTCTATCAATCTACCAATAGCCAGGTCCTATAAGTGTGAGTTCATTTCCTGTGTATACTGTGTAACTAAACTTGTTCAGCTTCATTTTTTAAATCATGAAATTATTTCTATATAGTCAGCACTATAAGTCTAAAATCACAGCAAAAGTTTTTTTTTTTTTTGCTGTTTGCGATCTGCGTAATGAAAATTAAATATTTAAGCATGCCCACACCTACACCTACTTGCTGTTCTTTATATATGTATATAAAAGTCTTACATAAGGTCGGCTCGTACTCTCTCGCTTACACGTCGAGCACGCACTTGTCAAAAATGTAACCACAAAACAGCAACATCAACAGCACGTACAGCGACAACAACAAGACTGCGACAATGCATTTTGGCCAAGGCCAAACCAACAGCAGCATCAGCAACACCAACAGCAGCAGCAACAACAACAACAACCTAGACACGTACTTGAACCTTTTTGTCCAACACTCAACTCTCGACAGGTGTTTGTAGTTGTAGTTCTCATCATTACCATACACAAGGTATACTAACTATATGCCACTTGTTGTGACAGCACAATAATGATAGAACTTATAAAACATATAATATATATGTCATATAACAGAATTATCCAGTTTTTCTATCTTTACGCAAATGAACAGAAAAACTATATATACCTATATTTAATTTAGAATACATAAATTAATATAATTTATAAATATTTCATTTACAATTTATAAATTCATATAATTTATATACATGTATTTAATTTAATCTTCATAAATTAATAAATATTTAAAAATTTATATAAATGAAATTCAATAATTCTAATTTTGTATTTTATTGAAACTTTTTTATTTATTTTATTTTGCTTAATTTGTTTCATATAAAATTTTACTAATTTTTTATATTAACCAAAATTTCAGCTATTAGTTCTAAGTTTTTATTATAAATTTCAGCTAATAGCTTTCATTTTAAAATTTAATTTTCTAAAACAAATGTTTCACGCATTCCACATACAACAATTAATTTTAATTTAAATTAATAAATTTAAATTTTCAATTATATATAGAAATCTACAAAATGACCTTTAGTTTTTGTTTTTATCAATTTCATTGAGTTCAATTTTAATTGAAGCAATATAGAGTATACAAACTTTCATCTAGCCACCTGGAGCTTTTGGTTCTTATGGCTGTTTGTTTTTGTATGTTTTGTTTGCCAGGTGGCGAGTGCTCTAAAATCCGCTTTGACAGCTCGCTTGTCAGCTGAGCCCAACCAAAACGGCCGCCTGTGGTGCGGTATGTATACAAGTGTGTGTGTGTGGGCGTGTGTGTGCTGTTTGGCTGCTTGTTTACTATTTTGTTGGAACTCCAAACAACATATGCTAATGACTCTGCTGCCAGGGTTTGGTGCCGGCACAGTTGGGGGTCTGGGGTACTGTAGCAGGCCACTCAGCTGGAGGCTTTCAGCTAGTTTAAGGCCAACTGGGCAGCAAGCGCGCACACACACACACACACACACACACATTGGCTTCATCAAAATGAAATTTGCTGGCAAACACATAACGTAAAAGTACTTGGCAGGTACGCATCATGCTCAAAGGCTTTAAAATGCGCTTTTAGTTGCAGCACTCGCTTAATGTGGCTCGTATGCAAATCAATGCTTTGCCCTGGCTTCATCACGCATACGCCATGTGCGCCCAGGCGATAGAGCCTTTGCACCTGACGCAACAAAATCAATTAGACACTTGCATACGAGGCATTTGCAACTGCACAACATGGACAACAGAACAACAGAACAACAGAGCAACAAAACAACAATTGCAATTTAATGTGCTGCCATTGCCTGCTAATGATAATGTTGTTATGTGCCTATTATCGTTGTTGTCTCTCTTGTTGTTGTCTGCCCTGGCAGCTGGAGACAGAGCTGCAACTGCACACGATTCATTTGCATTTCAATGCAAAAGCTTCTGTTTGACTACACAGATGTGTATATGTGTGGTGAGTGGCGGAGATAAGTGTTCTTCCGCTTCCTCTCTCTCTCTCTCTCTCTCACAACACATTTTTTAAAGGCACTTTTGCCTTCTTCTGCCTTGACATATATTACCTTTTAAAGAACAAGCTTGATTCATTTAAAAACACTGCCATGTGCTGACCCAATTTCAAGAGTAACCCACAAAACTCTCCAAAACTCTAGCCAACTGCAGCCCTACCGATGCAAACAATCAACGTGGTTACTGCAACACAGCAACACCAACAGCAGCAGCAGCAGCAAAGCAAGTGCAACCTCAAGCAATTTCTAATCAAAATCTGTTAGTAAACGTGAGCGTAGTAGCTTATGTGAAAATGCCAGCAAATCTGTTCAAAGCAGATCAAGTTAATACCAAAATAGCTGAGCTCAGCGAAAACAGAAACCACAAAAACCGCACATAACTCTACGCTGAAAGCTAATCATATACGCACACACACACACATACTCTACAGCTGAGGTTTTTAAAAAAACATGTGCGAAAAATGTGCTAAAAAATTTCCAGGAGAACCAAAAAAAAACTAGCAGCTGTGTCGTCCTGCTTTTGTCGCTGTGCCACATCGGCCTTGCCCGAAAGTATGCAAAAGATTTTGCTGCTGCCATACTGAAAATGAATTTAACAAAGCTAACGTTAAATTTACACCGGTTGCGGGACTTGGGGTCGAGGCTTTGCTGTTCAGGTTTTTCGGCTGCTGGCGGCATGAAATTTTCATTTGAAATTGAATATGGAAAAAGCCGCTGCTCGCGACGACGCCCGACGACAGCTGCTGCAATTGACAATTATTATTATTGCTCAGTGCGAATGAAAAGCCGCACCAAGCCAGCTGGCAGCTGGCAGCTGGCAACTGGCAACTGGCAGTTGGTAGCAGACATCAGGCATCAGGCATCATGGCTTGGTATTCATACGATGGCCATGCAGCTCATAGCCAAACTCCAAATTGCCTCGTTGGCTTCAATAAAATCCAATGTACGCATTAAAATCATTTAAATTCTATTGTTTTTTCCTTTCGTTTCACATATGCATTGTTTTTATTTTATATCCCCATTTTTTTTCTTTTTGTTTTTTTTTTGTTTTTTTTTGTCTCGCACAGACACACAAGCTGTAGGGGGCGGTGCCACAAATGCCACGTAAGCTGTTTTCGTTACGGCTTTTGGTGATATCAGCAAATGCATATTTAATGGCTTACGCGGCGTATGAGCAATGCGAGATGCGAATTATCAGTTGCGATATGCTTTGCGCCCAAAATTTAATGGCTTTCAAAGCGCCATAGCTCATTGCAATTAAATCGAGAAAATCTAATGAGTTGATTTGTGTGTAATATTAGACGTGAAAGCTGTTTGGATATTATTTTAAGAAAGGGAAACAATTAATGATATGCGAGGCTGAAAATATTGATGAATAATGTATGTTATTTTATAATATTGATTTAAAAACTGGATAAAATTAATTAAAATGGAATTTAAATAAAATTGTTAAGAAAGAGTCAAATAAAACAAAATGTTTCTTCAAAGGTTTGGTTGTCTGTTTGCTAACCAAGCAAGACTGAAAGAATTTTTAGTAACTAACAATTTAGATTGTTGTTAGCGGTACTGATAAAATTGTATTTTTGATATATAAAGAAAAACTTGTCATTCAATTTTAGTTCATCTTTTTAACCAGCCTTTTAAATATATAATTATTTTTAATTTTTTTTTATATATTCTAAATTCTAATTTTTTTTTAACATTCACTTTTATTTTAGTCAATCAATTTCAACTAAATATATAATTTTCTATATTTTTTTAGCGTTCATCCAAGTTCATTTAAGCTTCCCTCACACACTTGATATTATTTTGCTCTAATGCAAAAGTATTGTTAGCCTTATCCTGAAGCCTTTATGTTTGCCAAAACGCCAAAAACTCTACGCGACGTTTGTGCCACTGCCACCTGTCCGCTCCCGTCGGCTGTCACAGCTTTGCAAATGTTCAGCGTCAAAAATGCGACTGAGCACAAGCAAAGGGTGAAGCTGGTGAATTGAGGAACGAGTCTGGCTTGTTTGCATAATGCGAAGCAGTCAACAGCCATCGCATACAAAAACCAACTCATGCCACACACACAAGCAGACAGACAGACACACCCATCCACCCACACACACCCACAATTGTGACATAAAAATGCTGCGGTTTTTATTTTACAATTCCATACGTTGTACTTTTGCTCAGACAAGGAATTTTACGCTGACAGCAGCGGAATCGTTTTGGTAAGCAAAAAGGATTTTCGCTGTTGTTGTAAACGCTTTTTGCGTTGATTTGTTCGTTGATTTGCGTAAAGGCGGCTGCTGCTCCTGCTCCTGCTGCTGCTGCTGCTGCAACAGCAGGCGAAAAGTCGCGTTAAGCAAAAGTAAACAGCAAATCCTTTTGCCGAATGCCAGGTCGCAACGTTATGGCCAAGTTTTTCATTTGTCGCATTTATAAATTATTTAAAGTGTCGCCCTCTGTGCCCTCTGTGCAGCGTATAAGCTTGAGGTAGTTAGTCGCAGTTGTCCCTGTGTGCGAGTTGATGTATGCATCTGTGTGTGTATCATTGACCTCGTGACCTCAAAAGGGCTTTCGCACACATTCAACATTTATAGTAGACAAGCTGGTCCAGTGACATGACAAAACCATAAACAGTGGCTAAACAAGGTGCTTAAATTATGCCACAAGATCTCAAAACTGGCTGTAAATAACAAGCCAGACCGGACAGCAGTGTGGGATGGGTGTGTTGGAGGGGGAATGCCCCACCATTCATATTTATGGCTGTAGATGAGTGTGCTGTCGGGGTCTACACTTCTCACACTGGCACAGCAGTGACATACGATGGGCATGCGTCGCCTGCCACAAAATGTTGCCACTTTGGTGCCCTCCTACAGCTGCGCCTTCGTGTCCTTCATGTCCTGGCTTGTTGCTAGTTGTTGGTCTCACGCTTGGATGACTTTGGTTTTGAGCAATCAACGCGTAACTGTATGGGTGTGTGTGTGTGTGTGAGTGTGTGGCAGTTGTATATGTTTACTTAACGCTATTCAGCTACCAACTGTTCATGCTCATATATGAATATCAATCGCTTTTGATGCAGGCACTGATGCAAATTTCGCTGTTAAACAGCTCTCACGCTGTACAGCTTCCAGTTACCCAGTAATCAAGGAATTGTTATACGAAAATGTTTGTTTGGTTAGTGTTAAGTGTGCTACAAGTTGACTGAACAAGTTGAAGCTTTGTGCTATGCCTCCAATTACATCAATCTTATTCTTTTCGCTTAATCATGTAACTATATTACCCTATCTAATATGCTGAATTACAGGGTATAATGTGCTGAAGCATATTCGAAATTCATTGTTACTCAAATGAAGATTGTTTTATTTGATTTTGTAATATTCCAAATTTCAATTGTGTTTATTCAGCACAGAGCACGGAGCACAGAGCTTAAAGTGCTGCAAAATGTTGAAATTTTGATTGAATTCAGCTCCGAGTACAAATTTAAACTCCCAGAGAATCCAATTAAGTGAGATGTTTAGTTTGGGAAACAAGTTTATCGGCTCATACACATACCCAACATAAATAAAGACAGCAAAAACATGCTGACAAAATACTGTAGTATATAAACTTTAAGGTCAGCTCTTGATTCGCATGTCAAAAAAGGTTCAATAAGTTTTTGGTTTTGGGGCCCAGGGCCCAGTTGAGGGCTGTCAGCCGCCCATCGCCTGTTTGAGTGCCGGTCTGTGTTTGTTTACCTGGCTGCCCAGCTTGTTTCCTTCCTGTCAATGACATGGCCACATGGACACGACAAAAACGATTTTAATTAAAATCGGATTTGGCATCGACGATTTCCGGGAATTTAATTGCATGTGGAATGACATTTGTTTACACTCCGACATTTGACAAGTCGACCGACCAATCTATCCATCTATGGCCGAGCAACATCAAGTCTTTGATCTCAAGCCACACAACTGCCAGCAATAGTTGTCAGTACTTTACACTTTGCCCAAAACAGCAGCAGAACACGATAACAAAGGTAACTCAGATGAATAAAGCGCACAACAAAGATGCCAGCTAAATAAATAATATAATAAAAATTCATAAATTAATGCTTGAGCGCATCTTGACACACGGATGTTGGCAGCCGGATGTGAGTGTAGATCTCCCGCTGTATGTGTGTGTATTTCTTTGTTCGCACTTGAGCAGAAATTTTTGGATGTCAGTTTAGCTTTTTATTTAGATGTTTATGATATATTAAATGTAAAGACTTTAAAAGAAGTTTAAGCTGAAAAATGAACATGTTTTATATTTTAATTGCTGAATTTTGTTTTCCGTCAGTGAAAAACATTTTTTGTTGTACAAATTCAATTTAGTTTCTAAAAGAACTTTTATGTTGTGGGAAATTTGAATTGAAATTCAAATTTGAAGCTGGACACCTTTGGGTCTTCCGCTCGTGTGGCTGCGTCTGCGTCTGCTTATGCGTCTGTCAGATTCACACATCCGTATCCTTTTCCGTTTGAAGCAATAATAAACAGTTTCCGTCAGTTGTTTGACATATCTACAAGCTGAAATCAGTTCGTGTGCTTAATGATATGTATAAACCTAGTGCAAACACGAACCCTTTCGCCGAATCGACACAGCCCAAGCCCAACAGCAACCCTCGCCCTCTCTGTTCACCGCGTATTTGTTTCGGTGTGTGTGAGTGCGGGAGAGACAGCCGTCGACTCACTGGTCAAATATAAAACGTCACTGCGGTTATTGCTTGATTAATTTCCGGTCAAATGGCCAGAGACACTAATGACTATTTAATGTTACAATTTACACTTTATTGATTTGTAAGTGTGTTCGCATCTCCATCTCTGTGTGTGTGTGTGTGTGTTTATCTGGCTGTCATTGTAAACAGGGCATTATGTCAAGTTGTCCGTTGCAGGCCTTAAGCTGCCTTGCCACTTACTGCGATATGAATTACCAGAATTCTAGGAAGCCAGCTGACCAGTTGACAGCACCAAATCGTTGCACTCTACAGGGCCGAAAGCCGCATGGATTCATAGCTTGCTTCTAGCTACTTTTTGTGTCACTTTCAAGAACAGCAAACGTCAAGTGAGAGAGAGAGAGAGAGAGAGAGAGAGAGAGAGAGAGAGAGAGAGAGAGAGCTATTCAAATTTGTTACTATTAACTGGCATTTCGAGTTCATAGGACACTCAATATTTAGTAATTTGATTTGCTTTATTACAACAAATTATTTTTTTTTATAAAATCTATTATATATTGATTAATTATTGACATTTTAATTTAAATTAAAAAAATTATTTTAATTAAAACTATTTTTCACGCTGTTATAGCAGTTTTATGAAAAAACTCGTTTAATTGTTTTGTCTGTTTTTGTATGAATTTGAATTATGACGTCGAGGGTGCTAATAAATTTTGCATACCATTTTTAGGTCTTGAGCTAAAAGCGTTGTTAATAGAGGTGTTATATTTTTTATTAATAATAAAAATAATATATATGTATATATTGTATATATACTATATTTGTTTTTATATATGTTTTTAACATGCATGAAATATCATACTTTTTAAACAATTTTTTTTGCACAATTTTAAGTTGTTAAAGTTTTATGTTAAAGTTATAAACTCTTATATGATTTAGAGTTTAGAGTCCACAGCCTTTAATGCTTGAGTATATTAGTATATTTTGATGACATTTATAGATATTTCTAGTAGTTGATAAATAAATAGTAAAGGATTGTATTGCTATTGTTCAACAAGAGGTAACTGGTAATTACTGCCCCATCCATCGTACACAAGCAGAGATAGAGAGATAAACGCATAGTATTATAGTCCTCTGATTAAGCCTAATGTCTTAATGGCATATATCAGTAAAATGAAAATAGCGTAAGCATATGCAAATGTTTAAAAAATATACGTGTAAGCGAGCTCCTCGGCTATTTTTGATGATCTAATTTAGAACGCAATTCACAAAAATTGTATATCAACTTTAATAATATGTTGTGCTTTACTTACTCAGCTCCAGCTGAAAATCCCTTTTCACTAATTGGCATTCTTTATAATCGTATTAAAGTCAAGTATAACTGAGAGTTTACACATTTCAGCATATAACAAATGAAAAGAGTACATACCCTTATGCAAAGCTCAAGCATGTAGTACAGAACGACTTAAAATACTACGATAACTTTTGCATATGACTCTCGTACAGTGCTAGCCCCAAACTTTGCCTTTTTCCGACTGAATGCAACTGAACTGCTGTGTGTCACAGAATTGCAGAGAGGCAGCTGACGGCCTGGCATTGGATTGTGGTGCTTGTCACAATCGGAGCTAGTCGGGCTTGATGGTCAGTGGTCGGTCAGTCGTTGCCAGCAGGCATAGCTAATATTTTGCTGAATTAACTCGTCATATTTGAAACTGCAATTGCCAACATGTTCCATGGCCGGAGGACACAAACATGCAAATAAAAGCTAGCTGAACTCCAAATTGTAATGTGTCAGAGCTCAAATTGTGCCAAAGTCTGGCCAAGCTGGATGCTAATTCACAAGAAATGCCTTCAAATAATGTGGCGGGAGTTGGCAGAGCCCAGGACGAACTTATATATCTATGGAGGCAGACGTCGCTCATAGTTCATCATGTCGAACATTTGGCTTTCATATCACGTATTTTATTACATCGTTATTCATGACATTCGGCTCGAGCCGTATGAATTTCAGTAAGAGGCAAGTTTCACAGCGCACACACTCTGCTCGCTACTCGAGCATATTCAAAATGCAGTTCAATAGATTTCCAGTACCATAAAATAAACATTAAGTTGCTTAAGCAGTCATAAGGCAGGGATCCCAGCTCTATCCCAACGGCTGACTGGGTCGAGCTGAGCTGGCACATAATTAAATTGATTTCAACGAGATTTATAGGCATATAAGCAGTAGCGATTTTTCGCAAATTGAAAAGGGCTCGCGGGCGGGGCTATTAAGCAATTTGAAATGTTGCTAAGCAAATGGCTGCATAAATTGTCCATCCATAAATTATATGGTAGCATTGAGAGCACTACGCAAGGGCTGTACAGAAAGTTATTGCTCCATGAGCTGAGGCATTTTAAATATTCACATTCAAGCACACACACACTCGCACGCACACATTCATCGAAAAGCAACTATATGCCAGCATAGCTGAGCATCAACTTAAGAACTATGTGCTCTAAGTTTGTCTGCCTCTGTGTGTGTGTGTGTGTCTGACTTTGGTAGCTGCTAAGTCCGCTGACAGCATAAAAGTTCCTACCCAAAAATACCAAAGAAAATATTTACATATAATCCATGTGTGCGAAACGAAACTGGGCTAAAGACTTAAGTTAAGTCGGAACACACCTCAAAACAAAAGTAAAACAAAGCACAAGAACAACAACAACTAAAACGACTTAGAAATTCTAATAGAAATTATTTCTGGCATTTTAATAAACAAGATGAGCTGAAAAAATATTCAGCAAGATATTCGTATATCGTTTTGTTTTTAAATAAATTGCCAAGTGCTTCGCATATTCCATTTCGAGCATCAAAAAATGTCAGATAGCAAAGTTCAAGAGGTGAATCGACATGCGTGTGTGTGTGTGTGCGTTTTGTGCTTTGTGGATAAGCTGAGTAAAAGTTAATTTTGAGCTTCAAATTGAAAACAATCAGATCTGTTAGTTTGAGCTTAGAGATGGATTTGCAGCTTATGTGCGATGCAAGTTTTACTCAAAGAAATATTTTGAGGAATTTATTTGTAGGCTGACCAAATAAGAGTTGTATGAAAAGAAGTTTCTATAAAACAAAAACCGTTTTAGATGAGATTTTGTTATTGAAAGCAATTCAAAGTTATATTCACGCCTTTTATGTAATAATAGAGTATTAAAATGTATAATTGAGGCGGCCAATTGATGAGGCTTAGACATGAGTTGCCTGTGTAATATGCAAGTAACCAATAAGCCGAAAATTCTGTAAAATATATTTAATGAATATTCAATAAAGTTTCTATTTCAATATATATATAATATATCAAAGGCCAATGCAATCCACTAAAAAAGTGATCAATCTTAAATGCAAACGAATTCATACTCAACTGCTCTGCCATTTAGTTTTTCTCTTTAATTCACAGAGAATTGCGCAAACACATTTAAAATAAATAAAAAACAAAAAACAAATAAAGAAAAAAAACAGCAGCAGCCAGAATTGAAGAGCTTAAACTGTAGGCAACAACAGCTAATTACAGGGCGACCTAATTTTATGGCAAAGTGCGAAAAAAAAGGAACGCAAAAATGTAGCAAAGCAAGTTTGAACGGGGCGCCAATAAATGGCAACGGGGCCAAGCACCTCCAAAGCAAACAAACACAACGAACCACAGGGAAATGCGCGCTCGCTCTCTCACTCTACTTGTGTTTATGTTTGTGTGTGTGTATGTATGTGTGTGCTTGTTTTTGCTAATTAGCGAATAACCGTGTTTAGATTGCAAACACTCATGCCAGGGAAAGAAATAACAGACGCTGGCAAATTAATTGCCAAACAAGTGAGTGCAGAGTTGGCAACTGGAAATTGCTGTCCCAGCCATCACACTCAGCAGAGGCCTAATACCCACACACACATACAGAGAGAGAAAGAGAGAAAGAGAGAGAGACACATAGTCGTATAATGCTGCAATTCGCATTTCTGCAACAGCGCGGAAAAAATCCTGACCCTCAGCAATGGCAGTGGACAGAACGCGTCACCGACATTGCCAGAGCTGCGCTTAGTTAATTAGTTTAGCAGCACTTTGTGTGTATGTGTCTTGCGTGTGCGTGTGTGTACATATGTGTGTGTGTGTGTGGAGATGTCATGCCTTTGCCACTGGCCTTTCTGTCATTTGGCATACCAGTTTTTGGCGGCTTGGCAGGCTTTAGTCCTTTCGCATTGCGTGTGTTTGCTGTCAGCAACGCATCAGCATCAGCATCAGCATCCGCCTCGCATTTTTGAACCCAGCTTGCCAAATGGGCGCTTCAATTACAGCGTAGCAAATGCCGCCAGCAGCAGTCAGCTAAGTACAAACCCAACAACTGCCCCATTATTTGCTAAGGACCATACACATTGGACTTTAAAGCCGCTTAGTTGGCACGTATCGCGTAAGCTCCGCGAATAGATTTGCTTCGAGTGTCGGCCGGCGAGGCTAATTAGGATGGGGCAAATTGTAACCAGCAGCCTAAAGGTCGCAAAAGTGTCTAACACTCGCTAAACAGAAAATACGGCCACACAGCCAAAGGCACAAAGATGAGCACACACAGATTGTGAACAGTCGAAAAATAAAGCTTTGAAAATTTATACATATATATATGTTTGAGTGGGAGACACTCTTCAACGTCTACATTTTTGCTACATTCTTTAAATTCATATTTTAATATGAATAAATTGATATATTTATATATATATTATTTATATACTTAACAGGATGGGGCAGACAGACTTTTATATGTAATACTTATATATATATATAATATATTAAAACACAAGGCAAGAAAGTTGAGAATGCATTAAAATTGAAGGAGCTAAAAGAAAAGAATATTAGATACAAGAAAGAACACGGGAATGGGAGGCCTGGTGTGAGAAAGTCTAAAATAGAGAAAAAGAGATACAAAATGAACAAACTAAAGAGAAAATTAAAAAAAAAGCTGGAAAGAGAGAAAAGATGATGGGAAGTAAATTAAAGCAAGATTTGGAGAGGCCAACGTGATTATGGGGAAACATGCGGTACAGAGATCTGTTAAAGCTGAATTGTTGCTGTTCAAACCAAACCAAGAAGCTATGACCTCACTTCCAAGAAATGTGAAATAGTTAACAATAAAATATGCTTAAGATATGAACTCAATCCAAAATAAAATGAAAAGATTTGTTTTCACACACAAATACTGAAGAACTTCTTCTCTTAAGTCATTGCGTAACTTTCTTAAACTAAACAAAATATTAACAAAAATTTGGAATTAAATTTATAAAGCTTTATCAAAGGCTGCTCAACTCGTAACAACTAAAGGTCGCCCACATCAAACATAACAACAAACAACAGCAGCAACAACAACAGCTACAGCTTATAGTGTGAAACTTTTATGTCTTGCGAAAACATTACCTAAAGCTCCATTTGCAGGCGCCCATGACCAGCAATCACGCCCACACCCACACCGTACAGCAGCAGCGGGGACTAAGTGATTCCCTGGGGTGTATTTTGAAGAGCTGCTAGCAGCTAGCAGCTAGAAACGGAAAAATAGCCAGAGCCAGACCCCAACCTCTCCACTGAGTAAGCATTAAAAATTGATGAGTTCTTAATTTGTGTTGCGCTGCTGCCGCTGTCGCTGCTGCTGCCAATGTTGCTGCTGCCATATTGAAAATAGATTAAGTTCTATTATTTGCAGTCATGATGTGGATTAGCACGGACACTTGAGGAAAAGGACGAAAGTTTCGTTGCCTTTATAAACGTCATCATTAATCATGCTGACAAGGGCCGCTAGGATTTTCATTTTATGCCGCTGCCCGACCATTGCCAACAATTTCGCGTCTATAATTTATGTATCTAACTTGCCCATATCCGACATATATATATATACATATATATATACCTAGTCCAAAACTGGCCCCGAGTCCCCAAAATATACACAGCGCCAACATTGGTTCAAGTTATTTATGCGTCGCGCGAATCTAATTGCAATTTCCGCACAGTCGCGAAATGTTGCAAAATTTATAGCACGAGTCGCGTGCAGTTCGCCTACTTTTTGAGTCCTAACTCAATAGAGTTTTTCAGCCTGCCCACGCACACACATAGAGATTGACAAATTTTTGGTTAGAGCTGGGCTTGCGCTTGGGTTAAAAATTTATTTATGGTAATTTCGTCAACAGAATTGCACGGACAATCACATTCGTCAGATTTTCGGCTGGCATTTTGTCAAAATTTGCACATGGTAAATTTAACAGATCGTCCACGATTTGGCATTTGCGTGCACAGGGATTTGCCGCATAAGCCAAAATTTGATTGCAAGTCGCATTTCCGGCTGCGAATACAATTCCCAGAAATTTAATTAAGATATTTTTTCATCGCTTATATTGACTGCAGCATTCGCAGCTAATTATCCAATTTGAATAAGCGCGTGATTTTTTTTCTTTCTTTTATTTATTATCAATTCTTGTTTTGTATTTCTGGTTTTTTTTTTTTTTTGGATTATTTTTCAATAATATATTTATAATTAGCTTGGCACGCATTTAATTTTGAAATTTAATTAGTGCAAACAAGACTGCGGTTTGTTTATGTATTCATAACGTGCCATTGTCAGAGTATTTTCATAAGCAGTAAATATGTATAAACATAATGTTATCTGCTGCTAATTATGAGCGATATAATGCGCTTGTCATGCTTATATTTAGAGTGTTTTATATTTGTATTTTTTTGTTGACTTTTATTGTTTTTTTTATAAACACAAAAAAATCAGCTGAATTATTTATTTAGCTAGCGTGTCAGCATTGACTATGTCTAATTAAATATTTATAAATGACATAGTTCATAGCGTGCATAGACCAACAATAAAATAGTTAACAAAAATCAATAAAAAAATATTATATAATTGCATTTGACATTCTTTAGATTTATTATGTAACACAAATTGAAGTAGAGAAGAGCCTAAAATTTGATTAAATATTTTATGAGTAATTATACGACAATAAATCTGTATTCAGTCGATAGATTAGCAAGACTGTATATCTGCAGCTGATAGACCTGATGTGCTTAATTAAATAATTGTCAGAAATATGCGTTAATGAGTCAACAGAGTTGACTTCCTGCCGCGCGTCTGCTTGGACTGCCATTGGAGACTGACTTTCGCACACCGAAAATACAATAAATGTCGAAAACTTTCAACGCCACAATGAGCCATTGCATGTGGTATAAGCCTTATTTATTTGCTGGCCATAAATAACGCTTAACGCATCTAAATCTTGAACTTTGTGTGAATGTTGTGCTGGCTGACTGGCTGCTGCTGTTGGTGCCTTCTGCAGACGGTTTGAGTTGTTTACCCGGCTAAGGCTAACTCGACAAGGCTTAAATTGTGGACACGACTGCCGCGTGGGCGGCTCACTTTAATACCGAAGTTAAAAGTTAGAAAACAATACAGAAATTGTAATGTTTTCTTTTTTTTTATTTGGTTTCGTATTTTACTTTTATTTCTTTGTTGCGTGCGAGATTTATGAGCGTCCTTTTTTTCGCTTCTTTGCACGATATCATTTTGCAAAATGCTTTCAACTCGATTTTTTTTCTTGTTTTTATTGTCTTTCAATTCACAATCAAAGTGCTGGCTGCAATATTAAAGGTTAATAGCTTCCTTCTCTGAGTCTTCATCTATCTTGAATTATTGCTCTACATGAAGCTTTGGCTCAATACATCCAAGCCAATAAACAACCTCTGGCTATTTGTTTTGCTCCACTCTTTATAGGGTATTTTGTTGTCAAGCAACTCTATTGATGCCTTAGCCTTATTTGATGTTGTTTTTGTCTCTGATGCACGCTTGCTTTAGTTGTTATGGCAGCGATAGTTGCTATAAGAATGCAGACTTTTCTCTTTCTCTCTCTCTCACTCTCTCTCTCTCTCTCTGTCTCTCTCCATACCTCTTACAACTACACATAAGCGTTTGCCTGATTCAGATGCCTTTCATAGCTGTCATGTTGTGTGTTGTTGCCAGCTGAAGGTTGCCAGATGCCAGCTAAAAAGTTGTACCGCCCTCGCAGCGATGATACTCCCACACACTCTCACACACTCACAACTAGAGCAGTGCAAACACAGAACAGCAGCAACACCAACACTTTCACCCATACACACATTGCCTTAACCTTAACCAATGTCAGTTTTGGCACCTACAACGCTTTTGTTTTGTTTTGGCCTGCGCATATTTTTGTTTGCTAACCTAAAACCAAAACGAGTTAGGGCTGCTGCCGATGCGTCCGGGCGCGGTAGGTTAAGGGTTAGTAAGTTGAGGGGCTAGGATTGTGTCGGCCAGTTTTGTTACGCCCCGTGCCCCTGGTGTGTGTACTTTACACACAAATTAACATATAAATTGATTTTGCACAGCAAAGTGTTGAGCTGTTGTGGATTGTCAATGCGGTTAGCTGAGCAGAGAGCACGACAGGGCACAGAGGTAGGCTGGCCTCAAATTGCATTTCCATGTACCGTATGCATCTTAAAAACTATGTCGACTTTAGGTCAATTACAGCGTGCCAAAATATGCATACAAAAAAAAAACCAACTTTGATACATTCAGCGATCGCCAGACTTTATAGAAATTTAAGCAATTTGTATGATTGGATTTCATTTGTGCTGCTTATAAAATGCTGTTCAACTGCCTTTTGTAGCTTTGTTCTTGCCAGGAAATCCTTTTTAGCCTGGGCAGCTGTAAAGCCTGCCTCGCTGCAACTAGGTCAAGTGGGAATTGTATCAAGTGTAATACGTTTACCGGAAAAACAAGGGAAAGCCAGGCAGCTTAGACTTATTATGGCAGAGATAAGATAAGTCTGGAATAGTTATCTTTAAAATAACCACAAAATCCATACGAATTATACAGCTAAGGCAGGCAGCAGGGTGAAAGTGCACAAGCCACGACTGATATTTATATATGCTGGCCAAGTTAATTACACTTAATACCCCACCCAAAGGTGTGCGTGTTTAATTGTGTGACCAGAAAACTGTTTGGACATTTGTGTACAGCTGCCACAAGAAACTGACAGCTTGTTTATTTGTGGAACTCATGTAGCAGGTGTTGTCTATCTCTCTCAGTCTCTCTGTCTGTGTGTGTGTTTGTTAAATACCTGGCGAAATATTTAAGAGTAATAATGGCGCAGCCGAACGTGAAAGTGTGTGCCAACAACAGCTGTAAATGATTTAAATAGCCAATGGAAACTGAGGAAAACAAATTGAAAATTCAATCAATTTGCTGCTGATGATGACAAAATAGTGCAAATCCAATCAAATTATATATATCTACGCTCTGTCTATGATGTTTTGCCTTTTGTAGCGTTGTTTGAGCTGCACAACTTGTCGCTAGCCAAGCAAATTGATTTATCAAACAGCAAAAGCAAACAGAGCCACATTAAAAATTGACAACCAAACAAATTGTAGATGACACAACACGTGTATACTCATTGGGGATGTTGCTGTTAGAACCCAGCCAGCATACTATTATCCCTTACGAAACAAGAAGGAAACCTCTGAATGATGATGCCCAACTAGCTGATACCCTGAACACCGACTGATCTTCGGTTATGCTCAATGGTATCTATGAGGATATACAAAAAAACTCACACAGTTAGACTTTCACTCACTTAAACTTCGTCTGCAATATCGGGATCTACAAAAGATCGATAAGAGATAGATGGATTACAGATAGAAGCGGTCATACATACGGACGGACGGCTGAGACAGATATGGCTAAATCTACTCAGCTGACGTCCTAATCAAGAATTCATCAACTTTATGGGGTCTGCCACGCCTCCTTCTGCCTGTTACATATGGGTTCAGGGTATAAAAAGCAAAAAGCACAAGCAGAGTGGAAGTGAGTAAGGGAAACAGAGTCACTTTATTGTCAATATTTTATGAGTCTGAATTAATTTTAAAACATTTCGACTGCTGACGGCAATCTCTGCTCCAATCTCACACTTTTCATTGCCATTTAACTTTTCTAGTTTGACATATTTTGCGCATTCTTTTGCTGCCAGCTTGAAAACTTTTTTGGCAACAATCTCTCGCTCTCTGTCTCATTCTGTCTCTGTCGTCTTTTGGCCCATTTTATTAGTTATGCAAATTAATGTGCGTCCATGCGTGAATGGACGTGTGTGCATATTTAATTTTTAATAAATTCTTTACACTCTGCCCGAGCATCCACATTTATATATTTCTCTCTTCAGAAATTAACTTTGCCTTCAATGGCACTTCAGTGTATGGACTTTCTGGCCGGACCAGGTTTAACTAGATAAGTACGCATGTTGTTAAAAGTGTTTCGCATAATTGGATAAGTTTAAAAAGCTTAACATAAGTAGCTCACAGGTGACACAGGGTATTATGAGAATGAGTAGTATTAAACTTGTTCAAATTCAATTTGAATATTATATCTACAATATATAGCTTGACCTCTGCTCTATTTATGAGTGTTCTTGTTTAACTAATTTAACTCATAAGGCACTAATCCGTTCACCCAGCTGCTGAGGTCTTCACTTAATGCCTTGCTCACTTCCTAAACACATACGAACATTTTATAAGAAGCATTAATTTTGGTTAATAACTTTATAAAGGCAACTCTAATGCATGAGCTGGCCTAGCTAACGCACACATAAGCATATCAAACACTTATGCACGCATCCGCTTCCACACACACATACACACACAGAGAGAGATATAGGCTTACCATTTTTCACACACACAACGCCTAAGACCCGGGGCCTAGCATAAGACAGTGGGCCTCTGGAGCCGTTAGGCATAAAATAGAATTGAAATAACCATACGATAAGCTCAATTTGTGCGCAGCTTTAGTGGCGCATTAGCCATACATAAAGCAAAGATAGCCGCCAAATAAACTGACTGTGTGTGTGTGTGTGTGCGTTGATGTGTGCGTCACTTCCGCATGTAATTGTAGTTACAATGTCACAATCACTAGACCATATAAACGCAGGCAAACAAGGCTAGAGCAAGTGGCGAAGACAGCACACACACACACTCACACACGCGCATAGGCGTAAACAACACACACACACACACACATGCATAAGGCGCTCATCCTGCTGCTGCTGGCTTTTGTGTGCGCTTTTAAGTGGGCACTACTCGCCCACTTGGGCGCTTTATTAGCAAAGTGAAACTTAGACAATGCCTGGCTGTCTCTTAGCTCTCGCCCAGCTTGCTCTTGCCACTTGGTAACTAGCCCTAGCCGCACACACACACACGCACTCACACACACTCACACCCACACTCAGAGACGAGCAACTCTCAGCCACAGCATTGCCTTGGTAATATTTACAAGTCACTTGTTTTTATGCCTACATTAATTATGCGCGCTTTTGCCTTTTGCCTTGGTTTTTCGGGTAACTTTCTGTTGGCTTGTCTTTGATTTTGATTTTGATGCCGTTGCCACAATTCCTGGCAGGCTTTGGCTTTTGGTTACGCTCGGCTCTCGACTCTCGACTCTTGGCTCTCGGCCCTCGGCTCTTGGCTGTGCTCTGCGGTTCTGCTGCTTCTTGCTGTTTGTGCTTTGGCGCTTGGTTGTCATCACAGTTCCACTCACACTTGATCTGGTCATATTTTTTCTGACTTTAAAGCCCTGGCTTGTGGATTCTTCAATAAATTTTGGCACTCATGTCTGTGGTATGTGCCGGTGGCAACTCGGCAACTTAATTGGATGCCGTTCAAGTTGCTGCTGCTGCTGCTGTTGGTGCTGCTTTTATGCACTTCTCTCATTCTCCCTCTCTCTCTCTCTCTCTCTCTCTCTCTCTGTGTGTGTGTGGCCATAAATGTCAGCCAGGTCGAGCTGCATTAACTGACCCAGTTGAGCTCTATCCTATGGCTTTGCCCCCCGTTTATGTCCACGAGTGCCTTTTAATGGGATTATTGCGCAGTGAAACGTATAATGCGTCAGCCTCGACACTCTCTGCGTTTTGCAGCTGCTTTGAGCTCTTGGCAAGAAGTTGCAGTTTCTGCAGCTGCTGCTATCTCTGGCCGGCCTTGCTATCGTGTGTGCACTTTTTGGCAGTCGCTGCGTATGCTTGTGTGTAACTGTCCCATACATATATGTATGTACAAGCAGCTTTCGCAGTGCTTACAGATTCCCTTTGGTAACCGCTATCAATTTATATATACATTATTAAGTCTTAATATAAATCTGTATTTATTGCATTACTGCAATGGCCATTAAAATCTGGTTAGGAAATATGCAACTATCTACTATATCACATATATTATGTGAGAGCTTTGAGTGCAGCTCTGCCCAATGATGCACATAATATTATATTATTATATGTTCTATAGCTGAAATTGATTTACCAGCTATGCGCCTCTCTGCCTGCTTCGCTTATTGTTGACATACTTAAATTGATTTAATTCTTGGCATCATCCAAGAATTTTCATTTGTTTTCTGCCCCACTCCAACTCTTGATGAATTTCACAAATCACTCCGCACTTTTCCATGCTTCATTGCGTTTTTCTGCTCTTCCACTTTCCATTTGCATTTTCACCGTCATGCGCCATTAGGCATTTTTTTGCCCAGCATTTTTCTCCAGCTGCATTTAAATCAGGCAAAAAGCAACTGCAGCCGTAGCAATGAATAGCTGCAGCGATTAACATATTTAGCTGATCGAATATTAAAAATTGAAATTTGTTGTAATTTTTATTAAATTCTTCAGTTTAATGCGTTTTTATTTGGTTTCATTTCATCTTATGCTTTTTACAATTTGCTTCATTAATATTCATTTTTTATCATTTAACTTAGAAAATTAATATATATATTTATATATATATATATTTAGCTTAATTTATGTTGTGTATGTGTGTGTTTGTCTGTGTGTGTGTGTATTGTTTATTGTGTTCTCTCTCAATTATTAATGCTCATTGTTGTTTAAATGTTTTGTTGCCGCGTTTATGGCGCTTTATATATTTATTTATTCATAAACGTTTGCCATTACCTAATTCTGACTTAATATATAATTTTTATTTATACAGCTAAAATAGTTGTAAATTATGGGCGTATTTTTAAAATGTTTTTTGTTTTTTTTTTCGCACAAATTCATTTTTGAATATTTTTTATTTTTGGTTTTTTTGTTTTGTTTTTTTTTTTTGCCTTTAGTGTGTTTATAATATAAGATTCAGTTTTACATTTGCTATGCTAAAATGTGTTTTTTTTTTGTTTTTCTTTTTTATATATATTTATTTGGTATTTAGATTTGCATTTCCATTTAAATTTTCGGTGCATTTTGCCAACTAACTCACTTGGTGAAATTAAAACTAAATAATTTGCTATATACGCAACTGTAAGTGTGTATACCTGTGTATGTGTGTGTGTTTAATTTTTACAGCTATGATTTCCTATATATTTATTTAATTTACAATATTCAGTAGTGTGCTTAAATGATTGCTTCTGCATTACTGTCAGCTTAATGCAGTTTATTAATTTCTTTTTCCTTTTACTACTTGATTTTAACTCTTACAACATTCGAAATTTGCTTTCCATTTTCTGTCCAACTTTTCACCTTCTTCGTTATTTGTTTCAATCTTGAATTCTTATATGTACACAGAAAGTATTTGAAAATTTCAAAGAATTTTTGTTGATTAATAATTAAAAAATTAATAAATATTGAAGTAAATTATAAAAAAATAGTAAAGAATTCATTAAAAATGTATTTGGATTAAAGAAAGAATTTTTATTTTAAATAAATAAATTTTGTATAGCTATTATATAATGGAGAAAATCTAATATTTTGAAATCTATTAATATATAATTAATATCTAATATTAAAGTAATTAATCCTTTTAAAGTTGTTACTCAAAAGTTAACTTAATGTAAAGAAAATTCATAAACAAAAATTTGTTTTTGCTATAAATTATTTTTGACAGGCAATAAATTTTTATTAAAATGAAATTAAATAAAATTTATAAAGTTTAACAAAAAATATTTTTGATTGAATACAATTTTTTAGAATATTTGAAAGTCATTTAGAGCTTTTGATGCTCGAATCCTTCACTTTGCCATTATTAACACATACTGTTGCCATTCCCAAATTACAATATTTAAACTTGATGTTTGTTAAAATTAAGCAGTTTGTTCTTAAGTGTCTATTTTATATATGTCTTACGTCTACTTATTTTCGATATCTACGCTGCTCTGTTACCCGGAAATACCTGTGCTAGTTGAGTGCTAGTACACCTTGTCAAATTGATATAAGACCTGTCCACACGCCAGAGCAACAGGAAAAAAAAGAGGAATAAGTTTATATGTCGAAGTCTTTGCTTAGCACGAATAACAAATACATTAAATTATTTAAATGCAGCTTGGCGCTGTTGTGTCCCAAATTAAAATTTCATAAACTAGAGCAGAATGCCAAAAGGACCTAAACCCTTAATGCCACTCGCGATTTGGCCGGAACACTTGGCACTCCAGCTAAGACGCTGTGTCGGCTGGCCACTTGAGCCCATTCCCCATTGTCGGTGCAGGTCGAAATCCTTTGTGTCATCGAGCAGGTGTCGCCATGCCAACACAACAGCACACGAGAGAGACTCAGACACTTGAGTGTGGAGTGCGCTGAGTTGGCTGCCAATGCAATGGTTGGGGCAATGGTTGCCAGCATGTGACATGTGGGCACGGGCGAGTCAATTGTCAGCTAACAACGCCGCCAAAAGCAACTCAATCGGCAAACAAACAAACCAACAAAACCCCAGCACTGTGACAAAAAGTAGGCATAGGCCTGGCTGGTATTTCTTTTGCTTTGCTGCTTGTTTTTAAACATTTTTTTGCACAGCTTTTTTATGGCTGGGGACAGAGAGAGAAAGAGACAGAGAGAGAGTAAGAGACCGAGAGTGAGGCCTGGCAAGACGCTGAAAAGTTTATATTAAATGAAAAACTTTTTCAATTACATCAACGGAAATAAAATGCTGCCAGCTTGCCACTCGAGGCACGCATAGGCACGACAGCAAAGAAAAAGGAGTCTGCCCCAACAACAACAACAACAAGAACAACAACGACAACAATAACAACTGCTAAAGATGAAGTCAGAGCCAGGGACGAAGCTCAAGTCTTTTGTTTAGCAGCGCGTCTTTGTTTTTCGGCTTTATTAGGTTAGGCCGGCACTCTGGCCTTTTGCTATACCCTTGCAGCGGGCACAAACAACTTTGTCAAAAACTTTGCTAACCCGAAAACGAAAATAAATATTAGGTCATAAGGATTTACAATATCATTAGGTAGCAATTTCAATTTGTCGATGTCGTTGTCGATGTCGATGTCTGTGTGCAGCAAATGAGTTTTTAATTGAAACAGAAATCAATTTTGAAACAATATTCAAAATGAGAAAGAGAAATTATTATTTGTCATAACTATTATCTGCTTCTGGTCTCTGCGAGGGCATATTTAATTCGGTTTGCTAAATTGTTTTCTTTTTTTTTTTTGTTTCTCTTAGTATAGGACTTGCTGCTACTCAGATTGGGTCTGGGGATGATTCTGGTCTTTTGTTTGACTCGGCGACTATGCTGTTTGCTTGCTTGCTTGCTGTGGGCAACAAAGGATACGGACACACGTATACGAACACAAGACTAATTCTATTTATGTGCGAGTATGTGTGTGTAGATTTGTGTGTGTGTTTGTGTGTTTACAGAGCCACTGAATCGTCTAAGGCAGCATCCTGGCCGGCAGCAGCGCTGCGTTGTCAAATGTCACTCGTCTCCTGCCCATCACCCACATAGCCCTCATCCGGACTGTCCGCCAACGGGCCATTCAACTGCTTTAGCTTGGTTGCATCCGCTGAGTCGTTGCTGCTGCTGGCCGCACAATCGTTCTCGGCCTCGGCCATGGCTGTATTCGAACCGCTGGGCGATGTCTCACTCTCGTCCAGCTCTGGTATAGTGGCGCTGCTCTCCAGCGTGGGTGCGGGCGTTGCTGCTGCTGCTGTTGCTGTCGATGTTGCTGCTGCTGCTGTTAACGCTGGCTGCGGCGGCGGCGGCTGGCTGAGGCCGTAACGCAGCGGCTGCGCATGATAGCCGGGCAAGCAGCTGGGCCACTGCTGAAAGGCTGGCAGCGGTAGGTCGCTGCTCTTGTAGCCCTCGGGTGGCGAGGGGAACTGCTGCTGCAGCTGCAGCTGTTGCTGTTGCTGGGGATAGCCCTCGGCCGTGAAGCGTACATTCGGCAGCTGATACTTCTCGTAGGCAACGGCGGGCGCACGCTGCACAAACTCCGCCTCCAGGCTGTAACGAAGGCTGGCATTCTGTGCGGCTGCCGCAGCCGCAAATTGTTGCTGCTGTTGCTTGTGGGCGCGATTATGTGGCAGCGTGCGGTAGAAGTTCTGCTGCGGTTGGTGTTGCTGTTGTTGCTGCTGCTGTTGCTGGTGCTGCGGCGCTGCTGCCACCTGCTGCACCAGATGCGCACTGCTGTAGTCATACGCATATCCATCCTGGCCCAAAAAGCAAACCGGATTCAAATGCACATCCACCTGATGGGGCGATGTGGCTGCCGCCGCGGCAGACGCTGAACTCAGCACCGATTTCAGTTGCATGCCACGCGGCAGTGTTGTCATGGCGGCAGCAAAGCGAGAGCCCATGCCCAGCATGGCATGCGCATGCGGTGAGGCCGCTGTCAGCTGATAGCAGCCCTCGTACTGTCCGCAATCGCTGGCCGTCTCATAGTCCGCAGCGCCATCCAGAGAGACGGCTGTCTTCAGCTTGTGCTTAACACTTTCCGCATCGTTAACCAAATCGGGATTCTTCTCCGGGTAATTGCGCAGCGAAGCTGGTGGCGAGCAGTAGGCGGCAGCCAGGCCATTGCTCAGTAAGAGTGGAGGCGAGCCGGCAGCAGCTGCAGCTGCTGCAGCATTCATCATATTAACGTTAAGCTGCAACTGTTGCTGCTGCTGGTGCTGCTGCTGCTGCTGCTGGGCATGGGCATGCGAGTGCGTGTTGGGCGTGGCATAGAGCAGCAGATTCTGTTTCATTTGACCGCCAAGTATGAGGCCGCCGGCGCTGCCAACGCCAATGCTGCCCGGTCCGCCGGCACTGCCATTGCTGGCCTTGGTGGGTGTCAGATTATCGCCGAGCATCAAGCCAGCGCCGCCATTCAGGCTGTCGCCATCGTTCAGTATTGAGGCGCACTTCATCATGCCAGTGTCCTGGCTGCTGCCATTGGTCGAATCGGTGGCGCCCGCAATGCTGGTCACCTGATCGCACTTCTTGCGTTTGGCGGGCTCGGCGCCGCGCTTGCACTTGACCACAATGGTGCAGAGCAGCACAATGAAGATGATGCCGCCGCCAGCACTGCTGGCCACAATGTAGTTCATGTAGTCGCGCGGAAAGGACACCTCGTTCACCACCGGCGGCTCCTTGATGATCACGCGCAGCGTGTAGTTGCTGAACGTGGTGCCAGCTATGTTCTGGCCCACGCACGAGAAGGTGCCATTGTCCTCGGCGCCTACATTGTAAATGAAGATCTCGCTGCGCTTCTCCTCGGCACCGCTGCCGCCGCTCTCGTCTATATAGTAGTACATGTGTAGATTGTCCAGCAGGCTGTCGTTGCTCATCACCTGGCCATTGAATAGCCAGAGCACCTTCGGCTCGGGTATGGCACGCACCAGGCATGTGATAGACATGTTGCGACCCTCGCTCACCTCCGTGTAGCTTGACTGCGGACTCACCTCGGGCAGGCAGGCGAGCTGAGGGCGCTGCAGTCCCTTGATCACCTGACCCTTGAGACGTGTCGGCTCCATGCACTTGGGCTCCTCAGCCAGTGGCGTATTGTGGCTCACCAGCCAGCTGTATACATCGAGCAGTCGGCAGTCGCAGTTCCAGCGATTGCTGTGCAAGCTGATGCCATGCAATGATTTCGGCAAAATGTGTCCGCCCTGAATGAAGGCAATGCGATTGCCATCGAGGCGCAGCCACTCCAGATTGTCCATGCCCACAAAGGCCTCGTTCTCGATGCGTTCCACCTGGCAGTTGGACAGCTCCAGTGTGGTTAAAAAAGACAAGTGTCGAAAGGCCGACGTCTTCAGCTCGCGTATGGGATTGCCACTGAGCGACAGACGCATCAGTGAACTATAGTCTTGAAATGTTTCGCTGGGCACATGCTGCAGCGCGTTCTCGCTCAGATCGAGCTCGACTAGGTTGGTCAGGCCGCGGAAGGCCTTCTCGTGTATGCGTATCAGTTGATTGCGCGACAAATAGATCTTCTGCAAGTTGAGCAGATCCATGCGTAGAAAACGCTCGCTCTGCAACACCTGCAGCCCATTGCCGCTGAAGTTGAGCACCTGTGTGCCCGGGTCCATGCCTTCGGGCAGGCTGGACAGCTGCTGTCCACCGCACTCAACTGTCTGCTTGCCGCCCTTCCACTTGCAGACGCACACATCCGGCGGACAGGCGACGCTGCAGTGCAGCAGCAACAGCAGCTGGGGTAATAGTAATTGCAATAGGCGTGGCATTTTGTAATACAGTTGCTGTCTATTGGCTTTGTCTTAGGTTGGCGCTTGGCTTTTGCTTCTATTTTTAAGGTTGTGCGACACTTGGTCACGTTTGCATGTCAAATTAGTAAATGAAGGTGACGTTTTTAGAGTTCCTCTTCCGCGTCACGCAAATATCATTAGCGACATCCAAGCGCAGTCGCTGGGATATAACGTTGATCTCGCTACAGCTACAGCTAAAGCTACGGCTATAGCCTCAGCTTCAGCTTTAGCTACTCAGTCTCTGTCGTCTCGACTTGGCAGCAGAATCACGTTGCCTACTCGAGTGTCAGGCAATAAAAGCGTTTCCCGCTAGCCCGTTGCTTCTGCTGCTGCTGGTGCTGCTGTTGGGCCGCCATTATAATCAGAGTGCGAGTGCTCATCATTGTGTCCACGTCCACGTTGCTGTCATTGCTGACTCTTTCTCTCTCTCTCTCTCTCTCTTGCTCTGTCACTCTCACTCTATCTCTATCTGGCGTCTTTTGTATTAATTTCATAAAAATGCCAGTCGCTTGATTTTTGCTTGGCAGCGCCTGTAAGTAGGCAATGCTTTTGTTAGTGGCGGCTCTTGGGTCCTGCGGCTTTGCTTTGCTTTGCTTTTACTCAACTTTATTCTACTTTAGCGCTCTTTTCCTTTTCTGCCTTAGCCCTTCGCGTTATAGCCGTTGACTGAAAAGGTTTTTGTCCTTAATGAAATTATAACGCAATTCACTTGCTGTTGCTGTTGTCTCTGCGGCTGCGGCTGCGGCTGCTGTTGTTGCTGTTGTTGCTGTTCCTGTTGTTGTTGTCGATGCCTTGCCGCATGGTTCGCATTGTGTATGCGACACGTGTACAGATTTATGCTATTGTTTTTGTTGCTCTGGTGCTGGTTAGCGTTGCTTTTGCTCGTCAGGCGCTGCAAGTAAATTGAAGCAAACAAAATAAACGGTTAGTTTTTATAGTTTTTAATTAAGTTCAAATATTTGCTTAAATTATAAAGCAAATATATAATATTTTAATCAAATATTTCTTAATGTATGAAGTATTCTATTAAGTATAAAGTTGAGCCTATTTAATGAGTTCTTATATTTTTATGAGTTTTAATCTATTCAATCAAAATAAATTACTAAAAAATATAAAATTCATAAAGTGAATTGAAGTTTACACTTAATGAAATCATTAATTATTAAACAATATTTTAATATAATTTTAATAAAAATTAAGCAGCCATGCCAATTAACAACAAATTATCTTATGCTTGCTGAACATGTGTAATAAATTTAAAAAATGTACTAAAATTCAGACTTATTTGCTAAGACGCAACATTTATATTTATATTTATTTATATTTGCTTAAAATATTCAATATATTATACTTATTTTGAGAAGCTTTTTAACTTTGTATGTAAAACTTATTAAATGAAAAATTTATTTAAATTTGAATTTTTAAAAGATATCAATTGTAAAAATAATCTATCAAAATGATAATAAAATAATATATACAAGGAAAAGTAAATAAACAAAATTTCAATTGCGACTTTTCAGCATGATATTTTTGCCTGTTTGTGGGCATGGTTTTATACACATCCGCTTGCCATATAAATAATAAGTTCGTAATGTTCGATTGAATATTTAATACATGCTTCAATATTATTTTGTTTATAGCTTCCTTTATTTGGCGCTGTTATTGCCATAATTACATTTTTTCATTTTAACGCGAGATGAATTGCGTGTCACTATATACACACACACACACACTCATGTATAGAGACGTATCTGAGTATGTTTATTTGCGTACTTTATTTCAGGTGATTTATTTTTAATAACTTTTCGCTGGCAGTTGGCAAATATTTCATCGGCTGCACTTGATTATTAATGTACTTTCATTTCTCGCGCACGATGTGAAGCGCGTGTGTTTATATATAATGAATCCGTCGGATCGATTTCAACTTGAAAGTGAAAAGTGCAAAAACATCAGCCGGATAAAATTATATTTCATATCCTATCGCCAATATGCAAATGCGCACAAATGAAAATGAAATCCAACATGAAAATTAAAATGAAAATGAAACTGAAAATCGCACAGCTGTAAAAACCAATTCCATTCAATTTGTTGCCTTTAATTGCATTTCATGTTTTGTTAATGCCGCGAGCCAACGAAAAAATTGTGTGCACGTAACTGTTAATTTTTCTGCTTTGCCCCAGAGTTGAACTGAGCGGGACTGAGTGGAGCTGAGCGGGGCTCAGTTGGGCTGGGCTCGGTTGGGGTTTATTATTATATCTCATTGTGCTGATTGCTTGCTCATTATTGGCCTTTACATGATTTGACAAGGGCACAGCTGTAGGCTGGCCATTAAATTACCTTTGGCAGCGGCAACAAGCTGACATTTATATTTGCGCAAATTAATCAAAGGACATTAAAATGGCAAAAGACAAAGGACTTAGGAAATGACAGCGCAAGCAAAGTAAACCAAAATGTAAATAAGCAAATGCCCGGAGAATCGAATGAAGATGACAGCTATAAATCATACAACATATTGCATTGTAGCCAATTTAGGTAAATAACATATAAATTACACTGGAAATTGAGCCAACTGCAAGTAGATAACCAGACAGACAGACAGCCAGCCAGCCAGCCAGCCAGCCAGCCAGACGCCGTCAAAGGAAATTGGTCGAAAAACAAGGCAAACAGCAATTGTGTTATTCGATCCAGCGTATAAACGAGAACAGGCAAAGAATTTCAGCAAGCCACGTGCTTCATTAGCCACCCACAACAAGCGGAACTGGCTAACAGACTAGCTGACTGACTGACTGACTGACTGACTGCCTGACTGAGTGACTGTTGCCGGCTGGCGCCAATGCAAATGCGTAATGGATACTTGGCTATGCCATCATTTCGTTGGCTAACAAATTGACTTGATTTGCTTTTGCCATGGCAGCGACTTTCACCTGAACTGAGCCTTTTTCAACATTATTAATAACCAGGCATTAATCTTGGCCGTGCCGTTGTCTATGCGCAGCAGCTGCCTTGGCCTTTTAGCCAAATGTTTAGCGCTTTGCTTGTAATTGTTACCGAGATTCAACGTAAACTTGATGGCTTGAAAAATTCATGAACTGTTTAATTAATGAGTTATTATTGCATATCAGAGCTACGCAGCAAACCACTTAGACAACAATTGTAATCAGGAAAATCACGTCAATCAGTTAACAAAAACAAATTGCTGCAAATTCAACTGCTGGAAAATTATATTTTTAATGCCTTTAAATAATTCACAAGATTTAAATGGATATTGCTTTTATTATTATTATTTTTTATTGAATCTGTTTTTTATTTTTGTATTTCATTTGTTATTCATTCCACATTTGCAATTCTCACAAAAGAGCTTTACTCAACTTCCTCATTTTTTTTTTTCATTTTGACAAAATGCGATTAAAAACATTGTTGGACTAGAAACCATTTGCGCATCAAATATAAATGTATAAATTAAGAGAAAATATCCATATTGAGCATGCTCATAGTTGATTTGAAATTACTTTTCACAAACGAACGTAAATGGGGCCAGTCTTTAAATATGCATGAATTACGATTTGAAAATTGCTTGTGAAACGGAATGAAAATTTATATTAAAAATATATCAATTTGCAAATAGACAAAAATATTGTTGTTGCTTGTTTGTTGTTACGCAATTCGGAAAGGACATTCGAGCTTGTGAGTTTGTGCTGAGAGAAACTCTAATTTAATTTATGCTCGCACAAATACAAGACATTTCTCATTTGGCAGCAGTTTGTACACATTTTTGACATTTTCATTTGTCAGTTATGAAGCAGAGAAAAACATGCACACGCTCACACACACACACAGACGCACTCAGGACATTCAATGTGGAACTGTGCGTGGGCGGATGTCTGTGCGTATGCTCATGCTCGTGTCCTTGTGTGCTCGTGCTGTCCTTATATCCTTATCACAAAATGATTTGACAATCGAGAGCAAGCCGACAGTTGTACTGAATGTCCCCATGTCGCTGTGTCTTCAAAAATTTCTTGTATTCTACAATAGAAGCGAACCAACTGAGACGCATGTTGAGTATAGTCATCGGCAAATCGTACAGATTTGTACCTTTCATTCAGCTAGACAGAGCAACTGCCTCACTAATAAATAAACATTTCTTACAATTTTATTTTATTTTTCATGTTATTTCATTGAGCCCATGACCCCATTGGCATGTCTTCTAAACTGCTGTCATTGAAAATAATTTCAATTTCGTTTCGATAGAAATTCGCACCAAATTGGCATTTGCCAGCAGACATAAGCAATTGTTTTTCCTTTTTGGTTTTTCATTGCGCGTTAATAGGTAACGCGCTCTGGTTACACGCGGCGTATGCTTAATGCATAAAAAGTGTCTGTGGCAACGGCGGCGGCACGTGTCGCGACTTTATCCATGCAAACAGCGGCTGTCTGCGTATTTCAATTATTTTTTATTTTTTTTCAAAAGCCGTAGCGACTTCAGACCAAGCACTTAATTTTGCTTCCTTCTTATTTGACTGGAGCTGCGCTTAAGTAATGCCGAGTTCTTGTGGCTTTTATAGATTTGCGAGCTGCACAGCCAGCTAAAGTGCCAGCTAATACGCTTAAACTTAATTAAAAACTTATCAACAGCTGCGGTAAACAATTTGGCTGCTTCCTATCGCCTGTCGCCTGTCTCCAGCCGTTGCCTCTGGCAACCCAAACCAATCTCTTCACCGACAACCAGGCAACGTGACGACTTATCGCCACCCAAAAAGATATGCTCAAACCATCAGAGAAAACTACGAGCAGCTAAAGCAATTGCCGTTTAAAGAAAACTAAGCTGCTGTAAACTAAGCCAAAATTGGATTTGTTTTACATAAAATAAATGTGTCAAACAATTAGGAAATGCCAAAGGCTGCAATGCTTATTCAATTCATTTCTTTGAATCTTTGAGAAAATCTAAGAAATAATTTAGCTTTGAAAGAGTTCTACTTGATAAAGAGAATTGTGAAGTTGTTTCAATTAAATATTAAAAATATATGTTAAAGCAAATTTAGAAGGCTGAAAATGGCTTATGAATGGAAATAGCAAATTAAGGCTTAAGACTTAAGCAGTGCAACCAAAGCAGCAATTTATTTCTTTTGTATAAGCAAACTCGATACCTACGAAAATATATCATGTGATTGTATATACATAACTGCTGACTGCATTCAAAAATTGATTATTTCCCATTTGTTCTGCCTCAATGAGCAGATCACATATAAATTCATCTATAGAGCAGCTTAATACTGTTCCAACTGCAAAACTTGAAGATGCTAGCTGAAAAACCACGCCCCCAATGCAGTGAAGATACCTATATAACAAATACTAGCACTTTAAAAGACGAAGATGCCTGAGTAAAAAACTTAAAATCTCTATTCTTCGCCATGACAATGCGAGCTCTTACGTATCAGCTCAGGCAAGAGAGTTTTTAGGCACTCAAAATATAGAATTGGTAGGTCATCCGCCTTTCAGCCTTAATTTAGCTTAGTTAATGATTTCTATTTTGGCTTGAACATCAAAAATAAAATGTGAGGTCAACGTTTGCAAATGACTGCGGCATCTGTTGAAGCCTTTAAACAACAGCTCGGTGTGTAGGTAGCCACTTCTGAGTGGCAAAAGTGGTTTGCAAATTGGTTCGAGTGAATGCTGAAGTGTATTTACTTCCAAGAAGAATACTTTGGAAGACAATTAAATCATTTTGTTGATTATTTTAGTGTGCTTTCATTATTGAACGCACTATTCAAAAGGCAACCCTTGTAGCTTCAATGGAACAGCAGAACAAGGGCGTTGCTATATATATGCTTGATTTTCTGAATAAATATTAATACAGCTTTTTACCTTTACTTAAGTATCTTATTACTTATAGCTAATTTTAGCATGAAACTGTTTTGTTACTAATTTCTTATCAAAAACAAAATTTGATTGACGAGCAGCTGCCTGAGGGTTAAAAGCTAAGTAGTTGTGGACTTATAAATATTTATTAAAAAACTACATTAATTGGATTTTGCACTGGGCGCTCAGACATGCGTGTGTGGCAAATGCTGCTGCATTTTGTGCTGGCAACTTCAAAGTGGCGTTGCAAACATGTCATAACATGTGAAAATTAAAATGTACATGACAACTTAAGCGGCGTTCTGCGTTCTGCTGCTGGCATTCCACAAGGTGCTGCCCATTCGAGAGGGAAGAAGAGGGAGAGAGAGAAGGGAGCTCTAGCTCTACACTACAGCAAGAGCACTTAATTTGGCATGTTGCTGCTACTGTATGTGTGCTGGCCCTGGCCAAGGTAGCGTGACAACAAAGCTGCAACAACAACAGACGCAGGTGCAGCCACAGTGGCGGCAGGACAACTGGCTGAGCAGCACAACCACAACAAACGAGTGTCATTCTCTAGCGTGCATACATTTTTTACAACCTGAGCGAAAAAAAATGGGGCCATAAAACTTATACTCCTAGTGGCAGCCAGCTAGTCACTGGTAAAAAATAAATAGCAAAAAAAGAAGTGGACATTGCAACAGGGCGAGGCGGCAAATAAAATTACGCATGCAATGGCAAAATAATAAAATATGCATAAAAAATAAGCTGCTGCAGAATCTGGTCGAAAAAGCAAAACCAAATGCCACAAAGAGAAAACGAAACCAAAAACAAAATGGCATAAACCAGAAATGCGCAGCTCAATAGACCGCCAGATGCTCTGCAATAAATTCCACAAATACTTTGTAGTGTGAGAAATTGTGAGAGAGAAATTGCAGTGTGAAAAAATTATTAACTTTTTTTCAAGAACAAAATTTATTTTAATAATAATTTAACTATTAGGTGCTTGTGTCTAAAAAAGCAGATAAATTTATTAAATTAAGTAGAAGCTTACATTGGTGTAACTGAATGTTGAAAGTAGAAAGTAAAGCAGGAAATTAGATGATAGAGCTTGTTGTGTTATTTAAATAAGCTGCACATAAGTTCGTGTCTTTTGCCAACAGAAGTCGCAACTAGTTTATTTTTTAATTATTAGTTAAGTATTGGGCTTTCCTATTCAGTATCCTTTAGTTTGCTGAAGTATAAACCACATAGTTTTTTCATCAATTTTTACATTGAATAATGTGAAGATAACGACTGCCGAAAGTCATCGTATTTGAATAGAAACTTATTGTGATGATGCATGTCTGTTAAGGCATTTGATTTACTGCAACGTATTTCCAGACAAACTCTGTATATTGCAATAAAATCACTTTGAATTAGAAACTTGAGGTGGTCGACTGTTTTAATTGTTGGTGGAAGATCAGAGAGAAGAGGAAGAGGGATGAGCGAAGCTGCAATTATATCCAAGTATAACTGCTTGAACAATGTCAAAAATGGTTTGCACTGTTTCATATTGAATGTAGTTAAGCAATACTAAATATTCTACAATACTCATTTAACATATTCAACCTTACCAATTCAGGCTGTTTGCCGCTTTTTCTAGTATACCCAGCCCTTAGTAATCTATTGCAGGGTATGTACGGCCCACAAAACGTTGACATTAAAACGTTTCGCATTCATTTTTATGTTAATTTCTGGCTGCTGCACACGAATATGAATTTGCTGAATGCGTTGCGCAACGCAACAAGCATTTGAACAAAGTGCTAAACACGTCGCGTGCTTTTTCACTTAAAAAGATGTTTAGCAGCAGCTGCTTCTGCACTTTAAAAGAGCCGCCCGCAGCTGCCTGTAAAAGAAAATCAGCTAATTTTTCGTATTTTATGCTGTGCGAAAAGCAAATGCAAAGGAAGATGACGCAAATGTATGTAAAAACCAAACAAAATGCTGTAGAGAAATACGTATTTTAGTCGTGTGCACATACGTACACTGAAAGAAATGGGCACAACCTCTAAAATTTTAATAGCTCACACATTATAAACGCAAATAAACGCCAAACGTCGTCAGAGTCGCCTTCGTCGTCTTCGTTGAGGCAGCTGCCATTTTGTTTGCGATTCTCTCAAAGGCAATTTGAACTTGCTTTCAGCAAGCATTTGATGTGTGCAGTAGTGGGTGTGGGCGTGTGTGTGTATACATACATATTTTTATTTGCCTAGCAGCTTAAGTTGTTAGAGAGTATGGCACCACTTAAAGGAAAAAGTTCGCTGGGAAGTTTGCCAACGTCCGCCTGGCCGGCCTGAGTTGTCCTTTGTGCTGTGTCGTGCAGCTTTAGTGCCTTTAAGTTGCACAAAATTAAGCATACTTTTAGGCACTCAGCGTCTTATTATGATTATCATTAACTACACAAACACATACACACAGAAGCCCGGGTCTATGTAGCTCTACTAATGTTGTTATCCATTTGCTCTGCACCTGCCGCTCCAAACTTCTTCTTTTTTTTTTTGTCCAAGGTGTGCTCTGCTCTCGAAAACTTTTTTCATAGAGCACAACAAAAATATCAAAATCATGACAATCCAAAAAAAAAAGAAAAAAACAAAAACAAACAGGAAAAAAAACTTTTTAATTGCTTTATAAGTTTGCCTTCAGCCTGATATTTAGATTATGTTTGGCTGACCAAGGCAGCTGTATCAGTTAAACAAGTTGATTCTAAGCGCCAGTTGGCTGCTGAAATCTGAGTCGACTGCAGTGCAGATGAGTTTTTCGACAGCAAATAAGACTTGATTATCATGCTAAACAGTTCAAAACTAATCTGTGCCAATAATATTTACTAAGTTTAGTGAGAGGTTGAACTGGTGGAATATTATGATACATGTTAAATATTTCATATATTCTTTAATTTAGATATAATAAAATAATATAAAAAAAAATGTTGTTAAAGAATATTTTTCTTAAATTATTATATATTTCATTTGGAAATTTTATTTAAAATTTATTTAGCTTAAATTTAGTGCGAGCTTTAATTAATATTTTTGTATTTGATATATTCTTTAATTTAAATGCATTTTTTTTTAAATAAATATTTTTAAATTATTTTTTATTTGTCTCAATCTTTCTTTTTTTTTAATACACTTAAAAATATCTTCAATACCAAAAATAATCCTTTAATTCTTCTCATATTTTCACTTTTAAGAGGCTGTAAATATTTTGTCTTTTAAAATGCTGCAGCATCATTAAGGCACATTTAAATTTATGGCAACTCAAGAAAAACCCGAAAAGCAGTAAGAAAAGTTTCCTTAGGAGTAAAACTCTGCAGCTCTTGGATAATGGCAGCCTTTAACTCAGTTTGGCTCATGCTTGGCAATAATCTTCAATGATTTCAATTTTATTATCGTCGTCTAATGTTTAATTATGCGCAGGCTGATGATGTCTGATGGGTTTTCTTTTGCTCTCTCTCTCTCTTCCAACGTCTCCCCCTCTCTCTTTGACGCATAAACATAACGCAGTTTATATTTTATTTATTTTATGTTACTTTCGGTTTTTTTTCCTTTTGCCCCTTTTGCGGAAAACCAATCATAAAACCCTCTACCAGAGCAGGCTGCCAAACGTTTTTATTATATGACGATACACAGACACAGACACGCAGCCATGTACATCGACACTCGTATGCGGCTGTGTAATTTGCCATAAAAAAATGGAGCACAGCCTCATAAGTATTTGTGCAATTTCAGAGAAATTGTCAATTTGCGCCCCAAGCTCGTAAGTCTAAGCCAAACGACATCGCTCGAAGAACCAGGCAGGAGCAGAGCCTGAGTCAGAGCCAGAGCTCTAGCTCTAGCACGCAAATACGCGCTGATATTTTTATAGCCATGTGTGGGAGTTTGGGTATGTGTGTGAGTTGCAAAATCGACTGTTAACATTTAACGCTACAAATTTAACCGCATTTATGTATTTTGGATGTCGGGCTCTATTTGATTTTCATTTAATTTGGAAAGCAGGCAACGCAGCGCTCTTAAAAATTGGCATAACAATTACGTCGGAAACGGACAAAGTGTCGGACGAAGCTTTATATAGAAGGAGAAGAAGCATGCTCCCTCCGGTTCCGGACGGACTCCACTTGCAATCTGCAACGCTGACAATGAAACTTCAATGGCACATAATTGCTGTGCACACAGAGAGACAACAGAGAGACGCGGTGGGCGGCTGCCGGGAGCTGTCGGAATTGTGTATGCTGAATGGATGAGGTAGAGAGGAAGGAGGACGTGGGTGGGTTGGCTATTGTGCACTAGTGCAACATATCCTTGCAACTAACGCTTCCGTTTCCGTGCCGTCAAGGCGACAACTCTTCGACTTTTGCTGCTTGTTGTTGCACTTATTATTGTTGCTGTCGCTGTTGTTGTTAGAGGCCACTTCTGGCCGCCTTTGTTGCCGCTCGTCGTGTGAATGAGTGCAATTAGCAGTGCCAGTTGCACTCGTTTGCTTGTTGCCCACGCAACAGCAGGGGCACTGCCGAGGGGCAGGGTAAATTCTCAGTTCGACGCTGATCTGTCGTAAGGGCAGCATTAAAAATGAATTCCTCCGTGTCTGTGCACACAGACGTAACGATTGTATAAAGCGAATATATGCTTATATATATATTGTTTACCTTAAAGCGCATTGAGCTAAATTAATATATTTTCAATTATGCAGCAGACTAATGAGTGTGAATCGTATTTGTTTTACTAAAATACATTTTCAGACATTTGTTTTTAATATGTTTCTATTGAAAATTAAATTCATTTTTAATAATAATATATACATAAATTTTATAAAATTAATTTTCAGACTGCATCAATTTTGTTCATGTGAAATTTGCATTGTATTGAAATTTGTGCGCCTGAAGAAATGTTGATTAAAATAACATTTGCTGGCTCAGACTGAATTGCCTTTGTGTGCCTTTGAAGTGCGCCTGCCAAAAGCTTTCTCTGCAGCATTCTTTTGCCAGCTTAAGCCCGTATACGTCAGTGAGCTGGGCAGCTGCTTAGTGCGTAAACTTGGAAAAATGAAAAATAAAACCTGGCATATAAACTGTGAATTGACGTTTGTGTCACGGACCCCTGATGCTTTGAGCCTTTGTATGCTTGCGTCTTGTAAAGTAAATTTTTCCACTGCTTTTCGCTTACCTTTTGACTGTTCAGCCGAAGAGCTGAAGCAGAATTGCCATTTGGCTCTTGACCTTATGGTATAACTCAATTTTCTCTTTGCTAGACCGCTGAGCACAAGGCTCCAAGATGGATTGTATAGCTAATTAAATTAGGCTGACTTTTTGCAAATTTCATTTGCCAGTAAGTATATTATTAAATTTTCAAGTATGTCTTTAAGGTCAAGGCAAGTGTTATGTAGGCTTAACAGGCCAGCTGCTTAGCATTTAAAGTGCTTTTAATACGGATTTACCGTCAACGCAATTAAGTTCTCTGGCATGGCCTTTGAGCCAACACGAAGCAACGTCTCCATCGCCCTTTTTGCTCTATTCTCACATTTTTTATTGCTGCCTGCGCATGATAAGTGTTCGCTCAATTATTTTGCCATTGATAATTACTGTTGGTTCTCTGCAGCAATATCCTTTTAATGGATTCACTCTGGCTCTGGCTTTGCTCTACTCTACTCTGCTCGACTCTATTATAAAATGCCATTTAGCCTGCTTGCCCAATTACAATGGCCAATCTGCTGGCGATTTTCTTTTAAATCGATTCTCAAGTGCTGCCTCAACCTTCGCCTCAATATTTTCTTGGAACGAGAACCTTTTTATTTTTTCTATGCTTCAATAGGTAAAGGAAAACCCAGAGAAATTATAAATTAAACAAGTTGAATAGGAAGCAGGGGATTAATACAACATTTCAAGGAAAATTACAGAAAGAGTATGTCAGAGAAATATATATATATTTTTTATTTTGTAAGCTCGATTTGAATGCAGGCTTTTTATTTTACTTTTCTATTTCATTTTAAAAGCAATTACGTTAATTGATATAGCAGTAAAGATAATTATTGAAATATATTTCTTCTTTATAAATAAATAATTTGCTGTAGTTAGAAGGAATTTCCACTTCCACAGCAGCAGATTCCTTTCAAAGTAATTTTTGTGATATAAAAGGGAGCTTTACCTTTCCGGCAGCTGGGTGTTATCTGCTCACATGTCACACACATAAGTACCTCTCCCCTCTCTGTCTTTGACTCCCCCTATCTACCTTTTCCTTCTTCACATCCTGCCTGAGCTAAAAGCAACGCGTTTTTGCTTGTTCTATTGCCGTAACAAATCCATTTTACCTGTCAGCTTTAACGCGTAAGCAAATGTCAAAACGGCTGCTGGCTAGAGCAAAGCTCCAACCAAAGATACCTGCATAAGCACACACAGACACACTCACATACATTGTATCTAAGTACTTGTGCACATATATGTACACACACACACATACACATACACATATATGTGTACATATTTAGGTAGCTGGCTATGCGCGTTGATATATTGCCAAGTCGCAATTAGAGCGCAGACCGCAGAATGAAACTCTGGCTGCCATGTAAACAAGCCACGCTGACAGCAACAGCAAAATATAAACGACAGCAGCGGAAATACATTTTTGTGCAAACAAAATCAAACAGCGGAGCAACTGAAATACTTTTACAGCATGCGGAAATTAGGGAATTGTGAGTTTTGTTTAACGAATCGGAGACGCATTAAATTCAATCAAATCAAATCAAATTTCCATGGAACAAATGCAACTCGTGTTGCCAAGCGTCTAATTAAACGCTTGTGCATTGCAATTTGCAGAGCCCAGGGGTCGTCGGCTGGCTTTTTAATACAATCTGTCGCTAATTAGTCTCAGCGTCCAGGTTCGCCAACATGCGTGACAATCGCCTGGGGCGCAGATCAAACGCTTTGCAAATCCGTTTCGTTTCTGTTTTTTATTTTTTCGCTTTTTCTGCTCCCCAAGAGACATGGCCTGTCCTTTCACAGTCCCTGCGCTGTAAGTGAGGCGTGCAACAGTTTCAGCGACCTTTTACACAAACGCTTCGCCTTTTCATTCGAAATCATATTACACGCGTCGCGTTGAGATCAAAGCATTGTGCGCCCCGTCTTTGGGGAGTATCTGTCATGCAGGACAGGGCAAATGAATTCGTTTTTATAATGCAAATTCTTTGTTTCACTTGCAATTCTTTGTGAAACAAATTGATCTTGCAAAAAAAAGAGAAGAAAAAGCATTTATAATTATGGTGTAGATAATACGAAGCTAAGTAGAAACTGTCTCGACGAAATGTTACCTCGTTAAATATAAGAAATTTTTGTATAAATATAACTTGATTAATATTTTATATATTAAAATATAAGATGAGACGTTTATTGTATAGTATAAGTAAGGCAAACTCAGTTCCTTTTCTTTTAAAAATTTGAGCAACGAAATATTATAATTTATATGTTATAGGCTAACTGCCAGCCGTCATACGGACTGAATGCCATATATTCGCATTTCTAAAACGTCTTCTGGCTGCTGCACTTTAGTTGTTTCTTAGAGCTACAATGATATTGACATTGAGTACCCTGCTTAGGGCTTCCTTAGCTTTAGCAGCCCTGTTCACCACTAAAAAAATAAAAATCCATTGTCCACCATGGCCAAGCTGCCATGTTTTGGAAGTGTGTTGCCAGCGGAAATAAATTTATGAAATTAAACAAAATTATAATACATTTGGAAAATAAACAAAATATAAAATAAAGAAACAAAAAATTGTTAATAAATAAATAAAATAATAAATTGATATATATACAAAATTATATTTATTTAAGTTTTGTTTCCCCTATAATTAAAATAAATTCAACACAAAGCAACAACTAAGTTAAAGCAAATGAATGATTGCGTAATGGAAACTTAAGAATTCGAGCATTACGAATCAGATGATAACTGTTTAAAAAGTTATGTGGGGAAAATAATAATATGGCAAAAAGAATGTAAGCAAGAGAACGCAACTGTGTAACACAGTATTGCAGGAGGGCCACGCCCTTTTTTGCATATTACACAAGGCAGCAAAACACATTTGAATAATGAGTCTGGAGCAAAGCAGTTTGCTGGCATTGTCCCTTGGCAACCAGCCTGCCGCTGCCACAGCTGCCGCTGGCTCTGTTTTTGGTCACTGACATTTTGGGATTTTGTGCGCAAATTTGAGTTTTAGTTTAAGCATGCAGTTGCAGCTTACAGCAACCACAATAGTTGTAGCAGCAGCAGCAGCAACAGCAACAGCAGCAGCAGCGAGCACAGCTGCTAAGTCAGCTTAGGTTGTGTTTTGCTTTGTTTTGCTTTGTTCTGTTCTGGCGCCTGGAACAAAAGTTTGCAATCCAATGCTAATTATGCCGCCCGGACCTGAAACTCGGTTAGGTTGCCAGACAGTTAGTTAGTTGAGAACCGCGCAGTTGCTGTTGGGTTCGAATGGCAGCTAATTTTTGGCAGCTGTCAGCAGTGCGCCACATAAATCCCTCAAAAGTCAACAGCATTTTGCCCAAGTGGCACATCAATTCGCGTGCTTGTCAGCCACAATGCACACAGCACAGCGCAGCACAGCACAGCACACACATCTACGCGCATTTGCATGCTAAGATACAGAACATGACATATAGCGGGCACACATCATATTGCAATCGTCAGTTGTGTCACCGCATGCAACGTCGCTTATCGCTCATCTTTGTAATGATTGCAACAGCTCCAACAGCCACGACAGCCCCAACAATAATCCCATCTGCTAGCCACGCACCCCCAACCACAACCCCAACGACTACTCCAACCCAATTCCATGTCTGTTATGCATTTTTCATAACGCAATTCGTGTTATTCACGCGCTCGCGACAAGACGAAATCTTTCTCATTCTCTAAGCGCTGTAGCATGACAACTGCTGTGCACAGTGGTGCGAGACTAATTGTGTGAGCAACTCTTGAAAGCTGAATTGTTCATCAGAGAAAAGACATTTTAAGAAATACAATATTTCTTTGGATAATTTTTAAGAAAAGAAAGAAAAAATCATAGAAAAATCTATTAGGTAAAATATTATTTAGCTTTTATATTATTAAATTTCCTATTATTTATGGTTACAACTAAAATCTGAAGTTTCAGTTAAGGTAAGAAAATATATTTTAATAAATTTTTAATTTTTTTAAAACAAGTTTTAAGATGAGATTGAAAACCTTTTTTATATATCTCGGAAGTAAAATATTTGTTAACATTTAAATTGAATTTTAAATTATTTAGTATTGTATTAATAATAAAATTCGAAAAAGTTTCAGTTTATACAAGAAAATATATTTTTAGAAATTAAATCATTCGTTAAAATAATTTGAAAAGAAAACATGAAGTAAAGTAAAAGAGACTTTAGCTATTAATTTAAATTCTTTATGCATAAATTTGAATGTTTTATGATCTAAATTAATTATTTATCCACTGTGCCTAGGCCATAAAAATTGTCGCATTAATCATCAGGCTACATGTCGCTCATATTATTTTTATTTTATATTTTGATGCTGGCGCAGGAAACATGAACTTAGTGTGAAAATCCAAAATCCAGCAGGCAATTAAATTGAATGCGCGCTGCAGCAACAGCGACAGCAACAGCGACAGCAACAGCAGCAGCAGCAGCAGCAACTCCCCTCTTTTTAGGAACAAGTGCAGAGCGCATAAATCAAAGAGTAGCGTCTGGGACCCACCCGAAGGGGACACGCATCGATTAGGCAAAGTCTCACGCGCCGCTCCATTCGAAATTGCCGGCGCGGGGAATTTATTTTTATCAGCCACAGACGCAGACTCCCAGTTCCAGGCAGGCGCGACATGCTAAATCGTCTGCGCCATATTTAAAACAGCAGTAAATTAATTTATTTTTTCACGCCGCTTTCTGGAAGTTGCGCATTAATAAGCAATTAAATTTTTTTAATTGCAGCTAGGCTGCTCATAGGTGTAGTCTTAATAGACTCGAATTGGCTTTTCCAGTGGATTCGCGTAGTCTCTAGCTAGGCAAAGTCATTTCATTATTGATAGAATTTCGTTTGGCAGAGTGGCAAAACTCTGACTTGAGCCTAGCGGCCTAGCCTAGCTCGATTGCAGTTGTTGTATCGTATTTATGACTCACAGCTCGTTGGCACTTCAAGCGAACAGCATAAGCCGCTTATCTGTGGAACATTGAGAGAGAGAGAGAGAGAGGGTGGCGGCACCCCAAAGCCGCTTGGCAATTCCTGGTATTGGCCATGCACTGGGTATTATTACAAATTAGCTGCTCTTTGTATGGAATTGTGTATGAAATTGTTACAGTGCGGCCACATAAAGCCAGATATAAATAAAGCTTTGTCTACTCATATCAAAATCTTAGACTCGTGTCAGTTTTTGCTACACAAAAAGGCTAAATAAATTGAATATGAATTGTTTTGTTATAGTTTGTATAAGTTTTTCAGAAATAACTAGCTAAAAATAGTTTTTAAAAACATTTTTATTTCATCATAAATCTGAGTGGACGAATTTAAAATGGATATTCATATAAACAAAACATTTCCTATAAACAAATTTATATTATTTTCTGTATTTACCTTCAAGATGTGCGTGTTCCACTATGAGAAGCTGAAAATAAAAGAAAATACCATTAGATAACAAATGCTTATACAAATTCAATTAATAATAAGACTTTGATTTGTATGAAGAGAAAAACTGAATAAGCTTGCCGTATCGGCAAAATAGTTTTAGTGCCAAGAAAACTTGATAACAGAGAAAAAATATACCACATTAAGCAGGCTTCAACGAGGCTGACGTGCATGCGGAACGACAAGAGACTCGAATCAGGCGAATAGCGTGAGTGGTTGAGTGGGTTGCATGGGCTGCGTGGATGGGTTTGAGTGATGGGACTGCGAGCAATGACAACAGCCAGACATTGAACACGAAAAAGGAAACTGGAGCGAAGACATTAGCCTGAAATGACAGCAACAAGATGCAAGATAGATACTCAGCTTATGGCTCTATTTTCCAACTGTACCACGAGCAAAAACACGGAACTGAAGCTGGCAAACAAGTAAACAACAAATGACAGTCTGTCGTGAAAGTATGCGCTGCAGAGGTGTAGATGAGCCCGAGCTCTGTGTGCTCATTTAAACAGCTCTGAAGTTCTCTATAGTTGCCAACATGCAGTTGGTCTTCCATATATATTGTATATACGTATATTGAAAAGCGCTTTTCTGGCCCAAGGACATTCACACAGCACAGTTACTCACGCATTCACATTCATTCGACAGCTGTTTAGTTTCGCTAGCTACTCGTCTGTGCAATATGCAGAGAAGTTGGCTTAAATTGAGACTTTCATCATGGCCTCTGGCAGCTGGCAGGGCTTTTATTTTCCATCTAGAGCGAGACTGAGAGAGAGAGAGAGAGAGAGAGACTCTTGGCCAAATGCTTTTCGTGCCAATGCCTCAGTTTAAATATTTATGTAAGCGCGGAATTTCATGAGAAATATTTCGCAATTGCTGCACAAGCACAAGCATTCTGCTTTTATTATTATTGAAATAGGCCAGGCCAAAACGAGCTTATGCTAAGCATTCAACCACTCGCTGCTCCCACCCACAGCTGGCTGCACTCTGCCAATGAAATGGCAAAGGAGTTGTGTATTATTGTTGTTCAACTGGCGCAGCAGCTGCTTGGAATTTACGAGTTTGTTCAGCTCTTATCGGGCAGATGATGGAACTGTTCGTGGCATAGTCACGCTACAGCTAGCAACACCAAATGAATAAACGCCTTAATGTAGATATCATAGCCATTAAATAGTTTTCTATATTGAAGCGAAATTAAACTCAATGAATTAGAATTAACAAATTCGTTTATGGAATCACTTTAGGTATTAGTGGAAATTTATAGAATTTATAATTCTTAGCCAATCTCTTGGGCCACTTATTCGCTTGGATCGCTGAAGCATTAATGCGAGCATGTTCAAGGGCTGTGCGTTGGCATTACGAGCCCCATACGAAAACTCAATTGCGCATGCAATGGCTCAAAGGGCTTAAGTGCGTATAACATTCAATTTGCGTTAATGGCATTAAATAAAGTCACACACCCGCACAGACGCCCGCACAGACACTATCTGCAGGGCCTACAAAACATTATGTTACTCGGTTTCACCTTTGAAAACATTTTCATTGGCTGGCTACTTAAAAAAAAAAAGGTTGCGCTGCCAGACTTAAGCCTCTAGCCAGGGCAACCAGTGTAAAAAGAAATAAATAAAAAAAAACTGAAAAAAAACACACAGGCATCAACGTGCAATGGCTGTTTTTTTGCGATATTCTTAAATCGCATTAAAAATCATTGGCACATGCTGCAGAGGCAAGGAGGCAAGGAGGCTGAGGCGGTGGCGGAGGCAAAGGCGTGAAGGGAAAGAAACTACGACGAACGTAAAATAAACAACAACAGTTTCATTTTCAGTTTAAAGCGGGTAAAAACTTGCCAAAACAACACAAATTTACCAACAGCAAAGCCGTGTGCTCGCCCCATGGGGCGTGGCAACAAATCAGGCAAAAAACAGGAAAACGCTTTGCCGTCTCTGAGCTCGGAGCTCTGAGCCTGAGCCGGTACGAGGTGCGCCAAAAAGTTGTACTTTAGATAAAGTTGCTGGCGCTGCTGCTGATGCTGGTTGGTTTTTAGCAAACATATTCGACATGCAATGCACGTACACGGCTCAACACACTCACAGAGCAGCCCGGACCTACACCTGGCTAAAGTTGGCTGTGATAGACGCATTCAATGCGCTTGTTTCTTGCTCTTATCTTATTTTGATTTTTTTTTCTTCTTTTTTTTGATATACCTGTTTGGCCTGATTCCTTGAGCTTCTGCACACAGTTTGTTCGCACTTTGAGCGATTCGTTGTTGTGTGGCATGTTTATCAGAAGTAAAAAAAAAAGCTGAACAAAACAAAAAAGTTTGCTGCAAAACGAATATTAAATACCCTTGCGAGACGATGACAATGTGGCTCAGCCCACGCAAGAACTTTAGCCAAAAGCAACTTCACTTCTGCTTAGCTTTATACTTGTATATATATTTATTAATCATATACGCATACAAATGTTGTGCCTTTGAGTTAAGTCATTTTATAGTACCCGCTCTCTCCGGCTAGAGTATAATGTCACTCTGCTCAAGCATCTGGCCCAAAAGTCCCATGAGAAGGCGTCGAAGTGTGGCATACTTTTAGGCTATGGCAGCGCCTTCGAGCAGCATTTTGTGTGTTTTACTTGCATTTTGTTGTGTAAATTACATGCACGCACACACGCACACACTTGCTGCCAAACACAGTCAAATAAAATAAAGCACAAAAACTTGGGCACTTGGAAACTGTTTTGGATCTGTGAGTCGTCGTGTTTGGTGCTTTCTGTTCGCTTTTGTCTGTTCTTCCCAGTCTCTCTGCAGTAATAATAATAAAGGGAATTGTTATTGTTTTCTATTAATTTGCTTTTGTTATTTGTGTTGTTTGCTGTTTTTTTTCTCTCTCTCTCTCTCTCTTTTATATTTGTTGTAGTTGGTTTTAACATTTTGATGCTGCTACTCAACGATGTCTGCATTTGATTTGATTTGTTTTCTCTTCAACGTTGTCTTGGCTATGGCAAATGCTCTTCAGCCTTTTGCCTTAGCTAAAATTTGTTTGTGAATTGATTTATCTTGCAACTAAAATTGAATGGCACTCCAAAACTTCAATAATGATAAACTTAAAAATGTTATTTAATAAATTTCATGAGAAGTTCAATACATAAGCTTTAATAATATGCAACTGTAAGTTAATCTTGGCATAACTAATCAAAGCGCTGGACTAACTTTTGATGAAGACAAATTTCAGTTTAATATCAGCGGAAAACTTGAGCCAAAGCAGAGCGTAGCAGCTGCGTTGCTGAATCGTATTTTGCATAAAAATGAATAAGTACATACAGAAAATGTTCTACGAGCCGCATGGCGCCACTGGGCCATTCACTTGTCAATGCTTACAAACTAATATGCCAAAGTTTGGGGCAGCAAACGTGGGTCAACGTACGTACTCTATTGATGTTTGTGTATCGTCTACATTGTGTAGCCCAAAGCAATGAACTGAACTTATTAATAACACAGACTAGGCAGACTGGCTTAAAAGTTAAGTCTATTTACAATTCGACTATAAATACCACACGGAGTTGATTGAAGCATCTGAAAATGCCACTTAAATTCTTATATTCATGTAGCCAAAGCCAGGCACGCAACAAAATGTAAGTAGTACTTGCTCTAATCCAAGTTATCCTCGCATTAAATACAAGTCAAGAAAAAGTAAGCCAAGACCAAATGTGCTCATAATGAAAACTAGCTCATCTCATTCACATTCACATTCAGATTCAGTTTCAGATTCACATTTTCTATGGCCACTCTTGGCTGTGAGACAACTCGCATATTCGTCTTTCAGCCAAGGACGCGCTATGAGCTGCCTTCATTGCCAACACTTTGTCGCGCATTTGGGGCTTAAAACAGCAGCCGCACCACACCACACCATACAACACCAGCAGCAGCAGCAGCCCATTACAACTACTTAAGGTATGTAAATAACGCGGGCGCTCAAAATAAGCCAAGGCAAATCATAAGCAGCCAGCGAGTAGCTGCTAGCTAACCCCATTCTTATTATCAGACCCAACACCTGCATCCGCCCCAACTACCTCACAGAGCATTAGCATAATCGTTATGGTTATGCGCGACGTGTGCATAATGGCTAAGAGTAGCGCCTGAGCGCGAGATGGGAGTGAGAGCTCTAAACCAGCGACACGCACATATAAACTATGTTAAGTGCGCTGACATTGTGATATATAGTTTTTTCTACCCTCACTGCTTGAGCAGCAACACGAGCTAAGCATGCCTGACTAAGAGCGTCAGTAACCAAGAAAATTATATCAAGTGGATGCTACTAAACTAAAACTTCTTTTTCATATAAAACATAAATTTGCTAAAGTTTTTAAGGCAATAAGAAACTTTTCTTTACTGCTAATTTTTGTTTTGAAAGTGTTTTAAGGCTTAGAAAATTTTCTAAAAATAATAAATTTTTTATATTTTAGAATGAACCTTGATGAACTATGAATTTAGTTAATTAATTCTTGAAATATTTTACTTCTAATATTTACATATTTTTTAATTCTTTGTACAGCTGTTATATATTCTATAATAAATTTGAATTATTACTATATATATATATATATTATACTAAAAATATATTTTAAAAATTCTTTGAAATTTCTCATTGTCTTTCAAGAAAATAAAAAAAGAAAATATCTTGTATACTTTTAAACTTAGTTAATAATTTCTAAGCAATTTTTACTTATCTATGTATATATTTTATATATTCCATAATAAATTAGACTTATTGTTACAAAGACTATATATTAAAATTCTTTAAAAGTCCTCATTATTCATTAAAATATTATATTATATTTTATCTACAATACATTTTTCTAATACATCAGTTTCTATTAACCTTGCGGTTTTTAATTAAATACCTTTTATATATTATGTAATACATTAAACTTCCAAAAATTATTTTTTACATATTTTTTAAATATTCTAGAAAATTTCAATCAATTTTATAAAAATAAATATTTAATATTGTTATTAAAAATATTTAAGAAAAACTCCATTCAGCTTCACTAACTTTCAAGGATATAATCAAAATATTGTTTTAATAATTCAAATATTTCATATTCAAATTTAACTTTATTTTTTCAACAGAAGGTTAAATAAATTTGAAAGTGTATCAAAATTCTGTGTTATGCTTCATTTGCTTTCTAGCTAGCTTGTTTTTACTTTGGTTACCCAGTGCACCTCGAGTGCGTGGTGGGCCTTAAAGCTCGGACCGGGCGTTCTGTTTGCTCAGGTGTGCATATTAAGTAGCCGCCACATGCGACGCTCTCTGCTCGTATGTGTCTTTATGTGTGTGTGTGTGTGGGGGTTGTGTTTTGGGGCATGCTATTAGCAGCGACCAAAATACGAGCACACATAGACACACTCGGCACACACACGTACAAACATAATAAATAACCAGGAAAAGTAACAACAACAGCAGCAACAACTCGATGGCAGCTTTAGAAATCAAGAGCCTGGCAGACTCAGAGCTAAGAGGACATCTAGGGAAGCGTAGAGAGTGATGGAGAGAGAGAGTGAGAGAAAGGCGAGCGTGAGATCTCTATGTGGCATGTTTAAGATTCAGCACGCATAACTTATAAAATAAAAATTAAAATTCCAATTGCAAACCTCAATAATAAAACACTTTTAAGTGCCGTCGCTGCCACAGACATAGCCTGAGCACAAAAAAACCAAGAGAAAAAAAAAACAAAGAGAAAAAGGTAGCGACGAGGCCAACGTCGCCAATGCGACGTAGGCGCCAGGCTCCAACATTTTTGCCAGACCTGTATAACTGTGTGAGTGAGTGAGTGTATGTGTATGCGTGTGTGTGTGTGTGTGCTGCAAGGAGCCACACAAGTTTATTAAAAATTTCGCCAAAAGGCATCTATCAGTTATGAGGCGAACCCGCGTAGACAGTGCGCGACTCATTTCAATGAGTTTCGTGTTTTTCCTTTGCTTGTCTCAGTCTCGCTATCTTTCCCTCTCTCTCTCTCTCTCTTCCTCTCTCTCTCTCTCGATCTCTTTATCCCTTAAGCATTCTTTCTCTGTTTGTTGTTTCGTCTCGCTGGCCGTGTGGCCGCCAGAACTTGTAATTGGCATTCCGCACGCTGGCCGAAATGAAAATGCTACGTGCTTTCATTTCACGTTACGGCATTGGCAGCAGCAGCAGAAACAACGCCCAGTCGGATAAGTCACAGGCACACGGCCTGAACGGTCCATTGACCAGGGCCCACCAGTGCCAGCGAGAACACCAACTGCGGGTAAAATGCTGCTTATTTACAGCGCTGGGCTTTTTAATTTTTTACGTTGCGGGCATACAACTTACTCTCTCTCTCTCTCTCTCAGTCTGTGTGTGTGTGTAGCACTACTTAAAGGCGAAATCTGAGACGACGGCGAAAGGAAATCACAGAACTCTCGCATCCTTAAGACACACGCGTGTCTCACGCGATTGCCATGGCGAAAGGGTGCGGCCGCCCCGCAGCGAAAATCAATAGCCCACGCATATTGAACTCCTGCCTGCCCTGCCTCCTCCTCTCCCCCCCGCCCCTCTGCCTTATTGCGTAATGCATATTCAACGAAATATATTCCGTTTTTTTTTTTTTTTTGGCGAGCCTGAAATTGACAGCCAGCAAATTTCGCTGTCAGCCTCATGCCTTGTGCGTCTTTCGATGGTTTTTGCATTGTATTGCGGTTTCGCTTGCTGCCTTCTTCCTTTTTTTTCCTGTTGTGTGTAGCATAGGTGAAAATACCCACATGAGCTCCCCTTTGAGATGCGTTCAAAGGACCAAGAAATTGTATCCTTTGTTGTTGCCACGAAATGATTTTGCAGACAGCTCTTTGAGTCGCTGTTTCAAATGCACTTGTGTATACAAAAAATAAAAATGATTTGTATATAGAGGTAAATATGTTATAAATGAAAGGATTTAAGAAATTGACGAAAAATAACAACAAGCGCAAATGGATTTGCGGGAAATATTGGAATTTGCTATATTTGTTTATCCTGTATTTATTTTTAAAAGCTATATATGTCTATATTATTTAAAAGACTATAGGACGTTATAGTTAAAAATAAGTCTATAAAAAAATTTTGTTTTAGTAATATTTTCTACTTTAAAAAATATGTATGATAACATTTTTGGTTTGGTTCTTATGTCGTTGACTAATTTTATAAAATATTTATACAGGGTAAAGCGCCGTCGAGCTGTAGAGCCATACTTAAAAATTTCATGATTTCACGATTTTTAAGTGCAAAATATAAAACAACTTGGCATCAGCTGCTTTTATAACACCGCGAATTTAATATATCCAAAGTAGCTAAAGCACTTTGCCCCACTTTAAATATTTTTCAGTTTTCTGATTCTGCATTTATTTTTCCGCAAATAAAAGGAAAGATGAAGAGTTTTGTCATAATAAAGCTACAATTGATAAGGCATCTTTTAAAAAAGATATATAAATGTCCTCAAGTGCATTTCTCTCTGCTGTTTATTTCCCAGCTTCTGTTTATCTTAAACAATTCTTCAATTATAAATAATAGATTGGACATGATTTATGCCTGTGATACTTACAACATGGCCAAATGTTCACATACTTCACAGCCCATTCATCAAACGTTGCCTGTTGGCCTACTCCATTACGTTACGAGTCTGTCTTATAGAGTTTGGATTCCATCTATCATTTCGTGCAGTCGCAAACCTTTCAGGCGACCAATTTATAAGCAAGCAAGAAAATACTTGTACATTTTTAAAGAAATTTCACCTAAATATGTGTGGAAAGCTCGAGGCGCTCGTTGAGTCATCAAATTTATGAGCACTCGTCGCACTAACTCATAAAAATGACATCTATAAAGAAGCATTTTGGATCAAGAAAACACAAGGCAACACTTTGCATGCGGAAAGGATTTGGGCAATGAGCGCTTAGAGGCAGGGGGCGGGGCAATATTGTTTAGATGTAGAGGTCTCCAGCTGGATGCTTAAGCCGGCTTGGCGGTTAACAACGGGCGGCTCACAAATCCGACCACGCACTTAAGCGTTGCTCTTCCGGCTGCCTACGCAAACAGAAAGCAAGAAAGACAGAAAGAGTGGCAAGAGCTCAGTGGCTTGAGCTTGGCTGGCTGGCTGTGTAGGAGCAGCTATGTATTTACTCGACTCGGCTCGATTCGACTCGACTAAGAACGCAATAATATATCATCTACAGTTTATCATTGCTATGACGCCAGCCTGAAATTATTATCCAGCAAATTTATTACCAAACAATAAACGCGCAGTGCATGTGAGTCTCTGTCTCGATGCCAGACTGGCTAGCTGGCTGTGCGACCATGCTTGGCTCTGTACCAACAACCAGTACAAGCAGCAGCAGCAGCAGCAGCAGCAGCAACAACAACAGTTCAGCAACAACATTTACAATGACAGCCATTTTGACGGGGCCTCAATGACAACGAACAGAAAACCCAACAAACAAAACAGAAGCAGATAAAAACGGAAAGGGCCATATGGAGTAGGAGTAACTGAGAGGAGAGAGAGAGAGAAAGTGGGAGAAAAAATACAAAATATAGCACATATTTTTGCAATAAAATGGTTGACATGTTTATACCCTGTAAACAAGTAAGTAAATGTTGTTAGATGCCTAGCTAAAAGAAGAAATTCAAATACGAAGTTTCAATATTATAATTAATTTTTATAAATGAAATAATAAAAATACAATTAATATAATAAATTCAATTTTAAACCAAAATTTTTTACATTTTCAACAAATTTTAAAGAAATTTCTGTCTGTCAACTAAAACTTTATTAATAAATTTTATTTTAATATATATTATTTATTATTTTCATAATTAATTTTTTAAATTTTATTCTGTTATAAAATATATATTTTATATATACATATATTTATATATACATATTTTATTTTTAAGCATTTCAACCCAATTCATTATTATCAATAAATCATAAGCAAATAAAATCTTTACTCATTTATCTCTATCTACCACAATGTTCGCTACATTTACAGGGCATGCAGTAAATATGAATTGTCATTTTAGTATTTCTGCTATTGCCCAGCATCAAACGCACACAAATATATACTGAAATATACATACATACATATATATATAAACATATATCTATACATATGCAGAATTTTATATATTCATAGCAATCTGGAAAGCTGTCACAGACTGCGTCGAAGTTGACGCGCGCATATTTTTTATTATTAGCCAAGGCAAAAACAAAAAATTTGTCAGCCCGCCAGCCTGGCAGTGAGGCAGTCGGGCCGGGCCGGCAGTCAGGCAACTAATGCCAAAATCAAATTGCTCCTGTCCTGTCAAGTTTTTTGCGTAACAATTTCTTTTTATATTATTTTGCATAGCCGAGACAAATAACAGAAGTTTGCTAAATTGTCATCTGCCGCTGGCCTCGTTTTGCCTTTCATATGCCATATTCCATATAAACCATATATACAAGTATATATATTTATAACATATATATGTATAGGAGCATAGCATATCCAACACTTTACGAGCATGCTTTACCCTTTGCCTATGCTTTCATGACAAGCACTCACATCATGTTTTCAAACGTTCGTCACATAGTTTGTTTGGCTTGAGCATGAACACATTTGGCTCTATGCTCGGGTTGGAAAGGGGCCAGGGACGAAATTGCCAAACATTTTGCGCATAAATGACAAATGCCTTTGATGGCATAAAATATGACTTTGAAAATTGTTTTGCAGCATATAAAAAGGCGTTGGCCCCGTTGACATCCACATGGACAATGTGGACAATTGTGCACCGCCCCCGCCTCTCCCACTTATGTGACATGAGCGATGAAGACCACTTGCGAAAATGTGTTGATGGATGTGAAATTCTTGTGATTGCAGTGCCCATGTACAAATCATATACGATTTATAAGCCCAATGTAGCAAAAATGCAACGACTGCATAGGGTAGAAGTACGTTATTTTTAGTCCGAAAATATGATAGTTTAGTTGGAATTGATTGAAGTTAGAATAAATATGATGTACTTTGTTTTAAGTCAATCAATTGTATGTTATGTAGACAAACTTGAAAGTAAGCTTGTACTGAAAATCAAAAATGAAGGTAAATGTCTGAAAAACGTAATTTTGTATAGCTTTTATATAAAACTCAATATCCATTTGCCAAAGTAACCTTGGTCGGAGATATAAAAAACAAGCAATCAACAACATATCACTATAAACAAACTACAAACAAAAGACTCAAGATGATATACCCATCACACATACCAGATCGTTTCATTTAATTTTCAGCTCAACACTTCGGCTAAAACCTTCGTCTGTACTCTCAATCCAGTCTATTTTAGCAGCTTATTATTCAATACTTTAGTTCATGTAGTTCTAAATAGCAATAGCAAGCTGAAGAATCAAAAAAAAAGGTGCTCTAAGTGTTTAGTCAGTCAATTTTGAGTTATGCAGGAAGCACATTTAAGTAAGATTATACTAAAAGCCAAAACTGAAGCTGAAGAAGACTTAAAATTTATTTTTTTTGTAATTTATATATAAAATTTAATATATATTTAAAGTCAGCTAATAAAATATTTATATAAAATATTTTTTTTACTTCAGGAACTGTTAAATTGAAATCAAAATTTGTTTTTGACTGTATCGGCTTCCGTCACTCGAAGTGTAACCTATCCAAAAGGCCATTAATTCGGTCAAGAAAATGATTTTAGCTTATTTCAAAGTACAAAATGTGTGAAAATAATCAAAAATTCAGAATCAATTCACTTTGGCTGGATATGAAAATTCGAATAGAATACTTAGAATTCTTATTCAAAAAATTTATGTACAGCCAAGCGACAGCTGCGACAACAGTTTGGTTTAAGTGCCTGACACTGTGTATAGCAACCAAAAGATGCTTTTGATTATTAAATATAAATATATATTTTCAGCTTAAGCTGGAGAGAGTCTGGTCCTGCTACGCTTTCAACTCTGTCAAATGCTTAAATTATTAAATAAGATTGCCTTGAAATCACATTAACTAACAGCAGCAGCAGCATCAGCAGCAGCAGGAGCAGGAGCCATCGTGTTGATTTCAATTTCGCACTTTGGCGCATGTTTCGCATTAATTTGCCCAGCCCCATATGCGAAATGTGACTACGACTTGCCGCGCGCGCGCCCGCTCAATTGACTGACAATTGACTTGTCAGAGCATCAATTATAACTGACAGCTCCTGCTCCAGCTTTTGCTCCTGCGTCAGCAAAGCCATTTGCATTTACAAAGCGAAGCAATAAGCCGAAATGTAAGTTGCCTGTTACGTTCAACCGCAGGCGCAACTTCCACCTGCCTTCTGCATATTGAATTTGTACAAATATTGCCAATAAATGCGCTTGTGCGAATGGACGCGTTAAATATTCAATGGCATAATGCTAATCATTTATTGGGCGCAAAATTCATTAGCAGCACGTTACCCAGCCAACTGTCACAAGCTGTCGCTGTCAGCCAAAAAAAAAAAGAAGGAAACAACCTCAAAACTGAGCAGCCCACAAACCGACAGAGCTGCCGAAAAGCCTGACAGCCGAGTGGAAAACTAATACACAAATACAACCACGCTGCCCCCACCCCTCCCCCACGCTGGCTGTTGGCAAGCAAACATTACAAAATTTTGATTGTATTTCCGTTTCGTATGCGAACACAACAGCAACAGCAACACAAACAACGACAGCGACAGCAACAGGAAGTTGCGCTTATTTCCGTTTGTTTACCTTTACGCTGTACCTTGATTAAATGTCAGCCTGTAGCAGGGGGCATTGGATTTGCGGTAATTTTACCACGCTCCTACGCCCCCTCTGACTCCCTCTCTCTATCATCACTGCTTGGCAATTTAATGTTGAAAGTGCGCGCATAAAACAGCGAAATAAAAGCAAAAAATAAATAATTTACGCTTTTATTTATTTCTTATATTTATTTCGCCGAAAGCAGCAAAATGAGCACACATTTAGCTAATCATTTGGAGTTGGAGAGATTTTCGACTTTGATTATATGTAGCTGGTTGGCGGGCAGTATGTGCTCTAGATGAGTTAATGGCAGAGCAGAAATTAAATATATATATGGGGTGACTAAGTAAGAGCAATAGGCAAAGAAATTGATATACAAAAAATATGTTGAAATATTTTGTTATTTCTGTTTATGTTTTGAAGCTATGTATAGTCTAATGCATCATTCAAATGGCCAACTTTACTTGATTTGCTTTAAGCTAAAGGTGCAAAAGCCAGTCGAATGTTGCCTGTAGCAGCTGACTGTTTGACTGTTTGCTATAGCAGCTATACATACATTACGATTCCTCACTTTGTTCCAATATCAATCAGAATTGGGCTAAGAACAAATAGAGTCTATTCATATTCAAGCTTTTCCAATGTGTCGTACTGAAGCCATCAAGATCAGCGACTGCACGGCGAAGTTCAAGCTTTGTATTAACAAGTAAACAGAAAATTTTTTTTATTTATTATGTCCATAAATTGAATGCGAATCAAATAGCAAATAATATTGAATATGTTACCAGCTAAATGTTAGCAAGAACTAAAACGGCTGCGAATATATAAGTATCAAAAATAGTATCACTTTTGCATGGTCAGTCTACAGTAAATCAAGCAACTTCATATTTCATTTTTTACTAAAAAAATAACATTGCAACTAAGATGAATGCTTCATAAAATTTTTAATAATACAAAATTAAAGATAAATATTTAAATTATTTAATATAAAATTTTGTTAATTATCTTATCTAAACAAAAAGCGAACTCTTTTCAATATTTCACAAGCTCAACCTCATAAACAACTTCAGCATTGGTTGAGTTATGGCAATTCATAAAAGTATCACACTAGCTTAGTCACCCTATATATCCTATACTCGCATATGCCAGAAAATAACTGCCAGACAAACTACTTTCGCCTGACTCAAAGCAATTATAATAAGTCTGCAGCAGAATTGTTTTATCATAATATTTTTGTATACAAATCATATATGAAAATTGCCATCGCCAGCTACAGATCAATTAATCAGGCCAATTTAAAGGCATGTTGTTGGCAACAAATTGACTTTATTGTCACTTAAATGTCATGACAGATGGCTACCATAAATGTGCAGAACGAAGCAAATATATATATATATATATATATATCTGATACACTGTAACAAATAAATGAAATTTGGTTTCTGATTTTCATATCAAATTATACAAAATTGAATAAAAACTTTTGTTGAACAATTTGTAGTAATTGAATAACTTGCGTTTATCTTATGGCAATGCTGTAACTTATAGAGTTAAGCATAATTTGCAGTTATTTATGATTGTAAATAGGGCCGTGCAATGCCGGATAATTGCAGCTGAGTGAACAATGCCAGCAACTCAATTTACACATAAAGCAGTTAACCGCAGCGCGAACAACGCTGCATATGAAATATATGTTAAACACTTGTTTCGACTCTACAGAAATATACAATATATATATATATATATATATTTATATATTTATATTTGTATTTTATTATTAACAGCCTTTTATCACTGGTGTGTAAATAAAAAACATTCTTAAAGTAACAACGTGGGCTTTAAATGACATTAGTGCTACGGCGCTGCAGGCGCGTGCCGCTAATTAATGGCCTGCAATTTGTGTGGACGCGCCCAGAAAAGTATGCTATGGAAATTTTTCTAGGTCAGCAGCAAACATTTGCCGCTGCTGCTGTTGTTGTTGTTGTCTGTTTGTTTGTTTGTTTGGCAATTGTCGTCGGAGCGCAAAATGTTTGTCGCTTGTGTGCGTCGGCGCATGCTTGGCCATAATTTATGTGTGCCCAAAATTCGTTTGTTTTTTTTTTTTTTTGTATTTGCCTTCAAAGTTGTAATTCTCTTGTTTTAGAAAAATGTTTGCGCCGAGCATGCCACATGCAGCATTTATTTACATGTCTACATTTACATATGCCACACACAAACAACACACACACACACACATATATATATAGAGTTTGTGTTAGTCGCGCAATTGGCTTTTAATATTTCGTATTAGCAACTGACGCGAGTTTCGTGTGACCATAATTTATTTATGCTTGATGCCAGTGCAAAATGTACACAATTCGAGTGTTGTTTAATTTATAGCTAGCAAAAATATGCAGCTGCTCAATTGCAGACTTTGTCTGTTTATTTATTTATGCCGCATACATTTTTGAAATCAAATCCAGTTGCATTCGCTGCAGCAATCAACAAAAAAATTGCACGAAACTTTTTCTGACAGTTTTAGAAGGGCTGCCAACATGTTTTTTGATATTAAAAGCCTCTCCAACCATTTAAGCCACTTTGCCCCGAACTCTAAGCCTTTGCGCATGCCAATGGGTGAGAGCACTAGAAATGTTTCACTTTTTGGCAGCAATTTAATCGCACGTTTCCATTCATAATTCAGTTAGAAATAGACGTTTATGCATATAATGCTTATATACATATATATATAAATATATATTTACATATATATATAGTGTGTATGTGTGTGTTTATATTAACATGCTCATTGAAGCGTTTCATAATGGGAAAAAATATATGTGTATGTATCTGGCAACCAAACACATTTGCCTTCAGCATCAACTCATTTTCACATTAAAGGACGCCAATGTGGCGCGCTGGCAAAATGCCAAAAATGAGAGCAGCTTCCAAAGCCACACACACACCCATACAGTCTGGGCTGGTACATATGTGCTGGGCAAAAACTTGCTGCTATATAGCATACAATAAATGTATGCTGCTAGCATTAGAGACCAACTAAATTATCACTAATATGAAGCCGCTACGGTGGCACAGGACAACCGTATCGCTGCCTGTGTGTGCGAGTATGTGTGTGTGTGTGTGTGCGTGTGTGTGTGTGCGTGTGTGTGTGTGTGTGTGTGTGTGTGTGTGTGTGTGTGTGTGTGTGTGTGTGTGTGTGTGTGTGTGTGTGTGTGTGTATGTTAGGCGTGGCAAATAAACACATCAGCTAAAATGCTTTTTACTTAAATTAACAACACGAAACAGCTTGCTTCGATTTTAGGCTCCCAACTAACGCCAAGTCATTAACTTAAGTATGTGTGTGTGCGCGTGTGTGTGTGTGTACGTGTGTGTTTGTGTGTATGTGCAGATTTAGTCTGAAAAACTCACGTATTGAACTGACAAAACGCCAAGCGCAAAATCAATGAAATACAAGCAAGTAAATAAACGAGAGGCCACAAAAAAAAAACAAATCGAAATTGATATGCTCTTGCAAGCTTAGCGGTAAGACGCATTATAACAACAAGAGGCAGCAGAAGAAGGTCGCATGAGCAATGAGACAGACACTGACGAGTCCTTGTAACAGTATACATATAAAAATATAACTATAAAATGATTTCGCTTAAGCAACTTTTTCATATTAGCAATCTGCAATGAAGCTGAGTTCCTAAAAGTTTCTTAACTTCCATACACGATTACTTAAATAAGCCTACTTTAGACTACATTCAAGCTGACTTTTACTTCAATCAGTACTTTCATTGCTAATGGAATTTTCATTCAAATTTCTGATTGAGTAAAACAAATCAGTTAATGGCAAGAAATCTGAATCTGTTTACTTTTGTAAATGTGATTAAAATCAAACCGAAAAATATATTTCAATTGCCATTGATGCTACGCTACAGCAATCTATTCAATATTCAGAAATGAAATGATAAAAGAGCGCTGCAGCTTCATAGCTTTCATCTACGATATATACTCTATAGGCAAGTTAAATAAAGCAATTGGAAATGCTTTGCCCTGATTTGTTATTTATCAAGTATGCAAAGTATACAATATGCTTAGAGCAGACCAGCTTTATGCAGCTGTTATGTAATGGAAACATAGCCATTGAAAGCGAGTACCCTTTATCGCCAGGGTATAAAAATTCGAATGCTGCCTGCGTGCCTCAGACTAACTGGTATGGCATACTTAAGCAATCGGAGCAAATGTTTTATCGTCACTTTGCCACACACTTACACACACACACACACACACACACACACTCAAATTCCCTCATATACTTATGTGTGTGTGTATGTATGCTTGGCATACAAAATGGCGCCAGAGTCCTTTTTGCCTTTGCCTCAGCATTATTTGCCTCAATCTCAAACGTCTCGAATGGCCATCAATGCAAAGCCTGAGCAAGGCACACAGAGAGAGAAAGAGAGGATTAAAGAACGCTACGTAAAAGAAAAGCGACATCTCACGCTGTTTAAGCATATATTAAAGCAAATACGGTTTATGGTAAACTCAATTGAATAGTGCGTCAAATTTATAACACATATATATATATTTATATGTATATATAATTAGAGCTGCTTGGCAACCCGGTTCAATGGGCTCAAAATAATTCGCCAGCAGCTCGAACAAAAACAAACAAATAAATTGTACGAAAAAGAGCAAAAAACTTTTCCACCAACACAAACAGTTACAAGATGAAGAAACAGAGGCAGCAGCAGCAATAACAACACACAGAAATGTTGAAAGTTTACAATGCGCAGCAAGTGAAGCCGCAGGCTAAACAAAATTGCGGCCGTCTCCGAGGGCTCCAAGAGCTGGTCTGGGCGAACTCTTCGTCTGACAATAGTCAAAGTCAAAGACGCGATGGCAACAAAAGGCTCGCCCTCTTCTAAATTGCCACAAAATTTATTAATATTGTTTTATATAAACAGCAAATGCGCGAAAATAAAGCAGACTGCCTGGCTGGCTGGCTGGATGGTTGGCTGGTTGGCACAGCCAAGAATAGGCGCGGCAGCGACTGCCTGATGATGGAGCCCATACTATAAATCGTGTAAATGCTTCAGCTCAGCTTTGCTGAGTGTTCTGTCTCCCGCTGAAATCAGGCATTATTACACAAAACATCACATGCGAGAATACAGTTTAAAGAATTTACAAAAAAAAAAAGGCGAAAATGTAAATAAAGGAAAACATTTTACAGTGCTGGCACAAATATTTGCCCAACCATGTTATTCTACTGACGTTTGTGCAATTCAAAATATTTTATTTTATTTTCAAAGTAAACTTTATATTGATTTTACTGCAACTAACAGTTGTTCAAACTGAAATCTAATGAATTCATAAAATAAATAAATAATATACTTTTAAAAAAAAAGCCAAATATATTTTATAAAATTTTAAATGTTATTTCTTTCAAATTGTATTCAAGTGCTGCAAGCGTAAATATTATTTTATATGAATATTAATTAAATTATGTGATATTGCTTTAATTGGCACGCTCATAAATAAATGGAAACTCAAAACAAATATTTTGCAAATTAAACAAAAAATAGTTAAATCAATTAAAGTTAACTTAAATTTATTGTAGAAGAAAAAATAGTTTTTGCTGCTGCGGCATGGAAATTTATTCATTTAAATGATTGATGAATAACTAATAATACTCAGATATACCATATACATATATTTATATATAGATATATATATGTAATTTAATTAAATAAAATGCCTTGCTGTATCATTGTTGATTTCTTATTTGCATACGCTGCTAGGCATTCATAAACACTCGAAGCGATTTATATTTATTGTTTCCGCTTGGCAGTGCAACTGAATGCAATAAGCGCATGTCCGCCAGCTGTCCATCAGCATGCTGATGCTGATGCTGATGCTGTGCATGTGTAAATAAAATAAGTAACAAATTGCATTTTTAACATTTAAATCAATTCAGTTTGACTTGCGATGGCCGCTGGGCAAACCACAGAAAAACAGAGAAGCCCAAAGTTCAACCGGATATGCATATGGACAGCAACTTATATCGAATTTAATTAAAAAATGACAGGCCATGCTTAATGATTGGTTCTGGTTGTCGAGGGTTGGGTTTGGTGTTGGGGTTGGCTTAGCAAACTTAAGTAAATGAAATGCCATGGAATATGCCGAGCTGGTGCTCTTAAGCGACTTAACGAAGCCCCAGCAGCGATGAAAATTGTCTTTAAACTGGCGACACAAAGCTAAACAGCAATAAAAGCTGTGGGGTTGTTACGATTGCATGTGTGTGTGTGTGTGTGGGGATAAGGATATATGTAAGTGATGCAGAGCGAGGGTGGCTTGACTATGGAGCTACAGGAAATTTACATATTTTAAATAACTTGTGGGGCACACTAAAGAGACTCAGGGTTGACAATGGCGACGCCAAGACAACTCCAATTTATTTGCAATTTGTTTGAAATTTATATCAAAGGCATTCACAGACACACGCCCACACTCACACACTCACTCACACTCACACACACTCACAGTCATACGCACACGCACACTCCCCACACTCTCATAATTGCACTCATAAAATGCGAACAGCTCAGCGCCTCGATATTTATGCATATCTAACTGCACACAGACAAACAAACAAATTATGTACTCATTTGAATACACATTCTAATGCGAATCACGTTGACAAAAATTCATTGAAGCGTGCTGCATACGCACAGTGGCACAACACACCCAATGCCCAATTCGAGATACCTTGACTTTCGAACTGTGTCTCAGCCATCCAATCAAGTAGCATAGAGTCACGCTGCTCTATGTGTGTATGTGTGTGTGTGTGTGTGACAAGGACACAACTTATTTTGGCACACACACACAGCCATGCACGCAGGCAAAGCCAATACCCAGTTAATCTATCAGGACATGGCACAATGTGTAGAAAATTAAATGTGCGCCCCTCCAGCGGGGCAGCAAGTCATGTGTGCGGTTGTCCTTCGAGCTCTGCATGCTTGTCTGTGAGTGTGCGTGTGCGTGTGCTTGTGTGTTAGTGTGTGTAATGTAAATGCAAACTAAATACACAACAGGCTGAGCATTAAGTCGATTGCTTCAAGGACCTTAACGCGCACCACTCTCTTACATACAGCTCCTGCCAGCAACAGCGCCAGCTCCGGCTCCAGCTCCAGTTCCAGCTTCAGCTTCAGCTGCTGCTTGGCGCTTTGTCATTACCTCTGGCAGACAATCCCCCTGTCTGCGACTTCTCCTCATGTGTTGTCTGCAGCTCCCACTCACTTAATTCTCGCTTTTGCTGCCACTTGAAGTGTAAATGAGTGGCTCACTACCCACTGCCACCCACACCCCTGCCCTGTCTCTATCTATGGTGTGTGTAAACGCTGAGGCTGCTTTTTAATAAGCAATTTACTTTCAGCTTAACAACGCTCAAGTGCCGCCGCCTGTAATGAAATACGCGGGCGGGCCTAAGCAGACAGCTTACAAGCATACAGATATACATATATACACACATATATACATACTCACATATATATACATATCTCTTTTTTATATAGGACGAACTTGCAATGATTTTTCTCTCGCACTGTTTGCCCACGATAATTAATTTTTTGGCTCGCTTGCGCCCAAGTTAAGACCTTCAGTTCTTTATTCATTAAAAATAAATTAGAATGTTTCTATTTACTTATATATGCGACATACATTGTGAACCTTGGCAACCAGCTTAATGTGCCCCGCTGTTGTCTCTGCTGCTCGCCCCAAAAGAGACTTTGCCAAATTACTCACAAGTACTTAATTCCACATTTTGTGCTATTTTCAACGATTTGTCTTTTCAGCAATGCAAAATTAATAAAGATTTTTCACTGCAATTAAATTTTTGCTGCTTATAATAATTTACTTTATTAGCTTTTTTTTCAGTAAATCTTTTTTTAAAAATTCAATAGCTAAAGAGACCAGTTCTTGGAAAATATATATATTTTTCTAGCATTATAGAACAATATTTTAATAACGCACAATTTTATCTACTGAAAAATGTGACATTTTGTTATAAACGGAGATTTCCAAGAAAATGCTTCAAGTAAAAAGTCTTGTATTTGTGTTTACTTAAATTCTTTTTACAAAATTCTATTATATACACAATTTTTTTTTAATGATTCATAATATTCTGAAGCAAAATTTATGGTAAAAAAGTTTTGTTTTTGCAGGAGTTATAGCTGATTAGTATAGTCAAGGTATTAGTTACAATAGCCTCCTGGAAGGCAAAATGGTTATGCGAAAGATACGGGAGATGGACTGCAAAAATCATCCCCGATCTAGAGCAGTGGATAAATAGAAAGCACGGTGAAACGTCTTTTTATCTGACACAAATGCTCTCTGGTCATGGCTACTTTCGAAAGTACCTAAATAAGATGGGGAAAACTGCCGAATCCAGCTGCATTTACTGCGACAATGCAATGGACGACGCAGAACACACTTTCTTTAACTGCGAAAAGTGGTCAGAAGAAAGAACCGAATTGGCAGAAACTGTCGGTGAAGTTAAAGTAGAGACTATAGTACAGCAAATGTGCAACAGCATAGATGCCTGGAAAAGAGTCTGTGACTTCGCCGAAAAGGTTCTCCGGCGGAAAAAGTGGGACCTGGACGCAGGAACACAGCTGGCAGTGCTCAGCTAGAGCATATACAAGGGCTCCACCTTGAAGGTTAATGCGGGATAGCTCCTGGTTCCAAGGTGGGAGGCAGCCCGAGAAGAGGAGGTTTTTTAGTCGGTAAGCAGTATTGCAGTCCGACACACCAGTCAGAGTGACGACCTGACTGACGGTGCATAAAGCATTTTTACCTACCTCAACCACACAAAAAAAAAAAAAAAAAAAAAAAAACTAGTTACAAATAATGAAGCTGTTTAAGTGTTATAAGAACAAATCAATAATTAGTATTAAAAAAAGTTCTCAAACTAGCAGATAGTACAAAAAAATAAGATAGATAAATTAGATTTTAGCTAAGTCCCAAAACTCTTATTCGAGCTAAAATATATACCAACCGAGCCACAACGTGAGCTACAAAATGCTTTACTAAATCTTAAAACTGATTATTTATTCATATTAAAAAGGCTCGCAGCACCTAAAAACTATAGATTGTATCTTTCATAACAATTTAACAAGCTAATCAAAAAATCATAGAATAACTAAAAATAAAGGTAGGAAATTTGTTATTTCAAAAGCCGTTTACAGCCAGCTGCCAGAGCATGTTTCTAGGCCAGCTAAGGCTAAAGTGTATCACAGTGAAACAACTTGGTTGCAAATCATTTTAAGTTGCTTTTTATTGCCGTTGTCCGGGCTTTAATAAAATGTGGCCACATTTGAGCACCTGCTGTGCCCGCACGCACTTGGATATGGTTTTGTTGGACTTGTTAGGCAGGCGGGTTCATAGCTTTTGGCCAGTGTCTGACTGGCTGGCAGACAGTTGTCAGGTGCGTTGACAAAAAGTGTACTTCATTTTTATATGGCCACAATTGCGGCGTTAACATGGCAGCCATGTTTAAGCTGTTCATAAATCAAATTGGTTTTTATCGTGCTGGCCATTTGTCAGCGCACCTTTTACATGGTCAACGCTTTTCAGCCACAATTTCCATTGCCGTTGATTAAATAAACCAAAATCGAAATTCTGTTTGTGCCGCTGCCGAGCCGCAAGTACATAAATATTATTTTCGTAAATCTCAATGAAATATGGCCACAGACAACATTGACGAATGGCTATGCGCGCTCCAGGACATATGCATACAAAATGTTCATAAATAAATAAATGAATTAAATGCCCAAATACCAAGAGCTGAGCAGCGACCAGGTGAAAGTCAAATAGACAGACAGCCATTTATGACAGGCCCAAATGAAAGCCAACACCAACACCAACACCAAAACAAACATGAAATAAATGCAAAAAAAAAAAAGACAACAAAACATTAAAAGTCACTTCAAAGCAACAGACGCAGCTTCTGATTTGCATATTTAATGCCATTTGCATAAAGCAGAAATAACAAACGTTCCCCACCCAACTAACCACCTACTCACCTACCTCTCGCAAAATGAATGGGAATACTAAAAGGTTTCGATCAAGATGCCTTAAAAGGCAACATAAATTAACATAAGATTAAGATTATTATTAGATTAAATGACAAGAAACTGGGGCATAGAAGAAATAAATAAAAAAATATAATTATTATAAAACATAAAAGAGGAATAAAATAAAAAATTCTAAAGACAATTCAAATTGAAAAATAATATTATAATTTTCTAAGTAATATAAATAAAATGACATAAATTAAAGAGACAATTATTATTTTGATCTACTTCTTATTTATAAAAATTAAAACAAATTAATAATAATAAAAAAAATATATTAATTTTAATAAAGATTATTAATGTAAAAATCATTAATATTTTTGAATTTGAAATGCTGAATTGAATTGCTACGCATAATCATAAGACGAATGCAATATTTATTTCCTCTTTTTACTGAGTATTTCACATTCGATCATTCAGAACTTTTTAGTTTAGATTTCTGAATTGCTGCAGAGAATTTCGTACATACCTTTATCGCTTTAATCAGACTCGGCTTAGAGCTCCGCTTGTGACCTGCAATGAAAAAATGCAAAGAGCAAAAAAAAGGGGTTTCATATTAGAAATGTTTATAACTTTTCCTTATTCACAGCTTCATAAGAGACAAAAGCGGAACGAACCAAAAAAATTGTCGTTAAGCTATATATATATATATATATTTATTTTTTTCTCTGGAAATGTAAAGTGAACAATATGCAAATATGTGCTCGGGATGCTTACGGAATTTAAATTTTTAGCTAAGCCCCAAAATATGCGCGTCGCTCTGCCCAGGCTGACCCTTTGTATGACGTATTTCGGGCAAAGGACACGGCACCAAAAAAGCAAAAAAAACAAAAAAAAAAACAATAAAATTAAATATTCTATTTAATGGCATTTGCTGTATGCCAGAAGCAAGCCAACTACTAACAGTTCAAGGAGTCCTGTCGACATGGCTCGTGCAAATATTCCGCCTTTTGAAATTGAAGTCTTAAAAGTAACTTTTGTTTCACACAAAGTCCAGCTATTGGCTTCGTGGAAGTCGTCGTTGAATTAGGCTCCTGGCGTGTCTGACTCTTTTTCCAGGTATTAAATTTAACACGCAATATCTTTGATATACGCATAGAGAAAGAGAGAGTGACAGAGAGAGAGAGAGAGAGAGAGAGAGAAAATGAGAGAGAGTCGAGCAAATTGCATTCACATTATATCAATTTTATTGCTGCTGGCCCCGGCTATAATTCTCATGTCCTCGCCAAGAGCATGCAAATAAAATGTATAAAAAACGAGATTTTATTGACGGTCTCGAGAGTTGAGGCTGTTGGTCCGGCAGCGGTTGCCCTTTTTATTCTAATTTCGTGCCCCAGCTCGTTGTTTGGGCTTATCTGCGCTCTACATGCACACAAAACGCAAGGGAAACGCAATTTCGTCTCCCTTTGTTTCATATAAATTAAGCAGATTATATGGAGTCAGATAGGCCTTTGTGTGTGTGTGTGTGTGTGCTTAGAAACTGGCAAACCAGATTGCAAAATCAAGAAAGTAACTTTAAAAGGCACTCAGAAGAGCACACGGGTCGTTGAAGAGACGCCTCAATCGATGACACAAATAATACCTCAATTAAGCCCCTAAAAAAAATTGGAAAAAGCAAAGCAACAACAAAATTACGCTTGGGCAGCACAATTCGAAAATTGTGTAGAGCGCAAAACATAATGGAAAACAAGCAACATTTTGTCGAGTACTTTCAGTGCGCCTCAATTTATGCCTCAATATTCGACTCAATAGATATTTAATACTCAGCAATTTCTGCACAAAAAACGAGTAGGAGTGTTCTAGTGGGGAGTGCTCGACTAGGGGATACCCTAACCACTGCGCAGAGTTGCCATACCAAACATTCTGAGTTACTTCTAAATATGTATATATGTCAAAAAGTAGACGTACACACATATACATACACGCACACATACACCCATGCATGGGGGAACTGAATTCTTGACTAACTTTTGTTCCTTTTCGACTTTCTATATCAAATTTTTAGATCACAATAATGACTATACGCGTAACTATTCATCGATCTCCCTATCTATCGATCTATCTATCATCTATCTATCTATCAATATATCTATCTATCTATTTATCTATCTATCTGTCTATCTATAGATCTCCGAGTATCATACGAGCCTACACAGCAAATTTGAAATCTCTAGCCAAGTGAAATGATCGATTTGTATCGATCACAAAGAAATGGGAAAAGTTATCGAAATACAACGATAAGCGCGTACTGTGCATGGTCTACAGAATTTATTAAAAATTTCAAGTCCCTAGCTAGCTGCCTAGACGAACATGACTAGATCGACTCAGCCCTACACCCAGATCAAGGGAAGATATACTTTATATGATCTGTCATGCCAGCTGCTGGCTGTCACATACACGCTCACAAAACAATTATACCCTTAACTTCCCTTTGCAATGGGTTCAGGGTATACAAAAAAAATATGGGAAAGACCGCAGCAGCGCCCGCGTTTACAAACAGCGCGTCGAACTTTTCTTGCTGCTACGGCGGATCGAAGGTCGTAATGAGTGGCCCTATATATAAATATATATATATATATATATATATGTGTGTGTGTGTGTTTGGGCAGTTGGTGTGTTGCGCTGTTTACATAATATTTTCATGTATATTTTGCAGCTTGTACATATTTTTTAATGATTTTCTTCTTCTTCGTCTTCGTCTTTTTCTTCAATTTTCTGTTTTTTTTTTTTTGTCGGCCTGCTTTGGCAAACTTTTAAAGGCGACGCCGTATTACAACTCAACTTGCGAAGCGCTTGGGTGGCTCCTACGCTGTGGTTTTGGTGTGTGTGGCTTAAATGCCACCTCCACTTGCTGGGCTTGTGTGTGTGTGGGGTGGGGTCCAGGCGGTCCAGGGGTGGCGCACACAGAGCATAATTGCGCTGCCGCCGAAGCAAATGAAAAACGCCTCGCAATATTGAAGCTGCGAACTTTTCAAGTGTAAGAAATTTAATTTCGAAATGTAGGTTTAACGAACGGAAATTGCTTTCGCTGCCTCAGAATGGAGTAAAAGCTCTTGCTGTGTATTGTTCTCGCTCTCGCCCCTCCCCTCCCCCTTCCCACTCATTCTTTACATACAAATTCCACGTTTTGCCCATTGTTGTTGGAGCAAAGGCGTAGAGCAACAGCGAAAGTTGTGCAAAAACAGAAAAACAGAAAAACAAAACAAAAATTGTGTATATAAATTCAGCTTTTTGCTGCTTGTTTTCATTTTGCAATTTGTTTGCTTAACTTTCTGATTGAGCTGGTGGCTCATTGCGGCGCATTACGTCAAAGAAAATGAAATTATTTAATGTTTTACATTTGTTCGATGGGCCCCACAACCACCACAGCCAGCAGCACCACCGCCACACAATATCTTCACCCTTGGCCTCATTTTTTAAGCATTACTTTTTATTTTTCACTCTCTCTCTCCCTTTCTTCTGGGGCCACGCGGGCGCGTAATTGCGACTGATTTGTTTGGCATTTTGCACGGCCATTTATTTTCGTCATGGTCAGCTTGAGGCTCACCCGCCAGGATGTGGCCAGGCAGACAGGAATGAGGCACAGAGCGTTGATTGAGCCCATTGGGAGTTCAGCATGGGCAAAGCATGGAACTGCACAAAAGTTTGACAAGCTGCCGTCTCGTCTAGCAAGTTCTACAAAAATATATATTCATGTATTTCTAATTCTCTTTTCAAGTGAAATACTTCAAATTACATGGAATGGGGCATATATTTTCTTAAGAAGTTGAAGAGATGCAGTTTCTGATAATATGCTTTTATTTAATAATGTTTAACTAATTAAAGTGACATTATATAAAATGATATAATATAATTTAATATAATTTAATATAATATAATATAATATAATATAATATAATATAGAATATAAAATAAATGTTTACTTAAAAAAATCAAAAATGCAAAATTTTGGAAGATAAAAACATAATGGAAATCTTAAATTGAGAATATATTTTTATTGAGGAACTGGCAAGAATGATATTAACATAATTCTTAAATGAAACATGTTTATAAATAATAAACATTAAATTTAATAATTAATCAGAATCTATAAAAATCATATTTTTGTTTTAATACAATATTTTATTACATTTAATATATTTAAAACTTGATTACAATTTATTTTCACTGTTTTTACCAGAATGAAAGATGTGTCTTCAATATTTTAAATGAACTACAATATATTTATAATTTATATTTTCTAGCACAAACATTTATAAAATACCTACAAAATAATTTTTTATTATTTTATTATTATTATACCCTGAACCCATTGAAAATGGGAAATCAGGGTATAATGTTTTTGTATGTAACAGGCAGAAGGAGGAGTGGCAGACCCCATAAAGTATATAAAAAACAAACTGAGTCGATATAGCCATGTCCGTCTGTCCGTCCGTCCGTCCGTGTGAACGCAGCGATCTCGCAAACCACAAAAGCTAGAGATCTCAAATTTGAAATGTATACTCGTGTATACCCTACGCAGTACGAGTTTATCATTTTTTTTTCGATAACTCATCCCATTGCCTTATTATCGATGAAAATCGATATTTTAACTTTGTTTTTCAAGCGTAACTTGAATACCGTTTTAGCTATAGATTTCAGATTTTTCGTGTATATCCGTGTTTTAAATACAAACATTTTGTAATTTTTGGATTTTAGATGCCACGCCCCCTTCCCTCAAAATTTGAAAAAAAAAAAGTATTTCAAATACTAGAGATTTGTGCTTTGGCAAATACATACATATGACTGTCATTAGTACGCCTTAGAAGTTTAGTTACGAAAGTCTATCTAGAAGCAAACCTATTCAACAAAAAAGTTTCCATAATATTGCCCATACTGCAGTAGCAGAGCAAGTGTTTGTGCGTGCGTGTGCATGTGTGTGTGTGTGTTGTTTGTATATAAGTATATATTAAAGAAGCGTAAAATGATTTGAATATCGCATCTTCGCAGGCTTCATGGTATCTCTTAGTCGTGCAGTCTCGACTAGAGCACTCTTTCTTGTTATACTCTGTTCCCAAAGGAAAAAGAGTATATTGGTTTTGTGCAATGTCCGTCTTGTTTTATTATTATTATTATTAATTTTATTATTAATTTCTACAAATTATATTAGCTTTTCGACCAACATAACACATTTATACTCATGCCTCTAGCTTATGCCGACAAATTTCGTAATTTTTAACGCTCAATTAATTTTTGACAGCTTGAATTTTCTTGGCTCCTCTTCATTTCTTCCTATTCAAAAAAAATGTTGTAAAGAATCTAACATATTTAATCCAAAGCAGCAGCAGCCACCGTAGCCCCATGATCTAAACTCCTAAGACACTTTCGTCTGCATTCAAGGCGAAGCTGCACAAGATTACAAAAGAGATTTTTAGAGGTGCTTCTCCCAATATAAAAATCTTGATACAAGTCTATAATATCTGCAGTAAAAAAATAGATTTTCATAATATTTTTAAGATTTATTTTTAATATTAAATTTTCATTTTTAATTTCAAATTCTTAAAAGTTTTTCGCTTACAATTTCCCAGCACATCAATTTATACTGGGTAACTGCAATTTTAATTATTATTCAATCAATTTGTAAATGCACTTTAAACAATTCATTATCTCTGAGGTATTTAGTCCGTAGCCATTTGCATATGGCCCTTAATTGCATGCAAGCTGCAACAGTTTCGTTCAAACTTAATGAGCAAGCTGTAAAATATTTATATTTTCATTATTTATACAAAAAAAATAACAATACGAAAATATATAATATAAATAAATATTTTGATGCATTTTTTTAAAGCGCACAATTAACTGTGGGAATTGCGATGTAAGAATTTTGTTATAGAGCAGCAGGCCATTAAACGGTTTGAGCCAAATACTTGGCCACATTATTGAGAGATTTGCAGTGGCCAATTACGAAAATCAACTGCGAAGGTTAAGCCAAAGCACTTTGCGACCACTTTTGGCTTATTAAGCATTCAACCTTTACCCTTGACGGCCGCCAAAGTGCAGCTGCAGTGCTTGAAAAGGGGCTAAAGAGTGGCTGCAAATTATGGCTGCTCCATTAGCTGTTGGCGGAATTCACGCAACTTGCATCCGCTTGGCCAAAAAGTTTGGCCCCAAAAGTTTGTGGCAAAAACTCAACCAACGTTGACAACAGCCATGTGGCCATTGGCATCGATCAACTTACTACGGCTCGGGTAAGCTTATATAAAAACATTAATAACATTAGCTCGGGCAAAAACAAACTAATCAAACTTTGGCCAGCGGCAAAACTGACAACACCAACACCAACAACAACAACAACAACGGCAACAACAGCAACAACTCGTAACAAATTGCTTTATTTTCTAATGCTGCTTCTCATCTATTTGCTGCTGCTGCCTGCCGCTTCCTTGATATTTTAGAATATTAACCCAGAAAACTTGCGACGTCCCTCCGAACTGGGACAGCAAAAAAAAAAAAAAAAATCGAAAATCAATTTTGGTTAATGTGCCCGGGCAAGTTTTCTGTTTTCTGTTTGCTGCTGGCTGCTGGCTGCTGGCTGTTGACTGCCTTCTGCCCGGGGCTCCACAGCCTGTGGCACGCACACATGTGCCAGCTACGCCTCCACGCACACACGGCTGCCCGCCGCCTTTCCCAATAGCCTAACTTGGCAAATCAGAATGCGTTGGCAGCAACTCCTGCTCTGACTCCGCTGGCTGCCGGTGTCCATAGCATATTTTTGCATATATGTATATGTAGTTTATGCAAACATTTCTACCCGCCCGCATAAATTATGGCGTTTCTCAACACTTTGCAACACTGCTGTTGAACACTGTCTCGGCCATAAAATTAGACCCTATATAAAAGGGTGTGGCCCACAAAAGTGGCCCAACAATCGCTGTTTATTCTGCATGTCATTTGCGTCTCTCTGTGCGTGTGTGTGTGGCAAAAAGCTGGTTGAGACACTCCAATGAATGTGGATGTGCCTATATGCAAATATTTCAATAAGTACTACTAAGTATATGTTTATACAGTATATAAATAGTATATATATAAGGCGATGTATATAAAGCGAAAGTTATATAAATATTAATTATTACTCAGAAATAATAGTGTGAGCTCTGATTTCTCTTTTTGATTCAAATATCTTTTGCTTTTTTAGATTTTATTTTATTATATAGAAAAGTCTGAGAAAACATGGCAAACGAATTTCATTTTAAATTTAGTTCAGGTATGCATGCAGAGAAGAGTGTTTTTCAATACTTTCAAAACTGATTTTAAAACTTAAAATACACTTTTGAAGACGATAATGCTTCGTTTCATATTGTCTGGTCATTGATATCGCAGATTCATAACCAAGACGTTGAGGAGTTTGAGCAGTTTACTCGTCAGACTGAAATATGAGAGAGAACGCTTGAGATTGTTTGGTAGTGCCGCTTCCTAAAAGCAATAACAACTGAAAATATATTTGGTTTAAGCCAGCAAATACGTTGAGTCCATTACTAAATTCATTTTTTTTTATTTATATCTACAATTTCGATTCAAATTCTTATTTTTGTAGTCCTTGACACCAATTTATATTCGTTTAAAATATAATAGTACAATAAAAATTGTTGAAAGTTATTGTAAAAAAAGTCAAAACTTTCGCTAACTGTTTTATCGCAATTTTTCGCAATCTTTTTTATAACAATTTTAAAAAAATCTTTGCTGGAATCGTACAGTATCCAATTTAGTTTTATTGTAAGAAGAATATAACAAAGTGCAATAAAAAAAAATGTAGTACAAAAGATCGAATGACACAGAAACTTTTAAATATGCACAAAAAAATGCAAAAAGTGCGCTTCCTGTGTATATAAAAAAAGTGATTTTATTTTTGCCTTTTTTGTGTTGAAAGAACATTTATTAAATTCATTAATTTTGTAATTTTTATTTTTTTTCTTACACTTAAAAAAGGATTACCGCTGCAAAAGCATAATCATAAAGCAAATAAGGCTTTTAGTTGGTTTCCATTTCTCCCAAAAAACTGCCATAAAAGATATAAACTTTCTATTTAATCTACAATTATATACAAAATAAATTTTATATGTCAACTTTAAAGGCAGATTAAGCATTATTAAGCATTCAACCTTAACCCTTGACGGCCGCCAAAGTGCAGCTGCAGTGCTTGAAAAGGGGCCAAAGAGTGGCTGCAAATTATGGCTGCTCCATTAGCTGTTGGCGGAATTCACGCAACTTTCTATTTAATCTACAATTATATACAAAATAAATTTTATATGTCAACTTTAAAGGCAGATCAACTTCAATTTGATATTATGGCCAAATTGCTTATCATCAAATATTAAGTTTTTTGAGTTAGCAAGACTTTCTATAAGTATTATCAGTAAGCCTGCAGTTTGTTATGAATGATTTGAACAAGCGTTCAAAACTCCACAAAATCAAAAAAGTTTATAAAAATTTTAAAATCAAAGTTTTTCAACTCTAAAATTTTCTCAATTTTTGTGCCTTAAACATCCTTTCAAAATATATAAATATTGCATTTAATAATACTTGTTTTTCTTAATAATTCATGGCTGAGCAAAATATTTATTCAGTCATAAATATAAAAATAAAAATAAATATGTTTTACTTTAGTCTGCAGAGTTCCTTGTTTTTGCAACCCAATTTATTGCTTTAAATAATAGTTTCACTTTGTTTATTTTTATTTGTGTGATTTGATACCCTGCGGGAATTTAACAGCTCCGGAAATTCTGAACAAATTCTGGTAAACAAAACAAAAAAAAAACAAAAACAACAACAAAGAGGACGACAAATATTTTCTGCTATTTTGTTATCAAAATATTTGAGTTCATTGAGTAAATAAAAAGTTTTGTTTTGAGTGAAATATATGCAGGTCGCTTTATGTTGGGCTTTAGTTGACGACATTTTGCACACTTGTGAAAAGGATATTGGATAAAAGCGGAGTATTTGATAGCATTGGTTTGTCCTAATAGATTATTTTAATAAATAAATAAATAAATAAAATAAGAAGAAATTTAGAAAATAATAAAAAAAAAGAAATAATATTGAACAAAAAGTAAATGCTACAAAAATTAGAAAATAATAATAAATAAATATATAATAAAAATAAAATAAGCATGAAGAATAAGTTAAAATGAATACAAATAAAATATTAATAAAAAATAAATAAATAGGTAATAAAAATTAAATAATAATAGTTAAAAATTAATAAATAAAAGAAGAGATTTTCTATCTATCCTATCTTTCTGTAGAAATATTGATAACTGCAGCAATTATCAAACTCGATAACTCAATTGATGATGAAAATACTAACAATTTACGAACTTTTTTGTTTTCCCCACCTTTTAGTTTCTAAAGGACTTTTCACTATACATTTTTGTGCAGTGTATTGCTTACAGCATATCCTACCGCAATTCTTCAACATATTCGCTTACTATTGATGCACACTTAGCATTGCAAAATGTTTGCTTGTTGTTTACATGCTTTACTGAGCTGGCTGCTGGCTGCTGGCTGTGGTCTCGGCCCAGGCATAGTTTTTGGCATAAATATGCAGAGTTTTCGCTGTAACGATAACTGGCAACATTTTGACTATGTGGACGCAGCTGCTCGGTTACTCACTCACTCACTCACTCGCTCAGTTACTCAGTTACTCAGACCACACACACACACAAACACCTTGGGGGCTGCCTTTCACTGTGTCTTTTAGACACATTCTGTGTTGATTTTATTGTACGAAGTACATTTAAGAGCAGCGCCCAGTGAGCTGTGAACAGCGTACGGCAACGTCATTATCATCAGCATTAGTATCATCATCAACACCCATCAGCAAACGTGTGTTTTCATATGGGAACTAAATGTCTGCTCCATAGACAGGCGACAAGGATGAGAAGCCATTTTGGCTTTGTTATTGTTGTTGCTGTTGCTGTTGTTGTTGTTTGTGTTGCCTTTTTAACGTGACTCTCTCATGTTATTTACTTAACAATTTACTGAATAATTTAAATAGGCTGCCTTGCCATTGCCATTGCCTTTGTTGTTGTTGCTATTACACTTCCTGTTTGCGTTTTGCCTCTCCGCGCTGAATTATGAACGTTTGCTTTTTTGCCTTCGCATTGCTGTGAATTTTCATGGCTGATAGTTGTCCACCCACACATTTTCACTATGTCTGTGTCTCTTTGTGTGTGGGTGTGTGGCTGTCTCACGCTGACATTTAATGCGGTTTGTCTGTGTGTGTGTGTGTGTGTTGGCTGCGCTGTGTGTTGATAATGTGCATAATAAGCCTTAATTAATGTTAAATAATGAATTTTCTCATTTACACGCCAGCCAATGCCGATGCCGATGCTGATGCTGATGCTGATGCCGAAAAGCCAATGCCCCGGGAAAAGCTGCCAGCCGCTTTTCTTGTTACGCGTATAAGTTTTCCGTGGGCATCCAAATATTTACAGGTGGCAAAGGCACTTCACCACCCGCAACCCGCTTTTGTTGTGGTTTTGCTCCACCTTCAAATTTGCCGAGCCGCAGCGCAAACATTTCAAACTTATTTTCATTTTTTTTTTGTTGCTTTTCTTTTTGTTTATTTTTATTTTTCTTTTTTTTTTTAATGCATGTTTGCCTTGTTGTTAATTAAAATTACTATGAAAAGGGTTTTGTTTGCCTTTTTATTGCACTGGGCGGAGGACGAATTTTAATTTGTCGGAATGCGCACGAAAAGGAGCCCAACATTTTCATTCAACTGAGGAAAGGTCAAAAAAACATCGAATATATGTTTTGTGCCCCGGCCCAGAAAACGTATTTGCAAAAACTATCAATTAGAGATAAGCGCTAAAAATACGTTTATATTAAACTTAATTAATCGCCCAATTAAATGTGGCCAAAAATAAACTTTAATTGAATATGTAAATTTGAAAAGGTCGAGGCTAAACCGTTTATGCGAGGCTTATGCTTAGTTGTGCTATATATAAATAATATTTGGATTAGTTAAATCAAATATTAAATTGAATTTGGGTCTGAATAATTTATATTAAATGGGAATGTATATTGTGGGTAATGGTACTTTACGAAGTTATAGATCAAAGATTCAAGCACTGCTTGGTCTAAACGTTTTAGAATGGCCAAAAATCTTTATATTTTTATTTGATTTGTTTTTAGTGAGATAATTTCTGGGTTATTCTTTAACTACAGCTCTTGGTGAATTTTTCTCTGATTATTACTTTTAAAAACCTGTGAGATCTTCGACTCAAGTTATCAAAACATGATCTATGCCAGAAATCAAGTGCTCTTCATAAGAAACTCTAAATAAGTTATGTTTTCCATGCTGAAAATGTTCGATTCTCCCATATCGTATGCCCTTTACAGATATATATATATAGATATAGATTATAGATACAATTTAATTAAAACTTACGCAGATTGATAGCTAGTAAAAGTCTGCTAGCTCCAAGTCTGTTTCTATCATCCCATCCTATCATCATTCATATCATTTTCTTGGTGTTAAAATATGGTAGTGCAAATGTTTTCTTATATATATTAAATATGATCAAAAATCATCCCCGATCTAGAGCAGTGGATAAATAGAAACGTCTTTTTATCTGACACAAATGCTCTCTGGTCATGGTTACTTTCGAAAGTACCTGAATAAGATGGGGAAAACTGCCGAATCCAGCTGCATTTACTGCGACAATGCAATGGACGACGCAGAACACACTTTCTTTAACTGCGAAAAGTGGTCAGAAGAAAGAACCGAATTGGCAGAAACTGTCGGTGAAGTTAAAGTTGAGACTATAGTACAGCAAATGTGCAACAGCATAGATGCCTGGAAAAGAGTCTGTGACTTCGCCGAACAGGTTCTCCGGCGGAAAAAGTGGGACCTGGACGCAGGAACACAGATGGCAGTGCTCAGCTAGAGCATATACAAGGGCTCCACCTTGAAGGTTAATGCGGGATAGCTCCTGGTTCCAAGGTGGGAGGCAGCCCGAGAAGAGGAGGTTTTTTAGTCGGTAAGCAGTATTGCAGTCCGACACACCAGCCAGAGTGACGACCTGACTGACGGTGCATAAAGAATTTTTACCTACCTCAGCCACACAAAAAAAAAAAAAAAAAAAATATTCCAAATATATATTATGTTATATTATATAATTATAATATATTTAATATATATATAGTTGGTATGTCATCTGCTTTTACAAAGATATATGAGACTTACAATTCACATAGTTCATGATAAATACAGTATATACATGCTATAACAGATGAATCAGAAAATCATGCTAAATATATAAAGAAATTGTAAAGTTTTTTTAAAAGTATGATTAACAAAATTTATTGTGGAATGAAATTGAATTATTGACAAAAATGATAAATATATTATATAAATATTTGACAAAAATTCTATAAATATTATATTAATTATGTATAATTTTTATTTATTGTATAAATTATGTATAATTTTTATATATTATATAAACTATGTATAATTTTTGTCAAATATTCAACTTAATTCCACAATAAATTGTGTAATTTTTCATACTTTTAGAAAAACATTAAAATTTATTTTTATTTTAATTTATTTATATATATATATATATAATTATATATTATTTATATAGCTACAGTCATCATATCATATAATATATATTTCAAAGTGAAACAAATGCCTTAATGCTTATGCGTATCATGGGACAAATCAATATTAATATATATAATATAATACAATAATATAATAATATTAATAATATAATTGAACATTGAATATTTGCGTAAAAATGTTTTAATATTTGATTAAAATTTTATATACATTTTGTTTGATAAATCTTTAAGTTTTATTAAATAAATATTCAAGCAACTCTTATATATTATATTACGGTCAAATCAGTTTAGAGATGAAAGCAAGTATATTTATATATTGCTAAGACAAATCAAGTAGCTCGATTAATTAGGCAAGTTTATGAACAGCAGCTGCTCAGACTACGTTTGATTCTTATTGAAACTTGTTTTGCTATTGCCAAACTTTGGGCAAACAGTTCAAAGTTGAATAAACTAAAAATATGTTTGCAATAAAGCCAAACGCAAATAGCCAATGCCAGTCGACATAATTAGACAAATGCAAACATACATATCTATATATATATATATCTATATCTATATCTATGTTTATAGCTGTAGATTGAGGACAAACTTGAAACATTATCCTAGAACTGGTGCATAAAAAGTTCAAAACTCTCGCAATATTGTTCAGTTTCAGAGAGAGAGAGAGGGAGAAAGTAGGGTAGAGTGGGCATACAGACAGCAAGGACTATTAGTATTAATGTTGTTCAGCTGGAATTAGAAATAACTTACCCTAGTAAACTTGTTGTTGTTGTCGTTAAAGTTGCTGTTGTTGCTGTTGATCCAGTTTGCTGCTGTCACATTTGCGTTGCTCGGAAATCAATGCGCAAATATTTTATCCTTTTTATATGACCAACTGGCACACACACACACAAGCACACTCACTCACACACACACACATGGACACATGCGGAAAATGATGGCGGGCAATGAAAAAAAGTGAGCGACAGCCGCCGCAGCAAAAGGAAACAAACTCAAGAAAAAAGTTGCTTAGCTCGACGATTTTATTGTGCGCCGCAGTTGATTAGCCGGCGCCCAGCCTCAGCTCTCTCTATATCAATTTATTTTATTGCAATCTTACTTTATGTGAGCTGAGCTTTTATTGGTTTTTGTGTTGCTCGCACTTATTACTGTAAATATATATAAGTATTTATATATGATTTCCATTTGCTGACTAAACTTTTTCAGTTTTCAGTTTCAGTTTCAGTTTCAGTTTTATTTTGCTGTTTGCTTGCTTTTAAATTTGTGTTTGGGTGTTTGTGTTTGCTGGGTGGCCACAGCTGCTGAGTGCCATGTCAATCAAAATCAATCAAATTTCGTTACACTTGTCAAGCGCCTTTCCCACTTTCCCATTTACTCGCTCGTTAGCATTTACACATGTTTCATCTTGTCGTCGTCGTTCTCCTCGTTGTTGTTGTTGTTGTTGTCGCGTTGTTAGCTCAATTTGCGAGCTGGAAATTCACGTGCTAAATGCATTCCCCACGCCAGTTGCTCACACGAAATTCACGGCTTTCGCGTTGTCTGCCCGGCAAACGCGCGTCTACCGTACCCGTTTAACAGTTAGCACGTGTCTTGCGCTACGGTTTTTTTTTTTTTTCTTTGCTGAACCACTTTAAATGGCAAATTTGAGGCGTTGCCAACCCACTGTGCACTTTGTTTAGTTTATTTTTAGATTTGCGACTTTTCTACTTTTTGCTCTGTTTTAGATTTGTGCTTTGTAACGGTTAAACTGCAACGGCATTGCGATAACTGTGTGAACAAGAACTGCGCCACGCACGACGCCAACACCCCGTCCGTCTGCGTGTATGGGGGCTCACGCTGTGTCTGCTGTGTCTGACGTTAACGGCGTACGCTATGAGACTGCTTGGCCGCAACGCTCCGACGACTTTCAGCAGGCGTTCGTCTGCCTGCCTGCCGGGCAGAGCTACAGCGTCAGCGTCGTCGTCGTCGTCGTCGTTATCATCGGCTGCATGCTCGGCGGCTTTGCCTTCGTTGTATGCCTAGTGTCTTCGTCTTTTCGAAAACTGTTATACGTGCAGGCGCATTCTGCAGCGCTGCCCGAGTGCGCGAGAGAGCCGAAATTACGTACGCTCAGCCAAGAGCGAATGGGAAAAGAGTTCGGGTTTTCGGCTTGGCTTTTATTTTTATTTTTATTTCTATTTGGATTTTGATTTTTATTTTTAGTGCCCTGCGGTATGTGATTTATATGTCGCCGTAAAAATGCATAATAAATGTGGCTTATCAAATTAAAATTAAGCAACTAAATAAAAAGGGAAGCGATGCTGCTAAGATAAATACCAAAATTAAATGTAGCAGCGAAAAAATCATAAATTATTTGTTATAAAAAATTTAGAGTATGTAAAAAAATATATAAAAAATAAAATAAATAAAAAAAAAGTAGCAATATTAAATTAAAAATATTATTAATATAATTAAAAAATTAATTCATCAAAATATTTATAATATTTATTCAAAATTTATTATTAATTTTTTTATTTTATTAATTAATTATTATATTTTATTTTGAATATTAAAAATATAATTTCTATTAATTTATTTCTATATTATTAAGTTTAAAAAAAACTTATATTTTATGTAAACAAAAATAATAAAAAATATTCAGAAATTTTATTTGATATTTTATTTATTTTATTATTTATTTTATTATTTATTATTATTTTATTTGATTTTTTATTTACTACAAATAAAAATCTTAAAGGCCATGCCACAATTTCCAAATGCTATAAATAACAGTTAATTATGTTTTAACTCTCAGCCATCACTCAAGTGCTGTTCGTCTTCATCTTATACGAGCAGCTAACACCCAGTTATCACTAGCCTCTCACTTACCACTCGGCGACTGTGTGTATTTGGCTACAGCTGCTGTCTTGATAAGCACTATCAATGGCTTTTTGTTTATATATTTTGTTTCCGCTTCCCCACACACACGCACGCACACGCATGCACACACATACACGCGCACAAATTGAACTGTTAACGTAAATTATAAGAGCTTACTGTTCCCAGTATGGCTGCATATAACAGCGCTCAACTGTGCTAAACTGTGCGCTCGCTCTCTCGCGAGTCGGCGCTCTGTTTGTAAACTGCCAAACTCAACACACAGCTGACTGACTGCCTGTAGTAGTTCAACTCACCACAAATGCAGAACTTTTGGCTGCGGACGCCCAAGCAATCAGCTAGCCGAGCGCGCACGAAACACTGCAGGCCAAAAATATTGATTCAATACAGTTCAATGTGAGTGGGTGGGGTTGGGGGGGATTGTCTTGGCTTTTGGTTACCTTCCCTTTGCGTCCCCCTTTGCGGTTGCCTTTTAAAATGTTCTTGTTGCGACAACAACAACAACAACAAAGGCCAAATAACCAATGAAGCAGATAGCAATGTTTATTGTTATTCTTGGCAGTTGGCCCTGCGGCCATTCAAATCAATTCGTTGGCCGCGCAGCTACTGTCTTAGCCGTATTTAAATTTGGTTGCCAGCGCGAGCCAAGCCAAGCATTGCATATTATTAATGTGCCCTCTCTCTCTCACTCTCTCTCCCTCTCCCTCTCACTCTCTCTGTTAAGTATACGCACTGTATTGCACGCCACTGTAGCTGTTGCCTCGCTGCATATTTGAGGCGAATTAAAACTATTTAAGTTTTTAATGCCCCAACAGCAATGATCTTGTGCATGGCATATAAATTACGCGCCACGCCCCCACCGCCCACCGCCGCCCATGCCGCCCGCCAAGCAACACAACTTCAAAGGCCTCGCACGTCGTTGTCAACGGCGACAAGGCTCAGGATAAGAACGTGCAGCGGGGCGTGGGACGTAGGGGGCGGGGCGTGGCTGGGCTGTATCGGTCGGAAAAGACGTTGAGCACTTTGCCAAAGTTTTTAGCTTGGCTCGTTGGCAATTTTTTACTTTGTTGCTTTATAGGGATTTATGTTTAATCGGCCAAAGGTTGCGCGCACACACGCAGCTATGTTAAAAGCTCTTTTGTTTTAGCCAAAGGCGAGAATGACAGAGACAGAGAGAGAGAGAGAGAGAGAAAGAGTGAGAGAGAGTGAGAGAGTGAGGTATGTTTGCAATGCTAACGTGGCTGAGAAATGATTTTGGCCCTTGCATATCTCGACGCAACTGTGAAATGTTGATAAACATTTGCCAGACTTAAATGGATTGCCCAGAGCCAACGTCTCAGCGCCTCAGCGCCTCAGTCCTTGTAGTCCTTGCACGCGTCACGTATGTGGCAGTCCTTGGCTAAGTGGCGCAATAACCAGCTGCTAAGCACAGCTGCACGAATTACTTATGTGAGCAGCGTCAAATGCATTGAGTATATCGAAAAGGCCTTGAGATGGGAAATATGCGAAAGAAATTAAATGAAATTTGTTAATATTAATTAATATTAAATTATTAATAAAAGACTTAATATTAATTTATATATATATATATAAATAAAATAATAGAATATAATAATTATAATGAAAAATAAAAAAAAAAATTAATAATATTAATAATAAATAATATAACAAAATAAATAATAATAATAATAAAAAATATAACAAAACAAATAAAATAATATAAACAAAAATATTAAAAATTAAATAAAATTAAAAAATAATAATAATAAAATAAAAAATCATATAACAAAATAAATAAAATAATATAAACAAAAAAATTAAAAATTAAATTAAATTAAAAAATATGAATAATAAATTAAAAAATAATAATAATAAAATAAAAAATAATATTGTTAAAATTTTAAAAATAATATTTTCGTTTTAGCATTAAGAATTTAATAAAATATTTTCTCTTTTTTTTTGGCTTTATAAAAATTTCTAAGAACTTTTGAGTCAATGCGAATAAATAAATTTATAACAGAATGACGTAAGAATGAGAGAGAGTGAGAAAGACAGAGAGAGTGAGAGAGAGTGAGAGAGAGAGAGAGAAAGAGAGAGATCTAGAGAGGGAGAAAGGGAGAGAGAGGAAGACAGAGAAGGGGGGATAGAGAGCGAGAGAGATAATCTAAATGAATGACATTTTAATATTTAGAAATTTTAGACTGAATTTCTGTACAAAAATTTAGTTATGTTTTTAATTTTTTATTAGTGGAGTGGTTGTCATGCTGTCCGCCACTAAATGCATATATATATATATGTATATATATATATGTATATGGACAATATGTGGACAAACTGCAGAGCTGTCGACACGCAGGCAGCTGCACTATTCCAACAAAGTTCCAATTCTAATTATGCTCAAGCTATGAACGCCAGTTTAGCAAGATCAACCCTGATCAAGCTGGTAGCACAAAGGCGCATGTACAAGGGGTGCGAATGAGCGCCATCTCTTAACATCAACTGTTTGCTGAAACCTTTTCAAAAATTGCCTCTCTTAAATATAGACGCTGGCTGCTGAGCCCAACAAAATTATTATTATTATAATAAAAAGGAAAATTTTTTATCTGTTTTTTCATTCAATTACTTACAAAATTTACATAAATTCAATTGTTTATTTTACTAATATTTTATTATATTTATTATTTTTAATAAATTTAAATTTTAAGAATAATCTACTTTTTTTTTATAGATATTTTTAATTTAAAATAATATTCTTATAAATAATATTTATATATTCTTTTCATTTCAAATATATGACTAACAAATTTATTATATAATTAATTAAATTTGATGTAATTAATTAAATTAGTATTAAGACCATTATAATAGCAGCAGTGATACTGATAGATCTACTTGCGCAAGAGCGCAAGAAGATATGGAGTCTCCGGCAAAGTGGAGAGTTTTCAATGCAGGCAGCAAAGACCGTACGTCAGCAGACTATAGCCTCCTGGAAGGCAAAATGGTTATGCGAAAGATACGGGAGATGGACTGCAAAAATCATCCCCGATCTAGAGCAGTGGATAAATAGAAAGCACGGTGAAACGTCTTTTTATCTGACACAAATGCTCTCTGGTCATGGCTACTTTCGAAAGTACCTAAATAAGATGGGGAAAACTGCCGAATCCAGCTGCATTTACTGCGACAATGCAATGGACGACGCAGAACACACTTTCTTTAACTGCGAAAAGTGGTCAGAAGAAAGAACCGAATTGGCAGAAACTGTCGGTGAAGTTAAAGTTGAGACTATAGTACAGCAAATGTGCAACAGCATAGATGCCTGGAAAAGAGTCTGTGACTTCGCCGAAAAGGCTCTCCAGCGGAAAAAGTGGGACCTGGACGCAGGAACACAGATGGCAGTGCTCAGCTAGAGCATGCACAAGGGCTCCACCTTGAAGGTTAATGCGGGATAGCTCCTGGTTCCAAGGTGTGAGGCAGCCCGAGAAAAGGAGGTTTTTTAGTCGGTAAGCAGTATTGCAGTCCGACACACCAGCCAGAGTAACGACCTGACTGACGGTGCATAAAGCATTTTTACCTACCTCACCCACACAAAAAAAAAAAAAACCATTATAATAATAATTTTGTTACTATTATGGGTTATGAGTTGTTATTATTATTTTTAATATTATTATAAACATTTTCATTTATTTAAAGTTGTTTTCAATTCGCCTCAAACATTTCTCTGCTCTGCCCAAGCTGAATTTACAGCAGTTAAAGACTTAAACACGATCGAGAAACCCTTTAAATAATTTTGTATCCCTTGAAACGTTGATTTGGTAAGTCAACAAAAATATTTTTTTTGTTTCTGCTTTTTTTTGGGGAAAACTTTTGCCGTTGGCCAAGTTTCTTGACCCTTTGCCGTATCAACGGCGCTTGTTCAAATACACGAACTTTTCGTGGACTTTAATTAGGCGAACTGTGAGCGGCGAGTGGGTTCAACCCAAAAGCCTGACAACGATGAACGATGAACGAAATGAAAACAAGCTAATTGAAGTCATGGATACCTTTAGCTGCCATATATATAAACATACATAAACATATATATGTATGTATATGTATGTGTTACACTTGTAACTATGATCTGCCTTTGGATGGGGGCTGTTGATTGCGCTTCGACTCGAGCTTCACTTTTATGCACGTGTAACAAAGCGTAGCATACAATTTGCCGCAGTCCTTTGAGTCAAGTCTAGACAATTGCAAAGCAAAGAAGAAGCAGAAGAAGAAGCAGTTTTCCTTCTTTTTGTCAGCAGTTTTTATTTGGCGCCAAGTCAGAGTCTCGCTGCCATTCTCTCTCTTGTTTCTTTTTGCTTTTTAGTCTTTTGACGCAGCTGGAATTTTAATTTCCGCACGTGGCCAACATGCCAAGGAAGTTAACTGAGACTATGTCTATGTGTATCTAAGTGGGAGAGAGCTGGAGAAAGAGGGAGAGAGAGACAGACATAGAGAGAGTGAGAGAGAGGGAGGCGTAACTATTTTGCATTTACAGCTGTCTATGTTTGTGTGTGGGCGTGGCAGCTGTAATTACCTGTGCCGCAACTCTAATTGAAAGCCTCAACCAGAGCACACACAAGTCTCGACCTTGTCTCACACAATCATTGGCTTTCACTCAGTTCCCTTTCTTTTTTTTTACCGAACTAAAACAAAAGAAAACTTTTTTTCTGTTGTTCAATTTTCTAAAAACACTTCAAATATTTTTGCACAAATATTTGTTTGCTCTGACGCTCTGTTCCAGTTGTTAACAACTTTTTATGTGAAATTTATAGAGAGAGAGGAGAGAGAGGAGAGGGAGAGAGAGAGAGAGGTGCATTGGCAGGCAGCCATGGCGTTAAGCCTTCCATTGCTGTTGCCCACATTTATTTAAGGCTTTTGTTTTGGTATTTGCAATTTTAGTTTTCGATTACCAAAAACTTTCCATGCACTACCATTCGGGGCAGAGGCAGCTCAATAACAGAGTCGCCAAACTAATTTAGTCAAAAGATTTACAAACAAATTTAAAGCCTTAAATTCATGGACAAAGTTGGATTCTTTAACTGCTTAAGCAATATTTAAATATTAAGTTAAGCAAACTCTTTTGGTAGTGTATTTGTAAGTTACATTTGCTTCAATTTCCGCTTCATATTAATGCTTAAAGTGCGCTGCGTTGTCAGCTAGGGACTGCGACTGAGCCTGAGATTTGTCTGGCTGCAGCCAAAATGACGAAAAAAAAAACGATTTTTTGGCAGCGTTTGCATGTCAAATGGGCGGCGTTAAGGGAAATAAAAGATATATTCAATGGATTTGTCCTACGAGCTGATATTAATAGACAGCCAGTTTTTTAGGAACATTTCAAATTGAAAATGTTTTTGGTAGCAAAAATGGTGAGAAAATGAATGAATGTATGAATAATGAGTGAGCGGAGCTGCATATATCGGAGAATAAGGGATTGTAACTTGAATATAGGTATCTTTCAATACATATGCATAAAGAGTAATCTTAAACGATTCTATACCTTCAATATCTGCGATTCATACATCAAGAGCCAAGCACTTCCTTGGGCGTGAGGCTCACAGCATTTCTGCACGAGATTTACTTTTTGAGTGAATGAATTTTAGCTACCAGAGCTTAAGGGATCAAGGATTGCCATGTTTTGCAGTTGAATTGATGTTGAGAAGCTCTGCAGCTAAAGGACAGATTGACGAAAAAATGAGCTGTAATAAAACCTTGAACAAATGTTTTAATTAAATATTTTTAGTTGTTTCTTTAAGCTGCATCTTGCGACGTTTGTAAGTTATGATATGTAGAAGGAGGAGGAGCAGAACAAAAGGGGAGGGATAAAAGAAGAAGGGGCAGAAGAAGAAGGAGCAGAAAGAGGCGAAGCAGAAGAAGAAAGAGCAGAAGAAGGCAGTGCAGAAGAAGGCGGTACAGAAAAAGGAGGAATAGGAGAGGGGCAAAATAAAAGAAGTTGGAGCAGAAGAAGGAGGAATTTGTTCTACCTTTTTGTGTTTCGCCCCTCACCTGTTCCTGCTTCTTCTGCACAGGAGACTGATGAGAAGAAGAATGAGTAACACAAGGAAGAGATGTCACGGAAAGGAAGAACAGATCATTATCATCATGTCAACAACATTATAGTCTCAGTATCTGACCTCAGCAAGATATTGATAAAGATTAACAACTTTAATCTTAAGAGAGAAATTCCAGCATCAACATAAGCAGATATTTCAGCATCTTCTCTCGTTTCATATGCGTATTAAAGTTTCGAGTTTTGTTGCTTGCACAACTATCTCATGAATTGCGATAAAAACTTTCATCTTTTGAATACGGAAAAATTCTTGTTGGCTTTGGCCGTAACTACAACTGCAAAGTAGTTTGAGGAGCTGTACAAACGACTGATTCGACTGCGAATTGTTGGCCAAATGGCCAAACACACACACACACAGAGATCAACTAGGCCGAGGGTAAGTTGGCATTAAAGCCACATTCGAGCTGAAGTTCCAGGCAGCTTTTGTGCTTTTGTTAATATTGGGCCCGGGCCCATAATAGTGCTTAGCAATTTTTATTATGTACTTAATGAAATTTGTGCTTATGCGAATTCGCTTGTTGTTGACACATAAACAACATAAAGACATCAATAATAAAATGTTATTTTGGCACAGTCTGGCCAGAGTCCGCAGATGAAGTCATTGAACTGCCAAAGGAAGAGAGAAAGCGAGGGATGCTGACTTCCTTGGCTAAACAAAAGGCAGCAGGAAGTCGGAATTTCTAATACGCAATGCTGGCGCATGCGGATTAATAATAATCATAAATATTAAATGCCATTACAGTGGCTGAAATTATCTAAACGACATCATCTAGAATTCAATTGCGTGTCCCGAAATGAATCCTTGCGCTTTTCTAATTCACAACTTGGCCAGGCCAATCCGAGCCAAGTTAAGCAAATGAAGATGCTACGCTTCGCATCGGCTTGGGCAGAACTAATCCCGCCAACGCTGCTTCTATGTAACGCAGTACACGTAAAAGGCAAACTATTTAGAAAAAGCTTTATTTATGTTAAGACATAAATTTAATGCTAACAAGCAGCTGCGCCCCGTTGCGACGTGGCCAAAACAGCGTCAAGGTGCGCGTGAAATTTATTTGGCTGCAGCATCTTTATCTGCTTCTTTGCTTTCCTGCTCTCCACCAGCTTTTTCTTTTTGATGCTCCACTTGACGAAATGGCAGCAGCCACAGTTGCAGCAGCAGCAGCAGCAACGTTGCAACTTGCTCTAGGGTATAAAATTAAATTTCAACTTTTAACGAATATTTACGCGTTGCTAGATAAAAGTGGCATAAAACTTTGGCGCCCAGTGCAAAGTGCAAAGTGCAGAATAGTTGGCCTCGCCCCTTGCCCCTACCCTCCACCAACTTGCCACCCACAATGGCCGGCAAAGCGACGTGGCACGTGCAACATGTAACCTGCAACGGGTAACCCGCAAGTAGCTTTGACTACCAAACAACCCCAAAAAGTATCTGTTAAGTATAATTTATGTGTGGCATGTGAATGGGGTCTTAAAAAACAATGCATTTCATTTTGGCCAAAACACATAATGCACCAACATTCACAATATGTAACTGAAGTACTTCTCTCTCTTTCTCTATATATCTTACGCTCTCTCTCTCTCTCTGTCTCTGTTTGCAATGATCCCTCAGTGACATGAAACACATTCAGCATCTGACTGCAAACAAATGCTCAATTCCTGCTTTCTATTCTTAAAGAGCAGCAGATTGCAATGATTGCAAGAGTTGCCTTGGCATACAGTTAACATTTGGCAACAATCATTGTGCTAGCTTTGATATGATTTTAAATCAATTTTTTCTGTTTGTTCTAATATCAATAATCAAATTTATCTCTAATTTTATGAAACTTAAGCTCAGAGTACCAAAAAGTAAAGCAAATCTTTTAAGTTAAATAAAAATGGAATGCTTTATGTTATAGAATATGGATATTCAATTTTTGATATGTTGATATATATTCAAAAAAATATATTGTACAGTCGAGTCCCGATAATTCGAAATGGCAAGGGGATCAGTTTTTTTTCGATTTACACAGAAATTCAAATTATCGAGATTTCTATCATATAGATATCCCCATCAAGGGGATAGAATTTTTTTCGATTTATCGCGATTTTCGATTTAGCGGGGTACAAATTATCGAGACTCGACTGTATATTGATCAGAGTGTGTGAGCTTATACAAAATCGCTTATATCGATTAAGAAAACGATGGCTATGCCAGATCGCTTCAGTGTATCTAATAAACAATCAAATTGAGCTCAAATTGGTGCTTCAGCCTGCTATGTGTTTTACGAAGACAAAAGGCATCATTTCTCTAAGCCTACTAATTTTCATAAAGCCTTAATTATGAGAGCTTCTATGTTCTTCAAATTATGACATATTTGATCAAAGCAACTTTAAACAAGTAAGACAGACGGACAGTCGAACAGGCGGACAGACAGACAGATGGACACGGCTAAATTGACTCAGTTTGTCACCCTGATCAAGAATATATTTATTGTATGGGGTCTGCCACGCCTTCTTTTGCCTGTTACATACATTTGACATTTTAACAAAACTATTATACCCTATTTCCCATTTTCAATAGATTCAGGGTATAAAAAAACGAGTTCTACATTCAGAAAACCCTCTCAGATTCATAGTAGATTCATTAAAAACAACATTTTATTAGACTGTTTAACAAAATGTTGATTTTAGTGCCACTGAATGAATGAAGCTGAGATGTTTTTCTGAATCTAAAAGTTTTTCTGGCTTTGAAAAAATGATATATGTAAGTATTTTTAATGAAATTTATAGGGCGATGAGCTGAGCATTAAACCAACTACAACATTTTTAAATTTTAAATTTAAAAATTGGAAAAAACATAATACTTTTATTAAATATTTCTTTTTTATAATGAAACTCAAAAATTTGCTTAAAATAAACAACCTAATCGTGCAGAGCTGACATATTGTTGAATGCTCTAAAAGAAACCTACTTCACATTTATTGATTTCAAGATTTTAACTGTTTTATTTACTCAAAATCTGTTTTATTTATCTAAAGTGATCTTATCTTAAAACTTTTTTTTTTATATGATATTTACATTGATTTATTTGGGTTTCATTTTCACAAGAAAACTTTAAAACCTCTTTTTGGAAAAACATGACAATTATAAAGTGTATGTGTAAAAGATTATAAAATATGCAAGTAAAGACTGGTTTGGGCTTGAGGAATGAAGGTCAAATGAAGATGTAAATTATGTGAGTGAGCGTGCTTTAGGTGACGGAAGTGTACGGTCTGGCAGATGTTCAAGTTGGGCTCTTTTAAGTCTGTATGTGGAAGGATGTAAAGTAGCAAAGGTAAGAAACTGAGCTAAAGGATTTGGGTGTGATGAGTGTCTAGAGTTCTGTTTAATTGAAGAGTCTTGAATAATGTTAATGATGTATTTATGTTTTAAGTCTTTCATGATGTCATCATTCCAGTCGTTGTATGGATAATATTAATCATGCACATGCAGATACATTGCTCAATTTCTGTTCCTGTTTGACATTTTTAGCCGTTCTCAATTGACATTCTTATCCAATGCAGAATTTTGCTCGCTGCAGCAAAGGCACAGCAGTTTTATTACTTATATTAATGTTTATCAGATAACGCACAGGTTATAGGTAGTTTTTGAGAAAGAAAAAAAAGTATATCAAAAATATTTATATATATATGAAATATATATGAATTTATTTATATATAAATATAAATATTCCTATACAAATATTATTATTTATTATAAATTGAATTAATATTATTATTATTATAAATTTAAAAATGCTTCAAAAATCAGGGAAAATCTGTAAGCTTTATTTTCGCTGCTTCTCAAAACATTTTGTAATAGAAATAATATAATTTATATATAACAAATTAAATACGTAAACCAATTGAGCCTAAAATGTCTAAAAATTGTTAAATATGTAATAAAAATTGTTCTCCATCAGCAATGGAATTTTAAAATACAATTAAAATATGTCACTGCTGCGAGCCTTTGAAAATCCTTAGCTCTCTCTATACAAATTTCTTATGAAAAATAACCACAAAACTTATTTAATAAACAATTTATGGCATTTGGTGAGAATGTGGTTTCATAGCAGAAAGCATTTATAAATTGATCTACAAACAATTCAATTGAATTGTTGCAAACGTCTCAAATGGCAAAAGAGGACATTGCTTTATCAGTAGGCACCATTGTGAGAGCTATAAATGAATATGTCAAACCACAAATAAAAGTTGAAAAATTGTTACACAAATGGCAATGGCAATGGCAATGGCAAAGCTGTTTTAAATTGAAGACATATTTCGTTCATGTCAAATGCTTTTAAATAAATAAATAAATATGTGTAAATATAAAATAGATGTATGTATATAAATGTATATTTATGCACAAAAGCTGCTCAATTGATTCATTTAAATAAATTGAAGAAACTTTTCTTTTGCATCGACAGATCTCAATTACTTTTCCAATTGAGTTTTCCTTTTCTAGTTTTCGTTTATGCAGCTGAAATTGCATTAATTTAGAAATTCACAAAATTTGTAAATTTTTGTTTTTAAAGTCAATAAGAAATGAGAGATAAAGGGGGAGAGAGAGAGAGAGAGAGAGAGGGAGGGAGAGAGGGAGATAGAGAGAGCGAGAGTGGGTTTGTGCGTCTGAGACGTCCCGTTGCTTTAAAGCAATTGCATGTTTATTATGTGTGTGTTAGTGTATGTGTGTGTATTTAAGTAGTATACGCAATATTTTGTACAGCATGCATAACTGAAAATGTGACCGTGACTGCCACTGCGACTGCGACTGCGATGTTGACTGTGACTGCAACTGCAGGACAAACGTTTGCAAGCCATGCAGAATTTTTCAATTTTCTTGGCAGCCAGCACAAATGTAATTTATTTACCAATGCATACACACACACACACACACACACACACACACACACACACACACACACACACACACACACACACACACACACACACACCCTCACACACACACACACTTATAGCTACTCAAATGCAGATGCAGATAGAGAATTGTGTGCTTTTGGCTATGGAGCAACGCAATTAACCTTCATGTCTTTTTGGCAGTTGTGGGCCACTTGTGAAAATCTTCAAATTTTCTATATCTGCTCAAGTATCTATTTATATACATATACTATATATATATATATATATATATATATATATTATAAATGGCTGGGCCATTGCAAAATGTTTTTGCAGCATTTATTGTTGCCACGCCAACAACAACATCAAGTTTGAAGTCCTCGCAAGTTGCATTTTTGCTGTGGCAGTTTCTCAATTGCTCGCAATTAGCTGCAATTTTATTTCTGGCTCAGCCAGTTAACTTTCTAGTTGTTCTTTGGCTAGCTAAAAGGGGGCAGGAGAGAAAAAAAAAAACATCAAAATGGGTCTGCTAATTGCACACTTCAAGTCAAGAGCGAGAGCGAGAGCAAGATCAGCAGCAAGCTTAGATTCTGAAAGTGCATCCATATGCATATGTGTGTGTGTGTGTGTGTGAGTGTGTGTGTGTGTCAGCACTTTATGCAGCTCATGCAACATAATATTTATGTCTTCAACTGAAGTGGTCGCAATTTTGTAGCATAAAACTAAATGCAAACATTTTGCAATGGGGCGTAAAAACCGTGTATCATTTGAGTTACGAAGGTGAAGTAGGCCATTACTAAAGGCGCTCCATTTCTGGCGCTTAAGGTAATGTGAGAATTATGATTAGTATAAATATATTATATATATAGATAAACATATAATATATATATTTGCGTATCTTTGCTCACCCCTGTGCTGGTGTGCACCATGTGCGCCCTTTTAGACTGCCCATTTCTAGTCGTGTTCTCTTCATTCAGTCAATTCATAGCAATCCTGTGCGAATGGTCATTTCTCTCTCACTCAGCTATCTTTTTCCCTCTCTCTCTCTCTCTCTCTGCCTTGCAGTATGAATACAAGTCTGAAATAAGAAGATTGCAACTGAGACGCAAACTGACTCGAATAATACTTATTTTTACTATCTCTCTCTCTCTCTCTCTCTCTCTGCAAGCTTTCAGCATCTCACTAATATCAGAAGAAAACAATGACGCTAAGAGATGACCGAGGGAATACACAAGGTCAGCATTCCCATAGCTACTAGGATATTGCTCAACGAGTGCAATAGGTGCTGCCAACTGTGGACACGAGCCAAAGACTCAACATATTCGGACTGAGCGTATGGCTTGGCCTGCGAAACTTTCCAAGTTCTTTTTACTGCGCCCTGACAATAAGCAAATATAACAGAAGTGTAGTTAAGAGTGTAGTTCAGTTTTTTGGCATTACAAAGATATTCATAAGAGTAAATCTTATGTTGTGAAGTTGTGAGTGTATCACAACCAAGCAACTGCTTGAAGCGTGAGGGAAGAGAGGTATGAAAACATGTAAAGATCATGTGGCGAGGCTACCTACGAGTGATTATATTTCTTATTTCTCTAGTCTCTAGGGTCTCTAGTGTCTATAGTCTCTAGTCTCTCTATTTTCTCTATTCTCTCTAGTCTACAATACTTCTAGCTTATAGTTTCTCTAATCTACATATAGCCTTTCTAGTCTCTCTAGGCTCTAGGCTCTAGGCTCTAGGCTCTAGGCTGTGGTCTCTTTAGTGACTCTCAAGTCTCTAGTGTCATTGGTCCCTAGTCTATAGTATCTAATCTCTCGAGTCCCTAGAGTCTCTAGTCTATATACTCTCTATTCTATATAGTTTCATTAATCGTTAGTCTATATAATAATCTATAGTGTCTCTAGTCTCTAATATCTATAGTCTCTGAAGTCCACAATCCCTCTAATCTCTACTCCCATTAGTCTCTCATTAGTCTCTCATTAGTCTCTCATTAGTCTCTCATAAGTCTCTCATTAGACTCTCATTACTCTCTCATTAGTCTCCCATTAGTCTCTCATTAGTCTCTCATTAGTCTCTCAATAGGTCTCATTAGTCTCTCTAGACTTTGTCTTTCTATCCTCTCTAGTCTCTAGTCTGTGTAGTAATTAGTCTCTCTAATCAAGTCTCTAGTCTCTAGTCTACAGTCTTTCAAGTCTCTTGCCTGTCTTCAATAGTAGAGCAATGCTTTTCGTTCATACTAAACTGACAGCAAGACAAACCCAATCAGCTTTACCCCTTCTGCACTTCACTTCACAAGCATTAAAAACTAAACAATTACAGAAATAGCTGTTCACACGCAGTTCGAAGCACTTTCAATATGTTCAAGACAATTGATGAACTTTGTTTAATTAATGATATTTCAAAGCGGAACTTTTTAGTTTACAAACCAAATTTCATGCAATTTTTCTACGAATATTTAAGGAAATTTGATTTGTTTTCGCTTTAAATCAGTTAAGTTAATGTTGATAATTATACGTCACTCAATTGCGGACGGCTGTCGCATTCTTTCATTAATTATATATATATTTATATATAAAGTACTATTATATATAGTAGAGAGCCGCACCCACTTCTGCGCCAGCCTCTGGGCAGCCCTTTGACCAGGTTAATTATGGATTGGCCGCAGGCTGTGTTTTAATCGAGAAATTGTCAGAGAGCTGATTGTCATTTTGATGATTGGCGCAGTTGCGTCACGTTAATGGCTGATGGGGCAGCGCTCAGACTCTAAAATGCTGAACACTTCCATATTCATTTTCATTTTCATTTCCATTTCCATTTCCATTAGCCTCGTTATGCATTATATCGAGTGTCGCTAATTTATATTAAAAACAACTGCCAACTGTTGGAGCTGTCAGAAAGTTGTGCAATTTATATTTAATTACGAGCGAAGCTCGATGCCAGCAGCTTCAGCTTCAAGTGAAAATCAATTAGAAAAAATAAACATTCCATAAAGCGGCTGGCCACAATTTCCGTATTTATGGATTGAGCATGGGCTTGGGCTAGGGCTTGGGCTTGGGCATTCGGCATTAACGAAGGCGTGTGTACTAAATTATTTTCGACTTTGCAGCACAACATTTTCTACAAACAAAGCAAAGCAAAGCAAAGCAGAGCAAAACAAGTGCAGAAATATTTTTATAATTTACAGTTGACAGCTACAACAATGGCAGCAACAATGCGACTGGGGACACAATTTCGAAAATGTTGCCCAAGAAGCTGGATAACGCCTGCTTGGCAGCGGCAGCGGCAGTAGCAGCGGCAGCGACTGCCAGCTAAATAAATAGTTGTGCAGGTGGTGTTAATTGAAAAACTTTTGCCAACACTAATTAAAAGTTTCTAAACAAAATTGCCATGACTATGGATATTGCTGTTAGCCCTCGACCCAGCCGCATCCTGTTAGCGCCAAGCACAGCACAGCCCCATCCAGCCTCATTCAAGTGCAACTGGCTGCTGCAACACCATTTTTTCCGCACTTTGTCAATTTGAGCAATCATCAAGAAGATGCTGCCATCTTTCTGTTTCATCTTAATTTATGAACTGTCAAATGTGTCAATCGAATTCGATTCACTCGACTCTGCTCAGCTGCTGCACAAGTGGGAAAACATGAACAAGATGGAAGTGCTTGATCAAACTTACTATTGACTGTAATTGAAGATTTATGAGCCACAAAACAGATGATGGCTAAGAAATTATAGATAATTTAAAGAGAAGTTGCCTTCACTCAAGTTGACCCGAGAATTCAGACCAAAAATAATATGCTGCAAGGGCTTTCAAGTCATATAAGCAATTCATGTGAACTAAATAAATGTAAATAAATATAGAAATAAATAAATAATTTATTTTCAATTTCTTAAGTCCCTAGTCTTAAATAGCTGGCATAGCCACCATGGCCTTCTTCCACAATTTCCTTCTGTACCATAGGCTTTAGTTCCAAGTTTAAATGTGCGTCGAATTGACTGCAGACTGCAGTTGCTGTCGTTGCATATATTAGCAACTGAGCTGTAATTTGAGTTAATTTTATTAAATATTACTTAATATACATGGCCAATAATGGCCAATAAATGGCCAGCATTACTCAATATTTCAACATTCAAATACTGCCAATAACTTTTGCAGCTACTCAAACATAACTATTGCAAAATGGCATCACTCTTGCTTGGCCAGCCCATAGTTAAATTTCTGTTAATATTCAAATTTTTACTGCAAGCAAAAAGAGACATTAAAATAGTTGTTGCTCGCCTCAAATATGCAAAGACTAAGCCGCAAACTTGCAGAAATTTCCAACAGCTAAAAATCTCATCAGCGTCGGCCTTAACTGTGAAAGAAGCAACAGAAGAAGAAGCAACTTAAGCGGCTGTTACAATGCGCTTAATTTCCGTGACAACATCCTGCACCTAACCGCACATCCTTCGCTCATATCTAACGCACGCTGGACAGTCGCTCTATCTCGCTCTCTCTCTTTCTGTCTTTCTCTCTATCTGTCTCTGTCACTCAGTGTGTCTGTCATATTTTGCATGCCAATGTCTCGCGCTGCCAGCTAACTTTTGGCACAGGACACCAGCATATAAAGCAAATAAAAAATAACAAAATAAAAACAGCAAAAAAACAACAGCTAAAAAAATAAAAAATAAAAAAAAATAAAACGTTAAGACTTGGAAAAAAAATTGTGACTTTGTCCGTGACCCACGTCTCAAATTTAAAATAACTTAAAAGACTTGAAGCAAGTGACTTGCGACTGGTACTTGTTGTTGCTGTTGCTGTTGTTGTTGCTGTTGTTGTTGCTGTTGTTGTTGTTGTTGTTGTTGTTGTTTGTGTTGTTGTTGTAGTTGCCACACTGACAGCCGCTGCGTCATGGCACGCCGGAAGTCTTTGGCAATAATAGAAAACACACCCAATTTACGTGAAAAATAATTCACTGGGCGCAGCAGCTGCTTCCCCAGCTTCCCCAGCTCCTCCATCAGCTCTGCCTACGCCCTGCGATGGCGACGACGATGACTTCCTTTGCGTCCCGTGTGGAAATTCACCTTTCAGATCCTGGCCACGGCCCCTTGTCGCGTTATTTTGTCAACTTTTGTTGTGGTCCACAAGTCAAAATAACTCAAACACACAAAAAAAAAGCGAGAAAAGAAAATTACAAGATGAAAAAAAATGAGTGAAGAAAAGAAATTTCCAGCACCTGCACGTGCCGCAACGACAGAAATTTCCATGGCCAGCGAAATTCAAATGATAATCTGTGTAATGGACAGGCCGGGCTGGGCTGAGCCGCGTCGAGCCGTTTGCCCGGAAATGACTTAGTGTTTGCTGGAAATTAAACGGGACAGCTAACAGAGAACTGAGAGCTGCGAGCTGCGAGAGTGTCGCTCGGAAGAAGGTGTAATGAATTTAATTGGAAAGTGCGTGTACAGGAAATGCTGAGGCCATTTTGGAAAAGTTGCCCGAGCCACGCGACACAAATTACCGCACAGCGTCAACAATTGTTGAGCCAAACTGCTTAATGATATGAGCTAATAGACGAATGCATGTTTCAGGCCATGGCCCATGTCCACTACTCGTGCAGTAATTAATAAACCCAAAATGCCAATGACAAAACACGTGTCCTTGATAGAGATAGCGAAAGAGATATATCTATATATATATCTTTGTATTTGTGAGTACATTTTTCTATATAGTTCCCCTGAGTGCCGTTTGAAGCATTTAACATGTGCGATAAATGGCACAGGCGCCGAGCTAATACATTCCTATTAATAATAGACTGAGGCGATGCCATTTGTCATGCAACCCGAACAGCCGAGCGTACCAAAAGCCAGACAAACACTGAGATAAAGACACGCCGATGGCGTAGATAGCGACTGGCAGCCAAGCCGTTTGCCTGTAGGTAAACACTTTCATAATTCTTCATAGATTGTCGATTTCGGAGAGCGCACTGTCTCTGACACTTCGATGAAAAATTACCCACGCGTATACCAAAATTATGACTTGATAAATTTATGAGAATTATTTCGCCCCCTACTCAGCCAATACATTTTGCACTTAACCTTCAAGCTCACATATTAAGCATTAATATCAGCAATCTGCATACGATTTGCAGCTGAATATGCACTAGAAATTATTTATGGCTTGTCACTTGAAGTTTATTTCATTTTGAAATTAATTTAGGCCGGGCGGGCTGACTAAGAGATCGGCTAAGCCACGATTCTAACTTATATAAATAAATATGAAGGTAGGTATATATACATAGGTATGTAAGCACTTAAGAGCTTTCGATTAAAACAAAAAATATTTTTCCCTTACAGCCAACAAGAACATCTAATTTGTTTTGATAGAAAAAATAAAATTTGAAAATTTATATAATAGAAAAAAATTTCAAATAAGAAAAATTTAAAAAAAAAATTCTTTTCATTATAATAAAAATTTGAATTTAATAATAACAAAAATGATAAAAAAAATTAATAACTTCATAAAAAAAATTATACAAAACAAAATCTAACAATACGAAAAATTATAAAAAATTATAATTTAATAATAAGAAAATATATTTTATTCCCAAAATATAAAATTTATGATTTCTCTTCATCAGGTTTCGCCTCTACCAACAAAGCCACTCAAAGTCTTTGTTGCAGAAGGACAACTTCAATGCTAACGTAACAGCTGACAATTCAAGCATTTTCTGAGCTCTTCAAAATTTGCTGCACACGTCTCGTGGATGTCGGCACAGACAAATTCGTTCGTATTTGAGATGTTCTGATACATTCTTTGACCGCTAGATTTTTGATTCGTCTTTTGACCCGGTTGTCAACCCATGATATGCGACCAAAACGGTGCCTTTTTCCATAATTTTCCGGGGCTTTGAATAAATTTTTTACAATTTATTTCTGTAGTCATTGTCTGCTATTTTGAAGATTTACATCCCCATATCACGCCGTGCCACAGTTCTGCCACACTCTTCATCAGTTAATTGGGCGAAACTCGAAATTTCTTTGTACAAAAAATTATTTAGAATTACTTCAAATATGAATTTTAGTTAAAACTCACTTAATATTATTTATTTTAATAGTTTAATAAAAAATACTTATTAAAAGTTCAAATAGCACGTGGTTATCTATCCACAAATGGAAGAAACGTATTCTGTCCCATTTACTTATTTCGTTCGCAAAACCCAAGGCTTGTTTCTAAAAATAAACATAACTGGTAAACCTTACGGTACTTTTTTGCAGTTTGTTGCATACACACTACAACCGCAATGTAAGAATAAACAAAAAAAAATTTTTTTTTTGTGGACAATATAATCTGTTTGGTTTTTGTCCCAGTTACTTATTTCGCGGACCTTATTAATAGAGTCACAGAATGATTGCAAGCATGTGTATGTATGTGTATATGGATATGTGTACATGTATATACAATAGATTTAGAGCTAGGCGATAACTGCCTCGTGGCTTTGCCAATTGACCAATTGACCTTTGGCTTAATAACTTCGGTATTACTTAATGGATTTCAATGAAATTTTCAGCACTTGATCTACATATTCTATATAAATAAGTGGCATATCAGAAAAAATTCCAACACTTTTGCATATGTGCTATAATTGCAACTGAATTTGAATTTAAAGCATTTTGTGTAGCTTTAAATTGATATTCAAAATATGAAAGAAATCAAAATTGTCTAAAATATACAAGAAACTAAATGCAAAATTTGAAGAGTCTAGCTTTAAAGATGTAACAGTTATTGATTTAATAAGTAATATGTAGCAAGTAGTTAATAATTTTAATATAATTTAAGAATATAATTTAATTTAAGTGTAGGAAAAAGATATCGATTAATTTTTTTTTTTTTTTTTTTTTTTTTGTTATGGCAATCATTTATTGTATGTGGGTTTCATTTTTCTACGAAAAACTTTAAAACCTCTTTTTGGCAAAACATTGACAAATATTCAGTGTGTGTGTGGAATTGATACAAAATATGTGCGAGTAACTGGTGTGGGCTATATTAATAAATAAGGATCATATTGAGGTATGAAACAAACTTTAATCATATATACCATAATAAAGGCTTTGTATTATACTTCAATTCTCTAGCTGTTGTTTGCTCTCAAGAATTTATGGCATTGTCCACGCCTCCTGCTGCTTGTTACATACACTTCAACGACAATTTAGTAGCCTTTAAGCCCATTTAGAGTATAATAAAACAGAAGCACAAATATTTTATTTTACTATAATTTTCTATACCAATTTAATCACATTTACAAACCAAAAGGTATCACATGATCAGTTTAAATTCAACGAATTTGACAATGAAATTCAATATAAGACTTATGTGTATAGCTTAACTATATATATATATTTATATATTTGTATATATCTAAGATGGAATTCAATTTGCTAGCCATGTTGCAGTCACAGGTGCCGCTGAGCGTATACTTAATATGCCATTTATTTTGGCACAAGCCAAGGCTAAGCAAACGCAATGCATTCAAGCACATGCGACTGACTCACACACCTAAGTACTTACATATAGAGCATACTACAGATACATTTCTGTAGGTTATATATGTATGTATATGCTATATGCTATATGTGTGCCTTATAGACTGTAAAACTTTGTAGACTGGCAAGCGCCTTGCATTTGTTTGCCATTTGATAGTTGCCTCCATTGTCATCGTCTTCGACTGCTGTTGCTGCTGCTGCTGCTGTTGAGAATCAATTTGGCAAAAGTCATTGCATTCAATTGTTACTTGACAAAGGACAAATGGTGTTGCTGTAGACCAGAACGCACACACACACATAGTGTGTGGAGTCGGTGATTATTTATTTTGGACACATGTATTTTGAATTTCCACTTGGAGTCGCCGTAAATTTGTTGCCATTGCGTTTGCCAGAGCGTTTAAAAAGTTATTGGCCAAGTGGCTCTGGTTGCAACAACTTTTCAATTGCTTGCCAAAAATGCTGGCAAAAGAGTTGCGCTGACTGCCCAGTCAGACAGTTGAACTTACAGCGCAGCCTAGCCCAGTCAGACAGACAGGCGGACAGACGGACAGCCAGACGGAGTGTTGGTCCATAACATAAATTTGTAAAGTGGTGGCATCGGTTAGTGCATAACTTTTGTGGCATGCCAAAAGCCGCAAAAAGCAAAAGCATTGCTGTCATGAATAACGCACACACACTCACACACACACACACACACACACACACTTACTCACCAACACTTCAAAGGCATTTTATAGCTTTATGTGTGGCATACTTTTGAGCGCAATCGAAAGAAAAAAATTGAAATAGCCATTGGCGGCGCCAACAGGCGGCTTTAGACTTCTCGCACTTGTGTGCTAAATGAGTGACAGAGAAATACACATCACACACACACACATACATACATACACACACACAGACACACACAGTTATATTTCCATGTTTGTCCATAGCTTTGCTGGGGCGCATTGAACCCCGTAAAAAGTAATTAAAAAGAAATTTCCATACCTAACCACAAAAGCCACTAAAGCCAAAGAAAAATTGATCAGTTTTATCATTAGGCAATAGACAATTGAAAAATATCTGGCCTAGCAAATGAAAAATGTTTGCCTATTAAATTTTGAATGACTTCAAAATGCTTAAAAAAAAAAAGGAAATCAATTTGTAAATATATGAAAAATTAAAAAAAAATATTGTAAAAACATTAGGACACACAACAATTTGCTTTATAATTTAATGTGTAAGAATAGAAAACAAAAAATAAATAATAAAAAAAAATTAAAAAATAAAATAATAAAAAAATTAAAAATTAAAAAAAAAAGTTTTACAAATATTAAGACACATATAATATAAAAAAAAATATATATATATAAATATAAATAATCTATTAAATGTATTTTCCATTTAATGTTAATAAATAAAACAAATTCAATAAATAAAAAATAATACAAAAAAAATAAATAAAAAAAAATAAATATACAAAAAAAAAATTCAAAAAATAAAAAAAAAATCAAAAAAAAATAAAATTATAAAAAAAAATTATTAATTAAAAAAAAGTTGAACAAATATTTAGACACACCAAAATGTATTTTACAATTAAATGTGAATAAATAAAATTAAAAAATATACAAAAAAACAAAAAATTAAATTAACAAAAATATATATAAAAAAAAAAAAATTAATGAAACAAATAAAATAAAATTAAATACAAAAACTAAACACAAAAACAAAAAAAATATTTTAATTTAAAATTTTTTCATTAAATTTTTTCATAAAATGTAGTCACTTGTAAGCTGAAGTCAAAGCAACTCATAGCAACAATATACCCCATTACTCAAGCATTTACAGCGCATTAACAGTTAAGCCAACAATATGACCAACAAGACAGACAGCACACAAAAAAAAAGTTGTCAACACGAAAAGCTGCAGCTGTTGCTGCCTAAGTCAACAACTGCATTTGATGGCATTGAGCTTGAGTATTCGTTTTGCTTATTCGTTATTCACATTCACATTCAGATTCACAGTGACCCGACTGGCACCCTGACAAGGCATGAGCGCTTAATGAAATTGTGCACTCAATGGTGCGTAACGATGTGAGGAACGAGCGAGAGAGAGAGAGAGAGCGAGAGAGAGAGAGAGAAGTCAGCTGAAATTGATGTTGGCTCTGATGATGTGCAGCGTTATGATGTTATGATGATGTTCGCTTCAATGTCACATGCCGAACATATTTCTATTTTTTTTTCTGCCAGCCTCCTGGTGGCACAAATTAACGTCAACGACGTTAAACTGCTATCGCAGAGCGCATAAAGTGCACAGGTATGCGTGTGTGTGTGTATGTGTGTGTGTGTGTGTGTGTGTGTGTGTGGGGTTGCTATTGGATATTGCGGATGGAGAGCTCCAAAGCTGTGGATGTTGAGCCAAATCCTCCTCTTGCTGTTGCTGCCAAACATAAAATTTTGCTTAATGTCCGCTTGTCGCTGTGCAGCCATTCGTTCCCCATCCCCTTCCCCTTACCCATCACCTTGTTGGCAATGTGATTTTGAATATTTAGCGTATTAGCCAAATGGCGCGCTTTTTACTTGGCGCATCCGCTGCAACCGGAGCCGGAGTGTAGCTTTCATGCAGTTTGCATAGAGACGGGATTGCGTCGTGCTGTTTTTTAAATGCCATTTTGAATTTTAACGACCATAAATGCAAGCTTATCTTAAATGCTCTTTTACGGCTGAATTTATGCTTCGCCTGCTCTGGCTGGCTGCTGCCAGCTTTCCTTATTTTTCCATTCGCTTTTCCTTCTTTTTTTTTTGATTTGTTGTAAGTTGTTTTGGCTGGCAAACAAGCCAACTTAAGATTATGAGTTTCAATTACCTTTGTAGTGCCATTCTCTCAACATTAATACGTATGTTGTGTATGTATCCGCTTTGACGCTTTGCCAGGCAACAATGTGCCTAATTGACCACTTGTTAATAAAATCTTGTTTAAATTTCCATACTTCAGTTAGATCGAAACTAAATAAGACAAGTGCCAATTCAACTGAAAGAACAGCTTAGCAAACAATTAACATGGAAAAAGCTTTGGCAATTACTAGAAAAACATATGTTGATAAATAGCAATCATGAAGTGTTTGATTATTTATTTATAAATATATATATTATATATAATTATTTTTTATACGATAAGAAAAAAAAAAATTTATAAAAAAAATAAATATTCTATACATAGATTTGGCTCTAGTCACTAATAGTATTTAATTTGTATATACACCTTGACTCTTGCAAATAAATCGACATTAAATTGACATCAAACAGTCTTACACAAATTATATTCACATCAACAACTCAGCTTCAACTGAAGCGAAGCTTCAATGCGCAGCTCTATTTATACTGCCTGCTCTCCTTCTGCATGTGCTGCTTCTTTGCTTGCTCACTCAGCGACCAATCAAAAGCAAGCTTCATGCAGACAGTAGTAATCTGCAGCTCTCTTCGCATGAGTTGCTCTCTCTTTCACTCTAAGTGCGCCGCTCAGCTTCAATTGCAGCCCAACTTCTACTGACAGTTCTATTTATAGACTGAGCGCTCTTCTTCTTTCAATCGTGAGCACACACTGCATTGCCCTCATTTGTCAGAAACTTCTGCACTGCTCGATCGCTCTTCTTTCAATCGTGGCGCTCTCACTGTATTGTGCTTCGGTAGAAGCCGAACTTCAGTTTATACTGATAGCTCAGCTTACTCAGCGACCAAGCAGAAGTGAGCGTCCTACTCCTACTCCTACTCAAAGCAGCAATTGTTCTGGCTGATGCTGATTGGTCATCGGTTTTGCGACACGATCTCACACACGCACACAAACACTTACGTCTGCTCGAGTAACACTCAACTTCCACAGGCAGTTCTATTTATACCGCTCTTCTTCTTTCAATCGTGAGCACACAATGCATTGCCCTCATATGTCAGAAACTTCTGCACTGCTCGATCGCTCTTCTTCTTTCAATCGTGAGCTCTCACTGTATTGTGCTTCGGTAGAAGCCGAACTTCAATATGCAGCGCTGTTTATACTGATAGCTCAGCGCACTCAGCGAGCAAGCAGAAGTGAGTTTCCTACTTCTACTTAAAGCACCAATTGTTCTGGCTCATGCTGATTGGTCATCGGTTTTGCTTCACGATCTCACACACGCACACAACCACTTACGACTGCGTGCTTGCACAATAACGCTCAACTTACCCACAGGCTGTTCTATTTATACCGCTCTTCTTCTTTCAATCGTGAGTGCAATGGCATGGCGCTTGAGAGTAAGACTTCTGCTCGGCTCTATTTCTCTCACTCTTTCATTCGTGTGTAGTCAGTGCTTTGCTTTTGTGCATAAAGTTCTGCCGTCCCGCTCTTGAACTCACGTTGCAAACGGCAACGATCATGATCGCTCGCTTGCTCTCACTTGCAACACTTGCACATGAGAGGCCATTTTTAAATTAGAAGGAAAACGCAATTTGAATTATTAATTATCAATCAATTTTATATTGTTATATTTACTAAATATCTTTTTTTTAAGAATATAAAGCTCACAAATAGTTTATAAATAATTTACTTAAATTATTTGTATAGATTTCTTCAATTTCCTTTCGTATATTTAAGCTTTTGCTTATTAAAGTCTTAAAGTTTGCATAGTTTCCAAGCTATGCAACAAGATCTTTGCCACTACTTTGAAATGTATTTCGTGGTCGTAAACTTTACTGCACAGTTAACGGCTTTAGATCTTAAATCAACCCACACACATACTCACACATGGTGAAACGCCTTTAAGTAGACTGCAATTCGCATCGCTTCGTATAATTTCGACCTTCAAACAGCCTCTTGGCGGTTGGCAGTTGGCAGTTGGCAGCTGGCAGCTGGCAGTTCGTTGGTAGTTAACACCTGCTTGGAGTAGCGCCTTCTCGCCTCGTCATTAACGGCTGCATAAATATTTACAAGGCACATAAAACACACACAAACACACACCCAGCCACACACATACATATGTATATGAGTTACAGCAATGCAGCTATGCGACGCGCAGCATGAAGGGGCACACACTTGCCGTGGCAAGCCATTAGAAAAGGGGCGATGTGTGTCCCCTTTGAGATTTTAATTTCAACATGAGTTATCATCGGGTTTAATCGCGTTAATTAAACAAGTTGTTACCTTGACAGCAGCAGGTAGCAGTGCCAACTACGAAATTATACTTAACAGCATTGGGCTTGCTTTAATTGCACTGAGCTGTTCGCTCTTCGCTGTTCGACTGTCTATTTTGAGTCGCAGCATCTTAAGATGTAATTAGGAAGGCAAACTCACACAGACACACACACACACACACAACTGAGCTGGCTTGGGGGGCGGCGCATTGAAGCCAAGTTGACTTTGTTGTGGTTTTTAATTGCAATCGACGGATGTGTGTGTGAGTGAGTGTGTGTGTTAACCCTCTCGCACTTAGAATTTACCAAGATTTTTGCTGTGGTTGCATGCGCATTTATTAATTAATTTGCGGCTTGACTTAAATTCCTCAGCGGCGTGTGACCATATTTCACAGTTATTTATGCATCAATTATTTAATTAGTTTGCATTTCGTTTGTTCTATTTCCACTACTGTTGCGGCTTTTGAGCGCTTTCAAGTTGCCTCGAAATGGCTGCAATACTGCCAAGTGCCTTTTCAATGGCTCAGCATTAACCAGAGTTGACAAGCTGCAACATTTCCTAACTAAAACGTCACTCCACCAACTCCCCCTGCCCGCCCCCTCCCTCCCCTCTCAGCCAACCTCATTAACTTCACTTAGCCTACAGCTAAAAGGCGAAGCAGCACGCAGCACCCAGCTCATGCCATACTCCGCCTCCTGCTCTGCCCACTTATATTGTTAATCCTCAGCGGCCTAATGTTCAAATGTTGGAAAATTGAGCCGACAGCCTGGCGGCAGGAGGTGCGGTCGGTAGTGTGGTAAGAAATATAAAAAGGAAACTTTTGAGTGATGCTTGCTGCGCGATAAGCGCTCCAGCTATGAGGCTCTAACTCCCAAAGCGCCGTCTGTGTTCTTTTTCTTTTTTTTTTTTGCCTTTGACATTGCCTCTTTACATTTTACACTGAGCAGCAAAAGTGAGGAAGGCATTTGTAATTGAGGGTGAGTAACAGAAACAAAAGCTATTCAATATGTAGGGCTGACCCAGTTAGAGTAGTAGGAATAGAAATTGTCATAGAACAAAAATGATTCAAGATATTACGATGTTTTTAGTTTAATCTTAAAGCAATGTTTATGCCATTATAATTAATAGATATTTTAATTTAAATGGCTGCAAGCAAAGTGCTTTCAGCGAAGAATTCAAAAGCATTTTGCATTAAGATTGCTGACTCTTCTTCAATTCTAGTTGCTATGGCAGCTATACTTTCTATCCTTCATACCAATCTCCATCTGGTTGTTGACTTAAGATCTAAAAGAATGTATTTGAGAACGAACTTTTCAACTGTGCGATGAATTGCCTTCATATTGATGGCACCCAACATGCCGATGAAATTGACTTTACTCATTACGTAACTGAGCTGAAATTTCGTTTAAATTTATAAAATATTTCTAAAAATTCAACAAAACACAAAATAATTTTTAATTAAATGGCAGATCATATTAAGTATTTTTTCATCTAAATATTATTAGCAACTTACATGAATTCTTAAATATAATTATAAAAAATAGTATAGTTCTTGCCTGGTCACCTCATACAAAATTCTGATTGGAATTCATTTTCATTTTCAACTTCTTAGATTTGATTTTTCTCTTATTTGAATTATTATAATTTTAATTTAATTTATTTAATTTAATTTAATTAATTATATCACGCAATTATCGAAGACATTTTTGCCCACATTCGCCAGCTCCCACTTAACTTGTTTGCTGTTGGATGGTGTTGGTGTTGTTGCTGTCGTGAGTCGGAGGTTAAGAGTGAGCATATTTTTGTTGGGGTCGGGGCTCACCACTTTGCTAGTCCCGGACAAGCGGCACAAAAGTTTGTTTGTTCATTTGATGGTAATTATTGTAAATGGCGGCTGTAGCGCAGGTGGAGTTTCGGTGCTTTGATAAAAATGAGGCAGCAGCAGCGGCAGCCAAAAGCAAAAGCAAAAACGAACGCGAAAGCGAAAGCGCTTTGGGCGCTGATTGAGCAACCAAATAAATGCGCCAAACTTTGACAATAGCTGATGATGTTGATAATAGCACGTTGCTCCTGTTCCAGTTCCTGCCACTGCCACTGCCACAGCCACAGCCACTGCTGCTGATGTTGATGGTGATGGGAATGGGAATGGGAATGCCCAGCTTGGTGTTTATTATGTTGTGGCTGCGGCCTCGCTCGTTACGACGCGTCGTTGAGGTGTGCGCTCGACCTGCTGGACCTGCGTCCTACGAGCCGTGTCTGTGCGCCCAGCGGCAACAATGTGAAAAGTTGTCGCTACCAACTAGCTAATGGCGTTTGTGTGTTTGCCCTGAACCCGAGCTCAGTTGCTGTTGTCTGTGGCACTGTTTTGTGTATTGCTTTTGTTTCCAGCCTTCTGCTGCCCAAATATTGCAAATGTCTGCGCACAGTCCATAGAGATATTGCCATTGCCATGCCCATTGCTCCAGCTGCTAACCAAAATATAGTTGTCCGAAGTAATAATTACAGCTAGCAGCTTCTACCGAGTCAAGTAAGCTGTTAAATGCGCCATTTATTGATAGTCTGCTTAAAGCGTAGATGAAAGGTGAATGGGTATAAGAATGCATAAATACATAAATATTATATAAATAAATGATATGCAGCTGTGGTCATGAAAATAGTAGTGTTTATTAGTATGTTTATCTTAATACTCATTTCAAATTGTTTTCAAAATATTAGGTTTATCACAAAATTTGACTGTGCAACATTTCAGGCGCACTACTATTTTTATGACCACAGCTGTATATAATAAATATGTATAATTAACTCTATATTATTTATATTTAATATAATTATTAGTTTATATATTATAAACTTTAACACGTAGACAGTTGTCTCATGTGTTTAATTTTTCCATAAAACTGAGCTATATTTAAACATTTTTATAGCAAAAGTTTTACTAATTTGTCTATTTGGCAGGTTGTATGTGGTGTCCAAGCAAGAGTGCTACTTTTTTAAATAACTATAGTTCAACATATGTTTAAGATATCGATATTATTTAAAAAATTTAAAATTAAATATAGTTTGTCATTTAATTATAAATTATTTTGTACCTGACAAAAGTTGAAAAATATATTTAAAATGACATCGAAATTTCAGCGTAATTTTTAATATACAACAAGAGGTTTGGTGTGAACTCAGTGGTCATCATGGCTTCAGTGCAAAAGCAAATTGTTGCACTGTCGAAATTTTAAGCATAAATATACTTTCTTGTAGTTTAAACTAACATCCAGACAGAGATTGCAGCGAAGTGAAGCAATTATAGCTGCTTTAGCAACTAAAATTGAAGAAGAGCCAGAAATGTGGAAACGAAAGGTTATTAGAGCTTGCGCTAGATGCATTTCAGCGAACTTTTAGCAGTTCTTTAAAATATTTTATATATTATATATAATGGCATAGATTCCACTACAAAACAAATTCAATAATAATATAATATCTAAAGTTTTTATTAGTTTCATTACAATTTTCTTTGCCTAGTGCTCTTACTGAGTCACCCCATGCAAATGAAAGCATTGCCCAAAGCTAATTGTTGGCCTTTATTAAATAATTCAATATTGATTATATTATATTCATTTTAATGATAGTTGAACTCATCGAAAGCTGTTTGCAGCACAATGACCGATGGCAAGAATTCCAAGCAGTTCAATTAGATGAGTTGAAGTAATTATGGAATGCCTTGGACCAAGGTTCACATAGATGGTCAATGTAATAAAAAGCCATAATTTAATAAGCAAACAAATTAATGGAAAGAGCTGCTCGAAGACACACACACAGAAACTGTAAGCCAATAGAGCAAATTACCATTGATTGGCATGCATACAAAGTATGTGGTCGAAGGGCGGCAGGGGACAAAAATGGGTATTTTAATTTTGCCAAGATGCCCACAGGCCAGTTGACCATGTGTCTGTGTGTGTGTGTGTGTTCCTCTAACAGATCGTCTATGAAAGGATGTAAGGTTGTCAGGTAGAGAGCTCGCAAATCACGTTTACGTTTCATATTAGACTGAGAGCTTGAGGGGGAGCATAGACAGCGACACAACAATAACAGCACGAAGACAAGAACAAAATCAACATTGACAACAGCTGAGACTTATTCAATTTTTGTTGCATTAAAAACGAAGAGAGAATGGAAAAAAGTCTTTTGCTGGACATTATAATATTATAAGAAAATTGCAAGAGGAGCACAACAACAAGAATTGCTGCAAAAGCAGCTACAACAACTCATTGAAAACCATTCAAGCAAACTATAGACAGGCAAAGGCAAAGGCAACAGAAAAAAAGGAAAAACATTATGGCAAGTCATGTGAGTGTCCCTCTCTCTGTGTGTGTGTGTGTGTTTGTGTGTGCTTTGTGTTCCTCTATATATATTTGTATACCCTTAAACCTATTGAAAATGGACAGTCAGGGTATAAAGGTTTTGTTGAGATGTATGTAACAGGCAGATGTAGGCGTGGCAGACCACAGAAAGTATATTTACTTTTGAGCAGGATAACGAACTGTGTCGATTTATCACTGTCCGGCTGTCTGTCCGTCTGTCCGTATATCTCAGTACCTATATGAGCTAGAGACATGCAATTTTTTGTAAGTGCAGATCGATTTTGTTTCAAAAATCGTTAGTTCTTCGCGTTTTAATGTTATCGATTAAAAACCCTATGTAAATTCGGTTATTAAATTATATCTCGCACATCTTTAAGCCTAGAGTCTACAAATTTTGCATTTAGTTTCATGCATTTTTAATACAATTTAGTTTTCTTTTTCTATTTCGGGTAACGCTTGCAAATTTTGCAAAAATTGTAAAATTGAAGTTCAGTTGAAAATATTGCGAAAATGTGGAAGATTTTCCAATTTTACGAAATTGACAAATATTCTATAGAATATGTAGATCTTAAGCAGAAAATTTCATTGAAATCCGTTTAGTAATACAAAAGTTATTAAGCAAATAGTTTGGTCAATTGGCAAAAGCGCGTGACAAGCAGCGTCAAGCGTACGCATTTTCTCTATACATGTGCACACACACATTGAAATGCTTTTGCTTAATTATATAAATAACTGAGTGAGTTTTATATATCTACGCATAGCTACAAGTTACGGAGTATAAACGCAGAATTCAGGGTATCACCTAGTCGGGCAGTCCCACTTTCAGCTTTCATACTTGTTTATTTTGTGCTTTTTTTATGTTTTGGTCGCAGTCGCACTCGCTTGGGCCTTCAAGTGCTACACAAATACGAACGCCCTGTGGATCCGGGAAAGGTGAGCAAGGAGCAGGGAGCAGGGCTTTGGTCCAGTTTTTTGTTACCTGGTCGGCGCCCACTTCTATGGTTTAATATTTTCATTTCCGCTATTGTAGCTCATAAATGAAATATACGACTTCCGCCTTAGAAAATAGACGATTTTTGTTGATTTACAAACGACGTAAAAAAACGTGCGAAAACTTTTCATTTTGAAGGTGAAATGAAAGAGGACAACGAGGACGACGACGACCTGTGTGAACGGTCATTGCATTGAGTACAAAAAACAATATACTCCCTATAGTTGCAGGTCAGACACATCATTTTGGATTAGTCGTAAATACTGAGCCAAGTGCGTATGTATTGAAGCAAATGCAGAATAGCTTCAGCTTTGTTTTCCCATTGTCTACGTTCATTTTCCAAACTGTTGACTCTTTTAAGTACTCTGCTTTGCTTTGCTGGCAAATCAAAAGGTGGAGTGCGAAAGGCTTATGGAATTAAGTGCATAGAGAGGACACCAACGAGTTGAATGGCATTGGCATTGGCATTGGCATTGGCATTGGCCATGGTCAAATAAGAAGAAACTCGCACGGTTCACATACTCGTAATGAGATACGCTTCAATAGCTTCTTTTTTAGTGCAAGTGATTTGTTTGATGGCACATAAAATTCAGCAGCTGCGCTAAATGTTATTATCTGCTTTTAATATCGACTGCATTCAGCATTTGCAACAATATCAAAAAGGTAAGAGTTTGTCTGCTTAACAAATAAAAACACTTTGCCCGAGTTTCATTTGCACTTAAAGTGAGGAATGACTTAAATATTATTAATAATACATTTTACGTATAACAAACAGATGAGAATTCTTTCAAAATACGTTTGGAGATCTCAATCTATCTCAATATCTATCTGAATTTCTCTCTCGCTCTTCTCCTTTCCCTTCTCTCCCTCTGTCCATGTATCATCTGTAATTCTCTTTCGCGCTCGCTCTATCCATCCTACTTTCCTTATTGTATCTCTTTCTCTATCAATCTTTCTCTATGATAATTTATCTTTTGATCACTCACTCACTCGCTCTCTCTCTCTCACTCTCTCTCTCACTCTCTCTCTCTCTCTCACTCTCTCTCTCTCACTATCTCTCTCTCTTTATCTCCCTCTGTCTCTCTCTTTCTTCGTATCTCTCTCTCGCACTCTCTTTCTCTCACACTCTCCCTCTCGTTTACTATTTCTATGATTCTACCTTTGTCTCTCTCCCGCTCAATCTTTCTCTCAGTGTCTTTTTCTTTATGTGTTTCTCTCTTTTTCTCTCTCTCTCTCTCTCACTATCCTTTTCACTCTCAATTGCACTCTCTCTATCACTCTCTCTCTCTCCTACTCCCTCTCTCCCTCTCTCACTTTCTCTCTCTTTCTCTGTCTCTTTCGGTTATCCGAATTGTTCCCTTTTTACCTTTTTCTCTCTCTTTCTTTTTCCACTCTCTGTCTCTCTCTCTCTCACACACTCTTTCTCAATCGCACTATCTCTAACTCATTCTATCTCTGTCTTTCTCTCTCTTTCTGTCTCTCTCTTGTCTCTTTTTTTCCTTTCTCTATCACGCTCTCTCTCACTCTCTCTCTCTCTCTCTGACTTTAGCTCTTTCTCTCCCTCTTTTCTCTATCTACATTCTTCTCTTTTTCATCCTTTTCTCTCTTTCCCCTGTCTCTCACAGAGACACGTGAACCGTGAAAACTTTCACTCACTCTGCATAAATCATACAGAAAATATTTTTGGCTCAAACGAAATGACACGTGAAGCGAGCGAGCGAGCGAGTGGTTTACTTGAGCCCATTGGCAATGTAGGCGGGCGGGCGGACAAGTTTTTAATGTGATAAAGCAGCAATGGCCAAAATTGAATTAAAACTTTTTTGGCACAAACAAGAGTCGAAACAGACATTGAATTCGCATAAAGTCGGGCGGGTCGAAAGCAAATAAATGTATTAAATCAATAGGACTTGAGCGGGGGAGAGTGTGGAGTATAGGGATGGTGGGGAATGTGGGGAGTGTGCGTAGTGTGAGTCGGTTGCCCCAAAATCAAAAGTGATAAATCTAAACTGGACGTGTGAATGTGTATATGTGTCTCTCTCTGTGTGTGTGTGTGTGTGTGTGTGTGTGTGTAGCCGGCACTCAACACTTATAGAAATTGAAATGCGAAAACCGAGAAATGAAAATGAAAATGAAAATGAAAAGGACAAGGCGAGTGTAGTCGTTGCTGTAAGATGCTGAAATAAACAGTTCGGCCAAAGCGTTGCCGAAACTATAAATTTTATTTCGTTTGAAGGGATGCCAATTTCAATGACACTTTAATTTAAATTCGCTCAAACGCAATTGCTGGGCACGCACTAGCCCCAATCTCTTCACTCAGACCCATTCGATTTCCAGTTGCCGTCGCCGGTTGACAATCAAAGGAACTGAGCAACTGTTGAACCCCCCATTCCCAAGCAGCCCACAATCCCTGGGTGCCAATACAATTTGGGACACCATTGAGCAAGTTGTCAAATTGTTTGAATTTATTTATTGACTTGCCGGGGCGGCATTTGCATTCCAGTTGAGAGATTTTTGACTCACTGCCTTGCAGCAGCAGCAACGGCAGCGGATGTGTAAGCACTTGCCTTCAGCCTGCATAATGAAAGGCAAGTGCAGCCAGCCAGCCAGCCAGCATTCAGACATTATTCCCACAGATACAGTGGGCAAACTGCTGAGATTTTAATGAGAGGTAACTGAAATAGGACTATGAATGGGCAACTAGAACAAGAGATAATAAGGAATTGTTTCATGTGTTAAACACACTTGAAATGATTGTTTAACAGTAGAGCTGGGTTACTGGTTTATATGTGTATATTATATGAAAATGGTTTTTAGAATTCTGGTTTATTGAAATGTCTTATTCTTCAAGCACTCAAGTTTAATTTGTATAATAAATTAACTCTTCTGTACTCTCAAATATATTTAAAAAATTAAAATAAAAAACATACAAAAAGAAAATGTAGAGAAAAATAAAGAAAAATATAAAAATTATAGAAACAAATATAGATAAATATAAAAAAATATAGAAAAATAAAGAAAAATATTAAAATTATAGAAAAATATAGATAAATAAATAAATAAATAATAAATAAATAAATAAATAATAAATAAATAAATAAATAATAAATAAATAAATAAATATAGAAAGATATAGAAAAAAATAGAAAAATGTAAAAAAGTATAGAAATATATAAAAAAAATATAAAAATTTAGAAAAATATGGAAAAATATAAAAAAATATAGAAAAATTTAAAAATTTTAGAAACAAATATAGATAAATATAATAAAATATATATAGAAAAATATAGAAAAATATGGAAAAATACAGAAAAATATAGAAAAAATATTGAAAAATATAAAATTTATGGCAAAATATAGATAAATATAAAAAAATATAGATAAATATAGATATATATAAAAAAAAAATTATAAATATATATTTCTGTATGAATTAAGTAAACTGATTTTCATTATAAGTAATAGACTGAAAATTAAATCATAATTATGAATTAGTTAGTATATACAAATATAATAATTGATATGAGTATGATTATGTGTAATTCTTCTACTCTCTTACCTTCTCTTCTTTTTTTTAACTGATCTTTTTTCTTGTATTTTATACTCTTCTCCTGACTTCGTTTCTATTTTGCTTATCCTTGAATACTACGCTTACATATAATCTCAATATGAAGCAGACAACTGTGCGTATGTGTAACTCTTCCCTTGACTTCGCTTCTTCTGACTTCTTTTCTATTATATTCTCTTTCCTTTTCTATTTAATGTTAATCTCTTCCCCTCTACTTTAATCTCTTTAGTCTTAAATACAAGTACTACGTATAATGTAATTAAGACTCCGCCAACAGTGCGTATGATTAAATTTTCTCTTGACATCTCTACTCTTCTCATTTCTTCTCTTATCTTCTCTTTACTTCTGTTCTGTTCTCTGCTCATGTCTTCGCTTCTCTTCTCTTCTTTTTATCGTTATATACAACCATAGCATATCAGCTAAATATGAATCAGACATTTCTCTACTCTGCTTATTTCTTGTCTTATTTTGTCTTATTTTCTCTACTCTTTTCTTTTGTTGTTTTTTCTTCTCTTTACTATTGTTATTTTCTCTACTCTTTATACTTATATACTCTAGTAACACTTATAATAATATCAAAATAAAATCAATATCAATTCTCCAACAATGCGAATGAGTAACTAGCTCTATTTGATCAATCTTTCTATCAAAGTATTTTTTTATGATATAGCACATTATTTTTCCTGGCATTTGATTTTTGTAAAAAGACATTTGAAACATGATTACCACTGTTTGAATTACACAGTGTCATTGTAAAATTGAATGGCAAGCGGAAAAGTGAGCACAGATACGGATGTGCCACACTCAGTGCACCAGGCACCGCCTCACCAAATGCCACACCAACTCAGCCAAGCAAGAAGGCAAAGGGTCAGGAGTGACATAGAGTCGCATAGCAGTTGTTGGCCATGTGTGTGTGAGTTCTTAACTTTTTCGAATGCCTGATTTGCTCTGTAAGAGAATATAAATGTACAGCTCTATGAGTGTGTGTGTGTGTGTGTGTGTGTGAGTGTGTCGATCGCATTTGTGTGTGTGTCACGCACGTTTCACTTTGCCTCATGCCGCGGCGCCTTTGTTGGTGCGAGTTTCAGTTGACTATTTAATAAATCCCAGTTTTGTGGTCAGCATACCAAATTAATGCGATTTACTGCACGCACAGCAAGTGAGGGAAGATGGGTGGGCCGGCTGTGGGTAAACACTACTGCCAATAGCACAAGCCAAAGAAAAATTCATTTCATTTATTCTAAAGATTAGCTATTCATTTCAGTGTAACCAGAGCAAGCACAACACTGAGACTTGTAGTAAAATTTCCAATGCTGTGTGTGTGAGTGTGTGTATAGGAAGTGAATTGTTACACCCCTTGGACGCTGTTGCAGGCGTTGAATTCAAATTGACCGAGCCCGGTTAGCAGGTGTCCCAGCTGCAGCAACTTTTGCCCGCCTGTCTGCTCGGGCACGTGTTTGACTTATGCGCCAGGGCCATACGCAAACTTTAAACTTTTGGCCAACACACCAAAGATATATATATATATATGTGTGTTATGTGCCAAGTAAATTCGCACAAAAAAAAGTTTGAGCGCAATTCAAACACCGGACATTAAAGTCCCGGCAAGTACTTGGCATCAGGTTAGAAACTTGAACTCTGCAGCGCCAAGCAGTTGGGCCGTTGCCCAGGCGCAATATGCTAATTTCTTTGAATGCTTTACATATTTATTCTATTTATTGTTTATTCTTTGCCTTACGTTTCTTTTGTTGCTTTGGCTTCTGTTGAAAAGCAGCGGCAGCAGCCGAAAGTATTTAGAGAGTCTGGACAGTTGGCCCTCCTTGGACTTGGACGAAATCTTCGTGACTTTCATTTATACTTTGCGCTAGGACACTGGAGAGAAAGAGAGAGAGAGAGAGAGAGAGAGAGAGAGAGAGAGGAAGAGGAAAAGCGCTTGCCACAACTGTCAAATGAAATATTGTAAAACAAAAAGTTTTCAAATATATTGTTTCCCGTTGAGCTGCATTTTAAGGCATTTCCCGCATAAATAATGCCAAAAAGGGTTGCTTTCTTGGCACAACTGAAAGATTTGAAAGGTATTTAAGTGCATTTAAAATTCAAATATTATATTTGCATTTTTTATAAATTATTAAGATATATACATTGAAAGCAGCATCATGCTACAAGTTGCAGAAAATTCTTATATATTACAAATCACTCTAACTCCGTGTCTTCATTACAAAGACATCACTAAGTGGGCGAATCAATGTGATTATGCATTCATTGCCTTAATCGCTTCGATACGATTAGGAATATATACATATATCATCTACCATACATCTTAAGTAGAGCACAACTGTCGTCATATCCTATTAAAGGAGCATTCATTATGCCATTCGTCTGCGGCCGAATCAGTCAACTAAGCTGTCTGCACTGCGAGGCATCGTTGAACTTGCCCGATTTGAGCCAAGGCCAGGCGAGGCGCTGAGCAAAACAAATCAATTAAAATGCCATACAACACACACACACACGCTCACGCTCACACAGAAGATGGCAGCTTAGGCTTACGCCAAAGTCCGCATTAAGTCCACTTCAATCAAACTATTACATAATTAAATCACAGAGCCTCACACACACTCGCAGTTGGCATTGGTAAGAAGCGTAAAACTTATAATAAATGGTGGATTATGTTAATCAAGCAGAAAAACGGAGACACGCAACTTGAGCGTAGATAAAAGGCAAAGAGGCAAAATAGCACAAAATAAATGAATGAAACATTTTATTAATGGTATATTTCTTTTAATGCTCGACTCTGCCGGCAAAACTTTGCCCCGAAAAATCCTTAAAAAATTCGGGCAAAACAAAAAGTTATAAGCATTTGGTAGCTGCCTTAGATTTGCTTAAATAATTCATTAAATTAAGTACACGAAACAATCAATCAAGGCGCATTTAGTCAGCGCCAATGAAATGTTAATGAAATGCTTAGATTTTCTTTGATTTTCTCTCAAAGTTCTCCAATGTTCACTTGACATACATTTTCTTTTTTTTTACCATTTCTTGTTGCTGTTATTTTTTTAGTTAAGTTTCTCGGCAATGCCAAAACAGAATGTACTTTTGCTTGGCAACAAAATGTTTTGCGGCTGCAGCCAACTCAAGCCAAGGGAATTTCAGCCAGGCCCTAGGCAATTATGGCAAGAAGCTGCAACTTTCAAGGCGTTCTAGCATGGCAAAAGAATAACAAAATACAAAATATATAAAAAAAAGATATATATAAAGAATAAAATATATAATATGCAGCATAAGCTGAGAAAACACTACAAATATTTTTAAGTTTGTCTAAAAGTAAAAGTTTGCATGCTAAATAAAAGCTCGCTTGACTGAGGCATATTTGTTCTTGAATACCATCATTTAACATAGGAAAGTGTATACCAAATTTAGCATTTACATTCCCAGCACTTCGCTGCCTTGGGCGCTTTGTCAGTTAGCTTTCAGTGTTATGTTCGGGCAGCCAGACTGACAGCTGAGCTACATCAACCTTTGGCCAATTGGCGCAGCAGTTGTGGAGCTTCCTGTGCAGCTTGGCTGCTTCTAGGCAATCGGACTGCCTTTGTCGTATGGCTTATGAGTGCAGCGCGACGTAGCATAAAAATGCGCATAAAAAAACTTGCACATTTGTGGCAGCAGTGGCGCTGCCAGCTGAAACGGCGCCCAGGACAATGCACATAGTGGCAGAAAAAATTCGGTTAAAACTCAACGACATTCCATATATACTCTCTCTCTCTCTATATATATATATATACATATGTTTATATATATGTTTGGCTGTGCTCAGCGCTTGTCGCACCGCTGGATCAACTCGATGCGACTCGTGCTCGAGTCATAAGCAGTTGCAAGTTATTGGCGCAAGATTTCCCCTGACATCTATTTTTGTGTGAGAGGGCCAGGCAGCAGCAGCCAGTACATATTCAAGGCAAACGCCCACGGCTGCAGCATAGTTTAGCTCAACAACACATACACCCACACACACCCACACACACACATACCCACACACAACTGTGTGCTTTGCCTTGTGTTGCATTTTTAGCAACATTTTTATAAAAATAATGTTTACAACTACATTTTTGTTAGCATTTCGCTTTGCTTTCGCTTGGCTTTAGTTAAATATGAAGTTTAGTTTAGTTTATAAACGTTAACAAATAGCTGCCATATTTAAAAAAACTTATTTACCCAGCAAATAGTTATAAATTGTTAGTTAGTTAGCTACTCAGTTGGTGCAGCGAGTGCGTGGCTGTGACTTTGCATAAATATTTTAACATTTTCTGCTCTTTGACTTTGAGTGCCAAAATAATTTATTTACAAATTTACTGAAAATTAAATTAATGTTTTTATTTAATGAATATGTTTGTTTTACTGGATGACCAGATGAAAGCTATAGGAAAATAAATTGAACTAAAATAAAAACAGGCTGTATTATTATTTTATTATTGGCTAGACTGCGCTGACAAAGTTCTAAGCGTCTTGAATGTAGGCATCTAGCTCAAGCAGAGTAATAGCCTTTTGTTAGCATTAGCTAAGGATTTTGACGTTCATGTTGTCTCAGCGGAAATTATCAAATCGCATGATCTTGACGCCTAACTGATAAGCGCGCTTCGAGAGCCGAAGTCAACAAATGCGTTGCATCGCTTTCAACTTAACTTAGTTAGAATTTGAATAAAGTTTTTAAATTATATCCAATCCCTCGATAGACTTTAAACATTTCATACTCAAATGGCAAGTGATATTCAATATCCTTGTTAATAAATATTAAAAATAACCCAAACAACTGTCAAACTATAGTTATCCAAAGTACTACCACTCTTCATGGGTCAGTCAATACATCAACTTTTTACTGTCAGATTTCACCTTCATTTAAATCGTGGCTGATTAATGGAAACATTGACAACAAATTTTTAACAATGTATAATTTAAATGCCTTACATTTCACATAAAGACAGCAATTATTGTTGATTTTTTGAAAACATTTTTAAAGCATCTCGAAGCAGTTTTTTTTTTGTATTTTTTTTTTTTTGTTTTGCCAGCGGCACGTGCTGCCTGCCAGCCTTTCAATTATGTAAGGTCTTTATAATCGAATAATTAAAAATGAAAAATTAACGCATGAAAAATGCATTTTCAGCTCGAATTTTACAACGGCAGGTGGTGCAGTGGGTCGTTCACAATGCGCTCCGCTGATTCCCAGCCACGCCATCCGGTCAATTCTGCAAATACCCTCGACGCAAGCAAATTTGGTGAGCTGTGGCTATGATGTGAGTTACATATAATGGGCATTCAAATTAAATATGCCGTATTTTGTCTTTATTTTGCTCCATGTTTGCGACGCTATAACTCACGAACGACTAAAAACAAACAACAATTAATCAAACACGTGTTAGCACGTGAAAAGAGCTTTCCAAAAAGCTCTAGCGTGAACCGATGCGACGAATACAACTAGAACTACGCGCTTGCAAAGACAAGCTTGCGGAAATACCGCAAGACTTTTTTGACAACCTTATATATCGATATTTAGTTGTATTTTATATTTATATATCATAATAAACATATAAATATTGTATATATGTTTGATTAAAGAAAAAGAAGTACGAAAAGCTTTTTTAATACACAAAATAATTAGTGAAAAAGAATAATATTTTTTAAAACATATAAACTTAAAAAAAATCACAAAAATAAAACAAAAGTATGTTTAATATATAGGCTATGGACCAAGCAAGAGTAATACTATTTTCGGTAACTATTTTTCGGCAGCTATTAAAGCTATTGATAAGAAATAGCTGCTGAAAAATTTACTATGATTTGCTATTTGATTATGAATTATTTTAATTATGAATCAATAAAACACTGATTATTTGAAGTTAAAATTCATTCCAATCTAAGCTTTGTATAGGCTGACCAAGTATGAGTAATATTGTTTTCAATTATATCATTTTAGCAGCTATTAAAGCTATCGATAATGTTTAGCTGCTAAAATATTTTATGAGATTTACCATTTAATCACAAATTAATGTACGTTAGACGCTCGTTTGAAAATAATAATAAATATAATCAAAATTTCAGCTCAGTTCTTAAAATGTGAATTTCGTCGTAATATTGGCATCAGGGCTTCAATATGTAGGCAATTCGTTGCACTGTTGAAAAGTTTTAGCATGAGTGCAAACTCATGGACCTTAAGCCAACATTCAGACAGAGATTCGTATGAAGTCAAGAAAATATAGCAGCTAGTATAGAAGAGCCTTCAACAAATGTCGATACAGCGCCAGCCTTCAGTATTTCCGGCATTGCATTGCACCTTTGAAATTAAACCTTATGCCTGAAGCAATGCCAAAACTTTAAGTTGACTGGTTTGCTATTTCATACATAATGGCATAAATATGGCTTCAAAATAAACTTACACACAGTCAAATATCTTACACCATTTTCATGTTGTTACAATTTCTATTACTACTGTTTTTACTGGGTCGGCCTATCTATACCAGAAAGCTTACGTAGTATCTGTGCATTGGGCATACCCAACTTGTGTATGCTCGCTGTATTTGTCTTTTGCGCGTTTCCCCATTGGCAAACACTTTGAGCGCACATGCAAATATAATTGCAAGATATTTTTGCTTGCTTTATGGTCGGTCAAGAACAAACTGGCAGAGAGAGAGAGAGAGAGAGAGAGAGTGAGAGACAGAGAGAGAAAGAGGAAGAACGCGCAGAGCAGTTCAGCGTTTAATGAAAACTGTCTGAGTAATTAAATACATGATGACAAAAGTATGGACAAACACAAACTTACACACAGACATAAACTGGCAGATAAATATGCGCAGAGATACGCAGAGAATAAGCGAGTAAAAGCCGAAATTTATTTATTTAAAGAGCAAACAAATATATATGCACAGATAGAGCAAACAGAAAGAGATAGAGAGTGAGATTGAGTGAGAGAGAGAGAGAGAGAGAAAGCAGAGAGAAATATGGGAATTATTTATGGCAGCAGCACAGCAACATGGACATCGACATCGACATCGCCAACGACATCGACTTCGACAATGGAACCATTGACTATGTCTTCTTGTGGCATTTTCGCGCCTCTTTGTGTGCGCGATATTATTGGCTGATTTGCGGCGCCTTGTGAAGCCCCACAGTGGCGAGTCCAAGTGGAAGTTAAGCGCATTTGCTCCGGCTGCAGCTAATGCGTTAAAGAGTTGAGCTCATTAAGGCGCCCAAGGGGCGAAGTATTAACGTTCTTTTATTTGTTTGTTTTTTTCGGGCCAAGCACAAATAATTTACAAGGATCTCCGGCAAATGGCGGAAATGTAAAACGTACCAAATAGTGTCCGCTCGCTCCGGTCTGGCACAAAGGCGTAAGAAAAATTTCAAACAAAACTTAATTACTTGCCTGAAGTTCTGGGACGCCAGGGAGCAGGGTCAACGTAGAAACAAATTGGCCAAATTTGCTTGACTTGCTGGCGTGTTTGTATTTTGTATTTGTTGTGCTTTGTTTATATTAACTGAGCAAGGGTGACACTTCTTTACCCCACTCTCCAGCTCACTCACTCTCTCTGCATTCAGTTACTTTAATGAGGGTTTAAGTATTATTTGCTCAAGGGTTGCCTTTGCCCTTTTGTTTAACGACGTTGGGCCCATTGCAATACCTTTGTCGCCGTTATTTTACAGCGCTCGGCAAACAAATGAAAACACAAAATAAATAAACAAAAAGAAATGCAAAAACTTTTGCACTTGAATTGCGTGTAATAATTTTTAATTTTAATTTTTAGTTCGTTGTGGCGGACAAATTTCGCTTTGTTTTTTTTTTTTTAACCACATTTCGCTGACCACCGCAGAAAGGGCAAGAATGTAAAAGCGAATGTACTCAGAGATAAACATTTTGTTATTACGCGGCTTTCACTTGAACAAAAGACTCTAGTTGCGGCCTCTAAACATTAAGAAATAACAATAGCTGGCTGGAGTTTGACAGAATTTAGGTAACTTTCATACATAGATGTTTGTTAGATGCTATGTTGCGGCATATGAGCTGAGCTGAGCTGAGCTAAGGATGCCTTGCAAGAGGCGTGATCTTTGAAGAAGGGGTCTAAACTGGGTCCAGAATGAGAAACTGCAACTTAAGGTACCTTCACGCACTTGAATTCATCATTAGCTTCTATTTTGTACTACTTTTATTTCATATTTGAACATAGAGCGCAGCTCGCGCATAGGAGAAAGCGAGCAGCAGGAGAGCGATCATAGGGAGATTGACACTCTCTTCCTCACAACCATAACATCAACTGCAGCTCTTTACAGTGGTAATCGCTTACAATGTACAATAATTAATTTATAATTCAGTCTAGATCATATGATAATGTTAGCATTATCGCAGGCAAAAATGTCGCTGACTTCGATGACTCCAAGATTTCATTTTAGATTTATGTAAGTTTTTGTGTTAGTCTTTAGTATGGAACCAGTTAACGCTGTAAATGCTATAGCTAAAAAGCTTATTCATATATGAATATAGTCACATATCGGATTCTTCATATATCGGATACTTTAAATACTTAGCCCCGGTCATATGCTTAGTTCCAAAAATATTATATTATTATATTTGATGCTAGAGACTTGAAATTTGGAATACATATATACTTGAACAACCAAAAATCAATAAGATATTGCGGATATATCTACGCCCACTGGGGACGTGGAAAATCGTACAAATCTGTAGCTTTAGAGCTGGAAACTCAAGATTTAACGACTAAATTACTGTTGCCCTCCTCTATTGATTTGACAAATATATATAAGGTGCGCGAATTAAGTAACTGGGACAGTACGTCAAATTAAATAACAACTGAACCGATCAAGATTTTTCAAAAAAGTAAATTGGTGTTTAAACTTAATAAAATTAGCAGCAAGGATCAAAAATTGTATGAGCGTGGAATCAACTCTTTACCGAAAGATGGCAAAAGGCATTAGATCAAAATGGAGAATACATAATTTCATAAAATGTTTTAAAAAATAAAAAAAATCGTGTTTGAATTGCAATAAAAAAAACGAAAGTACTTAGTGATCGACCCAATATTTTATTATTGTTTTACTGTTGAGCTCTTAAGGAATTGCTAATTCCATGTAAGATCACTAAACAGAAAGCAATTGAGCTAGCATATTATTGTTTGTGGACTGCTCAAAATATTATGTTAATCACCAAATTTAACTGTGCAACATTTCAGTCGTACTACTATTTTCATGAACACAGCTTGTCATAACATTTCTATAGAACATATTAAGTACTCTGTCTATTATATAGACTTCAGTTCCCGTTGATTTGCTCTACTGTTGCAGCTATGCTTGTGCACTCGACCCTCAATTATCAAATTAATAATAAAATGGAAAAAAGGCTGAAGGCTGTCGCATAATTTGCCGACATGAACACGATGCTATTGAGCCCTGTTGACATTGCAAGCGGGTGAGAGCTGGAAATGAATTCCATTTTTTATTAATTGTGCGCTTTCTTTGAAGCTGTCCAAGGGAGAAAGGCAGGAAGGGAGGGCGGTAGGCGTGGTCGGTTGGAGAGACCGTCTCATTCAATGCAACTGGCCCAACTGCAATGGCACTTGATGAAGGCGCCGACAATGGGCTCGTAGCAACTGATGCGGATGGGGATGCGGATGCGGCTGGCCAGACGAGTGAGTGGCCATCCCATTGAAACACTGTCGCCGTCGTTGTCCCCGCTGCCAATAGCTGGTGCTTCAATAATTTGTGTGCTTTAATGAGTTGTGGATCGAGGGATTGGAGCTGGCTGCACGCTGCAGGCTGGACCTGAGCTGAGCTGAGCTGAGCTGAGCATTGCAGGGCATAAAAATAAATTTAAATCAGCTACATATTTGCACAAAGCTTTATTTGATTTTAATTGATTTTTTTTTTTGTTTTTTGCTCTTTGTGCGCTCTGTTATTTGCTTTTAATTTGCCAACACACCACACACACCACACACACACACACAATTCGTTTCGATTGGCGTCTCAGCTGGTGCCCGGACTCTGCTTTTATATAGAGTATTTGCCCATAATTCGACTGTTTGATCTGCTGAAAAAATATGTATGCGCGTATTTTAATTTTATTTGCTTTTTAAATGAAGCATCATCGGCCCCGGGCCATGCAGCTGATTGCGTCTGCGCCGCCGGCATACACAATCAGTTGTTGGCCAATCCACCGCCCATCAAATGCGAGCGAAGGCAACACAAAAACCATCCACAGAAATTAACCTCAATGCAAGCAATGCGTACGCTACCTAAAAGTATGCTATATACAACAAAAAATATATATATAAACAGCACAAAAATGAAATGAAATTTTATTTACGTTGTTTCTGCTGTTGGCCCGCGGCTAGTTAAGTTTTTGGCTTGTCGTTTGTTCCCCCCATCTATGTGTGTGTGAGTATCGTAAAATATTTGCGTTATTATGCTAGTAATTTTTTGCAAAGTTCTCTGCGCTAGCTACTCAATGCTGTGTAGCTCAACTTCCTGAGGTTTTAGTTAGAATGCCTTGGAGTTGGGGCTGGGCTTGGTCTTGGGGTTGGGTTTAGGGTTGGGCTTACCTTTCACAGTTCGCTAGCTCATTTTTATTTCAGCGCCCCCGGCTGGGATGACAAAATCGTAGCATACTACATGTGAGCAGCTTGTGCATTCCCTTTTTCGTAATAAAATGTCAAGTATTTGCTGGCAATAACAACAACAACAACAACAACTAACTCTGGCTACTGCTGCCAATAAAACTAAAGCAACTGAAGCATGATTTTTGCTACTTGGCAAAATATAAAGTTGTAGTTGAAGCGCAGCTCGAGCAAACCAAAAGAATGTCTGCAGCAGGCAGCTGTGCCTGGGCCTGGCCAATTAGCAGAGCTGCAACAATTTGTTTAAGCCAGTCAAGGCATATGCGCCCACTCCCACCCTCTCTAAAGTCGCTAAACAAGCAGACGAGCAGACATTTTAATGACCTTCGACTTCTGGACAATCTGTCGAGAATATGGCAACAATCGGGGCGTTAACGGATATTGGCTTAAAATGCCATAAAAACGACGTTGGGCGGCTGGGAGCGGGCACATTTATTGGTAAATAAAGTTCCAGTTTCCGTTTCATGGCATCAAAGTTAATAAGAAATTGAATCAATGAAGCCGAATTGTTGATCTTTGCCTCAAGTGAACGAACAACTTTATAGCTGGTAATAAAAAATTCTAATGGGCCCGGCCAAAGGCATATGAAATCGCAGCCTAGACAATGCCAATGGCCCAACAGTGGATTTAATTAATTTTACGATACGAATTTGTAGCCGAATAAGAAAAAGAATATTTTGACAGACTAAAGAATACGTGCGCTGTCTGTGCAATATAACTAGAATTTACCTGTGCCTGCTGATAGAACCTTTAAAAACAAATAAGAAAACTCTAGTCGGTTTTTAAGCGATAACAATAAAGCAGAAATAGTTATCGATTTTTTAAAACAAACTTGATATGCGCGTGCTATACAGGGACCTACAAAAAAACTTCAAGTCTCTAGCTCTTATAGGTTCTGAGATCGACGTGTTCATACATACGGACAGACGGGCAGACAGACGGACAGACGGACGGACAGAGCTAAATCGACTTAGCTCATCTCCCTTCAATGGGTTCAGGGTATAGGCATAAGTTAAGTTAGGCATAATCTTTAATTTCTGCACAGAAACTTTTCAACTCTTCTAAATTAGTCAACTTGAATTATTAAAATTTTAACTGTTGTCATGTGAGGTGTACCAGCAGCAGGTGGGAGTATGTTAATTAGAAATTTCAGCTGCTGCTGCTGCTGCTGCTGCTGCTGCTGCTGCTGCTAATGATAGGCTACCTTGACTTGACTTGGCTTTTACTTGTGCTCTAAGAATATTAGACGCAACTAATTAATAATTAATAAGCATTGTCAATTAGTGGAGCGGGCACATCGAGCAATTTTTTATGCATGTCACAACATTTTGTCATAAAGTGATAAAGGTAAAGCACGAGAAATTCAAAAGACTGCGATGCCAGACCTTTTGTTTGGCGTGATTGTTATGCTCGGCTCGCCAGGCACCAGCTGAAGTTGAAGATGAAGATGAAGATGCCGCACGCATGTGACATAATTGAAAGCGACATGGCTGCCATGTAGCAATGTCGACAGCCAGCTGTAAGTCTGTGTGTGTGAGGTCGAGTCAGGTGCACGTTTAACTTTTGCTGTCTGCCCGCCATCCAATAGAAGATTATAATGTACGCATTGCCTTATTCAAAATACTGATAGCTATGCGTGCGTGTGCACGTGTCTCTATGCGTCTCTATGTGTGTGTGTGTCAACTTTTTTCTATGGCAAATTAAATTAACGGCAGCTGCTGCGCAGCGGAGCAGCGATAACAGGCATTCATGTTTTAAGAATTATACGAAAATAACGAAATTAGCATAAATAAACGGGGCTAATAGGATTTCGTTTGTAATTATCAAATTGCCAACGTTCAAAACTGCCTGCAAAAAAAAAAGAGAAAAGAAAAGAAAAAAATAATAATCGAATTAAATTAAAGATTTGACACACACATTTGCTTTAAGTGTTTGTGCCTGCCAGCCAACAAATAAATACATATATAAAAGGATATTTTTGTGCACGCATGTTGCCAAGTTTTTTGTGTGCTCTGCTTGTGTTTGCGTGTTTTTGATGGCTGGCTGGCTGGCTGGCTCCGTGTTTGCACGAAATTTATTGGCTTGCACGGCACAAATCGATTTCGCAATATTTGCGTATATCAATGCAGCTGCTAATTTGCTTAAAAGCATAATTAACAGCTAGCGAATGTCTGCACAGAGACCCACACACACACACACACACACAGAGAGGAATATGACACTGCGCTATTTTATAGCTTCACGTGCGTCGTAAAAAACAAACAAACAAACGCGAGGTGTAAAAAATACAAAAATAAAAAAAGTGAATCTGCAGAAAAAACACACTGTGTAAATCAGCGCAGTGAAAGAACAGCATCTACAACAAAGCGAACAACTACAACAACTACAACAATAGCTGCAACAACAACGTGCGCCACTCGTGGCGTATACGTAATGTATTTTTCGTATTTTTTGTTTTTACTTGAATGTTTTGCGGTTTTTTCCCAAAGTGTGAAAATTGCAACAGCAACAAACCCAACAACAACAAAAATAAAAACAAAATAAAATGCATAAAAACAGCGATTGGCATGCGCAGCACTTCTTATATCGATTAATCAAGCAGTGCTTTACGTTATTCCGATAGCCGGATAGTCTACATAGTCCTTTACTGAATACCACTGAACAGTAAAGCGTTTGCCATTCCGAATCTTTCACAATAAATTTTATTCTTTTTTGTAAAAGAAAGTCAGGACAATGTCAGCAAATACTCAAACATTTTGATCTTATGATGCCTTAAGCTGAATTTGTATTGTAACAATTTGAAGGATTTGAAGAAAATTCAAGAAATTATAATGTGAACTGATTGAATAGAACTTAAATAAACAAATATATTAATTGTTAATAAATGAAATGCTTTCATATAGACACATCCATCATATGTATAAGAACTCAAATAAAGTCTTTGGCAAACAAACGCTTTGAGCCTGTGTGTGAGCAAGCAAGCCAGCAAGATCGAGTGCTCTATACAACACGAGTGCAAGAGCAGAGCAGAGGAGTTTCATACCCAATCACAATACAATGAGAGCTCACGATTGAAAGAAGAAGAGCGATTAGTATAAATAGAACAGCCTGTGATAGTTGAGCGTTATTGTGCAAGCACGCAGTAAGGGTTCGTGTGCGTGTGTGAGATCATGTAGCAAAAACGATGACCAATCAGCATGAGTCAGAACAATTGCAGCTTTGAGTAGGAGTAGGAAACTCACTTCTGCTTGGTTGCTGAGTGAGCTGAGCTACCACTATAAAGAAAAAGCTGCATATTGAAGTTCGGCTTCTACCGAGGCACAATATAGTGAGAGCGCCGCGATTGAAAGAAGAAGAGCGATCGAGCTGTGCAGAAGTTTCTGACAAATGAGGGCAATGCATTGTGTGCTCACGATTGAAAGAAGAAGAGCGCTCAGTCTATAAATAGAACTGCGAGTGGAAGAAAGAGAAAGTTATTCATGTGAGGAGAGCTGCAGATTACTGCTGTCTGCATGAAGCTTGCTTTTGATTGGTCGCTGAGTGAGCAAGCAAAGAAGCATAGCATGAAGAAAGAGAGCTGGCAGTATAAATAGAGCTGCGCATTGAAGCTTGGCTTTAGTTGAAGCTGCAAAGTGACCGAGTGAGCATGGTGAGAATTGATCATTTCATTAAACTCACTGTTTATTTATAATTTATTTTATATATTGTTTTTTTTATTATTTACTTATTAATTATTCTTCATTTATTTATAACTTATTTAAGCCGACATCATTTGTTTAACTATTTTCTAATTAGTTTGCTGCTGCTTGCTAATAAAACTCTAATTGTTTTTATTCCAACTAGACTAAAAACATGAAGATATTTTGAAAAATTGAATACTAATTATATATGTTTCCAATTATGATATTGCATTTTGTACTTCAAACTTGCCTTATCTTTGTACTTCACATTCAGTGTGCTCTGTTTTATTACATTTTTATAGAATGTTCTTAAATTCATTTTGGCGCTTATAAATTACGCACTTACCAAAACTTCGTGGCGCCACTTTTGCAACAAAATTTTATATTTTAATAGCTGACATAATTTCAAGGCAGCTGGGACGAGTGTAACCAAAAAAAAAAAAATTGGAATATGTATAAATTGCCCAAGTGGGTTAGGCGCCAACCAACCCACGAAAAAAAAAGAACGGAAAAAAAGGTTTCGGAGTCGGTCGCTTTTTCATTTCCATAATTTGCTTTGTGCACCAATTAAAAGTGATTAGGTTCATATTGCGCTATTTATATAATTCTTATTCCTTATTGCGAATGTTCGTTTTCGTTTTCGTGGCGCGGAGAGTAATGCAAAGCCGAAGCACCGCGACGGCTAAACCGACCAAAGCCTTTTAAGTTCCCTGGTAATTAGTTGCTGGCTGGGCTATGCAAATCCGTTTGTGGACTCCAGAGGCATGGCCACGATCTTCGACTACGCACCCACAGCCCACTGGCATCGCGTGCCAATGCACGTAAACGTTTACCTATAATTTTATGACTTTCTGAGCGACGGCATCGGTGGTAAACAAACTTTTTCTGTTGCTGTTGTTGGTATTATTGTTGTTGTTGTTGTTGTTTTCCCACCATTCCCCAGCAGAAAGGAACTTTTCTAATTATAATCTACATAACTTAAAATGCGAACAGAGGACGAGAGGGCAAAGTTTAACGCCAGCAACGCATGTGAAATTAAATTATAGCCTTATGTATCTCTGTGTGTGTGTGTTTGTTTGTTTGTGTATGGAAAAGTAAAAAAAACAGCTGTTGAAATGAAAAATAAATACGAGAAATGGCAAAAGTCTAGCAAATGGCAACAAATGCAGCCAAACAAACTGCAAAACTTGAACGGTTGCTTGGCGACCGTCTAAATTAAATTCAAAATTTTTATTGATGGCTTCATTTGCATGGCAAAGGCACAAATACACATCCAGACAAACACACAGTCACAGACACAATATACACACAGAAGTACGTGCTCAGTTTGCGTCGCACACACACTTGTGTGTGTGGCATTGTGTGTGTGTATGTGTGTGTGTGTGTGTGCTGCCAAGCAAAGTGCCTCACAACTTGCCGCGTTTATCCTGAAAAATCATCTAATCTGAGCTAGACTTCATATTTTTCTTGTTGCTAAGCTGCCTGCCATATGAATATGTATTGTATTGCAGTCATTCCTCAATCGAATATCTCACATATTTCGCCACTTAAGAAAAATTAAGTCATTTATATATCATTTTTTATATATCATTAATATTTATAAAATATTTTTGCATTTAATATTGTTTACAAAATTCTTAATTTAAAAAAATTAAATAATCTTATTTGACTAATATTAATATTTAAAGAAAATAAACATTGTTAAATATATTATATACAAAAATGATTAATTATTTTAATTTTTTTTTCAAATAAATTTTAAATAATTAAATAAATAATTAATTTCAAATATTCAAATATTTGCAGTTTAATAATTTCTACTCTAACTTAAATTTGTTATTTACATATATTAATATATTTTTCTTTCTCACAATCATCTTCGTATCATATTGTGACGTTATCGAGGCGAATGATATTTGTAGAGCACGTGCATGTGGGCGGGCGATGGCGTGTACAGCTAATGCTTTTTCACTTTGGTCCGGAGGCTGTGTGTCAAGTTTTTGGCCAAACACCCAGGGGCATATTTTAGAGGCTCATGTGACAAATTGCCCGAGCACGTGTATTGCATGCTTATTTCGATGTGTTTCGCTTTGGTTCTCTCATATTTTCTTTTCTTACTTTTTTTTTTTTGGTCATGTTGCCTGTCCGTGTAGTTGCCGTTTGCCGCGATGACAAATCCAATTCATTTCGTAGCTGGCTTACGTGGCGTATGCGTAATGTGTCTCAACTAAAGCTAATGGGCACGGCATGGCATGGCGTGGCATGGCATGGCATGGCATGGCTGCTGCCTACCTGGCTGATGCGCTGATTTCCGCGCATAATGAGCACCGAGATCGAGTAGCGAGCATGCCTAGAAATTGAAGCGCAATTCAATCATTTTTTATGGCCGTTTCCATGCCGCGCTCAAGTGAAAGCCAATCAAAAACTTGCGCTTCACAACAAACTGCTCAATGAAAAGGTCCCCCACAAACAACGAGCGCTCTGATGTGGATGCTGATGTTGGTTCAGCTCTGTGTGTTTTTTTTTTCCTGTTTTGCTGCCATTGTATTGTTGTGCATGCGATAGAGCATCAATATCATCTGCAACTGGCAACAATTACGCGTTGCCTTAATTGCCAGTCGCACAGCCACACCAACACACACTCAGACCCACGCACACCCACATGGCCGTTAACAAGCTGGCGGAACAGCAGCAGCAGCAGCAGCAAGTGACCTGTTCGGTCGTCAGCTGCTGCAACTGGGGCTGAAATCAAAATCATTGGTGTGAAAATAAACTAATTGAAGAAAAATTTCATTTGCAGCTGCAGCAGGCAACAGCAGCAACAGCAACAGCAACAGCCACACGGACCACGAGGAGCATGTTGACCCATCTTGTTGCATTTGACCCGAGGTCAAGTTGCAACATCGCTGTAAACGGAGACATGCGTACCGGACAGGAGACACAGCGTCCGTTCGTGCTTGTTTATCAGTTAAGCCCATGCCGCTGCCCGAGGTGCACGAACACAACAGCAACAGCAACAGGAACAGAAGCTGTAGCTGTAGCTGGAGCAGCCAGCCGATGCTGGCAATATTTTGCATGAACTGCCGACGGGCCGACCATCAAAATGAATGCATGAAAAACTACGAAATGGTAATGTGCCGTTGCCATGCAGCTCAAAAGCAACACCAACAGTGACACCACCAACATCAGCAACAGCAGCAGCAGCAGCAGCAGCAACTCGCTGAAGCGCATAGTTGTAGGCTACAGTTTTTGTGAGCCCTTTGGGCTTATCCTTGTCTGTTTATCTACCGTTTGGTGCCCGCCTCGAGAGCCGCTTACGCGTTTTCATTGCTGTTGCCAGCAGCAACAGCAACAGCAACTGTGGCTGTCGTTGTTGTTGTTGTTGTTGTTGTAGCTGCTGTTGCGTGTGAAAAATTGATGGACATGTGTACAGGCCGCAGACAACGACAGCTGCTGCCGAAGGGGACATGGCACACAACGGCAGCTGCTGCACGAGTTTTCAATTTCCCACCTAATTGGCAGCAAGTCAATTGCATTGCAAGTGCAGCAACAAAGCAGCTCATTGAATTCATTGCAAACATACGCTGTTCACATAGAGGGCAACAATTTCATTTTTATTTCCTTTTAACCAACTTCAATAGTGTTTTCCCACTAACTCTTATGTACTTAATATGAGATAATATCTATTTTATAATGAGATCTAAGGAGAAAATAGAAACTAAATGAAAAATTTTAATGATTAATTAAGAATCTAAATTAAATTTGTGTTTAAAAATTAAGTAATACTCACGAAATGTTAACTATTTATAAACAGATCACTGATTCGCCCAACAAATTTCTAAATTAATAGGATTCCTTAGCTTAATCAATTCAAACAAAAAATATATAGAAAATATAAAATTAAAATTAAAATATTAAAAAATATTTTTTTAAATAAAAAAAACCTTTTTATGTAAGATATCAACTAAAAAATAAAAACCTAATTTTAACTATAATTCTTTTTTTTTTTTAAATTAAGAGATTTGACTTAATGTCACTAAAGAAATCAGCTTGAAAGAGTCTCTGAATGTTGACATCATTCTCTCTCTATCTATCTATATGTATCTATCTCTGTCTCTCTCTATCTATATGTATCTATCTCTGTCTTTCTCAGTGTCTCCATCTGAGTCTCTCTCTGTGTATCTCTATCTGTGTCTCTCTATCAGTGTCTATCTCTTACTATCTCTACCTCTTTCTATGTCTTACTCTCTCTCTCTCTCTCTCTCTCTCTCTCTCTCTCTCTCTCTCTCTCTATCTATCTATCTATCTATCTATGTATATGTCTCTATCCCTGTCTCTCTCAGTGTTTCTATCTGAACCTCTCTCTGTGTCTCTCTATCTGTGTCTATCTCTTACTCTAGCTCAGTCTACCTCTTTCTATGTCTCAATCTCTCTCTATCACTCTCTCTCTCACTCTCTCTCTCTCTCTCTCTCTTATCTCTCCTTCAGTCAATTTGTTGCACTGCTAAACCAATTTCTTTTTCGCTGTGGCTTAAATTATGTTACTTTAATTGCCAAGCAAAATAGGACTCGGCCCACGATTTACATGAATCTCGTTTTCTTCTCACTCTCTCACTCGGCCACAACTGGGTCGCCGTAGAATAGCAACAACACCCACACACAGACAGACAGACAAAATGTGGCTTTTTATTAAAATCTAAAAACATAAATCTTAAAACTGAAAACTGAAAACCAAACGCAACGCCAGCGCGAAGGCAGACAACAGATGAGAGCGAGTTCGTGGTGCCAATGTTGGAGCGTGGCTTGCCTAGCAGGCAAGGCAGGCCGACAAGCCACCAAGCCACCAAGCCACCGAACCTAATTGAATTTTGAAATTCAAGTCGAAATTAAAAAATTACGAGCAAGAACAGCCGCCACTGCCGCTGCCGCTGCCGCTGCCGCTGTCGTTGCCTTGGCCAGCCCCTAAATAAACAGTAAAACGGAAATGTATTCGACAGGTGGAAATTGAGTCTGATTGAATTGTAAAATGTAGCATAAAATGTTGTTGCGCTTATTAATGTTTGTGTGCCGCAGCTGCTGCCACGCCCACACAAAACAAAAGGCCCCCCCCCAAAACAGAAGCAGCAACTGTAAACGGCAATGCCAATGCCAACGCATTCAGATAATTTATGCTTTTCGATTTTAATTGGCGCCATTTTGGAGCGTGTTTTATAGGCCCCTTTTTTGCATAATTCTTTGCCAGCATTATTTTTGTCACTAAAAAGGCGAAAATTATTGTTGCCAGGCGAGGGGCGTTCCACAAGTAATGCGGTTGGATATATTATAAAGAAAATATCATTTGATAGGTGAAAGAATTTATGACATTGATGTGAGGAGATACTCTATAAATTTTATATTATTATTATCAAGCGAGGGCTGCTTGGTTAGTATTGTAGGCACATATTGTATAGATGAAATATAATGAATTCATGAAGTTGTCGGAGGATATATTATATATATATATATATATATATATACTGGAGCTGTAATAGAGAGTTATTTGATGAGTTTTGTGTAGAGATTTGATGTATATAAATATAAATAAAATATATATAAAAATATACATTTAAATAAAAGTAATTAAGTAATATAAATTAAATATGAATTATATATATTTATAAATGTTTTATATATATTTATATATATTAATCATTGAATTATAAAAATAAATAAGAAACCATTGCAGCCATAGAGCTTATTGGCGATTGCTTGTTTCAATAAGATTTATAAAAAATATTAAATTAATTTGATGTTGTGTAGCTCAGATTGCAGAGTTTTAATCAATATTTCAAGAACATATGAATTATATATAAAAAGATAAAAATATATAAATAAATACATCTGTGTGTATATGTATGTATTACAAAATCAAATTGATTAAAAGCTTCACTTTAAATAGTTTTATATTTATATATTTATCGAATTCTGCTAAGATTTTTTGACATATTCGTGCATATGTAGAAAAGTCAGACTCGTTTGTATTATTTCGTCAGAGACTTAATTCATATATCAATCTATTTCGGATAAGTTTTCATTAATACATACAGAAAGCGCTGAGCATGTGTTTAATATCGATTTGAGAGAGCTTCGGATAGTTTTACAAATAGTTTTACAGAATCTTAGGAACTGCCCTTGGTATGTACGCGGCTCCACTCTCCATCGTGACCTGAATCCGCATACAGTGAAGGAGCAGATTGAAAGGCACAGTAGCAGATATAGTGATAAACTGGAAAGACTCCGGAGTATGCTCGGGAGACAGGCCTTTAAGGCGATTGATTCCCTTTTTCAAAATTTAATGTATATCACCAAATTTTTATGTTCAACATTTAAGTCGCACTATTATTTTAATGATCACATGATAACTTGACAAAATATAATACCTCTAAGGGAATATCTTAATAAGATTATGCAATATCCCAAAATATATAATTTACATTAAAAATGTATTCTTTAATTTTGCAATTTTGAATTCTTGCAGACCTCAAATCTTTGGATTTGCACTTTAGCCTGGATACGTAGAGTTCATTGATTTATTTGTCTTAGAGCTGTGGATGCAACACATTAAGCGCTGACATATGTATGTAATATATGCCTTTGGCTGTAATATATGATTGGGCTTTGTGTTTTGTGTAGCAGGATTCGTTCTCTCTCTCTCTCTCTCTCTTGCTCGTTCTACAGGACTTTTGGGCATATGTATTTTTATTAGAGCTATAATTGAAGTTTAACTGCGCATGTAATAAAGGCAATTTTAGCTATTTTCAACGCATTAGCGGCATAAATAATACAAGTCGAATGTGAATGTGCGACATAAAGACACGCTATATGGCTGGCCATTTCTCTCAGCGAAAGCTGCTTGAAAGGCAGCGAAAGTGGACGAAATGCGATATAGGCAAAAGGCAAAGGCGCAAAGCATTACCAATTGCTATGTAGGTACACAGTACAGTATTATTTATATAAATATGTGTGTGTGTGTGTGTGTGTGTGGCATTTTGCCACACCCATCAAGTAGCTGGTTGGCCCATGTATTGCCCGCAGCTCGACGCCCACAAACAAACGATGGCGACTTATTCATTGCGCTTGCCATTAAGGTGGCTCTGATGCGGTTACTTTTGCTGCTGCTGCTGCTGCTGCTCTGGCTGCTACGACTGTGATATATAACACGCTCATAATTGGTCATAAATCTGACAAATGTAATTTGTCATCACTCAGGCTGCAGCCAGGCGAGCGTGGCGGCATGTAGAATGGGCCCTCAGTTGGACTTGGCCACGCTTTGCTGAGTGCCAAAATGAAAAAGGTGCTTGACACAAAATGTCAGCTGGATATTTTTTATTACACAATCACAACACACACACACACAAACACCCGCACAGACACCCCAACACACGCACACACAGAGCAACGACTTTCTATGAGCGCCTAAAAGTATGCTCAAGCTCTTGAATTTTTCACACACACAGAGAGAGAGACACACACACAGCTTGGGCATAGCCTCACACGTAAGCCACAAAGTAGTTACTTTTTATGCTTTCCGCTTTTGGCCATTGTTTTTGCAATAGCTTTGGTCACTTCAGCTCGTAAATATTTTACAAGTTCTTCATTGCGCCGGAGGGTTCAGCGTTCCGCCTCCTCCCTGCGCCCACATTTTGTCTCCAGCTAACTAATTTTTGCTTTTATAGATGACGTACGACTTATTCGGGTGCAGGTTCAACATCTACATTTCATTATAAATGACTTTCAAAATGGCCTAAACGCTCTAAATGAAGTAACTGCGTGTGGCTGGACCGTACGCCCCTCCCCTCCCCCACCTCCGCCCACTGCTATTCGATTTTAATGATGATGCCACTTGGGCGGCAATCAATAAACCGTTGCAAATTTATGGAAATTAAGTTGCCGCATAATGAGTAAATAAGGCTGCTGGGTAGCAAATGTTAATATATATATATGTTAATATATCTCTTTATATACATAAATATCTTAATAAGTCTATGTATAGTGCGCTGTGGCAGTGAGTGTTTGTATAAAAGAAATTTATATGCATAGTAATATTTGTGGGATTTTTTTTTGCCAAATTATATTTCCCTATCCATAAATAGATTCTTTATTTTTCCTCATGCATAAATAGATCTTTCATAATCACCAGCCAAAGTCAATCAAAATTTATACAGCAAAAATACTTTGAAGTCTTTTCATTGCTATAGAAAAATAATATTTGTACTCATACCATGTCGTATTAATTATTGTGGGAAATAAAAAAGGAAATGCTTCAATAAGATAAAGTCCATTAAAGGTCAAGGTAAAGGTCGAGCCTTATGGCTATACAGGTGTAGCTAGCATACAAAAGTTGAGAGGTCAAAGCCTCTTGAACTTTGCCTCTTATGAGACTTTTCTCTGGGCGATTTATTTCTTACACAGAAAAATGGAATTATGAAATGTGCTGAGTTACACAATTTGTTAGCAATTAAGATTATTATTCAGAAAAATATATTTGTATACCCTGTAGCAATTGAAAATGTGAATTTGGGGTATATTGGTTGTGTGAAAATGTGGGTAGACCCCATAGAGTATATATATGCTTAGTCAGGGCGACGAGCTGAGGTGATCTACATATATTTATCTGGCCATCAGTTCGTCTATATACAAAAGCTGGAGGTTTCTGTGATGAATACACAATACATTAAATGTATTTCGAATTATGAATACATTTTAGCTCGAAAGTTATAACAACTATATATATTTTACGTTCTACATACTTAAAGTACTTATCATTAATTAATAATATTAAAATTAGTCATTTTTAAGAAATTTTTTTATGTGAATCATTCAATAACGATGAGAGGCGCAGAGAATATATGAATACAAATTATTTTCTTATTTATAATTATATTTAATGATTTTGTATTAATTATTATTATTTAATGTTTTTAAAATAATGCTTCTCAGATATTCGAATTTTGAGTCATAGCACTGGCAAGTCCGATACAAAAGAATCAAGAAAACAACTTTAAAATAAGACTGAGTAAAAGTGGGCACCCACACGAGAGAGAGAATTGCAGCGCAAACACCATCCAGATGGAACCAGCAGAAAGACGTTTAGCCAGGTTTGAGAGTCACGTGAGTCGCTTACATCAGAAATATATTCCGTTCGCCATCAACGGAATGAAAGTGAGAGGGTGAGCATAGCTGAAACGCATACGCAAACAACAGCAGATCTAAATCTGGCTGTGAATCTGCACAGCAGATCTGAAACTGCGTCTTGCATTCTAGTGCAATCCAATTCTTGATTAGTTGTTCAAGATGTTGAATACATTTTAGCTCGAAAGCTATAACAACTATATATTTTTAGTCATTATCATTAATTAAATTCATATTAATATTTTTATTAATGCTATCATTGAGTCTTTTAATATTGATTAGAGATCAAAAAAATCAAAAATATGAATAAAACTTATGATGGCTTTGGGCAAATGAATCAGGTCAGGTGCCTCTACATAGATGCTGCGCCGGCGGCTAAGTCAACTGGCCTGAACTTTCATCACCCACAAAGCCATTGCAAACTGCACTCCAAACATTTTCTATTACAACTCATAAAATATATAACTAAACGAAATATTTTGGACCAACTTGAACCAATATCCAAGAGCAAAATTAACCTTTGTTTTATTTTTTATTTAATTATTAATTACTTAAAAATGTTCCTTGGCTTTCGTAAACTACCTACTGCACTTATAGAGTATGCAACTTGATCTTCAAATCTCAAATTTATGCTATAATCAACTTTACCCTAATACTTTGTGCTACGTGCTATATCAGGGCCCAGCGATAAGCGAAACAATCATCCCATGCTTTTATTTAAGCAAATTTCTATTGATTGTTTGTAACGAACCCCAATGCCTCGAGTTTGTTATTCTCTGCTTTCTGTTGTTGTTGTTGTTTTTTCTTTTTCAAGGCGGCGCTGGCAATGCATTCTCATACTTGATTCGAGGCCTTTGATACTGAGGCTGAGGCATGCTCGGCAAATGGGTCAGCACAGTCGCATCTTTAGCCAGATCTTTGGATCACGTTGTACGTGACTATGCCTACTATATATAGTATATATATATATAGTAAGTCGAGCAGAGATCGCGTTTGCTGGAAATTTCTTCTTTTTTTTATAAATTTAGTTAGTCGTGCGGGGCAAATGAAATTTGATGCGACACATTTGGCAAATTGGCTCTGAGATACATGGGGAATAAACATACAATATATAGGTATATATATACATGTATGTATATATAATGATACATATATATATTTATTTTTTTTTGCTCCTGTTGTTTATGCTGCCTGGGCTCGAGAAAATCCGAGAATTTGAGTGCGACTCAATTGGCGGCAATTGAATTATTACACGACGACACTCATTCAATTTTCTCTGATATGGAGCAGGAGGGGGCGGACCAGGGCGGTATATACTATATGCACACACACGTATGTATGTGTTTCAGTCAAATCCCGCATTGTGTGACACGTAAAATGGTCTGACATTTGACATGACTGCAGCTATTCACCTGATGCCCTACTCAGAATGTCAATTTTATTTACCAATTCGCGTTCGATTTGAAATGGATCAAGTTGTGCGAAATATGTTTTCGTATTTGTTACTTAAATTAAATATTGCATTTTTTATGTATTTTAAGCATATTTGACACACTTTTCTTTAAGTTGTAAAAAAAAAATATATACTTTAAAATATATATAAAAAACAAGTTATAAATTATGATTTTATGAAATTATGTATTCTCCATTTTGATCTAATACCTTTTGCCATCTTTCGGGCAAAAGATTGATTCCACGCTCATAAAATTTTTAATCCTTGTTGGCAAAAAACTGACTCAAGTGGTTTTTGACGTCCTGATTTGAGGTGAAGGTTGTAGCATCCAAAAAATTCTGCAGAGACCGGAACAAGTCGTAGTCGGAAGGTGCCAAGTCTGGAGAGTCTGGTGGGTGTGGTAGCACATCCCATTCAAGCTGCAATAGCTTTTGGCGAGTTATCAAACTTGTATGGGGCCTCGCATTATCCTGGTGGAACACTAAACCTTTTCTATTGACCAATTCAGGTCTCTTTTCTTTGAGTGCATCACTTATTTTGTCCAGCTGATTGCAATAAACTTCAGAATTAATCGTTGCTTATAGAAATACTTTAAATAAATTGTCTCATTAATCGTAAAAAGAAGAGTTTTAAGATCATATAAAAAAAAGAGTTTAAAGATCATCAACAAATAAGCTCGCACTTAAAGTAATCCTGAACTGCCCGTCTATTTATATGCCCCACACGTGGACATGTAGCGCATCGGCCCACGCATTTGATGATTTGCCAGAGATATAGGCGCCTAGCTGCTGCCTTCATGCCTCCAGTTTGATTGTGCTTATTGCCAGGTGCAGTTGCGAATCTCTGAAAAGTATGAAGCAATCGTATACTCTGCTCTGTGTGTTGCTCTTGACAGCCAGCCTGGCCGTGCCTAGTGCGGCACGTGGCGGCCGTGGACGCGGCGGTGGCTCATTCGGTGGCCTATTCGGTGGCTGGCGTAGCAAATACGGCAGCAAGTCGTCGTCGTCCGGCGGCGGACGACGCGTGGTCAGCGGTTCGCCAGTGCACACGGCGATGACGGTGCCCAAGTTGCCGCCACCGCCACCGCCGCCACTGTCGACAAAGGTTAAACCACATGTGGCCAGCTATCCGCGTCAACAGCCACCGCCGGGCTATGGCTATGCTCCTGCCGCGGGACAGGGACAGGGCACGTACTATGCCAATGCCCAGGCTATGCCTGCCGGCGCCTTCTACTACGCCCAGCCGCCCACATCAATGGGCATGGGTTCAGGTGAGTGGCTGCTGCAGCGCACTAATGGCACTTGCTCACAGCTCTGTCTGCCTTCAGGCACAGGTTTTCTGACTGGCCTGCTGGCTGGCCGATTGATGGACAACGTGCTCTTCGGCCATCGCCAGCATGTGTCGCATGTCTACCATCAGAATCAGCAGGGTCAATCAGCTTCCGGCAATGGTCGTGAGATCATAATTATCAATAATGGAGAGCAGCAGGCAGAAGGAGAAACGGAGCTGCCGCCCAATGAGTCGCTCAGTCCAGAAGACGATGTTGTCTCCCCGGACAATCCGCTCTCGAAAGAAGGGGAAGAGCAGCAAGGGGACTCCAGTGAGGAGGCAGTGAATGCTACTGCACTGCCCGAACCACCAGCTGGCGGCATCATCTGCTTTCCCATCATGCTAAATGAAACGGATCCTCAGAACGCAGAGCTGGTGACTGAAGTGGAGCGCGTGGTTTGCTTTCCAGCGCCGACCGCAGATCCACAATCCGCAGATTGCCAAAATGATCCCATCTGTGTGCTACAGTATGGCGGCAGCACCACCAGCACAGTGCCACCAATTGTTGCAGGCGATATTGGTGGTGCAGCTGAGGGCAGTGATTCCCTGGATGCATCCACTCCCTCGGCGGATGTTGATGCTCCACAGGATTAGTCATTAACTTAGGCTTTTAAGCTAAGCTGGAAATAAATATTCATTTAATTGGTGATTAAGCTAAGGGAATTTCTTGTTATCTTGAAAATGTTTTTTAATCAAATATTTAAATTAAAATATGGCAAATAGAAATATTAACAGAGTATTTAATTCTGCAACACTTGCAAGCTTTCATCAACAGACAAAAGCTTACTTTCAAAAGCGCGCTCAAGCTTTAAAAGCTATAAAATACAATGTTTTTTTTTGCCATAACGGAAACTAGCTTCAAAGTAGTTGGCGCGGCAGCGTATAAATGATGACAGTTGTTCCTGGACTCACGCCAACAACAACAACAAGTAGCCACAACATCAACAATAACAACAACAACCACAGCAAGGCCGCACACAATTGTAATACTAGCAAAAACAACAATTGCGAAGGCTCAGCGCACAAACTGAAAGAGAAACACTTCGACGACAGCTTCGGCAGTGGCAGCGGCAGCGGCAGCGACGCCAACTACGACAGACGTCGCGTCGACCACAGTCATAAACTGTTAAGCACGACCACCAATACAAAAGCAATTACATTCTGCATGCGTGTGTGTGTGTGCTTTTGTGTGTTTGTGGATGTGGGTGATGATCCAAGAACACGAATAAAGCTCACTTGCGTTCATTAATCCCGCAAAAACAAGGGGGAACTGTAATAAACAAAGTTGCGTCGCGCTCACTGAGCATCAGCGGCTGGACAGAGCCAGGCTAATCATTCACAATGTTAAAACTTAAAAATAAATAAAAAAACATATTTGAAAAATAAAAATTTGTAACAAAATATGTAAAATAAAATATGAATAACAACAAAAATAATAAATAAATTTAAAATCTGGTATATAATATTATAAATAATTTAATAATAATATTTATTCAATTAATTATTTGTATTATTTCTTTATATTATTCATTTATATACATATGTTACAAAACATTTGGAAATTTGCAGCTTAGCTTAGTTTTTAACAATAAACTTTTTTTATTTATATACATACATACATATGTAAATACATACACACTTACGTACTACGTATGCATGTAGTAGTCAAGATTCTTATCAATCAAGCTTAATCACGCGAGGTTTGCAAATTCATATTTCTATTTACATTTAACTGCGTAGGTTGGTTAACTAGAGTGCGTGAATGATATCATAGCATTGCGAATGCAGTAGCAGCAGAGCTGTCTGACACCTACATATCTATCTCTCTCTCTCCAACGAGCTGGAAGCTAAAGCTAAAATTAAATAAAAACGGTAAAACTAAACAACTCCCATGGGACATAAATCACAAACACACGCAAGCAGACAAGAGAGGGAGAGAGAGAGAAAGAGAGAGAGCGGGAATGAGAGCAACCAGAGATGACAAATACAGCAAACGAAATAAAAATAACAAAAACAATGACGACAACGACAGCAGCAGCAACAGCCGCAACAACAACAACAACAACTTAACGAAAGCACACCAACAAGTTGCGGTCGCCGTCGCAGTCGCCGCCACCACGTTACGCTCGCGGTCCGCGGCGAGCTGAACAAAAAAAAAAAATGCTCAACCGCATTTCAGTTGTTTGAGAAACTTTGCACGGAACTAAGCACGAGCGCGGCGACCAAACGAAAGAATTAAACAATATTAAAATCAAGTAAATACATGGCATAGTAATAATATACATTTATACATAAGTCAACAACTGCAAGAACTTTAATATCAATAAGTTTATAAGTGCACAGCAGTGTGTGGCAAAGTGCAAAAACCGGTTCTTGTGCAATACTGTTATATATTTGTATGTACTTATATACGTATATATGTACATATATATGTATATGTATATGTATGTATGTATGTATTCTTAAGCAAGTGCATCAGTTGAACTAGAGTTTGTTCTTTTCGGCCAATGAGCAAAAGTATTATTCAAGGTCAAGCATATAAAAACAATGCAAAATGCATAAAAAATTGCAAATGGGCATATATACATACATATGTATATACATATACATATATACCTATACATACATATGTTCATATATACATACATGTGTATAATGCATATTAGGACTTGGCAGTCCAGACAAAGCAAAAGCTCCAGCCAGCCAATTAAGCAAAAACACAAACGCAATACTAAATCAATTGAAGCTTTTTAACATTTTTATATACGAGTATGTCTATACATATCTATATACCCTATGAGTTCAAGTGTTTATATATGCTTCAAAATATTTGAATAAGCATTATTTGATATTGAAATACTTTTAAAATATCTCAATTTTCGCATGTACTCAGTTTTTATCAGTTATCTTATTTTTTATCATTTTAGTTAGTATTTGATATTGAAATACTTCTAAGAAAACCTTAATTTTCACATTGCTTAGTTTTATCACTTAACTTTTTTTTATCATTTTAGATAGTATTTATCTAAGATAGTATTTATAGCTTTAAAAAAAAGTTGAATGTGTTATTATTTTTAACATTTACAAAACTTTTTCTGACTATTCTAAATAGCTTTACAAGCTTTAGCAGAACTGTATAAGATGATCTTCCAAAAGTCTTGTGTGACAGATAAACAACTCAATCATATCAAAAGCTTTTTCTAAGCTAAGTACTTAAAGTGGACAAATGACAATTTAAAATGATTTATTTCAAGTCTTTGATATACTAAGATAAGAGTCCAACTTGTGATTTATTTTAAATAGCATTCAGAGCAGAGTCAAAAATATTTATATATTATTTTCCTTTAATTTTCCACCAATGCAGTCATTCATATAAAAATGTCAACAGCAGAAACAAAATTTGTTTTTATATTTATTTATGATAATATTTTCGTGCACTCAAATGGTTTCTTCATCTGTTTTGTGCATTCAACAGGTTTGTCTAAATTTAGTCAGTTCTAAATTTAGTTTTTTTTAGCCTCCGCTTGTTGTCGCACGTTTTACAAATCTAGGGGGAACTTTAGGGTCTGTAAAAAACTAATGGATTTGGGTCTATTACCTAAATGGTTTTATATCAACAACTTTTGAGAGATTTTAGTTAGTTTTTGTCAAAAAAAATGCGTATTATAATTTGAAAAATATATACATATAATACAAATTAGTATTTATATTATATATAAGTGTATATATACCTGACTAATATTACCTGTCACAGCTGTTTCTAAATTAAACTGAAGTTTGTAGTCATGCATACCCGTTCCACATGCGGCCAACAGCTGACTAAACAAACTGAGCCATGAGCCATGTTTTGGCTCACCCGCGCATTACGAACCGGTTAGTAATCCACTTTTGGCAGCCCAATTTATTTTACGTCTCCTTTTAGCGGCCGAATTTTTAACTCATTTATATTTATTTTCTATTTTTTTTGTTGCTATTTTTGATTCGTTGATTTTTGACGCATTTGATGTTTGTATAACATTTGCTTTTCTCTCGAAAGTTAGACAATCTTACATAATTATTAAATTTCCCCAGTTCCACTGAAAAGATAGCAAAACAAAGCTTCAAAAATATTTGAAAAATAATGTAAAATATAAAACAAAAAGTAAATAAAATGCTTTGATTCATAATATTTACGATTAGCCCAGACACATTGATGTACTTAATAAAGCCATGCTTGACTCTTTGAACCTGGTCAATGATAAGCCTCGAAATATTTGCCATTATATTGCGTATATAGCACAATTTGCATATTGAGCGATTAGATTGCCGATTTCCATGAAATATTTTTAAGCAGAATGAAACGTCAAACTGAACAAAATAATTACCACAATTTTCGCTCGCATCCGCTGACATCACAAAATAACTTGCTGGCTCAATATGTGTAGATGGATGAGTCATAATAATAATACATTTTGCAGTAAACAAATGCAGTTTATTGTAAACAATTGTCTGTTGTGGCTTCAGTACAGAGACTGCTTCAAACTATTTACATGCATATCAGATGATATAGATACTGTATATATACAATATATAGATGTATATATATGATATAATGGTATATATTATAAACTAAAACCGCATGAGCTCGGCTTGCAACAGATTTGTTTTCTTTGTTTGTTATTTCAGTTTTGTATACTGCTAGACTATGACAAATCATTTAGCTCATAGATTATATATGGATTAGACATAAAATCACTTGTTAAATCTTTTGCATTGTTTGCTCTTTCTATTTTCTGTAAGACGACATTAGTAAATACCCATTAAACTCAGCTGAAACACACATTGAATGGGTATATACTACTATTGTATATTGTATTGTACTATTGTTCAGTTTTAAACATGATTAACTTGCTTTTGAGCAATCATCAACATTTCTTGCTTAAAAACAATTTAAACAGAAAGTACATTTAATTATTTTAATATCTGATTCATTGGTCCACAAATTCCAACTAAGTAATTTGTATTTGTGACACATTTAAGTTAGGCGAAAGTAAAGATTCTTTAAAACAGTTATTTCTTTGTCATCTTATTTTCTGCTAACAAATAAAATGAGTTGAACAGAAAGTCAATTACTGGGCAAACTTTAAATGCTAGTTAGTAACATATTAAAATTGGATAGAGCTTTAAAAGCAATATGCTCTTAATTGCTAAAATACTAATACTAACTTACTTAAATAATAAAATTGGATAGAACTTTAAATAAAATACAAAAAAAAAAAAATAGAAATAAAATTCAATAAAATTCAAAATTTTAAATTATAAATTTCACTAAATCAGGCGTGTTTCATATTTTACTATTAGCATAACAATATGGTATATCCATTTATATATAAGTTTATCCATATATAACAACAAAGAACCTCCATATAAACAAGTAAGAGTGTTCTAGTCGAGACTGCTCGACTAAGAGATACCCTGAACCCTGCGAAGATGCGATATTCAAATCATTTTACGCTTCTTTTATACATATGTATGTATATACATATATATAAACAACACATACACACACACACACATGCACACGCACGCACAAGCACTTTCTCTGCTACTGCGCAGTTTATGCAGCGACTGCGCGCGGGCAGCGCTTGGGCTGCAGTATGGGCTATATTTTGGAAACTTATTTGTTGAATAGGTTTGCTTCTAAATTGACTTTCGTAATCAAACTTTTACAGCGTAATAATGCCATTTATATGTATGTATTTGCCAAAGCACAAGTCTCTAGTATTTGAAATACGTTTTTTTAAATTTGGGGAGAAGGGAGCGTGGTATCCAAAATGTTTGTATTCATTACACGGATATACACAGTAAATCGGAAATCTATAGCTATAACGGTATTCAAAAACGAAGAAAAGTTATCGATTTTTATCGATAATAAGGAAATGGGATGAGTTATCGAAAAAATATGATAAACTCGTACTGCGTAGGTTATACACGAGTATACATTTCAAATTTCAGACCTCTAGTTTTTGTGGTTTGCGGATCGCTGCGTTCACACGGACGGACGGACGGACGGACGGACAGACGGACATGGCTATATCGACTCAGTTTGTCGAGCTGATCAAAAATATATATACTTTATGGGGTCTGCCATGTCTCCTTCTGCCTGTTACATACATTTTCACAAAAACATTATACCCTGATTTCCCATTTTCAATGGGTTCAGGGTATAAAAATATCATTAAACTTAAGAATGCAACGCTTTTGTGTGCTTTTAGCAATCAATTAAATTTCAAACAATTTCAGAAATGCCCAAATTTATTTCTGTTTTCAATTAAGTTGCCTTTAAATTTTATTTATATATTATATCATTTATATGTATTTGAATTAATTGAAATTTATCTGAATTTCATTTCACTTAAACTTCAAAATAACTTATACAAAATATCTCTGCTAACTGTACTACAAAAATAGAATATTTTACGCAAAATATATGGATTTGGGGCATGATCAAAGTAGGCAACTCAAAATGAGCCCATTTGCTGAGATTTCTACCAGACTTGGTTCACCTTGTAGCTGGAAAGCTGAACTCGAGTAAAGTCTTTTAATGCTAGGGCGTGTATTAGCCGGAAAAAACCAAGCACTCTGACCATATATTGATTTCAATACGGTATAGTACTTATAAGTCTGTAAGCTAATGTCTGACCTCAGACTGTAGAAGTGCTTAAACACCAAAAAAAAAAAAAAAAAACAGAAAAGCCAATGGAGTGTAGCCACGCGACAAGCCAAGCAAATCGCCAAGTTCGTTAATTATTGTCATGGATAACGCGCCCCCAAATTGGGGCAGACACCCAAAAGTGGCAGTCCAGGGCGTCACATTGCGTCAGCGTCAAATAATTGTGCTGTGCCCCAAAAACAATGACGCAAATACCTAGAGAAATATGTTATATATAGCTAAGTTTATATAGAACAAATAACTCTTAGCTCTAGTAATAATACCAAAATGTGAACTAAGCGTGAATTGTCAGAGGTATTGGATCGTAGTACATCTGGGCAACTAGTGGGGCTATCATCAGCGCAAATTGAATCAATTGTTTATGCAAACAACAAATTAAAGCGCACGGGACAAATGAAGAATGACAACGGGTGGGATCGTGATAGGCAAAGGCTATATAATTTACATGTAAATAGTGATGGGTGGGCAAACGAGCTAATACTCGATGAGTAATTATCGATTGAATACTGAATAAATAAATAACATTAGAACTGAGAATATACTTTTAATTAATTATTTAAATATTTATGATTGCATAACTGACTGAATAATTGATTGATCGAATTTTCAAAAATATTTCAAGTAATAAGTTTATGTTTTTGCTTCAATTCTTAACTATCGATAACATATATAGATGGTTTTTAACTTGTCAAAGATTTATAAAATAATTTTACATATTTAAAAACATTTTAAAGTATTCAAAATATATTATTATTTAACTAAATATGTTAATTTATGATTTTCTTTTTTATTTATCAGTCAAAATATATTTTTCAAATATACTTTTTACGCATGTGTTATCGATATTGTCTTGTTTGTAGGTCCACAAATTAAGCAATTTTAACTAGAAATTGCATAAATATATATTCAATTAAAAACATATTTTAAAGTATTATTTATTAGTAGTAAATTTAACTAATGTATTTATTTTTAATTTTTTTATTATATTTTTATCTTTTTAATTTAATTTTTTTATTGATTTTAGTATTTGAATATTTAATTTTCTGTAGAATAATTTTAATTATAATACCTAAATTTGTTTTGTTTAGTATTTGAATTTTTTTTTTCTGTAGAATAATCAATTTGTTTTGTTTTTTAATGCTATATATTTTATATATTATTTTATATTATATTTTTAATTTATTATTTTCGTTAAACTATTTAATGAATATTTTGTTTTTTCTTATTATTTTATATACAATATATTTTTAGACATGATTTATTCACTTACAAAACTATTTTAAAGTAATTTTTTTTTAGGATTTTCCACAATATAACAAAAATATTTTAGATTTTTGTAGAAATTTTTTAATATTTATTTAAAATTTTTAAAAAATTAATTTTTAATAATTATTTTAAATTTAAATTCTTGAAATAATTGGTTTAGATATTTGACTATAAAAATAAAATATTTTTGATTTTTGTAGAAATTTTTTAATATTTATTTAAAATTTTATTAAAAATTAAATTTTAATAATTATTTTAAATTAATTTCGTTCGTGATAAATATAAAATATTTTAGATTTTTGTAGAAAATTCTAAAAGTTGTCGTTTCCTAATCATTAACCGAATGATTTGTCGCCGTGATTCATCTAAATACAAATTGAAATATTTTGATATATTTTTGCCATCCCTAGATTCCTTATCGCTGATCGCTGCGCACACAGCCACAGCACAGGCAAATCAGTGTGTTTTAGTGGGGTATTTTTATTTTATTATATTTTGCTCTCGTTGCGCGGTCCACTTGAAGCTGTTGATAATCTGTGAAGCTATTTAAGCGTTCCAGGCAGGCGGCAGCAGCTTAGTCAAAGTCAAGCGGCCAAGCAGCATACAGAGATTGTTTTCCAACTAAGCGAGACTAACGTGTGACTCTCTCTCTCTGTCTCTCTCTGTGTCTCTCCATTGCAGCATGTCGCAGAATCCTCCCTGGCGACTTAGCAGTTGGACTCTACTATTGGGTCTGCTGATCCTGTTGCTGGTCAGCCCGGACGCCCAGGCCAAGCGCTGGTTTGGTGGCGGCAGCAAGAGTCGTTCGTCCAGCTCGAGCAGCTATTCGGCGCGACGACCTTCCTCCTCATCATCGTCATCGTCATCGCACTCCGGCTATGGCCATGCGGACAATACGCGTCTCAGCTACGGCGGCAGCCACGCACAGCCCAGCAACACGCACCACTCGGTGTCCCGACCAGCCACGGCCTCGCCCATAGGCTGGAATGTGCCACCCAAGGCCCAGGGTCCGCCGCCTGCCTATTCCGCCCACAATCCAGCCGGTGGTGCTCACACCAATGTGCATGAACCGCCACCAGCCTACAACCCGTCGTACAAGGCCAATGCACCGCCGCCCAGCTACTCGGCGGCCAACAGCAATGCGCGGCCAGCAGCTGGCAGCAGCAATCCACACTACACGCCCGCCAGCGTCTACAGGCCACGCACGAACTTCACTGGCGCTGGCGGTGGCGGTAGCTATCATACGCCCATTACGGCCACCAATACGCATGGCGTGCAGTCGAGCTATCCGGGCGCCACCTATCACAGCCCTGGACATTTGCCCGCTGGTGCCACCTACCATCCGTCTGGACAGCTGCCCGCTGGCGCCACCTATCACAGTCCTGGAGCTTTGCCCGCTGGAGCCACCTATCACAGTCCTGGGCATTTGCCCGCTGGTGCCACCTATCATAGTCCAGGTGCTCTACCTGCTGGTGCCACCTATCATAGTCCTGGAGCACTGCCCGCTGGTGCCAGCTATCATCCTGGCGGCTATGCACCTCCCGGCGCGAGCTATCATCCAGCTGGTCAAATACCAGCTGGCGCCAGCTATTATCCCAGCGGAGGTGTGCCCCATGGCGCCACCTACTATCCGCAGGCGCCCGTTGCAGCGATGCCTGCTGGTGCCACCTTTTTGCCAGCTGGCGCTGGACTACCGCCAGGTGCCACCTATTATCCGCAGGCGCCCAAGTCCTCATCCGGTTTGGGTTTGGGTAAGTACGGAAATCCTTCCTTGCCTGAGCTTCCTTAACATCTCTCTCCCTCTCTCTTTCTTTCCCAGGCACTGGTCTCATTGCTGGCGCTTTGGGTGGTGCCATTTTGGGCCACGCTCTGACGCCCACGCAGACGCGCGTCGTTGAGCATGCACCGATGGGTGGTGGCTATGGCGGCGGCGGCGGTGGCGGCGGCAATGGCGGCGGCGACGACAAGATCATCATCATCAACAATGGACCACCTGGCTCGGTGACCACCACAGGTGCTGGCTCTGGCACCACAGTTATCAATACGGGCGCTGCCCAGCCTGCCGTGGCACCAGCTGCCGCACCGCTGCCCATGCAGCCGGCAGCGCCAGCTGCTCCTGGCCAAACACCACTCGCTCCACTGTCACCACCAGCTGCGGATGCCGGCGCCGTTGTACCGCCAGCTGTTGGCGCAGCGGTTACTAATGCTGCTGCACCACCAGCGGTCACTAATGCCGTTGCACCACCAGCTGTGGCTGCACCAGCTGCAGCTGATCCGAATGCCGCACCACCCGCACCCGGTGGCATCATCTGTGTGCCTGTGCGTGTGCCCGAACCAGATCCGAAGGATGCCACCAAGACGATTGAGGTGGAGAAGATTGCCTGCTATCCGGCACCACCGCCAGAGGCAGCTGCACCACCAGCAGCAGCAAATGGCACAGCAGCCGCTGTGGCACCTGCTGCCGTTGCACCTGCTGCTGTTCCCGCTGTAGCACCCACATCGGACGTGGCGCCCCTTGCGCCCTTCCAGTCGACTACGCCGCTGACCGTGCCGGAGGGATCGGTGCCACTGGCGCCCTTGTCGCCTGGCGGCCAGCCGGATGTGATGCGCATGCCCGGCTTGACCTCGGCGCGTCTGTCCGCCGAATCGGGACTGCACGATGCGCGCAATGGAGAGAAGCGCATGTCCCAACTGAGCACGCTGTCCGCCCTGCTGACAGTGCTCGTGGCCTACTGTCTGCACTAAGCCTGTTCAAGCCAAATGGCAGCCAGTCAGCAGTGGCCACTCTCTATATATTTTGTAGGCTAAGCGAATTTCTGGATATCCATTTATGCATGTGCGTACGAGTACTCATAGTGTTTGTGTTAGATGTACATCAAATTAAATAAAACATAATTAATTATTAAATAATTTAGAAATGTGTGGAATTCTTATTGGAATATGGAATGCCTTCGAAAGAGAGTGAAAATAAATTCTTTGAAATAAATTGTAATAAAAATGAATAGAAATCATTTAGATTAAAATGTTAAAAGTCATTTGAAATTGCGCGCTTTAAATGTAGCCATCTAGTGAAGGCAGCCAGCAACTCACAATAGTAAACGCCATCTGCCGACAGCAAATAGAAGTATATCTTATGCAGCACTTAACTAAAACTGGTTAGTGCAGACACACATTCGTTAAGTTTTGGTAATAAATTTCGCTGATAAAAACTTAAGTTTGTACAACAACCTCTTAACGAAAGAAGTTGCGTGTTGATCGGGCGTTTGGGGTAACGTTTGTAAGCTCTTTGCAAAAAACACTAAAGTAGCCAATGCATGAACCACAAATTCTACTTGAATTTTCATCTGTGCAACGTGTACAAGCTTAACGCAGATATTTGGTTGGTGTGCAGACTTTAGCTGAATGCTTAATAAATAACCAGTACACGAACCATATTACTTACTTGAATAATGAGCTGTGCTTATGCTGTTCTTATTAGACATCATAAATAGCTAGCATACCAGCCATATTTCTTACTTGAATGTTGAGATATGATTATAGTGCTCTTATTAGATCTAATAAATAGCCAGCACATGAACCATATTTCTTACTTGACTGCTTGGATGTGCTAAAAGTGTTCTGATTAGACATCTTAAATAGCCAGTGCATAAACCATTTTGCTTACTTGAACGCTTAGATGTGTTGACAATGTTCTTATTATGCTATATAAATAGCCAACACACGAACCATTTTTCTTATTTGATTGTTAACATGTATTTCACTGTGCTTATTCAACTAGATAAATAGCCAATATACGAACCTTATTTCTTATTTGAACATTTTGATGCGTTTACGTTGTTCTTATAAAACTTTTTAAACAATTATATTTAAAAATAAATTTTAAATAAACAATTGTCAGAGCACAACTAAATTTCATTATTTTATATATATTTACTTATTGTTTTGCTTGCCAATTTCAACAACAAGTCCAGTCTCTCGCTCTCTCTCCAAGTTTTAGTCTATTTTCCCGCTCAGTTTTCTGTTATTTTCTGCTTCATCGATATTAATGATATTTAAATGTTGTTTACAGAAAACTTCTATTTGTTCCTTCGCGCATGCTGATAATGTACAATCAATAGCAAAACATGCTGCCAATACTTTCTTATAAACTTGCGGCTAACACCAAGTGTGGGCGGCGAGGGGGCGTGAGAAAAGTTTCCGATTTGGCAGCAAGAAAACTTTAATTTAATATTTAATTAATTGAGGCGAAAATGTGACAAAATAATTTTTATATTTTTATTTTTTAAGTATAGAAATATTATTTTTCTATTTTTTTTAAATGTGTAAAAAATAATAAATAAATAAGTATGTATAAATTATTTATTTTTTTATTAATATATACAAAGTTTTTTATTAGATTTTTTAATATATTATTATTTTTTAAATATTATTTTTTATTTAATATTATTAATATTATTATATTATTTTATATATTTTTAATATATTGTAGAATACAAATAAATAAAAATATATAAATAAATAAAAATATATAAAATTAAAAAAATATATATAAAATAAAAAAATAAAAAAATATATATATTAAGATCTATCAAATTATCTTCTCTTCTATCTAAATGCTTCTCTATATTTCTAGCTAAAATCAATATTAGCTGTCCGTTGTCCCAGCACCAGCTGTACCCAAGCGGCTCGAGCAATCCTATCGAGCAACACGAAGTAAATAAAGATCACGAAGCCTTCAAGTGTCGCCAATAGACAGAAGAGAAATGTTAAAGAATATCCCAAGTTGAAGTAGGCGCAAAGGCCAAAGATCCAGGTGAGGCCGAGCAGAAAGAAGAGCAGCAGAAAGAGTCGGAATTGCTGCCAGATCAGCTGGCCGTTGCGCTGCCGCAGCTGAGAGACTCTGCAGAGGATGCAGGCAAAGGTAAAGAAATTGGCGGCGAGAACCAGGCCGATGGGCAGGAGGACGCCATAGATCAGGCCCGCACCGGCCGGATAGCAAACCCATGCAAATTGTTCGGACATGACGGGCGTATAGGAGTGGGGACTGACTAGAACCAATGCCAACGTGGGCAGCAATGGCAGCAGCCACGCCATGGCAGCCACGCGCAGCACAACATTCTCCGTGCGAGCGATGAGCACTGTGACGTGCTTGCGATACTGCAGGTAGCCGACGAGCAGCATCCAGCTGAAGAGGAACAGCACAGCGTATTGGAAGAGGGCGCCCAGGGCGATGCATGGCCAAGTGTCCTGGTCGAAGGAGTAGTGCATGACCAACTCATTCACATACAGCAGCAGCATCAGCACGAAGAGCAGCGTCAGCGCCACGCACATGTTGAGCAGCAGCTTGGTCGCCTGCATCGAACGCCATCGCCTGGAGATGGCGGCCGTCAGCCAAATGATCAGCAGCCCGAACAGCGACAAGCCACAGCCAACGGCTGTTGTCGTATCGAGCAAGCATTCCAGGCGTTCCGTATACTTCGCATCGTAGAACCCGTAGAGGCAATTCCTATTCTTGTAGCTGGCACCCACCAGGAAGGCGAACTGCGTCAAGTGATTCGTGGAGCACACTACGATCGGATCGTAGGACAAACTCATCGTGTCGGTCATGATGCCTGTCTTCATCCAGCTGCCGTAGTTCCAGTAGGCGCAATAGCTGTTGAATTGCTGCCTCTTCCTGTAGGCCTCACCGAAATCCTCGTTGCGCAACAGAAACACCAAGGGATAAGGCAAGTGTGCTGAAATGGGAGTAGACGAGATAACAGGGATTAACTAAATAGGTAACTCCCGATAGGGTAGCTTAAGTGTTAGTTAATGTCTAAGTTAATATATTTGTCCTTAACATATTTATACTCCTTCATGAAGTGAAAAGAGTATATTGGCTTTGTGGAGTGTAAGTTCCGTCCGGCTTTCTGTCCGTTTTCTGTGCTTCCTTCTGTCCGTCCTTTGTTTACTCGTCTGTTCGTTTGTCTGTCCGTGAGTCTTTCTTTCCATCTGTTGCTTCGTCTATCCATTTGTCCATTTGTCTCTTTGTATTTCTGTCCGTCCGTTCGTTTGTCCATCTGCCTGTCTGTCCGTGCGTCCGTCAGTCTTTTCTTCTGTTCTACCGTCTGTTTGTCTGCCGGACGTCCGTCTTTCCATCCGTCCGTATATTTGTCTGTCCATCTGTCCTTCCCTCTGTTGGTTTGTCTATCTGTCCATCTGTCCATCTGTCTGTTCGTCCCTCCATCCGTCCGTCTGTCTGACCGTCCGTAAGCTTGTCCTTCCCTCTATTTGCTTGCATCTGTCCTTCCCTCTGTTGCTTCGTCTATGCGTCCATTTATCTCTCTGTATTTCTGTCCGTCGGCCGTCCGTCTGTCCTTTCTTCTGTTCTGCCGTCCGTCTGTCCTTTCTTCTATTCTGCCGTCCGTCCGTCTGTTTCTGTCAGTCTATCCATCCATCCGCCCATATATCCATCCGTCCGTCCGCATGTCTGTCCTTCCCTCTGTTGCTTTGTCTATCCATCCGTTTGTCTATCTGTCCGTCTGTCCGTCCGTCCGTCCGTTTGTCTGACCTTGATATACTCCACCAATTGCTGCGTAGCAAATCGGAATATATTGGTAACAGATCGCTATATATATGAACTTACGGGAAACTTGAGGTATATTTATGGAGAGTATATGACTGGCTGGCTTTGCCGTTTTGTTATCCGCGGATAAGTCAACAAAGAGGGCATTACTCGCATAGATGTTAAAAACCAGATAGGTAGCTCCAGCATCTTTGAGAGCTTCCCACAGTTCACTTGTCAAATAGGTGGCCGTTAGCAGCGCGGGCTCCTCTTTCAGCACGTCCAGACTCTGGTTGGCATAGAGGAAACGATACCAGAAGCCGTGATGTGGGCAACCCATACGTCCTGGGCCTGCCTTCGTGTAAACGGCAATGCCTGTGTAGGCATTGCACTCGGGAAACAGAAAGAAGACACTGAGAGCTTTACCAATCAGAGCCTGGACACCATTGTGCATGCGGACATCGACCAGCTGTTGGGTTTGGTCAACTGCTATGGGCTGATTGCAGCTCTTCAGCTGCGGCGCCAGGCCATTCGTGTAGTCCTCGAACTTGTAGAGCAGATCGTTGGTGGCATTCAGCTGAGCGGAGAGCTCCAGCACCGAGCTATTCGTGGCCATGAGGCCATTGTAGACGTCAATCATTTGGGTGCAGACAGCCACGTCCTTCGGCTCCTTGACCACTTCGTTGATTATTTTGTTGACATTCAAGACATCGACCGGCTGGATCTCCTGATTCTTCTGACCGATCAGATCGCTGACATTTTTCATGACATTTAGCGGATAGTTGAAAAAAGAAGAACGCTCTGATATCCCCATGCTGAGCTCGTACTGCCACTCGCTTAGACTTTGGCTCGCCCTGCCAATTGTCTGACTCGCGCGACAGCTGATATTTCCGTCCAGCTCCGCCCACTGCCCATTCGCAAGGCAGCGACGCACCACTGGCAGCCCGCTGCTCTGCACGCACAGCTCCTTCATCAATGCAAACTCATTGATGGGCGTGATTGGATAATAATTTGTGTACTTAGTGAGACTGATGCTGCCATCCGCGTTCTGGTGCTCATAGAAATGTGTGAATTCGATGGGCGGACAATGAGGCAACGCCGCGATGCACGCGACAAGGCTTGAGGCCAATAAAGCGAAGCTGAGCGAAAACATCTTGAGCCGCGAGCGATCGATGCAAACTAAACCAACGAAACGAGAGCAACCAGCGCAGTACAGTCACAATTGAACTTTTATTTTTAAATCTAAGTCATAAGTTGGTGTGTAATAAATATGTATATATATTTATTGAGAACTATGAGTGGACTTTAGTTATGTAAATAAATGAATATATTATATAGGGCGAGTTTTATGAAATAATGAAAAGAGCGCAATCTGTAGCTCTATAAAATCATATTCGCCTAGCTGCAACAATATTAAAAACTTACTCAAATTATTTTTAACAAGTAACAGTGCTCTAGTCGAGACTGCTCGACTAAGAGATACCCTGAACCCTGCGAAGATGCGATATTCAAATCATTTTACGCTTCTTTTATATATACATATACACAAACAACACATACACACACACACACACATGCACACGCACGCACAAGCACTTTCTCTGCTACTGCGCAGTTTACGCAGCGACTGCGCACGGGCAGCGCTTGGGCTGCAGTATGGGCTATATTTTGGAAACTTATTTGTTGAATAGGTTTGCTTCTAGATGGACTTTCGTAATCAAACTTTTACAGCGTAATTATGACATTCATATGTATGTATTTGCCGAAGCACAAGTCTCTAGTATTTGAAATACGTTTTTTTCAAATTTGGAGAGAAGGGGGCGTGGTATTCAAAATCCAAAAACTGCAAAATGTTTGTATTCATTACATGGATACACACAGCAAATCTGAAATCTATAGCTATAACGGTATTTAAAAACGAAGAAAAGTTATCGATTTTTATCGATAATAAGGAAATGGGATGAGTTATCAAAAAAAAAAATGATAAACTCGTACTGCGTAGGATATACACGAGTATACATTTCAAATTTCAGAACTTTAGCTTTTGTGGTTTGCGAGATCGTTGCGTTCACACGGACGGACGGACGGACGGACGGACAGACGGACATGGCTATATCGACTCAGTTTGTCGAGCTGATCAAGAATATATATACTTTATCTGCCATGGGTCTGCCATGTCTTCTTCTGCCTGTTACATACATTTTCACAAAAACAGTATACCCTGATTTCCCATTTTCAATAGGTTCAGGGTATAAAAATATATAATTAATTTGTATTATAAAATTCCTTTACATATATATTTATATACATTTATATAAATGTAAATAAATAATAACAATGTATATAAATATATATGTATAAGAATTTTATAACACAAATTAATTATATATTTAAAAAAATATTTTTAGCAGCTATGTCTATACTATATAGTTCAAAACAACTTACCTATAATTTCCCCTTGAGCAGCTATCGATTATTTGCAACAATTTAAAAAAAATCGATAACATTTTCATTTCATTTCATTTCATTTCAACCGGGTATTTCATAGTCAGCCACTTCTTAACTTCTTTATATTTATGCTAAAGTCAATTACAGTTCAACAAACATTATTTATATAAAAAACATTAAACATATAGTTGAATTCAAGTTTTTAAATAAATAAAATTCGCTCTTTTGATGCCAAAGAATTTTCTTTCAATTAAAATAATTATTTTTGTTACGAATTCATTCACTTGCTACAATGAATAATGATGACGAAATTGATTTGATAACGGATTTTACTCCGATTATTAAATTAGTTTGTATCCTAAATGTAATATATTAACTTATAGCTAAGTGAGTTATACAAAAATATTGCATATAAATTTATATAAATTTATATTTAAAAGAATTATAAATTAAAAATTGTATTAAATTTTATTATATTGTATATATTTACATTATTATTTATTATATTTTATATTTAAAAAAAAAGATATTTTATATTTATATATTTTTTTTTTAATTTTTCTTTTTTAGCTGGAAGAGAGCAGATTAAAAACTTGATTCAAAATCTATTTTATTTTTGTTTTCTTCAGCTGCGTAAGTTTTCTCTTATGCTATTATCTACACACACACACACACACACACCCACACACACACCCACACCCACACTCACACACACACTCACACACACCTATAGCTAGCTGCACTTGTAATGGAATCTATCTACTTCTTCTCTAGTTTTTTTTTTCTGTTAACTAAACCCACACGACTTAGACTTAAAACTTTGTGACAACATCAGCTAGGCAAAAATGGGCAAAAATAAGAAGAAGAAAAATGTCAAGAATTTATTCACTCAAAAAAGCGTCAATAGAACGCAGTTGCTCCTAATGGAAAATCTGAGCAGAAGTTTTTAGCTAAACTTTCTGTTACTTTTCTATGCACTTGCAATGCTGACGACGTTGAATTCGAACTTTTTGGGCGCTCTGGACACAGATTTGCCAAAACTTATGTGAAACACAAACTATGAGAAAGCAAGTTTATGGAATAAATACTAAAAACAAGAAGAAAAGAAAAGGATTTAGATCTTTGAATGACAATTTGACTTGTTTATGGGCGTTTGAAATGTTTTTAGAAAAAGAAAAATAAAAGTTGATAATTTAAAAAATATTTAGAACATATTTACATAAAATATAAATTATTAAAAAATAAATTATTAATTTTTTTAAAGTGAAATATTTTTTAAATATATTTTAAAATATTTTAAATATATATTAAAATATTTTAAATATATTTTTAAATATTTTAAATATATTTTGAAATATTTTAAATATATTTTAAAATATTTTAAATATATTTTTAAATATTTTAAATATATTTTTAAATATATTCTTAAGTAAAATATATTTTTTAAAATAAATAAAATGTATTTTTAAAATTAATAAATTATAAAAAAAAGAATATTTGTATATATTATTCTATAAGTTAATTAAATATTAAAAAAATAATATTTTTAAATATTATTCTCAGTACATTCTCTATTCTCTATTAGAAACTCTCTGTAGTTTATCCCTCAACTATCAGAACTTCGCTTGTTAGTTCAAAAACAAGGCTCAGGCCATTCACATAAATCCATAAATGTTTTGTGCTATATTGTATATTGATGAGAAAGCGATTGTATTGCAACTATTCCCGTAGGTATTACGCATGCATGCATAATATTTCCAGCAATCAGGCAAGAGGCAAGAGGCGAGAGGTAAGAGGAGCTACGACTCTGCAGCAAGCGGCGTATAAGTAATTGGCAACAATTGGCAGCCAAAAGTTGACTTGTTGTGGCCATCAAATGGCAACAGCATCAAATAGTCGCAAGTCATAAAAATTTATATATATATATATATATATATATATATATATATATATATATATATATATATATATATATATATATATATATATATATATATATATATATATATATATATACAAAAATATATATATATATATTCATATATGTTTGCTTGATATGGGCCATAAAAGCAGCAGCTGGGCTCAAGCGCTGTTTGATGGAACTGTTAAAGATTTTATGGAGCTGAAGGCAAAAGATGCTGCAGAGAATCAAGCAGATAATTTAGATTAACGTAGTCTAAATATATCGCAAAGCTGTGAAATAATAATCAGGCAAATAATTATTGCAGCAATATTAAAATAAATAGACATAAATATATATTTGATATTATTATTTCACAGCTTTGCGATATATTTACACTACGTTAGTATATATATATATATATATATATATATATATATATATATATATATATATATATATAGAACAGGCAGAAGAAGGCGTGGCAGATCTCATAAAGTATATGCCTATATTCATGGCCTTCAGTTTGTCCGTATGAACGCAGCGATCTCGTAAGTTATAAGGGCTAGAGACTTGAAATTGAAAATAAATAAATTCCCATATACCATACGCAGTATAATATGATGTCATAATTATGCTCTGCAATTTTTGTTAAGTGAGTTAATCTAGAACAAATAACTTCAGTAAGTAACTTACCAAAGTAAAGCCCATAATTTAACCTAGGCGCAGTCATTGCCGTCCTCATCGCAGTTGACGTCGCTGCCGCAGACCAATCATTCGCTGAGGCCATCTACCGGACAGTAGCCGCAACTGCAGTAGCAGCAAGCTGAATTTTAGCATATTGAAAGTTAAACCAATTTGAATTAAATGATACTAAATTTGGTAACAGTTTCATTGCTTCATCTTATACAAAGAATCAATCAATTAAACATGGTTTTATATATATGTAGGTGATTAAACTTCAGAGGAATAGAAAGCAGATTAAATAGACAAACAGTTATATGACATAGACGCAGTAGAAAAAATAAAACAGATAGACAAATAGACGTTCAGATTGAAAGGTAGACAGATAGACAAAGGTAAGATAGATAGTTTTTGAACCACTTATAAATATATACCTACATATATTATTTTATTGAAAAAAAAAAAATAGTTTTTTCAATCTTTCAGACAACTTTAAACTTTATGCTAAGATAGGTCATGTTCAGACTGATATACTCGTATTCCATCTCATAATTTAAATTCACAAAATGTTTTCTTGAATATAATTTTCTATTGTCCTTAAACTTAATAACACTATTCCTTATTAAAAACCAAATTTAATTTAATATATTTTAAAACTACTCACAGCACAGCAAAATCTATTTTTTGAACCTATTCGAGTTTGGCAAAAATAAAATCAAATTATTAAGCAACTCTCGTCGCACTTCAAAATATTTTTGGGTCAAAGCGATAAATGCTTATAATATCATATGCTGGCAACAGTAAATAGAAACAACAAGAGTAACAACAACAATAACAAGCCAAGCGTGCGGAGCATGTGATATAAACTTTGTTATGCGGGCTTCTGTTCCAAGAAGGCGACGGAACTGTTGCAAACGCGACCTCCGTCCTGCAGCTACAAAGTAGCCCAATTTGCATCCTAATGAATGGTGTGAAACTGTTTGAACTTGTGCTCCTATGTATGTGTGTGAGTGAGTGTGTGTGAGAGGTTGTGTGTGAGGGACGATGACAAATTCTCAACAAATTGCAGAGGAAAAATTCAAATGGTTGAAGCTAAAATGGGAACAGAAATTAGTTACATTAATTGCATTCAGAACTTTGGGCGGTTTCTCTATCGTTAAATAGAAGCAAATAGCTGAGATGTTTTAGTGCAGGCAAAGAGTAATCAATGATCGAACAGTTTATACCCTAGACAATAACTATAGAGCCTTTCACTAGAGACTCTTTGCCTAAATTCTATAAAATCTACAGGGTATTTTAAGTGTGTCATTCAATTTTAGAATTGTGCTGCATTTACTGCCAGTTAGCCACATCTAGTAGCCGACTAGTTAGTTCGCTTGGTCTGAGGTTTTACTTTCAACATGCACTGTGGAGAGTCAGACGAGCTAATTGAATTCGGCTGGGAAGGACAACAAATATACATAGATAGATATATTTATATATATATATAAATATATATATATATAAATTGTAAATAGATATGTATATCTCTGTCCACTTAGAATCAATTCGCTTAGGTGCAACAAGCAATGGCTTTGGCCAAGGACAATGGCTTTCAGCCTGCTTTGCTTGCCTGCCAGAACTTGGCCTTATAGAGTGTTTCAGGCACTTGTTCATCAAGTCAGCTGCTCACTCATTCACTTTGGCCTCCAAGCTGCACTTCCCGATGCATTCAGTTGAACACATTGCACTCGTATTTGAATTTTACTCGAAATGCATTCAGGCGTTGCACAAGGCAACTTTTAACCAAAGTCAAGGCAAACGAAACGATGCCTAACCAAAGTGGTCTAGCAGCCAGCACAGAGCTTCTGAGCATTGGGAACTTGATCTTAATGCGAGTAGGTTTGTATTGTTAAAGTGTTTGGCTCAACAGGAGCAAAGTCAATTGTTTGTGTTCGCTTGCAAAGTGGCAGTGTATAAATATTTCGTAATTTTCTGTCTAATTTTGATTAAGAGCGAGCAACAAAAGCAGCGCTGACATGAAACCATAATAAACAAATAAATATATATATAGAAATGTAAAAAAAGATTTTGATAAGAATAGATTAGATAAAAAATAGACTTGTCGCATATTTATAAATAAAATACAAATAAATTGAAAAAAATTGAATTTTGACTTTCCCGGCCGGAGTTCGAACCTCAGCTTCCCCGCATACGAGGCGTCAGTAGTTCTAAAACACCAACGAGCATCATATTTATTTGTGACACAACAACTATAATTGCTAGCAGCTAATCGCATTCAGTGTTAGAGCGAATAAGCAAGAAGCTTGTCAAGCTTTTTATTTAACATAATCAATGAATTAGAAACTCAATCAAATTTTGATACATGATTTTGTTTAGCTGTGTTGAGAAATAGAGGAAATAATTCATTAATTTTCTGCAGAAAATCACAAACATAACACAATAGCAATCTCGAAAGCATCAGACACATCTGTTCATCCACATGCGCATGCTTCTTTTTAATATTTATATGATAATTATAAACTCATTAACAGACTATAATGTGGTCATAATAATATTTAAAATTATCAAAGAAAAAGATAATTCATTTATAGCATACCAATTTTCTTACTTTATAAATTTGTGGAAAATTAGAATTCATATCGGCTTATTCTCATATTTAGTTTTTGGCAAGCAGTGCTCAACATCCTCGATAGTATAGTGGTTAGTATCCCCGCCTGTCACGCGGGAGACCGGGGTTCAATTCCCCGTCGGGGAGAGATGTGAAATCTATTTTTTTATATATTTAAATTGTTTTTTGTTTTTAAATTTCTATGACAATAAAATTTTCAAACTTTATTTTGAAAGGCTTTTTAAATTATAGTGAAGACAACGCATTCAAGTAAAGGGTTGAAAAATAAAAATGATTGTAATAGTTGATTTTTAGTTTCATTAAATGTTTAAGTATTTCACAGAAATAATTAAATAAACATTATCCGTTGTCGTTTTTATTTAACATTTCTTAAATCAAATAATACAAATTCTTTGTGAATCGAGTCATGAACTCAATGTAAATTTATACTCACCCCCATAAAGCGTATTTGGCAAACAGTGCTCAACATCCTCGATAGTATAGTGGTTAGTATCCCCGCCTGTCACGCGGGAGACCGGGGTTCAATTCCCCGTCGGGGAGAGATGTAAAATTCTTTTTATTTTTTATTTTAAATTTAAAATTAAAATATATATGAATTATTATATTATATTATATTTTAATTATAAATTAAAATTAGAAAATATTTTCCTGTTAAATGGTAAATTTAAATGCAAAGTATGGTACTTCTGGACATGTTTTTTGTATGTCATTTTGTTAAATAGTCAGCGTTTTTTTTTGCAAAATTTGAAAAATAAACACTCATTATGTACTTAAATATTGATTTTGAGTTTTTAGAAGCAAATATTTACTGATTAATACAAAATTTAAAAAAATGTATTAACATCTCCCCGACGGGGAATTGAACCCCGGTCTCCCGCGTGACAGGCGGGGATACTAACCACTATACTATCGAGGATGTTGACTTCGGCTTGCCAAATAAATTATTTGTGATTCAGTATAATGATAGTTAGTAAAAATTGTATATAATCGAGGCTTTAGTTTTGAACACAACAAAGTGACATGATAAATGCTGTTTACTGCATAAATTCGTATATTCACCAGTTAACTAGCCACTTTGATACATGGTATATTTATAGATTTTTTTCTTATCTCACACTGCAGCGCTCAATTGAAGCAACCCTAAATTTGTGATGCGTTCACAACTCTAAAAATAATTTAGAATAGTCTTTCTACACGATGTTATGGTTAGGGTGGGTATGCTTAAGAATAAAATTCTAACGTGCTCATTCAGAAAGATTGCATTTGGCAAGCCGCGAACAACATCCTCGATAGTATAGTGGTTAGTATCCCCGCCTGTCACGCGGGAGACCGGGGTTCAATTCCCCGTCGGGGAGGAAAGTAAAAATTTCTTTTTATTTACTTTTTTGTTATGTTCTATAATTTTGCAATTTTGAATTATTTTGTTTTCATTTATTTTATTTTTTTTTTAAATATTTAAAAATATAAATACTTCAAAAACTAAAAAAAAAAAACCGAACCTTTCAGAAGCCATAACTTTTTGCTTGCTTTCAATATTAAATTAGAGCGAAGAGTCAAAATTGCAATAACAACAAACAAGAGTTTTGTAGAATTTACAAGTTTCATACCACAAAGTTGAATATATTCTTGGCTGCCAACTGGTCTTAACAATCTTGATGCACGCATGGAAAGCGATCTAAAACGAAAATAGTAAATAGTCAGCGATGCAAAGGAATCAAGAAGTTATGGCAACTTAGTTAGTGTGCATGCTAATTAGTTGACACAAGTCAATTTAAACTACATACAGCAGCAGTATGAGTAGTTGTTGTGCCAACAGGCACGCTTGCACATGAAACTAAAGTTTTGGGCAAAGCTAATATAAGTACTTTAAAGATGATGCACGGAACTGCAAATAAAATTAAATATTTCTGTAATTTAAAATTGAAGAAAAATCTGATCTGATGATGTCCCAATTCACGCATTGATGAGCAATAAAGCAAGCATATGTTTCAAGTATGCCTTTTGCTAACAAATATTGTAGATTGTTTGCCATGTGGTCTGGTTCGCATTTTGGCCATCAATTAGTTGGTTAAAAGTTTCGCTGCTCTTGGCAACCCTTTCAATGCGGTTTCATTAGTGGCTAACTAAATGGATCGAGAACTGTGTCGTTGGTATTTTTTTTTTTTATTCAATCTTCGTTTTTAGCGGTTTTCTTTCTGCACTGCACTGGAAAAACTTGGCCGGTGCCAATTTTCTGTAGAAAAACTTTTCCGTCGCGTTCTTCTCTTTGTTGCGTATAAATTGCTGTCAATTAGTTTAATTGTTTTTCTTGGTTTTTTTTTTATTCTTCTTCTTCTTCCTATGTTCTCTTTTCGATTTTGCTATTTTTCTGCTCTATTTGCTTGATTTCTTTTGATGACCATTATTGATAAGTTGTGCAATTGTTTTGCAACTGTTGTTAATTGCAATCAGCCCGAAGAGCTCTTGAGCAATAAATACTACTAATAAAATGCTGAAAATCGATGAGTTTTCAATCACATTTCAATCTAAATGTAATCAAAAATATTTATATCGAAGTTTATTTTATATAAATCGAAAATTGTGTTTTATTTGCAAATAAATATTTGTGTAAAATGCTTTAAAATTGAGCAAGTCGAATGTGGACTCGTTGCTCGAAGCTCATGTGGAAATGCTATTTGAAAGCATTGTAGCAGTAATTATTTTTATTAATATTGATGATGTGCTTGGCTCGCAGACGTCTTCTTGTGGAAGCTGCGCTCTGCAATATATCTTTGTCAACTCTGGCAAGTAGGAAAAAAATAAATAAATAAAGCAAGTACTAATGATGCGACCATAAAGCTCTCAACTAGACGTAGAGGTAGAAGTAGACGAAATGTAATCAAAAAATTGTCTACATAAATTTACAAATAAAAACATATTTCATCATTTGAAAGATTAATTAAAAATCATTTAAAAAGGATATATTTAAATAAAAAGAATAAAAACAATTTAATTAAATAATATAAACAAATAATTCACATTAAAATAAAAAAAATTAAAATGTATATATTAAAAGCTTTTTTATAATTTTAAAAATTAATGTAAAATAAATGTTAAATATTTATGCTATATTAAAATGAATTAAATGTACACAAAAAAATAAAAAATAAATAAATAAAAAAATGTTAAAAAAAAATAAATATATGATTTTAAGCAATAATTAAAAATTTAATTTTATAAAAAAAAATGAATTAAAAGGTATTTCCAGATTCTATGGTTAGATTTTACAAAATTTATAAACTGAATATTTTTTACAAATAAATAAAAAATTAATGTTTTAAAAAACCTCCAAGGATAAAAGATTAAATTATAAATAAAAGAAAAAATAATTTAAAAACAAAAAAAAAAATGAAAAAAATCCTATTAAAATTTAATAGCATAAAATAATAATACAATCATTAAATTGTTAAAAAGTCATAAATAAGCCAAAGAATGTATTTTTTACTGCGAAAAGCTGTCGAAATAAATCCAAAGCTTAAAATTTGGCCTACACTTGTGATGGGCTAAAGAACCACAGCAACCGACAGGACCTAAGCTCAAGTACTTAGTGATACACATTTATAGCATAAATCTTAATTAAATCCCAGACAAAACGATTTAAAGAATTTATTTGTTACCTTGAAATTATCTTGTTTTCCTCTCAGAGCAACATGACATTATGCAACAATTTGTCTCTAGGCATACAATAAACAACTTTTTCCTTTTCGCTGGTCTCCTAACGCTAATTAGAAAAGTTTCGTAAGTAGCTCTTAGCTCAACTCTGACCAACTTGATTGATGGAAAATATGAATAAGTTTAAAAAAAGAAAAGGCAACAAAATATGGAGTGGACAGCTGCAACCATTTTCTATAGCCCTAAGTTGAGCTACTTTAATTGGATTGGCAAAGACGCTGTACCTATTTAGAGATGTGCCTTGACTAACTCTTGTGCATACAAAGTTAACCATTTGCATGGCGGATGAGAGCACAATCATTGGTTGTTTTAGTTTTAAGCAAACTATCCACTTAACATTTCCACTGGCTGCAATGTCCATTCTGCAATTGGGATATGTGTGGGAATACATGTGTGTGCTACACGCAGAACTTTGTCCTGCCCTGCAGACATTTTCTTATTTCAACTGCCCTCTCTCATATTAACATAATATAACCCTCTACGAGGGCCTTGAGCTAGAGTGCAATAAAAGTAAATACAATGAAACTAAACACTGTCCACGACGCGTCGTCCGTCCACGATAACTGTATAACTGCGCGAAATTCCACAGCTTGTGTGTTCATAAAAGGGGCATAAACGTTTTTATGGCTTTTGGCCCCACGTTTATTTGAGTACATATACATACATATATGTACATATATACATATATATATATATATATATATATATATATACATATACATATAATAAAAAAAATGTTTATCTGAATTAGAGCGCTGGGAAATGTTCAGAAATTATTGTGCATTAGACAAGCTTAAAAATATGTGCAAAAAATGCATATTTAGTTCTTGTTATGTGAGAGCAACTATCTCAACAATGCTGAAAGTAACTTAAGGGTTATATTTGATCATATATATTTTAATTTAATTTATTAACATTTCATTGAAATTTCTAAGTAATTTCAATAATTTTGAGAATTTTTAGCTATTTTTTTTTTAAACTGTGAATTCAAATTTGGCTAGTTTGCTTTCAGATTTCCGCTTGGCTTTGCCTTTAGTTTCCTATCAAATGTCAATTGTTAAATTTAACACTGATAAAGTTAGTCTTTTCTTTTTGCAACAATATTGATATTGTTTTCTATATTATAGAAAAATAATATTGCGAAAAATATCTGAATGGGTGAATCGCTCAAATCACGAATGAATTGTGAGATTATCATCAGTAGTCACATAGTCAAATAAGATTTTAAACCTTATATATACAACATTATTGACATAGGTCACATGGAATTAGTAGCTAATAATAAGAATCTAGCAGTGAGAGATATTTTGAAAATAAAAAGAGCTCGTATAATAGTCGAGTCGATAGAGAGCTGTGCACTGTGCCTCCATAAACATTTCAATCTTGAAACCTCTAAGAGCTAGAGTACATGAGATTTGTGTATGTCTATAAAGATACAAGCCACAACATTTAGAGCGCCTGCGCGGTCGGACCTCAGGGTATTTTGTACTCAAGCTGTTCACTCTGGCTTGTTGTGCGCTGCATTTTTAAAGACATAGCTAAGACAGTTGCACTCGTGGGTGTTCTTATATGTCATTCTTGTATTTCTTTTCGAAGAGTTCTTCTCTTAACTTAACTTATAACTTGTATCTTACTAAAAACTTTGCCTAAACGATAACGCACGACAGTTCCGTCAAACGCAGAGCAAAGCCACAAAAAGTTTTATGCAAACTTTTGCATATGGAAGCCACTGTGTGACTATGTCAATATAACTAAATGCAAGAAAAGAAAGCTGCTTACTATGACAGCTACTTTTATATAGTATGTAGTTTAATAAACCGGAAAATGACGTTTTTAGTTAAATATTGTGAAACAGAATATGAAATGGACTTAAAAAGAAGATGATGATAAGTAGAAAATAAATCAAGAATTAAAATTAAATGATACAATAAAATTTATAAATTATTTATAATATATATTATTATTTTATGTAATACTCTCCATATTTGGTAAATACTTCGAAAAATTCGAAAAATAAATTCCTAAACTGTTTCACGAATATTCACACAGCTGCAGCAGAAATGCAAGTTGAACATAAATATCCATTTCTCGGGCTGGTTATCTAAAACAAATGCATTATTCGTTATCTGTGTTCGAGTTAAATGTTTATGTTCGGCCAAGAAATTGCTTTAAATTTGTTGGTCAAGTGCATTTAGTCGAGGCGAACAACTAAAATAAAACCGCTGCGGCTGCTGCTGGTGCTGCTGGTGCTGCTGCTGCTAAAAGCGGACGCAACTTTACAACTGAAACTTCGGCGTTTTATTTAGTTTGCGGTTGGCAAGTGTTGCAGCCGGCTACCGAATTTATGTGCAACACTTGCAACACTTGCTACACTTGTTACACACACGACATGTGGAACGTGTGTGCGGAGTTGAAGACAAATCGTTTGCTTTTACAGTGCCACATCCTATGCTGCACAATCAGGACCTTTCACATAATTTATTGATTCTTTTGTGCCCAGGCAGGTGAATGCACTTCAATTTAATCAATGGCACGTGTTTGTTTTTACTATGCAATCAGAGAGACAAAAAAAAAAATACAGAATTGGATAATTAAAATCGTTTGTAACTGACAATTTGGATTTTCTTATTATTTTCTTTTTTTTTGCTGGAATATCACAACATTTTGGTATGAATTCATTTCGATTAAGAAAGTTACAAAAATTTTATGCAATTTATGTAGTGAATCTAAAACGAAAATATACTCAGATATTCGAGATTATGTTTATCCCAAAGTTTTGCCGTCCAACATTTCAGTCGCACTACTATTTTTATGAACAGAGCTGAATAAATTTATATTATTATTATTATTATTATAACGTTGTAACAAAATAGTTAATGATTAAAAAAAATTCAATAAGTATGCATTTTTTTCCTTTTTCAATTTTGATTTAAGCGCTTAACCAAACTAATGCATTCAATTTGCTGCGCCCTTTAACTATCCGCGCAACGCAGCTCATCTTTGCCACATTTGTTCACGTGGCTGGCAGAGCTCTAAATCTTTAAAACCTATTACATGGAATGCATTAGGCTGCATAAATATCTGCTGACTGTAACATAATTCAGAGCCTGGCAAAAGACATTACTGGTACACACGAACACACACGAACACACACACACAGAGAGAGAGAGAGAGAGAGAGGCAGAGTCAATGGAGTCCTTGGGAGCTGTGGCTGATTTTGTGCAGCTATCTTTTTGCTGGCAGAATCTTCGACACTTGGTGCTTTGTTGCGATATGCGTTTGGCTTTCAGTTTTGGCCCTAAATTCACACACACACACATAAGAAATATGGCTGGCTTCTTGGCACAGCTCAAACTTTACAAAGCTGCGCTGCGACTGATGCATGTGTGAGAGTGCGGTGAGGAATGTAAGTTCCGATTTTAACTTTGCAGTGAGAAACTCGTTTGTCGATTGTCAGAATTTAAAACATATTTATTTAATAATATATTTAAGCATATATGTAGAAACTTAACAATAATCACGACTTATAACAATGAAGAGAACTAATTTATATAAAAATTTAGGTTTTTTTTTTTACATTTTATTCACATTGAGCTGTAGTCAAATTATAAATTAGATGAATGCCTCTTATTCCAGGACACCGACATCAACATCTGTGCAGATTTGATCGCCGCTCACTTTGGCCGCTTTGGAGGCATTAGGGATGCTCGTCAAAACGTTACCGGAGGCCTCCACGGGGAGGAAGTGAGTCGACTTGAGACGCCTGAACAATAAGGATCGCGCTGGGTATACCCTGTAGAAGCAGTCAGCAGCTGTGCCCTATGAGGTACGCCTCCATGGCCTCCATGCGATGTTATTGCGTTATTATTTATTATTTTATTTTATTTTATTTCATTCTTTTTTTCAGTTATTTTTTTAAATTAATTTAAATCATACATTAGCTTCTCAGCATTGTTTGGTTCTTCGCAATCAAATGAAGCCATCATGAGTTCTAGAAAAACAAAGAAAGAAATTGAATTATTTGTTAAATATATAAATATCATAGAAGACTAAAATGAATATTATTTACATATTTGGTTTTGCATTAAAAATTAAAAATTTAAATGAAATAAAATTCAGATTTATTTTGGGTAATAAATCGATTTTGAGAACTGAATTTGGGATGCAAAAGATATTTTTGAAATTAATTTTTAGTCTATTTCATATAACACGAACATTTTCAAGTATTTTTAAATTCTAACAACCCGTTTCTGTATAGCATTTCATTGCAGGGTATACAAAGTAATTTCATATACACTCTAGAGCTTGTCTAATCGTCCCAAATATATGTATTTAGTTTTAGTAAACGGCCAACATGCGCCGCTTGACCCGAGCTTACTTTGGGACGCCCTATGCCTTGTTGACTTGCGGTCAAGTGTTTTAGAGCAGTGGCCAAAGAAACCGGGCTTGTAACATTTTAATAGAAAAACAAAAGAACGGAAAAAACATGGTTTAATAAAGTTACAACAAACTGGCGACGGGCCAAAAATATTAAAAAAAAGAAAACGATGAAAGATTGAAAGATATGTGTGCCTCGAGTGCGTTGTGTCTTGTGTGTGTGTCGAGTATGTGGCATGAGTATGTGTGTGTGTGTGTGTGTGTGTGTATGTGCTGAGTGTTATGCGGCAAAATGTGGCAGCCATGTCCAATTCACACCATGAGACCATTAAAATTCTAGAATGATGCAAAGCGCCTGCTTGTTGGTCAGCGTTGGTCAACAGATGTGTTCTTGACTTGCCACAGAATGCCAACGCCCCGCTCTACCCGCTCGCCACTCACTCCTAGGACTCTATACGATTTGAGCCCGCATTTTAGTATGCTGGAGCACAATACGCACATGCTACGAACAATACAAAAAAAAAAAAAAGAAGAGAGTAAGAGAGAAAAAAAGGGTTGCCCTTGTTTGTGAAAGGATTAAAGCGTTGGTTATGCTATCTACTACTTTTTCCTTGTTCAGTTTTAATAGAGTCGTGTGGGTAAATATTTGTGCACCTCCTTCGTGCGTTAAGGATTTGTGAAGCGTTTTGTATTGTTGCCGCTCTGGTTTTTGCACATTGTACACACAGCCACATCCTGTGTAAGTGTGCTCTTGACGAATATTTTGAGTGTCGGGCCTAACAAGCGGCTCTCCGAATGGTCAACAGCAAGTCGAACAAAAAAGTAACACAATTTTTTTGTTATTCAGGTTTTTTGGCACTAGCCTGTCTTAGCTGCCAGTAAAGACCACACAGCTTGATTGCACTACAGATTCAAATAAAGCCATTTTTGATTAAGAATTGTCGCAAAATATATTTTGCTACTGATTGGCTAGGCAATGATTTGCGATAGCAATTGATTGCGAAGCAAATTTTGTGTTGAAACTGGTTTAATTTTATGCCATGAATTTGCATAAATAAAGTGTTTTTGATTGTTCATATGGAAGCAAAAGATGCAACTGCTGAACTAGAAGCTGCTTTTCATTTATTTTGCATATATTAAATGAAGCTTGTGTGTTATAATAACTATAGTTGATTGCTCTTATAAGTATGACTAAATGTCATATAGACTTAATTAGCCAGATTCTAGCTAAAGCTTATCATAAATAACAGATTAATGAGTGGCTGATGGGCATAGACATAGACAAATAAACATACATATGTATATAGGGATATGCAAGTAGACATACAAAACATACAGCTGTGTTCATAAAAATAGTAGTACGACTGAAATGTTCTACAGAAAAATTTTGTGATAAGCATAATATTTTGAAAACAATGTGTATATAAATATATACTATGTGTGTTAATTTTAATCTTTCCAAATATTATATTAATCACAAAATTTTGCTATTCAACATTTCAGTCGCACTACTATTTTTATGAACACAGCTGTGTATGCACATTCTTATATACATACATTTAGTTGTAGGTGTACATATTAACATATATATACATGCAGACATACATGTACACATGTATAAATTCATTTACATTCACATTCCCATACACATATATGTACATATTCATATACACCTTCATATACGCACACCTAACACCACCTATATCTCGCTCTAGGCCAGGCCAAGTCTAATGATTTAACACCCACCCACACACACACACATTCCTATACATATATAGAACTGTATAAATTAGTTAAATTTAACTTGAATCTAGTTTTCTGTTCTGTGCAGTTCTCCTTTTTGGTGACCGAGCAGCCAATTTGTTGTTCTCTGGCCTGGTCTGTGGCTTTGTATGCTGCATGAATAATGTCTTTCATATTTGGCCAACAATTGATTGGGATGATTGTAATGAAGGCTCAACGTGGCCAAGCTCAGTCAGCTGACCTTTCCGGCCGAGTGTTAAATGGCTTCTGGCATGACATTTTATGTGTGCGCATAAAATTGTCATACAAATTGGCATTAAATTTTGAGCATTTAACAAGGCCAACACAGACACACACACACACATTCTTGTTGAGCATCTCATAAGTGCAGTTACAATACTTGAATATTTCAATTTGAAATTCCTTGGCGATGTTAAAGTAAATACACATTATTCATTTCTCTCGCTCGGCAACGTTTTGCTGATTCATTTTGCTCAGCTTTGGTATTTGCTAAATTCATTTAGTTTTCACAGACCCTGTGCTTACATGGGCTGCTGTCCCTGGATAACCTTAAGGCTGGTTGACATTAAGCAATGTAGGTGTGTGCATGTGTGTGTGTGTGTGTCAGAGAGAGTAGGATATGTGCCGGCACGTCCGACGTTAACGCCCTTCAGACTGACAGTTGTTACAACAGACAGGCTTACAGCCAGCATGGCATGGGTTTGACCAAAGGAAGCCTCTAGATTGCTTTCATGTGGCAGCTGAAGATTTTTTTGGGGTCCAACTCAAACTATGCCACCAACTGATGTACAATCATGCTCGTATATTCTTAAATTGTGGCACAAATATATATAGTTTTTGAAGACAGTAATTAAATTTGTAGGCGCACAACATGACACAGATAAAAGTTTTCGTTGTTACTTGCTGGCAATTTGTTGTAAAAAATAAATGTTGAGCACATTGAATATGTATTCTTGGTAATTTGTTATCAGAGCATTGGGATGTAATTTATGGCTATATATAAAATTCAGAATATCCATTTCAAATAGTTTTCATTTGCATTCCTTACACAGTTAAATGATTTTCACATTTTTCCATAAATTTAATTTAAATTTCTAGCATATGCAGCTACTGTAGCTTGGTAAAAAGAGATAGAATTTATATACAAACAGCGAAAGCGGCATATAATTCTCTGCTCAGCTGCTGTTTGGATTATGTGTGTGTATGCCAGCTAAGCTTTGTGGAATAAAAGTGGCAAAAACTTCAGGTAATCCGCTTAAGTCACAGTCCATGCGAAAAAGAGTTGAAGAAGCGCTGCTCACAACAAAGCAATGTAAAATGAAAATTGGGAATAAAATAGTCTTTTGATAGCTATTTTGGCTGTCTTTTATAATGAAAAGATATTAAAATAATAATGCAAATGACTTAATTGCTCTTCAAAATATTGAAGTTCTTTTGAGGATTCCATAACTGCTTCAGCTGCTGAAAAACGTTAAGCAAAGATATCTAAGATATCAAATCATGACTGTTAGGCAGATCACACATTAATTTGATATTTTGAGTGCTCAAATATTCTCTTGTGACAGTGTAAGGTCTTACTGAAGGCATATTGATCGTCGGCAATTGGTTTTCCTTAATTCTCCGAAAACTTCCGGAAAATTTACTTATGTAAGTTTCTTTAGTGATACAGCTGTGAGTTGACCAAATGACAGGACCAGGACATGACCAGGCGACCATTTGTTTGAGCTGCTTCTTTCGTGAAAAACTTTTGTTGAACCTAACCTTGGAGCACTTGGAGTATAGTGTCGACTGCAACAGTGCTTCACATCAATTGAGACGAGCTCTTCCTTGGGAGATATAGAGGGAGGGAAATATAGAGCTACAGCTCATCACATGTAGTTTTACAAAGGCGCACTAAAAAATGGATACCTTCATTTTAATCAAAATTTTTCATTAAAAACTCAACTTTAAGCTCACTTGAAAACTGCTTTACAAGTCTAATACAATTTTTCACAATAGATCTACTTTGCTTTTTCACCTCAACTCAGTTAGTTAAATTTGTTGCTGCAAAAACCCGCACAAAAATGTTAATAAAGCATAATAAAATGCCTCGAGTTTTGCGGTTTTTGCACGCAGTGTGCACAGCACTGAGGCTGGCTACCTTCAGCCACTTACGGCTTGTCAATAATGCCAAGGCAAATCCTTGAAGCTAAAGTGCATTTTCCAAATTCCAGAGCTGCGCAAATTACTTAGATAACAACGAAAATGACTTGACTGCAAAAATATTTATTTATAGCGAGCAGCAGCAGCAGCAGTAGGAAGAAAAAAGTGAGCTCTAAACGTGACAGCAAAGTTTTTAAGACGCCTTTTGCATTTCACGTTGCTGACGTTGACTTCAAGTATTTGGCGCAACTTTCAAGTTAAAGGACACTTTTGGATTTTGTGGCTCGAACGAAACTGATTTAGAAGTTCCTCTGTTAGCTGGACCAAGCAAAAACCAAACTAGCGCAAAATAAATGACTTTGCGAGAGACAAAAACAGTTTTCTGGCGTCAACGTAAAAAACCTGTCTTAAAGCTAATTTTTTATATAAGAAGGCAATATATAAATATGGTATATATGTAGTATACGAGGTGTGCTTAAAAAGTATAGCGAATTTGTATTTCCGCGGGCTATGTGTACTCGACTTTCGATCTTTGATTCTTCAGGTCTTCAGATCTGTAATAACAATATTATTATATTGATTATATTTGATGTGTGTCAACCCTAATCTAATAATCTTTCACAATACACATTACGATTTACACTTTAGGCACTCCCACCCATAGCTCTCCAGCTTGCATCCATAGCTGATTTTACAAACTGCTTTTCACGAAAGAAATCTGAATTTATTTATTTTTAATTTTGAGTCAATTCAAAGGGAAGCAATCGCTTGAAATAAGCTTTACTGTATAACAGCTTATGAATACTTTGCCGTTTTACTCTTTTTTCTTCTTATCAGTTAAGGCACATTGTTCGACTGTTTTGGTAAAGTCTTATATCTTCGCATAGTTGCTGCATGAACTGAAATAAGTTCGTAAATTGCATTCACCTCACATTAAGCTGCACATCAAGCGTTTTAATAAACTTTTGGGCGACATGTTAAGTCTGAGTTGCAGCTGAGGCTATTTGAAGAAAATGAGAGAGCGAAAAAAAAAACATGAGAAAAATCCAAACTGAGCCATAACTTTTCATTCTTTTGCTTGACGTTGGCAGGATGCGTTTTTGCAACGAAGACAACTTTTTTTTTTTTTGTTTTTTTTTTTATGAACGACTTTGTTGTTTGTCGCCTGTGGCAAAAGCCTTCAAAGTATCTTACGCTTCCTGGGTTTATAATGAGTTCGGTCTATATGGACCTTTCATTTCACCACTATGGGTCTATTTCTTCTTTTATTTTTTCTCTCACTTTTGATGTCGTCTTGCAACGACCTGTTTGTGTTTGTATGTCTATGTGTGAGTATGTATGTGCACAAGCCGTGAAAAATATCTTAACGTGCTGGGCATGCTGACAGCTGAAAGAAGGATTAAAAAACTTTTTTTTTGCTTGTGCCTCGACTGCAGTGCACGTGGTGTCACTGCTTGTAGCTGTTGCTGTTGCTGTTGTTGTTGTTGTTGCTTATTCCCATGTCCTGCAGCATGAGCTCAAAAGACTTGAAAGGCATTTCAAGTGTTTATGTATTGTGCATAAGGCTTTAAGTGCAGGAAAGACATTAATTGATATCTTTATCTTTTACTAATTTATAAATTTCCTGTAGGCACATTTAATTTATATATTTTATATCAAAGCCATAAATTCATAAGCTGCTTAGCTAAATACACATTAAAGCAAAGGCTTTGTAATTTTCCTGAAAATTTGTTTGTTGCGTAACGAGGCGAAAATGAATTGTTGTTAAAAAAGGAAAGAAATGTTCGAGGCAAGAGCTGTGCCAACAGCGCTAAAACTGGCTGTGAATAACGGAACCCTTTTGTGGTCGTAAAGTTTATTTCTGGCATTTTATTGCGGTTATGCATTCAAATTAATTAGCAACAAATTGCTGTGCCACTGGTCCTGAGGGATAGCAAATTATTGCCTAGGATTTTATAATGGTTTTGCCACAACTCTGCGTAAGCTTAAAGAGCTTGAAAATACGTTTTCCCCTACCTTCAGGCATTAATTATAATAGTTTTTTGCCACTTGCACTAAGTAGCTGAAAGAAATGAATTTACGAATGCAATTGCAATTAGAGATGCGTGAGATTCTGATGTAAATGTACTCTTAATGGAACTCAACATATTGAGCTTTAAACAGTTTAAAAATGTATTTAGATTTTTCTCAATAATAATTATATTAATTATATATTCAAAAAAATTGTTAAGATTGTGGTTTTATTATAATTTCATATAATTAGCAATTTCTCACGTACGAGCTTTGGTCTTTCTCTCGTTTATATTTTAATTGCCCCGCTTGTGGAATTACGCTCAATGTGCACTGGGCCAGCTGCAGTGCATTTAGTTTTACATTTAAAAAATGTAAGTAGCACGAATACATATACACACACAGACCACTCTGGCTACTCACTCACTCCCCACACACATATGCTCATTCAGCGAGGCACTTTTCCGGGCCACTTGAAGTCATTGCCAGTTGGCCGAGGTGCACTTAAAGTTTCCACCAAACAAACAAAAAACAAACTAAAACGCCGACTTGAGCTCGTGGAAAATGTGAAAAATGCGATAAAGCACGTGGAAAGTGCAAAGAATAAAATGTGCAGAAATAAGTAAATGAAAATAAAAAGCAAAAATGTTGCCTAGTGCAAGGTTTGATTTACAATATTACTTACCCGCTTCGCTAAGTTTCGTAGTTCGCTGCATATGGGTGCAGAAGTGCTCGTACTCGCCGCTAGATGGCGCCGGTGTCGATTTCATTGCCTGCATGTGCTTGGTAAAGGCGCCGACAATGGCCGCCATTCGATCGAAGGCAATCACATTGATGTGGCCATTTGGTAAGCTGCAATAGAGCGAGTGAGAGAGGGGGGACAATCACATTTGCTACTATAGTATGCAAAACTGTTAGCGATATATATATATAGGGAAAGAGAGAGAGAGAGATGGGGGGCATATGCATATGTATAATGTGTGCCGTGGCCGATAAAATATACCAAAGCTGCAATTTAATGCATATTTCACTCGTCTATGCAAAGTGCTATTAAAATCAGCAACTGCTCGGTAATTGTGGGTTTGATTAGCGTTTCCACCAGCCGATTTATGTGCACACATCAATTGCTTTCAAATCCAATGCTGCACTGTGAATTGTTAAGCATACGATTTGAGATATGAGCTTAAACGGGAGTTCAAAGTGAGCTCTATAAAATTCTATTTACGGCTTGGTTTTTCTAAATATCTAAATAAATTTTATACAATCTGATAATAAGAAAACAGTTGAGACTGTGAGTATAATTGGAGTGTTAACAGAAAATTAATTTGAATTACGAGTAGGCACAAATTTTTGTTTAATTATAAGAGTCATATAATCTCAAATTAGAAAATAATTAAAAAAAAATTAAATAGAATTCAGGTTCAGAAAAGATGCTCGAAAGGCACTCATGCTCAAACTTTTCTAAGCCTGATTTCTATTTAATTTTTAGAAATTTTTTCACACGATTTGATGGGTTTCGAAACTATCTACAATTCAAGATACTCTTTGTAGAGTATATGAAATTTTCTTAAACTTTCTAAGCCTTTTTTAAATTATTGCATCGTTCGTTCTGTATAAAAAATTGTATATTAAAATATTTATAAACTTAGACAGCTTTTACCCTACTTCCTGTATTATTTTAATGCAAAAAACCTAAATTAGTTTAGCATTTTTAATGCTTTACCTCACATTTAGCATATGACAATGTATCTGGCGTTAATTTTTAATGCTTGCATAGCAATGAATAATTGAAATGCGCAGAGGATATGCGTACACCTGATATGGCTGAAGATGATTTCAGTCATGTCATTTGCACTTGCAAATTTTGCGAATGTTTATTGTTTATTTTGACACTCTGTGGTTAATTAAATAAAACACACACAGACACACACCCGCCACACATAGAATCCGTCAAAATTTGTGCATGCAACATGACGTATGTGCAATATTAATCATGTAAAGAGCATTTATTTATTTATTTTGATATTCCTCATAGACTTTTTCAATAGGTAAAGTGAATTGGATAAAAAAAAGTGAAGGGAAAACTCACCATTGCAAACAGTTTTCCCGTTCGGCCAGCGCCAATTTAACAATATCCGCAAACACTGGAATAACAACCCAATCATTGGGCTTGCCACAAATAGTTGGTGTTGTTGTTGTTGTTGTTATTGGTGTTGGCGTTGGTGTTGCTGCGGCTGTGACTGTGGCTGCTTCCACATTGCTGCTGCTGCCCGTCGAGAGCACCTCTAGCGATGCCTTCTCCAATGACGCTGGCATTGCATTGAAACCGGAAATGCCTGTTATGCCAACTGGCTGCCCACTGGCACTTGTCGATGGCTGCTCAACCAAATCTTCTAGAGCACCGGATGACGTGGAGGTGGAGGAGTTTATAGTTGTTGCTGTTGCTGCTGCTGCTGCTGCTGCTACTTCTACTGCTGCCGATGATGTTGATGATGAGTGTTTCGTTATCGATGATGATGATGCTGTTGTTGTTGATGATGATGATGCGGCCCTAGGCTGCTTATCAGTCTTTAGACTTTGCTGCTGCTCATTTAGAACGATTGCCTGCTTCTGCCATAAATGCCCGTGTCCTTCGGCATGCCGTTGCATGCAATCCAATTGTTGACATGTCACTTGCAATTTGCTCCACTGTAATAAAATGGAAATACGTATATAAATGAACAGACTTTCTCTCTCTCTCCCTCTCTCTCTCTTTCTATCCATATATGTGAACATGTGTGTGTGTGTGTGCTGTGCTTCATCCAAATGGAAAATATCTTTAATTCGTTTTATTTGTGTTATTCGTGCCTTGTTTCGGGGCGCTGTAAAAGTTTATGGTTCTGTTTGTGCGCCGCGTTTTATGTCTGTAATTTGCGCTTAAGCTTTCTATCGCATTTTATGGTGCGACATTTGGCTTTAGATAAGATTTTAATTTGGATATTCTTAAATGGGACAATAATTACAACAAATCTAAACTCCAACTTCAAGCACACTCACACACATTAATACATATATCATTTCATTTAGATTCTTTGTGCTTTGCCAGACTTGAATGTACGACTTAAAGTTTTGGAATAATTTTTATGTTCTATGCTGACATATTTATGGTTATCGCTATCCTGCATTCCTAGTCATAAACATTTCACTAGCCTGCAGCAAATATGTAAAAAATAAAATAAAAATAATGCCATACAATGCAACGCCGCTGCACAAGTTATTCCATAGGTCTCTGAATTTATGCAATTCGGTTTAATTTTTTTTGCTTTCAGCCATCCATTTTTTGTGCGTCCTTTGTGCATTGTGCAATTTACTCTTTTCACACAGACAAACCAAAAAAAAAAAAATAAGGAAAGGGAAAGAGTAGAAGTTAAATGAAAAGAATTCTCAACCTGAATTGTATAATGAATACAATGAAAATGGCATTTAAAGTATCTAAAGCTGAGGCAAGTGAATTGCCTGAAATTTTTGTTGTAAGGAGAAGAGTGTTAAAGGGGCGCTCAGTTAGGGCAGATCCATTAACTAATTACAAAAAATTGTTATGAAAACTGCCTTCATTTAGCGTACGCCCAGCCGCAATTGAAGCATTTGCGGGCGACATGCCAAGTAAATAAGAAAATAAAATAAAAAACTAGAGAAATATGTAATTTTGATAAAAAAAATGTGCCAAAGCAGCGTGGGCGAATGGTAATGCGGTCACGTGGGCGTGGCCAAAATTTATTCTTTTCATATTTATTTGGTTTTTGGTTTGGCAGGCTTAAGAAAAGCAAATGGAAATTAAAATTATTTGATTAAAATTTGTTATTTAATTTTGTAATTTTAAGGAGAAATGATTTTGGAGAGATATACGAATTAAAATTCTTAAAGGTGTTCTAAAGTCAAAGTTTTTGCTTAACCAATTCCACTTTAAGCTAAACTTCACATAGTCAAAAAGCCAACTTCAATATAAATAATTTAATGGCATCATTTCCACACTCACCGTAATTTTAAGTCTTGCTATGGCAGGTGATTCAAGTGACTCCAAGATGGCCGTGGCGCTATTGTAATTGCCCACGAGCAGACAATACTGGGCGACGCCGCTCCAGAGCTCAACCGTTCGGCTACGGTCCTCAATTCCGGTGCACTGCAAATCAAGTTGTCAGATATTGTTGTTTGTTTGGGAAAGTTTAGTATGGTCGGACTGGACATGGATGGCATCACAATGGCATATGCCGACCACGTGACTTCACTAAAACTTTAACGAGTCACTTACACGGCCAACTGACAAACTGTCGATGGGCAAGTTACGACTGGCATAAATTATATGCCAGCCTCGTCCTGCTTCACTATGCACACAGATGCGGCACATGCCTTGGTCCATCAAGGGACACGTATGTAGCTGTGCATATTTGACAGCGCATGGGATTTTAATTCAATCCGCAGGGTCGACGGCAGTCGCCTCCCACCTCTCTACCCATTCGTTACGAATATGTTAACTTGGGAGCGTGACGAACAGCAGAACGACATGGCTATAAGCTATATACCTCACCTGCAGTATCTCGTTGCAGACAAACAGACGCAGACGTGCCGACCAGTCCAGATACGTTTCCAGATTGCAGGTCTTCTTCGGATCCTGGGCACCCGGCGGTCCACCCGATGAGATAGGTTGGTCCCATTTTTTCTGAACATAAACGATTTGCTGTGTTAATGAGGCCAGTTAGTGAAGGTGTTTGTGAGTGTGTGAGGGTGTATGTGATTATGTTAATGTTAATATGATTGCAGAGTAGGTTAGGTAGTTAGCTTTAGGAGTTTGAGAACTTGTTTTTGAGCTATAGTCTTTTGTACCTTATATTTATATATTATATCTTTTTCTTCTATCTTCTATAAGTTCAGCATTGCTGGATTCTTACCTGCTTATCCAACAGCACCATGCTGCTGCACTGCACAAACTCCTCGGGTCCAATGTGCTTGGCCAGTTTCTTTTCCAGTCGGCACAATATTTGCGCATATTGAGTGGCTGTTGGGCAGTTGATTGGTGCAACGACCTGGCGTCATGTGCAGCCGTAGTTAACATTAACTATATATGAGTGCTTCAAGTCAGTTCAGCTCACCTTGTCACTGTTGGTCTGGCAGGCACGCAGATCGGCCTCGTGCTGCTCTAAATCAGTCAAACGTTGAAGTAAGGCACTTAGTACTTGGGAGACAATGGCTTCTAAATGTGAATTGGAACATCTACAAATAAACATAGTGTATGTAATCCATTAGGCGGATTTGCTCCACAGTGGCAATCAAATGCTGCTCACCTAGCAACGATATGTTTTACATGATTCATCATGCGCTCGTCACGATAATCGTATGGAAACTTCTGCGTCCACTCGGCCAGCAGGGCGACCAATGTCTCCAAACACTTGCCCTCGGCTACCGAGGCCAACAGTTTGCCGAGCAGCTCGTGGGGTCGCATAAACAGACGTGACGACAATAAAAATGAGAACAGAAATTCCTGCAAGAGATAAACACAAGTGCGAGATTAGTGTAACTCAAATAGGACGACCCACTGAGCCACAACTGATTCTGCCCACAACAATTGAGCTTGTGTGAGAGTAAAGTATTCCATTAGCTTCATTTGTTGGTTATTGGTCTGGCAGTGTGGGTTAGCTGCCTTTTCCTAGGGCTGTGCGTTCTCTATGTGCTTGCAATGAACTAATTATTTTGTGCCCTTACTTCTAGTGAGTCTTTTCCTTTCCACAGGCATGTGCTCTTACTCTTACCTCTTACACACTCTCTCTCTATTTTTTGTCTTTCTCTTTCTGGTAGTTTATTGAATTATTTGTTTATCTTTCTTGGACTACTTTAGGGGTTTGAGCACTTTCTACTCTTTGTTTTCAGCTTTCAGCTTCTGTCAAACAAATTAGATTTAAACTGAACTTTAAGTTTGGGTGAGTAAGTTGCAGCCTTTGTTTTCAGCTATACAAATTATTTAAACTCAAATATATTAATGATATTAAAAATGAGAAGTCAGGGTACAATGATTTTGTCACAGTTTGTAGAGCAAGCAGCAGAAGCAGTCACGGCCGAATTCATAAAGGTAAATAAACAATTTTGTTGAAAAATTTCAATATCTCGGCTAATTTGGCAATGAGCTCAGTCTCTTTCTTTGTAAATGGGTTTATGTTGGAACCTATAAGAACTAAAGATTAGAAATTTCAGAGCTGCTCCACCTCAAGACCTACTGGATTGAGTTTGACTGGAAATCTATCAAATATCACCTAGAATTTTGGCTGTCATATATTAAATTTATAACTCTCTCCTCCCCTAAGCTATATATTCTGTGTTTATTATCTGCCATTGCCTTAAAATATATATTTAATTATTTTTAATCAGATTAAATTGCTTAAAAATAGTAGGCCACAAATCTATAAATATTTCATAAACAAAATCTTATTTATAAATATTTTAGGCACCTATCTAAAGGTTTTCCAAAGGTTATCTGTTAGCCCATCATATTTAACAGTGAAAATAGCTAATAAATACAAAATCCAATAAATTTGACTTCACTCTACAAATATTTGCATAAAAATTATAAATATATCTGCATTATTCTTACCTTATCTAAATCCATGACATTTTTGGGATTGAGCACCTCGGGGAACGAGTCAAGTGGACCGGAAACAATTTTACCATTTATATACATGATGCCGCCGGAACCCAAAACGGAGCTCTGCAGACCCACATTCAGAATCAAATAGAAATTTATGCATAATTTATAAAATCAAAAATTTGTGTTTGATTAATTACCTCAAAGTTGATATCACATTGGCTGCGCTTGTGCGTATTTTTGGGCACATCATACTGAACGGGATCATCTCTGGCTGCGAGCTGCAAATGAATCAGAATCACAATCAACTCATTTCAAATCAATTTCAATTTCCACCTTAAACTGCTGTAATCCCAGTTCCAAATCGTGTGCGTTCAGCTGCTCTGCGCTGTGGCGACGTCGCAGACGCATGCCCTCGTTGGTGAAGCCCAGCTCTAGGTTGAGCTGTGCAGCCTCCGCATTCGAGCTGCTGGCATTGAGCAGAAAAATGCCCACATCCGGTTGAGCTGTGACGTCCAGGTCGTGGCCACAGCAGCCATCATCGGCGCTTGTCTCGCTGTCGGAGCTGCTTTCCTGGCATCGGCTGCTGCGTCTTCTGCTCCGATGACGATGTCGATGTCGCCTGCACTTGTCCTTATCGCGATCCCGTGATCCACGCGACTTTTGCAGCACGGCTTGCTTGCAACGCGTGCCGCAGACAATGGCCGATATCTTATTGGCATAAAAGTACATCGCCATGTGTCACGTTCTTGGTGCCGCCCGTAGCACGGTCATGTGTGTTTGCTGTTGGACTGCCTCTGGCTGTGGCTCTGGCTCTGGGCAATCGGGTTGTGCGATGCGCGAATTTAATGCACAAGCACGCCCAGTACACCTGCAAGGCTCTCGCTGCTTGAATTCGAAATTCAGGCAATCCTATCTTACGCTGCACGTAGCTAAATTCGTCAGGTGCGTGCGCAATCACATGTCATTTGCGTTGAGCACAGTTTTTCAAGTTCGGCATCTCTGCACTTTCTGAAAAGACCGAAAATATCAGACAAGCAGTTTATGACTCGCTGACGCGGCAACAAGTCAGCGTTGCGGTCAATCGAGCAACATTACTCATACGCCGCATGGCCCATAAAAACACACACACACACAGAGAGAGAGAGAGAGAGAGAGAGAGAGAGAGAGAGAGACTCAGGGAGGCAAGCACTGAGTAAATCACATCCGTTAGGCTTGGACTATTATCCCTTTGGGGCCACTTGGCACTCATCAAGCCACAGATTTCTCTCTGTGTGTGTGCGTGGGCCATCAATAAGGGCGTTACTCTGAAGGGTGGGCAGCCTTTCAATTCAATGTTTTCCTATCAACTGTGCTCGATGGGAATCATTGAATTTCTGCGGCTGCCTGGCAAGCTAAGGCGAAAAAAAAAACATTTTACTCTGAAGGATTTTTTTCTTTTACTTTAACATTAACTTTATTTTAAATATAGCTATTGATTTATTAAGCTTTATTAATCTTTGTTAAATATAAACTAAAAATGTAATTAAAATATATTAACAGTTTAATGCATAATTGCGTATACTTTTGGTTTCAACTATGCGGATTCTTTGACTTTAATATTTACTTTAATCAAAGCATAGTTATTGATTTATTAATCTTTGTTAATCAGTTCCCTTTGACATAAACTAAAAAAATGGTGAAAAAATATTTACAGATTAACTCATAATTGAGTTCTGCACACACAAAACGCTTCAAAGAACTTTCACCTGCAGCCATAAAAACTCAACGGCGCGCAAAAGTCATGTGACATAATATATATTCATTTGATATTCGATATTCACTGGCATGAGTGTATTCATAAAAAAAACAGAAACTGCACACGTGCCACTGGCAGTACATATTTATTTATGACTTAATGGAAACGTGTGTGTTTTTATGAGTTCTTTTTTGTTTTTTGTCCACCTGCCCACATGGCCACCTGCCAACCTGTCCACCTGCTTATGCAAATGAGATTTCGCCTTGCTGGCTGTGGGAAAAAAATCAAATACATCTGTTTATTCTCAAGTATTTGAAGAAGTTGGCACTTGAACAGTGATGCGACTTGACAGCTCAAGTATGACATACAATCAGCGATAAATTAGAAAGCAGCTGAGCTGATATCAGAAGTCTAGCAAAGGCAGCAGCTATTTATTTTGTTTATCAAACAACAGCAGCGGCATGTGAACAGCTCTGACAGCAGACACGAAAAGGGTAGGCCTAAATATGCAGGCATATTATAGAAAAAAGCAGTTGTTGCGTGGCTCGGGCTCTATCTTTATGTACATCTACAACTATATATATTTATACATATACATATATATATATATATATATATATATATATAGATTTACACATTTACATATTGTGTTGCCTACATTTCAGTGCTGGACATTGTGATGCTCAGGCAAGCACATAACTCATGATATGATATGTGCCATAAGCTTGTATACGTTCCGCTGGGCACGCTGCCAAAACTTTCCCCTTTTTTCAACAAAAAAGTAGTTGAAGAAGAAGAAGATTGGCAATAAAATAAATCTTATGACAGAAACTTATTAAAATTCCAATCATGCTTACGGCGAACAGCGAGCTCAACATGTCGAGAGCTCAAAATAAAACGTATACATAAATATATTTATATATATATATATATATATATATATATATATATATATATATATATATATATATATATATATATATATATATATATATATATATATATATAATATATATATGTATGAAGAAGAGGCTGTCGCAAGGAATGTTTTCAATTTGAATATTGACAACGCACTTGTCCGGCATTATGCCAGCTAATCCCAAACTCAACTCATTTCAATATTTTCTCGATTGGTCGCACAGCGCAGAATGAAAAAGAAAAATAAAATTTACTTGACATATTTGATGCCAACGCCTTCGACATTGTCTACACTTTTATGGTCAAGAGCATGGAATAAAATCAATCAATTACATATGTATGCATACACTTAAATATATATAAACATATACATATGTCTATCTTGCGCTCATGTCCAGCCCAAATCACAATAGCGTAAGTAATTGTGGGACAATGGGCGTGTCATTGCCAACTGCCTGATAAGACAGGCCAATAGCATTAGGAATTCATTATCAAAATATACTATTTCGAGAGCTTGTGATAGATACAATATTAATTAATTTTAAAATTGAATATAGGATATAAAATAAAAAAAGAAAAATGCTGAGTTGGCTTATGGAAATATTTCTATATATTTTCACAAACTGTGTTCAACGAGATATCGTCAGAGAAGAAGATTTTGTAAAAGAGAAGCATAAGTTAAAGTGAGAGATTCGGAGAGGTGGTGCATGAGAGATACTTCAAATTTCAACGGGCGATGTCTTAAAGAAACTTTTGTTTGGAAGGAAGGATTGATAAAAATCGAAATTGTAGTTGAAGTAAAAAACTTTTACAAAGTCTTAAAAATAATTAAACAAAATTCGCTTGCTCAACTAGAATATTTTCTGAGTTTTGGGCTTATATTCTCGACTATTCATTATAGTTGCATTGTAATTTCTACAGCTTATGTGTTTAGTTTCTCTTTTGAGAGAGCTGCAATAAAGTTAATTAAACTTCTGATAATATGGCAAACAGCAGTTTTTTTTTCATATATATATATTTCATGGCATGTCGAAATGTAAACATAATCAAAGCGAAATGTTTGTTTTAATTAGAATAATTTTCCATTTTATCTCATTAATTGCGTTTTATAATGTGCAATGAATTTTCGAGGAATTTAGTAACTAACTAAAATTTGTAAGCGAATTACACGTTTTGATTTCATATTATTTTTGCTTAAATATTTACATAAATATTTTTATTAAAATATATAAAAAAGTAATATTTTAACTTTGTTTTATTTTTCATTAAACATATAAATTTTTAAATATTTTTTTATTAAAGGTTATATAAAAATCATATTTTAATTTAATTCTATTTTTTTTAGTATCTAATAAATATTTGTATTAAAAGTAAAAATAATTTATAAATGAAAATTTAATAAAATGAAATTATAAAATGAAAAATTAAAAAATTAAAATTTAAAAACTTTAAAATATCACTAAATAAATTTAGTTAACTTCAATGCCTTTCAAATGTAAGTGTAAAAAATGCGAAATGTTGATTGAAAATTTTCAAATTTTGTTGTTAAGCTGAATTTTAAAAGAATTTGGCGAACTTGTGTCAAACTTCAACAAAAAATCATTATGGTTAGCAAGAACGACAGCAGCTGCTGTAAATTTGTTGAATCTATTAGCATAAAAAGCGAAGCTCAAGATAAAATCAAACTTATGCTGACGATGTTGTCAACAAGGCGAACAACAAGGCAACTGCGCTAACACCAACAGAAACAAAAACAACAACGAGAAGCTGTAAACAAATGATAATAACAACAAATTGCGTGGTTTTTCTTGGCAGCAAGAAAAACTTTTTATCAGAAATAAAAGATAAAAGTATTTTTGTTTTTTCTCTTAGTTCTTGCAGCATGCAGTTGCTGTACGAAGTATGCGATTTTTTTCTGCTCTTGTTCAATTTGTTTCATTAGTTGTTATTTAAATTGTTTCAAAGACTCGCATCAGCTCTTGGGCTCGAGTTAACTTCTGACTCTTGTCTGGTCGACATGAACAAGTTGAGGTTCCTGATGTTGCGCAATGTGTTTACAGTTGGGCAACATATTTCCTTTATGCTCATATATTTTCTTTCGTAGTTTTTTTTTGTACTTGATTTTGTTATGCTTCCGCTCTGTCGATTATATGCATTTGCTACGCGGCACGTTTTCTCTTTACTCGATTTGATTTTTTTTCTCTTGCTCACTTATTGTCAAATTTCTAGATCTATTTGCTTTTTTATATTTACAAACAGTTTTCTCGTTTCATTTCAATGCAGTCTTTTTTCGGATAGACCAAATGCACGTTATTTCCACTGTAGAAACAATGCTGATAAGAGACACATGAAGAGTCGCCTGCGTTGATACGTTTGACAATTAAATAAATTATCTCGTCACCCTCAAGATTTAATTTGTTCTGCTTCTTGTTTGTTTGTACAAGTCCTTGACAATCATCATTTGCATTAGATTTAATTAGCATTCTTTATATTCTTTTTGTCTTGGCCACTCGAGGGTGCCAAATGAGTACTAATAAAAGTTAAAAAGTTCTAGAAGTTTCATTGACTTTGTCTCGTCCTTACGCCATTTAAGCGCTTTTAATGATGCTGGCCTTTTAAAGTGTTAGCGAATTGCGAATTGCACCTTTTACAGTTTGTCCCTGACACATTTCTCGCTGCGGCTGCTGCCTTTTAGGCTTGGCCGACAGCATTTTAGTAGGAAAAAACACAGAAAAAGTTGTCGTAACTTTTTTTTTTTTTTTAAATGGGCAAAGGAAAAGTATATTTTTTTCGTTGACTTATGGCAGCCGTTAAAAATATAAGAAAAATTTGCGGCAAATGGTTGATTGAAACAGCGTTTCATTAAGCTTACAAGGGTCAAAATTTAATTGAATTTTAAATTTAAATTAATTTTTATTGGTTTTTAAATAATATTAAATTAAAGTGAAAAGTTAGTTTCATGGGATTAATATATAATTATTATATAATTTTTTATATATTTTATTATTCCTAAATATTTGTATTTTTTGCATATCGAAATTAGAGTTTTTCTCAATTTTAAATAAGTAAAAGGTTAGCAATTTTCACTAGATATGGAACATCTACAATTCTACCCAATTTTGACTAAATTTCACTTGCTTCGATTCGCTTACTTTTGTCATCTAAAGTCTATATAAGCATAGCCTTTATGACCACATAAATAATCAAATCTTCCTCATTTATGCGCAAACATACTCCCTAAGCATTTGACACACACCCAAAATATCTTGTAACGCCTGCTTAAAGATTCAATAGACTTTAATCGAAGCTTGATATTATCTTCCTTATATTTTTTTATTTTTCGCACATAATCTGTGCGGGCAACATGCGCCATATGCGGCGTATGCGTGTTTTTCTCTGCTGAGTATACGGGTTAATCGCATGTTGCATACTTACAAGCGCAATCGGTTGGAAAGAGCATTTCTCTTCTATAAATTTATTTTTATTGTGTCAATCGACTCTTGATTGCAGCTGCCAGCTGTTGTTAATATTCATAACGGTCACTGCTTTAAGAATTCTGAAATATTTTGTATTGTACTTGAAAACCTTTGATTTTTCTTTATTATTATCTTTAAATTATTAGACTTGTATTTTGTAGTAGCTTTTTCTTATCTTTCACAGATTTATATTATTGGATTATTATTAGGTAGTTATCTGCCTTAATTGGTTATTTAATTAGTTTAGTAATTTAATATGATTTCATATGTGTGTGTGCTAAGTCTTATCGAATCGCTGTGCATATGCTTTAAATTCTTATTAAATTTGTTCACTCTAGAGGCTGAAACACTGTTGGATGCCCGCCCAATCGAACCGCACACTTTGAAAACCGACAATGAACTAAAAGCGACAAATGTATTGTAGCAGCTTATGTAGTTGAAGTGCTTGAGATCGACTTAACAGCGGTTTTGCATGCAGCCATACTGGGAAATTGCCTAAAGGAGCGTACGAACGAGAAGACCAAACCAGTTGCAAGCAAACATTTTGTCTGCAACATGTTGTACAACATGTTTGAGATACACATATCTATCTTTTCCAGTTTGCAAAAGATTTTGATGGGTAAGATTAGTATGCCTTTCTTAGATCATAGCTCTTGTGTGGGTTTCGTAGCTAAGTCAGTTAGCGCTGGCAAAACCCTAGCTCTTAACCATGTTATGTAACTGATATCTTTGTTTACGCAACTGCCTTGCCAAATGTTTCTCATTGTATTTGTTTTTTAGCCAACTGTCTCGCTTTGTTTATTACCCACGCAAGCTGCCAGCATAATATTTTTTCAATGGCTTCGCTAAACTCTTTATCCTTTTTTTGTACACTTTTGATGACAAAAGTTTGACGTTAAATTTGTTCTATATATATTTATATATATATTTAATTCCATGTATGCAATATCAATGAATAAATTTGCAGCATTATTTTGACATTATGAATTCAAAAATATAAAAGATTTATTTTTTTGTGTATTATTTTTAACTTTAGTCGATTTATGAAACTGAGCTTTCGTTTATCTGCAACTGTTTATATTGACATCAAGAGACATTTTGCGACAGTAAGACGAGGAGCAAAATAAATGGTAAACTTTAGGTAATTTATAAGCTTAAACAAATTTAAATATGGATAAATTATATGTATGAGAAATTTATTGTTAGGTTGCTCTAAAGTGAAGCTCTCTTTAGTCTACGCACTTGCAAACTGATGCATAATATGTTGAGAGGTAAGCAATTTTGATGATTATCTGATTATCTGCTGTATTTGGAGAGTTCTTCGAGGACTGTTGGTATGCTTAGTTCTCTGAGCACGCACTTTATCATAGTTTAATTTCCAGAGATTTAAATTTCTTTTTAAAGATTAAAGCACTTAAATATGATAAAAAAATTCAGTCTGAGCATATTTTTTAAAATTCATTTTCAATGCTTAAAAAATCTATAAAAAATACAAAGCATTTAAAAAAATAAATATTAAAAAAATAAGGGTTGTTGCCTCCTTCAAACCTTTTACTTTTTATAACACAGCTCAACTCTAAAGTGCAATCATTTAAAGAAATTGCATATATGTTTAATCCCTGGACGGCAGTCGCTCAGATATTTAATGTATGAATGTATGCAAATAGAATTGATATGTTTGGTAGGAGCAGAACATGGCGCAGTGTCTAATCCAAATTCAATTGCTTAATCCGGGATGGCAGACAGCGCCTGGAGAGCGACGTTGAAAGATGGTTGATGGACTGGCTGACTGGCGGGTGACCGACTGGTTGACGGGTGACTCAATGCCTCTCAGCGCTGCTCAACAAGCTTAACGCATCAGAGCATTTGCTTGAGTTGGCTATTGAATTACGCAGATAACTATGCATACCTACACCATTGTATATATGCAGACACAGCACTCTGATATGTCAACATATCATGTTGCAATCGAGTTTCGGGCGCTAAGTAAGTTGTACTTGTAGTTTTATCCGTGCTAGAATGCCAAATGGAGCTGGCTAAGATGCTTACATAAAATCACACTGTTGACCCTTTCATTTCGACCAGAGCTGCTCTTCACTCAGGATTATGTGTGCACAGATTTTTATTGTATGACCGAAAATAAGGACGTGCCCCAAAGAACTGCGTTATCTTAAGTACATTTGTCTTTTCTGCTTAAAAGCATTTTTATAAAAAATATATTAAGACACTGGCTAAAATATTTACAGTTATAGATGTTTAAGTCCCCTTAAATTAATTAAAAGGTGCGCGTTGGTATTTAAGAGTTTTTTTTGCTAGCGCAACATATACTCAAAGAACGCTTCAATGCGGTTTAATTAGCAAGGATGACAGGATGTGTGAATATTCACCTTTATTAATTCCATATACTCTTTGCATAAAGTCAGAGCTCTCGGAGCGCGTGGTTGGCTTTTAAAACATTTTTTCAATTAGCACAGCGAGAGTGTCATCTGGCACACAGGCAGCTAATGATGAGTTGACAAATATCTGACGTATGTAAACAAGCTGAAAGCCAGCTGAATTTTCACTTTTATGTGAAGTTCTTTTTGATGTGGACCATTCCTTTGGCACTGGCGTTGCCTGCGTTACGAAGTGAAAATGGCGTTTTTGCTTTGTCGTTAAAATTTTCACAATTTTCCATTGTCCCAAACAATAAACAATGAATTTGGAATATGAATATTATATTCTTTTTTTGTTAAGATTGAAGCTTGAAATGATTTCAGTTGAGCCAGGTGTCAGTAGACAACAAAAGAAATTGAGCAAATTCCCACTTACTAAATCATAACTAAATATATATATAGATATATATTTTTTTTTATTAATTTTTTTTAAAATTCTGACAAGCAAACGTTGCCCAGACCTAGAATTCAATTGTTTTTGAAGCTACCTAATCAGCTTAAGCTGCATATGTTCCTTTATCAAGTACGCTCAGGCAGTATAAAAGCAACAGAATTCACTGACTTTTAATTATTGTTCTGAAATTTATTAAAACAAAATGTATTTGGCTGTCAGCGCTATATTGCTGGTATTGTGCTTTGTAAATTTGACAATGGCTGACAAAAAATATAGGGAATATCATTTGCCCGCTATTTATGACAGTACAACGGAAATGAACCTTGAACCGTTCTATCGGACCCAGGCGCCCGAAATTGAGGAAGTACCATTTATAGAACATACAGTTGAACATGTTGAACATGTTGGTATTTCTGACTTCATTGAAACGACATCACTGCGAATGGAAATGCTACTGAAAAAAGTATGTAGAATTTAATTTTAATGCATTTACTCAGCTGTAATTATTCTCTTTAGATGAAACTCGAGTCGATTGCGAAAAAATGTCATAAGAGGGGCAGAAGCTGCGCCTGGAAGCTGGATTGCTGCTCAGTCAACTGCTTAAGATCGTCAAAAAAGTGTGCGTAATTGTAAAGTCAATGTATAAATATAATTATAATTATAAAAAATAATTAAAATATAAAAAGGTGTTTAATAGGTGATTAATATAGAAATATATTATAATAAATAAAATATAAAAATCTGTTTTTATACTTTGTGCCTTTCGTTACAGTAAAGAGTGGAGAAACTACACAAAATCTGAATCAGTGCAGCTGTTGTTTTATCTGCGTATTATAAATGTTCTGATTTCTGTTAAAAATCAGCTACATTATCCTAAACAAATGCTAACTGCAGCGAAGTGTGAAATGGAAAATGAACTTGAAAAGAAAACTAAAGCAAAACAGACATAGAAGTAATATGCTTTATATTAAGTACATATACTGCTATATTCAAGACTGAAAAGCTTGCTCTGCTCTCCTATATTAGCTGGCGATGGCAGATCACAAAGCGTTAATGGTCTTCTTCATTTGGCTAGCGGAAATGGTGTGCAAATCAAGTTTTATGGCCAACAGGGACAACGCACATTGAATGCCCAGTCAGATGGACGCAATGGGCCAAGCAGCTGGAGAATGCTAATCAAGACAGGTCGCAACAGAAAATACATATATAATGGGCGAATAAGCTGAAGTGTAGAGTACATGAAAATTGTGAAGCAGCAGCTGCTGCTGCTGCTGCTGCTGATGTTGTTGGCGATGAGTGGTCTAGAGTAACATACACTCGTATTTCAATTGTGCTGGTTCGGGCAACAGTTTTATAAATTAATAACAATAATTTATACACAGCAGCGAGTACAGCAAATCATAATAAATTCAGTAAAACTTTCAACATGCACAACTAGAACTACAATTACAGCAACAATAAGTTGCATTTGGGTCCGAAGTCGACAATTCTCACCCGCCGTGCTATGTTGCCTAGCCTTGCCTTGATTTTCCATGTAAATTTATAACCAGCCCCCTGTTTGCCATTGCTTGGGGTTTGGCTCAGTGTGAAAAACTTGTTTATGAGAGCGAAAAATGAGCGCTTCGAGTCAGTTGTTGTTGCTTATGGGCTCGTTTTTTTTCCTGCTTTTTGCTGCACCCTCACAGTAGTGTTGCCACAATAACAACACGTAAATCTGGCACCAGCTGACAAGTACTGAATTTTCTCTTGTTATGCCGCTCGGCAGCCCGTGGCGTAGCTCAAAAGTTGCAGAATCCAGCCCAGCTCAGCCGCACCCGGACCGAGCGCAATTCCATTCATTGAAATATTAATGCTAATGGCTAGAGGGAAACATTTGCTGATTGTGTTCTCCAGTTTGAATTTTGTGCGGTATTTCGACTCGAGCTTTGCATCAGCACCAGCCATAGCTACCAGTCAGCGCCCCGCTATGACGAGTTTTCCAATAAATTAATGAATCTTGCAATAGCTGTTGCAGTTGCAAGCAATTTCCGGAGCACATGCCAAGTATCGACAGCTAAAGAAGATCTACAACAAAGCGCCAAGTGCAAAGCAAGCATCCAGCATCCAAGTTGTGCATGCCAAAGTGGTTCACATAATTTCTAATGGGCGCTAGCAAATGTTGATGAAAAAAACTTTTACCCGAGCTGCTGCTAACCCATGAACGAAACATTACGGATCAATCATAATATGCACGAAAAATTCATCAGTTTTTGCAAATTTGATGAAATTGCACTGCAGTGTTTCATATTGGCCACATTTCTTCGATGCTGAGCAAAATATACGAGTAATTATTTGCATTTACATTTAGGAGAAATCTTCGCTTCAATTCTGAGCTTTTTCCTATTGACAGAATAATTGAACAAAGTTGCAAATTATTGCAGTTTCTGCAGCAGGCTGTGGGAAGAAGAAATATTTTGATTTGTATAAACGTTTTGTTACTTTTCTTCTACAGCATTTGTAAGTGCAAACTAAATAACATGTTTATCTTAGGGGCATAGAATTAGCATTCAGAAATACTACTTAGCGTAAAATGGAAATGAAGAAGGTATAAGGTCTTTATATACATACATATATGTTCTGTTTGATACGGAAAAGTAAATCATTTACAACAATTATAATGTATATCAAAAATACCCTGTAAATTTCTGATATCTCAGAGCCTTAATCTCAAAATTTGACACTTATGTTACTGTGTACTCCTTCTAAGTATTTACTACTGCTCACAAACAAAGTGTAAGGATCTAATGAGTAAATAACTGTTGACCTCCTTTTCTGACTTTCCAAAAATTAAAAATTTATTAAAAATGCCTCTTGGGAACCTGGCAAATCGGAAAGAAACTATGTCTTCCATTTTGTATTGGAGCTAGAGCTTCTAAATGGGGTAATTAAGTTACTGCAGGCTGCTTTCTACCTCCTTTATCAAAAAGATTCACAAAAAACTCGTTTGATTTGGTACATAAAAGAAATTTTCAATATTCTATCTCTATTCCACTGAAATTGTTGACTAACCAATTGAAGCTATTTTTTTTTCTGACTTTTTTTTTTAAAGTTTACTCACAAAGTATCGTCAAATGTCATTGGTGTATATGTTTTGTGTTTTGTATTTTGTTACTTGGCACTCGAGTGCGACAAGGCCACAATAAAATGGCTGACCAACAACCGCACGGTCACGTGCCGGCGAGTACGTGCTATGAATTAAAAGTTTGGGAAACTTGTGCTCCACTAAATAGAGTTGAGTGAAGTAACATAGTGTCAAACATCAGCGCTCTAAATGGCCAAGTCAAGAGACCATGACAAGCGGCAAAAGTCGTAAAGCTGGCATCTCTTGACTCCTGCTGCTGCTGCTCTCGCTGTCACCTGCTGTAGCTCTAAAAAAAAGAAGAAGATGAAGAAATTGAAAGGAAATGTTCAAGTTTCAGTGCCAAAAAGAATGCTGCACATTTTTATGGACGAACGCATCAAGTAATTGAATTTTGATGAATTCAGTTTTATAACATAGTTGTTAAGAATTCAAAAGCCGCCTCCAGCTGCTGTCGTCGTCGTCGTCGTCTTACACATTCGCATAATTTTATATCTGGCTTGTAAATTTGTATGAAAAATGCACAATTGCCGCCAGCTGTGGCCTGTGAAAGACATCAAACTGGAAAACTTAAGTTGTCGGACTGCCGAAAACCTTTTCCAGCTGCTGTCGCATTCCGTGAGGTTCAAGTCACGTGGCATTTGTCAGCGCTAGCCTAAGTGCACATCAGTAGGTGTAAAAGTTTTCACCAAAGTTCAACAATCTTGGCTCGTTTTAATGAGCTTTTTCAGCAAAATTAAATGGCAGACAAAAGTTTTTATAATTAGCCCAAGGATTAGTTTTACCAAAAAGGAAACTTCAACTGGCAGCTGCAAGTAAAAATTTCCTCTAAAAGATTTATGCAAGTCGCATTTTATTTTTAGTTTGCCTTTAAGAATGATATATCAAATTAAAATGTATCAAAGCATTTTTAATAAGTCTTGAAAAGAGTTCGACTTAGTGTCTCTAGGGAAACTTTCTAAAAGCAGCCGAGCAACATTTATTGACTAAGAAAATGTTTGTCAAGCACGAATGAATTTGTTAGTAAAATGTTGTAAAGTTTGTCTTTGCCTAAAAACTTGAAGATTTACCTAATTAGCTAAGTTTGTTTTACCTGATGACAGAGTTGAGCATATATATATCAGAAAAAGTGTTACTGAATTTTATAACGGAGTTTTTTGACTCAAAAAAAATGCTTTTCAAATATAATAAAAAATATATAGATTTTTATCCAAGCTATTCTTCATTTAAATCTGCTTTTTGTGATTCATTTGCACTTTTTTCCCTTTGGCATTGTTAAGCATGAAAACTACAATTAAATCCATTTTATCTGGTTTTTAATTTGAGAATTATTTTTATATAGATTGCCTCTTCGTTAGCCGATTTTTTGTTGCCGTGCAAATTAATGCCAATTGCAATTTGTAAAATAAAAAGGGGAATTCTTTTTATTCGAAACGTGTGCGAGCGACAAACTCCCAATAAATTTGCATGTAAGAGACAGCAAGTAGCAAAGGGCAAGGAGCAAGCTGAAAAAAGGACATTTAAAAATTTAATTAATTCAATTGAAATGCGACGATGCGACATTGCGAATTGCAATGTGAGTGCTCGCTCTATAATTTGACTCTGTCTCTCTGTCTGTTTTATTAAATTCCCCTTTCTGAGGTTAATTTGGACTTCTGTTCTGTTATTGTTTCAGTAGAATTTTAATTGCAATTAAAGTTTAATTGGATTTATAAGAACATATATGAGTAGAGAGCAAACGAATTTAGCTGTGTAAAGAAAAAACTTTAACTACATGATATACGCAGGTAAAACAAACGGAATCAACTTGAAATTTCTACAGTTTTCAATATAAACAAATAATTTACATAGTGTAATTAATTTTCTATCAAATAACAGCTCGGGTAATGCGTAAATTAAGACCAAAAAATTACATTTGCGCAGTAATAAATTAAATAAATTTGCATTAATGCAAACGCTGTAAATTTTATTGACACTATAACAAATGTCTGTCTGACGTGCCGATAATTAAACGCATTATTGTCTGTGTGCGAGTCAATCAAGTAAAATAAAAGCGAATTTAATACTCCGCTCTGGACTAATTACTATACAAGGTTCTGCTCGAGTTCAATAATCAACTTGCATTCATATTAATCTTAGATATTGTCGTTCCCATTGGCTGCTAATGCCACATTTCATCAGATAGATGCAACAGATTATTAAGCTAATTATTGAACTGTTAATAATGAAGTCTCTCATTATGCAGGATGGCTGATGTCTACATTTACCTGTTATGCCCGACATGTAATTAGACAGTTAATTATCAGCTGTGTGATTTATATGCATACGGATTTCAGTTACAAATGCAAATCGACCGGGTATTTGTAGTGGACGCTTATTTAGTGTAATTACCTTTGCATTAGCTGCACACGCGCTAATTATTATGTGAAAATCAGAAGGATCATAATACAAAGAGCTTCACTCAGATGGCATCGCATGCTTTGTTTCGTATAATTTCCTATTCTTATTCACATATACATAATTAATACTCGTGACAACCTTTGTGCCCAATTTCATATACAATTAAGCGAAGCGTTAAAATGGGAGAACCCAAAAATTCATTGGCAATTAAGCTGTGATTTTTAAGGATTCGGCAGTTCAAAGCGAATCAAAAAACTTTGAATTTCTCATTAAGAACAACTGAGGGTCTACCTTAAGCAGTGACCAGTTGCTAGGCAGGCAATTCGCTTGAATAAGCAAAGCTTCAATTGTAGCTGTGGTCATGGCTACGATACCCTGGATTTGAAAGTTAGTTAAATTGATGTTTTCATTTGTTAGACTTACTTTGTAATGGATTAACAATCCTTTTCATTGAAAGTGGCGAATTAAGATAGTTTGCAAAGCTCTTTATCGAGTAAAATCTTTCAATTCAATAAAGTTATTGGCTGCAGTCACACATTTGCAAGGGTTTGAGCTTTAAGAAGTTAACTGTGTTGAAAACTGTTAGCTCAGAGCTTAATTTGTCCTAATATGTAGCTTAAAGTAGGGTATTTTTGGGAGAGATTTTATTTAAACTGTGTTTTTTTGAGTGTATTTATATCACAGGTCAACAGGAGTTTGTAGCCAATAATGAAGATTTTTTATTACTATTTTCTTGAATTTCTCCTACAGGCTTGATATAGTGGAATTTTTGTTTATGATTACTGGCAATAGAGTATGATTTGATACTTGATAAACAATCTTTAATAAATTTTGATACCCTGTATTATCTATGTGTACAATATTGTAGATATACTCTCATCTATCTATAAGCACATTATTGTAGATATATTGTATTAAGTTCTACTATCCATGGGCACATTTTTGTACATATATTCCATCTTTAACACTTCACCAAAGAATAACATTCAAAAAAGCTGAAGAAGATTGTGTTGAAAAAAGTGTTTTTTTCCGCTCTCAATTGCGCTCGACGACAAAATGGCCATTCAGCGACTTGACACAGGCTGATAAATGGTCAAATATACAAAAAAAAAGAAAGAATAGAGGAGGTAAATTTTTCAGTCACAGTTTTTTTTGTGCATACAGCATGTGGATATTATCTGGCGTGCAACCTACGCCTCATTGAAGTGAAAGTAGTGCAACATATAAGCCAGACAGTGGCAATAACCATGACAGTTATGAGTTTTTCGCAAAGCGAATGCGAATCGAACGAGCTACTGCTAGCTAGCTAGCTATTGAAATTAATTTGACGCTTGATATGGACTCTTGAAAGGAGAGAGCAAGCATAAAAATCTAGATGCAATTCCGATTCATTTCATATGGCCTCAGTGATTCTTGTGCTTCATTGATTTTCATGGCCTGGCTGCAAATGACAAAATACGACGACGACGACGACGACTGAAGGGCGTTGGCCGTTTCCCTGAGTGCTGTGACACTCGGCCATTAGCTTGGGCAATAATGAAAACCGGATGAGCTCATATGCGCAGAGAGCCACTAAATCGCCTGAGTCAACACATCGTGTTGGACATAATATTGCATTTGCTTTTAGATCAAAATTAGCTCGACCAAACAAAGATAATTGCGTGAGTGTCTGCCAGATAACTGGGTAACTGGTTTCTGACAGCAATTCGGAACCATTTCATGGAATGGCAGCCAATGAACCCTAAAGCTTATTTCCTACTTAAGCTCGAGCATTCAAGTGACAATGCAATTTTCTAGCATATTAATAAGTTAAGATTGTGTAAATCAGACGGAAATTTGATATTCGAGTTATGCTTGAAGTATAACTAAAATATATCAATTTTATTTAGAGTCTGATAATTTTGTATAGTTTTTCCTGCTTTTTTTACCTAAAAGCATTGTCTCAACCAAGCAAATGGCATACATAAATTTAAAATTTAAATTGTTTTACATTAGTTTCCAGGTGTATTTAATTATATAAAATTGTTGTTGGCAAAAAAAAGTTTGGGGAGATAAGTGTTGGACAACAAATTCCACTTTAATTTATGTAGATTAGAGACATATTTTACTCTGAAAGTGTTTTATCTACCATAGCCTTAATGTATGTAAATAAATATTTATATATATACATATAAGCGTATATATGGATGTATTATATATTTAAATATATGCAAGTAACAATTTCCATTCGTTTACTCGTTATTTGTGCATTTAGACAGGGATGTAGTCCAAACGTATTGTTAAACCAATCTTATTTCTGTAGTGAAAGAAAGACAGAGAGAGAGAGAGAAATGTAGATAAAGAGAGATAAAGAGCGTGTTAATTAAATAAGCAAAAAAATGCCCGAAGCCCATAAAGTCCAATCAGAAAATCAAATTCATATAACGCAGCCAGATAATAAAAGATGAGCTTCAAATGATTGCAAATTTATTATTGGATTTTTGCTGTCTCAACATAATTCGTTGTGGCTAAAGAGATATGGTTTTATTGATATGTCTTTGTTGTTATTTCAATGAAACATAAACATATGTCTCATTTTATATGAACTATAAATATGCATTAGTTATTTTAAATACTATGGTAATCATCCCACCAATATTTAATTATAGATATAACTCTGATTAGTAATGAAGTTATGTTGCCTTCAAGGCATTCAAGTATGTGAGATCTATTAGAGTCTTGTCTTGTCTGAAATTAATTTTAAATAATTTAGTTGAATCGCATTTAATCTGCACATGATACAAATAAATGTGAATTCACACAATCTATGCCGAATTTATTTGTGTCAAAGCAACAGAGCACAATAGAAAATTGCCCACTTCAAGTTCGAACCCAAATGGCTTGAGTTTGAGTTGCGTCGGGCCATCGTTTGTGCGTGGCCTAATTTGGCATGTAACCAAAGTCATTAGGCATTGACTTTGGCTTTAGCTTTGGCTTTGGCTTTGGCTTTTGCTATGGCATTGCCAATGGTGTGGCCTTTGGCATTGGCATTCAAGGGATCAATTCGTTGTGGGAATGGCCATATCGGCTGCAAAGACTCTTATAATCTTGGGGTACGCAACCCGTAACCCGAACCCGAACCAAACAATCTCACACATGTTTGCATTTAATCCACTTTTATTGCAGCTTTGGGGCATGCGACCCTCAGTTATTATGCTGATTGTGTTGACACACCCACCCACACCCACATGCACAGGCAGTGATTCCTTTGTTTGTTGTGCGTTGTTGTCGAGCTGGATATTAAATATTTAAAGGGCTCTCAGGTTGTTTTTACCTTGACCAACCCGTCAAGCAGTCTCAGAGTCTAAGGCAAATTTATAAAAATTCAATTAAATTTGTCAACAAATCAAATTGGGCCCCTACTTTGGCCAACACATGCCTTGAATGGTGATTTGTATGTCAAATTTAAATACATTTTAAATGTCAAACTCAGTCGTTGTTGTTGCTTGATTACCTTTGTGTGGCCGAGAGTCGAAACTTCAAACAAAGTTTTAATTCTTTCGCCAGCTGTCGAACCTTTCACCTTAATTTAACCAAAGCTGTGTGTCTGTGTGCCATTGACTGCCCCAAACTTTGCCCTCAACTATGAAACTCAAATTTCATGTCTGATTTTAAGAGTGCAGAAAATGTACAAATTGTTGGCGAAGCAAAATTGCTTCCTTTTTGATATAAACTACATTCGATGAAGCCATTAAATAAGTAGAGAAAATCTATTGCTTAAACATATGCATGAAAGGGTGAAGCGTGAAATCTTTCATGAATTAATGTTTATTTATTATTTATTAAATTTATTATTTATTTATTTCTTTTAATTATTTACCTTTTTTTATTTTATTTATTTTATTTATTACATTTTTTTTAACTCTTCTGTTTCCATTCTAAATTTGGAAATGATTCTGTTGATGATCAAATTTTATTTTCAGTGAACTAATCTGAATCTAGTTGCTTGAGCCATAAACGCTTATATTTCTTTATAAATTTATGTACACAGAATTTTGGTATGGTATAATTAGTCATGCAGCCCAATGAATCTAGTGGAAGACATGTGCCTAAAGCAACAGATATGTTGGTCACTGGCAAATCGTGCCTGAAGAAGTCAGAGCACGAGCATAGCAATTCCATGCAACGTAGTGTCACTCTATTTCGCCAGGAAGGTGGCGAAAACCAACGCAAATTGAAAAATCTGAATAGACAATTTGAACGGGATATTTTGCGCTTGGAGAACTCAATAACCAACCTGGAGGTGCCCGACAAGAGTCTAGCTACTGAATGGATGAGCAAACTGAAGGCACGACCACCAAATGTGACTGAAGCACTTGCGCGAAACTATATTTTGACATATTTGCTGCGACTTACACATTTGGATATGTTCAAGGTGAAACCGTTTAGTGGGCCGCCACCTCAAAATACGCTCTCGAATATCAAATCAGCAATGGTAAGCTACATAAACTAGAACAATTTGAAAAAAAAAACTATTTGTTTCTATTTTTGTAGTCTGCGATATCCGACAGAAGAAAAAGCATTGAAGATCTTTACTGCGATTCAATGGACAACGGCGCCTTCTTGGATAAGTTACCAGTGCCGCGTGATGGCGCGTTTTTCGTAATGCATCTGCTACCAAATTTATGAGTAGATTATTGATTTCACTCCAATGACCATTTCACAAAATGCGACATTTACCCAAATACTAAAGAATTATTATAGTTTTTATAAATGACATTGATACCATATTAAAATCCTCTTCATAAGCGACAAATATTTGACTTTTAGCAACATTTAGCTAACTCTGGCTGGATAATTTATATGCCAAGTCTATGCAAATTTTTTGTAAAATGCTTAAAGTTTATTTTCCACCTTAGTTGCAGATATTTATATAAATTTTACCAAGTTCACTCAACAACTTCTGACTTATGCAACTGATTGGTCACTGATTGAACAAGTATGCAGCACATGTTGATTATTTAATCATAGATTACATTTCCGGCATGTCGAAGTTGGCTTCGTAAATATTAACGAACAATCTATTTGGCAATTATTTTGTAACAAATATTTGTAGCTCCCATGGCCGGAGATGCATATGTGTATATATTTACTATGCACTGTTTCCGGTTGATAGTTTCAGTTTGAATATTCAGTTGAATTCGGACATATTTGCTGTGCACTCGAGCTTATTTTATAAAAGAAAAGCAGAAATTTCTGTTGCTTATTTCTGCCTCTGTTTACTACATATGTCTATTGTTTCATAAGTACTTAGGAATAATTATTGTTTTTCTTGTAAAAATCTAGCATAAAAGGAAAAGCTCGAAGAAAAAAATCATATTACTAATTGCAACTTTTAATTAAATATCGAGTTGCCATTGAAAGATATGCAGCGAGTGCAATTTTGGCAAGAGTAATGGCCGTCTGGCTGGGTCCTTCCAATTCGATTCTGGCAAAACATTTCCGTTTTTGAAATATTGCTTTCCATTTTGTTTTTTATATTTGCTTTTTTTCTGGCTGGCTGCGTGATGGTGACCCAATGTAAGCCACAGAGAGAAATCCTTTGCTGCTGGCGTTGTTGTGGCTATGTGTTCCACCCACTGTGAAACAGAGCGAAGATAAACAAACTGGTGGCGGCAGCGCTTTAAGCAATCGATAAACCGAATGTTTTCGACAACAAGAAACTAGCTTTGAAGTAAAGCTAAAATCTCTTTTGTTTCAGAAAGAAATAATAATTAACTTCAGAGTCAAGTAAAATGAGTTATTAGCTGACATCGCGCTAATCAAATGTCAATTACCTGCCCAGCTTCACTTCACTGTCAGCAGTCAGGCGTGGGATTTTTATAGGTTTTTGGGAACCACACATGGTTCACTGACAGTTTTCCAATTGCGGAACTTTGGCATTCCACCTTCTGCGCTCGATGGTTTTAAGTTTTTGACATTTTTCCACACTTGCCAGCGCTGTGCTGACATGAACTTTGAAGGCAGGCTTCATTTTGTCTTCTTGCACAGCACAGCAACTCGCTCGCTTTTTTTTTATCGCGGCCTTAATGGAGTTTCTTCTCACATGTCTCTTTTGTTGGCTTACGTATTTCATAGTCTGATTGCTTGTTTCCCAAAAAAGTTTCCTCCTGAAATATTCAGCTGACAGTTGCGAAATTTCTGCTAGATTAGTTTGAAAGTGTGGACAATGAATATACATATTTACATAACACTCTTTAATGCATGCATCTGAGCTGACTTTGAATATTTGAATTAAAGAAATTTACAAAGAGTTTTGGTATTAAAGAGTAAAGCAAAATTTTATTCAAAAACTTGATTATATGCAGTTGCCTCTGGCTTTCACAAAATTTTAAAGATACATATTTAACTTTGTTGAACTGACAAAATTTTAAATAAATAAAGGAAAGAAAGGAGCAATATAAAATATAATTATTTAATTTGATTAAGTGTGCGTATGTTTCTAACTTTTGAAGTCTTTATTTTAATATAAACAGACTGCGAAAGACTAAATATTGTATTTTGTTAGCTAATTAAACGTTTAGCTTAATTTGGTTTATCATATACATATTGAGCAGTAGCTTTAATAGCGTTTGTTGATGAAATGATTTGCGAAAGTTACTGTGAATGGAAACAGTCTTTGGTTTAAAAAGTAGCTAGGCTCAATCATGATATTAACAAATATGAAAGAATATTGCTATATATATATATATATATATATTTATATATTGTATTATATTAAAAGTCAATTTGTAGAGAAGGTCAATAATAGTTCATCATGGTCTTAGATCCAATACTGTGAAATATATATAAATTCGTTTTCTCGACATGCCATGTTCTCAGTAAGTGTGAAGTTCGAAGTGCTTCAACGATTGGGAAATAAAAACAATAAATAATTTTGGAAAAAACATTTACTTTTTTGTCGTTTCCTGTTCATTTTCTTTTTACCCATTTAATTGTCTCTTAAATATATTCCTGCTAAGCACTAAATAAAGAAAACTTCTTCTTCGTCTTCTACATGTCCTTTCTAAGTATTTTGGCTTTTCGCTTTGTTTTCCTTTGCCTAGTTATATTTATGTTGGGTCTAAATCCAGCTCAGCTGTTTAGATAAGTGCAGCCTAAATTTGGGATTAAATTCATGTTGCATGCTCTACAAAGCTGTCGCACAAATATTTCACAGTTTTTTTTTTTTGTTTTCTATCCTTTAGCTGAGCCGAGACCCAATTTCATTGCCAACAATTTACAGTTCATTTTGGGCTTTCGCTTTCGTTTTATTTTTGGTAAATTGTTTTAAAATGTAATTTTTTAGGCTTTTGTTCGCTTACCTATTTAATTTATATGTATTTTATTTACATTTCCTTTTCTTTTTTTGATTTTATTTCAAGCCACAAATTAGCGCAATCAATTTGAAAATACGTTTCATTTTTATCTGGAGCTTTGGGCATTCCGTGGGCTGACGTAATGAAATCAATTCGAATTTAATGCTGCCCAGTTCACAATTTGTTTGTTTCTTTATTGGAATTCGTTTCAAATTTATTTGCGGAATTTACGTCGGCACATTTGCATTTGCATTTCGATTTGGCATAGACGAAAACAAATTAAATTTTTGCGTTTGCCAGCCACGAACCAAACCAATATTTATCTAGGCCTCAAATGCTGTCTGCGCCTTCAATATGCTGTCTAGACTGCAGATGCAAATCAAATCGTTATAATTTTATTGAACTTTGCACAAGTTTGCTGATCAGAATAGAAAGGTCATTTACCAAAATAATTCACAGAGAGATGTAAGAAAATTCTCTGATAAATTACAACTCATTATGAGTGCCAAAGCAATTGAAAGAGATTTATGCTTAGCAGTGTCTGAATGGAATGAATATTGTTCAATCATTAGAGCTGCTGATTGCTCACTTTATATCAGATTTGTATGCTGACTCCATGTGGCAGTTGATGCTTCCATTTTGTGGCTTCACCTTGACCAAAGGTACCCAGGTAACAATTACAATTTAAACTTGGCAAAAACGAGTTTTTGGAAATTAATTTGCCATTTGCTGGCATGGCTCAGGCATCACGTAAATAGAACGCAACGTGGTGTCGCAAACGGAGACGTGCCACTTCCTGGTTTGTTCTAGCCAGTTGCAGGCAGCATCTTGTTGCTTCTTCAGCCCCAGGCACATGTGGTTGGATGGCAATTTCAAAGTCATTAAGATGCGAGGGTAAAAGCTTCGGAAAAACGTTATTTGAACTCATATTAAATCTTTATGGCTTGCCACAAAGCCATCATTCTTTTTTTTGGGGCAAAGCGGTGCACGTGCCCTGCCATTCCATTAAATGTAGCATTGTTTTTAGCGCCCGCTTCAAAATAATTGAAATCACCTGCTAAATGGCAAAGCTAAATTGCATTTTAATGAACGTTTTTCCCGCTGTTACCCCGACCCTAAGTTCGGAATGCCAAAAAGAAATAAACAAACACAAGCATTTCCAACTGTCGAATGGACAACTGTGCGAACCCGTCTAAACAAGAGTTTATGCTCAGGCCGGGCAACGTACATGTTGTGTGTGTGTGTGTGTGTTCGTTTGGCAGTGTGCCTAGTTGATATTTGCTCTGAGCAAAGACACAACACGACTGTCGACAAAAGCAAAGACTTCGATTTGAGTTGCGCTCTGCCATGCTAGTTAATGGAATTTTCTGCCACAGTTGGACATCTGTGATACGAACCGCCTAAGGCCAAAGGCGTTTTTCTCTGCATATTTCAAAAATTTGCTTTCCTTTTATTTCCGACTACAGAAATGCGAGTACTAGAAGGCAATTGCCGAGGGTTTGTACATATTACCAAATACTCCCTTGCTCAAAACTTGTTAAGCTAATTGAATATTTAATGCGACCACTTAGAGCGCCTCATGCCACAGAGCAATTAACACTGTCGTTAAAAATGCAAAATAAATAATTTAAAAATAAATACAAGATTTTCATATTGGATAATTTGCTTAATAAGATAGAAATTTTGACAGGTAGCCAGGCAGCAATTAGATTGACTCTTGCATTATTCAATATAAGCTTTAATTATAAATTATTTATTTCTACGCTATAATTCCAGTTACATTACGCCTGGATATTAGTTCGATAACAAGTTTTGTTGTCCAAAATTGAGCAAACAACCGGCAGCTGCCTGATTATTATTACAAGCGCCATTCCACATGGCCAAATTGTAATTTGAATGCAATTTGCATTCAAAATGCAATCGAATTTCATGATTAGAGCCCGTTGCATTTGGCTGCCAATATGGACAAACACGAATGGGAATTGAGAGCTAAACTACAATTTTTGTGTTAGTTGATTAAGTAGCATATATATATATAACTTTGTTGACGTTTATACTCAGCTAAATTTTAGTTTTTATATGAAAAAACTTGACATAATGATAAATGACGAGCTACAAATCCACATAAAAATATCATGTGGCAACATGCCTGAAGTTGACGGATTGGCTTTTCTATTATGCTTCACAGAAAAAAAATACAAATATTTCATTTTTATAGTTTACTTATTCACATTATATAATATATTATATTTTGTTTGTGTACTAATATTTTACCAAAAATAAACATATGAAACTCATGTTTTAAATTTATGATAAATTTGAAAAACAAAGAGGTTCTTGTGTTTATTTATTTTTCAATAAATAATTAAAATTCAGTAGAAATTCTCTTGTAAAATTCCTTTTTTAATTTCTCTCTTAATATTTAAGGAAATATCAAATTTAATGATTTATATTATTATTTAAAAGCTAACACTTCAATTATTTCAATGTTTGCTGAGGAGAAAGAAATATATATTTCCTCGTTTCCGACTGCGAAAAAAAGAAATGTTTTTCTTTGGAATTGAAAATGTTTTGATAACGAGCAACCGCAGACTGCAATTATAATTATTTTTTGCAAAAAGTGTGTCGTTGTCACAACAATAAAAACCTCGGAATAATAACCAGCATTTTTATAAAAAAAAGCGAGCGAAGCACTGAAAATGTTGGCACATGACGGCAAACTGTTGATTTTAAAAAATATTTTTTTTTATATATTTTCCTTTGTGCGTTTGACTTTTAAATCTTTAATTCAGAACACAAAGTGACATTTTTTGTTGCTCCAATTTTTTGTTATATATATTTGGCTGTCAAGTTTTTGTGTTGTGCTCCAATCATTTTTGAATATTAATCGAGCGTGAGAAGTGCTCGCATTGCCAGACGAATCGAAACGCGGAGGCGTAAACGCAGACAGCAAACGCAATATACATAAATACACAAAACTTAGCACATCTCTGTGCATGAGACTAGCGAATGCTCTTATTTGCAAAATAATAAGAAAGGATTGTACAATATATGCAGAAAATTTGATGAAGTAAATCAACAAATATTTTTGGTTTCTAAAATAAATTAAATTTTTAATAATACTTTTTTTTTTATATTTTATAAAAACTTTTATTATTAAAAATATATGAAATATAAATATATTTATTAAACATTCAAAATATTGAACAATTAAATTTGCTGTCAATTATTGCTTATATTTTTGTATTGGATATAAACTATATGTTCAAATATATTTATTTAATAATTGAAACATTTCAAAAGGTACCTAATTTTCTATGTATTTTGTAAGTAGGCGTATACTCTTCAAATCTTAATAAATTTCTGCCTAACACATTCGAAAGGAAGCGACTTTGATGTATATGCTTCTGATGTGAATTTATTGCCACCTTTCGTTATTTATCTCTAATGAAATCAATTAAATATATTGTGCATAAAAATAAATCAAATAGAATTTTTGCTCATAGGCCAAGTCCAAAATATTTTAGAACTTGTGATAATTTAGAAATAATATTATTATTTTAAATATGTCAACATGGTTAAATTATCACTGAATTATTTTATTTATTATTATAATGTTTTTTGCATTAATATATCTTTAAATATATTTTCATTAATTTCCCAAAACTCATTATGTTAATGCAGCAATTTATCTTATCTCAATCTCTCTTAAAGTCAACTTTTTTCTGTTCACACTTAAATTTATTTGCTCTGCTTTCAGCTGACAACTTTATTTTGTGTCTGCTGTTATTGTTTAGTATAGCGATGCTTGAGCATCCGGCCTGTCATACGGCTGATGTGCGGCATTCAGACTGTCAAGTGTCACTTATTGAAATGTCAATTACCATTTGCTTATGCGGCTCGAGTGCGGCTACCCGGAGCGTCAAAGGTTGTTTGTAACGAGTCAGGTGTAAGAGCAGAGCAGAGCTACAAATGGTGGTTTGGCTAACAATTCACAGCAGTTGCATGGGATGAGGCTGGCAACTTCTCCAACAACTCGAGCATTGATTCATACAAGAATAATTTATATACTCTTAAAGTTATACTCCAACAGCTTACTACAATATAAATATAATTATTATATTTTTGCTTAAAGTAGAATTGAGCTGCAGTTTAACTAGAATTTATTAAATGTGTTTAAATAATTACTTAATGTTTTATATTTTATTAAAGTTCCTTCCTAAATAAATTAACAATTTCAGCTTTTCGAAAGCATAAACAACGCTAATTGGTAAAACACAACCTTTTAGTTGACCAGACACTAGTTGCACTCAATGGTTATGATTGTTGTACTAGCTACAAAAAATGTGTTGTTGGTTGGCTCTACCTATGCAGCTCGAGAGACTGTCACAAGAGCCACTTGCTAAATACATGCATGAGGGCATTGCTTTGTGGCTATGTTTTTGCGTGTTCAGCTAATAGCATTGGGCGCAGGTTAGTTCGTCAAATGCTTGATATGACAGCTGCCCAGTTTTATTATGCAAAAACACGCCACGCGGAAAGGCAGGCAGCCGAATCAAACCAGACAATCGCCCACTTTCAAGTAATTTTTTGCTGAGCTCTTGGCGAAAGGCAAAATGCAGTTGCGACTCGATTGTTGATGGTTCGCTGTAGCACTTTAGTAAGGCTATAAAAGGACTTGACTGAAATTGCTAACTCGACAACACCCTGTAATTGTTCAAAGTCGTGGTTGTATTGGGTAGTTTCTGGGCATTGCTATTGCATCAATTAAAAAGCCAATTTAGAGTTGATTTATTTATTGATTCGGGCAATGAGCCAATGCAGCACAAATTCTCAGTTATTTTGATTTTATGTCAACAAGCACTCGCCGTGTAATCAACATGCGTTAAAATAAATACATCGAATTTGTTTGCACAAAATCAAATATTAAAATGTAACTAAAATGTTTACATATATTTTATTTATTTATCAAGTAATATTAAATGAATTACTATTTGCTTAGTGGCTAGAATTTAAAATAAAATATTAACAACATGTTAATATAAATTGAGTTCGCAGTTGTCAGATTCGACAAACTCTACCCACTCTTCGCTCTCATGAAATCAAATGAATTTAATTGCTTTGTAGCTAAGCACTCGAACTAATCTTCAAGGTAATTGTTAAAAAGTGTTTTACATTTGTGTTTTACTCTGTTTTGCTTTACTTTGTTGAGTTTGCCTTGAGCAGTGCTAACATTTGGCACGCCATTAGCGAACGGAGTTTGCTTGCCAAAATATTTGATAGACGTTGCCAAAAATGTGACTAAATTAAGCCTATTACCCGACAGACAGCGTTTTCGCTTAAATTGTTGGCAAGCGTTTTATAAAACACGAAAGTGCACTCACAGCAAATGCTGACAGGCAATTTTCAACTTTTTCGAAAGCCAAACAAAAAAAAACAGCAGCGCACAAATGTATGCTACAAAAAATTAATGCAATGATTAACAGTCGACTACAGGATACTTTATCTTAAGGTTTAATCATGCTAACTTAGAGGTAGCATCGATCAGGCAGATAATTAACTAATCTAAGTGGAGTAAGGCTGAAACTTGAGCATACAAGATAAGTTGCTGCTATACAAGATAATCAATATGAGTATGAACTCTTGGAATTTGGATATGGAATTTGGAATGCGGTGAGTAGGTGAATGAATAAGACAGAACCTTTAATAAAGGTACTACACATCTATGCATATATGTATATTAATTTGTACGCAAGCAAAGCAATGATCCAGTGTGATTTTAAGGGTCTTGATAACTGAAGTGGTAAGCTGGGAGCAATACAGAGTTAAGACCCATAAGCCGCAGTTCATGATTCTGTAAAGCTTAATAGACTGACAGCTCTGACTATGACATCGATGCACTGATTAAGCAGCTCAGACTATCATATCTATGCAACAAGTCCACTCTAACAAACACTTTAATTCCACAATTCAATTTCAGAGAAATCATATTAAAATTATAAAGAACTATTTTTTTTGAGTTAATTTTCAATTGATGTTAATTTGTTGCTGTGGCTATAAAAGAGCTCAGCTTATTTGTGTTTTTGATTGAATTGGCAGAGGTCGCAGAGCCTGTTTGTACTTTTTGTGCGCAAACAGCTCGTTAAAGAACGATTATTAAAAATATTAATTACCATCGCTCTGATCAGCAGCAGCAGCAGTGCCAGTATAACAACAGACTTAACAGTGCGCGACGTGCCACAATTTTTAATTGCAATACGTAAAAGTTGTACGCTTATCCGCGCAATGCCGCAATTCATTCATTTGCTTGCACTCGACCTGATTAAAACAATGCTGCACAGCTAGCCATTGAATGCAGATACAATAATCCATGTATGCCGGCTATGAGCTCTGTTCTGCTATGGCTATGCCGTACATATTTTAACGGCTGGAAATATTCGAAAATGTTAAAGGTGCGAACTACTTCATAATATGTGGCTTAGCCATATTCTTATCACTGAAGATGTTTAGAGACAGAGCAGAAGAAAATCAACTTAGCATCTACTGTTTGGAATGCTAAACAGATCTAAATGCTGCGTTTTTTTTATGCAGCTTAAATGGCTACACGATTAAGGGCTATGCCATTGTCTTAAATAAAAAAATATACAAAAATATTCACAGCATGCGCCGCATGGCGTATACGTAACGTTCGTTCCAGCTGTGTATTTGGTGGAGCGTGTGTGCCACTTGTAAGGGTGCACACTCGAGTTATTAGCATATTCTCAACATGCTGAGCTACTTAATGATGCAGAAATGTATCAAAGTCATGAATGGAGCTTAGATTCAGAATCCGTGCCAGCTTTAGTCATTGATTATGCATATGTCGCGCATCTGACACAGGATTTCGCCAATTGCTTGCGTTGAATGTGTTGGGCGCTTGTCGTGACGCTGCGCTTTGGCTTTCTGAGTGAATGTTGTATTATGGCTGGCCGTAATATTTCGTTATTTATTCATGCCAAAAACGTGCCACGTAATACAAAGTAAACTATTTTCGCAACTTGATCGGAATTTTATGGCGAATTCCTACAGCTTTAACCAAGCGCGGCCTTATCAGCTGTGCTGCCAATTAAAATCTAGCACAGTCATAGACTGAATTTAATTAATGCCCAATCAAACTCAGTCTTTGATTCCCATTGCCTTGCTCTTTTCTCTTCTTTGCTCTTTTTGCTTCGTTCACTTCTGTTTGCAAATCACAAAGGATTAATTTAATTCAATTTAATTCCAGCTAATCAAGCGAAAAGATTCTTTCCTATTTGATGTCTTACTTTCTTATGCTGTTTCCTGTTTACACAGCAATTAAATTTGCGACATTTTATTGACAAGGTTTTCATATTTAGAAACTTTTTGACAGAGTTCAGGGCTGAAATATTTAATTTTCAAGTGCGAGCGCAAAACAGAAACTCATTATAGTCGTAATTCAACAAATGAGTACAAAGCGCCCCGCATTAAAACTGACACTCAAAATTACTGAGCTAAAAGGATTAAACCATACAGCAGAGCAGCTGTAAATCCCCGAGCCGTGTAATATGAATGTGTGTGTGTGTGTATGTGTGCCAGCATATGCTCAGCCAGGTGCAAATTCCCGACCCGGCGACTCAGCGACCCAGCGACCCAGCGACTCGGCGATACTTAGAAAAGGGTTGTACCTAGAAAATAAGTGGCAACCGCTTAACGAGCTGCCAGGATTCTTGTGGCTTTAGCGAAAATGTGCGCTATGCCAGGGCACAGCACGCCGCACACACCATTTTGAGGAGGGCAGCGCTGATTTATGCAAACAACCAACGAGATGGGAGTAAATTAACGCCTATGCAGCCCAGAAAAGTCTGCTAATGGAAGTGCCAACGACTGAAATGCCACACATCTCCTAAGGAGTACTATCTGTAGCAGATTTTTGTGTGTGTTAGCTTAGCTTAGCGCAGAGAGTGTTAAAAGCAAAATTAATTTATGAAACTAACAAAATTTATGCGACACAAAAGAATTTTGAAGAGAGTCTCCAATAATCTATGGAAGTTTGAAAAGGTTTCCTTTTCGCTTTAAGCGACTTATTGCATTTGCCCGTAAACCAAATATAATTCAAGGCAGAGTGCTCCATCAAATGAGCGGAGTGGCCATCCTTTGTGCCATCTAAATCTAATAATCCAATTTGAAATTGTCAATATAGGCAGACCTCTTATCGAGTTCTTTTTTATTAAGGCTTACGCTCCAGACTGGGCATATTTATGGCGAAAGTTTTGCACACTCTGTTTGCCGTTGGCCGTCTTCTGTAAGAGTATTGATATTTATTGATATACATATAATCCCTGGATTATTAATCAATTTGGTAAACAAACTGGCGTAAGTCCGTCTATATATATACATATATTCATTACACTTTGTGATTGTTCGAGGCGTCTTAGCTTTCAGCTGTCGTCGCAGGCGCTAACATTAATGTCAGCAGCAACAGTTGCTTTTGTCATGCTTTGTCATCATTATGGCACACAGACTTTGACGGCCAGACAGTGGTGCCAGTTGCATGCTTTTAGCCAACTTACAAAGGAGTTTTTTGTTTCTGATAGTCCGGCCCAGGGCTGAGTGACAGCGCCTGGCGTCTGCTGCCTGTCGCCTGGCAAAAGACAAAAGAAATGCTAGAAAGTTATGAAGGCGCATCCACTTAAAATGCCAATTGTAATTGCAATTATATGGCTCAAGGTACGTGCTGGGCTGTGGGTCATATAACGCTTGAATGCATTGCGAGTTCAACTCAAACAGAAGCTCGTTTGAATGGTGGCACACTGGGGCCGAGCCTTCAGTGAATGCGTGTACAGTTGACTGGATAAACAAGTACAAAGTGCAAAGCACTCAGCAACTCAGCAATGTCCTTGGCTGAGATCACAATAAAAACTGCTTGAATATGTGATTAGCTGTAGTAAAGGGAAAAATCTCGGAACTTTGTCTTGGCAAATGAAATTAAATTGAGCCAAAGATTAGCTCTGAGTAAATAGTTTTTCCAGCTTCCTCATAAAAACCGCATACACAGCGTATGCCAGCAGTGCTTGAGGCTAATCTGATCAAATGCAGCATAAAATATTTGTCTAAGCCATACGATTATACTTATCTATATAGGCCACAACAGCGCTTAGCTCCGCTTCTCTTGGCACTTCCCGCTGGCATTTTTATTTGCTGCTGGCATTTTTATTTTCCAACTCAAAGGATTCACAACTAGATTTAATTTCGCGAGCGCTCGCACAGCATGATGCAAAAATTTCCACACATTGTCGCTGTCATATGTACTGATGGCAAGCCATGATTCAGCGCGAAAACAGTGAGTCGCCAAAAATATATATATATAAATGTTATTTATGTGAATGACACCAACAGATAAAGCCACATTTTACAGTTGTTGATCGTTGCTAGATGTTGAAGGTGCATATTTTAGACCACTTTCAGAAGATGCCATAATAATGATGTCGGCTTTCATTGCCTTTGTAGCACAGCTGGCAAAGCCACAGCCAACTGCAATAAATTGCTGACTAAAGTTTGCCAAGCGAAGTTTGGTTAGTTCTTTGATTTGGTTAGAGTATCTTACTATGACTAACACTTGGTGTAAGAACTTTACATAGCTTCAATGAAGTTGCATTTAATAAATTACATTCTTTAAAGGCTTTAGTTACTTCAATTCTTATCAAGTACTGACACTGCCATTCTTATAAGACCTCATAATCATCTTAGTCTGGCGTTCAGTAACATATTTAGGGATTTACTCACCTTGGGTACATATTTGTGCAGCTCTTGGACCGCATCAAAGCAGCCGCAGCCGCAGCAGCAGCAGCAGCCACAGCTGAACTATTACTTTCATAGCCCCAGTCGACTGGCCATGCCGATGTCCTTGACAGGTTGAATGATGGCCAACAGCATCGGCTGCTTGTCTTCAGCTGTTTGTGTTTCTTTCTTGCCTTCTTTCATATTTACACAGTGGCCGAGTGTCTGGGCCCAACGGAAGCTAAATAAATGTGGCCACAACTGAAATGCAATAAGGGAATAGATATGGAGTCCGAGTTGTTGTTGTCCTTGTTACTTATTCGTTTACAGGTTGTGACCACAGTCATCAGTTCATCGCTTCTGTGCAGGCCTGCCTTTAAGTTTATTTTCAGGCAAAAAAAAAAAAAAAGAAGAAGAGCGATATACATTTGACGGACGCAATGGCAACTGTTGGCCATTGTTGAGCTCTGGTAGCTGAGGCGCAAATGAATTGCTGTAAACACTCGAGGCGCCACTCTGTTGCCGTTGCAAGTGCTTTCTGTTGATTTCTACTGTTTAGAACTGCTTCCTGCTATTTAGCCGGCAGCGCTTAGACAATGGTTAAGCGTTCCCTCTGCACTGTGCCGCTCCCCGGGCACGAGGGGTTGCCCTTTTGTGTTTCATTCTTCATTGGAATATTCATGCTTTTTTCTTGTATTTTCTTGTTTTTTTTTCATAAAAGTTGTCAGGCGCTGCTGCTGATGCAGTTTTTAATTCATCTCTTGGGGAATTGAATGCACGCATTGTTCGAATATGAACAGGATGCAGTAGCAGGATATTGCGACATTTGGGTAAATAGTCAGCAGCACACGTCAACGACTCTCACGTTGCCATGTGGCATAATAATTGTGGCTCCTGTTGCGATTTGCAGCAAATGCAATGCAATGTGTCACTCGCATTTGTATGTTGGCGCAAAAGCATGAGCCCCTGGCTAATGACTCTCCCCAGTGGAAGGTTGACTCGTATAGTTAAAGATGTGTGGATTCATATAGTTCTATTATATGCACTAGTTTAACCTGTTAATGAACATACTTAAGCTTCAATAAATCGTTAAGCTGCTTATATTATTTTATAATTTATACAAATTCCTTTAGTTTTTTTTTCTGCTGCCAGACTAATTTCATTAAACTTCTACTCTTGGCACAGCCATTCTGTTGTCACCAACAAGTAGTCCTACGGCGTCATCAACAAGTGGTAGAGGACATCCGAATTGCTTTTAATTATGCGGCGTGGAGCATCCGCAGGGTATCTTCTAGCTCTTGGCAAGCCTTACCAACTGGTCAGAGCCGGAAGGGCAGTTAGTTAGCCCCCCCGTTGAAAGCAGCAGAGCGGAAATGAATTGTTTAAGTTAAATTCACTGTGGGATGCTGAAAAAACTGTAATTTCTTCCATCCATTTATTGCGGTCAGAATGGCTTTTTACTTTAGTAAGTTTAAAGTACAAGTTCTTGAAATTGTTGAGTAAAATATATATATATATAAAAAAATAATATATATATATAAAATAAATAAAAATAAAATTTAAATCGTTTTATGTTTTAGGTCAATTCTCCTGACTATAATCTGATGTTTTTATCATTTGTGATGAGTTCTCCTTAGTGCTAAAGTCTTAATCTATTCTGTTTGCAATTCACATAGCTCAACTACTGAAATATATACTTAGAAGTAACTCTTAAGTTGATTTTTACAAACCCCCGCTGACAATAAGATTATTAACATTGAAAGAACACCCGAAACACATAAGACTGCATTTTCTGTGTGTTAAGCCATCTTCGAAGTTTTACTACTTGTATATTCGGCATTTACTTTCGGCCAACATCGTGCACATGCTGGCAAAATGCAGCTGTCACCATATCGAACAAGTAAGGCCTTAGAAGATTTACAGCCCCAAACAAAACAAAAAGCAGAGAATGAAAATTTATTGTTAGTTCAGGCTGTTTGTTGGCTTTTCCCGAAACAGATGTAAATGTTAAAAATGTATATATGTTTTGAGAATAAATCTCTTGAAAGAGAATGCAGAAGAAATAACAAACAGGTAAACCAATACACATGTAAAAGCAAGTCTATAAAAGAGATAGTTTTATAAAAATTGATTTTAATACAAACTATTTATATGTTTTACTATACATATAGATTTTATGTATATAGATAACTATAAATAACAATTTTTTTAAATGTAGAAAAGTTATTTCTGATGTTTGACTAAGTTTTCTAATCCATAAATATTTAATTTGCTTTTATTATAAATCTAACCGTATTGTTCAAACGCTTTTTCGTATTACAACTTGTCCACAGCAAACGTGTTTGTTTATCCTAATGTCAAACTCTTTGGAGGTCTGAGCATTGCGTGCTTAAACATTTTCGTTTGACTGTGTCCACAACATACACACCTGTTGCATTGTCGTAGCCAACATGTTGGCTTCCAGAACTGAAATCAAATTGTAAGTTGATAGAAAAACAAATTTATAAATCAAATATATACTTTCTCTATAAAATCGATTAAAATTGTTAGTTTATACTTAAATATCAGAGATTTATATTTTAAATATTACTGTCACTCATTTGGGGAATAATCGAACGTACTTAAAATGCACTTAAATTGTATTTTCTGTGTACATAAATTGTGTATGACACGAGCTGTCATAAAGCAATAAGAATTCATTCACTTTGCTAAAAGAGAGTGAGTTTTACAGATAGCTTCAAAATACATACATGTACATACATATATGCAGTTCGCTTATATGATGAAAATTTATGAATAGGAGCTCAACCAGAACGTTCTCGGAATTTGGATCGTTGTACAGAATGATTCTCAATCCATCTCACAGCTCCTAGGTGGATTAGCGCTTTCGCAGCTCGTTGGTGATGATGTTTCCAGGACTGATAACCACGTTCTGTTAGTTTTTTGTTAGTTGGAATCAAATTGCCACAGTTACCATTTCCATTCGTTGATAAGTGACGATCACTGCGGCTGTCGCACTCGTCACTTTGATTTTATTTGTTTTTATTTTGCCCTGACACTGGCACATAAATACACTTTGAACTAGTGATGTTAGCACAAAATATCGATATATATTAAATCATCGATTACTGACAAAAGCTTAAGTCGTTTGCAAAACTATCGTTTAATAAAATATCAAATGAATTGAATTGAATTTTAAAATTTATAATATTCAGTAACTGTGTATGTTTTTTTTATTATTTTTATTGCTTATTTAATTTAATTTTAATAAATAATTATTTATCGGAACTTATAAATTTTGACTGCTAAAAAATAATATCACCAGCACCTTTAAGCCGCAATGAAGCTTTTACCTCAATTAAATGTTAATGTTTAGTTAATACAACTTGCCGATTTTCTATCGGACAGATAGCAAATAAAAACTATAGAGAAACAAAATCTGCTATTTACTCAAGCTAACCAGTACTGGAACTAGTTCATAGATATCAGCCTATCGATAACTAAGTTAACTCAGTTGAAATCAATAAATTAGTATCGCATTGAACTCCGCGCTCGTCGCCCTGATATTCTGCTTTACATAATTGTTCCGAATTCTTCTCATTCGTCGGAAATGTGCACAAGAAAAGTGCGTGAATGGCTGGTCTTGCTCACCATGGAGAAGTATGTGCGTTGCTTCACTGAACGTGGATACACAACGATTGCCCAGTGCAAACAGATTTTGAGCAGCGACCTCATCCTGTTGGGCATTGATGACCCAAGCCATCGTAAGCTACTCTTAACAGGCGTGCAGCTACTCATCAATTCACCGGAGCTTTTTGTCTGCCACGAGCCCTGCGAATTGCATTTGACAGATGCAGACCAAGACTTGGCCGAAGATTTCATGGATACCTGTCAAATTGATTTGGAGGATATGGATAGTTCCGTTGACTCTCCCACAAAAACGGAACGTGAACACAAGTTGAGTTCAAAGGAAGATCAGAAGAATCAGTGTGGTCTCACTATAACGGCAGCTTTCTCATGCGTCGGCTGGCCACATCTACAATTCGGGCGGCTTTTCGAATTGGATCCGCATGCATCTGAGCTAATGCGGAGTGATGAACCTTCGGCGTCTGAGAATCAAAATGGCGATCTCATTGCCAATGTACAGGAGGCCCCGCCCATTATACTAATGGAATAACTTTCAAGTCAAATGACAATAAAATGTTATTAACTGAGTTTGAAATTAATTTTATTTAATGGCTATTTGGTTGTTTATTTAAATGTTATTAGTGGACTCATTTAGACATACAAGAAGTACTTTATTCCTGGCATCAGATCCTGTATCCATGCATTCGCCGGCGAAGCCTGCGCTGTAAGTTCACGCTATCCAGATCTGGGCACTTGCAGTCCAAACACTGGTTTTCAAGTCCGGCTGGGGCGGATCACCGAGGAACCGAGGATACATGGAGTAGTTCGTAGTCGTAACGATTCCAGCGTGCAGTGGCTGGTGTCTGTCTTAAGCCTTAAGATCACGGGCAGCCACTTGATGCAGTGCATCTTCTGCTAAGGATTGCTGCACAATGCTTTCGCCATGCAAACAGCGCAACAGCTGCCCTAACCAGATGCGCAGATAACTGGATTTTACATGAAAAAATTTGGGTGAGGCCAAGCACATTTAAGCCACTAAGATGAAAGCAGCATAGTTGGCATTTCACTTTGTTCGGCTGATCGTGAATAGGCTGCGGGCACATTTCATTCAATATTCCCATTACAGTGAACTGTTCAGAGAAAGCATGCCCACAGTTGGACTAGAAAGCACATTGGGCATGACATTAAAACTTAGCATCACTTAGAGAAATACAAGCACACATTCCATGGTGAGCCCCACAAGCAGCTGAAAACTGATATAATTGAAGCATATACATATTTTAAATATTTGAATAATAGCAACTCCTCTGCAACATGGTGATGTACATCTGTGTGGAGCGACTACAGGCCAGCACGCTGGAGGCAATGGTCGCGGTGACCCAGCACATATATGCCAAGTCCAATCTATCGATAGCACCGATAACTGGTAGCAGCAGTGCCCCAGATCATGTGGACAGCCCTCTTCTGCAATGTGTTCCTTTAGCCTGTTCAGTGGGGAGCGATCTAAGGTGACAGTGATGTAAGTAAGTCAACAGTTATGTAAACAGTTATGTAAACAGTTATGTAAACAGTTATGTAAACAGTGATGTGCATAAAAATAGCATCAACTTCTTTTGCTGGCACTTCTCGGTGCATTTTGTGGCCTTCGAAGAGCTGCTTAATGCTAATCTATTATGAGTCATTATTATTCATTTGAATTGAATTATCGTTAATTTAGTTCATAGTTAAAGTACCAAACCGCCAGCTAGAACGGTCGCAGCTTTTCGCTTTGGCTACCATAGGTAACGAAAGTTGAAATGATCGTTTTCGGTCGCGCAGCTTGACTATATTGTGTAGTTGCCGATATCTCACTCTCATCACGATAATAAAGACTCCTGATGACTCGATACTTACGGACTATCGCGCTTCGTAATGAGAAAATGTCAGTGGTATTTCAGGTACATATTTCTGTTTTGGCGTACCTAGTTTATTTAAAAGGCTGAACAAAAATTTTTTTTAAATATAATTATCCCACATAATGGTATGCAATGTAATACGTTTGTACTACAGTGATTTTTAATTTCCGGTCATTCAAAAAAATATACATATGCTTGGTAGAAACTATAATGCAATACAGTCTGATTTTAAGCATCTGCTGACATTGAAACAAAACACGAAACCTATTGGGTTGCATATTCTTTCAGTCGAAGCCTTGAAGAGTTTCGACTAACTATCTGTAAAACCTTGCCACTTTTATATTCGGCATTCACTTTCGGTCAACATCGTGCACTCGCTGGCAAAATGCAGCTGTCAGCATATAAACATACATACATATATGTATGTATATATGTATGTATATATATGTATGTAGGTCTGAACGAGTAAGGCTTTAGAAAATTTCCAGCCTAAACAAAACAAAAAGCAGAGAATGAAAATTTATGGTTTTAGTTCTGGCTGTTTGTTGGCTGTTCCCGAAACAGGTGTAAATGTTACAAAAAATATATGTTTACTGAATAAAGCTCTTGAAAGAAAATGCCAAAGAAATAACAAAAAGGTAAAACAATATATGTGCATACATATGTATGTAAAAAAAAAATCTATAAAATAAATATTTTTATAAAAATGTATATGAAAATAAATTTCAATAATTTAAATATGTTTTCTAATTCATAAATATTTTTTTTTTTTATAAATCTAACCATATTATTCAAAGGCGCAGTCAGGAGGTATTGCAGCATTTCTGTATTACAACTTGTCCACAGCAAACGTGTTTGTTTATCCTAATGTCAAACTCTTTGGAGGTCTGAGCATTGCGTGCTTAAACATTTTCGTCTGACTGTGTCCACAACATACGCACCTGTTGCATTCTCGTAGCCAACATGTTGGCTTCCAGAACTAAAATCAAATTGTAAGTTGATAGAAAAACCAATGTATAAATCAAATATATACTTTCTCTATAAAATCGATTAAAATGGTTAGTTTATACTTAAATATCAGAGATTAATATTTTAAATATTACTGTCACTCATTTGGGGAATAATCGAACGTTCTTAAAATGCACTTAAATTGTATTTTCTGTGTACATAAATCGTGTATGACACGAGCTGTCATAAAGCAATAAGGATTCATTAACTTTGCTAAAAGAGAGTGAGTTTTTCAGATAGCTGCAACATACATACAGTCAGCTTAAATGGTGAAAATTTATTAATGGAGTTGAAAGTTCGTGCTTGTGGTGACAACGATTGGGGATTGAGACACGGCAATTTATGGGCAGCAAACTCAATTTCAATATCGAAATGTTGCTGTTCAACAGTGCAACAATTAATGTCTGACACTGTCAGCTTTTTAATTGAAATTTATGTAGGGGATTACAGCCTGAGATTAAATACGTACATGCGATGACAGTTGACATGGCTCTCTCTCTCTCTCTCTCTCTCTCTCTCTCTCTCACACTCTTTATCTCACTCGCTCTCACTCGCGCGCTTACTTGCTTTTGCTCTTAAGTAAATTCACTGTTTGCTTAAGGAAATGACAGAGTTGAGTTGTAAGTAAGTTGGATTGTTGTTATCACGGTGTTAATTCAAAGTATAAGCCTTTAAGCTGGCAAAGAAATTATGTTTTCAAAATTTAATAGGGTGAGTAAATTTGAATTTGTTCGGGAAAACGAGAAAGTTTGCAACAGCCAGGGTAGAAAATATCAATTCGGGGCGTAATTTAGTAATCAAGCATCAAAAGATCTTTGGCGAGCTAAGGCCGAAGCTAAAATTAGAATAACCCAATACTGATAGTCTGTACCTGCTTATGTATCTGGGTCTGTATCTGTATGTTGCACCTTAAGTAAACATTCTTACACTTAAGTTGACCGACCGCATTAATTTATGCTAAAAACCAAAATAAAAAAACAAATTTTTTTTTAAATTCGTCAGAAGTAGGCAAGTCATTTAAATATATTTTTAATTCAACTGGAGTCTCTTTTGAATAAAAAGACTAAAGGAAAACTTTTTTGTTAATAAATAAAAATTGTAGACTAATAATTAAATTTCCAAGCAATTTTTCTTTATAAATTAGTAAATAATTACATCAAACTTCTAATTTTTTTGAACGAAAATTTATAATATAAATTCTTTCCTTAGTCAAACAACCACATTGCATATTTCTGTGCTTAACACATAATTATTAAATTGCGAAATAAAAAACAATTATCTGAAAATACCTTCAGAGGCGCACGAACTAACTGACGAGCCAACTGCAGAAAAAGTTTTTGCACTTTTAATGAGTGTTTCTTTGCCCACTGGCAATGGCAACTTAAGAGGTGGTAAAAAGTTTCGTTACAAGGCCCGAGGCAACATCAGCTGCTGGTCCGAAAAAACATGCGCGTAATTGTTGTGGGCGAGTGTTGAAGGAAATGAATTTTATATGACAATGAGTGCTAATGGCTGCTGTTGCCACTCGCACGCAAAGCTTCTTAGAATATGGACTCTACTTTATCTAGAAGGAATCTTTGGCTCTCGCATGTCTGGTAATTATTAAATGAGTGTCTCTTCAGCAATTCTCTTTGCACAAATTTAAAAATTTATTAAATTTCACACCTTGGAACTTGGTAAACAAACGTGTAATAAATTTTGCAGCAAATTCCCTAATGCGATTGCACAAACAGCAGCCACAATGCGCACCACAAACACTTTGAGAGAGAAATTGCCCGTCCAAGAAACGAACAAACACATATGTCTGGGTGTGTGTGTGTGTGTGTGTGTGTGTGTTTGTATGTGTGTATGGAATATGCTACATATGCACTAAGGATATCTGATCTACCAACTGGCCAAGGAGTCTTGCTCGCCTCTCGAGCATTGTTAGCCACGATTTATGGCTGCCCCGCATTGGGCAGTTATTTATTTTATTTTCTTGTAACAGAAAAGCAGCACATGGCGCCATATGTGGGAGCTGGCTACATTTTTTTTTACAATTTTAACATATAATTTTCTAAGAAATTTAGTTTGAATTTGAATAAATTAATATGCTATGAATTGTGTAGAAAAAAATAAAATAAAAGTTACTTGGAAGAAAGCTAAAATTGGCAAAGAGAAGTGAGACTAAGATGAATATATAATAATTGAGAAATATAGCATAATTTTTCTATCCAAACTCAACTTGTATTATTCACTAAGCATATATATTGTAGAACAAATATAAAATATCATGCTGTTTCGGTATTTTTATCTTCTTAAATTCCCAACCAACGAAAGCCCAAAGCCCTAAACAAGAACATAGTAAAAGTGAATACCATAGCATAATAGTCGTCCAGGACAACTGTATCAAACGAGGTCTTGCACACAGCTTGTGTAACAATAAAATGATCCTAAATATTTTTATGACTCTTGCCTCGTTAGCAACAAAACGCATCTTTGTCCAATATAGACATCCTTGAAAAGGAGCAAAATATATATATAAATATATTTTTATTTATTTTTTGGTGTTTCAATAAAAAACTTATGACATGTTACGTTTCTGATTGTTCATTTGGATAAACTCAACGAATCTATTGAGTCTGTTCTTTCTGAAATAAAATAATAATATGATTTACTATATATATCTGTATAAATATATCTGAGTATATCAGAGTAGGCAGCATCAGTTTAAGCTTTTTAAAAATATATAATTTATTGCCATGAGTAATTCTCTGAGCATCCTTAAAGCTTTTCAGCTCAATTGAATTTCTATGCTTTTTTTATTAACTATTCCACATTCCAAACATTTCACTCTGGGCATCTCAACGTTAGCATTATGGCCACACTCAGCCACATCTTTAATATTTCACTAATCACCTCTCCAGCTGCCCGCATCCGGTTGGCAGTTGAAGAAAAAATGTTTGTGCTCGATATTGATTTATTTATATGGAGAATGGCGCCAGAAAAAGGAAGAGGCGACCTTATCAGCAGAGTCATTTTTTATAAATTACCCAACATTTATTGAGCTTCAACTAAAATTGCATCTTACTTCTGGCCATATTTAAGATAAATTTGTGACTTTAATAAATATTACTAGCTGCTTTGGCATAGGAATACAAATGACTTGGAAGTGTGCAAATGTATTTATGTTGGGCGTAGATAAGTATTTCAATTCCCGACAATGCAAAGCAAATATTATTTTGCAGAGTTTCGTCACCCTTGTCTTGCATTGGCATTTCCTGCATATTGTTTGCCCCCAAAGACTGCGTGTTGGCATTTCTCCTGTCTCTGTGTGCAGAGACGTGCACATTTGCAATAGGCATTGCTGGTTGACATTTAACCAACATCATGGATGTGTAAGTGTGTGCGTGTGTGAGTGTAAGTGTTTGTGTGCGAAATGGAACGCCAGACATTCGTATCCTTTTAGCTAGCTTAAGCAGGCAGCTTCACAGTCACAAAACTATTCTAAATATCATTTTAAAGTGGAAGATAAAAGTTGTATGCAGCTTTTGTCTCGCTTATCTCTGGTATAAGTCCCAGAGCTTATATAAGAAGCTCATGTGCTCTAGATAAGTTATGCAAAAGTTGAATAACTAACATTTAAATGAAACATTTATACCAGCTGAACAATAGATATAATTTTAGGGAGAGAATAAATAATAAAAATTCCAAACTAATAATAAATACTCAATTTTCAATTAAAAATAACTTAGACTAACTCACACCTATTAAATTCTCTCATCCATCCATGCTAACCAGCTAAGCCAGCCCAGATTATGGTCTAAAATTCCTGCGGCTTTGGCTTTATAAAGCGCTTGTATTAACAAAACCTTGCATAGTAAATATAAAAATAGTTTCTGAAAATAACAAAAAATAAAATGTAAGGCAGACAGTGCATTATGCGGTAGCCAACTCGACTTGGGTCGAGTTTACGTGCTTGTTATGCCAGGTAAAACTTATGGGAATGTAAGTCGGAGAGCTTACGGAAATCCGCTTGTAACAATGTAAACGGCAACAAGAGGAAACAGCGGAAAACTTTTGTGTACTCTTTCGAATGGAAGGGAAAATAAACGCTTAACAAATTAAATTAATTAAATAGTGCTTAGGGAATTCACAAACGGCATTTTATAGAATCTGCTACCAAGCAGCAATGCTGGCGCAGTTTAGATGAAGTCAATCGCGTTAAAAGCGGTCGGCAAAAAGTGGATAGGGAGGTAGTTATAGTATATAACAGTTAACAAACGGATATCCGAGTCATTATTGGGCAATAAAATAAATATTTGGTTTTAGTCGAAGTACTTAATTGGTTGTTATATTTAAATCTATATATTAGAGCTTCTTTATTACTGGAAAACTTTAAAAGTCCAAGACAAATTTATTTTTAATTTAATTTAATTTAATTTTATATATAATTTATATTTGTTTATATGAATAATGGAAGATTGTATAGAGTATACTCAGTCATAATAATAAATCCTTTCTATATGCTCAGATGTTGTACTAGTATGAAATATGGAATTTGTGGGCGTGTTGATACCTTAAGCCCATAGAAAATGATAATTCGCATTAATGGCAATTTCACAGAATCAAAAAATATGTTTGCTCCGCTTGCCACTGTAACAGTTGGTTGCTTATTCTCTTTTGAAAGCCAGCTCTCATTTGACATTAATTGGCATATTCGATATGTGTTTCTTGTGGTTAAACAGGCGATACGAATGTCAGCTCTTCGCGGCCACAATCCGCAAGCCACAGCCCTCAGTCAATGGAATTTTTTTTGATGTCCACTGTTCTGCCATTTCGGTCGACAGATGGCATTTGTGCATAAATACGTATGACATCTACCTTGCTGGCTTTATAGATTTATTATTGCTTTATTTGCACTGTCCATTCAAAAATTTAATTCATCATGAAAAAGTATGGAGAAACACGAAATACAATTTCTTTGCGCTTTTGCGCAGCTATTGTTATACTCATTGTGGCGGTAACAAAGTGCACTGAGGGTTTTCTTAGTTCTTCTCTTTTCATCATAGAACACACTTTTCAGGTAAATTTTTAACTTGTTTTTTTTTTCGCAAATTAGCAAAATACCTTTGTAGCTTGCTGCATAGTGGCCATATAAATGGTACTACTCGTCGCTAGATGGCGCCTGTAGTCTACATTGACCGTAATTGGAATGCAAGCAATTGTGAACTAGTCTAAATCGCGCAAAAGAAGGGGTAAAAAACATTTGCTGAAAGCCATCTACAATGGCCCTCAATGAACATTGACTGCGCAGACTAATACAGTATTCCCAGCTACAATTAGATGCAAAGTGCCCATCTCTATGCGGCGCAATTAAAATCAGCGCCTGCATTCTGAGTTTGATTTGCGCATAGAAATATAAATTTATGCACACGGATCGTTTCATTTGAAATCCACTGCGGAATTGAAAATCATTGAACAATTGAATGCGCTGGCAGGGAAAATAAATGACATTGATTGTGCCTGATTAAGTGTGAACATTGCAGTGGCGTTCAAATAAATTCAAATTCGAGACTTTTAACTGAAAGATAAAAGATAGATATTTTTTTAAAGAGATTGTTTTAAATTAAATGAATTTAATTTAAATAAATATTAATAATTGTGATCACTAAAATATTTTTTCTTTAAGTTCAAGGAAGACTTACATGTTTTCTTTGGTGATATATATATATATCATTTTTTCAATATATAATTTTCCTTGTGAACTATCTCCACAAAGAAACATGATAGCTTATGTGCACTTCACACACATTATAATTCTAGCAGCTAATAAATGTGCTAAAGACTTTAGCAAGCATACCAAGGGATTACCATAAAAATAGAATTTGCCTGCTCCCTTAGCAGCTTGGCAGCATCAGTTTTATGAAATTTCCGCTAATCTCAGGCTTTGTTTGTGGCAAATTAATTATACTTCCACGTGCGCATTTTAGTCATGCTGCCTACTTATTAAGCTAATGCTACATACCTTGAATTTAATGGAACGTAATGAGAAATTAAATATATTAATATATATTTATATATATATAGAAAGGAATGTTAATAATATCTAAAAATTGTATTTATTAATATTTAAAATATAAAATTACTTAAATTAAATTATATAAATTACAAAAATATATTTGATTTGCGTTTTGTTTTCAATAAATATCAATATTTGCCAAATACTATTTGTATTTGTCGAAATAAATTCTTAATGAATTTTTCGTTTGCATTTGTCTGTTTGATTATTTGATTATATTAATGTGGCTTTAATTAAAAACTCGTTTTATTTGATATTATTAATTATGTATTAGATATCTATGTCTGCTGTTTGATGTGAGTTCCATCGAAGCGAAAAGCAAATTCAAATAATATAAGCATGGAAAGTAATTCAACAAAATTAAATCAAAAACTAAACAAATTTAAAATTATTATATTCGAATGAAGCGTAAAAGGCCACAAAATGGATTTAGCTGCGATTATGTGGCTTTTCACTGTTTGACCAATTCAAATGTACACAAAATTGTTTTCGCTCTCACAGCTAAGTTGCCGAAAATGTAAATAATATTATTTATATAATTATATCCCATTATTTTTATTGCATAAAACTGATTAGCTGGTGCTTGCTGTCAGTTTTAATCCAAATTATGTAGCTGCTCTTTCCATCAATTTATTATTATTTCCATCAATTTGATGCAAATTAGCTGTGCATGAAGTGCCCTCACGCCACATATATTTTGATTGAAATATTGATTTTAAATTATATACTCATATATGTTATTCTTTTTTAAGAACTCACGCGTGTGGCACAATAATGTTGAGCGGGGCATGTAATATACATGAAATATACACTTACGTTTCATTCGCATTTGTAAATAGAATTAGGCTTAAGAACTTGTGTTCTTTCTTATCAATCAATCATACTTGGCTTGTCCCTCACTTGATGCGTGTGCTTATTCAATTTGGCTATTCAGCGCTCTTTTGATCTGCTTATAATTCATTTTAAGCGACAGTTTGGCACACACCAGCCACAAATCGTTGCCCCACTTCACACCAAATGCAAATTGAAATATCGCGTGAATGAATTACGGAGTTGCCCGTCTAGCTATAACCAGTTTACTTACACGCTTCCTCAAAATTTATGGACGAGCGCCATAAATTATAACTGAGCCCAAGTCATGTTGCACATATAGGATCATTTACATGAAAATGGATATGAACTTTAGCACATTTACACTGATATCAAACGAATATGTAGTGTAATCTACTTAAATGTATTATTAGTCACACTTAATCTAGCTTATACTGAGAGCAGATTACAATAGATAATATTTATGCATAATTCTTTAGTTTAATTCCGGTTCCATACTCGACTTTGCTACTCAAGAGCAAATCTTTTGACATGCTTCACTGGTTAGATGGATTTTCGCTCTGTATATTTCCATATCAATAAAATATTTTCTGTGTTTGTTCTCTCTCGGTCCATTAGGGGGCGCGTTTGTGATTGTGCCAACCTTTTGGCTAGCACAAAGAAAAGGGAATATAGCTTGGGACCAAGACATATTTAAATTCCAAACATGTGCTCGAGCTGTTCGATATACATAAATATATACATTAAGTGTATATATTTGCATTGCTTGGGTCGTCAATTGAAATATTGTTGCTGCCGTTGACGTTGCCGTTGCCGTTGCCGTTGCCAGGCAACTCGGAAACGAATTCGTCCCCTGACACGATTGGCTGAACAAGAAGAATATCATAAAAGCTGACACATTTTATGCCATTCGCACAGAATTAGCAACGCCTTCTATATTGTCTACATTTTTCTGCTTAAAAGCACAATGAAAATCAATCAATTATATGGCGAAAGCAGAAAACTTTTCCACTCTATATTATTTATTTATATATTTACTCACATTAATGGTCTGTCGACAAGTAGGGTATACTGGTAGTGGTCAATTTCTATGTTGCAGAATAATTTATAAATTTTATAAAAAATATTGACATCTGTTGAATATTCAATTGAGTCCCATCTATTCCTATCATAACAAATCCCATCTTTAGCTCAGCATCCTAACTGCAGTTGAGCAAAAGAGATTATTAAATGGTTGGTCAAGCTCTAAAAGGCAAAACAGTTCAAGCGCAGACAGAAATGGTTGTGGCACAATCTGATAGCTAGATGGACTCATGTCTAGATATTTCTTTGCCAATTGAAATCAATTTAATAAAAATTCATATTTTAAGGAATTAAATTTCGATAATAATCCAAATTTATATTCTCTATATAAACACTTTATCTATGCACGGCAACAGCTTCCGTTCAATTGCAAACCTAAAAAAAAAAAAAAATGAATACTAACTTGAGCTAATGTTGTTCCCCAGTCGTCTGTTTGATAAGCCTAACTTTGCCATGGAAACCGAGCCGAAGTCAGTTGAAAGTTTGTGCAAAGTTAAGCAATTCCTTTGTGACAACAAATTGTTTTAAATTCCAGGCGAAACTTTGCAACTGGCCTTTTTACAATTTGGCCAAAAACTAGACAAAAGTGGCAAGAGAAACACACTTTACTCCACTTATTGCACACATAACTCATAAGATATGTGTGCATATGAACATAAAGCGTTTTTTCAAGATCAACCAAAGTTTTTTTTATACTAAACTTGACTTAAACTTACTGTTATGCTGTTAGCTTTTACCAAAAGATGGGATTTAAAACGCATTTTCAATTAGCACCGCAAATGCCATCAGTCAAGCCCCAACCGCAGCTAATAATGAGCTGACAAATTACAGGCATCAACAAAACAAACGTACAAACAAACAAACAAACAAATGGAGAAACAACAAACATCACGTGCCGGGACAGACATCTTACTTCGGGTGCGTGACATTCTATGAAAGCAGGCAATTCCTGCCCTGACAGCCTGTATGAATAATGTCGCCTGCTTGCAACACAAACTTCAACAGAAGTGCCAACTCGCATAGCTTGACTAAAGTGTCGCGTAATTTATTTCCCACCTCTTGCGACCGACTGACAAATGGTCTGATAATTTGGCGCCCACTCTAACTGCGGTATTATGTGGTATCTTCTATTGTCACAAATAACATAGTGATTTCGGTAAGGTATGAATGTATATGCATATAGCTGTTGACAGTGCTAATTTATTGGATGTACGTGAGACTCTGATATGCTAAAGTCAAGTCTAAAAAGTTGATTTAATAAGAGTTAAAAACTAAATAAAAGATTTTTTATTTGTTAGAGTATATCAATAGAGCTATTTCCGCTTAGGATTTTAAGTTTTTCAACTTAGAGTAGTAACAGTTGAGTCTTGTTTTCGTTTTCTTTATTTTATTAAGTCGTTAGAAATTCCAAGGAATTCAAGTCGCCTGCTGTTAATGCCATTGCTGTTCGCATTTGCATAATTTTACAACTGCCCTGAAAATTTGCCATCAAAAAACTATCAAACAAATGTCAACAGCTGTGGCGCTAAAGTTTTGCCTTTCAACAAAGATATGCCCAGCTCCAACCATTGTTGCATCCTTTAATGTTTTTTCGAGTTGCATGAAAACGCTGCTAGAGTTGACAAGGCAAAAGGTGTAAGCGCTTTGCATGCCTTGAATTATTTTAATGAACTTTGTAACAAAGAAAACGACAATTTTAATGACAAGTCAAAGTTTAAATCATTAGCTGAGCAGAAAACTTAAATTGCAGCAGTTGGTTTTCGGTTAAAAAATGTTAAAATTGCTTGCCAAAAATTATTTGGCATGTTTTTAAAATAATATTTAATTTTAAAAAATATATATAAATAGTTTAACTAATACTTATTTGTGAAGCCTTGTGAAACCTTTTTCTTAGAATTTTATGAAATACTTATACAGAGCATCATTATTCGTTCTATTATATAAAATTAGCAATGCTAAGCAAAACAGCCCATTTCCGCCCAGTACTATCATAAACTACTATTAACATATTAGTGTTCTGAATCAAATGAAGGCCGTGTCAGCTATATAAGGGCTGGCAAACAAATTTCCTGTGTCCGGAAGTGCCTTTGTCAACAAAGGCAAAGTTTATCACGCAATCTTCGAAGCTGAAGAAATGGTCAGAAATATTTAGCAACATGAAACAGACTAAAGGTTTTATGGAATATTTGGCATTGAACATTGAAACTGGACTGGAATGTGAAGGATTCTTAGAGTTTTTAAAGATAAAGAACTAATCAGAGAACTAATCAGAAAAAAAGGAATAGACAATAATATCAAGAAACGGAAGAAGTCTTGAATTTGGTTGAATTATAAAAGCTGATGAAATGTCCATAAACATAACGAAACAAAAATAAATAAATAAGAAAAAACAGAATATATTACAATTTTGTAGGAATGAAAACAACAAAAAATATTTGATATTTTTTCGATTTTTGATTATTATCAAACGGAAAAAAAAGATGCTCTAGGTAGGAAACTTTTAGTAGCTTTACTTTAAATGCATATCAAGGCAATGCTCTGGTGTCTTTTGAATAAATCAATTGAATACATTATTTAAATGTTTAACACCTTTTAATTTAACTGAATGCGAAGACAACGACCGAACAGAGCAGAAGAAGCTCCGATAAATTACGAAGAAAATCCAATAAAAGGAGAGCAAATTATACAGGGGATTGTGGCAAGGATTCGCGTTGCACTTCGCATCGACGCGCTGCAATTGAATTAATTAAATATAAAATGTTTTTTTTTTTTATTTCTTTCCCCATTCTCTTATATGTAAATTTATTGGTTTTTGCTACACGAGTTGTAATAAAACTCCGCTTTTTAAATTGCAATTGGCATTAATTGCTTGAGAAAGTTCCACAAAGTCGACTAACGAAGCGTTTATTAAGAGCTGAATTCAAGTTAATTTGTAAGAAATATATATTTTACTTTTGACCCTTTAATAAAGTCAAATAATTCAAACAGCAATTGCATTACCAATTAATATTTAAATTGTCTAATTTATTTACTCCCAGCAGACATTAAATTAAATTTAATTTTCTAAAATTATTCGCATGGTAAAATATTTAGCGCTATTATTAGATAATTTTGATTTTTGCCAAACATCAGTCTATAAATCATATTCACTTAATTGCATTAGCTGATATCAATGTAAATTATGATGCTATGGCATAGTGGACCATCAATGGGAAATCAGTTCAATGGAGAAAGTCAATTATCAAAATTAATCACAAGCTATTATGTCAATAAATAACGAGTCGACTCTTGGCAAAATTTGCGCCGAAGGTTAGCCCAAAAGGTCAGCCAATGAAGCAAAGATAATTTTCCATTCACACACTGTTGAACCACATGAAATTTCATGCGGGCGCACATCAATCATAAAGATGGATATACATTAGGGCCCTTCGGCAAACACATTAACCGGGCAAATCATTTCGTATCGTGTGTTTGAGTTAACAATCATTAACTGGGCGCTCGGGAGATGTGTGCGACTCTGTCTGCAGCTTCTTCTATCCACTAAGTGCCAGATTGTGTATTATGTATTATATCGAAGGTTACGGCTTCAATTGTATACATAGAAACGAGGTCAAGCAGACAAAAGTACATTTATTAAATTTCTATATATGTATGTCTAGCAGCGACTTTTTATATACCATTAAAAATGGAAAGTCAGGATATAGTTTTGTAAAGATGTATATAACAGGCGGACGGAGGCGTGGCAGACAGTAAAAAGTATATATATTCTTGAGCGGGATGGTAAGCGGAGTCGATTAAACTCTGTTCGTCTGTTCGTATAAATGAATGAGTCGAATTTATGCGAGCTAGAGACTGTTTTTTTAGTCAAAAATATTTTTTAGATATGTAGTATATTTAAAAACTAAGCGGTGCAGGATATCTCCTAGTCGGGCACCCCGACTACAGCATTCTTACTTGTAATATATACATATATATATATCTAAAATAAATATTTAATAATAATATGATTGCCATACACAGAATATACTTTCTGTTCAACCTTATTCCATAGAATTGAATTCGTTCCATTTTCACTCTGCGTCTTTTATTGCATTAAGTGTAAATCGCATTACGCTGGCGCCTCGTGTTGGCCAGGCCGCAAATGAAATTTGACATTTTTTTCCTTTTTTGTACGCGACTAAATAGAAACACCATTTATAGCTGTAAATGTTTGCCGAAACAAGTGACAAATATCTATGTGTGTGTGTGTATCTCTGGGGTAACCAAATTGAAAGCTTCTGCTGCTCGCTTTTAATTAAAATCATGTGGAATTATTGCCCGGACGTGGTGAGGCTACCACCTCCTAAAGCAACCCTCATTATTATGCTCTTGCGCTTATTTCAAAGTCACAAATTCGTGAATTCAAATTGGATGCTGTGAAAACTCTAAAATGATGTTGCCCATGTGCCCATATAGGTAAATCAATGTGAAGTTAAGTTTGTGGCAATTTAATTAGATACAGTAAATGAAAGATACAATTTACAGTAATTACAGAACGTAAACTAGAGCTTTTAATTGGTGGGAAATATATGTACACACATATGTATAAGTCTATGTTAGACATCTTGATTAGTAAGCCTTGCTCCCATGCAAAGTTCGTTTCTCGATTTTCATTTTATATTTTTTATAAAAGAGACATCAAAAAAAATATTTTTTATTTTTTTTTTAAGCCTTTTACATTTCAGGATGGAACCCTGGATATCCTTAACCTTCATCTTGATGATCTTTCTGGTCCACGTGCGCACCGGGAGTATTAAGAATGGACTGCTTGTGCTGGGCTTACATAATGACACCGACATGGCCTTGGACCTGTGGCCAGTTCACTCCATTGTACCAGAATCGTACTGCAGACTTTTGCTATTCAAGCTGCAGGGCTCCGAGTGTCCTTTTCTGAGACTGCTATTTCACGTCCTTATTGCACTGCCTGTCTATAATTTGATGTTGATTATGATTTGGTATGTTTTGGCCCTAAGATACATACGACTTCATCTGACTTCCTCTCTATAGCTGGCAGCTGAACAGAAGCGCGTCCTACAGCGCTGAGCGCATTGTTGTGATTCTTCAGCCCATCATTCCAAGTTGCCCGCTCGATCCACCCGCTGTGATAGTCCCAACTATGTCACCTGTGCCATCTATGCCATCTATGCCACCTTTACCACCGCCTCGCTTCAGGCGACGTCAAGCGCCTAAGCCACCGCCGCGTATTATGCGGCACACGCTAAACTGCGCCAGTGGCTATCCCAGTCAAAAGGACCCCTTCTCACCAATGCATGGCCCTCGCAATCCGGATCAATACAAAACCCTACGCAGAAATCTAAAGCGAGTGCTTGAAGGACTGCAACAGCCAGGGCCCACAACCACAACTCCAGCGTTGCCATTGCCGTTGTGCAATATATCGTGCCTGACCGAAGACTCTGCCCAATCCTCGTCGACTATTTTAAGTCTCGCAACGCCCAAGAAGAAAACAAAGTCTCGAAAATTATTTGGTACGTGGTTCAAGCGGCTGGCCAAGGTCTTTGCAAGGAAGCGCAATCCAATGCAGGACGATGAAATAAAATCGAGCACAAAGAGCGCTGACAGAGACAGCAACAAGGGCGGCATATTTTATCCCATTTGGCAGCGCATAAAAACTCGACCCAAGCGCAAACCTGAGCCCAAACCGATGCCCTTGAGTAGCACCGAATCGTTAAGCACCAATGCCAGCTCCCAATGCCTATACTCCGCCTAAGAACACAGATCGACTAGAGTATGCTTTGTAAGTGGAACCCATATTGATGGCGTCTTCAAGTAAATGCGTTTTTGTTCAGATAAGCACATCTATATTTTGTTACTACTTATCTATCAGATTTTTTTAATAAAAGTTTTTTGGCATTAGATTACTTCAGACATTGGCTATCGACTCTATCTATTTGTACGTTAATCGCAAATATGTTATTTTTATTTTATGCAATCTGCAGACATATTTCTAGCCAATCTTCACTTAAGCTTCGAAGCCCAGACATTTTTACTAAGCGCATTTGGATTTGACTTTGTTGTGTTTGTCATAGTCCGCAATATTGGCCTTGGCAGTTCATAATCCTGCAGCGCCAGAAAATCCCATACAAACCTCTCACATATTTGAATTTAATCCAATTTCATTGCGGCTTTGGGACCTGGCGGCCTTCAGTTATTATGTTGATTGTGTTGACACACTGATTGTTGTTGCCCAGCTGGTTACTAAATATTTAAGAGGCTCTCAGTTCGCTGTTCGTTACCTGAGATTGAACCCAAATACATAAAAATTCAATTCGATTTGCACAAATTGACCAGCACGTTCTCCAAATGATTTACATAAATTTGCAAATGTGAATGTGTGTGTGAATGAGTTGAACGCAAATCCATTTAATGTATTCGAAAAAAGGCTGAAAAGTTTGATGATAGCTGTCAGAGAAAATGAATTATTCTGACCCGAAACCGAATGTCTTGATGATGTCTTAACTCCTTTCAAGAGCTGTCAAATGTTTCACTTTCCCCTTTTATGCAATGCCAATAAAAATACACCTTAAATCTTCTGTCATTTCTCATGTTTTCCATAAAATCAATTCAATTTCAATTAGGCAAATAATCAAAATGATTTAAGTGTAATACTTGACTGAAGATTTGGCATTTAAATGTTAAACTCAATTTTATTGATATCTCAAATTGAGCTCAATAAAAATATGAATTTACATTTTTATTTGGTTTAGGCCAGGTTACAGCAATTTTACGTATTTTATTTCTTTTACAACTTTCCATTCGTATTTTTCAAATTATTGTAATTTTTTATGATTTGCTTGAGGTTTTATTAACGTAGTCAGAGCATTATTTTTATATTTATTGCTCGTTTAAGTGCATTCAAAACTTTTTCTGTTTTTAATGGGCTATAAAAAATTGAATTTGGCTTTAAATCAAAATTGGCATTTGAGGCCAGATTAGACAAACTCTAGTTATCTAAAAAGGAAGCAATTTAAAAACCATATTAGTAAAAATTCTAGAACTGGAACAGCAACTTTACATATTCCTCTCCAGCGGCCTTACTAAAAAAATATGTATGTCAATTTTTTTCTTATTAAATTAATTTGTTTTTCTGTTCACATTTTGTGCCAAAGTTTGAGCACTTAACCTTGGCTTAACAATTTGAGAAACAAAATCCCCATGACATCAGAATTTTAAAGGTTTCGAAGTGTCATCAGCATTTTTTGTCGCTGCTATTAATCAAAAGTGAAAAGTTATTTAAGCCTGCATAAATTTGATTGATTATTCGTGGAAAATTTAACTTTCCGCTTAGTCAGTTTTGCAAAAAAAAAAAAAATGCCACCAAAAAAATTAAAATAATTTTTATTTTCTGCAATAAAATTCTGAAAAATATTAATTAAAAGCTTACGTATCTTATTTGAAATTTGAAATTTTAAATTTATTCAAAACATAAAACTACCATTAAAACATTTTTTGTATCAAGCAATTATAGGCCACAATTTGTTGAGTACAGCCTCTCCATTTTGAGTAAAGTTCTGACTTAGTTACAAGCAGAATCTTCACCTGAAATTATGAAAGACTTGACGTTAATTGTGCTTAGCAGTGTTGTAATTTTGCGGCTAGCCCTTTTTGGCCCTGCACGTGTTACTCCCACTTAATGGTCGTCCGCATTAGCTCCTTGTCGAGCTGCTCAAATTTGCATAATGAAAAGAGCCGCTTGACAGCGCAGCCTTTCATAAATGTCGCCCCCAGGGCTACATTTGGTGGCCTTTGTTTAAACAGGAACAGCATCTTGCTCTAACGAATGTCCCAAATATATAAATAGCCGTAACTGATAGGCCTGTTTGCACAGCTATCATCCACGGCCAACGAAGCAAGGAGCATGTCCCAGCACTGTGGCTCTTAGCCTCTAATCAGGTGCCTTGTACAAGATGCTTTGTATACTTTGGTCCGTTTCCATGGGTTGCTGCTGTCTGCCTAGTTGACAAAGATGACAAAATATCTTTTTTTGTTCTACTGCTAACTAGAGTCTCGAATTTTATATTAATATATTTAATAATTGGATGTACTAGTTCTAAATATTCCCATTTTACGATATTTAAAAATTTAACTTTAGCTTCTTCTTGCACACAAATTTGTCATTTAAAATAGAGCGTTTGGCATGCTTGGATAACACTTCTGCAAGCTGCAAAGCTTGTATCTCTATGATACAGTGACAAAATGTGATAAATGAAGTGACCCAAAAATAATAATAGTTGCCTGCTCTTGTCTAAAGGCGCATGCATATATAAAAGTTCATATAGTCCCAAATAGTTTTTGTAATTTGAAAATTAAATGCTTTGAATATGCATTAGTTTAAAAGTGGTTTGAGTTAATTTATACATAAATAATAGATGAAGAATGTCAAGTAATAAATATAAAATATGCATATTCTGCACATTATTACACATAAGTTGAGCATGGGTAGGTTAAAATAATAATGGTTACAATTTTAATGACAATGGCTCACATTAGCCGGCAATTGGCTGAGATTTCTAAAATTGAGACTAGCAAAAGTTTTACATAAAATTCTTATCGAATAATTTATAAAAATAAATTGAGCGTTAAATTTTTTAATTTCAAGATTAGAAATGTTTGTAATGTTGTTGTGTTGGTACTTATATTCCTCACTTATGCCGACTGTTTTGAATAGTCAGTTCATTTTTGACTGATTTGGCCTGGACGTGGCTCGTCTTCGATTTTTGTTTATACCAAATCAAATTGTTGGCCAAAAACAAGACACTAACAATACCACAGTCACCTTATATCCCAGACTTGAACACCCTGTGACTCTTTCACAGTTGCTAAATGGAAAAGGCCCGTGATAAAAGGATGATAAAGACGGCATTGAAGGAGGAGCAGAACCGAATAATAAAAAATTTACTTTGAAGAGCTTTGAGCAACATTAAATACGTTGGCACAAGCTATAAATATCTGATGGGCATAACTGTAAAGGTCACAAAATAGATATTTGTAAATAAATGAATTTTTTTAAAAAACCCAAAATTCGTAGTACATTTTTAACAAGATTTGATGCCCTCTGTTATGCACTTTGGTTTCTATTTGAGAAGTGTGAGATTATTTCTAAAATTTATCTCTGGCTACGCCGTGTAACTTTTGTCTTTGTGGCCAAAATTTAATTTGTGTTACGCACATAAAGCACAATTAATTATGCAAAACTTTTAGGCAACATTTTGCCTTGGAAAAGCGCAAAATAAAATCTAGGGAAACTTTTGTGCCTTTTAAGTGCACACTTTTAAATATTCCTTTGTGTTAAAAAAAAATCTAGATAAATATTTGATATAATTGTTGTTTTGTTTTTTTTTTTAGCAACGTTGCTTAACAGTTGTCCTAAGCAGCAGCTCGAAAAATATTAAATTTCCATTTATTTCAGCAAAAGACTGTCACATTTTCCAGTGCTAATTGCTGCAAACCTTTTAACGAGCTGTTTGATGTCAACGAACACCCGCTGGATGAAGGAAAACAAGAGTAGAGACTGATCAAACCAGCGCGCAGTTGTTGCCAATGGCCATGTTAGTTGGTTTACCCAAAAAATTGGTGTTATACACACCTCAAAGTGAACTACAAGTGACACTCAATGAACGAATGGATGCAAATCCGCAGTGGCCTTGTGTCAGGCTCGCTCGGCATGCGTCATGGAGCGGTAAAGTGCGTCAAATGGATGCCTGGATAGATGCACATTTTTGCTAGATATGCAAATATGCAAACTCGCCGAAAGGCAGCCAAATCAAATGGATACAGCACACACACACATAGCCACACCCATACACACACACACACACCCGCAACTAGTTTGGCAAAGATTTTTGCTGACCGCGCCAAAAACCAATATCACATTTTGCAAAACAATTTTTTAGTCATGCTCTCGCCTTTGTTTGTTTGAATAACTTCTATGTGGCTGCCAGCGCTATATATATTGTATAAGGCAGCGAAAAAAATATGAGTTTAATTTGACTTTAAAATTGCAGCAATAGGTCTTAGACCTTAGGCTGCTTGCTAATTGTAGATGTAGTTGAACACAATACCTATAGCAATCCGAAGTTAGTCGAAATAAAAATCCAAAGAATTGCTGTAAATATTTAACTGATTGAAAGTGCAAGGTAAATACGAAACGAAAGTTGCAGCAGATAAAATTGCTAACCAAAAAAAAAAAAAAACCATGGAAATCGACAATGTTGCAACGTAAAATGAGCAGCTGGTAGTCAACTAACTAACCACTAATGAAACCACAATGCAACACAACAAAACTACCAATAGAACGAAAGAAAAACGAGAGAGAGAGAGAGAGAGAGAGAGAGAGAGAGAGAGAGAGAGAGAGAAAGAGAGAGAGCGAGACAACAATTAATTAACAATGCTGGCCAAAATGCGAATTGGGTCACTAAGGGCAAGCTCGCCACGAGCACGAGATAATTTTGTAAAATTTGTGGACATTGCTGTTGCATAAAGCCCTGACCCTCGAGTATTTGTTGACAGTACTGCTGCAGGTAACACAGTTTTCCAACGAGATATGCAACACAATGTGGACTAAAGTGAATTGAATTGAAAAGGAAAACTGGGAACTGAGAACTGAGCAATTAAGCTTTTCAGTGTGATAGAAGCAAATATTAGGTAAGATTACTTAATCGAACAAAAATTGAATAAGTTGCTTAAATTTTAAATTGCCAATAAAATTTATATAATAAGAGTTTTACTCACATATAAGTCAAATATCATCAGTCTATGAATTGATATACAGCTCGCTTCAGAGTAAATGTCAAACTATCTCTCAGCCAGGGTATTCATTAGTCTCTATTATTCATGCATATTTTTTTCCGGCTTTTCATGAACATTTTAAAACGTAATTAAATTTTAAAGAGTAATCAAATAACATATGTATACACACACCATATATAAGCCTTCTAAAACAGTGTTTACTTTGTCATAGTGTGTTGTCATTGTTGCACTTTAAGTAAGTGCAACTGAATTCATTTTGAGCTGAAATGCGGCTGCCACATCGCGCATACGCCGTAGCCAACCGCAACGTGACATGAATAGAGCGAGCGAGCGAGCAAAACTGTTGCCACAACCTCAGCAAAGCCCTGGCCATATTTCTGATGTCTTCATTCACATATTTGCTATTCCAAAGGCACTCGCAATAGCGAGACGGGCATTTGCATTTGTAGCACATACATACATTTTGGTGGCATCTCGAAAACAAAAAACAGACATATTCATGGTTAGGCTTTTGTCTGCAGCCTCTCTCTCTCTCTCTCTCTCTCTCTCGCTCTCTGGCTAAGTCATCTGGATAATTGCAGTGCGATGCCATGCCACATGCAGCATGAAAAACTTGGCCATTCAAAGCAATTCAAAAGCAATCAAAACGAGCTAAGAAAATCCTGATGTATTATACTGAGAGGAAAACTGAACTATGTATATAATATGTATGTGTATGTATGTATGAATGAACATAAAAATATTTTCACTTTCTTCAGTTTAAATGACATTGGACAAACATTATTCAAATGTGACTTTAGTAGAGCTTATTAAGATATTAAATTTGATTTTTGAGTATTTCATTTATGGCTCAATTTGAGAAAGCAAAAGGCATAATGAAAATATGATAGAATAATAGTATGATATCATGATCATATGATATTACGATAGTATTTCATTATGTAGTAGTATGCTATGATAGTATGACAGCATGCCAAATATCTAAATATACTTATATTTCAACGGCATTATGGACTTTAGCCAGCTACCTCAACAGCTTTAGCACCACAGCTGTAAATCCTTAGCCAATAACTGCTGTTAACTAACAAAACGACAAGCTGATATAGAAAGCCACGTTGTTGACAGGTTGAACAATGCCAACGCACATCGATTTGGGGCACATCTTGTACTTTTTGCACATCTTGCACATCTTGCCTTGACTTTGGCTAAAAGTCAAAAGTTGGCCAGCCATTGGGTCATAAAACGCATGAATGCACAATGAATGAAATTTAAACGTCACGTGTTTGAATGAGCGCATGGAACACCAAAACCACAAGTGAATGCGTTAACAGTTCAGTGCATCACAAAACATACAAAGGCCAATTTAAATTATCCATGACAGATGCAGCACAGCACAAGACAACTGAAAATTACTTATTTAATTATTAAATACGAGAAATGCGAGAAAAAACTCATGTGCAATAAGTCAGAGTTAGCCCTCTCAGATTGGATATAGAGTCAGGCATATGTGCCAATTTTATGAACATAAAGTTTCATACTCTTAATTTCTCTGACTTTCGTTTTGCACACTTTTCTTTGGCTGCCAGCAGAAAGCTCGTTCGCTGCCAAAAGAGTTTCACATTCAGTTTCCATTTTTACGAGCACTGATAGCTGCATATTCAATTTCAGCACTTTTCAGTCTTCGAACTTTATAAAGGAACTGTGAGTTTTTCTTTTCTATTTTTCTATTTTTTTTTCGTTTTTTGCTGTTAGTCGATTCGATTGTTGGCATATTTTGTACGGAAAGGCAAACTGCTAGTTGTGTTTCATTTATATACGTCAACTGGGAATTTATTTGACCGAATACAAATGCTTAACATGGGGAATGGCGATAAATAAAACACGTCAACGAAACTGAAAGCAATTAACAACAAAAGCAACCAACTGCCAGTTACAACAACAGCGAACAAGCAATAAAAACAACTGCTGGCCATACTTCAATTTCAGTCTGTGGTTAGAAGATTAAAAGGGCAACGCGAAACCACAGCAAAGTTCAAATTTAAGCCAGAGTTGAGAGCAACGACAATGGCTTTAAGCGAAAGCTATTCATAGTGGCTATGTAGAACTGATAATGCATGGATTATACTGCATATACTTGAAACAAAATTATTTCTAGATATGTGATTTTAGCTGAATTTATATTTCAGTTAAACCATATCATGCTCCGCCACTGAACTTGCGTCGTTGTGGTAGCTGTTGCCTTTCAATAAACTGTCAAATACCTGCGCGTGGCTCCAAAGCGCATAAAGTTTCAAATTTACGGTAGCCCGCGTCACTCATTAAAATGCAAATTTGAAAATATAGCAGTTGTTAGCCAAAAACGTCCTGCTACGTAGAGCCAGCTGTAAAAACCACTTGCGAGTCTCCCCGTGCAGGGCAAAGTTTGTGCCACAAACTAATCATGAACAGGAACAGGAACAGATAGCGGCAAACTAGTTTGAGCTGCAGCTTATATAAGTATGTAGACTATAGATATCGATGCAAGCAATAGCTAGCCTCATCAAACAAAGTTAAATACTTTGTGTGAACAGGTGCAAGATATTAGTTTCAAAATTGATTTTGCTGCTTGGAGATGGAAACAAAGAGACAGTAAAAACTTTATATATTTTATATATATTTATTTGCATAGAGTTTTGTTTAGTCAATTTTATTAGTTGGCTTACAGCAGCAGTGCTGCCCCAACATTTACCACAGCTTGGTTGCGGTCTAGGTGCACCTAATTGCTTTTAATTATGCATAAATAAAATTCCAACCTGCAGCAGTTGAGTATGGCTAAACAAATTGTATGTGCTGAACATAATAGAGTGATACTGAATTTTGGAAAGGGCAAACAGAGTTCAGGCTTAAAAAAATGTTAAATTAAATTTATAAACAAATCGCATAAGAGCTCAACAGGTAGAACTGAACAGACAAATGTGAACTAATTTGATTAAGTAATAGATTCTTTAACATAGTTCATTACTACATCACTCTATCATGCCGCTCAATTAATAAAATAGTAGAACAGATGTAAATTACACCCTAATTAACTTTTTACAAATATTTCAGACACAGATAACGCTTGACACTTGAACCGAGTTCTGTGAAAGTGTGCTATGGCTTGAGCTCTCTCTCTCTCTCTCTCTCTCTTATTTCGTAGTTGCTTATCAGCAGCGGCAAAAGTAAATAAATACTATGTGTAATATATTTATATTTCTATGTACATTAAATTCCAACAATATATTATTTTGATCATCGAGTTTGGCTGAGCAGAGTATTTTGATGTTTAGTTTTGTGCTGTGCGATTCGAGCGACGGTTGTCAGTGGCGAGTGCAAAGAAAATATTGGAAAAAATGACGAAAAAGTTAAATACTCTCCTATTAATTATAGTGTTAAATATTATAACAACACAAGCGAATGTATATGAAATTTTAAGAATACAAAATCAGCTGAAAAACTCATATTACGACATTGAAAAACTGCAGGCGAAATATAAAAGTAAAATCGAGGAGGCAATCCTAATGGAAAAGCAATCAACACTTCAAGACCTCAAGATCAAAGTAAGTGACGAGCTAAATAACTGTCGCGAGAAGAAGTCAGCCTTCGAGGTGCTTAACAAGATCTACTCCGAGCAAATTGTTGAGCTGCAGAAGAAAGCCAATGAGGTGACAGCCCGGCTGGAGGAAAAGGATCGTCAGATAAATGAGGGACTTGGGACCATGGCCACCTTCACGACCATCATCAATGAGCAGGCCAAGCAAATAGAAATACTGAAGGACGACGCCGCTGTCAAGTCACAAATAATTCTCAACATGGAAATCAAAAACAAGAATATTGAGAGTCAGTTGAAAAACAATTTGGAAGATTTCGAAACGAAAACGAATGTGGAATTTGAGGTCAACAGCTGTGTGGCATTCCCAGACTCATCTGAGGTGCATGTTGTAAAGGTAGATCAGGGAGAACCCTTCGAAGTATCCTGCGACTCCAGCTTGGCTGGCCCCGGCTGGACCGTTGTGCAGCGTCGCCTGGATGGGAGCGAAAAATTCAATCGCAATTGGCTGGAGTACCAAGAAGGATTCGGCAATCTGAGTGGTGAGTTCTTCATTGGCCTGGAGAAGTTACATCGTCTGACAGCGTCGCAGCCCCACGAATTGTACGTGCACCTCACCGATTTCAACAATGACAGCAGCCATGCCTATTATGATAAGATCGTTGTGGCTGGCGAGAGCGAAGCGTATGCACTGAGCGAGCTGGGCGAGTACTCGGGCAATGCTGGTGACTCGATGCGCGATAATGAGCATCAAAAGTTCACCACCTTCGACAGGGATAACGACCAGAGCGAATTTAACTGCGCCGAGACCTGTTTGGGTGGCTGGTGGTACAACAACTGCGGCCTAAGGTTGGTTGGTTGGTTGGTTGGTCAATTCATGCTTATCTCAATTGGTTTCACTTTCAGTAATCTCAACGGACGCTACACAAAGCGTGATGATTATTACGATAGCTCAGAGTATGGCATATTTTGGGATGAGTGGCAGGGACCGGGCTATACCCTGCAGTCAGTGCAGATCATGATCAGGCCCAAGAACATAACAGATAAATAGTAATTGGCTCAAAACTACTTCCAACTGGCAAATGGAAAATCGTATAAAATTCTTCTTTTAGTAAATATACAAGATTTTTGAACTAATTAAATATTTTTGTACATATATGAGATGATTTTGTATTTTAAAGTAACAGTCTCAGCTTTGCCAGACATTTGGAAATAGGTCTGGAAATTGGAAAGGCTGTCAAAATATCACATCATTCATTCTAGAGCAGAGTCTGTTGCCGCAACATGTTGTGCAACTGTGACTCAGGTATGTGGCACGTTTCGGTAGCTACGTGTGATGCCACAGCCATGTCGTAACTAGGAGGCAACACAAAAAAATGAAAAGACAACAGGTCATGCTATGTGTGTGAGTGTGGACCGTTGCTCGACCTGCTGCTGCTCCACATTTTTGGCCTAGACAAACAACAGCCGCATGTATATGGTGTGTGCCAGTCGTGTCAGTCACGATGTCATCGATCAAATGCCAATTAGGCCAGATATTCATTAGCCTCTAATATGGCAATGTTATCACTGCGAAGCAGTCTACCTTAAATTGTAGTCAGATGAAACTGTAGAAGCTGAGACATCAATTTCAATTAGCTTCAATTTTGTTTATGACTTACAGGCCTTGTTTGACATATGAAAAGTCTTTAAGCTTGAAATTAGTGTTTCTTATTATTTTGATGAGCATATATACTACTTAGTATCCGTGATATTCAAATTTAAATAAACTTTAAATGACATTTACATAGCACAAAAAGTAGGTAGTTCAACAGTTGGCTTATATAAAATCGAGGCAAAAAGAGAGCATCATTATTTAAATGCTTACGCTCATGCATAAACATGCTCACATCTATATAAATAACTTAACTTTTAAGTGTATGCACGTTCCTGTTCCGCACATATACTGCATATGTAAATAAGCGTAAAATCGAATTTCTGCACGTGTGTGCCGCTCCTTGCCGGGGTGTCTCCTTTTATGTGAGCTGTGAGCGGCTGCTGCTGTCAGTTGTCAGTCGGCTGCTGAGCTTGAAATTTGTTTACCTTTCACTTCAAGTTTCCAATCAACGCCCAGCACAGACGAGGGCACACTGGCAGGCAATTGATGCAACTGCTCTTTTGATCTGTTTAGCATTCACTCGCTCGCGGCTGAGCAGCTCATCACAAATGGATAAATTGGTTTACATATGAATATGAGCACGCGCTACCCGGGTTAAAGCTTAAAGTATTTTTTAATAATATTGCAAAAATGTATATTGAATTTTGCAGGGGTAACCAGAAAAAAAGGTTGACTTTGAGCTTCATTGCGAATGATATTTGGGTTTTTTTTGGGCATGGAGCGATTTATTGAAATATATCAAAAATTTCAATTATATATAAATAAATATCTAAAATTTTATTATACAAATTAAAGGCTAGTTCAAATCATGTAGCTCAGGTTAAAATAAATTCTGTTTAGTATTTTATTTTAAATATTTATTTATGTGAAAGCCTACAGCAAAGTAGTTAAGTGTGTCGACAGCTAAAGTGTGCAATGCTCAGCTCATACTTATCTCTTTTACTACTGTTAGCCTCAAGGCAATGACAGTTTCAAGGACGAACTATAACAAACTCACATATATATGCATATTACTTTTTCAAATTGCGCCAGTTCAAATAAAATAAGTCTAAACTATGCTACGTAATGTAATTTGGGACTAAATAAAACTCGCAAATTTAATTACATTTAGCTACATCAGTGAAAAGAAATTCTATTTTTGAGTTAATAATTATGTATTGTGGCTTGGCTCAGGCAAAGTTTTGAGATGCTGTTCACGCAAGTGCTTGCTGCTCATATATGAGTGCTCATCTCTCCTTTGCTAAAGAAAATATCAGAAAATGTCTGGCAAAGTTTCTTTGCAAGCCACCACAACTAAAACGTAGGCGTGAAACTGAACCTATTTTAGCTGAAAGCTTAAGGCATTTAGATAATCTGCAAGAAAGCTAAAAGCTTACAGTGAAAATGAGGGCAACACAAAAGAAAACTTTTGTAGAGCTGTTGAGAGCGTTAGCTATGTGAATAAATAATAATATTTATTTTGCAATTTAAATCGAACTCCAATTGGATAGGCTCTAACTGCTGAACAGTCCAATTGGCTACGTTCTTTCAGTTATTCGTTGTGAAAGTTCCAACAAGCAGCAGAGTGGCGCAGTGGAAGCGTGCTGGGCCCATAACCCAGAGGTCCGAGGATCGAAACCTTGCTCTGCTATATGTTTTTGCTGTGCATCAGCCATCTATATTTATTTATATTTTTTTTATAAAATGCATTTCTTTGTCATTAATATATACAAATTTGAACTGTTTTATAAACAGAATTTCAAATTTGACGATGGTACAAACATGCAATATGCCTACGCCCAACTCAATTTGTTTTTCGGACAAACAAAAACACATTTCATTAGACAACAATTTTTAATTGCTTAATCTGTTTAAATATTTACATTTCAAGATTAGTTTTAACACAAAATAAAGTGAAGAAGATTCAATAACTAAACTTTGTTCAGCTGCATTCAATAGAAGGCAGGTTCACTTTAATTTTGCAGGAGCAGCAGCTACTTTGAAACGATTTTGACATTAGTCTCATGGGCACACGATAACATATTCATACTGACGAAATCACATAAAAATTTGCAACTGTAAATTGCATGGCATAATTTGATACGCAAATTGTGTAATGCTTCCCCAGTTTCATATATTTCCATGACGCAACTGCAAATTGCCTCAAGCATTTCGTTTAAGTGCACTTTGGTGTTATATTAAAATTGTTAGCTGGCTGCTCGCTGCTGGCTGGATAAACATGGCCAAATTGCCAATATACGAGTACATATATATATATATATTTTTCAGCTACACTTAGTTTAATTTTTGCAGGCATTGCTGAAATGAGTTTATGTAAATAAATTGATAGCAGCTACCCCAATGCCGCCTCTGCCAGTGATTACTTTGCTTGCACACAAACAAAGCAGCGATGCTATAACAACAGTGGCAATATTATTAAAATTACAGTTTACAGATGAGTTGAAGTCGGTTTAAGAATTATAACTGAAATACTCTTCTAGACTAACAAGTTGGCAAGAAATTCACAAGTTTTATTAACAAATTCCCGCATCTAAAGCTTTTTAACGTGTCTTTGTTATATGATATTCCAATCAGTAAAATTTTGAAGAACCAGTTTAATTTCCAGTCTATTTATTCTGTTGCCATAGTTCCATAGAGTAAAGCAGAGCAATAAATAGTTATTACAGCATATGCGATCCATAGTAAATTTCTGCAACTTAGTTGCTTGCATTAAACCTCGAAATATTGCCGTAGTTTGCTCAGCTAGCAAAGCTGTGCATAATTTGTGTGACAAAGTTTGTCATGCGAGTTAATGCAGTTAGTGCGCAGCGGTTGCCTACGACAAAGCAACCTCTCGGCGAGCAGAGAAATGAGAGTGCAACTGGCTTCGAGTGGAGACTTCTAGTCAGTAGCTGAAATATTTTCAAATTTGCATGCTAATGAATGGTGTGAAACCGTTATGAATTATGTGATAGTATCACATGTGTGTGTGTATGTGTAGGACCTCTGTATGCAAGGACAACAAGGACTATGAATTTTGAACATTTTCAATCGTGAAAGTGCAACCGGGTTGCATGCAAGCTTGACATCACAGATTAGTCGACTTAATTGCATGTCGAACTTTTTCACTGGCAGCCAACAGCTGAGAAGATTACTCTCGCTGACTGACTGACTGGCTGACATGGAGCAGCATTGGAGGTGGCCAGCCCAAAGCTAATTCTAAAATTGAAAGCTCATGTTGGCAACTAGCCACAGCTACAGCTACAGCTACCAGTCAACTGGTAATCCAACTCGAGCTGGCAGCACATGTGTGATTTTTTCAAAGAAACAATGCTGCATTGACTTGGCCGTAACAGATGATGGCAAGCAATTACCAAAACAGCTAGAAATTGAATTCAAAAAGAGTGAGAAAGAGAGGGTGGGGGAGAGAGAGAGCGAGACAGAGAGACAGAGAGACAGAGAGAGAGAGAGAGAGAGACTTTTAAAAACAGCTAGCAGTTGAACTTTGAAGATTTTAAATCAATGCAAAATATTTTTAATAAATTGGAAAATGGCTTTTGAAAATAATGATAATTTTGGTTAAATAAACCCAATAAAATGTTTTGTTAAATAATTGAAAATGCTCTACCCTAAAATGAGTAGAAGGAGCAATGCAAAATGTTGCACAAATGTTTTAAATACATTAATATTATATTTTACCCATCTTTTTTCACATATGCATATATATTTAGAAATGAGTAAGTATGAATTCATTTTGATGCAACCCTAAATAAGACATATTTACAGAACATTCAGCTATGGTTTTTACCGCTCGTAGATCAGCGTCCTCGATAGTATAGTGGTTAGTATCCCCGCCTGTCACGCGGGAGACCGGGGTTCAATTCCCCGTCGGGGAGAGATGTTACATTTTTGTATCAATATTTTTTATAAATAATAAATATACTTAATCAAATTGTTATATATTTTCAATTTCGTATACTTTTGTAGGTATTTGTTACAATATTTTATAAAAACAGCCAATTTATTTTCATTTTTTAACATGCTTCAATACCTGTTCATCTAAACATATGCAAGCCAGCAAAACAGCTTCCTCACACACCTTAACAAATTGTCAAACGAAACAATTTCATTTCGAGCAATTCACATAGATCAAGCAACAATATGTTTTATGACCTCACTTTGAAAACGATGAACAGCACTCGAGTAGCATACAAATTGATTATTTAAGCCTTGAAACGATTTGTGAATTGTCGAAGCAATACACTCATCAGATTTGCGCCTCAAGATGGATAATGCGCCAATAGACGATAACGTGAGCCAATTTATCAGCAGGCACGATGAACTTTGACATTTTTATTGATGCCCTTAACAAAATGGAATATTGATTTGCATAGACATCAAATTTTGTCGAAAGACCCATTCTGTGACTGCAATAAATTTAATTTTAAAATAAAGAATAAATTGCTGTGTGTGGAAGGAAGCATGTGAAATGCTGTCAGCAGCTGGCAGCCTAAGATTTTGCTCAATTTATTTTTAGAAATCGAAATTCAATTACTGATAAATTTAAATCAAAAATTTTTGTAATGTAATGTATGTTGTAAGTAAATGTTTATCAATGTATGTATAAGTAGAAGCAAATTGTTAAATGAAAGATTTGAAATATTTTAGTTAATATCTGTTATTTTGGAGTAATCTTTGGATAAACTGTTTGTCGATGATACATAATCTGCGAAGTGATAAGTAAGATAATCATCAAATTGAAATTTAAGGTGTTTAGCAAAGAATTTCGTCTTCCTGATTCATTGCTGTACCTATTCTCTCGCATACTGCCAGGTGTGTAAATATAGAGTCTAAGTAACTTGATATTATTATTATATAATAATATGATACCATAGACTTGCATTGAATATAAAAGGCAAAACAATTGAAACTATAAATTAAATATCACATATATAAAGAGAGCTTAAAAGGTGTGCCTGTATTATTCTGAATAATTTAACTGCTACACTTATAGTTAGTGGTCAATGAAAATGGGCACACCTAATCCCAAAGCCCACCCCAAGCCCAAAAGAATTGACATTTGATTGAAGGCGCAATAACTGCGCCTAGAGTTAAGACGAGAGCTACGTGCCAGCAGGCTAATCCCAGTGCTTCGGTGCAGAGGCACATCAAGTGGTTATTGTAGCCTGAATGTTGCAAACGGCATAGTATACTAAAATAGGTTTTATTTTGGCTTTTGCAGATCTATAAATGAGTTTTATTATGTCAAGTTGTCTACCTATTAACCTAGCATCACAGCAAGGCATTGTACTATTATCATTCATATTGAGTAACTGAAGCCTGTTTGAAACATAAACTGCAATCTTAAATGCATCTTAAATGTCACAAGGAACAAACGTTGATTGATGTAAAACTGCAGACGAGCCACAGAGAAAACGATTTGCATAACAATTTTCTAAGCGCTGCAGGCTAAATGACAGGAATCAGTAGCAAGAGTAAAGTGAAAACGTTTGAAATGACGCCCCTTAGTCTTTACAGCAATTCATTGGTGTCTCAATTACCAGTGTAAATTACAATGGAGAGGCCTGTCTTGAGCCTTCACTCAACACAAAAAATTCAAGGAAGGACATGTAAGTAGAGATAAGGCCGATTTGAATGCCCATACTTAATCTTATTTGTAGCCACACTTACTTACCTCATTCTGAACTTTAAATACAATAATAATTTATATATTTATATATGTCTATTTTCCTGTAGAAACATATCTTTAGATTTGATTGTTATGACAGAGCTCGTCAAGCTAAGCAGATGCAAAGGAGCCATACAGATTCTGATTGGTATATTCTGTAGGTCAAGGACATTGCAGGCGCTGCTGCTGCTGCTGCTGTGTGTTGAGTGTTGAGTGCTTTGTGCACTTGTTTAGCCAGCCAACTGTTCACGCATTCACTCTTGACCCCAGTGTGCCACTGCCTGACGCAATCGTTCAAACACGTTGTATTTGCATTTTACTCGATGTTCATTCATGCGAATTTCCTTCTTTTTTCTCTTGCTTGACCTACTGTCGGTGTTTTCTAACTTTTTCCGGCTTGAGCTCTTAACCTTGGTACACTAACTAAAGCCCTGATCATGCAACACAGTGGGCCAAATAATTGCATGTTTCATGATAAAAACATCTGTTTAAGTAAACATATTTAAAGTCTATTTGGTTTAGAATTGGAACTTAGCATACATTTAGATAATATATCTAAATAAGTTTCCAATAACTTAAAGTCCCTTCTAAGGCAGAATCGTAAGTCACTTGACACGATGTAGATACGAATCAATATCAATTCAACTGGAAACTTGTACATCTACAAGTTGTTTTTTTTTTTTGAAGTTTTGTATACGTAACGTTAGAACAGTAATCGAAATTTGAGTAAAGTCAGATTTGCATGCCACAATAAATAATTGTGCATACCTTTTGTCATCTGAATTGTAGTTATGATATTGTTATGCATCTAAAACCAACACACAAACGACACACACAACACACACACGTGTGCACACTGTGAGCTTTGCAGCTGCGTTTGATTTGTAGTTTGCCTTGAATTTCTGCGCACGTTTTTTGGCATGAATAAATAAAGCTGGGATCAATATGCAAGGTTTCGGCATCAGTCGTATCAGATAAGCCCGAAACGCTACATCACGCTGCAAACATTCAGGGCAAGCAAAGCGTTGCAGAGCGAGTGCCATATCCCATGACTGACACTGGCAAAGGCTCTGTTTTGTATTGCTGGGTTTTCTACATCATTAAATAGCTCATCATGTTGAGAATATGAGCACGAGTTGGCGTCGCCCCACTACACAGATGTGGGTTAAAGCATGCAACGTTGCGCATACGCCCCGCGGTGCCAGCACGTGTGTGCATATTGCGTAAGACAATGGCAAAATCCCCAAATGACTCAGTTAGTGAAGCCATAGAAAACGAATCGAGCGTTTAGGCAACTTTGTGAAAGCACTAAATTTATAATTTTTCATATATTTTTATGGCTGATTATGTTCACTATAACAATTTATTGAAACTTCTATTAATATAAAAAAAAAGATTATTTTACATTCTGTATTCCAATCCAATTTTCTTTTAAAATGAATAAGGTTTTCCAGAAATGTATTGAGTAAAATAAAAATGTATTGCTGAGTAACGAGTATAGAAAGAAGCCCTGCAGCAAAACTCAGATTGCCTACTTGACACGGAACCAAAATGTCTATCGGAGCTTCAGGTTACATAAATAATATTTACCTTGTGTCTATTGCCATGACAGTAGACAATGATGACCAACGAGCAATTTGCTCAACACATATTATTTACATAATATTTAATTAGCTAAGGCTTCGTTCTTCAAAATAGAAGAGATGCCGGATTTCTTTTTAAATTAACAAACAATTTATAAAAATATATTATTTGTATTATTTTTTCTGTAGAAATAATTTTGTGTATCATCTGAAGACGTCTCATGTTTGAATCAAGCTCAGGGCACTTTCCAAGTATTGTAATATTCTGTGCGCTTAAATAAAACTGATAAACATTTATAAATAATATAATAAAATTATAAAAAAGTTAATGATTTTCATCTCGCTTATCAATTTATCTTTGCGAAAGGTTAACAAACTTGGCTTATTTGAACAGCGAGCTCTAACTAATAGAACTTTGAGCAAATAGATGTCAACAAGGCATTCAAGCCACATTGGGTCAACAGTAATTGTTACTGGCAAAACAAGCATACTCCTCAAAGTCTGCAGCCTGACAACATTTTGTGCCCTTTATTTGTATCACAATGTAGTGGACACACGGCGTATACGCTGTGTGCGACAGTTTTCGCTCAAAATATGACACAAAGTATACGATTTTGCAAGGCCAAAGCTGATTGAAGTTTGTTGAATAACAAATAATCAACAGTCCAGTAACTACTCTGTGACAACTAAGCTTATTATATTGATTCACTTTCTTTTTAAATTCCATATTCATAATGAAGTTAATCAGCTCAAGGAAACGTTAAGTTTTTAAAAGTTTGCTAACAGGAAAAACAGGAGCAAGATCTGAATATCTTGTTTTCCATATAAAATAAGTCAAGTGACATTCGTCTATTATTTTTTATATATTTATTAAATATATTTTAGGCTTTATAAGTTAAATATTCTGCAGCACTATCTAATCCTTGAGTAATTTAATGATTTGACATTTCTGTTAACTTCACTTAGTTGCACTTCTCCAAAATATTCGCTGCAAATGAATTTCACCTTCTGACAGGTTATTCCAATTACTTTATGTCAAGTGGCAGCAAACGAAAGCACAATAGAACTGAGCGTGTGTAAACTACTCAAAATGAATGATGGCTTTGTGGCAGCTAACGTGGGTTTTAACAGACATCAACTGACATCACAGTTAGAAAACTACATTTCCTTAACTATTTCAGCTCTCATGTGTCTTTACTACTACCTGAAATACTTAAGTGTAGTTTTTGGCAGCAAACATTAAAGTAGAGCTGCAAGAAAATACATTTCCGTGGCACGCCAAAGTTATTCCAAGTGCCTTAAAGCTGGCGATTTTTTCCTTCATCCGTCTGAGTGCCATAATTTGCTCACGATGCTGCTTTACGTGCTTGACGTGCAATGCGCTGAAACATCCTTTGAGATGGCTGCTAGCAGCCAGAGTGCAGCTGCACCCAGTTTGCTCTACAAATACTTAAATGTATCGCCATTTCCGGGTGGAGCAACGTTTTCTGCCCCAGCAAATTCGAAAATTAATTACCCATCTGGCAAATAGTCTGGCAGCGGCAGCAGCTTTTAAAGTTTTGAGTAGTGTTAGGGCATTTCTTATTACTAGATTCCTATAAAAAAAATAATAAATAAAATTCAGAATATATTTATATACTACAGAAAAATTGTTATGCAAATTATGAGTTAGTTTTTGATAAGAAAATTCTAAGAATGAAGAGGACACTATTAAGATATATTATAATAAATATTTTTGAGGCAATGTTTCCTTTTAATTATCCGTCATCTGTCATCAGTCATTAATTGATGATTTTTAAAACCTAAGCTCTACCTGTGGCTGTGTTCTGTCAGCTTCAATTTATGATTTAAGACTCCATTCTAATTCGATAAAATTCGTTAAAGTTGCAGCCGGAAACAAACTCTGATGAGCTCCAGTCAGAACAGTCAGTCCAGCATACTTTACGTGACTTCCTCCTTGGCATTAAGAACTCGCTTGTTGTTCACTTTTGAAATGTCTAGCTAACATTTAACAAGAACGGAAATCTTTGAGGCATGTCCTTGTTTTGTTTACGCCATAGCTGACAGACACGTCAGGACATCCGCCTATGCATTGTCCTCAGGCTGACTTAAATGTTCCAGCTGTCGACCAATTGTTTGTGCATTAATAACAAGCCGACAAACTTTTCCTCTGACAAAGTCTATTTGCTAAAAATGTGAAGACTTCGAATAAAGACGCTTTGTTACTAAACATGAAGAAGTCTTTGGCAATAACATAGAAGGTGCGAGAATTCTCTAAATTTTTTAATTCGTATTTATTTATTTATTTTATTTTTTTGTGTGGAATTTTATTCCTTTAAATAAGAGCTCCATAGTGTTTGGCTTTGCTTAGCTTGCTGTTTATACATCAAATTTGTTTTCTTTTTCCCACATTCGAATTGGATCATAAATCAAATGTTTTTGCTGCTCTTGATTTGTCTTCGATACAAACAACAATTCGCTGTAGCAAATTTGGTAAGCAGATTATGATTAAGTAGTGAATAGCATTGAACTTAAATAATATACATATGTGGCTAGCAAATATGTGAGATTTATTAAAGAAATAAACTTATTTACTGTTAACTAGAAATTAAGTAGATAAAGGAATAAGCACGTTAACTCGGTACTTAAAGATGTTAAAGTTGAATCTACCAAAATATATTTTTATGCTTTATTTGCAATCAATTTTATATGATTTAACTAGTTACGTCTCATTTGAAATAAATTTACAAATCTACTATGCATTATTCGCATGCTCATTCAGTAAAGTATAAAATCTGACAACAATGTATACAAACTACAATGAAATACAAATTCAATGTTTTATTATGTTGTGTCAGAAGAGTTGTTATGGAGAAGCAATAAAATTATAATTTTTCAATGAGAAATTCATTTGAAAATATAACAGATTCAATAAATATATATAAATATATATATGTATTTATATATATTCATATGAATTCGCAATATTGATTTAATAAAAATAAAAACATTGTCCAACTTTAATTGAAATTCAAATTCTCGTTGCATATGCCAAAAAGTTTGCCTCAACCCAGTTGCCATTCTGAAACTACCTGAAAAAAGCAAAGCTGCTAACACGACACGTTTTTATCTGTTGTTCGCTTTATCTGGACAGTTATGCAAAAAATATAGGGACAAACGAATTTTTATCAAAAAGCGGAAATATGCATTTAATTCCCTCAACAATTTCCAACGAAGCCATATTGTTGAGCAGCTATTGCGGTGTTTCTGTCTAAAATTAATTTGTTTGCCTTTGTTGAGTAAAAGTACTCTAAAAATAATTATGCTTTTTTTAGTGGTATACCGAAGCTTTTAGAAAAAAAAAACAAATTCGATATTGAACGTTGTTTAATATCTTAAATTTATAAATTCTGTAAATTTTGCATCGAATCACAAATTTAATACTCATCCCTTGGCTGTTTTGCAAAATGGAGCTCATGTGCGCAAATCTACATGTGTAAGTACTTATGCATATTTTTAAGCGAACTTGTTACACATGGCAGCCATAAAAAATAGCATAACAACAGCGGGAAAGCAAGCTCACAAGACAAATATACATATATATATATATATATATACTCACAGCAAGGCAGCACTTGAAGAGAATGTTACTTGACTCTAGCAAATTGTATGACAGATTGATCATGCTCGCATATATGTATGAATATATACATATATGCATGTCGTATCGCTATGATATTATGACGTGATACTGTGAAATGAATAAGAGAGTCTATTTGTTTAGCTTCCCACTTCGTGGTTGCCACCTACTGTTTCAGTAGTCTTAGTGAGAGACTGAGAGCTTGCATAGAGCTGTAAAAATATTATCCGAGTGCGTTTGCGTTTTAATTACTCGCTTCTCATTTCAGCAAATTATTCTCACACCGTGGGAGAGAGAGAACCAAAAATACAACTATTGCTGAAGGTAGCCCTAGGTGTTGCTGATTGCTATTTAGCCCTTCAAGCAGAGTCGTTATAAGTGATATGATAAGGCGACTAATAATTGGTATTGTGGAAAATCACTATATAAAAGAGCACCTAAAATGAAAGACCGCTTGACGCAACCTCGACGTCATAATGCTATGTATATATTTATGTAGAAGCCGAAGAAAGCTTGAATATGTTTTCTTATGCAATTATTGAATAGTTTTTCACATGTCGCCAATTATTAATATCTGATGCAGATTTAAAACTCAAGTAAGACTGTTCCAATTCCATAAGATCAAACAATAAATAAGAGGTGATAAAAATATTAGAACATATTGGAAAAATTATGTTCTAAAGGTGATACTAATACACCAAAAAGCAGCAATTAGTCTTTTGTAACACGTCCAACCTCAAAGCATGGTTATCAAATACAAAAGGCGCATTATACAATTTAAATGATTTTTATTAGCATATAAATTTGTTTAATGTGAATTTGAACTTCAGCTGTCTAAAAAGTTGAAATTTTACTTGAGCTGCGAACTTCGAGTTCTACACAAAATGATATCAATTTATCATGAGAGCTTTCAGCCGACCTTTTGCATCGTTTAAAACGTGTTAAATCAACAAGGCTAGGTACGTGCTAGACGAGCTAATCCAAACTTGATTTGTGTACAGACAAAATTAAATTTGTATGTAGTTTTTTTTTTATTTATATCTCTTACAGCAAGAATCGAGCAGACATTCCATAAAATATTTACACTTTAGACTTCAACAACACAAGAACTCGGCACAACAGTCTCAGTATGTCAACACAATCTGCATAGTAACTGAGGGCCATAGCCACACAGCTGCAATAATAGTGAATTAAACTGAGACATGTGTGAGATAACTGCGGTGAAAGTTTTCGACCCACATGAATAAATAACCAAAACTAACTAAGCAAGGTACACTGAATGATTCTAGAACTTGGCTCAGAATCATAGTCAAAGTTTTTATATGCATATTGACCAACTAGGGATCTTTCCCTATATATATATTTAAATATTTAAATGGGAAATATGTTTCTTGTCAAATGTAGTTAATTGAAAAAGTTAAGCTCTTACGCAAAAGTAATTTACGAATTGACATTTTATCAACACTTCCAGGTCTTACGTAGTCAATTTAATCGGCTTTGTTGCCATTGCAGACAAAGTAATTTATTGAACGGAAATGGTTTGCCAATGAAGTTTCATGGCAAGATGAAAGAGGAAGCGGAAACGTGAAGCTCGCAGCAAATTGACTGAGCGGGCGAAGAAAGTGGCCAACGCTAATCAAGACAGCAGCAGCAGCAGCAGCAGCATGACCAGGAAACAAATAATAAGGAAACTGTGAAATGAACATCTAAATTCTGAAATATGCAACGTAATTGCAGTAGCAGCAGCAGCAGCAGCAGCAACAGCAGAGGCAGTTCGTGGGGGGTCAACATGCTTATATTTCAATTGTGTCCGCGCTGCCAGCAAATTTTCTAAATTAATAACTATAATTTATGCAGTAAAAACTACAGCAACTCGTTATAAATTCAGCAAAGTTTGTACATGGAAAACAACAAAAACAACAAACAATAACGAGTTGCATTCAAGTTCTTATGCGACAATTCTCAGCAGCCGTGCCATGTCCATGGGGTAGAACAATAAGTTTTGCATGTCAACCTAAGCAGCCCTCGAAGTCCTCTACATTCTTCATGGCTGTGTGGTAAATTTATTTATGCAACATGCCTCGGCAAAAAGTGAAAGAGTCGAGTTATTAATTTTTTCTTCGATGCTGCCGCATTAACACGCAAATGTGGCAGCAGCAGCTGACAAGTACAACATTTCCCTTGTTGTGCACCCCCCCGAAAAACTTGCCGAGCTCGTGGGTAACACGGGCTCTGATTGTACTCAAGTTTAGATACCAGGCACACCACGTTGTGAAAATTCGACAGCTTTGGCAGACGTGCCACAAAATGCAAAGTAACCAACCAGCCACAAGTTATGCATGCCAAAGTGTTCTTTACTAGCAACTTATTATCAAATTCCGATATTGAGTGCTCTAAACTTTTAAACAGAATATCTTATACCGGAGTATACACAATAAACAAACTATTTGAATGGAGGATTTGATAGAATAAAAGCTCGTTATTCATTACATGTTACAAATTAATACCTTTTAAAAACAAAACTGAAATGGAGTCTGAAATGTACACAGTGAACTCGCTTTTGGACTCAGTTATAAAATTATTCAATTAGAATGAAAAACGATCAAATTCACATAAGCTGGACATATAAATATATATATATTTATATGTAACTCTAGCTGACATAAAAAGTTATATTTAATCGTGGCTCAGTCATAAAGCAGCTAAAATTAAATTGTTGTTTGTTTTGCCATGACATTGTAAATTGAATGTAAAGCAGCAAAAAACTAACCACTTTTTTGACTCTCGCAACTTTGAAACTTAATTGCTGTTTGTTATTTACTGGAATTTATTATATAGCCAATTTGATAAATAAATTATGTTTCTGCTTTGACACGTTACGTCGTTTAATCTGCTATAAACTGTAAATTTGCTATTTACAACAGTTGCAGTCAAATTGCTAAATTAACTACAAACTGAAATAAAGGAACATATTTAAGAATGTGTATGGATTGTGGAATAAATAAGCGGCTCTAAAATTTGAGTTTAAATCTATCCAACTTGCCCATATTTTCAGTTTATGATCTGGAAACTGGGGTGTTTTTATTGTGTTTTTTTCCCAATAATTTATATTTGAGTTGAGGTTGAAACACTTGTTTGAAAGTGTACTAGCTGGCTTTTTATGGCCAAGGGATAAGCTGGCGACCCAGCTACAAAAGTCAGCCATAAAGAATTGCATTCATAATAGCCCCAACATAAAAGTGGGGCGAAAACTTTTATTTCACGCCAAATTGCGCTCAACGGCAAAACACTTGTTCAGCAACTCGCAGGCTGACAAATGGCTGGACGAACGAACAGTCGGATGAGGCGAAAGTTTGTCACAGTTTTTTCTCGTTTTTTTTTCATGCAACCAGCATTGGGTTATTTGTGTGCAGTTTATCAGGCGTGTTGCCAACGCCTCATTGGAGACCAAGCAGTACAATATGGTCTGAAAAGACAGCGAGAAAGACAATTATGAGTTTTTCTCTTTCAAATCGAGCTATCATTGAATCTAGTCAGCAATTTGATTCAATTAAGATTGCGGCAAACATAAATTAGCAAAGAACAATACGAATTTTGTGCTGAAAAACTATTTTTATCATTTGACTAAAAATAGTAAAAAAATATAAATCATTGTTTAATATTTGGCTGTATTTCCAGCAAAGCTTGTAGTCACCATTCAGCAAGAGTTAAAGTTCAGCACTCATAAATAAATAATAGCCTATACAGTTGCACTTGCAGGCGTATGCCTCGATTGAGTTGTTTTTCCAACGAATTGAATACGTATACGCCATGTGTGACGTATGCGCTGCGCAAACTGCAAATGTGGCACATTAAACCCCATCGAGAAACGATGCATAAATTATGCGTATCCATGTCCGGCTACCTTTACCCGTAATGGCGATAATGTCAGACTTCATTATGACTGCAGCGCAACATTTAAAACTCTTTGCAGCAGCGCAGCGAGCTCGAATCGGACATCTGTATATCGAAGTGTTTGTCTGCTCATTGCAGCGGAATTGAGGGCATACACAGACATTTTTGTTTACTGCATGAATTAAGTTGCAGAACGATCGACATGAGATTATATGGACTTAACTCGCAGTCTAACGCAAAATGTAATAATTATTATAAAGTAAACATTTTATATTATATTTAATATATATGTATATGTATGTATATACATATAAATATATATTATATATTTTGTTTTACATATATAATATCTATACATTTCTCATATAGTTCATTGAGCATTAAATTCTCCAACTTATTTATTACTGAATGATGTATTTGTATTGATGCCACCCGCACACTGAAATCGATTGCCAGATGAATCTCAAGTGTTCCCTAAGGGATAATAAGCCCAGCCTAAGGGTTGTGATTTACGCTTGTTGCTTGACGCCCTTGGCGCTTAAGCAATGTATGTATGAGTTTGTGAGTGTGGTTTGTCTGACACGCTGCGTATGAGTAATATTGGTCGATTAATGAAAATGTTGACTTATTGGCATGTCAGTCAGACATTAAATGACAGATTCATTGCCAATTTTTACGCTGTTTCCATTAAAAGAGGAAAAAATGAAAATGTGGCGCTTACTTGAATCAGTTTTTATATGAACCTTATGCGGCTTTAGTTACTCTATAAAGTATTAATATTTCTTATCAATGTGTTAAGTTTCTAGTGGTTAGTGTGAAAAGATTAGGCAGCAGCCATTTGAAGCTGTATTTCAATCTAGAAATAAATTCATAGCTTTTTTGTCCTTCATTGGTTACTTATCTGCCCCGTGTAACGTATGCGTGTTAAAACAACTGTCAACTGGTTATTTCTATACTTAATACACATTACAATACCTTAGCGCTGATATCTCTTATCGAATTCTCCAGCGCAATTTCCACATAAAAGCATCAACAAAGGCAAATTACAATCAGTTGAGAAAGTGCAATTGCCCAATTGGAAATGCAAGTGCTTGGTCACCTGTTCGTCTGCTTGGTCATCTCTTTGTGGATATTAGACTTTGGATTTGCTAACAGAATAAAGTTTAGTACAATAACTCTGATACCTGATATGAAAAGCAAGTCCAAGGTCCGAGGAAAGACCGTAATGCCCATGCCAAAAAAAGAGGGTATAGATTTTAGATTCAATTTGCCGCTCTCTGTAATGACTATGTCCTCGGTAAGCTTATTCCGCAATGATAATGATAATGTATATCAATATTAATTTTTAAAATGCCTAACAGCGACAACGCAAGAAATTGATGGACAATTGCGGTTCTTTTGGCAGCAACTGCACATATGCTGAAAACTGTTGCTCGTTATTATGCCTGAGACATCAAAACGTCTGCATATCGTAAGAGGAATTGGAGAAAATATCTTGTTATTAACTATTTCAGACGGTAAAATAAAAAATGCTTTTAGGAAACAACTTTCGTCTTACCTTCATGAATATATGTATTGACTGCTGCTCAAGTATTTGCCTCGTGCATTGCATTTGCAATTGCAATTTCGCAAAGGTTAGCTGACTTTGAAAAACTATGATGCAAGGCAGGAACATTTCGTGAGAGCTGCAATTCCATGAACTCTTTCACATAACTTGATCTCAAAGAGATTCCTTAAGAAGCTACCGGGTGGGCCATGTGTATGGGCGTATGTGTGTGTGCTTGGGTGAGTGTGTCTGTGTGAAGTATAGTTAAAGCAGTTCCAGCAGCTAGTAGCAGTTTCTTCTTGGCAATGCAATCAAAAATAGTCGAGATTGAAAACATATTTAAGTAGCGCAAAATAAAATGAATGATCGACTAGGAAATACCCTGAGCAAAGTGTCGAGCTGCAATTATTTTGCACAACTTTAGTGTTCATAGTGTGAAATTTGTGTGAAGTCTGTCTACAGGCATTTAAATAGATAAAAAAAGAAGAGATAAATGAAAATAGATATTTTATGAAAATTCTACATTGATATAAATTATAATTAAATTATCATTTATCTTTTGGATTTTTCCTTGTTATTATATAGGTATATATTAGATATTTTTATAAAGCTTTTAGCATGTTTTGAGTTCTTTGTATTATTATTTATATACACAAATTTAAATTCTCATTAATCATCGCTGCTTATAGGCAGCAGAGTTTGGCCTAGATCCTGCAATTGAGCTGCATTCTTTGTTCTGTCATATTGCATATTCCTTAAACTAATATGCCCCACTTCATTTTTAGCTCACTCAGCGCACAAAAATATACATCCAAAGTGGAAAAAAGCAAAGTCAAGCGAGTTCAATCAACCGACTTAAATTAAAAAACATACACGATTTTAATGTATTAATAAAAATTTTAGTTAACAAACATTGAACTGCATTAAAGCAGGTCTTGCAGCTGTTATGGTATTGACTACTTCTAATTATGAACAAAACATAATTCTTTTGCTTAGTCTCACTTGATAAGCTCTTATATATTTATGTCTAAGTATAAGTAATAGGTATCTCTTACCACAACTGCAACCTTATATCGCTTGTAAATTAGTAAGCAGTCGTTTCAAATTGAAAATTAAATTCAAGTTGCAAAATCCTGAAATTGATTTTAGATACCACAAATAACACTGTACAACTGCTGGAAATAGATAGCATCAAACGGAAATGGAAAATATTTTGAAAGCGAAAAAAAGAAAGAAAATCGCAAAATTGCTGCCAAGGAAAAGCGAAGAAAATAAGTGGAAAGCAAAGCACAACGAATAAAATTGACTATTAAGACAAACAAAATGGTTGGCATGGTAAGCGAAGATAAAACTCACAAATGAAAAGGAAAACACCAAATTGATAAACGCTGCCTTTGTTTTAGAAATTGGCAAACCCAGCCATGCCCAATGGTCTTTCACTGGATTTTAGCTCTCAGCTTGGTGAGGGTGAAGTCAACAACAACAACAGGAGCATCAGAATAACTTAGCGCAGAGCTGATAATCTTTGACAGGCTAAAGTGTCCTTGTCGCCAGCTTCCCAAATGACACGCGTCATAAAAGGTGCCCGAGGGTTGAGTCAACAAAAAAGTCAAAGAACAGCCGCGTTTTACGTATCTCCTTGGTTGAAAGAGGAACGCGTTTTATAGTTATATTTGCTTTAATTCCTTCGTTTTTAAAGTTTAAAGATCTGAAATTTTATTAAAGGCAAGCGAGCAGTCTTTATATATCTTAAGACTCTTATTTATTTGGTTAACTATTTGAGAATTATACAAAATTTATAAAATTCATTAATTTACGAACCTGAGCAGCTAGGCAGACAGATTTTAAGACTCACAGTTGGTGTACATAAAATGCTTTCTATATTCACAGACTTCTTTTCGATTTCAACTTGAGAGAATCTATCTTGTAACACAAGTCCCACTCACATCATAAATTCATGCTATCACTAGCAGCTGTGCAGCTGGCGTCGAAATATTTTGATTTCTATTTGACCAACAGGGATTGCATTTTGCAAATCGAAAGTTTGCTTAGTCTGCAGCAACAGCCAAAAGTGTTCATTAAAATGCAATTGAATTTTGGCAGCTTTCAATTACTTTCTGTCACATGTGGCACAAGAGGCGACGCACAAAAGTATGCTACATTTTATGGAACAGTCGAAGTAGATTTTATATGTCATCAAGTTCAGTTCGTCTCTCTGTTAATGACTTCGTGTGTTTGTGTTTGACACCACAAAGCACTCCAATCACGTAATGCATGCTTTTTTTAAACTTGCCTAACATTTACCCTTTGCCAGTCAACGTCAAAGCAATTGAAACTAAATAGAAAGAGAAGCTCTACGGGAGGATTTCTAAGGTAGAGTTGAATGACGCGAACTGAACTTGAAACATTATCAAATGCCAGTGAATACTGATTTAAAAAAAAAATATATGTATATACAATATTTCATTAAGCATACGCAATGTGTGACAAGTATTTTTTTTTTTTTTATAATTTTAAAGAGACGCAACCTTAAGTGATATTAAAATTTTATTTCATTCCAAGTGGCCGAGCAGCTGGTCAGCTTTGATGTGGCGCATGTAAAAGCTATAATTAGTATGGCATATAAAACTATGTAGCATGTTAAACAAAGTTTCCAACAATTTGCATATGAAAAGTGACCAACTTGAAAGTTATACACAGTTACAAATTCATTATGCAAATAAAGTTGAGTAAAATCCAAAAACTAAAGCTGCCAGACGAGCAGATATGCTGTAGTTGGAGCTGAACAGGTGATAGAGCAAGAAAACTGAAAAGAAAAGAATTGTCTACATTTATTTTCTTTTATAGGCTGGCATACAGAATGAGTTTATAATCTGAAACATATCCCATTTACTGACTGATATTTATATATAACAATTACAGCTGTTTTCTTTGAGTACAGGGTGTGAAGAACACATTTTAATTAAATGCTTTGTATGTATATCTAAGCAAATGGAAGCAAAACACTTTGTGAACTTTCATATTTATTATTGCCTCAGGCCAGTTCAGCAATCTAAAGTGATTGCAAGAACTGCAATTTAATATTTAAATAAATATTATTTAGAAATTTATATAACAATTTATTACATGACATATATAATGAAAGGTATCTATGGCACTTAAACGATTTCTGTGCACAAAATACAATTTAATATTTAAATAAATAATATTTAGACAATTTATAAAACAATTTATTACATACATTACATACATTGTATATAATAGCTGTCATGCAAGCTATCTAAGCCACTTAAACAATTTCTGTGTACAAAATACATAGAATTATCTCTTAGTTAAAAGCACTTAAGCAATTGCTTATCTAATATTAGTCATGTTCTAGTCAAGCTGAGCTAATAATTATTCATTGTTCAAATGCGCCCAGCAGCTCAATAATCATAAACGAATTAACAACATACATGAAGCGTAAATGTCAGAAATTTAACAGCTTCGGGATATCGTGAAGCTCGATTGAATTAAACATGCACTCAGCTATCTGACTTTTTGAAATTTAAGATGAGTCAAATAAAAGTTAGAGCACAAAGTACGCAGTTTACAAGGCAGCAAACATATCTTACGACCTCCAGCCCCAGTCCCAGCCACAGTTACAGTCAAAGTTACAGAGTAGAGACGCTGCTCGTAAAAAGGCCACAAAAAGAGCGTGTAAAGACAAATTGCATAGGGGCAGGGGGCAGCTGCAGCAAAGGATCAGAACGACTTTTATCTCTTCTATCTCTGTGCATGCCAACGAAGCACGTTAAAAACGAAAAACTAAATGTCAAAAACTAGCAAGATTTAAGCCAGTACGCTGTGTGGCCTCTAGGCCAGCCAAGTCTGGTTTCAATAGGAGTCACAAACCTCGTTACACTCACTTTGGAGTCCGCAGCGTAATTGACATTTAATTAACGCATAGCTCAGCTTAGAGCTGTCCAGCTGCATCGCTTGCTAACTTTAAGGCAGCTTCGTTAATCACATCAGCAATCAGACACAGACGTAATGAGATAAATTGTAGCCTGAGGTAAAACACTGGAGGAGGGACACTGACAGGCAACGGCTCACATTCATGGACAGTGTCAAATTCTAATGAGTTTAACGATGTCAAAAAGTGAGACAAAATAAACTTTATTAAATGTACTTTCAACAGCTGCAACTCAGTTCTAGTTGTGCAGTTCTCAATAAAGAAACTCTTATCTATAAAGTGGAAAGTGAAACATCAGTGAGACAGCAGTTTCCACTTTATTGATTTCTATATTGAGAACTATATACAAAATATACCCATGCATATATCTATTTCGCTGCCTAACCTCATATTATTCGCTTCGTAATATTCACACTCAGTCAATTTTATGGCCCACAAGAAATGCAGTTGACCGAGTTTTTGGTTTGAAATGACGCTGCTTGTAAGCAATGCGTTTTATTAGTGTTCAGCCATCAGGGCTGGCTGACAAAGCGCACGGAGGCTTAGACCCAGCCAGGCAAGAGACAATCAACTGGGAAATTCGAAATGAACTATGCGAGCTATGGATTATCTGTGCCGTCTAGACACCAAACAGTTCTCACAAGCTATAACTGTCATAGTTATTGCTTCTTCAATATACAGACTTCAATGGGCCCATAAATATATTCACACATATACGAGGACATATATGTATGTGTGTGTGCATAAAAGCACTCTGACAAATTCGTTTTCCGTCCATAATTTATCAGGCAGCAACATGTCCCTCAGAGCACGCAATGTCGCTGAGTGTAATTTAGCGTGAAATAAGTTTTTTTCGCACTTTTTTTTTTGCATGCATGCAAAATCTCTGACTGCAAACTGAGTTTGTGTTAGTACCACAGATTGTTTGTGGCTAAAATGTAATTTGTGATACATAAATTATCAAAAAATTATAATTGCATAATTATGTTGATAGAAAGTATAGAAAATGCAATTTAATATCTAAATTTAAGTGCTGTTAAATATTTATGCACACGCCCAAGCCATTTGCAAACACTTAAAGCGCTTGGAAGACTGCCAAAAGCATTATTTCTGGCTGCTTCATAAGCCACTCCCATTATTACTATCTACATGTATACAAATGTAAACAAGACTGCAGCTAAGACCCGCCTACCTTCAGGCTAGATTGTGGTAAGCGCAAAAATAATATATTCGTTGTAAACAAATTGCGAGATTATCGCTAATTTAATAGAGCTGATGTGCGAAGCTCTAGGATAAAGTAATACAAAAGCCAGGGCAATGTCTACAAGAGCTTTACAAGTGCAACTAATTGAGTCCAATTCCGTCTATGTGTGTGTCACAAAAACTATTTCTATTACGGTTGCCTCGGGCGGTAGTTGTGCACATGATTTTGGCTTTGAAGACCAAACTGAATTGGCTTTTAAAGTACCTCAGCAATTATTAAGTTGAGCAAATCCTTGGTGAATCAAAGCATTGCCCACAGAATGAAGCTTATCAACGTTTATGGACCCAACGTTATATATTAACAAGCTCTCAGCCTTAGGCACTTAGTGTTTGATTGATTAAATAGATATAAAAGGCTTCAGTGCGCAGCAGACTGACAAGCAGGCGAAGAGCTCTCGAGATGCCTCATTTCTAATTGGCTTAATGAACTATTTCTGCTCGAACTACAAGCAGCACTTGACTTAACCTGATTAGCCGAAAGCCACAAGGTCTATGCATATCTGAGCTCAGCGGATTTATTATATGAAAGTCGCAAACCTATAGCAACATTTATCAAATGTAGAAGGTAGATGAAGTTTCTTTAGATAGACATATTTCGTATACACAATTAATATAAATTTTAATAAATTTTTCAGCAATTTGTTATATAGGCTTTAGCCTAGTTGCAACTTAGAACCTTTTTCCAGTTTAGCTTTATTTACAAATTTCCAGGGCTTTTACAAAGTGCTTAACCCTAGTGGTTATGGTTAATTTTTGACTGCTAACAGCTTATGCCCTGAAAACCACTTTGGGTAGATATCAAAAAAGATTTTATTGATCAGCCGCTCAGTAAGTAAATTGACTGTCATTTAACAAGCAAAGCTTTAACAATTTGACATACATTTAGATTTACCTACATAAATATACATCACATACATCAACATCCATCCATCCATCCACCTCTCAGCCATCCACAAACATATTTTTATTTTTGTCAGCAAACTTTGAGATTTGTTGATGCTGAAAAAGTTATTTTCAAGACGTCTTGCCCACAAACCAGATGTTTACACAGCTTCTTTTTTAGAGGTTTTAGAGGTGAGTTGTTGGTTATGAATCAGTGTGTTTCAAGCTATACACAAACTCAAAACTGTCTTTTGAGCTTGAAAGTTTATCCAAACTTAAAACCAATGCCACAGCAACGTGAACTGCAAGCGAAGCCACAAATAGTTTACGGTCAAAACTTTATTTTCGCCTCAATGCTATGCGGTTGCATAAATATTTTCTCAATGAACTTCTTTTCATACATATTAAAATGAATTGCAAAATCACTGAACACTTTGACCGTGACACGTTATTAAGTCATTTATTTATATATATATTTATTTTGCTGCTTTTAGTAAGTGAAACAACTTTTTATTAATTAAAATAAAGAGTAAAAGTATTCAGAAATATTGTAAATTATTTTGCTAAGTGCCTGTAACCAGGTTTGTTTCTTCCATGAATCTATCCCAGAAATTTGTAATTGTTGTCAATTAAAAGACCTCAAAGCCCAAAGAGAACTCAGCTAATAAAAATTTAAATTATTTGGCTCAAAAGCGTAGATTTCTACTTTATATTAAGATTAGTATATAACACCAAAATTTGTGTTCTATTCCAGTTTATCAATCAGTTCAGTTCTTAAAGTGTAAAATATGCTAATTGAATGACAAGACAGAAATAAATTGCATAAATTAAAATACGAAATGAGCGAAGCAGGAAGCATAATTTTCTAGAAAATTTCACAATATCAAATTTAAATTTGCAGATTCATAAACCTTAAATGTATTCAAGTTGTTTTTTTTTTTTTTGTTTTCACCAAGTCCCAGTGGAGGACATCTGCGGTTATTGGGCGCCATTGTACGTGATAAAAATAAATAATCGAATGTCGAACCCACAGAAGTGTTGAATAATATCAAACACGTGCCACGCCGGACCCGCAGCATTCATGGACCCGCAAAAAAATGTCAAATATTTTGATAAAAAACAACGATTTTTAGCCTTTTGTTAGGCAATTCGAAAATCTATTTATAAAAATCTTTTATATTTTTGTTGAAGGAAGTAAGAGTAAAATGCGATAAATTTTAATATTTTTACTAATTTAATTGGGGAATATTTAATATAGAAATAATATGGGAGAGTTAACTACGTGTATCAACCCATAAGCAGATAATCAAATAGTAGTTAAATAAACAAAGACGTTTACTTGAAGGCAACACAGCTAAGAAGCATTGTTACAATTCCATCAGAGCGCAAACGTGGAAGCAATTCAAAGACTAACATAAACATGTTTTTGTCAACTCAAGCATAGCTATTCGAGGTCAGCTTGAATATTGTCTCTTTTTATTATATTTACGTATATTAGGTCTTAGTTCAAGGCTCTCATATATAGCACAAAAAAGTTGTGTCTGCAGTGCAGCAGCAAGGCAAGTTGTGTGCCTGCCAAGTGGATATTATGCTCGAAACAAAAGGTAGACAAACATTTTGTCTTCAGTGGCATACTGTCTCCATATGGCACACAAATGACAAAAGGAAAGTAGAAAGTAGTAAAGGCTATTCACTCCAAGAAATATATTTACTTAGCCTTCATATTGACATGCTTTCCTTATAGCTAAAGATGTGTTGCTTTTTCGCTTTCTTTCTCTTGATTTAAGAATTTAAGTGTAAAAATGTTTTTTATGATAAGCACTTAGAGCATAAGTAAAGAGACTCGCCGCACTTGCTTATGCTATAAAAATTATTATTAATTTCCGGTTGTTTACATTTCCTGGCTATTTTATCTGTCTTCCTGTTTTCAATAATGTCTCGTTTATTTTAGTGCTTATGCATTTTTTATAAATAACTGAACATTTTTAAGGAATTTAATAGGATTTTAATTTGTTTCAATACTTTGCCTCTGTTTATACTGCTTTGTTTTGAAGTGTATAGATAGTGATGCTCCTCAGTTTATCTCTCACTATTATTATAATATTTATAACAATATCAAATTTGGCTTTAATATTGTATTTGCTGCATTGTCAACGTAATGTAGCCTGATTTTACTACAATGAATGAAGCGCACAGTCTTGCCCATATTAGTCAAGCAAGCAAAAACAAAAACAAAAAAACATTCCGCGCACACTTCCGAAATGGCCATTAAATTGAGTTTGCGCTCCGAAAACTTTGACGCTGACAACACAAAAGAAAGTTTAGCCGCAACATTAAAAGGAGAAGACAAACCAGTGACCCCATTGCCACTGTCTAAGGGGTTGACAATCAGCCAATTATAAGCTGCTTCCTGTAACCCTTCCCTCCATCAACTGCTCACCGTCGGTTGGTTAGGCACAGTTTACCTTGGCTACAGTCACAAGGTAAACTCGTAAAACGCTTGACTGCATTGCAAGTGAAATTCAAATGAATGCAGCCCAAAGTGCCGAAACGAATGAATGACAAAAACAGTTGACTTGATAAACAAGTGCGAAAAAAGCCAGTTAAAATGCAAGGCCTCTTCAATGCAGTTCCCCTGACTTAACATATCCACGGGCCAACAAGGGTATCAGCTAGCCGGGCAATACCTTTACTTATTGCACACAGCAACTATTGCTGCTGAGTCTTAAAAATCAGTTAAGTTGAGTTTAAATGAGTGCACAGCGATAATTAGCTTTTGCTTTTGTTCGCTTAATACTCACTCGATACTTGATTCGTAATGCACTTTAATGTAGTCAGCTATAATTGATTGAGATCGATGCCGAAAAGGGAAAAAAAATGAAACAACAACTTTTCATCACTGAGAGTCGGCCGTAACTTGCTCGCTTAATGAGCAATTAATTGGAATGGCTCAATGAAGCAGCTCAAAATTGAAAGATAATGACAGCAATTAAGCAATGGAAAGATATATATAACTTACAATTTTGGTGATATATTAAATATGATATAAAATTCACTTAAAAATGTAAAATTATTTGCTCAAGTAAGCTGAATATACAAATCCCCAAACTGAATTCTTGTTTAATCTTTATGAAACAAATTCACGAAATCATGATCGACTTTTAGCATTTGTCTGTTAAAAATGGAAAAAATAATTAATATCCCGAAATGACACTTTTGTGACAGTTTTGAGCACAAGCCCACGAAATGTTGATACCTAAGGACCAAATAAACTTGAGAACACTTGTCACATAAGATAATGATACAAATGGAAAACAAAATACTCAAGATTAGAAACTAGAGAGTAAAATATTTACACAAATGTATTTGGGTAACCTTTGATTAGCTTTATGTAAAACTTTTTAATCTAAGTTTTAATCTTTAGTACAAATTTCTGAATCTCACGCATCACTTGATGTAGTAGTTTCCTATATATTGTAGCTCACATGATTTTAAATCACTTGAAACCAATATTTCATATTATCATGCTCCACAATATTTATCCGATTTTTGTTGTTTATTTTTTTAATTAAAATTCACGCAAGAGCTGAGTGAAGAGAACATTCTGATTAAGTTGGGCACTCAAAGGACAATGCACATGAGCAGCTTTTGCACGCCACAATTGAATCCGTTTTTCATATGTATATTTCGAGTGTAAACAAATTAATTGCTGTGCAGCCTCCTTTTGACCGCTTGTTCGCAATTGAAAACCAACGCTGCGGCTCGTTAGCAGCACTGCGTTAAGCTCTGCCATTATGGCACTGTCTATCGCCATGGTTATTTAAAAATTTCATATGCTTTATTACCAGCTCCATAAATATTTTTTATAAAGGCATTCCTCAAGCATTGTGCTTCATTGCGCACATTGTCGATAAGGAAGAGTATAATGTAAGTGGAATTTTTCGTATATATATATATATATACTATATATTTATATATAAGGGAGAAAATATGTAGAATAAAAATATCTATCAGTAGATAAGTTCAATAAAGATTCACATGCGAAACTTCCCAATCTCAGTCCTATAGCAGGCGAAGATATAGCACATACCAATGGGACATACAGTGGACAGCAATATACAACCTTGACCACTTACTTGCAGTTGGTATTCACAAATATATACTCCAAATGTCAAGTTCGTAACCTAGTCTAAAGCTAAAGCAAAACAAGATATATGAAATTTGTACATGCATTTTATATTGGGCAATAAAAGTGTGTCAAGTAGATAAATGATAGTTAATCAAATAAACCACTAAAGGAACCATAAAACACAAAAGATATATATGTGAAAAAGATATATATATATACAGAGCCAGGAAGTGCCAGACAGACAAAGAGAGCGAAGAAGAGTGTGAGCTAGAAAGGAAATAATTGACAATTGCGACTAAAATGCAATTTGGGTCACAACGAGTAAAGTTCCGACCTAAACGAACGCTACAACTGAAATTTGTGTGCCAAATGAGAAATATTTTCCATAAATGTGCATAGAAAGTGTTTGGCTTTAATTAAAACTGCATAAACTGCAATATTTGATGCTGTTTGCATAATGTTGCCATGTGTTTACGTTATTTTGCATTCAGATGCGTTAAGTATTGTCAAAACAATTAGCAACGAGCGTATGGTATAGAGTATGTTCTAGTCAGGCTATTCCAATTAGAGTAATGCCAACTGCTTATGCGATAAGTACATATTTTACAGGTTTTATCATTATCTTCCAATAAAAGCAGTTTTGATTGTAAGCTGCACTAAATTAAATTTGTTTTGTATTACAAATTCATTCATGTGTTAATCGAACATGAAATGCAAGCGAAGCAAATCAAAATAATCAATCGCACATCAATCAGTGGCCAAGTTTTCCATTTCCATGTGAATAGTTTCTGTTTTTGTTATGCTTTCATTTCAATCTCTGGCAGTTGGCAACGGAAAAATAAAACCTGAAGATGTGCATATTCATTTCTCAAAGGTGCACGAGCATGATTCATCGGAATTATTTCAATGGCTTTCAATTAAAATGTGGCTCAGCTGATCAAATGGACAATGATTAATCAATGAATTGATTTGACTCGTTGATTTGCAATTCGATTATCTCCTAATTAAACTCAGCTCTTTGTTCCGATTGCCTTGCTCCAGTTTTGTAGATTTTTCTTTTCTATTTTCTTTTCGTCGCTATTCACAGAGGATTCAATTAAATACGCTGCTAATCGAGCATAGATATTCTTTGCAGAGATTGCAGCCTTGAAGTGAACAGAATATTTAAATAAATTTTCGTTAAACAGTCTCAACTAGCTCTGAAGCTACTTGAAATATAAGCCAAGTTGAGACTGTGTCCTTAAAGTGGATTTAAAAATGATGTGCAAAACTAACGTAAAAGACAAATGCTAAGTCTATTCTGTCATGGAAATCGTTCTGCAATTTGCACCGGCAAATTCTCAAACTTCATTTCAAGCATATACGAAAGTTGAACAAAGTTAAGCCCCAAAGCAACTGACGTCATTTCGCTGGCAGCGCAAAGGCTGATTTATGTTAAATGTCTACGTGATGGGAGTAAATTAACGCAATCGTCGCCAAAATTGCGCCAGTTACGGAATAGGAGACGAGCGAACTAAGTTTTCGCCAAAATTGAAAAACTAACAAAAAGAAATTCGCGTTTTTCGTCTATCGTTCAGCTTTAAGAAAATGCGTTTTGAGATAATTTTACTCACAAATTTGTATATAAATTAAAGTTTTCAATTCCTGTTAAAGTCAAGATTGAACTATAATTTTATAAAAAGAAGAGCAAATATATTCAAGGAAATATTTATAAACACAGCTTTCAGCATACGAGCTTCGCAGACCTTTATAAATTTGTCCCGTTGTGATCTGATTGTTGATGAAAACGAATAACTTAAAAACTTAACGGAAAACCTTGCGGATTCGCGCCATTCATTAGCATGCAAATCTGAAAATTTATCAGGTGCTGGCCGCTCCAGGTCCTTTCAGGAAGAGTGCCAGTTGCAAAAGCCACAGCAATCTGCAAACAACTCGCAGGACAAAGTTTGACACACGAATTATGCACGGACAGGAACCCGGGAGCCGAAAGGAGTAAACTAGTTGAATGGCTAGCTAGTTAAGCTTAGATATTGCTAGAGCCAGCATATGTGGTAATCATAATTATCTCTATATTATTTATAAGCGCCAACTCGTATTATTAGTTTGACTTTGGCCCTACGATATATCGGCTAACAGGCAAAGGCAAATAAAGCTTTTAAACTTTGGTTATTGAACTTTGCATGAATCCCTTATGGAAGGTCAACGTTGAAGGAATTGGTTTTATATTATTTGCAAAAGCATAGTAATCCATAAATTAATCTTTCTCTTTAATCTAATGATGCTATAAGAAATTTAAAATTGTGACAAATATATTTAACATGAATTTAATGCATTATTGTTGGTGCTTAGATGCTATATATCTATAAGTATTTCTTCTTACCTTTTTTTGCAATCTATCTATATATTACAGATTTCATTTGCTAAATTTATCATGCAGTCACAATGTAAGTCAAAAATCATATTTTACCTGATTTTTGTTTTTTTGCAGCCTTTCCTAAAAACTATTTTCTTTTTTTTTATATATTTTTTGGTTTTTATGATTTTTCTTCCGTTTGGTCGCAATTAAATAAACATTTTACCGTTGCTGTAGACACATAAAAATGATATATGACGCCGTGAAAATATTGCAAGGTTTGGAAAATAGATTTGCGCACAATCATAACTCATGTGCTGAGCAGTTCATCTGTGAAATACAGAAAATCAATTTAAAATCCTTTTCAGGCACTGAATTGGGTATATTTTGTGCCTTTATAAGTAAGCTTAATTGATTTAGTAGATTTATACATTTATACATTTATATAGAAATTATACAAATAATATTGCTAAACATTGCATTGGAGTTCCTTGTCTGAAATGAAAAAATTCATGTATACTTTCAGTTTAAAGCTCAGACTGAGTGTATAACGTAACGTCATCAATTTACTGCATTTTTTGTTTGTTTTTTATTCATCTACAAAGTCTGGAGCGGAACAATTGACAAACAATCACATTTTAAAGTATTTTCTATCATATTTCAAACAGGAAAGCGACAGACAGGACAGGTAATAGATAAAAAACAGTCAATACTATTTATCTTCTCTGCCAGACGACTTGTTTACAGAGATGGGGATGTTACCATAAAAAGAATTAAGAGTGGTCTAAGCTGGTGTAGTCGACTAGGAGATACTTCATAACATGCTATTCTGAAATGCGATTTGTTTTGAACAAGGGCGAGGCAGAATACAAGAAGTGCAATTGTCTATATATTTTTAAATTATAATAAAAAGAGTTTAAGTGAAATGTGTATATGCTTTCAAACTATCTGTGAAGTGAAATTTGATACCGAAGTAGTGAATAAATATTGAAAAACTTACAAAGTCTCAAAACAATCTATGAAATGAAGAGGCAATTAAAGCAGTGTACTGAAATCTGCAGATCTTATTGCCTCTAACAGGCAAGGTTAACTCCAGGCAGACGGACTCAATTTCTCCAGATCAAGTATGCAAATAATACTTTATGGTTTCGGTCGCGTCTTCTTCTGCCTGTTACATATATTTCAACAAACTCAGTATACCCCAATTCCCGTTAGTACAGAATATCAGAGCTACAATAAATTGTTTTTGCAGCGTAAATAGTATGTAGCTACTGTCAGATATCTAAGCATAAGCCTGACTGAGGGAAGGTGTCTTACCAACTGCAGAGCAATTCCCGTTACTTGATCCAACTGTCTCGACTGTCAGCCTGCGTTGCAGGACACTCTGTTGACAGCTATTATCACAGCGGTATACAAACAAACACAATCTGGTCTGCAAGTCTGGCAGGATATGCTGCTCAGGCATACCAGCAGCTAAGTGGCATTTACCTCCATTCTATTGTTGGGTAGTTAACATTTTACAACTCTAGAATTCCTGTTCACCATTAACCGAATACCAAATGCACATTTGCTCCTGGGACACATAAGGACACAAGGACATACGAACAAGATGCATAACTAATGAATGGGTCATCCATTTGGCTGGCTTTCTAATCGTTACTTAGATTGCCATAAAGCAACGCATACGCCTAATGAGCAAAACCGTAGCATTAAACATACTTACACACATACACATAAGGATGTTGGCACATTAGTTAAATTTAACTTGTATATCCTCTTATCCAAGTCAGGTTGAGAATTTGCTTGCGTAGTTGACCCTGTGGCATCTGTGTGCTTTCGGAATAATTTGTAAATCTAACGTTTGCTTTTGATTAGGGAATTTCTAGATTAAGTCATTTAAAGTTGCTGTTCAAATGGCAACTGGAACTAAATCTATGGCTTCATTTAGGACAATCGATCTGTGGTCTTAGCTGTGTAATATACTTTTTGCTAATGCAGTTCAAGTTTACTCGAATGCGCCACATTTCTAATGCTGTCTGCTTACACAATTTCAACTGACATTAAGCTTTGTATATATAAAGTTCAGTTGGCGTCGATTTGAAAAAATAACTAAAATCATGACTGTAATTCAATTAGACTAACGGCACTACAGTTTAATTTCTAGTACAGCTTACTCAAATGGCAAGTCCATCTAAACCATCATTCAAAATGCCAAGCAAACATGGATTTTTTGGCTATTCGCTCTATAAGAAACCTGTTAGTTGTCAATATGCGAAGGAAGAACTAAGGAGAAATGCGTTCTTCAAAAGCTATATATTTATGGAACCTCACTCTCCAGATTCACTTAATAATTTGAGAAATCATTTGTCAACATCAGAGTCGGAGGTGCTATGTCTGCAAAGAAGTAGCACAGATTCTCTGGACGCCACTGACAGCCATATTGATCTAAATGATCAATTTCCAATTGTGCGATACAAGCACTTTCAAAGTGTTCCACTGCTCAATTGGACAAATCTGCATTCCAATGCCGCTCACTGGCATGCCAAGACCGGTCAGCTGGTGCCTGAGCAGCAGAAGATGGTGAAGCTAGCCCATGCCATTGACCTGATGCAAAGCATAACGGTCAGTGACATCAAGCAGTTCTCTCAACCAATGAAATTAAGCTCAAGTATTTCTCTAGCCAGGCACATGTGCCTCGTGGAGAATCGACGCATCGGTAAAGACTCCATATCAAAGTTATAAATATATATTATATATATACATATAGATATATATGTCTGTTATAGATCCTGCAGAGTTGCTCGTGGCTGCAGTGCGCAACTTCTGGTTTGACAACTTGGAATTGAAAATTGGCGACCATTTCATGCACGTGGATCGATATGTATTCTGCCACTACATGAAAGCTTTTAAGGATTTCAACAATTGCTATATGGAATTGCCCAGCCACAAGATCAAGATGAGGCTGATGATCAAGATGTACAATTGGATAATTGGTGAGAGCGAACATCTAACACTCGGACGTAACTTTCTGACCATGTACACCATGGCTAAGTTTCTGAATGTTCGTGATCTGTTGGAGCACTATTGGCACTCATTCACAATTCCTGGTGAACTGGGCATCTGGGAGGAAGAAGCATTCAAAGCATACGTACCGTCTCGCAAGCTTGAATGCGGCGATTTGATGGCCATATTTCTATCCCGGATACGCAAGTGCTTTTTGCCGCTGGTCGCGTCTCTGGAGTTCGTCACTCTGACAGCGGAAGAGTTGATCTATTTGCTCCAAATGGATATGATATCGGTGAACAGTGAGGACGAAGTTTTCTATGCAGCCGTGCGATGGCTAGAGCACGACTGGGAACATCGAGAGCAATATCTTTTCCAGGTCATGGTCACTGTTCGCTATCGCTTAATGTCACCCTGTCTGCAATACTCCATTAGCTACCAACCGGAAAACGACATAATTCGCAAGGTGAGCGAAAACCATATAATTAGAGCCATTTTATGGCATGGCTGTCTCATTGGCCAGGCTCACCATGTTGCTAAATCCAGTCCTCAATACGCCGAAGACGTCGTAATAAAACGTTACACTCAGATTAAAGTCGTCGAACGGAATTGGGGTTACTGCGAAGGCGTGCCACACCATCACTCTGGACAGTGCAGGCGATTTCGGCAGCTCACCTATTCCATGTTCAAAGCGTTCCTTAAAGTGCTGCACAGCAAATCTCATAAATACATGGACACACTCAAGATCGTGCCGAATAAGCATTGGCAGACTTTCACTTGCTGCCCGAATGACATCATCATGAAAATTCCCCAGGAAAAAAAAGACAAAGTCGAGACTGCACGGTTTCTCTTCAAATGAGACAGTAAATATATTTTGCTACAAAATATTTTGTTGGCTTGTTAAATTTCTTTAAATAAACTTTTTCACATATATATAATAATATTTTATAAAATTATTGCTCATGTTCGCCTAACTGTTTTCACTATTCTTATTTTAAGCTGCATATGAAGCTGAAATATGCAACTCGCCGCTAGATGGCGCCTGTAACAATTTTATTTAATGCATGAGCTTAGTAGAGGATGCATTACTTTAGCCTATTCAATTTTGCTTATATGGATTTTATTTATTTAATAAACTATAAGAAAGAACTTTTAAACACTTTAATATTTGTTATAAAAATCCCAAAAAAAAAATTCATACCTATAATAAAAAATCGGTATGTATAAGTAGCACTGACAAGTCAGGTTTATGATTTTTCAATATTGAATAAATTTATATTTTCATTGATTCATTCAGTTGAGTGCTCATAAATATTTATATCACACTCAATAAATATTTGCACTTTTTAAATCAGATAAAAGCTATCGCAATTTAAGTGAATTAATATGCATTTGCCACTCAGCCAGCAAGTGAAAATAATTTTTATTTATTTATTGTATAAATATCAATAAAATTGAAACAAGAGCTTTAATTATTTGCACACTATTATTTTTGTTGCCATGGTCTGGTCAATTAAATTAAAGCAAACTGATGTGAAAGTCGCATGAATTTGATTTATATTAATTTATGCACATGACACGAGAGCTGGCATCGAAGTGCACTGCATAAGGAGACTCACCGCTGCAAAACAGTTTTCGCGCTCGGTCAGTGCCAATTTCACAATATCCGCCAACTCAGGAATAGCAGCAACCCAATCACTCTTGGCTGATGGTTGTTGTTGTTATTGTTATTATTGATTCTGCATTTGTCTGCTGCTGCATGGCACAGTAATCACAAGAGTTTGCTCCTTGCACTCATGTGTTGCATATTGCATTCGCATTCATATCGCAATTGTCCTTGGGAGCACTGCTCGGAAGCTGCTCATTGAAGTCAACACGCGAAGAGCACATTGTTGTTGCCACATTTTGACTGCTTCCTTTGCTGTTAATGGGATTGATGGCTCATTCGTTATCCAAATTTCTGCCCATATATCGATGATGTGATTGTGCGTGTGGTGGTGCTCTTGTTGCGGCTGCTGGTACTACAGCTGGCGCTGCTGCTGCAACAATCAAATGTAGAGTGATACTATTTGTCATAGCTATATTTCAACAGCTGTTTAAGTTAGCAAGTAGGTTTAAATACTGAAACATGAAATATGATCTGCCATTTGATATAAGTTAACTTTAAATGATGCCACATATTATTCAAGTGATGTAATGCTGGGAGCTGTAAAGGAAAAATTTGGCGACTCAGTCATCTCACGACGACTTGAGCTTTGACCCCTCGCCTACTTTTTCTAGAGACTACGGTAATTCATTAGTTAACTGTAAAACGATTAAGGTCAACAGAACATACTATTAAACAGCATTTTCTCAAATAAGAGCTTAAGCTTGAAGTCCTGTCAGCAAAGCCATGGCTGCCTTTTAAATCATGCATGGAATGGCATCAATATAGCTTTGAAATATAACAAATTATTTTCGTTTAATTCCAACTTATTTTGCTATTCATCAATTATGAACCTATTAACCCAAGTCAACTTTTAAAATATTTTGCTATAGATCTTATTTAATCATCCTGTATACTAAATTTAAAATTTAGTAAACTTACCATTACTTTCAGTCAACCTCTAGCTGCCAATTGTAGTGACTCCAATATTGCCGTGACACTGCCCAATTGCAGTTGCCCATGAGTAGGCAATGCCAACACACGCTGCTCCACCGTCTTGCTGCGCTGCTCAATTCCCGTGCACTGCAAATAAATACAATGGCAAATGTTTGATTATGAGAACAAACAAGCGGAAGTTAGTTAGACATGGTCGCAATACAATATGTCAAACACGTGACTTGGCAAAGTTTTTAACAAGCTGCTCACGTGACCGTTGAGACCGTTGAAAAGGTTTCGAGCTGCACACGTAATTCACAAGCTCAAGCACAGCCTGTGCGCCTACGAAAGAGTCAGCAAGAGAACAGCCTTTTGACAGCACGTAGTGCGGCATATTTAACATATGTACTATACATGGTAATTTTAATGGAATCCACTGGGTCTAGTAAGTCGTTCGTCATGTTTATTTTAACTCAGCGCATGGCTGACCTGTTACATGGGACACGGGACACGGAACACAGAATACAGTCAGACAATCATGGCTAACAGCTCACCTGCAGTATCCCATTGCAGACAAACAGACGCAGACGTGCCAACGAATCCAGATACATTTCCAGGCTCCTCTTAGGATTCTGGACATCTTGCTGTCTGCCCGTTGAGCAAGCTCGGTTCCACTCTTTCTGTGTGTAAGCATTTATTATTGTTAAAGTGAAAAGTGACAGCATTATTAGCAGAGCTGCTAGTCATTACTTATTTGTGCGTTCTTCCTAATATCTTACCTGTTACGATGTTTTTGCAGTGCAAAACTACTCAAGTCCAATGTGCTTGACCAATTTCTTTGCCAGTCCGCACAATATTTGTGCATATCGATATCGCCTGCATGCTGCAATAGAGAGAGCTGAATGTATATATTATGAATTGGATAGGGCTTTGAGTATTGATATTGTTGTTGTTGTTGTTGATATTGTTGGTCGTGGCAGTTATGCAGCTCAGCTTCATATTGCTGCAGCTAAGTTAAACTATTTAATAAAGCACTTCAGCTACTACGATATACAATTGAGAGTTGAAGTACCTGTAAAAGTAAAAGGAATTTCCATGTAGATTAGCTGATCACTTTACCTGCGTAAACTACTTTTATATGACGAATCAAACATATCATGGATACACATGTCACTATAATCGTCCAATAGAGCAATTAATATTTCTTCTAAACATTCTCTTTCACTTACCGAGTCTAATATTTTGTGTCTCATGTGCCCGCAGAAATAAACGTGACAATAATATAAATGAGAAACGAAATTCCTGCAAATCAAGTAAAACTTAAAGAGATCAGAAAGGCATAAGCCGTAAGGACATAAGCGAATGGCCTTTCATGATACACGTTAAGCCAAATACAGATTCCATTAGTTTTGTCTGTCTAGCCCCATAAGCTATCTACCATTAGCCTTAGGACTTGTTTCCCTTCAACTCATCAGATTTGTACTCGACTACGTGGCTACTTCGTGCAGCCTAATCTTGTCAATTTGACTGTCTTATTTGTTACCTTGCCCCAAGCGGTTTGTGGATGTGTGTTTTTGGTAACTATGCAGAAGTCAAGTACTTTAGCTGAAATATATGTAATTTCGGTTTTCTATTGACAATCAGAAATTCCTTTAAAAAACCATTTATTAAACTGAATCCTAAATCCTCATACTGCGTTATGCTGGTTGGCTATAAATGAATTATCCATTGTGTTGTTAAGGTACTAAATTATGATGTACAGGTTCTACAGTTAATAAAAAAATAAATAAAAATAAATAAACTGAATCCGAAGCCATAAATTATTGCTAAATATTAAATTTTCATTTTGCAACTTATTACATATTCATCTTCTAATGTAAACATTTTAGTTCTATTAAAAATGTATTTTCTGTTTTTTTTTAATTTTTTTATAAATTTGGAATCTTTTGTTCATGCTTGCATTTGCTCATTTATTCAATTGATTAAACAATGTTGATTGGTATGAATTACTTTATCTAAATTATTGAGCAGCTCAATGAATAATTCCAGTGTAGACTAGAAGCTCTTCTACTATTTATATACATAATACCAAACAGTTTAAACAGAGAAAAAGAGTAAAAAAAACTAACTGACATGAACAAAATCCAATAAGATAGTCTTAGAGTTAATGATCTGTATATGAAAAATAAAACTTTGCCTATGATTTGACTTAGAGCTGATATCATATTCGCTATGCATATATATTTAGGTATTTAATATTTATTAAATGCCACTGTTTATTTGCATTTGTAATCAACGCACCTGCTGTAGCTCCGATTTCAAATCGTGTTCATTCAGCTGCTCCGTTCGTTGCTCTAGTTCATTGCTTTGCCTAATGGCCTGTTCCAGACTCTCGATTGGCGTGAAAATGAATTTAAGTCAACCGATTGAGTTGGCTTTTTAGCTTCGGCCTCATCGGTGTCTAAGTTGCGCTGATGGCAACTCGTCTGCTGCCGATATACATATGTCCCAATCACGATCCTGTTGACCGCGCCACTTTTGCAGCACGAATCGTTTGCAACGCGTGCCGTAGGCGCTGCCTGATATCTTACTGGCGTAAAAATACATCGCCATATGTCACGTTCGGGCTGCTGGCGCTCGTGACGCGGTCATGTGTGTGCTGCACGACTGTGGCTGCTTACAAATGGATTGCTCTGTGTTTGATTAACGCACAGACACGGCCCGAACAGGTGACAGACTGTAGTCGCAGGAGGATGTGTAACCATCACGTCCCCCGAGATACGTGCGCTAAAAAGAATGAATAGTTAGATGGTGGCATTTATTATGATTCATTGACTTGTCATCAAATTCATATTGTATGCAATCGATCAAGTGGGTGTAAGTTGAGGGTCGCTACACATGTATACAAACATACATAGTATTATACCAAGTCAAAATATAATGACAAATCAAGTTTTTAATTCCATAACAATTATTTAAAATTCAATAAGGGAATTTCTGTATAATACAAAATATAAAACAAAATTATACCTTAAGTCTTAAGACTCGAACCGAGTTGATCGCATTGATAAGGACATGCTGCAATGCACACTTGGTTGCCTGGCGAACTAGCACTTCTGGTTGCTCGCCGCTAAGATCTGTGATAATCTAATCGAATGACAGTGATACTAAAGCCTTTCGTATATACTGAAGTAATGGCATATTGTCATAATTATGGTTTATATACATATAAGACTTGGACTTTGTGCAATGACAGTTTTTACTTAACGCACTAGATGAGCATTTAAAAAGATATTTTTCTAATGAATCTCTGAATGAATTATGACTGGTCACAGTCTATCATAAAAAAAAAACATTATCATTCACTTTTTATTGAGTGAATTATAGCCATCTGGGTGCGTACGAGTGATGTTTATGACAAGCGACAGCTGCATACTTACAGACTCAAGAGCCAAGTGCATTTTTATTCTTTTATGACAGACAATGAATATATATAGATTAAAAATAAATAAATTGTTTATTAAGTATCTTGAAAATGTTTTGACTAATGTTTTTTTGATATCACATCGATCAAGTTAAACCTTATTTACTTTTTTAATTCATTTAAATATTTTAATTACATAAATATCACAATTTATCACTGTCCCATTTAGAATTGATTTCTACTGCAATTATAGTTATCTAACTTAATTATTTACATTATTTGACAAATTTACGTATTCCCAAAATAAATTAAAGCAATAGAATTTTATAGCGCTTTATGTACATCACGCATCAAACTTTCGCTGTGAACTAAATTTTAACATTCGCATTGGTAGCTTTTGTTGCTGGAGAGCACATCCTCTGTTAAATAATGGGAAATGTTATGCTAGTGTTAACAAAATGTTATCCAGTGAGGCTGCTCAAGCAGTCTCTTCTTTGCAGCATGTTGCACATCGAACATTAGTACCAACTGTAACTTGTCTCATTGAGTATGACAGGAGTTTGCTGTTGGACTAATATGAATTTGCTGCACACGCCTTGCTACGATTGTCGAGCTCATGTGTGTTACCTTGCTTGGCACATGTCTAATGGCCCTGCCAACACATCTTTGCTTAGAGTCTTGTGGGAATGCCACAAAGCAGATATCTGGCTGGCCAAACACATCAGTTGTATTCCCCAATGTTATTTTGTTTTTGTGAAATATGGCCAATTATTTAGCTGAATTATCATGTGGTTAGCTTATCTGGACTTCAAATCTATATTTAAATGCTTTAAATGTCTGAGCCACAAAAGTTCGCACAGCAAATTAGCGAAATCAATTCGCATTTTTTGTCTAGAGTGCTCACTTTGGCTTCGGGTCAAGAGTCTTTAACACCCACACAACCGCACAGAGCTCTCGTAGCTACGCATTGGCTGTGGGGCAAACATTTTGTGAGGTCATTTGGGAAATTGCTGAGGAAAACTTGGACCATGCTAAAGGCCAAAGTTTCAACCAGTAGCTTAAATCGCATATTTTTGTTGATTTCTGTTATGGCGTAGTAAAAACTGAATATTTTTATTTACATATACATACGTATATATATATATTTGTAGTGTATATATATATTTAAGGTATATAATTATTTTTTATATTTCGCATTCAGTTGTATTAAGTTTGTTTTTCGTTTTTCTACTTCAACTTAACATAAGAATGCTTAAGGATATTTAACTGAAATTTCAATTTGATATATATGTATATATAGTTGATATATATATATATATATATATATATATATATATATATATATATTTAACCATTTGTATATAATTTATTTATACATATTTACATTTGACTCCACTCTCACAACCCAAACTAAGTTGACCACAAAACTTATTACCAAAACTTAAGGAAATTCTTTTGATGCATATATTATTTTCACAGCAACAAGTAGATTTTGACAATATTTTGCCCTCTTCTTTAAAATATTAAAGTAAGTATTGTAGATTCGTTTATTGCGCTAAATTGCAGTTAGCTGAAAAAGAGTTGCTCATGTGTAAGCCCCACACACATCAGTCGGTTCGGCGTCGTATTTACATATGCAAATGCGAGATATTTGAACACACTTGGCTCCGTGTCTAATCCAATTTCAATGGCGTAATCCACCATGACTGACACTAAAAGCGAAGTCGAAAGACGCCTGTCAACTGGTGGGTCTGAATGTCAGTTGCCACTGAATGTCAGTTGGCATTTCTTGCCCAAAAGATCTTCACGCACCAGGGCACTTCAAATGCTTGAGTACTCAATTGAATTACTCAAACGCATCGTATGTATGCGTAGCTGTACTCACAGCACATAACAGTCTATATATCGTATCGTTCAGTTTCACTCGAAACTTAAATAAGTTGTGCGCTGCTTTAATGCCAACATAAAAGCTCAAAGTTGACCACTTAATTTTGACTTTTGCTTAAGTTTTATGAGCGCTGCACAGATTCCATGAAGATTTCTTACTCGCAATGCTTGCAACGTGCTCGGCTTAACAGTCAAGTTGGCAACTTTATTAGACCACAAAAATGGCTGCATTCAAAATGAAATTGCATTTCATAAGTTTCATCAAAATGTTGCCCGACAAGCGTGGAATATCAAATATGAACAAATATAAACTGAATTAAAAACAACTACAACAAAAATCCAAAATTTTATGATAGTAGTTATAGTTTAACGACAATTGATATCGATTTGATGAGCTTATTTTGTACAACCTTAAAAAAGGAATTGACATATATTAAAGTTTTAATATAGTAGCGCTGCCATTTTAGAGCAACATAACTAAAGTAATGTTTACATAAGTGAAAAATAATTTTGATATAATTTAATAAGTACAAAAATAATTTGTATATAATTTAATAGCTATCATAAACCATACATTTGCATGCCAAACAGCGCAAGCAGGCTTCAGCATGAAAATACAATTTAATTTGACAGCCAAGTGGTAAAAAAATAAATATATATTGCAAAAGTTATATGAGATCTCAGGCGGCTGTCGCTGCTATAAATATGGCACACAGCAATTTGTATTTAATGCATTTTTAAAGTTGTATGAGTGTGTTAGGGAGACTGCCTGCCCAGGCCTGTGCAAGCCAAATGAGTGTGTGTAAATAACAAAAAAAAAAATGATAATAATATACAACTAGAGACTCGCTAGTTTGGAGCACATTTTGTCATTCAAGCACTATATGAATAAAAATTATTTTCCATTTTAATTTCAACAATATGAACAGCGCAAAATAACTTTTTTTCCCTCATATTGGCTTGGCATCGCAGTCAGTGAATAATTGTGCTGATGGCACAAATTTCTTGTGCATGCATCCACCTTAATTTTATCCCGCACTTTTCACTCTTTCGTTTATTTTTGTTACACTCAACAGCAATTAAAAGAAACTCATTTTGCGCACCTGTCTCTCTGTCTGTCCAACTTTTAACTATTTATTTATCTTGCAAACTTTTCGCAAAATGAAACAAGTTTGAAGGCAACATTCAGTTAGCGCATAGCTTCATTTTGGCCTGATTGATTGTCTGCACTTTAATTTATTCAATTTTTCTTTGTTTATTTACTGTGCCTAAATCAAAATGAAATATAAAAATATAAAAAAAGACTCACAATTTATTGTTATTACGGCTTGGAAATTAATTTGAAAATTTTCACCATTTTATGACTGCTTTAATTGCTGCCATTTCATTTATTAGGTGAAATTTATTTTACTCGCCAGCATTTTTATTCGCTGTCATAAAAATTTTACTGTGGATCACTTAATGCTCATTACAATTCAATTTTTGCAGCTGCAGTTAGCTGAGTATCAAGGCGATTATTTTCAGTGTCTTACAGAAAACACAACAAATTAAATTTATTAAATTTAGAAAAAAAAATAAATTATTAGAAGAACAAATGTATTTTTGTATTATTGTTGAAATTATGTCCTTTGAATTAAAGTAATTTTACTTGCTAAAGATTCATAGTCCTAATCGTAAGTTTTCTGTTCATTTTTTTTGATCTGTTATCAATTTATTCAAAAAATATTATAAATCTCTTAAGCTGCACATAAACCAAATTAATTTTTTATCGATTTCAATTAAGCATTCGCCTACAAAAGGACTTCCCTGCATTGAAGAAGTTCTTGCTGCAGTCTTATGCAAAGTGCATGGCCTCGTTTCGCTTTTTTCCCTACTTTGGTCTAGACGGCATTTAAGAGCAAGTTAATGTCACGCATTCAGCTTTAACACACTTTAGATTCCCTTCTGGCTGCCCGCACTGCCTGTCCTTAGCAAACAGCGTCGCAGTTGTTTTAGTTGTTGTTGTTGTTGTACTTTTAATGTTGTCATTGCTTTTACAAGTCAGCTACATAGTACTTAGTGAAATATATGTATGTATGTGTGTATGGCGTGTGTGTGTGTGCTATGTACATAGCATGCTCTGAAGTGTGAATTGGAAAATGAGTTCGCACTTAAGATTAAAATCAGCAAACAGTGCGGTGGACCTCAGGCGAATGTACTTATACAAGCTGAGATTTTTCAAGTGAAATTGAAATTATGCTTATCTTAATTAATATATTCTCAAAAGGTGTTAACAATAGACAAATATGTTGATGTCCAGAGCATTAGCATATTAAATATTGTTTGAGTGGAGCAAATTGAATTACGTATACGTAATATTGTTTGAGAGAAACGAGTTCATTTGCGTATACGTAATATGTAAGCAAATACAATGCGATACATTAAACAATTGAAGAAATGTGAAAGCAGAATGCTGAAGAAAAATCAATATAGGGTTATAGCCCACCTAAAATTACAAATAACTTAAATATGCTTCAGCTATCATTTAAGGGTATTAAGTTGAATGCTTAATGATAATCAAAAAGTTTGTTGGACAAATAAAATTATGTTTATATATAGCAAATGTCATTTGTATGTAAAACTTAACAATTCAGAGATAGTTTTAAATTAAATGATATATAAATATTAATTTATATCAAATCATATTTGAAGTATAGATAAGTAACTATCAATTGACCGACAACGAATTACAGGGTATCCAGCAACAACGCCCATATATTCTCATTGAGTATTGTTAAAAAAGTTGATAATACAAAGGATACAAGAGCCGCAGAGCTCAGCGTCTGCCATAGAGAACAGCTGAACAAAAAAAAAAAACATGATAGAGAAAGCCCGCAGCTGTGGCCCCAAAACTTTTGCCATTCGCCGGGTGAACGCTTTTCACTCAACATTTCACAGTTCGCAACGCGACAGCCTAATGAGAGAGAAGATTACCTCTTACAGCCTTTTGTTATTCTTGCCATAAGCTTAACACTAATTTAATATATTATTTACTTGCATCTAATCTACATATTAAATGAAAATCGATTAAGTGCTAGACAGGCAGACAATGAAATTAAGTTATAAATTGGTAAATCATCGGCTTAGCCATTGAAGCAAATATTATCCTTTGCTCACACACTTAATTCAAATAATATTAAACTGTATTATTAAACAGGCAGTCATAAAATAGGGCCATATAATTTAGTAGAACAAGAAGATGCCTGGCTGATTTTATGACCGCTTTTATAGAGTATGTGTTTGCTGGTTTCGGAAGTTTCCAAAGCTTCTCTTAGTCTGTTTGAATGTTGGTTGAACTAAATGGAGTAAGACATTCCATACTAAAAGCATAAGAATCTATGCTTTTAGTGCAGTTTTTTATAATCAGAATAAAATGTTCGTAATCTTTGACTTTTATTTTGATGTAAGTTTTATATATCTATAATAAATTGTTCCCTTCCAAGTAAGCAACAGCATATGCTCTGTAAAGATATTTTTTATTGATTTCATAAAATTTAATGCATATTTTCAGTGCATAAATATATAGCGTATAATTAATGACAGCACTGTATTTAAAAAAAAATTATATATTCATAAGTATTTTCATATTTGCCTTAACATTAATTAACAAACTTTTCTGTTACACGACAATTAATTGAAAATACAGTTGACCTCTCTACGGCCCACTCCACAGCCAACAAGATTTATTTTATTGTGTATCTGTGTATACATCAGTGTCTGTGTGTGCGTGTGTGTGAGTGAGTGAGTGCTGCTCCTGTATAAGGCAGAAGTTTTAAATAAACCTTCAACTGCAGCGCAAAAACCAGACGTTAAAAAAAGATGTGAAAAATCAGCATAAAAAAAGGGATTGACATATGCTATTTTCTCTGTGGTAAAAAACTATACATATTTGTATACTCTGCACTTGTGGCAAGTGACAATTGTAAGGCATATAAGACTAAGCTCTCATTTGAGCATTTTGTATTGGGTACAATCTATCCACACTAAATAGCTATAAAAAGTTAACTTAGCATTCAAAAAAGCCAAACTTGTAGCCTAAATGAAGGACATGATTACCAACAGAACATATTTAAAAAAATTAAAATCGATATCAATTTTCGTGATACTTTTAAAACACACCTCGCATAGCAAGCTTTTCCAAGATAGTTAATATAGTATTTGCTATTCAAATGCCAAACAATAATATTTATTTTTAAATATTTTATACAAATTTCAATTTCATAACTTCAACCTCAACTCCTTTTCAAGGGTATCAGTAGTTGTATACTAGAAACATACTCGACTACTTTATTGAAGTTGTTATAAATTTGGTGCAACACTTTCTGGCTGTGAGCTGACAACCATAAGCCACAGATGTTGCAATATCGAAACGTTTTTGCTGCTGTTACAATAAAAATGAAATGTAGCTGAAAATGTAGGCTAATGAAATTTGTTGTTTGCCCTGTTGCCCTTGGCGCTGTTTTGTTTGAAGTTTTAATTCAATCATGACACGATTATTAATCCTTAATAGCTTTGATAGCCTTTGGCGCTTAATCGTTATATCATTTGATAATGAATTTTGTTTAATTGAATTAAATTTGCAATTTTAAAGAGCGTTGCGTGAACTTTAATGTGAATTGATTTTGAAGGGATGCAAGCGGCATTTCAATCAAGGGCAGCCCTAGAAGTGTGGCCAATCGATGTTTGATTTCTATCAATGCCAATTAAGGGAAATTAAAAAACTTTTCAATTCTAATTAAAATCTTGTTAAAGCAAGCGATAAGAGCTCACGTAAGCTTACGTTTTGCTTGAATGGTCAACAAATTCTTAGTCCTCATTCCATTCTGCTATTCTTCTTCTTCTTCTTCTCCTTTTTTTTTTTTTTTTTTTGTCCATGTAACACAATTGATTTGGGTTTTGTAGCCCAACTTCTTTATTTGTTTGCTCCACGCACAAGTAAATTGGTTTCTCAGGCTGTGCCAACGAGTATTGCTGGGGTACAACACACAAGGATGTGGTCGTTGGGCTGGAGAGTTAGGGGTGGGCTGGGCAACTTGGCCACTTTTCCATTAAATAATGTTATTAGCCGCAGCAATTTCACTTAGCCTTTTGTGTTTGAGCCTTTTTGTGCAATTGCTCAGTGTTGGTTGGCCATTCACAAAGCATTTTCACTTGGCCTCTTAGCAGTTTATTTTAGCTGATTTCATTGTGATGAATTCTGTAAGCTGTAAGCTTAGCCGGCTCCGGCCAAGACTAACATTACGAGTATTTACTCAGCTGTAAGAAAGATTTTCGTCATCATTTCCTAATGGATTTTCTTATATGAATTTCCAGCGCCTCCCAAAAAAAAGGGGTGGAGGCAACAAAATTTGATGATGCGTTGATTACTTTCCATAAAACGACAACTAGACTAGATAAACGATAAACATAGTCGTTACTGAAGTCCTTCAAATTGACATCATTTACATTTCCAATGTAATTACAATTTTCTTTCATTTTAAGGCAAGTTTAGTTTTTGTCAACTAAAAGCATTTTTAAAGCACAACAAATTATTAATAAAATGCTGAAATGAACTTTCACTTCAAACTGAATTGCTAACTGCTTGACAACATTTATTGCTACACTTGAGACACACACTCTTAACTCATAGAAGAGATTGACGAAATGAAAACTTTTGACTGTAATTCAGATCAACCCAATGACCAGATGACATGAAATACTCAGAAATGAATGAAAGCCAAAACCTTGATAAATACGTTTATTACCTTGCCAACCAGGCTAGCCTTTATTAAAACTCATCTTTGGCAATTACGTTCTGGTTATGTCAAGAGGAAACACATTTATCTTACATCAACTGACAGACAGTCTCCCCTAATTAACTATGAACAGGCAATAAAATTTATTTGGTTGACTGCTCTTCATGTTAGCCATCAAATTGCATTAGTCTTTGGGCTTATGTTGGAGCGTACCACAAATAACAATCGATGTCGTTTCTTAAGTTTCAGTGCGTACTGTTTTACGATGTTAATTGAAATCATGTCAATTTATAATAAACTTTAACATTCTTGCATTTATATAGGCCTGAATCAGTTTGATACTGAATTTGTGAAGCAAGCCAACTTAAGAAGAAAACTGAAGTCAAACAAAGAAACTTTATTTACAGTGTAAGACACCAAATTTTATTGTTTCTGAATGAGATTCGCTGAAATGCATGGCTGAGCAGTTAAAGTAGCCTATTAACCTATTTATTTCAAAGTACAAAATATGTGAAAATAATCAAAAGCTCAGAAACAATTCAATTTTAACTCTATGATGGACAATCTTTGGCTTTGACTATGGCTTTCAGACGGTTCAAGAAACGTCTCGCAAGCTGTCCGTTTGTGACTTGCCGATATTTTGGCAGACTCACAAACAATAGCTTTATTCAACGCTTCAAGGCTGGTGTACTTTTTGTATGACTTCGGAGCTTGTTCTCCAAAATAGCCCAGAGAGAATAGCTCACTGAATTCGAGAGCAATTATAATTAAATTAGAGAAGTTGCAGCTTTAATATAGTATTCTAAATAGATATAGTACTTTATGTTACACCCGTAAAATATATATATCAATTCTACAGTAAAGCAGAGAGACTTTCAAGGAACTCACGCACTTTACAGGGCATCTGCTTGTCATCAGTTGGTGTCAACTCAATTAACCATAAGCTTTGTGGTATTCGCGACTATTATCGAAAGCGTTAAGAGTTGTACTGAAAATTATCCAGCGCATTCAGCGCAAACAATTAGTAACAAATTCAATTTTAATTTATGTAAATTACAGCAACATTTTGTTCAAAGTTAAACACTTTGGCAGCGCCCCGAAAATAATTTTCCTCTTCTGACTACGCACTTAAAATGAAATCCACTCAAATATTTCCCGCCAGCAGTGCAAGGAAAACGCCAAGGAATAATTTTGCGGATGAACACGAGCTGCCCTTTTGCAAAATTCTTGAATTATATATAAGGCTGCATAAGGATGTATGTAAGTAAAATATAAATAAGTCAGGAGCAACAAAAAAGTTTCACTTTTTACTCACACACTCTTTCTCTCTCTCTCTTTCTGCTGACGAAAGACAGAGCAAGCATAAAATGCCACAAAATTGTGCCAATGATGAAAGCCAAAAGTTCTACTTATGGCGCCCCATAAAAACGATGGCGATGCCCTCGCGGATACCCGTAATTGAGTGGGAAAAAAGAAATTTCCATTTGTCTGCATAGCGTCTGAAAAGACGTAAGCTTAAAAATTTAAACTCGCAACTGTGACACGTTGTGGGCGAACCAAGCTAACGGCAATTTCATAATTATTATTTATGAGAACAACTTTCTTTCATAAACTGTTTTTCTGTTGGCAGTAAACCAAAAAACAAAAAAAACGGTGGAAAAACTAACAAACGAAAACTTTTGCCAACTTGATGACTGCTTAATGTCCTTGCACGCAGCATAGTATAAAACAATCATAAAATATTATTTTATTGTCTTTAGTTACACTTTAGATACGCTTCATTCAGCCCTTTCACATTCGCATTCACATTTCTCTAGGGCCTTTGTTCTTGGCTTCCGCCATTGTTGGCTGTGTACCGATTCTTTCGCTTTATGTGGCCAAAACAAAGAGAGCGAGAGCGAGTTAATTAAATTAAATTGCTTCAAGCCATGGCACGAAATTACCAAATAGTGTCCTGGCAAGCAAAGAAATCGCTTAGACATTAAGATTAATGTTTTCTTGGCACGTTTTAATAATTTTGATATATGCATTATTGAAAAACATCAAAACAGTTTGAATTAGCGATTTAAGCTAGATATTATTGTTTAATTTGCTTTATCAGACAACTGAGGCAAAGCGCAGCTGCATCAGTAAGGCTTAAGCTATAAAACTTCTCGCTTGGGTATCAACTATTTATCTAATTATATTTAGTAGATCCAAATATTAAATATTTAAAAGTTTAGAATAATTGAAATATTTTAATAAAAATTTTATTTTATTAAATAAAATTTAAAATTTTTAAATTTAATATGTACAATATTTAAATCCAACTTCCAGTGTAATATTATATGTATTTATAAATCATATCGCCAGACTTTCTCGAGTTTTTCGATAAATTAGGACACTTTTTTGACGCAATTCGTGCAGCACTGATTCGATATAACGCCAAGTTGAGCAGAGACGAATCAACATCGAGATTTATATCAAATCACCTTCAAGTTGTCCGCACTCTTAAAGTTCGCTTGACTAAATCTATATAAGAGTCAATATGACGCACGCAACTTTCAGCTGTCATATACAATTTTTCCATAAATATTTCGCAGCACAGCTCTTGCCTTCTGTTTGGCTTTCTTTCTATTTCTTTTTCCGTTCGACTTTTCGTTTGCAGCAAGTGGCATTTGCATGTCAATTTATATAAATAGTTGTCTTCAAATATATTCGGATTGTACGTATTTGTTAAGTTGCAAAATATCTACCCCAAGCTAACAGCAGAGCAATCGATACAGAAACACTTTGATTATATTATATCAGATATGCAAGAAAGAATAAAAATATTTTAAAATTTGCTTTTTTTTATTAAAAGACGATCAGATTTTATGTCATAAATTGTAATATTATTTAAATTATAATTATTTATTTGTTTATATTTCTAATAACGAACAAGATAATATTTTTAAATAATCTGAACTAAACAATAGATGCAAATTGAGCATCAAGTCAAATATATTTATTATTTAAATTATTTAAAAATATTTATATATATCGAGAGAGCGCATCATGCTTTGTTTTCTTTTTTTACAACACTGATGTCATTAAAAAAACATTTGCCTCCATTAAAATGTCAATTTGTTTGACTTTATTGCATTACACCAGCCAGACCATTAAACTCATTAAAATTTGACACTGTCCACGCGATGTTGAGGTTGAGTATCGTCTGACAATTACGCTAGAGAGCTGCCACACTGTCACACTCACTGCCACGCTGCAAACGAATCAGCCTGGAGTTACGCTTTCAATTTATCTATCTCACAATCCGTGAGCATTTCGCATTGTCTCAATTGTTGATGTGATTAACGTTCGTCGTCGCTCAGCATTGTCTGGTCGGCCGACTGGGGGTCTCCTCGGACAGCATTGCGCTGAGTTGTGCGTTTATCAAATGTCAATTAAGCTGCGGTTGCCAGAGTGATGCCGTCCTGCTGTCCCACTCCATTCCAGTCCACTACAGTCCACTGAGCCCCCTGCTGTTGGCCTTTGAATTGTTGGTGTTCGCTGGCGTTAAATGTTTGGGGCTTCTCTGTAGCTTTTTCTTCTTTTTACGGCCATGGATTGGCTGTCAGGCAGATACAGCGGTTGCGTTGTTCGAGCCTCTCACTGCACTTGGCTTATCCCGTATGCAATTTTTCTTTATGCAACCTTTTTTCTGTTGCCTTTACAAACTTCGAGTAGCTGGCAATCATAAGATACGCTCGTCCCGACGGAACCTGCACTTTATTGCCCCTTGCTGAAGTTTTGATTGCTTTTAAATTTCTCTCAGCCAAAGAGAGAGAATGTTGCAGGCATATTAAATGTATCTGTGTGTTGTCAAAGACTCATCGTTTCAAGCTTGTGTGATTTGTGCTCCAGTTTCATAAGAATTCCAGAATTTGGCTTTGTAACCAGAACCTGTCCAATTTGTTTTCTCAGTGTAGGGCTGTGACTGTCACGGAAGTGCTCCAAAGAGCTTTGAGCAACTTTGTCGCTGGCAAACAACTTAGTTTTATTCAGACACTTAACGGCAACATTAAATGCCTAATGTAGTGGAGTCGTGGCAAGTGTATGTTGTCGGCAAAGTTTATCAGCTTGTTATGATCTCTCGCAAAACATTTGGCCGACAGCTGTCAATGGTCGCTTTGTCCTTGGTACATTTTAGTCCGCCTTTGTCCGAGCCATCAGCGGACATCCTGTCGTGTCAGTGAGCTGTGGCGTAAACAAGACAAGGATATGTCATGTTCTCTCCGGCCGGCATACTCCCAAATTTCAGCATCAAGCAAACACGAAAATTGTTTATCTTAAGAAAGTCACGTATAGTCTGCAACTTTGACTCAAGCAAACAGCCCGGGGGTCAGCTTTGCCAACGAGCATATGCCTGGCCTTCCTGCGGACCATGATTGGCTCATCAGGTTCCTGATTTAAATTTTAATCTAAAGTAGCTGCGCGCTAGGCAAATGTTTTCCAAAACCCTTTTACGAATTCATGAGAAGTTCAAGTGGCGTTTCCTAATTAAAGCAAAACTCGACTCTCAACCATAAAATATGGCCCCAGATTTTTGCTTGAAATTGTTGTTTATTAAATAATCTGTATAAGCGAGATATATGTAGGTATATATAGATAAGAATTTGTGAGCTAAGGTCCTTTATCTTGCTGATGAATTAAGACTCAAGTCCTCTGCTCTCTACTCTGCCGACGCAAAATTTTAAAACTTTTATGATACTTCTTTGTTTCCTCTTAAGCATAGCGAAGTAAACAGGTTGGCTGAAAGCAAGCCTTAATTTTCTCTTTGGCTAGTTAAACTCTTTAACTTTTCCTGCACTCAACCAAAGGATTTTCCAGCATGCTTCGCTATGCCAAGCACGTAAACAGCTGCCGAGCTGGAGTCATGGCTGCTCATGGGCAGCAAAATTATTTGTTTTGTGTTGACTTTCAGACACGTTTCCGTTGAATATCTTTTTAAATTCAATTTGAAAATTACTTGAGTGCAATTAGGCGAGCTGCAGTTCGATTTTAACTAAATACGCTTTATATATGCAGCGATAAGAAGGTAAAGAATGAACTTAACATCTCTCTCTCTCTCTTTACAATGCAGAGCCTTAACAGTACCAAAGCCAGCTCTTGCCTTAACAATTTTGTTTCGCTTTTATAACCCATCAGCTTAAGCCAGCCAACAGTTATCTGAGTGGAAGCTTCAAAGTCATTAAGTCGAAGCAGTTAAGCTGGCGAAAACTTTACTGAATGCCACATACGATCTATGGCAGTTGCCACACAAGGCCATCATTCATTTTTGGCTGAGCACATTTGAGAACTGTGGCAAGTTTGGTGCACTCGCCCGCGTCTCGTGTGGCCATGTAGCATAAAGTAATTGAATTCTCCTGGAAGCTGCCAAAGTTCAATTGCATTTTAATGAAATTTTTCGGTTGCTATAGACGGCTCAAGTTTGCACGACTCTGCCCTCGGGAGGCTAGCAAAAAGGAAATAAATAAACACAGATGTCAACTGGCGAATCGAATCGTAGAGCAAACAAATACATTTCGGTCTAAACACAAGTTTATGCGCTGACTTGTCTCTTTCTCCCTCTCTCTCTCTCTCTCTCATGGTGGTTTAGCTCTGTGTGTGTTAGTTGGTTTTCCTCGAGTGATATTTGCCCAGGGCAAAAAAATGCGCCACTGCAATTGGCAATTGACAACAGACAATGGCTCCCACCAGAAGTTGGCTTTGCTTTGGCTAAAGAAATTTTATGGTAAAGGCATTTGCTTTCAGTCAAGCAAATTTGTGCTCTTTACTTGTTGTTGCCACGACTATCAAATGGCTAACTCCAGCCACTCGATGTAGGTCAGCAAATCAACAAAAGATTTTGGTACGGCTAAGGTCTGATGAAGCAACTAAATTGTCAAGCATATAAATGTAAAGCTTATGTCAAAGTTGGCTTATTGTAGAATGAAAATCAAATATGCCCCTGATGTGATCATATGCAAAATGCGCTGAGATGTAGCATTACATATATACATGATAAGAATCAACAGTCGCGTCAACTTAGCTTTGCCCATCAGCCATGTTCGTTGTTCGAACTCATCGGAACCTATCAAGCTACTATCAATGCTTCAAACTTTCCAAATCTTCAATCATTTTTCCATTTCCATTTCAATTAACCCAACAAAAATCAATTACAAACTTCTCTTTTCTCAATTTCAAATAACAATTTCCCCCTTTAAATATTTACCTGAAACAAATCTCTTCAATGACCAGCTTAAATGACTTCCTAATTAGAGATCATCAACATTTCAGTTCTTGTATTTGCGTTTTGCACGATGCACACATTAAATCGCGCCTTTTCGAACGTCCACAACGCAATTGGCTCGTCGTCACTTCTGTTGAATCGTTTGTGGGCATTGCAAAAGTACGCTGACATGTTTGTGACCGGGGCATGAAACCAAGCTAATTGGTACTGCCCAAGGTAGTTTAGGTCTTTCAGTCAATAGACATGTTTACGGGCTGACCAAAACAAAAGACTGCCTTGCCCAGCCGAAAGCCAACTGAGCTAGCTTCAATCTGTGCTGTCGAATTCGTATTTCACATTGTTTTGTTGCTCGACTTTGCCATTGCAAATTGCGTCAAATTGTAACCACCAAATGGCCACTGCTCATTTTGGGCTGACTGTATCAATATGTAACACACAGAGAAAGGCTAGAGGCGAAAGCAAAACAGACTTGCCAAGAGTACCTTTTGCGGAGTAATTGTCGTATAATTAATAATTTTTTAATGTGAGTTCTGTTTCTGAAAAGGTGATCAATTGATGAAGTCAAAACTATGAAAATCTAATAAAATATATTGCTGGAAAAAAAACTGTGCAGTTGGACTTCATGCATTAAAGAAGTTATAGGCCTAACATATCTGTATTAATACATGAAGTTAATGACTGAAATATAGAAAAGATTTAATTTTATTAACATGTGTATGAAAGCTTTACAACACAGGGGCTTATTAAAGTAATAAATAAATAAATAATAATAATAATAATATAATAATAATAATAAATAACAAATTGAAGCAATGTCTGAGCAAACAAAGAACTTCATTGATGCCAACAAAGCTCTTCATCAACAATTAAATTTCGAATAAATTATTGAATTAAGATTAATAACAAAATGTGTTACTCTTAAACATGGAATTAAAAAAAAAACTCAATAATGCAAAGAGAGCAACATGCCCTCTCTTACAACTTCAATTTCAAATGCTGCTCTTACAAATTAAATTCAATTGCCGCTTATATATTACTTATTACTACATCTATAACATTCAAATAATTTAACACATATTTTTGCTATAAAAAAAAGCTGTCTCTATTGCAATGATCTGCTTTCTTATACCAACCCACATTATATTTAACTACAATTATTTTAAAGCAGGCCTTTTAAAAATAAACCCAGCTTTAAATGCTCTATCCTTTCATACGGCAGACTATGAAACAGGGCTCAAGAGCTTTGCGCTTGACTCAACCCATGCATAAAAACAAAACAAAAATAAAAAAATATTTTCCACACACAACATGTGACTTGTGACTTGTGACTTGACTCTGCATGCTGCTGGTGCCTTTTTTTGCAAGCTTGTCTGGTAACAGTTTTCTCAGTTATTAGCATATTCTCGACATGCTCAGCTACTTAATGATGCAGAAATGTCAAAAAAGCTGCCAAATTCACATATGTATATCCCAACCATTGATTATGCGTATCTGTATGTGTCGCAAATGTGGCTCAGCGGGTAGAGCTGATTGCTGGCTTTGCATTTTTTGTATCGCTTTGGTTTCATCTGGTTTGCTTGACGAATGGGAAGTCTGCATATTGATCCCAATTTCAGCAATTTATGTTAAATACGTGCGCTGAAATATAAGGGAAAGTCAAATAGTGAGTAGCTCTCTAGCTCTCTCTCTCTCTCTTGATTAAAAAAAATAAATATATATATCTAAATATATGTATACATATACCTTGATTTCCCGCCTCGGCAAATTGTATGTGTATGTCTTTTCGCTGCTTGAAAAAGTCCAAAGTCTTGTATATGCATGCATGGGGCAGATAAAACACGTCGCATCTCTTCCGTCTTGTTTTATACAATTAGTTAATTTAGATATATTCTTCTTGTAGAAAAGAGATTCAATTGATTTAATTTGCCTGCTTGTGTTTTGTGTGTTGCATCGCTTGCTCTTCTTTACTATAGGACACAATTCAATCAGACTTGCTGTTAACAAAGGTTAAATATTAATGAGAAAATCTAGAAATAATATTTAATAATTTTACATTGCAGATATAGACTAAAATATAGATTGCAGATATAGACTAAAATATATGCACAAAAATTAATCCTTTATTATATGTTGTGCAATGGAATTACTGCTTTAATAACTTACTTACTTCTTACAAGCCATTTTGCTCTTCAGTTTGCTCTAATTAAAGAAATAACATATTTAGTTTTTAAGCATTCCATATAGCAGAGCTAAGCCTGAAAGCGGGTAAAACAGTCAACAACTTTAGGGGTCTTATGTCGAGCCCTCAATGTGCGGAACCCTAATATCAGCGACTGGTTAAAGCTGTTGGGTGTTCCGTGCCTAGCCTTGCTTTTCATTAGCAAGCTAGGAAAACAGAAATGAATAGCTTATGAAAAGGGTATATACAAATTTATAATCATTCATAAGACATTCTCTTAAAAAACAAAGTAAGCCTGAGCTGTAACTCTCTTTTGTCTTTTGTCTTTTGATCCTATATTAACTTATATCAACTGTCACAGGCAACAAAATTCTTATGGTATTTATTAATGTTTTGTTTTTATTTTCGCTGTCATTTCCTTTTTAATAAACAGAGCACAATGGGCAAAGTAGCTCAAAGGCTGAAGCTGGAAAGTGTCAACAAAACAAAAGAAACTTCGAAATATTCATTCCTCTAGCTTAACAGTAGAATATAATTAAGCCATGGTTGACCTATGTACTTGCTTATATCGTTTATAAACTCACCTGGCCCACTGGCAAGGTTAACAATTGGTACGCAGCATTGGGTCAACTCTGCGGGCCTGTGGGGCACACACACGCTGCAGTGCAAAAGTCAAACGTTGCCCGCCGCCAGTGGGTCATAAAACGCATGAATGCACAGTGAGTACGTGTTTGAATGAATGCGCCCGAGAACTGGAGCACTAGGCCAAAAGTGAATGCGTGAACAGTTGACTGAGTAAATAGCTACACAAAAGAGTCAACGGGCACGCAGCGGGCGAAGGGAGCTGCCATTTAAAGAGTGCCTCCACAAAATGTCCTTGGTTTATCAATATTGAGATAAGTGCAATTAAATAGCTAGCGTACTCTATTGTCGTTAGACAATTAGAAGTGAGGAAGCGTCATAAATTATTTGTTCAGCCTGATGCAGACATTCACTGTCACAGGCCATTTGCAATTGAAAGACAATTTGAAGCAGTTCATTCTCCTTTGCTATTTTCAACTGAGCTCGCAATATATTTGATTTAGCTTAGCTGACTAAGAGCAAGCTGCTTATACAAAGTCATAAACCGCCAAAAGTTTCGCTCGGCATGCTCTCAAAAAAGAAAAGAGGAAAAAGAACAATAAATAACTCATACGCAGCGTTTGCCACAGGCACTTGAACAAAATACGCAAGGCTAATCAAGCCAAGTGGAGCATATAACGTTTATAAACATATGCCAAGCTTCTGCAGAAAAGTCATCACATTTTCCACCTCCCAGCTGCCACTGCGCTGACATTTTCATTTGCTGGCTGACTTTGCTTCGCTTATTTTTGGCCAAATGTCAAAGGATTCCGATTTTGCTTTAACTCCGCCAAATGCTGACACAGCGGAACATGCATATTTTCACACATTGTCAGTGTCAGGGTTATAAAATGTGAGTCAAGTGTGGCAAACCAAATTGCAGTGAAGATTTTTGTGACACCGAACAGAAACTTTAAGAGACGCGTAGCTCTATAAACTGTTGAATTTATAATTTTAAATTTGGCATTTGTTATATTTGATGACAATTTTTGTGAATTATTTGTGGAAAGTGATGAATATTTTAACACATTTTGCTTAACTCCATTTTCCACATACCTAAATAGATTAATTATTTACACAAACGCAATTTAAGCCATTATTTTGTTTGTTTATTTCTCCGCGTGATTTCACTTATGCTCGCCAACTGGCAATTAATTTGTAAAGAATATGTAACGACATAAATGCTACCATAAATTAAACCCGTCAACAGTACTCAACCAAATGGCAATCAATAAATTATCGACTTGCAGTTATAACAATTGGTGCATATAAAAATATATTTGTTTAAATTTAAATATTTTAATAAATAACAAGTTTATTTATTTTGTTTTTTAAATTTTGTATTATTTGTATTATATATTTCTTTTTTTTTTAATTGATTTTATTCTTATTTCTTTTATTTTTTTTATTTAGATAAAGAAATATCTCATTTATTTTCTTCATTTTCATTATTTATTTATTTTCTTTATTTTATTTATTTATATTTACCTGCTTACTGGGTATCATTATAACGACTAATCTTGTCATAAACTTTCATCATTCCAATTGAACTAGCTAGCTTTTATAGTTTATAGAATTTGAAAAAGAGCTATAAAAAACTTTATAATATTTTGTCACATTCTATAAACTACAATACATAAAATATAAAAATAATAAACAAATGTTTGGCCAATATTTACTCTGGCGGGTCAATTCATTTCATATGATACTGATATACCCAAAAAACAAAAACTGTCACTCTTTGGGCTCTGCGGCTTTCATTTAAATGCAAATTTAAAGTAAAGTATGGTCGAGGTTCACCATTTGGCTTGCATCAGTTATATATACGAAGAGAAAGTTTGATACCCACATTATGCACAGACAGAAATGGAGAAGAGTAAACTTTTTGGATGGTTAGTTGGCTGGTTTGTTCTAAGCTACTATGTCAGCAACTGTAAACATATTTGAAGTCTTATATCAAATAAAAATAAACATATGCATATATATTGATAAAAATATATATAGTCTTTATTTGTTGCTACTGAAAGTTAAGTTGGAGCATTGTCTTACGTGCTCATAAATGGATCAAAGGCACTTTTATTTAAAATATTAGTAAATAGATAGATAAATAGGATATATATAGTTAACATAGAAAGGGTATTTATATATAATTTGTATTAAGTTACAATTTCCGTTTAATATCATGAATATATCAACAGCAATAGACATTATTATAAGATGCATAAGAATCAATTGTTTCTTCATTCGACTATTTTTTTTTTTTTTTCAAATCTGCACATGTAAGGTATTAAAGGTTATAGTAACTCGATACAGTTGCCTTCAAATAACATGCAATATTTAAATCGATAACATTTATCTACATTAACTAAAGTCAATTAATATTTTGTTTTATGCATTAGCTTCGCTTAGGCAAAGCATATGATCACGTGGATCACTCCATTCGCCACTTCTCATGTCTTCGATGGGCTGCTTGGTTGAAGTTTTTAGAAATGAAATTGATATTTGAAGCGAAGCCGGGTAAAGCTGGTCAAATCTGCGGGCTAAAATAAGCTCCAGATCTGTCTTGGAGATGTCCTCTTCTGACCTGCACACAAATTTGTATTGCTTCGAAATATTTTAAAAATAAAACTTTGTAGCTACCAATATCGAGTGGAATAAGCACGAGATCTCTTGATTACGAGCGCGTTAAGGTTGCGTGCAATACACTTTTCGGCTATGTGTTCCAAGGATCTGTCCCAATTATAGTCATCGTATGTGCAAAAGTCTTCAGCACAGCTGTGAATCTCCGACCAAGTCTTCACATTGAAGGCGACTCCTATATTATGCAGCTCACTTGACCAGGCTGAATATTGAACCTAGAGAACAATCAGATATGAATAGTCTGTTTATTTAGATTTCTCAGCTCACCTTGGAATATTCCATGAAGTCTTGTTTAGAATTAAGCTTCAAGGAATTCAAATGGTTACCCAGACAAAAGATATTGCAATCGGAGAAAAACTTATTGCCAACTTGCTGCATTTTCTTCAGAACATACAAAAAATCTTCTGCCACAATATAGTCTTCTTCCAGGAATAGAACTAAACCTAATTACAACAAGAAGCAATTTATGACTATTGAAGATTTCTGAGATTTTGTGAAACAAATGCGAACCAGTAAAGTTTTTGATTACTTGAAGCTTATGAAAAACGTGATTCGCCTTCCACCACCAATGATGTTTTCTCTGTGTATATTCGGCGACTCTATAGTGACCATGCAGATCTGAATGGCCTGCATTAGTACAACGCTTGATTAAAGCCCTAAAAGAAATAATGAAATAGATAATCGGCTGTTTAAAGTAAATGTTGAAAGTATTTACGACTTACATAAATTTCGAAATATTTGGAGGACAGTCGGCTGGATCGGTGCCAGGAAATTCATGTGGATGTGTCTGTATGGAATGTGGATAGTAGATTTGTATCACCTTACAGAATTCAATTGCCAGCACATAATCATTGATCGTCTCGTCATAGAAATCATGTGAGAATATAAGCAATGTCTCGGATATGCCCTTGGCACGAGAAAGTCGCTTTATCAAGCTCTGCAGGTAGCTAGCTCCCTTGTGTACCTGTTAACAATGTATTATGCATTTCTCAGGTCACATTTAAGATATCAGTTACCTGTATAACAATAACCACTGAGCTATTCTGCAGCGGTCCGAACTGTCTTTCATTAAATATCTTCTGCTCATTGTTGATTCCCGATATATGATGAGCGATATCTAAATTGTTGGCCAACGCAAGTTAGTTAAATTGTTAGAAATATAAATGTTGCTACTTACGTAAATATTTAGTTAAATTCAGTTTTTCAGAAGTTGCATTGTACGCTAAGTCGACCTTTAACTTGATGCACGGAGTGTCCACTTAAGAAATTTTCGTAAATAAATTTATATTACATATAAAATATGAAAACTTACCGTAGTAAAAGCTATAACACTGCAGCACGATACAACTTATGATCACTAGCGAAATGAGTCGACAGTACAATTGCTTCGTCGTCTTGGCCATGATTCAGTTCTTGAACAGTTGCTAAATGATTGGAGCTCACTTTTTATTTAGTCACAATACACAGCTTGCCAAGCCAACTATATTTATTTTGTTATAGTTAATTTCTGGCTACTTGATATTTTCTTAGCTATTCTCAAGCTGTTTAGGCAACAAAGCAAATTGTTATCCCAAATATGGCCACTCAGCTAGCCCCAAGGTAAATATTGAGTGCACATCAAAGCAGCTAACAAGGGGAAAAGTCAAGTGAAATTACTTTTGTACCCTGCGGCAGCAGCTGATGATGGCCAGCAAAAAAGTATTTAGACAGGTGAATGCTGTTGAAGCTCATCTATTGACTTGACAAACGAAAATAAATATGGCCACAACTTGGCATTCAGTTAGTATTTGGATGGTAATATACAGAGTGAAATGAGCTGCTAGTCTAGGTTTCATGGTTGTTTGTTGAACACTGGAATTTTATTCGTTATTTTGATACGTTTTCATTGTTTGCTGTCTGCCTGGAAGAATTTGTCTGAGACAACTGTAAATGTAAATGCTTTAAGTTGATTTGTTTTATGGCTTGAGTTGCAGTAGCCTTAATTTAAGAGCTACTTTTCGGTTACTGAAACTTAAAGTAAAATATTTTTAACAAATTGACAGCTACAGTGTCTCAAAGTACTACTCTATCCCTTCAAAAACATTTTTATATTATACAAAATTCTTCCTATAACACCCAGATTTTATCTTAGAATTGCAAACATCGCATGATCAGACTTCTCTGCATTCACATTCAGATTAAGCACAAAATACAATTTACAATCTTTTTTTTTTACTTACTAAACTCTGTTTGCGCATCTCGTTTTCAGCTTAAATTATATATTTAGAAAACATTGACACTTACATTATTTATTTTAATCCATAAAATCAATGCCATCAATGCTTGGCAGCTGACTTTGCCACCATTCTTCCGCTTCACTGTCAATTTGCAAATTGCTTGGCATTTTGGCACTTGGCGGACTTTAAGCACAAGATTGATGATGCTGATGATGACGATAACCGAAACCAAGACAAGCTTCTTATGATGTAAATTGCCGCGTTTTTATGGTTTGCCCATAACATAATAGAATTTTGATGCTCTGACAATGGCATTAGCATTCTAAGCGTGCTTTATTTCTGTTCGATTATGCATAAAAGTATGTGACCTAATGCATTTTTCAATTAATTTTTAAAGTATTATGCTCGTTGATGAATTTATAAGAGTATATTTGTCGTAGAGTATTAGAGGAAACAGTATTAAGATTAATAATAATAATAATTGTTTGTAAAAAATTATGTTTATTATAAAATTTGGCTGTCCAACATTTCTGTTGCACTGTATATAAATTATACATATATTCATGTCAAATATATATGCATAAATAAGGCAGAAACTAACAACAAAAAATGTACAAAAAAAAATTATAAATTTATTTGAAAATATATTAATTTAAGCACCGCCAAACCACCCAGACAAGTTTTCAACTATTTCGTAATCCATTTATATAAAAAAAAAAAAAAAAAAAAAAAAAACCAATTACAATTTCATTCTAGAATACGCATTCGTTGAAGCGCCTCAGGCAGAGAAAAGTGCAGCACTCCTCGGCAAAATGGCAATTCATGCCAACTGCCTTGCAGTCTATCTTCATTTTCCACGTAGAAACCTGTATAGTAAGTAGTTCAAATAATGAGCGAATCTGCGAATCGATCCCAATCACAGTCAGTTCATACCACTTGTTTGTTCATTGATGGACTCATGACTAAATCACCGAGCACTCGTCGCCTGGACGCCACAAACTGTGGCGTTATCATGGCTTCCAGTTTTGCAAAAGTATTGTTCTTTGCCGTATTTTCGGCCGGGTAGAACCATAGAACCAGTACAACGACCAATAGACCAATAACCTGTCGCATTTCAATTTTCTGACTGACTACACTGTAACTACACTGTACTGTAACTCTTTTATACTCGATTGTGAGTCGGTTCTCTGGCGCTGCACAACATATGCCAGCACATCTGTTGGCTTAATTCATATACATTTATTTTTATTGCGTTTAAGCTTGAAAGTGCCAATTGAAAACTTACACTTATTTGATAACCCTTTTCCAGTGCAGAGACAGCTCTGAACATGCATCGAACTATTCGCTATAAAATGTAAATTAAGAACAGCAAAGTGCACACATTTATTATTATATTTCTTGCTTATATTTCATTTCTAATAATTGCTGCATTAGCAACTTCGTTCCATGCATTAAATTCTATGATTTAATTTTATTGCATTGTTTAAATAACTTTACTTCAATGCAGATCATATTTAAAGCAACTTCTAAAATTGCGAAATATATTTATTTAGAGTAACAGTAGACACGAAATATTTGTTTCTCACAAATAGAAATTTAAAGCAGCGATACCTAAGTCAACACACGCAAAATGGAAAAGATGGATGAAAAATATGTTGGCACAACTGCAATTGATTTTAGATCCCCCCTAACACAAACAACGGTGCACAGTTGAGGCAAAGTGAAGGCAAACAACAAGCTGCAACCTGATAACATCAAATGGGAAACGTTTTAAAAATAAGTAAAAGAAAGCACAGAGGAAAAATAAAGCAAAAACAATATCAGATTGTAAGTAAATCAAAATATTGAAAGCTTTCTATGAAGCTGAACAAAATGCTGCACTTTTCGCGAAGTGATGATAAAATACTCAATCCAAAGGCCAAACACCAAATTGAATTACTTTGTACAATTGTGTTAGACCACAACAAGCTGTAGACTTTTAGTTGCATTCAAAGAAAATCTAAAGTGTGTCTTAGAAGATTAGAATGGCAAATTATTTGGCATTATTGACTCGATTGGAGAGCTATGATTCGAGTGTTGTCTAAAGCATTGCCTGCTAAACTAAGTGCAATATGATTATTTGTTATAATATGCCTCTAGAATCTTTGATACGGAAAATAGCATAATAAAAGCACCAATCCATATTTCTAATCACTTTATAGCTATTAAGCCTGGCTGCACTCCTCTACGCACACGAGGATAAACAAAGCTTTTAGAGCACTCTCAATGTGATACGAATTGAACCTGAATTTGCCGAAGAGGCCGTCAGCCAGTGTTTGGCAATTTGAGCAGCTCTGAGTGTGGAGTGTGTTTCATGTGTGGCACTCGAGTGAAAACCCATCAAATCATAATTGAGCTGCAAAGTGTCCATCAATGGGGTGACCAGCGCTAAAATCGAGCTGACAGGAAACATAAATCAAAGAACTTTGCAAATTGCATCAAATTGGAATTTTCGACTACAATTTTGTTGGACAAAGAAGAAAACGTTTTAGTAACAATATATAAATTTTTATATTTTTGGAAGAATATATATTGTATAATATACAGAAATAAATTTAAAGATACTCGTTCTTTAAGCAAATAAATGTGATAGCAGTAAATCCATATACCATAAACAACCAAAGAGATTTGAAACTGAAGTCAAACAAAAACCACGGGCAGAACACGTAACGACAAATTGCGTAAAGGATAAGACAGCTGCAGCAAAAGGAACTGAGTAACGGATGTGTGTGTGTGTGAACGGAGAGCAAAAGAAAAAGAATGGAAAGCAAATTGGCATCCTGTCAGTTAATCTGATTCTTTGTACAGAGAAGTCACAGTTGCCATTTGGAGCCCACATCTAAATTGAAATTTAATAAGTGCACGTCTCCGGGACATCGCACGGTTGAGGAAGAAGGGAGGAGTGGGCGACAACTGCACTTATAATGGCTACGTAATATGGCCACGACAAACCAGTTGGGCAGCGTCAATTTGTAATGAGTTTAATGGCCCCAGGGAATAATGCAATAAACTACACAAAATTGCATTTTAATGGCTGCAAATGTTTTGTAATTGCAATTATGTCACGCGGCTTCCCCTTTTATACTGCTCCACATTAAAAATTATAAAATATACATATGTATAATTCATGTTTAACGTTGCGTATTTTCATTTTACACAACCATTATAATCAGACCGATAATTTGTTGTAAAACGATACTCAAAACACAATTTGCATTATTAATGCTGAGGTTTTTATTTTCAATTTTTATTTATCTATTTAATTGTTAGAAAATGATTTTGATTTAAGCTCTGCTAGTGAACTTTAAAATACTATTAGGATATATTAATAATATATATTCATTATAAGTATTACAAATATTTATATAATTATGTTAATTTGTTTGAGATATTTACAAATGTTTTAAATTAAATTTAATTGAAATTATATAAATACATAAAAATTATAAATTTTATTATAAATAAATAATAATTATTGTTGCTTGCAGTTTGTTACTTATTTTTGTGTATATCTGCATTAAAGAAGCCTACTGCATTGAAACAACAGCTCAGTGCACAGCTTAGGATATCTGCTAGTACCTTAATTCCTCTTATTTACTTAACTGAAATTGTTTTAAAATTATATTTACATATATTTTGGAAGTAAATTGTGAAGTTCCATTAATGTATTCGCCTCACGCAGCTGGCGCGTTAACAGATTTGACGTGTTTCTCTAGCCTCCACAAAAGAAAAGCACAAAGTTATAAGAATATGTTGCCGTGAAGGCAGACTTTGTCAACTTAGAGAATTTTGTATATTTGTGGAAAATAAATACTTATGAATAAATAAAGCGCAGCACAAATGCTTAGCAACTTTTTATTTTGGCAAGAAGCTGTAAAAATGCCACAAAATTGCCACCGTGGCATCAGATGAATATGCTTATGATGCCAAAGATGATGATGATGTCCATTTCCCACTGGTTTATAGCTGACCTTTTGGGACTTCCCACGCAATTGAGTGGCTAACAAATTTTTTTGAAAACTTCAAAGTGGAACCAACGGAAGTTCATCGCACCCATGAAGAGAATTTCGTAAGCTCCTGTTCGAGAAATGCTAATTTCATAATTATGTTTTATTATAATTCATAACGATTTTCTTTTCGTTCATTGTTTTTGCAGACTCGACTCGCGAAAAGGCGCCGCGAAGACAAACAAAAACTTTTACAGACCTCTTAACTTTTTAATGTCCTTGGGCCAAGCGTTTAAAGCAAACAACAAAAAAAAAGAAAAAAAAACTTTGTCTGATTGTCTTTTGTTCACATTGAGAAAATAATTCCTTTTCAGACATTTATTCTTTTTTTTTTTTGTACTTTCAGTCGGATTGCCCCAATTTTGTGGTCGACACAATGGAAGTGTTAATAAAATAACTGTACAATGGTGCAGCGTGAAGAAAATACAGCAAATTAACGGAAAATGAATAAGAAACAAACGATCTGAAAGTCAAGCTTTATTCACATTTATTTGGATATAAGAGTTGAGTGTCAATAATAGAGTAATATGTACTTTACAGCATTCGACATATAGCGAATCAGCCTTAATTGGACCATGCGCTTGAAACGCTATTAGTAAAGCTGGGATAGGCATTTGAACATCATAATATTCCAAACATAATGGCATGGATATAACTTCAAAATAAAACTATAAACAACATAGTATATAACACTTGTGTATCTCTATTGCAATTTCCCCCACTATAAAGAATTATCTTTACTAGTTCATCTTGGCTAGTTAAACAAAAGTAGTTAATCTCCACATTTTAAGCCGAAGGTATTTATGCAATGTTTTTTTTAGTGACAAATTTATAGCGCAGCTGTAAAACAATGCATAATTTTGAACAAGTCAAACAAGCAGGTGGAGCAGACTTTTAAGCAACAAGAGTAATGAAAAGAATTCATCAAGATTCAATTACCAGATGAGCTGCCCGCCATAAAAGAGTGCAACATTGTGCTGCCTGCAACATGGCGCACACATTCGAATTTGCACCGGTTACAGCTGTCAAGAGAAAGTCGGCTTTACGACCTTTGCGGGGCATCCTTAAGCTGCTCTCTCATTTCTTGACTTTCCATTTAGTGTGACACTAGACACCATGGCCCTGCTCTACTTAGTAATCCGGAACTTTGTCATGCTTCAGCTTTTAGCATGTCGCTCTGTGGCACGTGACAGTGCGGTCGGGTCAGCTTTTATACTTTTCTTTTGTAACAGCCAAAGCTGCCACAGGAATGTACTATTTTTTGGCCAGCATCAAATAGTTGAAGGCAGCTAATTTTTCAAACACTTTGTAAGCGTCAATTAAAGTGCCTATGCTACCTGGCCTTTTGGCAGTTTAATGAGCAATTGGGCAGTGAAAAATCTGTAGAAAAAAATTAAAAATATTAAAAATAATATTTTATAATAAAATAAATAATATCCATTTATACAAAAACTAATTTCAAATTCTCTTTAAATATATTTTCTTGTGCCAAATTTTCAACTCAACTCAGTCTTTAAGTTGAATACATTTTGATCACAGTGAGAATGCGAACGCAAACAATGTCCCCAAGCTAGACTTTGTTCAGCCAATGTTTCTATTTGTATTATTCTTTTCATTCTTTAGGTTATTTGTTCGCCAGGCATTCAAGTTGCTGTTGTTGTTATTGCCTTCTTTTTTTTGTGAAATTTCTGTGCTTGACAGCTGTTGCCAGATTTATGTGTTGTTATTGCGGCAGCAGCAATGCCAAATGGCTAACTCGACTGCTCGAGTAGTTGCACACTTTGCGCCTCGGCGTATTTCATAAAATAGTTTTTCACACAGTCAACTTTCAATGTGGCACCATGAAACTGGCGCAGCTGATGAGAATTGTCCAGGCAAGTACAGTTCTTGCTGTTGTTGTTGTTGATGTTGTTGTGGATGCAATTCAGTATAGTTTTCCTTCTTTAACAGGCGGAAATGATATAACAGGAAGTGATGTTAACGGAAATTATCATTGACCTTACAGAACTGAGCTAATTAGTGATGAGCAGAAGCATTTTTGTGGCATTGTTAAGTGAAACTCAAAATGCAATATATAACTAAAAAAACTTGATTAATTTGCTGTATAAATCATGCACAAGAATGACTCAAAGAGGCAAGTGTAAAAGTCATTTAAACTTCAGAGTTAACAACAAAAAGACGGCCATAAAAACTGCGACATGAGCACACGGAAACCGTTTCTCTGTGCAGGCCAATATAAAATTCTCTTACAATGTTTTCAGATGAATAATAATTTTCGCAGTTAATCCTGTCGAGAAAAAACTACAAAGAATATGCAGTCATCATTAAGTAGTCATAAGAGAGCAAAAAATAAAAGGATCACCTCAGGCGACGGCCTCGTTACAAAGTAGCGAAAGAAGCTTATTTCATTTTCTCTTTGCACACACACAGACACACGCACAGACACACACACACAAACACACACACACCTTCACACACACACTCGTGCACAAATTAAAAATGCATTAAAAACAAATTGCTGACTGGCCTATAAACAGTTGCAATGCGATAAATGCCATTAAGCAGTAAGTATGTAAAAAAGTTACTGCCGAGATGAACGTGTAAAAACTTAAAGCTTATTGAGACATTCGAAAAAGTGGTTGAGTTCGAAAAGTGGTTGAGTTCGGGGATAGATGAATTATGGCTAAGACTTATTTAGTCAAAAAAAATATATAAAATTAGTAATATAGTCTAATCATTGTATATGAATATATAAAAGTACATATATTCTTTAATCATAGTTTGCCTATTTATAAAAGTCATTTCAGCTTCGCTCTCAGTGTCAGTTATGCTGACTTGAGAAACAGAAATTGGTTTAACTCAGTTTCAAATATCTTAAGCTTCATCTGCATTTGCATGCGTCTGTAAAACGTTATCCAAGTGACATGTGAAATTTCAAAGGATTAAATACATGCACACACACACACACATACTCTTACAAATGACTGGAAAGCAATGCATATATCCTTTTGCAAAGTGTTTAATAAATTATAGTCGACTACAACAACAAATCAGCATTTTTAACTTGCAGCATCTATTTGTCCATGTTCTGGTCCCACATGGCGTATGAGCAATACAGAAGCTGAGCAAATTCGTGCCATAGAAAGTTACTGCAAAAAATTGAAAGCAATTTATTTCGCACAAGCCAGAAGATAAAAAACTTGAGCAAAAGTTTCAACTGGTTTCGGTTAACAGTTAAAAGTTGGGGCAATCAAAGTTAAATCAAGGAGCTATATCAACTCGAGGCAGCAAGAGCTTTACAATACACACTGAGCTCACAAAACGTTTAAATACACAAGGCTAATTCGTATATGAAAATAAATGTATTTTGAAACATGAATTAAATTTCCACAAGTCCATAATAGAATCGACAAAAATATATAAAATTTAAGCAAGCACTTGAAAGTTTTGCCTTACCGTCCGTTCGAAGTTTCATTGAGACAATTCCCCAATGTTATTCCCATGGCCAAAATGGCCTGAGTATGTGTGTGTATGTGTGTGTTGAATGCTTTTGACCCAAAGCCAAAGTTAGAAAACTCGACAAGAATTTCAAATTGATTACTATAATTTGCTGTGGCAACTTTTGTGGCCCAGACATTTTCGGCATTTAAATAAAGATTTGCAAGCCAAACACGCCCAAAGCGTTAGCTGGAAAAAAAAAGAAATGTTACCCACAAAACAGGCCAACTAAACTTTTCAGCAAAGCAGCAGCTAGACGAGAATTATTTAAAGTATATATATATGAATAAGTAGACTTCAAGGTTGAGGTTGCACTTTTCAAAGCAAAGATCTAAGATGGAAAATAAGAATTGTCTTTGACATAATTTTAGGGGACGTGTTTGTGATAATAGATTTAAGTGGATAGAAAAGGTTTGATTATTTTTTCTTTTTCTTTTTTAATATATATAAATATTATTTTTAATATATTTTTAAAGCTCGTGAGTCAAAGAGAAAGCTGAAATGTGCTGACAATTCCATATGACGCATATGTAATTACGTACACTTCAGTTTGCTTTAAAGTGCAGTTGATGGCATGAATGTGTTACCTCAGGGTAAGCCTAATTGTATGAAATCAAGTTTAGGTAAGCTTAGATACACTTATTACATATCATGTAAGGCCATTGTCAAAGATTTGATAGTAAAACAAAGGAGTTACGGCTACGTAATTGAATATACGTCAGCTTACTTGAGGGTGAACTTGATGGCACGAACTCAACTTAAGCTAAACTTACGTATATTGATACGCTTAATTACATACTATTATTAAAACGCAATACAGACAGAAATTGCCAAAGATCTGCTACTTAAAAAAAGAAGTTATGATTTTTCTGCATATTTTAAGTTTACGCCACACTATAATTTTTTAAATTCCCAAAATGATTTATATAAATTAAGAAATCTCAATCTCCCAACCTTTTCCAAATAGAAACTCTAACAAAAAAACTACATTCAGTTATAAATATAATAACAAAAACATCTAACAGCTTCGTTGGCAACTTGACAGCTGTTCAAGAAATAAGTTGCAAAGCCAAAAACACATCGAAATGTAAATTCAACCGCCAAAAATAAAGGGAAACATTAGTTAAACTAACTTACTGAGTGATAGAGAAACGTGACAGACAGTTGAGCCACACAGATTTTAACATTTTTGTAACATTTTTATAACAAAATAAATAATTTAGCGCATTATTCATTAGCCAATGTTTGTTGAACTTTTCAGTTTTGGCGGCAGCAATGAGTAAAGATAAATCCATGTGGTACACAACGTTGAGCTTATTAAACAAATGCTTTTAAATTCTGCATTTAATTAGTAAATTGTATTTAGTTATGGCTTCATTTAGTTTGTTTGCAATTATAATGTTGGCACAAAATGTATTTGTTTGTTTGTTTGTTTGTTTGGGAAGTGCCAGTGTTTACTTTTATGCAAAATGGTTGAGCCAAATGAATGGCGGAACCAACTAAACATATATGCAACACTTTAACTATGATGGAGCCTAACTTCAATTGGCTTAAAATATATATAAAGAGATATAGAACACAATCAAGGGAGAGAGAGAGACTGCATGTGAAATGCCAAAGGAAAAACACATTTATGGCAAGAGCAGGCATTCCTGACAAATGAGCAGCCTCATCAGCGCTAGCAAACATGAAAGACTGTGTAAGCTGTGCTAAACAGCATTAGCACAGCCGGAAGGGTCATTATTAGCATCAGCAATGACATCACATAGACCTCGCCTGCACTTGGCTGAGTGGGATGCTCAGTTCAGGCATGGCCAACACTTCCGGTATTTGCAGTCAGTCAGGCCAAAGAGCGGCTGCCTCCAGTGTGGCTCGCGGTTGGCAAAAGCAGAGCGGAAGCTGCAGTAGCAAACCAGTTGAGCTAAGCTCAATGATTGGCTTGTTATTCCACTTTTTGCGGATATTTTGCCGTTTGCCTTGGCCGAGCAGACACAGAGGAAAAAAAAACAGAAAAGTTCTCAAGTTCCTTTACCAACTCTATTTAAATAGCTTGAAATTAAAATTATATATATATATATATTGTAGATATTATATTTACTTAATATAATTATATTCAAAGACAAATTTTTAATTAACCGCAGAGTGGTCAAATAAATGACAAAATATCCGATTCTGTCGGTGTCTCTGACAGCTGTAAATGATTTTTCCTGACACTAAATAATGAAAATAAATTCGGTTTATTTATATTTTTTCTGCATGTAATTTAATATTAATATATTTAATTGGAAAATGTTTGTTTGTAATTACTTAAAATTAACTAAAACTTGAAACTGTTTTTTGTCGCTGGCTTATGAGCGCAATTAGCAGTAATTGCATTGATTAGTTGAAGTCATGCAATAAATTAAGAATTTAATGAGTGTTAATAGAAGATGCTACAATAATAATTTATATATGATTGGTAAGTTTGTATAGAAATTTACGTAATTAGAGTTTTGAAATATGGCCTTAGGTTTATTCTTATATTTCAAGTAAATAGTCTACATGCATACATAAATATTTAACTTGTTGTGTTTTCTAGTAACAAACAATAAAAGCATTGAAATATCAATCCATTTTCAATAAACACCAAATATTTGTTAGCAATAACTAAAATTCCAGATTATATGAATTATTGCAAAAGTCATTTGCAATCTCTCAAAACAATGGAATAATTGCCTCAGCAACTCTTGCTCTTGAGCAAGTAAAGCAGTCTAACACTTGATTAAACATGTTAGAGTTAAACATGAGAGAGCTCTAGTCAAGTTCTTGTAGAAAATTATCCAATTAATTTCTAGTTGTTGGCCATGTCGAAATCACAGAGCAAGAATCCCGGCTGTACACAAATGCGATAAAATCAATAGGCCAAGTAATTTGGAACAAACACAAAACACAAACTGAATGTAATTGGACAGAGCTTGTAGATTGAATAACGGATTTTCATTTAGCCAATTTCTAGATAGAAACACACACTTGTATGCACTTAGGCATCTGCTCATTAGTCGGAAGGAAGCTGCAGCTGAACAAATGAACATGAACCAATTATTAAATTATAATACGGTATATTCAAGCAGCAGAGCGCAGGGGCTGCAACATCTCAAAGTTTGGCCAGCCGAATAATTAAGTTGCATCACATCGATGGGGGGAATCGGATAATATACATAAACACAGACATGTCCTGCAGCCAAAACACAGAATGCAAATCCAAAAAAGAGAAACATATGAATCAAAGCTTAGCCTTGGCCCAGTCGTGCATAGTTTTCGCGTTGTCAGCTCGCAAATGGATTTTTTGGCTGGCTTCCGGTAAAAATCAGCGGCATGTCCTGTGTGGCAAGTGCACTAAATGTTGCCCGTTAACAGTCCCTTGACACGCATGCCGACATGCCGAAATAGCGAAACCGTTTCCATTTGAATACCCAACTCCCCCAACGGCTTAAGGCTGTCACGCGCTAACTGACACTAACATATAATTGGTAACCGTATCCTCAGCAAATTCAATTTGTATTATGTGCCACACACTGAAGCAGTTATAATAGATAGTGAATACATTTCCACCTATCTATTACCTGTCCGAATTGTCAAGCTATTGAAGAGGCTATTATAACTAAGGAATTGTATAGATAGAGTGAAAGAGTTCTGACAGCTCAGCTGAGAGCTGGTTGAGAGGTGATTGTAATAGAAAATACAAAATAAAATAAAAATAATATTATAATAATAATAATAAATATTATAAAAGCTTTAAGACTTAAGAGATTTTATGGTACATAGATTCAAGTATGTAAAAAAAGCTTTAAAATATTTTCTTTTATAACCATAAATATATATTTATATATTTTTTTTTCACTCACATTTTTAAGACTTTAATTTCTTTGATTTTATTAAACTCTTCTTTATTGTATCTCCTGATATATTAAAAACAAAATTTTCTTTTAATGGAGTTTATTACATATATTTTTATTCAAATTCATCGTTTCTCTTTAACATTGTTCAAATCTCGTCACAAATCTTTTATACACATTCTTTGCATGCATTTCGGCAAATAAAACAAGTTAAATTTTGATTCAATTATCGATTAGTATCTCTAGTTTATCGATAATTTCATACTTTCAATTTGTAATGGAAGAAGCTACACCTAGTCGCGACTCAATGCCAACTGCACCAATGGCAACACCTTTATAGATGATAAGTCAGCCAAAATAGCCTCGATGCTGTCAAGTGAAGACACCTGCATTAAGCTATCCTTGCGAAAGCTCAATATAATTATGGAGAATAGTGGCAAGATTTCCAAGCTATCAAAGCCAAGAATCTGCAAAGGGAAACTCATATTTAACAATCAAATGTCTAAGATAGTTAAATGCTTACCAAGTCCCACAAAACTAGCAGTTGATCCGGTGGCAAGTGACCTGAAAAGCCGCGCATCAGCCATTTGAACACAACTCTGAGACTGAGACAGCAAAGATGAAGTTACAAATTGAGTTAACATTAAATGTAACTGCCATACTTACGGCTGTATCTGAAGCTCACGAAAGTGCGACCACAGCTGAGGCTCGTAGGTCTGCAGCAGCTTCTCGAACAGCAGGCACAGGCTAACAATGCCCTGCGGATGCGTGTTGATCGTGGTCAATCGATGGCAATACCGTATGTAAAAGGCACGGAATGTATAATACAGGCTCACGGGCGAATCGTACAGATAGCAAAAGGGTGCGGCAAACATGCAGATGCCATGAAATGGCACCACGCCCGATGGCGGACCCTCATAGGTCTTGCCTTTCACCGGAAACGATTCATAGTCCACACAGTTGGCGATCTCTGTGTCCCGCGAGAAGCACAATAGCACCTGATACAGCACGTCCTCAAACACGAAATACTGATCATCGTTCGAGGCCGTCAGCTGTATGTCTTTGAAGACGAGCTTATCGACAATATGATCGGTGGTCCAAACACTGTTGCGCAGCTTCTGCCAGTTCTCAATGTCCTGTTGGCATAAGAGTAAATGAGTTTTATGTTTATGGATGGGGCATGAAAGTTGGTTGGAATTATGTGTCTAATTATATAAGATTTATAAGTTGATGATTTGATTCTCCGATATTGTATTAAGATTCACACAACTTATAGATCTATAGGTAACCTAACATATGTCTTCTATATGTTGACTATGACTGATCAGCCTAAAGAGTGACCAGAGGTCGATAGATCGTAGATAGATAGGAGAAACATATTGACGGCTACCTTCTTAAGCCTTCAAGTGGACTGCGGAGACAATTGAGGAATTTACTATCACCAACAATAAAGCCGTCTAGTGTAGATAAACGAAAAACACTTGTGCCCTTTGCTCAAATTATATGCTATGGGAAACCTTGACAATAGATATAAGTTATTATATTATATATTATTATAAGAATTTTAAACAAAAGTTCAGCATGTACCGCTGTAGCTCTTTCTTCTAAGTGTAGCATCTCTGTTCTCACTCATCTAGATTATCTCTTTAGCAACGTTAAAACCTTTCCATACTATCAAAAACATAATTAGCTGTTGATTACTCATCATCAGCTTGCAACTCTTGCGAAGCTATACAAATTTGAGTAATATATGGTTAAGGCTTTAGACAGAGAGAGAGAGAGAGAGAGAGAGAGAGATAAAGAGAGAGTCAGACAGCTTCGTTTAGCTTTCACCCTTTCTTGATGGCATGGAACTGTCTAGTAAGAGACACTCTGCTACACCCGTGTCTAGTATGGATCTAAAGTATTTAGGTTTCAGTTCATCCATAAAAATAATAAATATGCTTTGTTAAATACTTCAAATATCTATAAACCTTATAGCAAAGTTTCTCTCCTAGATAACCTGACCACCTCAAACTAATAAAGCTCAACTATAATTTAATAAACAACAATCTCTCATACCCCCCACACACACTAATAACAATGCTAATTAATTGTTATTAAAATGAAATTAATTGAATTAAATTAAACTCACAAAGTCGTGCAGTTTGCTGTCAAGCACAGCTGCCCAAAGGGCTCCACGATAGGGAGCCGGTGTCGAGCCTTTCTTCAAGTACTGCTGGCACATTGGAGCGAGCTTGCTGTCCAGGATACGCTGGCACTGAACTGCCAAATCGTGCACACCATAAGGATCGTTGCGCAACAGATCAGCATAGTGCGTGCGCAGCTCGAACAGATTTTTCACAGGCAGCGCAATATGCGAGAACTCCCATTGTGGTATTTGACTAAACAAAAAAAAAACAAAGAAAAATTAATTTTATACCAAAATATTCTTAGGTAAATCCACTTACTCGCTGTTTTCATTGGGTCGCGTGGGTCCCTTGAGCGATAGCAAAACCTCTAACAAGTCCTTGGGCGCATATACCGGACGATAGTTGGCTAGATCTATTGAATTACATATTAGATATAACTCCAGAAATCTTTGTTAACTATTTCTCGTACCCATATTGTAGTTGCTCAGCTCATTCCATTTGGCAACAAAATCCTCACGATCGGCGCTGATGCGTGGCTGGCCATGCAGCGGCACCTTCAGCTCGCCACACATGGCGTTTAGACTCTTTCTCACACGCCGATCCCACAGGACGCCAGCCCGCTTCAGATAGCTCAACGGATCGCTCTGTGACGACTTCTAAATACACCAAGCAGAAATACTTAAGCTAAAGTCTTTTCACTCTTAAACTCTCTGGCACTCACCGCCGGCTGTCGCATATCTGGCACATCGATCTTCTTTAGACGACTACGCACCAAATTGAATATCATATTGCGTATTTCTGTTTCCAGGCCTGCCGCCTTGATGGCATCCTCCAGCGTGTTGCGCATATCGTTCTTGTCGACGCTGGGACTGGCAACGAGACGCTGCAATTCGTTATAGATGGGCTCATAACACTTGGTATTCTTGATGGCAGCAATTACTTTTGCTGTCATATGGTGTATACTGCTATCCTGTAGCTCCTCCATGTCTGCTACTTGACGCGTTCGTCCACTTAGACTCTATGTGTGATTGTGCTGTTGCTGCTGCTCCTATAAAGCCGAAAACATTGGCGCATCGAACAGTCGCTTGATTTCTATCGATCAAACTTGCGTCGCCTGTTTTGATTTCCATTTATGTGTATATGTATTTGTATTTGCACGAATACACATACCTGAAGTTCTATTCGAAGTAAAAACTTTCGAACGCTTCCTAGTTACGGAATGCAACCACTTGTTTGGCAGCTTTCGTCCTCGCAACAGACACACCCCAAAAGTCTGACGGCGCGCCGCTATCAAAAAGCCATTGGCAACGTCTATTGCTAAAGTTTAATTAAACTGTTTAGAAACTCAAATTTCTATTATGTGACAGCTCAAGTATTAATAAACAAATCAAAAGAAAATTTCGCTAAATGAAAAAACTTTTTTAGTTTGTTATTTTTTTTTAAATTAAATTTATATTTTAGAATTACGAATTACGAATGCTGATATAACAAGAGACTCCAACCCTTGCACTTCATTTGATTTTATATTTAATTAATCTCAATTTTGGGTATAGTTCAAATACATAAATCTCTTTATTTATGAGCTGCAATTTATTTTATTTTATTTAAATTTGTACACTTTTTTTGCTTCTTCAGGCATATCAGCTTGCAGCAATTGTCAGGATGATGACAAAATGAACTTACTCTCCTACAGAGCTCTTTCCTGTATGCGGATTGATAAGTCTGCAATTATACATATAATATAAGTAAATAAAAGTCTAAATTAATAATATATAATAAATAATAAAAGTAATGAACTCTACTTTCGTCACATTTCTAATGGATCATCTCATTAGATCGTGTAATACCTTATATCTCCAGACAAAATGATCAAATTCGGCTTGGTTTCTCCTTTCACACAGAGCGCACCACAGTCCGAATATAACCAGGAAGAAAACTATTGAACATTTCATTTTGAATTGTAATTTTTTACTGAATAGAAAGTTAGTTTTGCAGAGCTTTTATAGGCAGCTAGGCGTATGTAAAAAAAACAGTTAAAGATTCTTAACTATAAGGAATTTAGTTAATGTCAATGTGAAGTTGTTTTTTTTTTTTTTAAGTACATACATATATTCAAGGCTAAACTACTTTTCATCAAATAAATTTAAGAAAAACAGATTTTTTCACAGAGCATTTAAAATAGATTTCAATTTGTTGCCATCTTCAAGCACCTGCTCAGCTCTCTATAAGAGCTCCAACACGTTTTGGTATGTGGTTAGTATAAACAGCAAGTTTGTTAGGCACACAATGAAATCTCTTAAGATTATTCTATTTGTTGCGCTGGGCCTGATGCTGTTTGTAAACGCTACTTGTTTCAGAAGTACTGTCTTTAAACGAATTCATTCAAGGCAAACAACACCTAAATCTAAACTGATGAAACTATCAAATAACTTGACGAGAGTAAAAGAAAATTCCAAATATTTAGTGTATTATATTACGTAATTATTAATTCTCCTAATTATTTATTCACAGGCCCAACGCATACAAATGAGTGAGAATTGCAAAGGTCGCGGCATGATATGCCACATCGCCGAGGATTGTTGCACTTTGAAGTGTGTGATCGCGAGTAAAAAATGTGTTAAGCTAATAGTACCCACTGATACACTAACTGATAGCATATATTATATATAAGATAATCAAATAAGCTCATCGCTCTTAGTATTCAAATATAATAATCATGCAGAGTGATCAGAGAATCAGAGAATAAGAAAATAAATAAATAATAAAATAAATATATAGGGTTGTCAAAAAAGTCTTGCGGTATTTTTATTGAATTTTCAATTGTTCATAAAATTGGTTATAATAATGCGATTTAAGTCAAATATGCGCGGTTTTGTTCGATGACGACGTCCCAACGAGATGCCAACTTCATAATGCCCCTCTTATAGAAGCTCGCTCCCCTATTGTCAAAAAACTCGGAGAGTCAATTTTCACAGGACTCTCTTGTGGACAACTTCCGACTACCAAGCTCGTTCGCCATGGTTTGAGGTCTTACATTATTTCTAGATTTCTTTTAATGCTGCATCTATGTTTTTATGTGGAACAGCAAATTATCTTAAGAGATTTCTATCTTAGCTGACTTCATGTGAAAACTTAGGTCGCCAATAGCATCTCGTATTTTGATGGCAGCAACTGGCCAAATGGATGAATGAATATGATAAATAATTCATTAGAGAGCCTGAATTGAAATTGTATGAAAGTAGAGAGAAGCTTTCAAAGTTATAAAAATATTCAACCTGTCTAGAAATTTATTTTAAACCTTTCACACTTCACTTTCATATGGCTTTGAAATTTTTTGAAATGTCTAACTTATTTCAAAAGTTCTGATTCCGTGAGTTGACTGAGTTGCCAAAATTCCCCTCCACAATGTATTTATGACATGTGGCATCGCCTTACAACAGCTTAGCTATATTGATAAGATCAAGCTCTAACAATTGAAAGTCAGTTAGGATCGCTCTCTGCTGCAGATTATTGAAGGCAAAAGTGGCGCCTGGCCCATTTCAATAGAATGAGTTGCCCATAAGCCTCATTATGATGTTATTCCAAAAAGATTTTCGTCTGTAAGCCAGTTCCAAATGTTCAACAAAGCTGAGATTACTAAATATTTTTTAAATACAATTGCCATCAACTAATTTTTGTGAATCTTAATAGCCGCAGAGCTGGACTCTTAACTTACTATATCGTGCGCTTGCGCACAACTGCGCGTATCCATAGTGAAATAATTAAATAGTATTAAAAACAAAGAATATTTGTCTTCAAGTCTCAACTTCTTTAAACAGCATTTCTCTAGCAATACAATTGAGACATGGCTAGTAGCTAGTTGGACAAATAAAGAATAAATGTCATGACTAGACAAGCAAATACTTGAGCTGATGAAAATTATATTAAACTTGAATAAATATATATTTTAATTTATATATTATTTAATATATTTATTAGTATGATTGAATTTGCCAAATAGCCTTAAGTAAAGGAAATATGAATACCAAATTGCTATACATATTTATAAAATTTGATATAATTTAATCGAAGCTCATTCAATCAAGTCCAAAAGTGAATGCACCTCTTGTAACGCTTCACACATTGCTGAGAGCAACACTCCTCAGCATATAGGCATCTTTCGTGTACTTTTTTACAGCTGGCCAACATGGTCTCCTTTTGAGCCTGCAAAAATGTGACTTAACAAGGTAATTGAGTAAATATTTAATATCAAATATCCTTACCATGGATAGATTGGTAGAGGGAGCCATTATGAGATGCTGCAATACTTTATGCTTATTCGTCGGCGTCTGGTGATATTCCCGCCATGATTTCCATACCAATGGTTCGGCAAAGCTCGCACTTTCTATCAACACCAAACACAAGAAAATGCCCAGAAATCGATGCATTTGACTTATTGCCAGTCCACTGATTAACTGCAAACGGTAAGTAATGAATGCTTTTATAGGCTGCGTCTCGATTTGTGTTTGAAGTCGTTGCATAAAAAAACACTTGTCGGAAGCAGTTGTGATAAACCACTTCTCTATCACATCATTGTGTATCCAACTTGTTCCTCCAGCTTTGCAATCAAATATTCCGCTTAATAATAACAGAATTTATTTACCCTCGAATGCCAATCTGCAAACTGATTGTGAAGCCAAGCTGTATGAGTGTGGCTGACTGCTTAATACGCGCTCTTGTTGCAAAAATTACTATATTTATTATAAAAAAAAAGGCTTAGGCTATAATAAAAATTCAAAAGAAAATGTTTTTTTATAAATCAAGAATTTTGTCGTATTGTTTAGTAACACCTTTTGGCATTAGCATCATTAGCAGTTGCAATTTAAATACATTTGTCCCTCGTCATTGCTAGCTGGACAAGCAAATTGAATCAGCATCCACTAAGAAGGGAACACACATAAATTTACAGCAACACTTTGTAAATTGTGCATTATTTATTTGTCTGTGGTTGTTGTCAGCTGGCGAATTTATGTGCTGCACTTGTTACTCATACGACACATTGCACGCTGGCCATGTGCGCAGTGCAAGACAAATCGATTGCACTTGCTGTGACATTTGTGTGTTTTCCCTTTTTTGTTCAACATTAATTTATTGGGCACTTATTTATGCCCAAGATGGAAGTCCGGAAATAGTTAATAGCAAACAAAAAATTGTTATAAATAAATAGAAATTTTTAAATTAAATAAATAAATAAATTGATATATTTTCTAGCTAATCATAAACCAAAAAAATTAAAATAAAATATCATTTAACTGAATATAAGTTAAGCATATGAATTTTGTAAATCTCAACTACAACTTTCTTATCAGAAATCATATATGTATATAATTATATCATATTGTATATTTAAGTTGTTGGCAGCGCTTGTTGCTTGGTTGTTGCTGCAGCAAGTTGTATGCAACATGCTTGAGTCAACTGCTAGCAGAGAACTTTTTAACTTATGTTGAGTTTGCGTTTTAAACAATTTCCCTATATCATTCTATAAAGTTGCTCTGCTAAAGCCAAAAAAGAATGTCCTTCTAAAGTTTGGTGTAATTTGAGTTTGAATTTATTCATTTGTATTATTTTTTATATAAATTATATTGGTTAAAATAAGGTAAGAAAATTGTTTGTTTTATTCAGAAATAAATTAAATATATGATTTATACTTGAAGTCTCAATACTCTTTTTTGACTTCCAGTTATGAATATAGAAATTGGTATATATATTTAAATATACTTACATATTTAGGTTTCTTTTATAGTTCAGGTCTGGCAAATAATTATATATAATATTCCATGTATCTCCATAAAATCTAAATATTTTTAAGCTATTTCTTCATGAAGTTAGCAATTGCCAAACAAATTTTTAATGCTATTTTACATTATGCTAGATCTAGACTTTTCATAAAACTATTTTATATATTTTATTTCATTTATATTATTCTCTTTTCCCCATCATTTTAGGTGACCTAGCTCAATTGCCCCTTAGATGTTGTCTCTATCTCCTCAATCGTAGCGTAGCATCGTTATTTCCTGTGCCTCTGCAGTTGCCGAAGCAAGAAAAAGTCACAGGGGAAGAGCTCTTGGGCATACGGAAATACTTTGAACATACCTCGCATATATCATGGTTAAGCACAACTATGTATCTGGCCAGACCTTTGCCCTGTAGTTTCCAGTGAGTCCCAGCCATGCAGCAGAAGAACACGTCGTGTTGCCTTTGCCTACTTTGCACACAGAGTCACAAAGTTACGAGGATATGTAATTAAGGGCCTGACAAGCAGCTTCATTAACAATTCTCTCTCTCTCTCTCTGCAGCAGCAACAAATTCCTTCGTCTGTTTTTTGCAAGTGTAGAGAATCCAAAGAAGTTGTGCAATTCGAACACATGCCTGGGCTGGTCAGCACGTTTGAGTTACAGCTGCAGGTAAGCCTATAGCCACGTCTGTGGCCAATGTTCTATCTGGCTGGCATGTCCTGTGTGTCCTGTGGCCAGCCATGCACAAATGCAAGTTAACCATACCACAAGAATCCTTAGACGTCGTGGATTGAATTAAGCTCACCAAGCATTTTAAATATGCAGATCAAAGTGTCCACGCCGCTGTGGCAACTCGTGTGTGTCCTTTGCCCAGACGAGCCGGTCAACAGTTTACAAATAAGTAATGCGAATCGAATCAGTTAAGCATGTGTTAAACGAGGCTTAGCATTTCAATTGGAAATTATTTACATTAACAATTCATTTCATATCATTTCAATTGCAATTTAATTACATTATTTTTCTTTCTTTTGGGAAATTATAGAAAAATTAGCAACATTTTGTATGACCTAAAATGTTCATTCATTGAAATCCCTTAAGTAACACAGACTTTATTAAAGAAAACATTTGGTGAATTGGCAAAAACCAGGTGGCAATCAGCGCGAGGCGTCACAAAAATGCTATTAGACTGTGAAGATGCGAGCTCGTGCTTAGGTACAAGCATACATACGAGTACATGTACAATCCTAACTGAATGTCTTTAGTATATGCATGCATAAATACAAGTTATGTTTATCGGCTGCCGTTCGGTACATATCCTACTCGGACAGCTTCATCTAGAGTTTTGTTATTTGTTTTTCTTTAAGAATCAAATAATTTACTTTGTTTAAGGTATTTTTCTTTTAAGTTTTAGAATTTCGCTTTACACTAAATTTCTCTTAACTTTATAATTTAAAAGATTTTGAAGTCTTAAGCTAAACTCTCAACTTTATGCGTTTCAGTTTTTAGTTTACAAAATTATGCCCATTTCCTTGCTTTGCACGTAGTTTGCCTATAAAATTTCAGTCAATTTAATTTGATTTAATTTACATATTTCTCTAGCTGCCACAGACACACACTCGGAACTCGCTCAGACTTTGTCCTCACATTGTTGTTTGCCTCGCAAAGGGATGTGGCGAGTGTGGATAGTGTGGCATGGAATGTTATAAAGGCACAAGAAACTGTCTATTCGCATGAATGAATTGTGTCGATTTTCAGTTTGGTTTTGTCGTAATAAATACCCTACACGAATGGGGTAGAGCAGGTATCATAAATAGGCCGTTTATTTATATTAGTTGTAGTATCTATTTGCTCTTTATGCTAGTCAAAGTTTATCTTATTTTCAATTTAATAATTAATATTCCACAAATTAATAAAGCTATTAAATATTTTATATTTTATAAATTAAAATAATAAATGCTTTAGTCATGTTTCTTTTATATTTACAAATTATTTTCTTTACATTTATTTTCTATAAAAAAATATATATATTTTAAAACTTAAAATTTAATGGAAGAATTCTTTTTTCATTGCTTAATTTATTTTTAATGTTTAATAATAGGCTGTAAAAAAAGTCTTGCGGTATTTTTATTGTTTTGTTCGATGACGAGTTCCCAACGAGATGCCAACATCATAATGCCCCTCTTATAGAAGCTCGTTTCCCTATTGTCAAAAAACTCGGAGAGCCAATTATCACAGGACTCTCTTGCGGACAACTTCCGACTACCAAGCTCGTTCGCCATGGACAGAAATAGGTGGTAATCACTTGGTACGAGATCCGGACTATACGGTGGATGCAAAAGAACCTCCCATCCGAGCTCCCGGAGCTTCTGGCGCGTCACCAAAGATGTGTGTGGCCTGGCGTTGTCCTGGTGGAAGACAATTCGGCCTCTGTTGATCAAAGATGGCCTCTTCTGCATGAGTGCTGCATTCAAGCGGTCCAGTTGTTGGCATTTATCGTAGAAGTACTGTAAAATATGCCGTATTTTCTCTTTATTTTGCTCCATGTTTGCGACGCTATAACTCACGAACGACTAAAAACAAACAACAATTAATCAAACACGTGTTAGCACGTGAAAAGAGCTTTCCAAAATGTTCTAGCGTGAACCGATGCGACGAATACAACTAGAACTACGCGCTTGCAAAGACAAGCTTGCAGAAATACCGCAAGACTTTTTTGACAACCTTATATAAAGAATTCTTTTTAATATTTAATGCTTAACATTTCACAAATTAAAAAGGAATATTTTTTCAGGTTTCATTTATATATATTATTTTTTAGTTTTAGTTATTATTTTTTTTAAATTTGAGATATTTTAAATGTTTTTTTTAATACGTTTTCTGCCTTCCTTTTTTATTTACATTAAGCATAACAATTCCTTGAATTGAATTGACTTGCTTAACAAAATTAAAACGAAACGAAATCGCATGCATTTTTGATAGTTTGCCAAGTTTCCTTTTTAACAACAGTTCATGGTTAAAACATTTTGTGTGAATTTTATTTGATACTTTCTGTTGCTGCTCTTCAAAAAAAATTGGGCAATAGAGAATATTTCAACTCTGTTCAGAGTTGAATTTCCGCGAATTACACATATTTATGCTGAAGCTCAAGTTTGACCATTTTGTCTTTTTGCCTCAAGTCTTAGCTATACCAAAAATAGACGCAAATAATAATGTAATATAATAATACAATTTTTGGCTAAAAACAATATATATAAATTAAATGCATAATTTAAATACTTTAAAAAAAGAATACGCTCTGAAATTTATACAAATGTATTTTCACTGAACTGAACTAAAACAAAAATCAAATCTCATAGCATGACCATTTGCTAACAAATTCTCATATATACATTTCCATCAGAGCTAACTTTAAAGCAGAAATCTAAACACTAAATAACTCCCTTTAAGCTTGGCAGCGCCGCACAACCTGTAATTGATTGCGGCTTATCGCACGATACTAAATAGAAATCTTATCACGGGAAAAAGTCAAATGTGACATCATGAAAATTCGTTGCAAGGACTTAGCACAAATTACAGACATAAAAGTCGCACCCAAAGATAATCGTAAACTTTTACAGCAGCCCAAATAAAAAAGAAGAAAAGCAGGAAACAAGCAGAGCACAAATGAAACCAAATAAAGATTATTTTCGATTTGTGGTTAACACACACAGAGAGAGAGAGAGAAAGGGAGAGTGAGACGCACATGTGCCCAAGTAGCTTGGGCTATGCATTCGTGTCTTTGCCATTGATTAGAGTAAAGCAAATTGCAAGTGACATGTCAACAATTGGATTGCATGAGAGAAAATGAACATTTATGGGGCAATCTCAGCCAAAGAGTCGAAGGCGGCATTAAATATTAACGCAAGAGTTATTATTAACGAATAACATCTTGGCCGAGCCTCAACGATTGCCAGTTGGCATTACCAGCACTTCCGGTGTGATGGCAAGGCACTGACAAGCCTTTTCAAAATGTTTTCCTGCTGTTTAGCAACAACAACATAAAAGTTGCTCTTACAAACAACAACAACTTTGCAATTGCAGAGCTAGAAACAGCTATCCAAAGCGGAAATTGTTCAATTTATACTAGCTGAATGCTAGTTTGATACTCTTTAAGTTTAAGTTTGCATACCTCTTACTTGATGACTAAATATCTTTTTGCAGCTTAAGAATCAACTTACTCTTTAGCTACTTCGTAGGAAGATAAGAGCTGTTCAGCCTAAGTAAGAACTGAAGTGCTGTTCACCCAGATCATTAGCTATTGAACGAAAGAAATCGCAGGACAAAGGACGAGTGTGCTAGGACGTCGCATTAAAAGACCTCTTAAATTTCCCAAATTAAACAATATTATATTTTTGTCATATAATTTTACTCATTGGTATAAATTATTATTGCTAAAGTTGACCTGTCTCGTCAGTAGATCACTATGAGTTGATCGCACCATTATATTTGTTTTGAATACTTTTCATAGCTTTGCCATGCTGTTGCTTGGCATACTTCATAAATATTTGATTTTGTCTTTGGAATTTGCCTCACAATTTTCGTAATGAATTCAGTTTTCGTCTTCCATCATTATTTGATGCAGAAAATGTTTCCAATTCTAACTGTCGAGTCAAGCCGTTCTTACATTCATTGCAAAAACTTTGCTCAAATTGAGAGAATCTCCAATTGCATCTGTTTGTTTTATAGTCCGTGAATATAATTTATTTTAATTTTTAGTTAATTCATTTCAATATAAAATGATCAATTTATTAATCTAAAATTGTTTTTAGAGTACAACAAAGAAATCTGTCATTAAAAGGTTCAATTAACTAATATCCATGTATGCTAGATGCTACCATTTTAATTTCTAAATTTTATCAATTCAGTCAATATATTTTATAAACACATTATGCATTTATTAACAATGTCTTCTAAATCGTAAAAATGTTAGTAGCACTACAGGCAGTTGCCTGGTAAATTTAACATTTGCCGTGTTGCTAACTATCAACGCTGTTTACTTAACCAGCATCTTGAAATGTTAATTTACCTTCAAGTGATAATTACTTAACAAGCTTCTATTTGTTTGTCACTCTCACTAACTAAAAGTAAACTTCAGCGCATATTTTTTAAAGAAAACTTTTTGTAGAATTATATTGTTAGGCGCCTCCGGTTGAAGACTTCAAAAGTAAACTGTGCTCACTGTGTGCATAAAGCGGGGCTGGGGCTGGCTTCACTCTATAGGCATTCTCTTGCTCCGCCTGTGCTACCAGCTCTTTCCACATGCAGCATCCTTTGGCACTGTTTTTTGTCATGTGCACATTCCGTGAAAAATATATCAACCTGCAGATGGAGCTGACAGCTTCAAGAAGAATTAAACTACTTTGTTCGCTTCCAACACACAAAACAAGCGCACAGCATGCTTGTTCACTAAATGAAGAGAGTATATTGGTTGAGTGTATATAAACTCTTGTATAACTTTGACTGCTGGCTATAGGGAAGTGAGAACTCTGTGAATACTACAATAGATGTTTAAGACTGACTAAAGGTTGGGAAATTTTAAATACATATAGTCTTATAGATAAGTTATACATATATATTAAGATTCTCAAGGTATTCTCCCTGTTTTCTAAATTTCTGCTGTATTTTTCAACTCACTCAAAAGAGCAGAAACAGAGCTCGTTGGTAAAAACGTGTTATATAAGTTGATGCTAAAAAAACTAAACTTATCAATGAAAATATCAAATTACATCTCATCACACGCAGCATTGCCAAGCCACACTATATAAAAGACATATCTCACATACTACTATTTTCATGATTTCAGTTACTGTTGAAAGTTCATTAAGTAGTCGGTTGGAGGCAACAGAAAATTCTTTTTGTTACTTATCTGGTTGAACTACAGATGTATTATTATTTGTCATATCCTGCGGCGAGGTCAAAGAGCATTTTAACAGAGATAATTTTTCTGTTTGTACAAGCTTTTAGAAGTAAAGTACATTAAAGGTGGGTCAAAAACTTCTCTCTTCTCTACTTTATTAATTATACAAATAATTCTTATACCAAAAAATCATCCAACAATTTACTATAAAAAATTCTGTAATGCTTTGTTATATAAACAAAAATGAATTGAGTCTTGATGTCACTCTGTTAGTCTATATTTCAAATTTAACTTGAATCCACATACATACATACATATATACACCTTCACATACGCCCACTCATATACCGCTCACTCACCGCACTTTTGCTGGCCTCTTTAAGACGCCGCCAAGCGCAACGCATTCACAAAAAGTTGCCACACAAAAACAAACACGGCAAAAACCGAAGACAGCCAGTGAAAAATGTGAAAAAGAACGCGGAAAGTACAAAAAAAAAAAAACAGGAAAAATAAGAATGAAAATGAAAAGAGCGAGAAAAACAGAATTTGCACACGCAAAAGGGTTCCACACTTCACTCTAGCCTAACAAAAGTAACTTATGCGCTTCGCCAACTTTTCAAGTTTGCTGCATATGAGAAGAGTTATGCGGCTGCCCGACACTAGATGGCGCCTGTGGGTACATTCAAGGCAAGCACAGCAAATTTATATAGAGAATGGAATGAAATGGAAAATGGAAAATGGAAGAAGGCTGAAATCGGAAAAACAATTTTGTGCAAAAGGAAAACTCCAAAAACTGGAGCAGAATGATAAAAAAAAAAAAAAAAACTCTGCTCAAATCGAAAACAATATTAATTGAATAATTTAGAGTTTGTAGATTTAGTTCAGTCAGATTATTTAACTCAATTTATTTCATTTAAATATTTTATATTTTTTATAAAAAAGAAAAGCAAAATAAAATTCAAAATTACTTAAATATTGTAAAATTCTTTTAAAGAAAAGGAGTAAATCTCATCTAAAGCAGTGCTGACCAGACAGGCGACAGCTCGCAGACAGCCAAGTGCCACATTTTGTGGCGCAATCTGTGTGGCAAGTGTTGCACACATTTGTTGACCAAACGAGCATGTTGCAATATTTTAATGGGCTGCTAGTGGAACTTCAAAAAATGCAACAAGAACAGCAGTAGTTGCTGCCACTTCGTTGCAAATATATCATAAATATTTAGTGAATACAAGTTTATATTAAATTTAACAAACCCACTTGACGTCTAGTCAGTATTTGTGCTAAAAAGAGACAAACTGGGCGAATTCGAGAATAGACCTTAGAGACTTGTATAAAATATATAAATCATATAAAATTCATATAATTTTTGTAAATATTCTTGCCAAACTTTAATTAAAAATGTTGGGCCAAAAAATTAACATTAACTTGAAACTGTCATAACTTCGCCAAAATCTCCGATGAATGCCCATTTCAGGCGAGGTTTAAACTGAATATTTATATTACATTCAATGTTAAAATACCTAAAAAAAATTAAATTTTATAATTTATTTTTTATATATTTAATTTTTGTTAAATTGCACTTAAAAAATATATCGTTGTCTAAAATCTCTCTCAACTAATCTTATTTTTGGGTATATTTCAAGGAAACATTAAGAAGAAATTTGGTTTTGTTTTTTTTTTTCTCTAAAATACATTAATTGTATATAAAAAAAGTTTTTCCTAAACTCCAAAACTACTTTTAAATTTTATAAAAAATCTATATATATCGAGTTATTGTCTGTTCAATTTGCTAAAACAACTGCCCTGCAGTCTCTCTGTCTCCCTCTCATACTCTCCTGCTCTCTTTTTCTCTCTCTCTCACTCTCTATGTCTGTCATACTCTCTCCTCTATCTCTCTCATACTCTCTATCTATCTCTCTCCCACTCTTTCACTCTCTCTCTCTCTCTCTCTTTCTCTCTAAGTCTGTCATACTCTCTCCTCTATCTCTCTCATACTCTCTATCTCTCTCTCTCTCTCTCTCTGTCTTCCTCCCTCTCTCTCTATTTCTCTCTCTCTCTCTCTCTCTGTCTTCTTCTCTCTCTCTCTCTCTCTCTCTATGTCTCTCATGCTCTCTCCTCTATCTCTCTATCTCTCTCATACTCTCTCTCTCTCTCTCTATGTGTCTCATACTCTCTCCTCTATCTCTCTCCCTCTCTCTCTCTGTCTCCCTCTCATACTGTCTCTCTCTCTCCCTGTCTCCCTATCATGCTCTCTCTCTCTCTCTCGCTCTCTCTCTCTCTCTCTCTCTTTCTCTCACTCTCACTATCTCTATTTCTCTCTTTGTCTCTCCTGCCTCTCTCTTCCACTCTCCCACTTTAACAATTGCAATTCTCTTTCTCTCAGCAAAAACAATATTACTTTTAAAGAAATGGAAATGCTTCTTAAAGGGAAAAACAGATACGCTAAATGTAATTTTAAAATAACATTTTTTCCCTGATGTTGCAGCAGCAGAGAAAGGAATAAGCGGAATTTCTTTGCTTACCAATTCAACCCGTCCAAAGTCTTCCAAAAACTGAAAGCCTAAAATTAAAGAAACTGTTTTGCTGACCAGTGTAAGCTAAACGAACTTCCTGACAGCTAAATTTCCTGAATTTTGCGAAATTTCGCAATATGAAACTTAAAATCGTTTCCTTTGTAGCCTCATAAACTTTAACAGTTCAATCGAATTTGTTGTTTACAGAGAGAAAACTGTATATGGAGGCCGACGCTATCATCTTGCATGCTAAAAATAAATAAACGAGTAAAGTGTAGTCCAGGATACATACATACATACATACATACATATGTATACGTAATACGTAATATGTATGTATGTATATTGCATAATGGGGGAACACGTGCCGGACCAGCAGCCATGGTTGAATAAATGTCAAACAGTTTTTGATACGCATCATTGCGATTTTCCGCCCAATTTTCCGGATATGAGAGTGTTTACGTGTGGTGTACGCACGAGTTCCGTTTTTAATCAAGTGGACAGGCAATTGCTGTGTGCGCTGTGCCGCCTACAGGCAACAGATCGGCGACAGTTGCCAAACAATTTAAATTCAATTCTCCAGCAGAAAATCATACATAGAAATATAGGATAAAGTTAAAATATTTCATATAATAAATAAATATGTACAGCTGTGTTCATAAAAATAGTAGTGTTGGACAGCAACAATATATATGTATGTATATACAAATTGGTTTTAAAATATTATATTTGTCACATTTCAGTTGCACTACTATTTTTATGAACACATCTGTATTATCTACGATTTTACATAAAGTTTGAAAATCAATTTATAAACTAGCAAAACAATAAAGAATTGTAATTATAATTTTAATAGTTTGTTTCATTCAATAAATCAAAATAGTTAATTGAGCTTAGAAAATAATTTTAGCAAATAAATGTTTAAGGTGAACATAGTTTAAAAAAATAGAATTATTTTCAATAAAAATATAAAGCTTAGGCATAATCCATGTTAAATTCAAATTGATATTTCAATACAGTTATTTCCCTTTGTAGTTAACGTTTGTTTATTAAATATACATTTTCAAACACGCAACATGTTTGACACACATACAAATATAATTGCGTATTTGTGGACAATTAGGCATAAATACGTACAAACTACATAAACTGCTTGGCATACAATGCATACAAATATAATACAGACAATTATGTTTGTTTTCGGTATACAACATTTCATTGATATTTTGATTATAAAAACACATCGAAAATATTACACGTACAAAAAAACTTTTCATTTCTTTTTTTTTTTTTTTTGGTTTTTCTTTTAGATATTTGAATATGCTGCTTCATCGTCAATAGTATACGTACATTTAGATGTATATCATTATATTTATATATATATATATATATTATAAAAAAGGGATTTGTAAATCATATACACATATAAAAATCTACAATAAGGCATTTTGCTTATAGGTTTCGGCCAGGGAAATACAATTTATTTTTGCTTCACTTATTATGCTCATTTCTGTATCTGTTTCTGTCTCTGTTTCTGTTTCTTTCGTGCCTCTTATGTTTCTTTCGTGTCGTTTCATAAATAACATTTAAAGCTTTTTAAATTAGAATTCTCTTACAAATAAGTACATGGAATGTGCGTTACTAACTATAATATATATATATGTATAAACAATTAGTCCGAGTACAAACTAAAACATTTCGCTTCTTGATCTTGTTGCATCAAATTCGTTAAGGAATTAAACAATTCAACGTAATGCAATATATGCAATGCTCTGTTTTAAATGCACTGTTTTAAAGTTAACATCAGTTATAAATGTCCGTCTTATATACCAAATATGATAATGGTTTTATATATGCATTGTGTTTTACTTTGTATAAGACTTAGTTCGACAGCAACATGAAATTTTGGCAAAAATAAAAAGCATTTTATAGTTCTGCGGCATTAATAATTTGGACAGGAGTGTGTACACAATCCAACTGTCTATGGCGCCACTTTGCTTCCACCCGCATGCATCATGACCAAAGATCCAACCATTGCAACCAGCGTGCGATCCAGCCAGGTAACTGGATTTGGATATAGAAAGCCACCCTCATAGAAACCGAGGTGACCACCATGTGCCACCTCCACGTATGCTGACTTTTGACGAGTGGCTGTAAGAAAACAAAAATAATAATAATTACCATATGCATATAAAATTAAAAATAAATATATATTTTAATAAAAATAAAAATGTATAAAGAAAAAAAAAGAATTCAAACTTGTTCGCAGCCGGTAGGATTCGAACCTACGCTCCCAGAGGGAATCTGATTTCTAGTCAGACGCCTTAACCGCTCGGCCACGGCTGCTTCTGTACGAAGCGGTGCCATGTGCTCATTTCTATTACTGTTAAAGCGCTTATGTTGTCATAACATTTCAACAAAATAACGTAATGTTACGATAACAGCAAAACTGGCATAACATTACGATAAGAGATGATGTTAACTAACATGAATTGCAAATACATTTCTTTTATTATTAAAATAAAAATTTAATGGTAAATTGAATTGCACTTACTTGCATACTCCTTAATTGGATGCAATAAATCTACCGGCACCAGGGGATCATCTTTGGCATTTATATAAATCATTGGCTTCTCAATGGTATCGAAATAGAACAGCGACGAGCTCCACTTGTAGAGCTCCTGAGTCGATGCAAAGTTATAGACGCGACGCGTATAGGCCTCATCCAGTTCCGGCAATGTTGCAGCCGCTATAATCTCGCGCTCATTGAGATTATGACGTGCCTTCACCTCATCCGACAGCAGCACATGGCGATGGCGCAAAATGATGCTCTTCACATTCTCAGTCATGATATACAAATAGAAACGGCGGAAGTTTTGCCAGTTCAGCAACCATTTGGTTCCCCTAAACAGAGCACCAAACACCAAAATTTAAATCAATAAAAACTAAAAAAAAAATAAATAAAACTATTACTCACTCGACGGCATTGTAGCCCTGGCATATGGATATGCCGCCAATGACACTATTCGGCTTTTCCTTTTGCATTTCGCCCATGTACTTGGTGACCAGATTGCCGCCCAAGCTGAAGCCAACGGCCACAATGCGGCTCTGCTGATACTTCTGATGCAGGTGCTCGACCATGGCAGCAAAGTCGTCTGTGTGGCCATAGGTAAAGATGCGTGTCGAGGTTACCTGTACGGTGCGCAGGGCCCCAATGTGATTCATAACGGCACAGCGATAACCATTGCACTGGGCCAGGTGCACAAAGGTGCGAATATAAACCGATTCCGAACTATTTGCTATTCCCGGACAAATAGCCACTGTGATATCATCTAAAGAGAGTGAGAGAGAGAGAGAGAGTTAGAGTTGGCAACAGCAGCTAAGCCTAACAACTACTTACCTTCCTGCTCCTTTAGTGGCTGATACAGATCGTAAGTTAAGGTGGATCCATCCTGGAGCGAAAGGTAGACGCGCTCACCCAGAGGCCACGGGCAACGTACACGGCCAACAATGCTATGCAATACGGTCTGCACATGACCGCTGAATCCCCATAGACGTGGTGGAATATAGCTGAAAAAATTATTTTGATTACATATTATATTATAAATAATATTGCGCCGCTAAGCAGCTGTCATATGTTAAAGTTAATTGCAAATAAATTTAGGCTAACTTAACAGCAACAAACTGTTGCATTTTAACAGCAGTAATAATGTTAAGAGCAACACGAAGCAAACAGCTGTTTGTGAGCACATAAACTGGATTGCTTGTTCTTCAGTGGTCACAAGCATCGGTGGTTCAGTGGTAGAATGCTCGCCTGCCACGCGGGCGGCCCGGGTTCGATTCCCGGCCGATGCAAAATCACTTTTTTTTTATTATTTTTACTTAATTTTTTTTTTAAGAAATCATTCTTTTATATTAGTGGGCTGGTCAACTCACTAGCTTGCAAGCCAAAAAAAATTTATACATATTTAATGCAATAAAAGACAACAACAGCGTCATTGTTGCAGAAACACCAATGCCAAGCTGGCGAATAAAGCAGCTGTTAGAATTAATTGAACTCAATTGAGCTACAAAATCAGCGCCATTGCTGTCAGGCGTTCAAAAACGTGCACAGCTGCTCTGTGTCACTGTGTCCTATTGTCAGTTGTCTGGTTTCAAACGATTTCCCCTTTTCAATTACTATCAATCAAACTACAACAAAATAAAATAAAATAAGTTGCTGCGCTTAGGATGGGGGCCAATGATTGAAGGGAATATTCACAAATATTGAGGTAATTTACTGTCTACGTGTACATATGGGAATTGTTAATTTGTAAATTGCATATTAACAATGCGTGTAGTATAATTACCTGATCAATGATCATTAAATATTCAAGTATTTAAATGGATAGAGTATTTCAATAAAACGTTGAACTAAAAAAGACAGCTGCTAAAATTCCCAGCCAACTCAAGTTGAACATTTTTGTGCAATTTTTTTCGTATTACGAATGCGTAAAAAATATTACAAAGGCAAGCGAATGACAATAGCAAAAAATATACAGTTATGTAGTCGTAAATAAATATAGTTCTATTTATACACATGCATAAATGCATGTGTGTGTGCATATGACTCATTCATAAAGTTTGCAACCCTTCTTAAAGCAACCAAAAAAAAAAAACAGAATGAGCGTTCAAAACAAAAACAAAAGCTATCTTCGGCGCGTGTGGAAGCAGTATTAGACGCAGAGAGAGAGAGAGAGAGAGAGAGAGAGAGAAGGCGATTGCAAAAGCTGCTGCTCTTGTTGAGGATAATGTTAAGCAGTTGAGTGTTCGCGCTCTATACGCTTACGTAATCTTTGTTGTCAAACAAAAGTGGACGACCGACTGGGCAGTGCGCCAAAAACAAATCACAAACAGGTAGCCAAACAATATCGCCAGCCGGCAACGAGCGGCATTTGAATATGTGGAAAGAGAGTGGAAAACTTTTGCCGGTTTAATTGATACCCTGTGTAACTAGCTAGAGGGTATATAGTTATCATATATATGTTATATACATATAGAAATATTGTCATCAACAGCCTATTTTGTTTATATATATATATCTGTATATATGTATACCTATAGAACAGACTATTAGTTCTATATTTAAGTTCATTAACACACACACACACACTCAGCTGTTAACAGTTACAGAAACTGGCTACAGGGCATTAGCTAGTATATCATTAATTTTTATGACACTTGTTTTCTTTTCTTCACATATACGTTTATGTGAAGATACATATACATATATGTATGTACATACATACATATGCCTGTTTGTCTGTATTTCTTTTATTCCCGACCGTCCCACACGCGATAACTTGAAAGTCTATTGAAAGCCAACGGACGAAGACGTTGCTAGGCGTTATTCGCTTCACTAAAATGAACTGCGTAATTATGCTTTACTCTTTGCACCGTTCGCTTATCACCGTTTGACCGAAAGCAGACAGAATAGAAAAGTGAAGACACCGGAGCTTGCTAAAAATTGTCAAATCTGAACCGAAAGCCGGATGAAATACACGCACACATACATATGTACATATGTATGTTCTTATGTATGTGTGCATGCATGTGTGTTTATGGATTTTGAGTAAACATTTTCCAGGCGCGTCACAGTGCAAAAGAAGAAAATGTTAGTAGACTGTAAATAACACTTATACTACATGCAAGGGGCTAACTATAATATATTAATATATCTTATCAATTTATTAAATGGAAATGAATATTCGCAAAAATATAAATTAATATCTTATATATAATATATAATTATTATATAAACCTATACACATGAATTAAATACATTTTATATGGCTTTTTTATTATTGTAGAAAACTCAACACTCAACACTCAACTTATATATGACTAAACCACAATAAGTGAGTATTATTACTTAGAGTACTACAAATACTTGTAAAAATTCATATATGACATACATACATATGTATGTACATATGTGCACACATATGAATGTATATGACAAATATAACTATTGTTGCTGAATAGTTATGGATGCGATAACCAGATGTGGCAATAAATAAGGATTGCGAAAATTTCAAAGTTACCTAGGATAATTGCACGGTTCTATATCAATATATAAATCCTTATGCAATTGAATGAAAGTGATGCGCGCCAACGAGATTAATCAATCAACAATTTAATTGAATTATTATTGCATATTTGATAATCGCAAAAACTAAAACAAAAATAAAAATTGTTGTGTGAATAGAGGCTAATGATTCATTCGCCGGGGCAGCTGTTGTCGATTACTTGAACTTTATGCATGTGACGCGGCAATATATATGTACATATGTATATGTATATATAGTAATCAAAATGTACAATTAGGTTTCGCTTGCAAATGATTTAAAATGCAGCAATTATGCAATTACAAATTGCTAGCGGAAAGTGAATGACACCTGACTGAATGAATGACAACTGAACATCAATGCTAAAGAGATCAAATCATGCCACATCATACCTCATCATTCCAAGTTAATTCAATATTTTACAGAATTTCATGAGAGCTTAAAAACAAATGAAATAATTTTTGGCATTTTCAAAAATATTTTTTGTTTAGCAATATTGACTAAAATTGTTTATTTCAAATATAAATACTTAAAAGTAAGCTAAGAATTAAGAGTTCAGTTTTTATGCAAAACCATAAATATGTAGCAAATTAATGCGTAGGAGAATTTCATACATTAATGAAAATTGTGTTTTAGAATTTCACAAATTAAGTAAACAGGTAAAAAAAAACATAAATGCTAAGACACTTATTCAAAATGAATATGTATGTATCTGCTTTATTTTTTTTACTCCAATCTCGAGTTTTGATTTCCAGCCGATGTTACTTGATTGCGCGCTGTTAGCTAACATTTTAGCGTGGCTGTAACGTAGATGCCACCTACAATTATCAGCTGAGCTGTGGCGTGAGGCGCACAACACGCAAACACACAGCATACACATACATATGTATGTATCTATGTATGTGTGTGTGTATGTATGTATGGATTTTGTAAGAGGCAAAACAGAAAAGAAATTGCATGGGGGAGTCTGCAGTTCGATATTGACTTATACACTGCATGTGTTGTGTGAATACTCTTTTCACTCACTGTACGTTTATTATTTGCTAAAAATCATATGTTGTATTGCTCTCTACTTACGGTTCGCGCAGCACCGGCGCAATTTTGTACAAACAATCGAGAAACTGCTCGTCGAGACACCAAACGCTCGGCTTCAAGGGCTGGCTATGGACATTGAGGATGCGGAATAGAATGCACACGATGACGGCGACAAGCGTTAAAAAAGCGGTGGACATCTTTCTGCTTTTTATTTTTCTTTTTCTTTTCTTGTTCCTTTCTTTTCGTTTTGTTGCTCCGCACCTGTGGGTGTCGCTGGCGACCTCAAGGATGTGCTTGCGTCCTTAAGCCTTGCAGTTGCAGTTGTTGTTGTTGTTGTGGTTGCTACTCAACTAGTTACTGCACCCTGACTTTTTCAAAAATTCTGGTTTTCCTCACTATGAGTGCGGCATATGATTTACTTTTACAAATTTGATTTCATTCAATTGTGTTGTACCACAAAATGCTTACTATGTTTTTTTTTTACAGCTGCTTGGGCGGACTGCAACTGTAAAGTATTTGCGCTTTATACCAGCACAGACACACACACATAGACACTGGCACACTCAATGCGGCAATTGCCGCTATAATTAGGAATCCGCCTTGCTGGACACAAGAATTGATGAAAAACTGCACTTATAGATCAATTTTTTATTTACAATATAATTTTTATAGATGCCAACTTTGCAGTAATGCTCATACAACAGCCCTCAAACGTCTGGCATTGTTTTTAACCAACCAATGTGTACATGTATACATGTTCTGTTTTACTCAAAATGGCACTGCTATACATTTGTCAATTTTTAGTGCATTTTCTTCACTCAAGCTGTATTTAAAGACGAGAAAATACATATTTTTTGTTTTCAATTTAACAGACTTTTTGAAATATCCGACATGTAAGGAAGGCTGATCTAAAATATTTTTGTTTTGATTTTTATACTAACCTGTAATCTAAGAAAGCATTTTAAAATACATTGAACAAGTTATTTATTTTTATCAATTAACATCAAATTCGTTTAATCGCTATATTCGCATATAAAATTTAGTTTTGCTCCACACACTCTGTCATTCATCTTAAGTGTTCCATAAAAACTCCACAAGTGAACGCAAAACTCATTATTGCCCGCAAGGCTTGGTTCATTTTGTTCCCAATTTAAATAAGGAGCTTTACGGCCCGTGGTCTGTGAGATATATACCCCTTCTTCACTGAGATCCGATATATCAATCCAATAATCATGAGCTTTGTTTAGTTTGGCCAAGAGTGCTTGATACTCCTGTTCACTTTGAATACTAGCCAAATGGCCACCAAGCTCTTGGCACCTATATCCAGCAGCAAACCAATTCATCGTATGTTCATCTTCGATATAATAGAATTTGCTTCCCACTTTTTGAAAATTCTTCAAGTTTTTCAATTGCTGTTCGGATCTCTGGAATTTGTTTTTTACCACAGCAAACTCCTCAACTAACAACTGACTTGTAATATTAGAGTACAGCGACTGTATTCCATCAGTAATGTTTTGCTCCTTGGCTTTAACTTCTGTCTCCAATTTGAACAAATACCCTAATAAAGGTATTACGGCGTTCAAACAAACAGCACCACAATTAGTTTCCAAATGTCCCGATCCTTGGTAGGGCTATAAAAAAGATTCACTTTATAAGTATAGATATGAAATAGCTGGAGCGAAGCACTTACCGAACTTCCTGCTATGCGACCAGGCACTGAGAGCAGAATCGTAGCTAACACAATTAATAGCATAATGTTTATAGAGGTTTTACTTTTCTTAAAGGAAGTTAATCGAAAACTGAATCATTGGGAATACGAGCTGCAGTATTTATTGCCATATGTGTATGTACCACGAGCTGGATTATCAAATTTCGCTGAGCAGTCCATGACGAGCAACGTTTAGGTCACTAGAGATAATAGGCGCGCATGGATGACCGACTGAACAAACATTGCGAGCATTCTAATCTACATATATGTTTGTTTTCCCATCCTCAGACCGACAGCATAATACTCGTTCACGTTCCAAAAACAGTTCATTGTATTCAATAATCAATATATTTCAATATTTCCGTCTGCCAAATTTGTCGATTTTAGCTCAAAACTCGAAAGTTTATAGTTTTCCGAAAGTTAGTTGTTGTTAGTTGTCTTAGCACCTTAAATAGAGTATATATTCATGAATTCTGAGTATATACAAGTTTAAATAACTTGTGTAATTTACCAGTTCTTTTAGCAACATCGAGTACTATACAGTTGGTATAGCCCAAAATCCGCTTTGCTGTCCGTCCGTCTGTCCGTCATCTGTCCGTTTGCCCGTATGAACGGAAACCATTTCGGGGCTATTGAAGCTAGAGGGTTGAAATTTCAAATATATAGTGTTAGAATAGATCAAGTGTTGAGATACGCCCACTAGGGGCGTGGCAAATTGAGAGCTGCTATTTCCGTTTTCTCAGAAATGCTGCTATTTACAGAGAAATGCTGAAGTACTCGCGTTGACAAACCAAGATCAAAAAGATATGTCGGATATATCTACACCCAAATCGCAAAATGGAGCTGGTAGCATTTGGATCGTGAATGAGTATACTGTAGTCGGGAACACCCGACTGCAACGAGCCGACTTGTTTTTATGTGAATGCATATAAAATTTCAAATATTTATAAGCAAGTTCTAGACAAATGATAAGAATATTGTATATAAATCGTATATAAAAGACATAGGTCATACATATTTTCTATTTCTATCTATCTATTTCTATTTGTCTATCTATCTTGCAGCCGTAAGTCTCGGAATAGAGATTAACTTATAGCGAACGCGTATGAATTTTGCGGGTGCCCCCGACTAGGAGATCCACTGAACCCCGTCCGATCTGCGTTTTTAAATATATTCCGTATCTTGTATAAATTACAAACCTATACAAAATTTAATTAAATTGTCAATCTTGCACTTTCACAATCAAATAGCATGTTTGTCAAAAAAGTAGTTTTTCTTTTAAGAATAATATTAATAATAATTTAATAAAAGAAAAAAAATAAAAAATTAAGAAAATCTGACATTTCCCCACCTGGAGTCGAACCAACATCTACTAATCAAAGCGCATCACCACTACCGCGACACCACCATTGTGTGTGTGAAAACAAAAAATTATAAAAAAGTTTTGACATTGAATAGGTTTGAACCCAAACCTGCAAGGCGCAGCGTGCCACGCTTCTATCAACACCGACACTGCACTGCTTAGACAAGCAGTAGCAAATTCGAAACTAAAGGCAGCTAAGAATTATAACAAAATTCAAGCAGTCAGCTGTTATTGTTGTGATTCTTAGAACAGACAAGAATGCTCGCATTCGAATGTCTCAATGTATGTGTGCACATGTATAGAAAAAATGAAAACGGGGATGGGTTTCTGGTCACATGTTGCAATTGACAAAACGTTTTGTTTAATTACTTCTGTGATACTTAATGGATTTCAATGAAATTTTCAGCATATGATCTACATATTATATTGAATATTTGTCAGTTGTCTAATATCGCAAACTCATTCACATATTGGCTATATTTGCAACTAAACTTCAATTTGAAAATTTTTGTAAGATTTTTGACTAATATCCAAAATATAACAAAAACCGAAATTGTATAAAATATAAATGAAACTAAATGCAAAATTTGGAGACTCTAGCTCCAAATATGTACGACATAGAATTAAAAAACTGTATTTCGATATGGTTTTTAGTCGATAACATTAAAACGGTATAAGTTATCGATTGTTTGAAACAAACTTGATCTTGATATATACCCCTTCTTCACTGAGATCCGATATATCAATCCAATAATCATGAGCTTTGTTTAGTTTGGCCAAGAGTGCTTAATACTCCTGTTCACTTTGAATACTAGCCAAATGGCCACCAAGCTCTTGGCACCTATATCCAGCAGCAAACCAATTTATCTTAAGTTCATCTTCGATGTAATAATATTTTAATCCTATCTTCTCGAAGTGGATTAGTTGATTTTTGAATATCTTATCAGAATCCGGCATTACAGTCTCTAGATCCTTCACCAGGTTCATAACGAACCTAATCACTATGCCGTCATCAGCTCTAGTATCGGCCTCGGAGCTGTTAAGTTCTTTCTGGAATGAGACTATGCGGTCCAATATAGGCTTCGCAACATCATGGCAGAAACGGCCGCAATCATCTTGACTCGCTGTCGCACAGGACTATAAAAAAGACACACTTTACATATATGATATGAAATAGCTGGAGCGAAGCATTTACCGAACTTCCTTCTATAGGACCAGGCACTGAGAGCAGAATCGTAGCTAGCACAATCAACAACATAATGTTCACAGAGGTTTTACTTTTCTTAAACGAAGTCAATCGAAAACTGAATCATTGGGAATACGAGCTGCAGTATTTATTGCAATTATTTGCAATATAATCAAGTTGGATTATCAATTTGGGAAAATTGTCCATGCGGAAGTAGCCGAGTCGAGGAGAGCAATATTTATGTCGACAGAAATAATCTGCAGGAGTGACCGACTCAGAGATAAGTCCCTTGACGACGCACAGTGGGGCCTTTTCTCATTTTGCGTTGCAAAAATCATAACTTTGGAACCAAACAAGGTATTTTCAAAATTTAAATGGCATTTGACAGAGAATTCTTCAAGTTTTTAAATAAATCTATACACAGTTTCATGTCAAACATGAAATATGTGATTTTAGTCAAATTAGTAAGTTAGTCAAATATTTTTTTTCTATTATTTATAACTAATGTGACTAGAAAAAAAATTTTAAAAATTAAAAAATAAAAAAAATGTATCCGTCGGCATTCTACCTGCAGATGGAGATGCAGATACGTGCAGATGGGCGTCACTTTGACCCTTTTGTGCATTTTTATTGCGATGTTGTTTTGGCTTTTATGGTTTAAAAAGCAAAGGGGCAAAAACGGGCAGCCAAATTTATATAAGTTAACAAACAAGTTAACGAACAACCCTCGCGTTAAGTACGGAGCGACCCACGCAGCTAGAACATCAACGTATCGGATTTCGGTTGCAATGCCCGAACGCAACGTCTGCAAAATATGCTATTGCGGGCATTGGCAGCTTTCGTTATATGTCGCAATCGAAGACATAGATAGCACATGGCGTGATCTTTATGTATTATGTATTTAGGTTTAGATTCATATTTCCCTTTTATGTACTTAGCTTTAGTCTTTTATTCATTTCATTATCACAATCAGTTCTGTCCCAATAACGTAAGCTAACGCACGTTGAAATAAACATTGCTCCGGCAATTATTAATATTAATTAATATATCGCTGAGCCACATGGCCAGTGATCTGATACTTAACCGTATCTCAACCTAATCTACATTATCAACTAACAACCTGGATCTACCCGACGGCATCCCCTCACGAGGACTACTGGACCGGATAGACTCAAATAACTTATAGACTTGATAGAGCACACCCTCCTTAAGAGTTCTATATAAATCTCATATGAATGTCATTTAATCCTTGCGAGTTATAGTCTAGTTCATTGTATTCAATGTTAAGCTGATGTCACCAATGAGTATATATTAACATGCTCCTATTGTTTCTATTTCAGCTCAGTCTCGTTTATTTTGGAACACACCTTGTATATACACTTACCTTACATAAGACTTCATTTAACAACAACGAGTATTACGAATTCGGTAGACCCCATCTGCATGATTCTCACTTATCGAAGGTTATGGAGTAATTCATCTTCTACTAATCTTTTAGAAATACGCATACATATGTCGATCCACATACATAGCTGAGCTGATACAGTGACGAACAAAATTATTGGCACAGCAAGCTTTTTAAACTTGATAGCAACTTTTTAAGTCTTTTTAAAAGACTTTTTGATAGAACAAAAAATTATCCAAATAGAAGAGGGTATTTATTAAATGAAACCAAAAATTTAAAAACCTAAACGTAGATTTAATTAAAATTGAATAACTTAAACAACTCGTCAATTCCACTGAACAAAATTATTGGCACACTTAGTATTTTATCGTTATATTTTAACAATTTGACCGATTGGCAACAAAGTTTTGGCAAAATCCCCATCTGTTGTATTCCGTTATTTTAAAGTTAGCACATTTGCATTCCAGTTAAGAAAACTTTCTCGAGGCAAATCTTATGCAGAAATTGGAGAGATAATGAATAGAAGCCGATTTACTATTCGAAGCACCGTGCAGCGCTTCAAAGGAGCCCGAAACTTGGAAAGTTCGAAACACACAGGCCGCCCAAAGTTGTTGAACAGCGCTGAATGCAGGGACTCCGACTGACAGCAAGCTCTCAGTGAGGAATGGCAACAAATTGGGGAAGAAGTTACCAAAAAATTAGTTAATTCGAAGCCAAACCGCTTATCAGCTGTTATAAAAGCTTAAGGCTTAAGCACAAAATATTAATAATAGTTTTTAGTTATTTTCTTAGATCATATTTTTATATTTTTGTAAGTTTTTTTTGGCTGTGCCAATAATTTTGTTCGTCACTGTATGTACATATACGTATATAAGAATATATGGTATTGGTATTTCTGCAGCGATTTTTATGCCCTGAACCCATTGAAAATGGGAAATCAGGGTATAATGTTTTTGTGAAAATGTATGTAACAGGCAGAAGGAGACATGACAGACCCCATAAAGTATATATATTCTTGATCAGCTCGACAAACTGAGTCGATATAGCCATGTCCGTCTGTCCGTCCGTCCGTCCGTCCGTCCGTCCGTGTGAACGCAGCGATCTCGCAAACCACAAAAGCTAGAGATCTGAAATTTGAAGTGTATACTCGTGTATATCCTACGCAGTACGAGTTTATCATTTTTTTCGATAACTCATCCCATTTCCTTATTATCGATAAAAATCGATAACTTTTCTTCGTTTTTGAATACCGTTATAGCTATAGATTTCAGATTTACTGTGTGTATCCGTGTAATGAATACAAACATTTTGCAATTTTTGGATTTTGGATACCACGCCCCCTTCCCCCAAAATTTGGAAAAAACGTATTTTAAATACTAGAGACTTGTGCAAATACATACATATGAATGTCATTATTACGCTGTAAAAGTTTGATTACGAAAGTCCATCTAGAAGCAAACCTATTCAACAAATAAGTTTCCAAAATATAGCCCATACTGCAGCCCAAGCGCTGCCCGCGCGCAGTCGCTGCGTAAACTGCGCAGTAGCAGAGCAAGTGCTTGTGCGTGCGTGTGTGTGTGTGTGTATATATATATATGTATATATGTATGTACATATATATATATATATGTATATATATAAGAAGCGTAAAATGATTTGAATATCGCATCTTCGCAGGGTTCAGGGTATCTCTTAGTCGAGCAGTCTCGACTAGAGCACTCTAACTTGTTTTGTTTTGATTTTTATACTAACCTGTAATCTAAGAAAGCATTTTAAAACACATTGAACAAGTTATTTATTTTTATCAATTAACATCAAATTCGTTTAATCGTTATATTCGCATATAAAATACAGATCATGTTTACAATTCCTGTCATTCATCTTTAGGTTTCCATATCGACTCCATAAATGAACGCAATTTTCTTCATTTTCCCAATTGTATGGCTCACCCGTTTCCCAATTAAGATAAGCTGGCTTAAGACCAGTTGTATGCGACATAAATACCCTATTTTCACTGAGATCCGATATATCAATCCAATAATCATGAGCTTTGTTTAGTTTGGCCAAGAGTGCTTGATACTCCTGTTCACTTTGAATACTAGCCAAATGGCCACCAAGCTCTTGGCACCTATATCCAGCAGCAAACCAATTCATCGTATGTTCATCTTCGATATGATAGAATTTGCTTCCTACTTTTTGAAAATTCTTCAAATTTTTCAATTGATGTTCGGATCTCTGGAACTTTTTTTTTACCACAGCAAACTCCTCATATAGCACTAACAACTGACTTGTAATATTAGAGTACTGCGACTGTATTTCATCAGTAATGTTTTGCTCCTTGGCTTTAACTTGTTTCTCCAATTTAACCAAATGCCCTAATAAAGGTTTTACGGCTTTCAAACAAACAGCACCACAATTAGTTTCCAAATGTCCCGATCCTTGGCAGGGCTATAAAAAAGATTCACTTTATAAGTATAGATATGAAATAGCTGGAGCGAAGCACTTACCGAACTTCCTGCTATACGACCAGGCACTGAGAGCAGAATCGTAGCTAACACAATTAATAGCATAATGTTCATAGAGGTTTTACTTTTCTTAAACGAAGTCAATCGAAAACTGAATCATTGGGAATACGAGCTGCAGTATTTATTGCCATATGTGTATGTACCACGAGCTGGATTATCAAATTTCGCTGAGCAGTCCATGACGAGCAAGGTTTAGGTCACTAGAGATTATAGGCGCGCATGGATGACCGACTGAACAAACATTGCGAGTATTCTAATCTACATACATATATGTTTGTTTTCCCATCCTCAGACCGACAGCATAATACTCGTTCACGTTCCAAAAACAGTTCATTGTATTCAATAATCAATATATTTCAATATTTCCGTCTGCCAAATTTGTCGATTTTAGCTCAAAACTCGAAAATTTATAGTTTTCCGAAAGTTAGTTGTCTTAGCACCTTAAATAGAGTATATATTCATGAATTCTGAGTATATACAAGTTTAAATAACTTGTGTAATTTACCAGTTCTTTTAGCAACATCGAGTACTATACAGTTGGTATAGCCCAAAATCCGCTTTGCTGTCCGTCCGTCTGTCCGTCATCTGTCCGTTTGCCCGTATGAACGGAAACCATTTCGGGGCTATTGAAGCTAGAGGGTTGAAATTTCAAATATATAGTGTTAGAATAGATCAAGTGTTGAGATACGCCCACTAGGGGCGTGGCAAATTGAGAGCTGCTATTTCCGTTTTCTCAGAAATGCTGCTATTTACAGAGAAATGCTGAAGTACTCGCGTTGACAAACCAAGATCAAAAAGATATGTCGGATATATCTACACCCAAATCGCAAAATGGAGCTGGTAGCATTTGGATCGTGAATGAGTATACTGTAGTCGGGAACACCCGACTGCAACGAGCCACCTTGTTTTTATGTGAATGCATATAAAATTTCAAATATTTATAAGCAAGTTCTAGACAAATGATAAGAATATTGTATATAAATCGTATATAAAAGACATAGGTCATACATATGTCTATTTGTCTATCTATCTTGCAGCCGTAAGTCTCGGAATAGAGATTAACTTATAGCGAACGCGTATGAATTTTGCGGGTGCCCCCGACTAGGAGATCCACTGAACCCCGTCCGATCTGCGTTTTTAAATATATTCCGTATCTTGTATAAATTACAAACCTATACAAAATTTAATTAAATTGTCAATCTTGCACTTTCACAATCAAATAGCATGTTTGTCAAAAAAGTAGTTTTTCTTTTAAGAATAATATTAATAATAATTTAATAAAAGAAAAAAAATAAAAAATTAAGAAAATCTGACATTTCCCCACCTGGAGTCGAACCAACATCTACTAATCAAAGCGCATCACCACTACCGCGACACCACCATTGTGTGTGTGAAAACAAAAAATTATAAAAAAGTTTTGACATTGAATAGGTTTGAACCCAAACCTGCAAGGCGCAGCGTGCCACGCTTCTATCAACACCGACACTGCACTGCTTAGACAAGCAGTAGCAAATTCGAAACTAAAGGCAACTAAGAATTATAACAAAATTCAAGCAGTCAGCTGTTATTGTTGTGATTCTTAGAACAGACAAGAATGCTCGCATTCGAATGTCTCAATGTATGTGTGCACATGTATAGAAAAAATGAAAACGGGGATGGGTTTCTGGTCACATGTTGCAATTGACAAAACGTTTTGTTTAATTACTTCTGTGATACTTAATGGATTTCAATGAAATTTTCAGCATATGATCTACATATTATATTGAATATTTGTCAGTTGTCTAATATCGCAAACTCATTCACATATTGGCTATATTTGCAACTAAACTTCAATTTGAAAATTTTTGTAAGATTTTTGACTAATATCCAAAATATAACAAAAACCGAAATTGTATAAAATATAAATGAAACTAAATGCAAAATTTGGAGACTCTAGCTCCAAATATGTACGACATAGAATTAAAAAACTGTATTTCGATATGGTTTTTAGTCGATAACATTAAAACGGTATAAGTTATCGATTGTTTGAAACAAACTTGATCTTGATATATACCCCTTCTTCACTGAGATCCGATATATCAATCCAATTATCATGAGCTTTGTTTAGTTTGGCCAAGAGTGCTTAATACTCCTGTTCACTTTGAATACTAGCTAAATGGCCACCAAGCTCTTGGCACCTATATCCAGCAGCAAACCAATTCATCGTATGTTAATCTTCGATATAATAGAATTTGCTTCCCACTTTTTGAAAATTCTTCAAGTTTTTCAATTGCTGTTCGGATCTCTGGAATTTGTTTTTTACCACAGCAAACTCCTCAACTAACAACTGACTTGTAATATTAGAGTACAGCGACTGTATTCCATCAGTAATGTTTTGTTCCTTGGCTTTAACTTCTGTCTCCAATTTGAACAAATACCCTAATAAAGGTATTACGGCGTTCAAACAAACAGCACCACAATTAGTTTCCAAATGTCCCGATCCTTGGTAGGGCTATAAAAAAGATTCACTTTATAAGTATAGATATGAAATAGCTGGAGCGAAGCACTTACCGAACTTCCTGCTATGCGACCAGGCACTGAGAGCAGAATCGTAGCTAACACAATTAATAGCATAATGTTCATAGAGGTTTTACTTTTCTTAAACGAAGTCAATCGAAAACTGAATCATTGGGAATACGAGCTGCAGTATTTATTGCAATTATTTGCAATATAATCAAGTTGGATTATCAATTTGGGAAAATTGTCCATGCGGAAGTAGCCGATTCGAGGAGAGCAATATTTATGTCGACAGAAATAATCTGCAGGAGTGACCGACTCAGGGATAAGTCCCTTGACGACGCACAGTGGGGCCTTTTCTCATTTTGCGTTGCAAAAATCATAACTTTGGAACCAAACAAGGTATTTTCAAAATTTAAATGGCATTTGACAGAGAATTCTTCAAGTTTTTAAATAAATCTATACACAGTTTCATGTCAAACATGAAATATGTGATTTTAGTCAAATTAGTAAGTTAGTCAAATATATTTTTTTCTATTATTTATAACTAATGTGACTAGAAAAAAATTTTAAAAATTAAAAAATAAAAAAAATGTATCCGTCGGCATTCTACCTGCAGATGGAGATGCAGATACGTGCAGATGGGCGTCACTTTGACCCTTTTGTGCATTTTTATTGCGATGTTGTTTTGGCTTTTATGGTTTAAAAAGCAAAGGGGCAAAAACGGGCAGCCAAATTTATATAAGTTAACAAACAAGTTAACGAACAACCCTCGCGTTAAGTACGGAGCGACCCACGCAGCTAGAACATCAACGTATCGGATTTCGGTTGCAATGCCCGAACGCAACGTCTGCAAAATATGCTATTGCGGGCATTGGCAGCTTTCGTTATATGTCGCAATCGAAGACATAGATAGCACATGGCGTGATCTTTATGTATTATGTATTTAGGTTTAGATTCATATTTCCCTTTTATGTACTTAGCTTTAGTCTTTTATTCATTTCATTATCACAATCAGTTCTGTCCCAATAACGTAAGCTAACGCACGTTGAAATAAACATTGCTCCGGCAATTATTAATATTAATTAATATATCGCTGAGCCACATGGCCAGTGATCTGATACTTAACCGTATCTCAACCTAATCTACATTATCAACTAACAACCTGGATCTACCCGACGGCATCCCCTCACGAGGACTACTGGACCGGATAGACTCAAATAACTTATAGACTTGATAGAGCACACCCTCCTTAAGAGTTCTATATAAATCTCATATGAATGTCATTTAATCCTTGCGAGTTATAGTCTAGTTCATTGTATTCAATGTTAAGCTGATGTCACCAATGAGTATATATTAACATGCTCCTATTGTTTCTATTTCAGCTCAGTCTCGTTTATTTTGGAACACACCTTGTATATACACTTACCTTACATAAGACTTCATTTAACAACAACGAGTATTACGAATTCGGTAGACCCCATCTGCATGATTCTCACTTATCGAAGGTTATGGAGTAATTCATCTTCTACTAATCTTTTAGAAATACGCATACATATGTCGATCCACATACATAGCTGAGCTGATACAGTGACGAACAAAATTATTGGCACAGCAAGCTTTTTAAACTTGATAGCAACTTTTTAAGTCTTTTTAAAAGACTTTTTGATCAAACAAAAAATTATCCAAATAGAAGAAGGTATTTATTAAATAAAACCAAAATTAAAAAAAAAAAAACTTTAACGTAGATTTAATTAAAATTGAATAACTTAAACAACTCGTCAATTCCACTGAACAAAATTATTGGCACACTTAGTATTTTATCGTTATATTTTAACAATTTGACCGATTGGCAACAAAGTTTTGGCAAAATCCCCATCTGTTGTATTCCATTATTTTAAAGTTAGCACATTTGCATTCCAGTTAAGAAAACTTTCTCGAGAATTGAGCTTATTTTTTTAATTTTCTTAAAAATGGCACCTAAACAAAAGGAAACATCGGTAGCTCAGAGGAAAATTATCCTGCATTTGCACGATCAAGGCAAATCTTATGCAGAAATTGGAGAGATAATGAATAGAAGCCGATTTACTATTCGAAGCACCGTGCAGCGCTTCAAAGGAGCCCGAAACTTGGAAAGTTCGAAACACACAGGCCGCCCAAAGTTGTTGAACAGCGCTGAATGCAGGGACTCCGACTTAAAGCAAGCTCTCAGTGAGGAATGGCAACAAATTGGGGATGAAGTTACCGAAAAATTAGTTAATTCGATGCCAAACCGCTTATCAGCTGTTATAGAAGCTTAAGGCTTAAGCACAAAATATTAATAATAGTTTTTAGTTATTTTCTTAGATCATAATTTTATATTTTTGTAAGTTTTTTTTGGCTGTGCCAATAATTTTGTTCGTCACTGTATGTACATATACGTATATAAGAATATATGGTATTGGTATTTCTGCAGCGATTTTGATACCCTGAACCCATTGAAAATGGGAAATCAAGGTATAATGGTTTTTTATGAAATGTATGTAACAGGCAGAAGGGGGCGTGCCAGACCCCACAAAATGTATATATTTTTGATCAGGGCGACGAGCTGAATCGATATTGCCATGTCCGTCCGTCCGTTCGTCCATCCGTCCGTATGTGTGAAAGCGTCGATCTCCGAAGCTTTAACAGCTAGAGACTTGAAAATATCACTGTATATCACGCGCAGATCGTGTTTATTCCCGTTTAATTGTTATCGATTAAAAACCTTTTGACATTGCAGCTCAAATATTATATCTCGTACGTCTTTGGAGCTAGAGTCTCAAAATTTGCATTCAGAATTATAAATATTTTATACAATTTTGATTTTTATACCCTGAACCCATTGAAAATGGGAAATCAGGGTATAAGGGTTTTGTGAAAATGTATGTAACAGGCAGAAGGAGGCGTGGCAGATCCCATTAAGTATATATATTCTTGATCAGCTCGACAAACTGAGTCGATATAGCCATGTCCGTCTGTCCGCTAGCGCCAATTATCAGCTGCTTTTTAGCTTACACTTTTTTCTGCTTTAATAAATACATAACTGAGTATATTAAAAAACACAGATAGGACGTGGCTCAGGGTGTCTGCAAGTCGGGCACCATCGACTAGAGTTTTCTCACTTGTTTGGCTTGTTATCGGAAAGAATCGATTTATATCGCAAACTGTATCATACAATATTGGGTTATCAAAAAAACATTTTAAAATACATTGAACAAGTTATTTATTTTTATCAATTAACATCAAATTCGTTTAATCGCTATATTCGCATATAAAATTTATTTTATCTCCACACTCTAAGTCATTCATCTTAAGTCCTCCATCATGACTCCACAAGTGAACGCAATGCTCCACTTTGCGCCCAAAGCTTGGTTCATTTTTTTCCCAATTGAAATAAGGAGCTTTACGGCCCGTGGTCTGTGATATATATACACCATTTTCACTGAGATCCGATATATCAATCCAATAATCATGAGCTTTGTTAAGTTTGGCCAAGAGTGCTTGATACTCCTGTTCACTTTGGATACTAGCCAAATGGCCACCAAGCTCTTGGCACCTATGTCCAGCAGCAAACCAATTCATCGTATGTTCATCTTCGATATGATAGAATTTACTTCCTACTTTTTGAAAATTCAAGTTTTTCAATTGATGTTCGGATCTCCGGAACTTTTTTTTTACCACAGCAAACTCCTCATATAGAACTAACAACTGACTTGTAATATTAGAGTACTGCGACTGTATTTCATCAGTAATGTTTTGCTCCTTGGCTTTAACTTGTTTCTCCAATTTAACCAAATGCCCTAATAAAGGTTTTACGGCTTTCAAACAAACAGCACCACAATTAGTTTCCAAATGTCCCGATCCTTGGCAGGGCTATAAAAAAGATTCACTTTATAAGTATAGATATGAAATAGCTGGAGCGAAGCACTTACCGAACTTCCTGCTATACGACCAGGCACTGAGAGCAGAATCGTAGCTAACACAATTAATAGCATAATGTTCATAGAGGTTTTACTTTTCTTAAACGAAGTCAATCGAAAACTGAATCATTGGGAATACGAGCTGCAGTATTTATTGCCATATGTGTATGTACCACGAGCTGGATTATCAAATTTCGCTGAGCAGTCCATGACGAGCAAGGTTTAGGTCACTAGAGATTATAGGCGCGCATGGATGACCGACTGAACAAACATTGCGAGTATTCTAATCTACATACATATATGTTTGTTTTCCCATCCTCAGACCGACAGCATAATGCTCGTTCACGTTCCAAAAACAGTTCATTGTATTCAATAATCAATATATTTCAATATTTCCGTCTGCCAAATTTGTCGATTTTAGCTCAAAACTCGAAAATTTATAGTTTTCCGAAAGTTAGTTGTCTTAGCACCTTAAATAGAGTATATATTCATGAATTCTGAGTATATACAAGTTTAAACAACTTGTGAAATTTACCAGTTCTTTTAGCAACATCGAGTACTATACAGTTGGTATAGCCCAAAATCCGCTTTGCTGTCCGTCCGTCCGTCATCTGTCCGTTTGCCCGTATGAACGGAAACCATTTCGGGGCTATTGAAGCTAGAGGGTTGAAATTTCAAATATATAGTGTTAGAATAGATCAAGTGTTGAGATACGCCCACTAGGGGCGTGGCAAATTGAGAGCTGCTATTTCCGTTTTCTCAGAAATGCTGCTATTTACAGAGAAATGCTGAAGTACTCGCGTTGACAAACCAAGATCAAAAAGATATGTCGGATATATCTACACCCGCATTGGGAGCGTCGCAAATCGCGAAATGGAGCTGGTAGCATTTTGGTCGTGAATGAATATACTGTAGTCGGGAACACCCGACTGCAACGAGCCGACTTGTTTTTATGTGAATGCATATAAAATTTCAAATATGTATGAAACAAGTTCTAGACACCGGAAAGAATATTGTATATAAATCGTATATAAAAGACATAGGTCATACATATGTCTATTGGTCTATCTATCTTGCAGCAGTAAGTCTCGGAATAGAGATTAACTTATAGTGAACGCATATGAATTTTGCTCTAAATCATTCTTAAATTTCTCAGAACTCATCAAATTGAAGGGTCACAAGTGATCTTCCTATCTCTTAAACATAGGAATGCCATCATTCAGTTCTTTTATGCCCTATGGGGTAAAGTGGTTTTCTAGAAGTATAAGTAACTGACAGAAGGAGGCGTGGCAGAGCCCATAGAGTATATATATTCCTAATTAGCAAGACGAGCTAAGTCGATCTAGTCATGTCTGTCCGTCCGTGTGAACGCAGCGATCTCCCAAGCCCCAAACATTTTAAATATTGTATATATTCCTTTATACCATAATCATGCCATGCTTAGGTGTTCCTCTGTATGTGCTATGTATGTATAAATGAAAAATGTCAATTCTGGTCGGGCTTCAGGGTATATTATAGTCGGACACTCCCGACTAGAGCACTCGTACTTGAAGAGTATTTTGGTTTTGTGCAATGTCCGCCTTCTCCATCTTATTTGTTTATCTGCAACGCTCTAACTTATTTCATAGATTTTTTGGCTTGATATCGGAGTTTATTTGTATATAAATAAAAAATAAAATATACAAATAATATAATATATAATATAAAATTAAATAATAAAATATTAGGTTGTCAAAAAAAACATTTTAAAATATTCAGCAAAAAGCTATTTATTCCTATCAATGAACATAAAATCCGTTTAATCGCTATATTCGCATATAAAATTTAGTTTTGCTCCACACACTCTGTCATTCATCTTAAGTGTTCCATAAAAACTCCACAAATGAACACAAAACTCATTATTGCCCGCAGAGCTTGGTTCATTTTTTTCCCAATTGAAATAAGGAGCTTTACGGCCCGTGGTCTGTGAGATATATACCCCTTCTTCACTGAGATCCGATATATCAATCCAATAATCATGAGCTTTGTTTAGTTTGGCCAAGAGTGCTTGATACTCCTGTTCACTTTGGATACTAGCCAAATGGCCACCAAGCTCTTGGCACCTATGTCCAGCAGCAAACCAATTCATCTTAAGTTCATCTTCGATGTAATAATATTTTAATCCTATCTTCTCGAAGTAAAAAGACACCCTTTACATATATGATATGAAATAGCTGGAGCGAAGCATTTACCGAACTTCCTGCTATACGACCAGGCACTGAGAGCAGAATCGTAGCTAGCACAATCAACAACATAATGTTCACAGAGGTTTTACTTTTCTTAAACGAAGTCAATCGAAAACTGAATCATTGGGAATACGAGCTGCAGTATTTATTGCAATTATTTGCAATATAATCAAGTTGGATTATCAATTTGGGAAAATTGTCCATGCGGAAGTAGCCGATTCGAGGAGAGCAATATTTATGTCGACAGAAATAATCTGCAGGAGTGACCGACTCAGGGATAAGTCCCTTGACGACGCACAGTGGGGCCTTTTCTCATTTTGCGTTGCAAAAATCATAACTTTGGAACCAAACAAGGTATTTTCAAAATTTAAATGGCATTTGACAGAGAATTCTTCAAGTTTTTAAATAAATCTATACACAGTTTCATGTCAAACATGAAATATGTGATTTTAGTCAAATTAGTAAGTTAGTCAAATATATTTTTTTCTATTATTTATAACTAATGTGACTAGAAAAAAATTTTAAAAATTAAAAAATAAAAAAAATGTATCCGTCGGCATTCTACCTGCAGATGGAGATGCAGATACGTGCAGATGGGCGTCACTTTGACCCTTTTGTGCATTTTTATTGCGATGTTGTTTTGGCTTTTATGGTTTAAAAAGCAAAGGGGCAAAAACGGGCAGCCAAATTTATATAAGTTAACAAACAAGTTAACGAACAACCCTCGCGTTAAGTACGGAGCGACCCACGCAGCTAGAACATCAACGTATCGGATTTCGGTCGCAAATGCCCGAACGCAACGTCTGCAAAATATGCTATTGCGGGCATTAGCAGCTTTCGTTATATGTCGCAATCGAAGACATCGACAGCACATGGCGTGATCTTTATGTATTTCCCTTTTATGTACTTAGCTTTAGTCTTTTATTCATTTCATTATCACAATCAGTTCTGTCCCAATAACGTAAGCTAACGCACGTTGAAATAAACATTGCTCCGGCAATCGGCCGTATAATCTTGATTTATTAATTAATATATCGCTGAGCCACAAGGCCAGTGATCTGATACTTAACCGTATCTCAACCTAATCTACATTATCAACTAACAACCTGGATCTACCCGACGGCATCCCCTCACGAGGACTACTGGACCGGATAGACTCAAATAACTTATAGACTTGATAGAGCACACCCTCCTTAAGAGTTCCATATAAATCTCATATGAATGTCATTTAATCCTTTGGAACACACCTTGTATATACACTTACCTTACATAAGACTTCATTTAACAACAACGAGTATTACGAATTCGGTAGACCCCATCTGCATGATTCTCACTTATCAAGGTTATGGAGTAATTCATCTTCTACTAATCTTTTAGAAATACGCATACATATGTCGATCCACATACATAGCTGAGCTGATACAGTGACGAACAAAATTATTGGCACAGCAAGCTTTTTAAACTTGATAGCAACTTTTTAAGTCTTTTTAAAAGACTTTTTGATAGAACAAAAAATTATCCAAATAGAAGAAGGTATTTATTAAATAAAACCAAAATTAAAAAAAAAAAAACTTTAACGTAGATTTAATTAAAATTGAATAACTTAAACAACTCGTCAATTCCACTGAACAAAATTATTGGCACACTTAGTATTTTATCGTTATATTTTAACAATTTGACCGATTGGCAACAAAGTTTTGGCAAAATCCCCATCTGTTGTATTCCATTATTTTAAAGTTAGCACATTTGCATTCCAGTTAAGAAAACTTTCTCGAGAATTGAGCTTATTTTTTTAATTTTCTTAAAAATGGCACCTAAACAAAAGGAAACATCGGTAGCTCAGAGGAAAATTATCCTGCATTTGCACGATCAAGGCAAATCTTATGCAGAAATTGGAGAGATAATGAATAGAAGCCGATTTACTATTCGAAGCACCGTGCAGCGCTTCAAAGGAGCCCGAAACTTGGAAAGTTCGAAACACACAGGCCGCCCAAAGTTGTTGAACAGCGCTGAATGCAGGGACTCCGACTTAAAGCAAGCTCTCAGTGAGGAATGGCAACAAATTGGGGATGAAGTTACCGAAAAATTAGTTAATTCGATGCCAAACCGCTTATCAGCTGTTATAGAAGCTTAAGGCTTAAGCACAAAATATTAATAATAGTTTTTAGTTATTTTCTTAGATCATAATTTTATATTTTTGTAAGTTTTTTTTGGCTGTGCCAATAATTTTGTTCGTCACTGTATGTACATATACGTATATAAGAATATATGGTATTGGTATTTCTGCAGCGATTTTGATACCCTGAACCCATTGAAAATGGGAAATCAAGGTATAATGGTTTTTTATGAAATGTATGTAACAGGCAGAAGGGGGCGTGCCAGACCCCACAAAATATATATATTTTTGATCAGGGCGACGAGCTGAATCGATATTGCCATGTCCGTCCGTCCGTTCGTCCATCCGTCCGTATGTGTGAAAGCGTCGATCTCCGAAGCTATAACAGCTAGAGACTTGAACATTTTTTGTAGGTCCCTGTATATCACGCGCAGATCGTGTTTATTTCAAAAAAGCGATAGCTATTCCCATTTTAATGTTATCGATTAAGAACCTTATGACATTGCAGCTCAAATATTATATCTCGTACGTCTTTGGAGCTAGAGTCTCGAAATTTGCATTCAGAATTATAAATATTTTATACAATTTTGATTTTTATACCCTGAACCCATTGAAAATGGGAAATCAGGGTATAAGGGTTTTGTGAAAATGTATGTAACAGGCAGAAGGAGGCGTGGCAGATCCCATTAAGTATATATATTCTTGATCAGCTCGACAAACTGAGTCGATATAGCCATGTCCGTCTGTCCGCTAGCGCCAATTATCAGCTGCTTTTTAGCTTACACTTTTTTCTGCTTTAATAAATACATAACTGAGTATATTAAAAAATACAGATAGGACGTGGCTCAGGGTGTATGCAAGTCGGGCACCATCGACTAGAGTTTTCTCACTTGTTTGGCTTGTTATCGGAAAGAATCGATTTATATCGCAAACTGTATCATACAATATTGGGTTATCAAAAAAACATTTGAAAATACATTGAACAAGTTATTTATTTTTATCAATTGACATAAAATCCGTTTAATCGCTATATTCGCATATAAAATATAAATTATTTTTACAATTACTATCATTCATCTTTAGATTTCCATGTCGACTCCATAAATGAACGCAATTTTCTTCATTTTCCCAATTGTATGGTTGATTCGTATCCCAATTAAGATAAGCTGGCTTAAGACCAGTTGTATGCGACATAAATACCCTATTTTCACTGAGATCCGATATATCAATCCAATAATCATGAGCTTTGTTTAGTTTGGCCAAGAGTGCTTGATACTCCTGTTCACTTTGAATACTAGCCAAATGGCCACCAATCTCTTGGCACCTATGTCCAGCAGCAAACCAATTCATCGTATGCTCATCTTCGATATGATAGAATTTGCTTCCCACTTTTTGAAAATTCTTCAAATTTTTCAATTGATGTTCGGATCTCTGGAACTTTTTTTTTACCACAGCAAACTCCTCATATAGCACTAACAACTGACTTGTAATATTAGAGTACTGCGACTGTATTTCATCAGTAATGTTTTGCTCCTTGGCTTTAACTTGTTTCTCCAATTTGAACAAATGTCCTAATAAAGGTTTTACGGCGTTCAAACAAACAGCACCACAATTAGTTTCCAAATGTCCCGATCCTTGGTAGGGCTATAAAAAAGATTCACTTTATAAGTATAGATATGAAATAGCTGGAGCGAAGCATTTACCGAACTTCCTGCTATACGACCAGGCACTGAGAGCAGAATCGTAGCTAACACAATTAATAGCATAATGTTCACAGAGGTTTTACTTTTCTTAAACGAAGTCAATCGAAAACTGAATCATTGGGAATACGAGCTGCAGTATTTATTGTCATATGTGTATGCACCACGAGCTGCATTATCAAATTTCGTTGAGCAGTCCATGACGAGCAAGGTTTAGGTCACTAGAGATTATAGGCGCGCATGGATGACCGACTGAACAAACATTGCGAGCATTCTAATCTACATATATGTTTGTTTTCCCATCCTCAGACCGACAGCATAATACTCGTTCACGTTCCAAAAACAGTTCATTGTATTCAATAATCAATATATTTCAATATTTCCGTCTGCCAAATTTGTCGATTTTAGCTCAAAACTCGAAAATTTATAGTTTTCCGAAAGTTAGTTGTCTTAGCACCTTAAATAGAGTATATATTCATGAATTCTGAGTATATACAAGTTTAAACAACTTGTGAAATTTACCAGTTCTTTTAGCAACATCGAGTACTATACAGTTGGTATAGCCCAAAATCCGCTTTGCTGTCCGTCCGTCCGTCATCTGTCCGTTTGCCCGTATGAACGGAAACCATTTCGGGGCTATTGAAGCTAGAGGGTTGAAATTTCAAATATATAGTGTTAGAATAGATCAAGTGTTGAGATACGCCCACTAGGGGCGTGGCAAATTGAGAGCTGCTATTTCCGTTTTCTCAGAAATGCTGCTATTTACAGAGAAATGCTGAAGTACTCGCGTTGACAAACCAAGATCAAAAAGATATGTCGGATATATCTACACCCAAATCGCGAAATGGAGCTGGTAGCATTTGGATCGTGAATGAGTATACTGTAGTCGGGAACACCCGACTGCAACGAGCCGACTTGTTTTTATGTGAATGCATATAAAATTTCAAATATGTATAAGCAAGTTCTAGACACATGAAAAGAATATTGTATATAAATCGTATATAAAAGGCATAGGTCATACATATGTCTATTTGTCTATCTATCTTGCAGCAGTAAGTCTCGGAATAGAGATTAACTTATAGTGAACGCATATGAATTTTGCTCTAAATCATTCTTAAATTTCTCAGAACTCATCAAATTGAAGGGTCACAAGTGATCTTCCTATCTCTTAAACATAGGAATGCCATCATTCAGTTCTTTTATGCCCTATGGGGTAAAGTGGTTTTCTAGAAGTATAAGTAACTGACAGAAGGAGGCGTGGCAGAGCCCATAGAGTATATATATTCCTAATTAGCAAGACGAGCTAAGTCGATCTAGTCATGTCTGTCCGTCCGTGTGAACGCAGCGATCTCCCAAGCCCCAAACATTTTAAATATTGTATATATTCCTTTATACCATAATCATGCCATGCTTAGGTGTTCCTCTGTATGTGCTATGTATGTATAAATGAAAAATGTCAATTCTGGTCGGGCTTCAGGGTATATTATAGTCGGACACTCCCGACTAGAGCACTCGTACTTGAAGAGTATTTTGGTTTTGTGCAATGTCCGCCTTCTCCATCTTATTTGTTTATCTGCAACGCTCTAACTTATTTCATAGATTTTTTGGCTTGATATCGGAGTTTATTTGTATATAAATAAAAAATAAAATATACAAATAATATAATATATAATATAAAATTAAATAATAAAATATTAGGTTGTCAAAAAAACATTTTAAAATATTCAGCAAAAAGCTATTTATTCCTATCAATGAACATAAAATCCGTTTAATCGCTATATTCGCATATAAAATTTAGTTTTGCTCCACACACTCTGTCATTCATCTTAAGTGTTCCATAAAAACTCCACAAATGAACACAAAACACATTATTGCCCGCAGAGCTTGGTTCATTTTTTTCCCAATTGAAATAAGGAGCTTTACGGCCCGTGGTCTGTGAGATGTATACACCTTCTTCACTGAGATCCGATATATCAATCCAATAATCATGAGCTTTGTTTAGTTTGCTTGATACTCCTGTTCACTTTGAATACTAGCCAAATGGCCACCAAGCTCTTGGCACCTATGTCCAGCAGCAAACCAATTCATCTTAAGTTCATCTTCGATGTAATAATATTTTAATCCTATCTTCTTGAAGTGGATTAGTTGATTTTTGAATATTTTACAGAGATAATAGGCAGGAATGACCGATGAAGAGATACGGCCTATGATAAGACTGCTATGTTCTAGAATATATGATTTTTTGCTCTGTTCAAAAGTTCTGTAATATTTAAAAAGTTGGAAATAATTAAGTAATTACAATATATTCGCTGAGTAATCCAGTTGGATGATGGACGTGAACAAATATAAATGGTACTGGTTTGACTGGCATATTGATTTAATCGAAATTAGGAGAGTTGAAATTCGCAGTTAATTGTCGTGAATCAGCATTTATGAAATAAACATTAAATGAATATTCAAATAGCTGTTAAAGCAGCGAAAGCGATGAATTGAGTTCCGTGCAAATGTCACCTATCGATAATAAGTCGCCGATACTTTCGATGCGTATCGATAGTTGCGCATTCACTCAAGACAGAACACGTATGTGTAGATATGTGCGTGCGCCAAAAGGGGCAATGAAAAATTAAAGTTTAAGTTATGTTGCTTCTCAGCAGCACAATTACACCATTTGCTGCTTAACATACGTGAGTGAGTGGCAATTTCATAACTAAACTGATTATTGCAACTCGACGATCCATTTGCAGGTTATGTGCGGGCACCGCAGCAGCAACAACACGGCAACACAGCAAGCAACAGGAGCACCGTTGCCCGGCACCTCAACAACACGACTTAAGCATAAATATAAATCAACAACAATTACCATTCCAAACGAACCAAAATGATGATGCAAATTGTATGCCAATTGCTTGGCCGTCTCCTGCTCATATGCATTGCCGCCTACGATCTGCTGCAACAGCTCTGGCTGCGATTACATGCCCTCGCTAGCAGGTCATATGACTACTGGCAATGTGATCAGCGGGCGTTGCTCGATGGGTCGCTGCGCGAACTGCAAAAGTTGCCGCAACACCTGGTGTTGGTTGTTGGCCCCGACGATTGTTATGTGGATGTGGTGCTGCTTAAACGCATTTTCAGCTACGCTCACATTGTTGGCATACCCTATTTAAGTGTCTACGATACGCGCACCCATGCCAATGGCTATGTGGATCTATCGCTCTTCTGTCAGCTCAACGAAAAGGCCGATCGATGCTACCGCTGGCCGACACAGCAACTTCAATCGAATGGCTATAAAACTACTCCAAATGGCACTACCAATGGCTATGCCAGCAAAGGTGCGCATCATGCCCAACTACAGGTGAGTTTTGGTGGGCGTAAGTTAAGGTGTGGCATTGGCTTGCACTGCTATCAATATATGTAGCTAGATAATTTCACTTTTATCTAGTATTTCCATGAAAAAAAAACACACATTCTAATCAGCTCTGTGTATTTTCGAACTTCCGTATTTCTTATCTGTGGAAATGTGTGTGTTTATTGCAGGTCTATCAAATCAGTAGAGCCGATGGCCATGCGCTAATTGCCGATGTCTGCCGCGAGCTGTATGAAAGTCGCCAAACCGCCCAGGTGCAAGCGTTGCTGGAGGAGCGCCAAGCGCTAACCAATGGCATCAGTGGCATGCTAAATAAGCGGCTGGGCCTCGCCGTGCCGGAGCCAGAGCTGGGCATTGTCTTCTCCAGGCAGACGTGCACCTATGGTCTGCTGCCGTGGCATGTACGCTTCACCGAGTTCCATACGCATCGCAGCGGCAGCTACTTCAATGCCAAGTCCTTTGCCCAGGTGCTATACAAATATGCGCGCTGCGAGCAGCGTTGGGGAAAATAATCATGTTAATTCTTATGTCCTAAATAAGTTACTTTATAATATTATATAAATATATATATATATATATATTGTGTATGTATATTAGATTAAGTTATCGCACCTGCATATTGTAAAAAAAAAACAATCGCTGCAAAAGTTAAGCAAAAAAGTGATGTATATATAGTATATACAGTTGTGGTCAGAGAAATAGTAGTGTGAGTGAAATTTGTAATAATATTTTGAATATATTGATTGGGTCGTTCACTAAGTAATTTCGTAATTCACTAAGTAATATATTTAAAATATATATGTACATTGGAATAACCATTTCAAATAGTTTTCAAAATTTCAGTCGCACTACTATTTTCCTGATCACAGTTGTATATATCCTATATACATATATGTACATATATATGCATATAATGTATACATAAATATTTGCAATTGTTTGTTATTCATAAACGAAATGTATTTGCAGAGGATTTACACATGAATCATGTTAATTTGAGTTTTGGCATAAATATTTTATGTACTTTAATTGTAGGTTCGTTTACTTAGACGCTAGTGTTAGGCTTTTATTGTATATGTATTTTGTTTGCCATTGGCTCTTCCTTCCTTCGTTACTTGCGCTCGGACTGAGCGTGTCGCTTGGACAACAGATTCACATCGGTCAGATACTTATTCTTCTCAATGTTTTGCGTTCCCGAGCTGTTGGGCATGCGCTCGTGTATCAATTGAAAGGAGTTGCGCAAGTCCATCAAGGAGTCGGCCAGACCCTTCTTGATGTTGGCAAACTCACTGGACATTAGCGACAGCTTGCCCAGCAGATAATTCAGATTGTCATCCATGTCGATCATGTGCTTCTTGGTCTCCTCCACCTTGCTGCTCAGTCCCATCATGGTGCTAAACGTGCTGTTCACATAGCCATCGTGACCCGCCTGCATCAGGCCCAACATCTCACGGCTCTGGCCAATTTCGGTGCTCATGATCTCGATGCGATGCCACACCTGCGACAGAGCTGTATCCAGCAGTCCACTGATATTGCGATTGGTCTGCTCCTGTGTGTCCAGCAGCGTATCGTTCAGTTCGTTAAAGCGTGCCTTCACCAGGCCCGTCAGCTCGGCCACCTGCTGCTCCAGCAGCAGGCTCACCTTCTGCACGATTTGCAGCGTGCCAAACTCAACCTTGCGCTGCGTGTCCAGCACCACCTCCGAGTTGGTCATCATGATATTGTTGAACTTGCCCAGCGTATCGAAGCCATCGTTCAATTTACTGTGGCTGGCATTGATGCCCTTGTAGAGCTGATTGAGCAGGATAAGGTCGCCCGACACTTGCTTCAGATTACCCTGTATGTTCGCCTCCGTCTGTTGCAGTTGCTCCGTGCTCTGACGCAGTGCTGGATATGAGAATAGGTAAGATGCAAAATATGTATATGGCTTAAAGCGGAACTCTTTCCACTCACCTGTTTGCTGACCCAACAGCGACTCGGTCTTGAGTGCCGCCAGCGCATTGAGCGTCTCATTGTTGAGCTCCTGCATATAGACGCGATCCTGCTCGTTGAGACCCAGGGCAACGGGTGGCGCCGGCGGCGCTGTGGCGTTACGCAGCTCAGCCACTTGACTGCTCAACTGACCCAGACGCACCATAAGCTGCTGCTCGAGCTCATCATTCTTGGGCGGAGCCACAGTGGTGACGGCTGCGGCGGCGCTGTGCTGCTGCAGCTTAACCTCGATCTGGCTTAGCAGCTCTTCGGACTTGGGCATGCGCTCAAAGCCCTGTTGGGTCTGCTGGGCGGTCTGTTTGCTGCTGTCCAGCAGCTGGGCCACACTCGAACTGAGTTGCTTGAGCTCGTCGAGCAGCTGCTTATTGATTTGCTGTTGCTCCTTCACAAACTCATTGGGCATGGCTGCAACTGGTGGCGCAATCGCCTTGAGTGCACCTGGTGGATTCTTAAAGCATTCATCATTCTCTCGCATCCATTTGAACATATGCTCCATGGCCCGATTGAGCTTATCCGTTTCGGAATTATACTTCTCCTCTTGCTACAACAACAACAACAACAAGAGGCAACTATGTCGGCTGTCGGTTATAATGGCTTGAGCATCTGTTTACTTACTGCGATCAGCATGGTCTCTATCTGACTGACACGCTCGTCCAGTCGTCCAAATATACCGTTCATCGGCTCCAGGCTTCTCTGACCCTTTTGCAGTGCCTGCATCGCCTTCTTCAGCAGCTCGCCCAGTGCACGCTCCCGATGCTCATGGCGCTCCAGCTTGTTATCCAGCTGATTGTACGAATAGATCAGAGATTTTAAAGTTCCACTTATGTCTTCATTGCTGAAATGAGAACGAAACAAGGTATTGAAACAAGGTATATGGCAATTAAAAACAATTATCTTATAGGGAGACCTCGAGGACTATGTAACATAAAAGTTCCTAAGCTTATTAAAATAAAGTCTAAATTTATTTAAGCATTTCTGATATTGTGAAGTATTGAAAAGAATTTGGAGTACATCTTGTATAATTACATCTAAATAACTTTTAATTTAGTTTGACTATCGAAAATTCGGAATAATATTTTAATGTCATATTTAAAAAATATCAATAAAATTATGTGATTAATCTCAAAAACGTTTTGAAACTTTTAAAAAGTTTTCAGAAAAAAGTTTTTAAAAAATAAATAAAATTTTGGAGTACATCTGGAAATAAAATTCAAAAGTAAAAATGTAACTCGAAATATGAAACTCAATTTTATTTTTATTTGACAATTATTTTTTCGTTTAAAATACTTTCCGATTGTAAGCTGAGAAGCAAAAAATTCTCGCGTCAATCATGGGGAAAACATAGGCCGCTTTTATGGCCCGGCATCGTCATCGACAGCTGTAAATGCTGATGGGACTGGGACTGGGACTGGGACTGGGAATGGGCCTGGGCCTGGGCGCAGTCTGCAGTCATCATAAATGACTTGTAAAGATCGAGATCAATTCTCATAAACATACACGGCCCACCCTGCCTGCTAATAATCTACAACTCGCCGCTGTCTCAGGGTCAGAAACCCTTTTAGATGCGTTGCATATTGTGCGTCTGTGTGTGTGAAATGCATTTATGCTGATAGATATGCAGAGCAGCAAGAGCTGTAAGTGCCATGCGCCCCGATAGACAACATATGTGCAGCAAGTTTCCCTGTCGCTGCCCATTCCCATTGCGCTTTCCCATTCCATTCCGCAGGCCATTTGCATGAAGTGTGGGCCAAAAATAAATAAACAAACAGCCGGAACAGACAGACAGAGCCACATCTCTATCTCTCTCGCTGTTTCTTTGAAGGCAATAGTCATTAGTTTTGGGGGGACTGAGGCTGCTGCTGCTGCATGCAGAAGGCGTTGCCCTATGCCTAAGCATATGGCATGCGGGGCTGGGTCTCTGGCATTAGACATTGGGTGTTGTGTTTACATCCGAGAATTGTGAACGTCCTGGCGCCGCACTTGATCTCTACCACATTTCGCAAAGAAACATTTCAATTTCAGTTTTCAAAGTGCGTGCGAGTGTTTGACATGTGTCAAAGTGATTTCAGTTTGAATGAGACGACGCGTCGTTCAATTGAGATAGAAAAACTGAAGAGCTCGAAGAAAAACATATTCCTAAATGTTGCAATATCAAATTGCTTATCGATATATGTGTGTCTTACTGAAGATGTCTTTTCGTATTTATTAGGAATGAAAGTTTTGAAATTTTAATGCAGCTTCTGAGAACTCCTTTAATGTTACGAATATTTAATAATAAAATTTAATGAAGAACAATTTTTAAATTGTATATAAAATACTAAAGAAAAAGCTTTGCATAAAAACTTCAAATAGTTGAAATTTGTTGTGTAAAATGAAACTTAAAAAACTGGATTAGATGCTGAGAGCCTCCAGCAAACTATCGTATAACAGCAAAGCCATCATCTACAAAGCTATAGTAGTGCCTACCTTTCTATATGGAATGCCTTTATGGGGATCTGCAGCACGGGCTATATCTATCTATAAACAAAATCCAAATTTTACAGAATAAAGCACTGCGAAGATGGACTGGAGCAAATTGGTTTGTGAGTAACTCAGTGCTACACAGGGATCTGGAAATTCCTACAATCGCAGAATTGATTGGGAGACACAGTTCTAGATACGCGGAAAGACTTGCTGCGCATCCAAATCAACTAGCAGCTAATCTAGCCAACGACAATAACAGGCGAAGACTAAAAAGACTACACCCTTTGGATCGTCGGGTGATCTGATCTCTGCGTATAATATTATTATTAATTATATTAATTATTATTATAATTATATATTTATATATTTCTACTTATACCAAAAAAATTGATTTGTTAGATTTTTTTGTTTAAAATCCTGATAAAATAGGATATTTGTCTTATGGAGCACACATATATGTACTTGTATATAACCTATATATATATATAATCTGTATATATACATGATCGTGTGCTAATTGAAATAACTTTGGAGATTCAGTACTTACGTGACGGGTGATGCTGTGGCCTGCAACGGCCATAGGCTGAGACCAATTAGAGCTAGAAATACTAAAGCAATTGATGGATGCTGAGCAGTTGCCATTTTTCGATCCCCAATTAGCTGCAGCTATGCAAATCCGAATTGGGTTGAAGTGCGTGATCTGAGTAAATTGAAAAGGAAAAGAGTATAAAACATATATATAAATATATCTATTTAGTAAATATGCAGATAATCAAACTTAAATATGCATTTTTAGTTTGCATGAAAATGCATCAAGAATGCATTCGTTTATTGAACAATTTTTGCAGCTATAAACAAGGCGAATTGTTTAAACAATACAGCATGCAGCGCGCCAATTAATTCCTTGTTGCAATCGCATTGTTTATAATAAAAATCTGTAGCTCTGCATATAGAACGCCATAAAATTTGCCAAGCATATGACGCAGATCTTTCATGCCATGCGCCTGGACGGTAGTCAAATGCAAGCAGGAAATTGGGTCAGAAATATGTAAGTGAAATGATTAAATGAGCACGATCTGGAAATTTTATAAATATACAATATAAATACAAGCACATATATATATATATTGATGTATATAGTATATGCCCATATCAATTTGTTTAAGTCTTTGCCTTAAAATAAAAAAAAAATCATATGTCCTTATCGCATTTACGAATTGGGTTAAAGGTTGATAAATTGTGAATGCTAAGATAGAACACTTTAGTATATATTATATATTAAATTAAGTACATGTGTTAGGCAATGTTATTGAATTCAAAATGTATTAACTACAATATACATATATATAAATAATAAATAGGAAAACTCTTATAAATACACACTTGTTTCAATTGGAGAGAGTCGCTCGCTCTGCAGTCTCAAACTCAAACACACTCAAACACTGCACTGGAAATTGAACTAGAATTTGTACTATTTGCTGGAGCTGACAACGTCCTCACTGCCCGAGCAGCGCACACTGAATGAGTGTATAAGATGCTGGCGCCTGGCCCATACGACGAGTTCGGCCTGATAATTGTGTTGCCTCGGCGCCGATGCTGGTGGGTTGGAGAGAGGCTGTGTGCGAGTGTAGATCGTGCTCAGATGTTTCTAATTAAATGTAATTAAAAGAGCGCTCAGTGACAGCGAAGAGCATCAAGTTGCGTTTATAGCTTCCCGCATCCTACGTCTAACTGCCAGCGTAGCCATAGGAAGTGCAATTGAATCAAAATTCAATTTGTTTTAATACAAAACTATTCAATGCATATCAATCAAAAGGCTGATTAATTTGCAGCAGCGGCAAAGCTCAAGCCAATCAAATTCTAATAAATATGCATTTCATGTATTTGTATGACTGCTCGCATATGCAGTGCAATGTGCAAAAATATTTATTTGAATATATGTGTTTTGGCGCCATTTTATAAATGCAATTCACTCTGCAAGTGAGTAACATATACTAATCGACATTGTTATCGATAGCTGTGCAACTTGAACTCGATGTTTACAGTACAGCGATAGTGGCGATATCGATACACGACTATCAGCTGTTTGCCGGCTTTTGTTTATATTGCCAATCAAACAGATTCATTACTAAGTAAAATGCCAACAATAATTGCTTTGGACACATCGCTGTCGATGATACGCCCAGTGCCAGGGCGCAACGACCACACATACCAATCGCTGGCCCTAAAGGGCATCCAACACCTGCTGGACAACCTGACCGCCTCGGGAAAACTCGAACATGTCGCTCTGGTGCTGTACACCACAGTTTGTGAGCTGAAAGTGGATTTTACGCGCGACTACGACCAGATCCGGCAGGCCATCAAGAAAATTGAGCCCCTGGACAAGGCATGTCTGATGACCATGCTGAAGACCTGCGTCAGCCTCATGGCCACATGGGGCACACAGAACTTGCTGCAGCTGGTGGTGTTTACGGACTGCGGGCCGGGCTTTGGCAGCACCTCGATCAGCGGCTTCCTGGACGCATATGCGGGCAAAGCAGCCGAACCCGAATACGCCTGGCTCAAGGCACTGGCCACCTACAATCTCAACTTCATCTGCCTGGGCGTGCATGCGGATCTGTACTTCACGCGCGGCCTGGCACTGCATCAACAGCTGCTAGATGCAGCGGCCCTCAAGGGCCAACTGTTCATGCCGAAGCCGGTGAAGAGTGTGGAAACGGCAGACACCGCAGCTGGCTGCAGCCACAAGAGCGAACTGGGCCGCACCGCCCTGTTCGAGCTGATCGAGCGGCTCTGCGACAGCAGCTACAAGTCGACGGAGCTCACGCTGAAGTGCGGCCACTACTTCCGCATGGAGGGCCAAGTGCTGCTCTGGCCTCCACCGATGCCGTACGAGCAGAGTGCACCCTATGGCGGTGAGCCCACCATTCGGCACATCGATCAGCGCATCGATGTGTGCGGCTTCCTGGCCCTCTCGGACATCGGCTCACCGGCCACACTGAGTCGCCACTGGGTGCTGGCCAAGGTGGAGCGAGAGAAGCCCACTCGGCGCTCCGGTGGCCTGGCCGCCGTTGCCAAGCCGCCCAAGCTGACGCTGGACACCAGCAATCCGCACTATGAGCTGGAGAAACTGGAGCAGGACATACGCGACTTCTACATGAAGGACACCAAGGAGGCCGAGGAGAGCGGCGACGATGCCGACGTCAGTGTGGTGCTCAAGCACAACGCCACGCCCCAGGCGGACCAGCAAAAGGATAATCTCTGCGTGCTGCTGCATGGCGCCCTTAAGCTGGAGAACATGGCCGCGCTGGTGCTGCTGGGCGAGCAGTGGTATGGCTTCATGTATGCCTACACCGACCTCAAGAAGAAGTCCAACTTCATGCTCAACATACTGCCGCCGGGCGCCCATGTGATACCCTGGCTGGGTGACCTGGAGTTGCTCGGCTTTCCCACGGATTTGGCGCCCGGCGAGACGGCCAGCTTCCCAGTGCGTGCCGAGCGGCGCTCGTACTCGCAGAGCAGCGTCGTCTGGATACGACAGGCCAGCCTGCAGTCCGACGTGCAGAAGGTGCTGCGTCATGCCAAGAAAATGCCCGACAAGACGCAGCATTTCTACAAGGAACTGAATCGCATACGGCGCGCGGCTCTGGCTCTTGGCTTTGTGGAGCTGCTGGAGGCATTGGCACTGCTGCTGGAGAAGGAAACCACGCAGCTCACATTGAATGGCGTCAGCACCGAGTGCACCTTGCAGCTGCAGCATGCGGCCACAGAGCTGCGCAAGACGTCGAATCGCGACATCAAGTCAACAATTGTGCCGTTGCAGAAGGCAGCGGCTGCTGACACCACAACGGCGCCGGCGCCCGCACAAGGCGGCTACTTGTATTAGAATTTAGCTTAACTCTTTTAATATTAATTACAAATTTGTCAAAAACATCAAATTCTTTTCGCTTTACTATGTAACGGTTGTTTATCCAGTTTGTCATTTTACAGCACTGTCGTGGCGATGTTATCAACCTATCGATAGGCAACAGTTTATATGCGACTGGCAAATTTATCAAAAAAATTAATTTGTCTATGCTTTCATTGTTTTTGCTTTATTATGTTGATTGAAGTAACGGCTGTTTATGCAGTTTGTCATTTTACAGCACTGTGGCAATACACCGCTTCTTATCGATCTATCGATTGGCCACAGTTTATATGCGCTAACTGTGCTATTGTGAATGACTTGATTTTAAAATATACAATTAAAGCTAACTACTTAAAAACATTTTCAATTATATATTGCTATTAATATTTTCAAATGTACACAAATATATGTACTTTTCATATTTGTTTTATATACTGTATTTAACACTAGTTTTTATTTCTGTTAGCAGAAGTAACGACTATTATATTGTTTGTCATTTTACAGCACTAATCGTTATCGATTCATCTCACATTGTTTATTGTTTTTCATTAGCAGCGAAGCAATGGGCGGCCCTGAATTACCAACAGATCCTGGAGAGGAGCACAATTTCCAAGCGCCAGCAATTGAGCATCCACACATTAACGAACAAAGCGATGACAGTGCCGAGTCGGATGCGTATGATGGCTACCAGCCGCTTGCCACCGACGCTGACGAAGCCAGCGCAATGCCCAGGGAGTCGTCCACTGCTCCAGAGACAGCCGATGAGGACGTTGACTTGATGACGGCGGAGGTGACGCACGGTGATCCCAATATGCCAGCCATTGAAAGTGCCGATGCGGAAATCGAGCGCCAAGTCTGGAACGAGCCGCGACCGCAGGAGCTGCAAATGGAACTGGACAAGACGCGCACAGAGCAGGTAGATGGCGGCAGCATGAAGCGAGCACTAAGAGAGCCTTAACCATGATTTCCCCATAGATACTCAAGGCCATGTCCAAGATAACATTGCCCAATATCACAGTGCCGGACTGGGCCAAAGGCGTGCCCGAGGAGCGCTGGAAGCACGAGTTGCTGGAGCGCATCCAAACACGCAGAGCAGCGCCTGGAACGGAAGCAGCTGCTGGACAGCCGATTAATACATTCCATGCCCATAAATAAATATAGTTTTGTGTATCAGCTAAGTATTTATTGAATTTGACGCCCGAATATATATAAAAATTAAAAAATAAATGCGCGCAACGCTCCAGATCCTAGAAAGCGGCTAGTAGCGCCTGTCCCACCAGATTGACCTTGGCGAAGTTCTCGTCTTGAGGTGTGTTCGTCAGCTCACGCAACTTGTCCATCACATAGTCGACGGAGACGACTTGGGCGATGATCTCCTGGCGGCAGGGCGTCGTAGTGAGATTGCCCAGGGCCTGCATGCAGCGATACCAGGCCTCCAGATCCTTGGCCCACTTGAGCAGCTCCAGTATGCCCGACGCGGCTACCTGGCAGACATCCAGCTGAGCCACGCCCACTGTCTGCGATATGGTCAGATTCAAGTGGAACGTGGCAATCGCGATTTGCAAATTGGCGCTGCCCGCGCGTATGCAGCTAACGAGCTCCACAATCTGAGGCAGTTGCTCTTCGAGCTGCTGGCGACCCGCTCGATGGGTCAAGGCGTTGGCCAGGCAGCGACAAACCATCAGTTGATTGGCCGCCGCGCCGCCCAGCTGCGGCAAGACGCTGTCCAAGAAACTGTGGCTCCTGTGGAGCAGACTGAAGATGGCCTCGTGACGCACGGCCAGACGCACGACGTCCAGCACTGGGAAGAGCATGTCCACGGGCCACTTGAGCAACAGAAGCAGTGCCTCCAATGCCGTCGGATCCACCTCGGGCGACTTATCCGTCAGTCGTATGACCGCCAGCAACAGCTCGTCGCCCACTTTGCCATCGCTGCTGGTCAGCTTATGGTTGAACTCTCTGGGAAGGGAGGAAGAGATCAGCATTTGTCCTAGGACTAGAATTTCTTACACGCTCTTACCTCATCTTCTCCAGCACCTTGTGGGCATCGCAGGTGTCGAAGCTGCGATAGGTGCTCACTGGGAAGTGCTTGTCGGGGACATCGCTGTTGGCTTGCGTGTGGGCAGCGCTGGTCGTGGAGTAGCTGGAGGCGCCAGTGAAAGGATCCATGTTGCCGGCGCCGCGCACATTGCTGCTGCTGGAGCCGGGCACATAGCGTGAGCCGCCCGTGAAGGGATCCTGATAGCCACTGTCAAGGCAGAGGAAATTGTTATGCTTGGAATGAAGAGGAGATTCAATGGATACGTACGCTGTGGTCTGCGTGGGTACGGCGCCTGCAGCTTCCGAGTTCTTGACTATGAAATTGGCCACTTGGTCAAGGTATGCCTGGGGCAGATTGTTGCGATGGATGAACTGCTGGGCCGCCTGCCAGGGATCCTCGCCGCGATTGTAGGGCAACTTGATGGGTGGCTCCGTATCGGAGATGTCCACATTGAACACATAGTCGTACTCCTTGCCTTCGTGCAGCTTCTTGCCGGAGGTGGCCTGGGTGCCGCCCGTGGCGCCGGTCACGTCGCCCACCAGCGACCACTTGCCCAGCTCCCAGGCGTAACACTTCACCGATCCATCCACATGGCGCACCATTTTCGTTTGGCCCTCGCGCGTTCCATCCGACAGCAGAGCCTCGGGCCCGGGCAAGCTGGGAGCAGGGCAAAGAATTAGTTTCTGGGTTTAGCCTGGGCTACCAGCACTTACTCTGTCTTCTTGACACCGCCAATGTCCTCGCTGAGCTGGGACTTGTGCGTGGTCACCGCCAGCTCAAAGCTGGCGCGCAGACTGGCGTTCGCCTGGCGCGCTGGCTCCTGGCTAAAGACGCGCACAACGCCGTCGCTGCAGCCGGTGACAATGTCACCGTTGCGCAGACAGGCCACAGACCACACGGAAATCGCGGGATGCACAATGGGTTCACCCAGCTGGTCGCCCGTGATCACGTTCCACATGCGCAGCGTGCTGTCCTCGCCGCAGGAGACGACAATGTGTTCGCCCAGGGCCTGATTGCGAGCCAGCGCATAGATGTAGTTGGTATGGCCGTTCAGCTCACGCACACATTCGCCATCCTCGTTCCAGAACCGGAGCACAGCGTCGTTGCCGCACGAGAGCAGGGAGTTGGCGGGCAGTGGGACGAGGCTGCGCACGCAGTCCGTGTGACCCTTGAGCAGACGCAGCTTCTCGCCTTGGGCATTCCAGTAGTAGATGCATTTGTCGGCGCCGCCTGTGATGTAGCGCTGCTGTGTGGAGGCTGTGGCCACGGCCCAGACGGCCGCCTCGTGCCCCTCCAGCGTCACGAATGTCACGTCGCCCGTTTCGCTGATGAGCCAGACGCGTGCCGTTTTGTCCCAGCTGCCGCTGATGATGCTGCGCGGCTGGAGGCCAGCGGCCAGGGCGCAAACAGTCGAGCCGTGGCCCTTCAGCGTGATCAGCGGCACAAATCCGTCGTGCTGATAGATACAAATGGTGGCATCATTGCTGGCCGTGCAGATCCACTGCTCGGGCTCCAGGTAACAGATGTAGGATATGAAGTTCTTGTGGTCCTGCAGTGTGACACTCTCCATGTAGTCGTTGCTGCAATTGCAATATTAAAATCGAGCTGGAAGCCCATAAATTTCTTTGTCTTGTTACGCACCCGATCGGCTTCCACAGTTTGGTGCTTTTGTCGCGTGAACCGGATAGAATGAGTTGGCCAGTGCCGCCTGGTGCATTGCCGCCGGCAGCGACTGCACGCACATCCAAGCTGTGGCCCAACAGCTCGCTGCTAATCTTGTAATGATCCAAAGTCGGTTCCATTTTTGCACTGCGACTGACTTTGCTCTTTTTTTGTCGGCGTTTTTTTGCGAATAATATTTGATGTAGTGGTGGGAGTAACTAGCTATCGATAACACTTAACAGTGCGCCGGCATTAACAGTCTACTTTGAGCTTAGTATGCAGTGCAGAAACCCTAAAAGCAATTGAGCTAATTTTAAAAAAAATTGATTTGAATAATAATTTAACTGATAATATTTGGTATTTCATAAGCAACTTCATTAAATTAGAAAAGATAAATTATGCCTTGCTTACATTTTGCTGTATAGCTGCTACTGTTAGTCATTATTTTATGCACAGTGTTAAATGACTCAGCAGGTTACGCTTTGTGACGTCACATTCTCAACTTTTTCATACAAGTTGATGTCTGCGCGCACACCAATTTCCGCAAATGTGACGTTACACTGCCAAGTTAACAGACCACTGTTATGTTAACAGACTGCTTTGCATAACCTAAGCGTGTTTTATACCATAGCAACAGTGCTGGCTATTTAGCTATTTTCCCGTCAGCTCTGGTGGTTCAGATAGTTAACGGCAATTATAGCTATTTTAAATTATGGAATGTCTTAGATTAAGCGCGAAATTTAATGTTTTATAAGCAATATTTATACCAAGAGATGGGCAGGTCATCAAAGTCCGCAATTATTAAATTTCAAATGATTTTACAGTTGACAAAAAAAAAAATGCACTCAATATCTTTGTTTAGCTATTTCTGGCCTTTTTTGACCATGCCTTTAGCTACTTTTTTGCTATGTTAACATTAACATTTTGTTCGATAGGTACTGCTGAGCAGCATACCATCCCTATTACATTTGTGTATTTGCTCTGTTGACGTTAACATGCCGCAGTTTTACATAAAGCGGAATAAAACAAATTAAACTTATAATACAAACAAAATATTAAAATAATATATAATTAGACAGTTTTAATTGTTGTTTAACATGGCCTGCGCAACTGTTCGCGTGCCTGTAAAGCGCTTTGGCCTGCTGCCCCGGCTCTGCCCACCCAGTCGCCAATTTGCAGCAACAGCTCCCAGCTGCGAGCCACAAGATCTGCCGCCGCCGCCGCCGCCATCAGCGAAGCTTTCCATGAAGATGAGCGGCTGGCAGCTGCACAACTATGGCGGCATCGAGGAGCTGCAGCTGTCCGACAAGCTGAAGCTACCGCAAATCCGCAGCTCCGACGAGTGCCTGGTGCGGGTGCGCACCACAGCCGTGAATCCCATTGACCTGGCCATGCTCGCTGGCTACGGATCGACGCTGCTCAATCAGTTCCGTTGCCAGGCCAACGACGACATCGAATTCCCCCTGACGCTGGGCCGCGAATTCTGTGGCGAGCTGGTCCACAAGGGCATGGGCGTTCGCCACGAGCAGCTGAAGCTGGGGAGTCGGGTGTGGGGCGTGGTGCCCATACCAAGTAGCACTGGAGCACATGCTGAGTATGTGGTGGTGCCCGCATCCTGTGTAAGTTGTCGCTGCATTTCTTGAGTGGATCATGCTGAGTGAGTCTCTTCCAGCTGGCGCCCGCGCCAAAGGAACTGGATGACAGCGAGGCGAGCAGCGTGCTCTATGCCGGCCTGACCGCCTGGTCGGGCATGTATATAACCGGCGGGCTGGGCGGTCCATGTGGTGCCGCCACCTCGGCTGGCGGTGGTGCCAACAAACGCGTCCTGGTGCTCGGCGGAAGCGGCAGCGTCGGCTCACTGGCCATACAAATGCTGAAGTCGCAAGGCGCCCAAGTGCTGGCCACTTGCAGTGGGAATGCTGTGGAGATGGTGCGTCAGCTGGGCGCCGACTGCGTGGTGGACTACACCAAGCCCGAGGCCATGGAGCAGCTGTGCAGCTATGCGCCCTACGACATTGTGCTGGACTGTGCCGGGCAAGGCGGACAGGCTGCTGCCGAATCCCCATACGATTTCCGGCAATTTATCACCTTTAGCTCTCCGCTCTTGGCCAACATTGATAGGAAGGGTCTGTGCTTGGGTGCGCTGCAGAACTTCTCGGATTTGGTGCAGACGAACGTGAGGACGGCCACGCAGCGTGGTGGAGTCGTTAAGTGGGGCTATTTCTATCCGGCGGCGCATGGCATTGAGTTTCTGAGCGGTCTAGTGGCGCGGGGCAAGGTGGGTTAAGACGTTTTCCTTTGCTGTGACTTAAATTTGAAATTCGATTATTTATTTACAGTTAATACCACAAATCGATAGCAGTTTTGATTTCAAGGATATGCCGAAGGCTTTCGAACGGCTAAAGTGCGGACATATGCGTGGTAAGATTGTGGTGAAGCTACAAGGTTGAGTAGTTACGGGTGATATTTTGTTAAATAATACAATAAAGTTATTAAATTCTTAAAAATTCCTTTTGTATTTCTGCAAAATTCGAATTGACATTGCTCAACAGTTTTGCAACAGTTTACCAACAAAACTATCGATAGTTTATGTGCAATCGATTGGCTGCGTTTAGTTTATCGGCCGGCCTACAGAGCCAATTGGTTAGCTGCCTGCAAATATTATATTTTCTTTTTTACAAGCGTAAATAAATTGATGCATGTAAACGCGGCGAAACTGTCAAATGTTAAACAAATGCTAATTCGAAACGGCATAGGTAAAAAAGCTGCAAAACTTGAAAATTACTTTGCAATGAAATGTTTTGTTTTTGTTTGTGATGTTCTACTAAAGCCGGTTGACTGTGTTAAGTGATTAATTATACGTAGTCAATACGCACTTTAATTAAAAACAACAGCAAACGTAAAATTAGAGTTGTTCTTCAACATTTATAAATTATAAATAAACAAGTACACATGCACCGCCGGCAAAAACAGAGAGCGCGTTTTTTGAGAGCGGCAGGAGAGCGAATTTGCCAGAGTTGTCAGCTGTTTCAAAGTGCTTTGTTGGTACCACACAAAAAAAAACGGACCCTGTATATGATATATTTTCCAGCTCAAAATTTAATTGCAAATGTGTCATATAAATTCCCCATATTTAAAATTAATTATCATGTATTTGGTACAATTAAATTTCAATTATATATTGTACCAATTATTATTCGCAAGGCGCACACTCGCACGCCCATCAAAGGTACGAAACTTTGGCAATGAAACGGCAACACATGGGCCTTCCATACAATTCGGCTGTTCGAGCTGGTGAAAGCCGAAGCTACGCACTGTCTCAGAGAGAGGGAGAGAGAGAGAGTAAGAGTGGGCGCACGAGAGAAACAATAACAAAGATGGTCCGAAACATGCTCATCAACATGCGCGAAGCGGCGCAACATGTGCCTAAACATTATTAGCCTTTGTGTTTGTTGGAATTGTGTGTGCATGTTGCTGAACAAATGTTGTTGGAATCGAAGAGTGTCGCCTGAAGGGAGATGAAGATTTTCGGGAAACGTGCTGCTCTCGGCTGCGTAGCAACATGTTGCCCAACATGTATCTGGTATCGAGCATGTGTGCTGCACTCAGTGCCGTTGTACTTTAGAAATGAAATGAAACTCCGGCTGAGTTGTTGTTACGTCGTCGAGAGAGTCGCGTGTTCATGTGTCGCGTTCGCGTTCGCGTTCTGATGTCCGTTGTTGCCACGGGCTTTGTCTGGTCGCAATGCATCAGCAGCAGCAGCAGCAGTTCTGACTGACTGACTGACAACAGATAAACAAATCGGCAAGCCGCGAACTGTGTCTCAAAAGTGCGTGTCGTTCATTTAAACGGTAAATGCTAGTCCCGTTAATCAATTGCTTTAGTCAAAGCGTCGTGTTGTTCCGTTGCTTTTTGTGTGCATGTGCTTCTGAGTGTGTATGTATGTGTGTGTGTGTTTGTGTGTGTGACTGTGTTGCTAAACAATAATAATAAAGTAATCAATTGGCACATGAGCTACCGTAAATTGTGTTTAATTCGAATTACGCTAATATAAAATAAAAAATGCATTATATTAAGGAAAACGCAAGAATGAAAGCGGAAAGCGCAGAGCACAAAAGCGGCACAAACAAATAATAGAAACATTTTTTTGGATATCTTTTCCAGATATTTTTCATTGATTTTTCTACTGGCGCGCCACACACACCGCCACAGATAATGAGAGCGAGCGAGAGAGAGCACAACAGAGAGGGGGACAGGGAGAAAGAGTGAGAGAACGTTGCCATGCCGCCTAGTGTTTTGTGCACATTTTGGCATTGGAACACATTGTGGCACTGTGTGAGTGTGTGTGTGTGTGTGTGTGTGTGTGTGTGTGTGTGTGTGTGTGTGTGTGTGTGCGTGCGTGTTTGTGTGCGGATTATCCTTTTTTATATATTTTGTTTATTTTCAAGTGCCTGTTTCCATTTTGTTGCGCACATTTTGTGCTGTCCATTCGTTTCGCTGCATTTCATTCTCGCGGCGTTTCAATACAATCAGCATGTGTGTGTCTGTGTGTGTGTGTGTGTGTGAGAGTGCTGGCAGCTGCCCTATGTAAATTTCTCTCTCGTCGGCGTTCGCTCTTGCTGTCGTTTTACCCCCCTTGGTGGCAGAGTTTCATGTTTTCAACTCTGCTTTGCTCGCCCATTCGCATCGTAGCTGGCGCCGCTGTTGACGCTGGCGCCGCGCGCTCTCTCGCTTTCAGTCTTCGCCTCTCTCTCTTTCTCGCTCTCCCTTAGCACATCTTTCGCCTGGCGCTGGCTGCAGTCGTTGTCCTTTGGCCGTGCGTTGCGCGTTGCCAACCAATTTGCCGTGTGTGTTGTCATTGTCATAATAAGAAAATTCCTGCTGTGGCTGTGGTCTTCGCGCAATTGTTTATGCGTCATTTCATCACACAATGTGAAACATTTTATTATCATCTTTTCAGTGTCCTGCCGCCGTTACGGCTAAATACGATCAAAGGAGCTAACAACAACAATAATAATAAAATAATAAAAAGAAGAGCAAAACAAAAAAAAAACACAAACTTGCAAAGAAAAAACTAAGAAATCGTCATGAGGCTATTGTATTGACAAATTATAAGTGTTGCATACTTTTCGCGTCGCGTGTTACTTATTTAATTATTCGGTTCGTCTACCCCGTACGTCTCCTAACCGTTAATAAATCTCTCCATCGCCTATCTCTATCATCTACGTGTGTGTGTGTGCTTGTGTATATTTTATACTGCTCTGTACATATGTACAATATTTGTCGTCATTATCACCATCATCATCATCATCATCATCGTTGTTGTTGTTGTTGTTGTTATTTACTCGGCATTCGTATAAAGTAAAAATATAAATAATTTGTGTTCTTCGGTGTTGTCTCGTGTAAGTGTCTATAATTTGTTTAACTACGACAAGCGATCGGCGAAAAGCAAGAGCAAAGGCAAAGGCAAAGGCAAAGGCAATCATAACATTTCTCGATATCCAATTTCGATATGGCAAATGTTCAATTGTGTGCGCATCAATTTGAATCTCAACTGCCCAAGCAATCGTCTACCCAATTCCAACTCCAACAACAACATCAAGTACAACTACAACAGCAACAGCAACAGCAACAAGCCGTTCAACAACAAGAAGAAGAGAAGGCTAGAAACGCCTAGCAGCTGAAAATTCTTCATTTTCAATTCCCAGACAACATAACTAATTTGGGAATTTCAAAAAAAGAAAAGAAAAAATTGATGAACACTTGAAAAGGTAAGTCGAAACTCTATTAGTAAAGCTAAACTAAAGCTAGGGAATACCTATTAAAATTAAAATAAAAAAATAATAAATAGAATTATAATAATAATGTTAAAATATTTATTTGTAAAATATAAATAATAAATTTCAAATTTTTATATGCATAATATAACTGAATTAATAATAAATATAAAATATTTATTTGAAATATTAAAATTGTACTAGATAAACGAACTATCCATTGGTTAAACTATTTAATAGTGAATGATTCATTATAAGTTTTTATTCCTTGTTTATCCTAATTGTTTTCAGAAGGACTTTTAAATTTTGCCAAACATTTTTTAAAGCTCAAAATATATTTCATTTTATTTTTTTAAATAAATATTGATTGCAATTAAATTAAATTAAATTTAAAATAAAATAATAATTGAAATTATATTTAATTTTTATTTCTTATTTTTATTTTTATATAAAAACCTTTCCTCTCACTTGATTCCATAATTTCCAAGTTTTTAGGAAAATTTCTATAAATGTTTCATGGTCAGAGATCTTGACTTTTAAATGATTCATTTCATTTATATTTATATTTAGACATTATACATAAATTTAAAGTTCGCCTCTTACGTTTCTTAAATTGTTATACCTATTTATTAAATTAAGAAGAATTTGTAAATGATTTCTTAAATAGCAAACTTGAACAAATTCGTCTTTTATGATTCCCTTTATAACTAATAACCCAATTAAATTATCATAACAATGAAAATATATATGTATATATGGGTATAAGAACAGATTCAACTGAATCGACAGTCAGATGACACGACGTTTTCCATTTAAAAGATTAAAAAAACAACAAAAATGTTGGCAGGCAGCGCTTCTCGGCGATATCTAAAATGCATTTGCATAGCGCAGCGATCAACTGTGAAATCAGTTAAGTAATTTAGACATAAAACCAATCAAAATCACATGCATAATAGATAAGAGATAAGCGAGGCAGCAGGTCGGCAATCCAATGATTGGAATCGCCCAAAAATTGTTGTTTTCCGCCTGCACCAACCGCTTGAGATACAGATACGCACTTGGGCTGCGACGGCTTCGAGTTGTATCTGCAGCTCTTAATGAGATCGCAGGCGGCGTTTGCTTTTGTTACCCACTGTGGCCGCAATGTGCGGGCAGCATGTTGTTGCCTTGTTTACTTTTCGAATGGAAAACGCACTGTTCGATAGCAGATGTGTGTGTGATACGAAACGCTGCTGCTTGTTGTTCTCGTTGTCGATGTCTGCAAAATGCATTTTGCTATTTTGGTTAACTACGCTGGGCTCTAGACAGCACGAACGTCCACTCTAATGAGGCAAATGCCGTCGTGCGTATCATGTGACACTAGGCAAATATCGAGACGACTTTCAGAGCCATTACCCAACTGGCTTTGCCTCTCTATCTCTATCTGTATCGCCATCTCGTATCAGCGCGTGTTTTCTTCTTTGTTTTTTTTTTTCTTTTTTTTTTTTGGTAAGGACACAACGTGCCGCAAATAAAGATAGCCTCTTACCATGCTCTTTGTGTTGTTGTACAACGCATTAGCGTTTGACGAAAAGAAAATCAGAAAGAAAGAAAAAAAGCGAAGATAGAAACCAAAGCTAGGCAAGGCAACATACACAATCAGGAGGACGTCAGCAGCAGAAAACATCACGTCCAGCGTCACATTTGAAATTCCAATATCCTGAATATCATCTGACTACGCAGTGGACACACACACGCTCACACTTGCGCCTCGCTCTTTGTCCAATTAATGAGGTTCCGTTGATAAAATGCACTTAAGTCTGTTTACAGATGATTAGGAACAATTCATGCAACGTGAATAAAACTTAAGGCACATAGCTCTATACATAAGCTGTTCTATGTGATTCTCAAATTGGTTATTCATATAACATTTGAAGTTTCGAAAAGTATGAACAACTTTATAAAAAAAAAATAAAAATTGTTTGTTTTATAATTTTACGAATTTATCCTTTTTAAAGATTCTAGACACATAGCAGACGATCTTGAGTTGTAAGAAATGTTATGTGAGAAATGTTAACAGAAATATAACAAAAATGTTAACAGAAATGTTAACATAAATGTTACTAGAAATGATACCAGAAATGTTAACAAATGTTATAAGTTTTTAAGCCTCGCATCAGGCAGACTTTGTGAGCAAAGCATAGATACTTTTTATAAAAACTTTAACTCTTTCCTACTCCATTGGGAAACCTTTATCTTCTGCATAAAGTTCAAGCATTGGGCTGATCAGTAAGTTACTGAGTCAGTGAGTGATTGTGATTAACTCATGTTTGTCATGCTGGTTTCCTTCTTATTATTATCTCAATATTTTTTATTTTAATTTTTTTGATAATTTCCCCATGTATGACTGGCTCGGGTCAATCCAATGTGCATTGTGCTATACCATTATCTGGCAAGTCTTTGGCGAAACATGGTAACAGTAAAAGCAACGAATGTTGTCGCCTGCAAGGCAGCTACTTCTCCTACTGGCTGCGTCTGGGCCTGGCTATGGCCAAGTGCGAGTATCTAAGCTATGTATCTAAGTATAACCAAAGAAGCCCGTATGTTTTGTATTATGTTACACAAATATTTAAGCTGCCTTAAGTAGATACAGCGAAACGCGTTTAAGATATACAAATAGAAGAGCATGAAAGAGAAGTAAAGAATGAAAAGCGAGGAAAAGCGCTGCAGCAACAACAACAACAGCGAAAGCAACTGAATGAAAAGTTACATTAAACTTGTGCCTTAGTCTCGTGTGTGTGTGTGCGGGTGCCCAGTAGGAGGCAAAAGTCGTGAAAGAAGTTATCACTACTCAAGATATATGTATGTATATATGCATACATACATATGTATGTGTATGTGCACATGCCTAGACTGGCTTTGGCCCGGGACTCAAGCGGGTCTTAGTTTTTATGTGCTATTTGTATAAGTTGTCGGGCGATGCTCTGTTTTTCTATTGATACGCATATCGTTTGCCATTTGTCAGCCACTCCCCCATACCCCACTCCACCCCACCATCTTAGTCGACACAATTTACTTCAATTCAATTTCTACGATTTCATCTTGGCAAAAAGTCGTTGGGCAAACGTTTGTTAGCCACTTGGCTGCAGCCTTTTCGACCAGCCTAGACAGTCGAAGGAGGTAAAGTTAAACGAAAAGTTGAAAATATTTAAAAGTAACGCAAGTGGGATGAACTAAGCGATACCCTGTAATTATTAACATTTATTTCAGCTTGCCTAACTTTGCTTTTGCCGCAGAATTGAACAATTTCACATTTGAATACTTCAAATTTTTCTTTTTGTTCAATACCATTTTTAACCTCATTTTATGCAGGGTATTTGGAGTGGCAAAACAGTCAACCTGCAGCCATGAGATACAGTTTGCTTTAGACAATTTCCATGCATTCTTATGCCTTATAAATTTCAATAAATTCATGAATTATTTTGCATGCTATTAGTAGCTATTTCGTTCTAGGCCTGTCTAGCTATCTATACTCCATGTTGCTGTTGCTGTTGTTGTTGCTCATGTTATAATCCCCACTAATACGCAGTACAGTTATTTGGAACTAAAATTTATAGGCAGCAGCAGAAGCAGCAAGAGCAATGAAAAAGAATCGATTGGATTTAGTCCGTCTGCCGCTCTCGTGGGCGTTTTTAATCAAGATACACGAGCCTCGACTCCGACTGCCACTGACTGTCCCACCGTTCTAAAATATTATTGTTATTTGCTTATGCAGTTCCACAGCTCTGCAGTTGTGTGCAGTCGGCACAGATAGCGCCACGTTCGAGCACAGGCTGCTCGGTAGGCACTAGTTTTGCAGAATTTATGTGCCTTAAACATTTATTTTTTTTTTTATTGCTTCTTATTTCAATTACCGAAATGGGTGTGCTCATTGTTGTATAGCAAGATACGATGCATCTGCTAAGGTGCAGCATATCAAATTGGCTTTCAATCTTAAAATTAATTCCATTTGGCTTGGCTGTATATATTGTCTTTATGCAATATTTAAGAGTTGTTTATTTAGGGTTTCTAGAATATATATTTGATATCATTTCAGATAAAAATACTTCCTTTCTTAATAATAAAGTTATTTTTAAGCAAAATTAACTATTGTTTGTTTAGCTTATGAGCCGTTAACTAAATAAAACCAAATCCAGATATTGGTAAAAATTGATCAACATTTACCTGAACAACTTGTGTGTGGCAGCTGGCGGCGCCTTCATTAGTTTAATTATAATCATTTTTACATGTCAGCGCAACGCAAATGCCAAAAATAAATAACAAAAGAGGACTTGGCAATAAAGCCAATGGCAAAATGGCCAACGGGCAGGCGATACTGAAATATATATATAAATATATATATATATATATATATATATATATATATATATTTGTGTTTGGCTCAACATCGGTGTTGACCAAATTAAGTTGCAAGTGGCTGACTGCCCAAAAATGATTGATTTAATGAGGCTATCATTGACACTCTGGACGGCCACACCCAGTCAGCCAGCCAACCCAGTCCACCAGCCAGATTAGGCAGCGATTCGAAATTAAAGGCAAGACCTTGAATTGTGGACATTTTTGTATGGCAGCGCGTGCCTGGAGTATCAAAGAGAAAGAGTGGAGAAGCTTTGAGAGTATAGAAAACAGAACTGAAATATAATTAGCTACGTAAATATATATACACATATTATTAATTTATAGGATAATTATTATATATGTAATAATAAGTATATGCCTTTTGGTGCTGCTGCTGTTAAGTTTGTTTGTATTTAGTTCAAAATTATACATATTCATTTAGTATTTACAATAAATATACTATTACTATACCATAGTATCATATAAATATAGTATCATGAAAATGACCTTTGAGCATATCATAAACATTGGGCACACGAACTTTTCTGATTGCCCACACAATTCCCAATTTCTATTTGCTGGCAGCTTTTGGTGAACTTTTCCATCCAGTTTATTATGCCATAAACAATTAGGCGAAAAAGTTGCTTGTCCTTGCGTGGCGAGAAACCATTAAATAGCACGCAAGTGGCAAGTGGCAAGTGGGCAAGGCTTAGAGGCCTGACAGTTCGTCCGCACCCGAGCAATATAAGCCACATTGATTCGAACCAAAAGTACAAAACAAATTGTGGATGTCTGTTCAAATGGAACAATAAACACTTTAGTATCATGTGCTATATCAAAGTTTTGTGTGTGTGTGTAAGGTGTGTAGGTAGAGGTTAACATGTGTTCAATGGGCCAGTGTACATAGAATTGGACAATCCTTCTTGTTCACAATTATATATAGATCGTACTATATCATATTATATGGTATTGCCTGAACTTAAGAGAGTAACTAAATCATTAACAGTTTTTTAATTAATTATTGTATTAATTAATTGGTTCAATTATTATAAATTTCAACTCTATTTGAATTTATAGTTCTCTTTTCTCTTCTCTAGATAATAACAAGAATTTTAATTTGATTGGTTATTAATTAACATAAAAAATAAAAAAATACTGAGATGCACAAATTAAATGTCTGAAAATTGTAGGGAATTGCTTTATTAATATCATTTTTATTTTTATTTTTATTTTTCAATGGAATTCACATAAATAAATTGTTATATCGCTCCGAACACAATATAAAAGAATAATTTCGTGCACCAAAATACTACAAAAAATTCTTTTGTTAAACCATTAAAATGCAGCATTTGCTTCGTTCTATTTGCACTGGTTTAATTCGAGTGAAAATACATTTTACACGGCTGATGCGATTATATCGTAAAAAGTGCGAATTATTTGAATGTCCGGTTACTATGCAAAGTATGCAGCCCCAAAAAAATTTGTGTGTGTGTGTATTTATAATTTGTTAAAAACATAATTTTTAATATCAATAAATAAAAAAAAAATGTGTAAAAATTTATATATATAATAAAATAATATCTAGAGAAAGTTGAATGGAACAAAAAATAAAACATGTAAGAATGGTGTAGTCGGTCGACTGTTTAATACTCGTTCATGGTTCAAAAACAGTTCATTCATTTGGGTAAATCTCTAGAGATAGTCTGCAGTAATTTAACTGTCAAATTTTGTAGCTCTACTTTTCGATCTGTACATCAGATTTTGCAGTTCTTGCTTTAAAACTGTGAAAAATACAGTTTTACTCGATATGCCAAGTTCCCAATGGGCGTAGATATATCCACTATATAGTTTCGAGTTCTCTACACCTGAAATTGAAATAATTTACCATGCCTCTGGAGGAAGTATCAGGAAAATCCTGGATATTAACGAGTACATGTTCCAAATTTCAAGTCTCTCGCTTCTATTGCGTCGAAATTGCTTGCGTTCAAATGGGCAGACTGACAGAAGGACGGACGGACGGACAGCAAGATGGATATTGCACAAAACTAATATACTTTTTTTCTCACTACGTGAACGAGTATAAAAAGAGCAAACACTGAATTTTTAATTGCTGGAAATTTGTGTTCCTCTGGTTTTAATGCATTGCTATTGCACTATATATATATATATATATATATATATATATATAAATATATATGTATGTATATACATACACATATGTATATACATATTTATATATTTACATCCGTTTTTTTCCGCGCTGCCATTCAAATTATTAACTGCTTTTCATTTGCGCGAATTTTTGTTTTTCTATTTGTTTCTTTTTCTTTAGTGAAATTCGTAGCATGCAAAATTTATACGTGCACGAAATATTGTATGAAATCTAAATTGTTCGTGTTGAAATCATTTGCCCTAAATGTACGTACATACATACAAACATACAAAAAATAAAAATAAAATATATATATATTATATATTTTTTTTCATTTACCAAATTCCGTGTGCTTGAAATTAGTAAAAAATCCACATTTTGAGGCTGAATGAAAAGCTTTATTTGCTTCATTTTTTTTGGGGTTGATTTTTTGGGTTCAATTTATAAAACCAAAGCAATTTGAGCTTGGAATTTGATTAAAGTTTTCAATATGATTTCGGCTTTAGGTAAATAATACATAAAATAAGTCAAAACTGAAAACAAAATTAAACCAAACTTTTTTTAAGAAAAACTGAGCTACATAGCATTTGTGGCCCTTTTATTCAGCATTTCTCTAGTTAGGCAATTTGATTTGCAATTACAAATTGGAAGAAGAAACCTATTTATGGCAAAATATATTCGAAATATGATCAAACCTAGACTGTAAAATACTTTGAGCTTTAGGCACTTTTTGACAAAATTCTAAATTAAAATAAATATTAGCTAAGACTTTATACTTTCTCTGTAGCTTTTTAGATATATATACATATATTTAAATCAAAACAAATCACAAAAAAGTGCAATGAAACAATTATAAATTTGTACTTTGCTCAACAATAAATAAATTGTTAATCAATTGAAGCAATTAAAATGAAATATAAATATATATAGATCTGCATACAACATATGCAACAAAATCAAATTCCATTAGGGTGTACAAATAAAATGAAATCAAATTACAAATGCATGGCCAAATTGCAATTTCAACTTACTGTGGTTTCACTGTGGCTGTGGCATTATATAACAGCTTACACACACACACACACACACACACAGACACAGACACACCTGATGCCCGAGGCGTTTTTTGGGGGCGTGGGGCGTGTACTGTTATTGATGATTTTCTGGCCGCTTTTATGTAATTTATCATTTTAATTTACCGCCTAGTTTGTGTATTTCGTGTTTAATTAGCAATTCAATGTGTATAAATATTTAATTTTGTTGCTTTTAATGCTCGACTAGTTATCTTGGGGTATTTTTTTTGCTGCGGTTGTCGATGTTGTTGCTGTTGTAAGTACTGCATAAATAAATGCATTTGTTTAATAGGTTTTACAAAAGTGTTTTTGTTAATCCTGTTTTTTATTATCCTGTCGTTTGGGTTGTTGCTGCTGTTGTTGTTGCAGTTCGTTGCGCAATTAACTGCACAGCCGGCTTTGTGGCCCCAAACAATATGCAACTTCCTGCGACTGTTTAAAAACTTTAATTATAATTTAATTAATATTTTAATTACACAGTCAGAGCGCACATGATTTCAGCGATTTTAGATTAAGTGGACATTTTAATTGGATTTCACCATTTTTTTAGGTAAAACATTTTTTGTTTTGTTTTTTATTTATTTATTTTCATAGTATTTCGCTCTTATATCACACAATTAAAATTCTGCTAAAGTGAATGAGCATCTATTGTTGTTGATTGATGTTTTTACAAAAAATATATATTAAAATCACTGTTCCATAAACATTTTTTTTGCTTGTATTTGATATTTAGGGATATAATTTAAAAAATATGTGTTATTAGGTTAGGAAGTCCCAATGAAAATAATAAATATTAAAAAGATTAATTAAAGTTTTTGTTTAAGCTTTCCACTAATTCCATATACTTACATCATCAATTAATATATTAAAAAAATCGAATATCAAATATTGTATAAAAAATAAATAATTATTTGAAAACCCCCATCAAAATGAATCAGACTTTAACGTCTGGTTGGTTACTTCTCGAATTCATTAAAATCGTTGAAGGGCATTTGTCTGAAAAAGATCAACGGCAAATGGTTGAATGGAACTGATGTAGTGCCCTTCAGAGTGAAACGAGTTGTGTTTTGCATTTGTCAGAGAAGCATCATTAACATGGCACAAGTCCCGAAAGGGTGCAACCCCAAAAAGAAAACAACAAGAAGAAGAGAAGTCGTTGTATTATGTGCATAGTAGTGTTCCTTGAACAACCCCCGAAAATGTGTAGAGCGTTTCACATACACATTTCATAAAGTGCACTCGTCGCTGAGGCGCGGAATTGAGAAACTGCGACAGCTGTCAGAAATGGATCAGTTTGGTCAAAAATTGCGTAGCATTTGCTAGCCTTGCGGCAATGCCAATGCGCATTTAACCCATATGCATGCCCTGGGCTATATTATGGCACCCACTGCAAACAGTAGTGGAGCGAGTAATTGTGTCGTAATTGAGTTCAAGTCTAAGCACAAATGTCAGTGGTAAAAGAAAAAATGTACTACAAGCACGAATTCAAATGCAAATTGAAAATGTAAATTATTTTTGTTGAAAGACGCGCCCGACATGGCCAAATTTTACTTTTCCATCATGCGGCTAGATGTGGTGGGCTAATGGAGCAGCATTTTGTAGAAAATTAACACTTAAATGCTTCCAGATGTTGTTTTCCCGACTCCGCATTTCCGCCTAATGGGCAATAGATCAATGTGTGGCACATGCGAGCAAATTGTGCGCCTGCTGCAGCCAGCTAGCAAAACTAATAAAAATAAATTGTTTTGCCAATTTTCTTAGACACACTTGTCAACTTATCATATTCGTTGCGGTTGTGCCGAGCGATAAGCTGGCTGCAGTGAGTGTGAGCAAATCCTTAGTTTAGCTGGCAAAAACTTGTTTTTTCTTAAGTTTTGTTAGGCAAAGTTAATATATTTAATAAATGTTATATATACGGACATCAATGTACATCAAAGAATGGAAAATTACATAAGTTTTTAGTATGTTAAAATTTATTTAATTAAATTTCCAATCAATTATCATTTGTTCTCCATCTCGCTCAAAAACTCACTTATCTTAATCTGTGCTTATGCACATGAATTTTAATCTGTAATCCTTAAACATTTCGTTCATTCCCTTCTCTTACTTATCGTTTTTAATTCGGCTTCATCACACTTATATATTCATGTTCTCCCCGACAAGTTGTGGTAAAGATTATATTTTATTTATTTACCATTTTTGTTGCGGCTTACTGACATTTCTTTTATTTGTGTTTCCTTTTTTTCGAGTGCCCTAATCTCTTTTACTTTTATCAATTTTATTTTGGGGCTTTCCTGTTTGCTGTTTCTCTTTGAGGAAAATATTTCCTTGAATGAACTTAAATGTAGTTCTTAGTACTATATTTTAATAAAAGTATTTAAACAATTCTGTTTTCAAATAAATTTATTAAATATTTATGCGCAGCTTGTTTGAAAGCATGTAGATTTGATCATCATATATATTTTACTGTTCTTTCCGTTCTTAGTCTTTTCAATACTTAAAGCTACTCCAGGCACTTGACTTGCCCACACTCTGGAAACTGTTAGAGACTTACTTTGACTTCTTTCTTGTTTGTCTCATTTTGGCCAGACTTTGGGCAAAGTGAGTGAAATGCATTTGGCCCGCATTAAATAACTCAAAATGGAATATACAAAGTCCGAACATTTTGTGTGGAGGAGTTGCGAAAAGTTTTCTTTTAAAAAGTTACGTACGATTGGATGACACTTCTGTTTTGCGGCCCTGGGACGATGGCGACGACGTAGCTCGCTGCTTTTCCAGATGTTGCAACGTCAAAAGTGCAATGCCGGACAGAAACTTATTTAGTCTATTTTCCACATTTCCACAGCACTTGACTTATACGAGATAGCCAAGTCTCTGGTCCCGGTACCCTGCACCCGGCACCACCCGGCAGCCGGCGCTCGAGCTATGCGTCTTCGTTTTGTCTCATTTCGCTGCGGATGGCACAGCGGCTACTCTTGACAAGTTTGAAATTTCAATTAAATTCATTTGAACTGCGGCCGGAGTCCGTACCGTAATGAGCTGTGGACAGCAGACATTTGCTATTGCTGTTGTTGTTGCTATTGTTGTTGTTGTGCTTGTGGGGCAACTGAGTTGACAACTCTATTGGGGTAGAGGAGACACATGGTCAGCCGCAATGAACTCTAGTGTCCAGTTGCTGAGTTCGTGGGCGGTGCGAAATTTGTGAGCGGAAAATGTCTTCATCAATCAAAGACTGGAGCAGCGACTGACGCAGTCACTCAACTCAATTCAATTCCAGCTACAGCAGGCACTCGCCCCTCCCCGCACTCAATGTTTTGTTGCTAAATTTCAATTACAGCTGTAACTACTAAGTACATTCAAGTCCAGTCAACTTTTCAGCGTAAACTCTTCACTCACACACACACACATACAGAAAGCGCTACATAGTACCAAACTCCAACTGCAAGTCCAAGTCCAAGTCTTTGATTCGGTACATCATCAGTCAGCCTGGTTCAGCTGTCAACGAGACGAGCTGGGTTAGAAAAGTTTTTTTGGCCAACAAATTTCCCATCAGCAGCAAGTTGGCAGTCCACAAATTGTTTAGCTTTTTGGCAACAATATTCGCATTTTGTTGCCTAATTTCTCATGTGTGGGTATTTAATATGAAATACGATTTGGCCGAAAGCAATTTGCGACTAAGTTAACATTTTCATGGGTAGGTTTGAGTTAAGAAAAGATTCATAGAATATCTCTATTTGGGATTTGTTGTTGGAATAAATGGATTGCTATACATATTGTACAATAGATATATATAAATATATATGCTGAATATAATCTACTATTTATGCTTAATTGCATAATGCTGTTTAGGTTTGTGCTTTTTGGGTTAATTAACAATTCCACTTGCGAGTCAATTTCAAATCGAGCTCGAGAAACACTTAAAATCATGCCACATCCACTGCTATGGGTATGTGGTTCCGTACTGGTTACAAATGTCGACCCGTTCGGCAAACTGCTTGCCAATTTGAAGTCTGTGCTGTCATTGTGGTCGAGTGATGTGCCCTCAGCTCCCTTCTGTACTGCACCGCATGCCGTCTTCCAGCCCGTAAATTGTCATATGTGTGTGTGTGTGCATGCGTCATTTATGTGTGTGTGTGTGTGTGTGTCTGTCCGTCTCTCCGGCGACTGGCCACATTTCCGTTCCCCAGCGACATTTGCCTGTCAGTTTTGTTGGGCTGGGGTTTGGTTTGGTTTGGTCTGGTCTGCTGGCTGGTGCTTAATTATTACAGCATAAATTATCGGTAGCTCGGCCAGCGCCAGTTGCCTCGGTTGCATCTTGAGATGCGTCGGCGGTTGGTCTCTCTCTCTCTCTCTCTGCATCATTCACATGATTCACTTAACGACTGGCCGACTCTCGATTTGCATACTAAGAGGCTTTTGTTGCCGGCCCAAGCACACGCGCGGTCAGCGTTCTACATGGACGGACGCCGCTGATAAGCTGCAGTCTCCCTGCCCAACCCTTCCCAACCCTGCCCAGCCCCGCCCTGTCCTGCCATTTGAAACCAGTTTGCAGGCCTTGTTTCATTGTTCGATTCGATTTGGAAATGCTGCGCTTGAAGCTGAGTTCCATTTGGCATTGACGTTGTCATCTACTCCACAGATAACGCACATTATTCTCTGCTTTGTTTGTACGCATTTAAATGAATTGTTTATTGGAATTCTTTAATATATATTCTATATGTAGATATATATATCTATTTTATTATTTTCAATATTGAATATCTGCAATGCGCTGCTATTAGACTCGACATTTAGGCAGTCGGCACTTAGCTTATTTTTATTCCTTTTTCTATATACCCTGTAAATGTTGAAATGGCTTGTATAGGGCATGCATCTATGTAATAGGAGGTTATATACTTCTTTAAACAGAAATTCATTTTATATATTCTTATAAGCTCTAAGCCTGTACATTAAACTATGACGAAGAGACTTGAATAGATGGGTTGGCTTAAGTCAGTAAATTCAGCTTAAGTCAATTCAGTGAGTGTTATAAATCAGTTTTATACAAAAGAATTTCTTAATCTGAATAATATTTTTATTGAACTTAATTTTGAATGAAAAACATTGTAGGAAACATTTTCTGTGAATAAAATTTATATATTCTAAAATCTTACGATAACTTTTGATGAATCTCCGAAAATCTTTAAGAATCAATAAATCAAAGTTTACATTTTCTTTTAATTTTCATTTTTTAAGTTTCATTTTAAGAACATTTTGTAAGACTTCAAATCCGCCCACATTCTTACACACCTACTCAAGGGTATCATTTGGTCGACTATTTGCATTTGTCATCCGCCTACATTTTTTTGGGTAACTCAGTTTTTTATTGAACTCTTTGGCAGTGGCACGTGATTTATTGATCTGCTCGCACTTGGTTGCCCCGCTGCTTGGGCTGGGAATCAATTTTTTATCGCTAATGGCAGGGAGTTGAGTTAGGTTCGGTTACGAATGCTTCAGACAGTGCCACGGTTCTCAGTTCTCAGTTTTCAGTTCCAGCCAGCTCCGGCAGCATTGATGAGTGTGTTAGCGACTGCTAGAAACATTTACCATTTACCACGCTATCTCCTGATGGATTTGCCGTGGGAATTTGTAATTTCGTATGCAAGTTGTGTCTGTGGCGGTGCTTTGTGTGTCGATGGATTTGGTTACCCTTAGATCCTAAGTAAATATGATGGGTAATTTCTTTTTAAAGGTTCTGCGTGAGCCATTAGCCAAATTGCAATACGAGTAGGCTTTAAAGTATTCTAAATCAAATTAAATAGCTGCTGTCGCATTGAATTTGTAAACAGACATTGAGTGAGGGAGCTTGAATTTTCTATTTATATAAACCAAATAAGAAAACTTTTGTTTGATATTTATTTATTTAATTTGCCTTTACCTTTTGTCTTTGCAGGTAAAATTCAACCTAATCAGTTATGAATAATTGAAAATGTGTTTGTAAGTAATATATATGTATATAATTAGAATGTAAATTAGAATAATTAATGAAAGATTGTGCTAGGAAAACTATGGAGTATTAAAACAACATATTGTTTATAAATGTGGACTTAAGTAATTTTTATGAACTTTAAATAAACTTTTATATTTTGTTGCTTCTGTTAAGAGCATATTCTCTTATGAAAACTCATAGATTATGGAATAATATCCAAATGTACAAGAGATTGAGTTTATAGCTAAGTCTTTTTCATGCATAAGACTTAGCAAAGTTCTAGCTCTAAGAGATCTTAGTTTCCAATATACAAGTTCAAGTAGTTCAACTAAATTAAACAAAAATCTAAACGAATTTCAGTTTCAATATTTCAATTGATCAAATAATATATTCATTTTATTTAATTTTTTTATATTCAATTTGTCAGCTTGATTGAAAACACGTGTATAGAATTTTTCTCATTTTTAATAGGACGCAACATTTTTGTTCTTGTGTCAGGTAATAGGTAAAATAATTCTTGAAATTCACATATGTACGAGTATATCACACTCACACACACACGCAAAGTATACTTTTGCATCTGTGATTGGAAGCTGTTGGCTTTAAATGTCTGCATGGCGCAAGCGAAGCTACGAAAACCAAAACGCAAGCATTCTAGAAATGACAACAGAAATTTTGCTAACCCTCAAGCCAAGCCGTGCACCGCGCGCGCCTTTCTGTTGACATTTTGCCCATCTCTCAGACATATATACACGCGCTGCCAGATTTTTGCTGAAGAAAAAAACTAATCCCCTTGGCACGCGGCGGCGACACTTCCAAGAAGCAAAAATTTGCCAGCGTCGTGAGCGCAGCAAACAAAGTCAAAGAGGAACCCAAAAGTGGGCTGGGACTCCTCGGAGCTCGGAGCTCGGAGCTGACACAAGGACATACAGGACGCACGAATCTCGTACATGCTATGGACGTTTGGGCCAACCGGGCGACTGGGCTGGGCAGGGTAGTAAAAGCGTACCGTTATACAAACATTACATAAAAATATTAAATTTATGATGCAATAAAAAAAGAGTGTTAAAAGGGAGAGAGAGGAAGAGGGAGAGCTTCGGCGTGAAGGGTGAAGTGAAAGCACGAGAGGCGAGGCAATGTCAGCATGCGTGTTGGAAGGGTACGTGACTTAGACGTGGGTTCAGGCCGTGCCATGGGTTCGCCTTTTGGCTGCGACTCGTCGGTAAAGTGGAAACAAATTAAAGAAAAATGCGCTTCATGAAAATTGGACAAAGCAGGAACATTTCCATACATCAGCAGTGACACAAACGACCCGACACAAGTGATCAACTGGACCAACCGGTCCAGCGTAACCCAAAAATGATCTCTCATAATACAAAAGGAAATTGGAAATAAAAAAAAGAAAGAAAAACAATATCAATGGTAACTGTTTTTAGTTAAGCCCTCACGTCAATGTTAATAAAGGGATGGCAGACACACAATGATACAAACCAAGGGTTGCTCTGGGGGGTTGTCTGATAATAGATAGAGAGAAAGAGAGAGAGAGAGAGAGAGAGAGGGCAGCAGCAGCAGGGTGAAGTGGCAAGCAACTCGCTCACGTACAATTTGTGTCTGTTGTCTGCTTTTAGGCAAAAACTGTCACACGCCGTCGGCTTACTTTGACTTTTGACAGCCCAAAGTTGTGCGAATTCATAGTCTGGGTTTTTGCGCTTCGAATCTACGTCTGGCTGACAATTATATATGTGAGCACGTGCCAGCCGAAGCTAAGGGCACATCAATTTGATTGCTTGTGCAAAATTTTCATTATTCTTAATATATAATCAAATTCAGTGAGCTACTAAATTGATGAAAAGAACATACGAAACAATTGACAGTTCTGTGAGAACTGTAAGCCTTAGTTAATTTCATTAAGTGGATATTCTTTTATTGTAAAGATCAGATGGGATTAAGTCGAAGACTGATTGAATCAATATAAGCAATTTGAATAATTTATAGATTTTGTGTAGGTTTTTTTTATTTCTAATAAGATTCTGTGTGACTTTCATATGTGAACGATGATATCCTGAAAATCCTATTGAAAATAGAAAACTGTTTTTGTGCAAGGGTATGTAACAGGCAGAAGATGGCGTGGCAGACACTATAAACTATATAAAATCTTGATAAGGACTACGAGCTGAGTCGATCTAGTTATGTTCGTCTGCCCCTGTGTTCATCTGGTCGTTTGTGTGCTTCTGTTGTTTATTACGTGTGTACAAAAGAGGCTTAAAATGATTGGCAGAGCAGCTGTACGCAGGAGTCAAGGTATCTCCTAGTGGGGCACTTCCACTGTTAATTGTTTTTCTTTGTGCTAATCGAATTAGTTTAGTTGTGAGTGTAAATATTAAATTGGATTTCACCTTGAAGTCTCATTGACGAAAGCTTTTATACATTTCTATTAAGAATTATAAATGAGCTCAGGAATAAAAACTACTTAATATCTAATGAACAGGCATACAAAATGTTTATAAATTAAAAATGCAATTTAATGAACAAAATTTATAATTTAATTAAATATTCCCTTGAAAAATATGAAATGTTTGATATTTGTTATTAATAATCTGTGAACAAAAAATATTTGAATCATTTCAAATTGGATTCAATTCTATTTTGAGTTCACTTTAAGAATTTGTGACTTCAATATTTATGTTATTTGTGCTCAGCTTCGTTAATTTAATTACAAATGTCAATATACATGCATAAATTTCCACAGTCCGTTGTTTTAACGCCCACTTCAATACACACACACACACATACATACACTCACACATGCCCCTCTATTTAATTTGCATTATTTGCATGGATTATCTGGGCCCATTCCAAAAATTTTTACCGCTATTATGCAATCACGGACATGTGTTCGTGCCCCGCCGCTTGGACCAGCCGTTGTCGCGCGCGGAGGTAAGTAAATAATCGTAAACACGCGACATTGCAACAACAACAATAACATTGGCCATTGAAAATCTCGTAAATCAATTTTTATACATTCTAATTATGTGATTAAGTGATTTATGACCTTTCTGTGCCGTTGACTGTGACTGTGACTGAGACTGCGACTGCGTTGCGCCACCCGGTGGCACACACACACTAACACCTCGCACTCAGTCCACACCTTCATATGCCACTCTTCACTTATTTTCTATTTTATTTTATTTCATTTTTTTTTGCGTGCCACACGTCTCATGCGTCATTTTATGGTCAGCGTGACGCTGCGATTGTCCCCCTCGTATACAGCATCTTTCAGCTTCGGTTGGAGATGCGTTGACCCAGCTCAAAATAGAAATACAAAAATTATGATGCTCTACATTTTGGCCGTATGTATTTCGATCTCGTTTCATTTTGTTTGTTGTTTACACTCTTCAAAACATTTTTACGGTCGCATTAAAACGCACAAAATGTGTCCGTGACATTTATGATGTGACAATGTTACCTAACTACCCCACATTCTGTCACTCATACACACACACACACACACACACTTGGCCCACGTCTTGCGAGTGTTGTCCCAGTCAAAGTCACAAAAATTCTCCCCGTCCATGACCCACACAAATTGTTTGCTCTTTGGTTACTTTTATGCGGCTCGTTTAGTTTGTTTGTTCAGTTTTTGTGGCTCTTGAAGTCGTTGAGAGTGAAGAGTGTCTGCGTCGCTTCCCTTCTACTACTCATCCTGATTTGAAATATGATTGGGTTCGATTTAATTGATGGCTTGATTGATGTATTATAGTAGAATCTGAAGCTATATATATGTGTGTGTGTGTGTGTACTCGTGCATGTCTAAGTATCCATTTCCCGCTGATTTATAGTCGGTCGTAACGGAATCAGAACGCGTGTGGCATTTTTAAGTGTCTCACTTTTCTCATCATACCTCAAGTTAAAGCTCATGTTAGTCTGCAGGCTAAGTGGTAACTAATTTGTGTATTTATTTGCTCATTCAGCTGCTTCAATTGGAGCTGACTTTTAAATCTGTGTGATATTTCATGTGCTGCTTTGCATTATAATAAGCCAAAGCCTGAGCTAAACCATCTTTAGTCACTCATTAATAACTTGGCCACAGTTGACAGTCTTGTCTAAATGGTAACGTGTTTGCTGATAAGGTTCAGAGCTTCATTGATTGATCGTTGGCATCGGCGTGTGCTTTGTAACTGTCAACTTTTGTTAAATGATACTCGCAGCGTTTCATAAGCATTTCTGTAAATAAACGAAAAGAATGAAAGGTTAAATGAATATCTTGAAAGAGGCGTGGGCTTCGCCATTGTGTTTTATGTCAATGACTAGAGCTCTAAGAGTTTGCATTTTAAGTAGATGATTCCAAAAAGAACTTTAGAATTCCAAAGAAAACTCTTCACAATTTATGATAAAATAGAAACAAAACTTGTAATCAATACATCAAGCAGTAAATAAAAAAGTAAACCACTCTATAGAATGGACTTAAGAAGCTAAGATGATTTTATGATCAAATATTTAGTGGAATGCTTCTAGATTCTTATACCCAAAAAAGAAACTCTTCTTTCAACCACTTTAAATTCTGATAGGATGAAACTCATTTCCATAGTTTATTTTTTCTTCAAACAGTCGACTTTAAATTGTTTCAGTATAATTACAATTTTCGGGTGCGTGGCACATAATTTATGAGTTTTTTAATGCTGGCTAAACAAAGTCAAATGTCCGTCAGTTGTCACGCTTAGGACCCAGAGACGACCATACGCAAATTTAAAGGATTATCAAATGCAAAAGAGCCAAACAAAAGCCGGGGTCGAGGCTGTGTGCGATGCCGCTACTGCTGCGAGGGTTTCTCTCAGCAACCCATAAATCATGGAATCAAAATGCCACTTTGGACTAAGCGTTAAGCTCTCTGGATGAGGCATAACACGTACTAAATATGCAAGAGGGCGAGACAGCATAGCAAACGTGGCTTGGGCGTTGTCCCAAAACACCCAAAACATACGACGATGTGCGAACGTAGCGTAGACATATGCTAAGACAAGACATTTAACTTCAAACAATTTTCATAAAAAAACAAGTTTGCTGAAAGACGTGAATTTGATATCACTTCAAAAATCCAAGTGAAATTACAAAATTTTAATTATTTTGTATACAATTTTTTGAGTCTATTTTTTTTTAAATGAATTTGATAAGCATGTATTAATTATCGTTTTAATATATTTAAATTAAATTATAAATTATATTATTATTATAATTATAATAAATTAAAAACATAATTCATAATCAAAATTCAACAAAGATCTTTAAAAGATCCTCAAAACAAATTAGTTGCTTTTAACTGAACTACATATAAATGCCTTAACAAAAGACCAAGTTTTAAATGGCTAATTACGCCAGGGGTTTATTTTTTGTAAACTATTTTTTTTTCCACTTTGATAATTTGCGCTTATTCTTATACTTAAACAAAGCATAAAAAAGAGTAAAAGATAATGAATGAACTGGTATTTATTCAGTTGGCTCATTTATCTGCAATACTTTTCAACTCTCGATTTGCGTACGCTCCAACCAAGCGTTGGCTTAAGATTTAAACCTGACTAACGTTCGGGGATTTACATATTTCTTATGCCATGTCACGTTCGCACTGCAGCAGTCCTTGCCCCAAGCCCAACTCAAGCATCCCCAATTCTTTCACTTCGTTCTCTAACTCACCCAGCGCTCAGCGCTGAGCAAACTTTCCGCTTTGTTCGCTTACATTTTTTTTGTGTTATTTATTTATTTATTTTTTTTGTTGTGACTTATTTTTAGTAAATAATAGTTAGTTAGTTGAGGCTTTATTTATTTTTATTTGGCATCGTTTGTTGTCGTTGTGGTTGTAGTTGTTGGCAGTTTGCTGTGCCGTCCATCTCTCTCTCTCTCTCACTCTCGCTTGTTGGTGTTTTCCTTCATAATTATTATTCCTGTTGGCCGTGGTGGCAAATGGCAGCTGCTGCCTGGCAGCCAGCGCGCAGCTAATGCTGCCCGCAACAAGGACGCGGCAAAGTCTATTGGTGGGCGGGGCTCCAGTGCGGTAGGTTGGTCTTTTCTTTGCTTTCGCCATTTTGTTTGGCCTGGATTAGCATAATGCTATTTATTGTTGTGCTTTCGTTGTCATTCCCATTTGCAGTGGCTGCTGCCATTGCTCCTACTCCTTCTACAACTGCTGCTGTAGCTGGTTTTCAGTTAATGTTGTTCCCAGCTACTTGTATTTCTTCTTTCTTTTGTGGTTATGTAAATAAATTTTCAACTTCCGCATTGCAACTGCGCCAATGCCAACTGCTGCTCTTTCTTCACTTTACACATTGCATTTGCTTGTTAGGCTTTTTCTGCACTCGTTCAGCAACAACAACAACAGCCTTCTTCGCCCTTGTTATGATGGCAAAGTTTGTTGCTGATTCTCAATTCATTAATAATTCCGCAGCGAAACTTACAAAAGCTCAAATTTCCAATTTACACTTTATGAACATGTAAATTGAAGACCAAGCCACAGACGCCAGCAACTGTTTCCCCTCGACAAAAAAAAAACGAGCAAAAAAAAAAACGGATTGTATGTGGCAGAAGAAGTTCTTCAAGTACCACTTGTACTTATAGTTTCATGCAGCAAAAAACCAACTCGCCTTGGCTGCTGACTACAGCATAACCGAAATTGGATAGAAGTACTTCAGTTAAGTGGTCGAGAATCTGCTGCAAATGGCTATAACGCTGCTCGCCCAACAGCCAGATACTAGAAATGGTTTTGCAATTGCTTTTCTCGCACAATGGAAATCTGTTTACCCCACTCGCTACATCTTGGTTTGCTTTAGTTTTAAATTCGTGCGAAAACAAACCGAGCTGACATGTGTTTGCATTGCCTGTTTGACTAGTTGATACCCTGTAAATTGAATTGCTTTTGTTTGTGAAGTTGAAAATGAGAATTGAAGTGCATTGAAGTATTTGATTCATTTGGATTCCTGGAATTATAATTTATTTTTGAGAAATATGAAGTTTATAATTTGTTTTCTCATTTTAAACTTTTATTTTATTTAAAAAAATATTTTTACTAGTAAAATTATGTCATAAATATCTGAAATTTTTCTTAACATTAAATTTGATATATTTGTCTTTATTTTCGTTTCTTAACTGCAAGGCAATAGCAGATTAAAAGCATATTTTATCATTTAGTAATTTAGCAATAAGAAAAAAAAGTTGACTTTATTTTGTACATAAATTCCAATTAAGTTTTGCAGTTCATATAAAATGTTTTGATAAAACCGCATAACTCATTGTTAACCCTTAGGCAGCCGAGCGAAACGGAACCCAAACACACACAGTCGCACCCACCCATACACACACACACACACACGAGAGACATGTGCACAGGTTACATGTTAAATTGTCATAAGCCTTAAAAATTCCATTATGATTATTTACTCAAGTACCAGAGCCCGTTCACGACCCAGCTCCCAGCTCCAAGCTCCCAGCTCCGCCTAAAATGAGACATAAAACACAAACAAAGACACGAACACAGATAAGGAAACAAAGTTTTCTAAACGAATAAATCTGTTTGTTCTGGTGCCAGGAAAACGTACACACACATATGTGCTTATAAAAATTGCAAAATATTTTTACACACACACACACGAACGAAAGCTAATAAATGAGAAGTTTACGCGACGGCCCAGGCAACAAATCCCATTTACAAGGATATATATTTCTATATGTATATGAAAGTCGCTTCTCGTTGACGTTGACTGCTGCAGCCAAAACAAAGCGAGGAGCCAGCACAAATACAACAACAGCAACAACGAAAAAAAAAAGAAATCGCTGCAGGATATGCAGACAAGACAAACAAGTCACGAAACACTGAGAAACGAGAACCAAATACAAAAATAAAAATAACGTCGAGCCGCAAAGATTTGCAACATAAATATTTTCGTTTTGCCGACAGACACTGAACAAACGATATAAACAGACAACATTATATATATATAAAATATATATATATATATATATATATATATATATATATATATATATATATATATATATATATATATATATGTACATACATACATACATATGTGTGCACACATATGGAAATGCGGCATTTATTTGTGTATTAAGAGCTGATTTCTGCAGTGAGCTCTCGAAATAGCCGTAACGGCTGTGCGGCCATTTTGCCAGCTGCAACAAAATGGCGGCCGCAAAACAAATGGCGCCGTTGATGAGTGTTAACAGTGGGCGGGTGTACGTGTGTGTGTGCCTGTGTGTGTGTGTTGCGGTTGAAAAAGAAAAAAAAAGAAATGAATAACCTAAAATCACAAACTGCCGTCAGCAACGTTTGCTGCTCTTTTTCATTATTTTTGAGTAATATGCGCAATGCATCAGGCTCAGACTCGGTCTGAGGACACACAATGAGCTGAGCCACAGTCGTGCTCGTTGAATTGTCGTTGTTGGTCTTCTTGTTGTTGTTGTTGTTGTTGTTGTTGTTGGCATTACCGCACTTGACATATTCCTGCTGCATTTATTTTGGGTTACCATTTGCTGAACTGGCCCTAAGTTCACACACACATACTCACACGATAACCAAATTGCAACGAGTGCAGCTCAAAAATGCAATTGTCCATGTGGAGAGACGTGTGTGGTGCAGTTCAGCATCGTTGTTGCAGTGCAGTGGCACTCTATCCGGTTTGGTTGTTTGTTTGCAGCTGCATTTTAAATGCCTGGCTCTCGCCATTTTTAATGTCGTCTCCGAACTGTTTGCCAAAGTGTTATTTTTTCAGCTGAGAGAGGAGATTTTTTCCAGCTTTGCTGAAAAAGGCAATGTGCAAACAAGGGCATGTGTCGCTTCACATAAAGCGAGGGCAGCATATATATATATATATAGAGCGCATAAAAAATTCTTTTAATTAATAACAATTTTAAGCAAAAGTGTTATGAGCCATATGAACCAAGCTATTTATTAAAAAAAATTACTCATATTTTTTATAGTTCATTTTAAATATTCGTTTTTTTCCTTTTGGTGTTATTAAATGTGGAACAAGTTTTGAAGCTACTCGCTAGAGAAAATAATACAAAATATTTCTTTAGTTTAAAGTATTGTTTATTAAATATTAAGCCTATAAATTATAATAGATTCTACTATACATGAGACTTTTATTATTTCATTTTTCATTCTTTATACTTTTGAAATTTTTATTTCTGCACACTCATGTTATTTCTTTAGTCTATACATAAAGTTAATTAATTTCGCATGTGGTTTGGCTCTTGATTATATTTTAATTAATTTGATTGCATTTTGCGTTTTCTCCATGTGCTTGGCATAATATTTATGCTCGATTTAAGAAGGAGACCATTCTCAAATCGGCTTATTGTGCAATCATGTATGTGCACACCCACAAAAGCACATACACGCACAGCCTCACAGAGGCGCCCGTTGGGGCAGTGCGAATGCCTAGAAATGTCTGCCATGCAGATAAGTTGTCGACCTTCGCCCACAAATGGGGGCCCGACCTGCTGCAAAAAAAAAGAAGTGAAATACAAAACTGTGATGCCAGCAAAGAGTAAGAGAAAGAGAGGGAGACTGTGTGAGCAAGCAAGAAAGCATAATGTCTAATAAGAAAAAAAAAATAAAGAAAAAAGAATGCGCACAAAGCGAGCGAATGAGGCAAGTGAGAACAAATTGTAAGCCAAAAAGAAAAACTGGCAAAAAGGTGCCAAGTAGCGTGCACAGTTAATGAGTTTTTCAACATTCGCCCGCAACCAGCGAATTAAAATGTAGCACGAAATGTAGAAATGTGGCACATGAGCGACTGAAAGGGGTGATGAAAATGTGGGATGTCTAAGGTGTCGGAACGGTTGAGGCTAAATGGACAAGGGGAAATGGGGCTGTGCGGTGTCATAAATCTGAGCAGGACGGCGCAAAAGTGCAGCGCAATTTGTTTTTAAGTCAACTGTGAGAATGCGTGCGTATGAATGTGTGTGTGTGGGTGTGTGTATGTGTGTGTGTCGGTTACGTTCTAATTATGATGTCAACAATACGCGTGTGTGTGTGTGTTTGTGTGAGTGCCTGGTGCAAGTCAGATGTTGGGGTCTAGTAAGTGGGGCGCAAGTGTTAAAGTCGAGTGTCCACTTGGAGCGGCACTTGCCACATTCAGTTTGCTGTTGCTTTGGCTGATTGTTAGTTTTGTATAAAGTGCCTGAAAGTAGGCATGCAAAATTTAACAGAAAAATGGCAAAAGCTGGAGTAAATTATATTTTGATTTTTTAAGTGCTCTAAAAGTGCTTGAGAATCAAGAGTTACGCAAACTTAAGTAAGAAATTTATTATATAATTTCTTTTGATATGTTTAGTTTGTAAATACTATTTAATATAAGTTTTTGTTAAATCTATATCGTACACATAATTTTTTACGGAGAAAAAAAATTAATTATCCGTACAACAAATATTGCAAATGCATATATAATTAATTTATTAGAACAAAAATTTTACATTATCATTTTAATTTATAATGTAAACATAAATAATGTATATATAAATTTATAAAATCTTTTTATAATTATATATAATATATATCATTTTTTAACAAGATTCAAAAATTATTTGTGTTCATTATTTTACATAACAAAAAAAATTAAAAAAAAATTGTTTGTACTAAATATTGTATATATAAGGTTTTCAAAAATGTCTTGCGGTATTTTTATAGAATTTTCAATTGTTCATAAAATTGGTTATAATAATGCGATTTAAGTCAAATATGCGCCGTTTTGTTCGATGACGAGTTCCCAACGAGATGCCAACTTCATAATGCCCCTCTTATAGAAGCTCGCTTCCCTATTGTCAAAAAACTCGGAGAGCCAATTTTCACAGGACTCTCTTGTGGACAACTTCCGAAAAACCAAACTCGTTCGCCATGGACAGAAATAGGTGGTAATCACTTGGTGCGAAATCTGGACTATACGGTGGATGCAAAAGAACCTTCCATCCGAGCGCCCGGAGCTTCTGGCGCGTCACCAAAGATGTGTGTGGCCTTGCATTGTCCTGGTGGAAGACAATTCGGCCTCTGTTGATCAAAGATGGCCTCTTCTGCATGAGTGCTGCATTCAAGCGGTCCAGTTGTTGGCAGTACAGGTCCGAATTGAGCGTTTGGCCATAGAGGAGCAGCTCATAGTGGATGATTCCCTGCCAATCCCACCAAACACACAGAAGAACCGTCCTGGCCGTCAATCCAGGCTTGGCCACCATCTGGGCATTATATAATAGAAAATAAAACAAACATTATTTTTATACTGAATCTTGTATAAAAAATTCAATAATTAATATATTTATATATAAATATTTATCACATTATTTCATTACAAATTAAATCAATAATTTTCTTCTATTTATCTCTTTGCAGAATAACTTAAAAACTTTACAACCAGTTGTTCCAGAAGAAAAGAAAATCATAAATAAAATAAATATAAAAAATTAAAGAAAAAAACGCTCAGTTTTTATTAACTTTGTTAAGAAATTTGTTAAATAAAATAGAAGAGCAAAATATAAAGATACAAAATTATATTTGCCATATATAAATAGTATTTAAATAGTAAGTAAATCAGCATCAGTAAATGAAATCAATTTAATATAAAACCTATGAACACGCACTCAGTAAATAAAATAAATTTCATACAAATCCTACACACCCACACACACCTTTCGTGCTGACCGCAACAACTAAAATATTTACAGCAAGGAAAATTAAGAAAATTTATGCAAAATACAAAATGTTAAATTTCCACAACTCGGTTAATAAAACAAAACAGCAAAACAATAACAAAAGCCACAAAATGCATCTGCAAAGTGCAAAAACACTAGCCCCAAACTCTGGATGGATGCAAGTCTTCCTACTACTGACACTCTTCGTGATTGGTAATCAAAGTGCCTGGCAGGAGAATATACGACCAAAACTATATGTGGAATTAGGTAAGTGAAGAAATGATTCAATATATATAAGTATATATATTGTATGTATGTAATGATGAGCGAAAACTTTGTTTTATTGACTCTTGAAATTGAGATTATGGCAGTGAAAACTATTTGGAAATTGTAAAGGCAAATAAGTCAATATTGAGCAGAGACACAGAAATTTATATTAATTTGGTTGAAAAGTTGATGAGCTTTTATATATGCATAGTACTCTCTGTTTGAGTATTAAAAAGGGAATTCGCATAAGCTAATAGAAATGTCAATTTAAATTATGAGCATGTTGTAGATGGAAGCAAGGGATGGTAGCATGAGTCAACACATATCAAAATCAACTGCCAAAAACTTTAATAGCTATTTTTTATGAGCTCCGAAATGTAATTTGACTGCGAGACAAACTATATACAGACACACTTATATGCATGTATATATAGATATATATAGAAAGATACGGAAACTAACCTTAGATAGTTGAACTTGTGCTATTGCCTCTCACTTCTACGACGCCCATCTCGCTAAGGTGAAAAACTTGGCTGAGGCAATGAAGCTATAACTTGTTAGGAAGTGCAACGCACACTTTCAAATACACACACACACACACACACACACACACACACACACACAATAATATATATATATATATATATATATATATATATATATATATATATATATATATATATATATATATATATATATATATATATATATATATATATATATATATATATATATATATATATACATATATATACCTATATACATAGCTACTAATGCACACTTTTAGATATGAGGCATCCACACGTTTGGTATCTTAACTATAAATAACAAAAATTCCTGGAAGACATTATTTGCATAAAAGTGGCGTAGCTTTTTATACACACACACATATACATATATATATAGTAGACGGGAATATTGTAGACAGAGTTAGTGACTGGGAGACGGGCAGTCAGACAGTCGCAGGACTAGTGCCAGCAGCTATTTCTAGTGCCATCCAGTCGGTAATTCCTGCTGCTTCAGGCTACGTCATCATCGTCAGTTGCATATGCAAATTTGGCTAAAAAGTTGTGCGACATCCTCACGTCGAGGCGACACTCACACAGCTATACATATATATATATTATGTATATATATACATATGTATATATATATATATATGTATATGTGAGACTTTGTTTGTAGCTTGCAAGATGAAGCAGAAAGTTGCTGAAGAAAGAAACTAAATTCCAAAAATATCTTTTGCACGCTTCAGAAATTACGTTATTAAATGTGCATTTGGCACACACTAAATGTGAACAGTGGCACGCCCACATCAAGGCAGAGCCTGCTACTGCACTGGGGTGACTGGGGATAATAGCAACTGAGCCTTTCTAGACATATCACATCAGGCGCACATGTGCTGCTTATAAATGAGCAAACGAAATGGATGCAAGCTCCTATTTATATAAAGAGTTTTTTTTTTTGGGTATCTTGGTGGACTGTTTTGGGGTGGCACTCATTGCTGGCAGGAAGTAATTCAAATGAATGTGTCACTGCTAAAGAAATGAACATAAAGAATATGCACAAGATACTAGAAATGAATGAATGTATAACAGGACAACAAATGGCCAAGGAGCGCAAGAAAATGCATTTCGGTTTCAGTCAGCTACGATCTATGTATGTATGTGTGCCAGGCTCTAGTTTGCAGATAAGAAAATGTTTGCCAGACAATAGGCAACATTTTGTGTATGGGCATTGCGAAAGCTTTTGTGGTGAAAGTATTTGTTTGGCCATGCAAATTGTGACAAATGCCAACGAATGATGTACTTTTAGTTGCGCTGTATATAGCAAATGTGAGTAGAATAAAGTTTAGATATATAAAACTTGATATTTACTAGATCAGATATTGAAAAAAAATGAAGATTGTGATTTCGAGAATTTATTTTTAGTCAAAAATATTTATGTTTAATGTTTTTTTTAGCATTTGAGTTATGTGTTTGGCTTGCATTCTAGGGTGTGTCCATTTTTATCAACGTTTCATTGTTCGAAGCATACCATATCTAGTATATCCGTCTACTTAAAACCAAAGTGCTGTTTGAGTATGAAAAATGTGTCTTATTTCTATTTTCTAGTGCAAGGTGTTGTCTATGAAATAGCTTTTAGAACATTTCCTATTAAGTTTTCTGCATTTGAAAATACAACAAAAATCCAGCAGCTTGCTACAAATTGATCACAGTATTTTATTTGAATTTTTAGTTTTAGAGCTGAGCAAGGTACTTATAAGTCTGTCCCCCTTGCAGCAGACATGCTTGCACAATATCTCATTAGAGTGCCCCAGAATTTACAAGTTTCCAAAGGAACTTTGCTGATTAGCCTCATTTGCTTAGTGGAAACACGCTGCTGCTGTGGCCGCTGTTGCTGCTTTTCTTTATCAGCGTTAACTCAAGGTAATCTCTGTAAGGACTGCCCCAGTCAAAACCAATTACTTAGCCAACGCCCATTTGTGGGGGCAGGCCGGGCGGCCGGGGGCGTGTCACAGGGCACATGGCATGTGTTAAAGTTCATTTAAAATCCATCAGAGGCGAGTCGTAAAAACCATCTCGGGCTGGTGACAATTTTTTCGCACTCATGCATAACTGGAAAATAAGGTTAATGTGGAAATTATGAATGCGCCGAGTGGCAGGAGGAGAATGGGAATAGCTGAGAGCGCGTCGCCACAACCGCCAGCTCTGCCAAATGAGCAGAAGCAGCAGCAGTCGCCAGGGCCATGGAAAAGGCAAAGACGACGACGACGAGGACATTTGTGACCAAGTAAACTGAAAGTGCTGCCTGAGAGGCAGCGGGCAGGGGCTGTAAGGTGGGGTGTGTGTGTGCACGGGTAATGCATTCATATGCCATTGTTGGGCAAAAACAAAAAGCTTGCAGCTGCAACAAGCAACATCCTCCTCCTGCTGGCAACCACACACGCATAAAATATTACAGCGCTGCGTGGCACGCCCCAGAGTTGCATTTGACAGCCGCAAGTGGTTGTCATTAGGCGAAGCTTTCTGCAAGCAACAAAACGAACATTTAAATGCACAGCACTTGGCCAGCAGTCGAGTGGGTTGGCGGGTTTGGTGGGAAGGCGAGGAACGTGGCGCTTACTTACTTGTCCCGAAATTACGTCTATCAAGTGGGCGGTTAGCGTTGATCGTTTTGTGGCACTTTGGCGATGCATTTACTACGGTCCACACACACACAGAGAGACCACCCACAACATGCAGTCCAATCTCTTTGGGCTACTTCATTTTGAAGACATTTTGTTAAGAGCTTTTTATGCTGATTTTTCCTTTGGTACGTGCCAAAAATGCTAACAATTTCGATTAGGGCAACACTGTGACTAGGGGCGGCACAGTGTTGCATAACGCGCAAAGTTTAAATTGAAGACAACGAGCTAATGAGCCAGAGAATAGAATGTAGACTAAAGCTATCAAGTTGCGCTCTTGATAAGCAGAGCTGGAAGATAAAGAGATATGATATATGAAAAAAGAAAAAATATGAAATCTTTTTACTATTTATTTAAGAAAGTTAAGGTCACAATTTAATGACTATCTGACTACTATCTTTTCTGACATGACTTAAGCACTTCCTTCCTTCCTTAGTTGATTCCAACAGTTGTCAAAAGTAAGTGGAAATGAGTAGCAATAACATAGTCAAGAAGAACGTCGAGTTTCTAGATTAAAGGCATAGTCAAAATAATGAATGTTCACCAAAAAGGTATATATTCTATTCACTTTTGACATGCTATCAGGCATTCAGGGCATGTAAGCACTATAAATACCATATATGGAGTGTGCCGCCCCCCTAGCTGCCCCTCCCCACTTCCCACTCTAGATCCCAAAGTAGTTGAAAGCACAGCGCTTAAGAAATTATGAATTCTGACTTTTGTCAAGATTCCATGCCATAACTGTCGACTGTGCCTACTTAATATAATTTGAATAAAAGTAATATGCAAATGGCAACGGGAGGATGAAAGAGAGGAAAAGCGAGGCAACGAAATTCTGAGTAGAGGAAATAAACAGCAAAAGAACCGATGTCAGACGTAATATTTTTAGTTGTCGCATTTCCGACAGCAACGACGACGACGGCGGCGACGACGGCGACTCGACAACGTTTCGACTACCCAAAATGCATATGCAAATCTTTCGAGAGGTTGTGAGAGGCAGAGAGTGGGGCAAGTGCTTATAAGTAACTAAAATTGTATGTGTGCCACATAAGACGTCTCTCTCTCTGTGTGTGTGTGTGTGTGGAAATTATGTGAGGCGCGTGTCAAGTGTCGACAACACACAAAACTTCAACTCGGTCTTCTTTCTCGCTTCTGCTCAGCGCTCGCTCAACTGCAATTACATTGTGAATTAAATTGTAATGAGGCGCATGCGGCGAAAAATGAAAATGAGTAGCAGAAAAAAAACATGTATGTACATAGATATATATACGTTTATATATATATATATATATATGTATGTGTGGCTATAGCTGCACAGAAATGGCAATTAACAGTTATGTTTGCTGTTCCGACACGTTGCAGACAGTCTTAACGACGCCATACTATTTTTAGGCGTCTTTCGAATGAATGCCGGAAAAAAGTGGCAGCCAATGCGGAGGCCATGGCCAACATCCAGGCGGCACAGGAAGCGACAGACGCTGGGGCAGGGTGCTGGCCAACGTTTTGCTCGCCTAATTGGCTGCAGCGGAAGTTCACGTATTTTCCAGTCAATGCGAACCACTGTGCAGCACTCCCATGCCGCTCCAATTCAAAGTTAAATTGCTCGAAAGATCATCGATAGCAGCCAGCGACAACTTGCTCAAATTCATTTACATATTGTAGTCCAGTCAGGGTGAAACAGGTGATATGAGAGATGATAAATGAACTGGATAATATTTATTGCAGAACTAGTTGAACAGTTTAAAGAGAGAAGACAAAGGCTGAGAAATGTTTTCTTTCTGTCTTCTATAGTAGTAGTAGTTGAAGGCAATATAATTTAAATATTTGATAAAATATCGTTTGCAAATCGTTTAAAATAATAAAACCCTTAGGACATGTTTTTATAATCTGAATTCATTGAAAACGGGAATTCATGTATAAAATAAGCGTGGAAGCAGGGTCGAGGGTACCTCCTACGACTACGGCTCCTCGACTAGAGCACTCTTATTTGCGCTTCTATGCAAAATGTTCACTGCTTAACACAATTTACGCCTTTGAAATTTAAAAGAAATATTTCAAAGTTTTTTCCTAGTTGAGTTCTTTGATTCACAAGACTCAGCATCAAATTGTATTTAAAAGATTTAAATAATTTGAGGCATTTGGTATATAATTGGTGTTGGGAATTTGAAATCACTGGCATGTGCTTTAAATAAATCGAAAGACAGACCCGACCCTATCAATTACGAGTACACAGAGAGCTGCAGCTACACAGAGCAGGGCGGGCGGGCAAAAAGTGTAGAGAGGCTTTGGGTATTTTGCACTCGTGTGCAATTGAAGCAGCTTCATGGATTAAACGGCTTTCTTAATTGAGTGCTCATTTTCCGGTTAGGAAGTTTTTATGCCGAGAAAATAAATTACACACATGAGTGCAATTTGGTCCTCGTCGCAGCCAAAGGACATTCAACGTTGAGAGCTGAAAGTTGGCTGTGTAAGCAGCCGGGCAGGCAGACAGGCAGACAGAGGAGCAGTCAGGCAGGCACTGGAGCATTAACCTGGGTCAACTGAACAATCAGCTCATAATAGCGTTAATCAAAAAGTTGCTCACAGCTGCACAACTGCAACTGTTGTTGGTCCAAGTGCAATGTTGCTGATGCAGCAGCAACAGCAGCCAACAGCCAACAGCCAACAGCCCAGCAGCCCGGCAGATTGAACGTTTAACGATGATGCCAAAGATGCTGCTGCCTGACGTTGGAGTTCAATGGCTCTGCTGCTGTCTCTTGCTGTCTCTGGCCAACGGCTCGTGGCGATGGTCACCAGGGAAATTAGTAATACGACAAGTACAGCGACTACCCGCTGCGCTGGCTGCCAGCCTCTTACTCCTTTTGGACAAATGAGTTGCATGTTGCCATCGATGTCGTTCGACGCAGACACACACACATTTTGCCATTTTACTTATTCTCTTTGTTCTGGTCGCCGTCTTCCAGCCCAGTCCAACTTCTCTTTGTCTCTATAAATTTCGCCTGCCGATCGTCCTGGCTTGGCGCCCGGCCAGTAATTGAAATGGCGTAACGACAAAAATTGAAGCGAATTTTCTACAGTTTTTTTTTACACTTTTCTGCCACGCGCTCAAACTCTAATGAAAAAGTTAAAGAGCCAGCTTACAAAATACACACAGACACACACACACACTCATGTTGGCTTATAAAAAAAAGTTGTGTGCACTAGAAAAGTTTTTTTTTATCGCGCGCACAACTAAAAAGTTAATATTGATAAATTGATTAAAAGTTTAATAATTGTACATTTTGTTTTTGGCCTTTCACGTGCGCCGCACTCTGTGCCTGATTAGTTTTCCTTTTTTCTCTTTTTGTATGTCCCAGAATCTGGGGTGCATCAGAAGTTATTGTCTCGCCACGCAAAAGTTGCTTTAGCTGGCTAATTTGAAAAATTAATTGCCAGACTGCAAGTTATGCCTTTGGTTGCTGTTGTTGTTGCGTGTAGCTTGTGGCTTCGTGTTTGCCAATTGGCCACATTAAACATTGAGTGGGCTGGGCTATGGTATTGAAAAGAGTTTGATTCCTTAACGAAGTTTTTATTGATTAAAATTTATATGTTATTTGATTATAAGTTATGAACAGTTTAGTTGGTGTATTGTAATGCTGTGTTAATATATTATATTTAAAATATTATATTAAATTACCCGATACATATTAAATTATAAATATATTCACTTTACTTTATTTACTTTGAATTGAAAAACATTTTGGACAGCTTGAAGTTATTCTGTAGTTATTTATGTTATCAACTCCTTGTCTGCCCCAATTGCCTATCCTGTTTTTCCAATCTAAACAAACTTTAAATTGATAGACTATTGAGTTAATACCTTATTAATTTCTTCTCTTCTTCTCTGTATATTCCATTACACACTTCCTTCTTCTCCTCTCACAAATTTCATAAATTTGACAGCGCCTTAAGTACTATTCAAATAGGCTTTATTGACTTTAAGACAAATCAAATAAATATCTTGCCCTTTAAATTTATTTCACTACTATTTGTATTTTACGCATTGCAGCAGACATTTTTAAGTGTTAAAGTGCGTGGTTTAACGCTCTGGCGTGTAGCAGTCGAGAGCTATTAACCATTGAGATGTAATTATGCATGTCATTCGTACATCAACTTACAAATTCCACGGCGCTTTATTACTTACACTGCGGCAGCATTGCATAGGCGCTCATTAAAAATGAAGTCACGCTCGAGGCATGCTTGCTGCCAATGCCACGTGTAGAGCAGATTCCAAACTTCGATGGTGGCGGCTGGGCAGGAACGCCATTGTGATGGAGCGAGCGAGCGAGCGAGCGAGCGCGCGCACACAAATCACACAATACAAAAGAAGTTTTGGGGGTAAAAGTTTGCAAACAGTGGAACCGAACTATATGAAGACATGTTGGCAAATAGTTTGGGCGGAGAGGGCCAACAAAATTGCGCGAGAAATCAGCATGACAATTATAATGATAATGAGAGTGGTACAAGAATGATGTGCCTGTGTCTGTCTGTGTGTGAGTGGGTGGGTGATCTTGATGAAAACGTCATTAAATGACAGCATGGAATGCAGCAACAGCACAGTTCTCGGCGCTGCTTTTGACTCATCTTCAAGTTGGCAACGTCATCATCATGCTCAACTATCTCGCCCGCGTAAAAGTTCTACTCCTCAACGTCGGCAGCTACATTGAATGCAATTAAAAAAGTTTGACTTGGGCGTTGTTATACACTGAACAGAGCGTACTCTAATTATGCTGCACAATATGTTACGCATTGTAGAAGCAAGTTTAGGGAATACATAAGGTATGTATGACATGCAGGGAAATGTTAATGAAGATCGGCTTTTGATATGTATAAGAATTTTTGAGAATTGAAGAAATGCGCAACAAATTTGATAATTGATATGTTTATAAAATACCTTGATATATTTTAAGTTAGGGTATTTAATATTTTTCAACAGAAACTTTGCTCTAATGCCTTGTTTTGCTTACACACATATATATATTTTTTGGTTGCTGAATGGCGTTGTCTTTCGCCTGCCCCGAGTGAATACTTTATTTTAGCCGAGGGTTAAGTGGTTTCTCTCCGCGCAGCACGTTTACTCAACTTTTTTTTATTATATATACATATATATGTGTATATATTTTGTGATGTGGGGTAAAATGTTCTAATTAAATTAATTAACAGGAAAATGAGTTGCTCAACAGTTGTCGTAATTGTCGCTCTTAATGTTATTGTTGATGCTGCAGGTGCAGATTTGCATGTGTGTCTATGTCTTTGTCTCTGTGTGCTCAACTATCTGGCATCAACTGCCAACTAAATGAGTGTAAGTTTGTCGCACAGCCAATTTATAATATGATGTAAACTACCCATAAATTCTGGTTTTGCCAGCAGGCAAAATTTTGTTGTGAGCAGCTCTGCCATGCTGCTGCCGCTTTGTCTATAAGCGCATCTATAAGTAATTGGTCTGAAAATTATAAACATGCAATTAGCAATATGATATAATTGGATTGAAATGCACAACGTTGTTTAAGTTAATCGGATTACGCATTATGACATCGTATATATACATATACATATAGATGCATGTTATTATATTCTAAAATGTCTTCAAAATTAACAAAATTAACACAAGACTTCACTTTGCTATAGTTGAGAATTGTTGAATTCCATTCACTTTGCTCTTGAGATATTTACAAATTTAGGCTTACATAACGTTCATGCTTTCAGATCTATCTATTGAAAACACCTTAAATTCTTAATCCACATTCTATGCTATACAAGTTCTGCTTCTATCCAACTAATACGAGTTGCTTTGGGTCATTTGTAATGGTCGAACAGAAATGCAGCAATATTATACACACATTTGGTCATCTATTTTATTGGACAGTCAATTGAGCCCATTAATATCGCTGTGTTGTGGTCTCTGTTAGAGGCAGAAATGCGACTATTCGATGGCGTATAGTAGTAGGAAGAGCCATCATCTGTATCGCTTTCAATTGCTGCAGTCAAGCGCTTGTGTTTGGCCCACGTTGCTAGCTGCTCTTTATGGCCCAAACGCGTATCGTTGGCCGTGTCTCATTTGGCCTAGTTAAGAGCTGCTGGCTAGTTAATGGGTCTGTCTGCATGGATCAAGGCGTTTACAGTGCTCACATTAAAATAATAAACACTTGGCGACAGCTCTAACTTTTTCTTTTTTTTTTTTTCGTTTTATGTTGACCATAAAACATAAATCAGCCTTTGTCTTAGCCAAAGGCAACCAGAGTTTCCACTCAAGCCAATACTTTTGGCTACTTTTACTTTAAGTTCGCCCAGCTACTAACTGCCAACTGCCAGCTGCCAGCTGCCAACTGCCAAGTGTCAGGAGGAAAAGTCTAAAGCTCTACCCACCTTCTTTGATGGCTGTCTTGCCTTGCCGTCGTCGTTTCAGTTGCTCGCTGCTAATGATCTGCACCAATGGCGCCCACGTCTTGGGCTCTTCCTCTTACGGCTCCTTGCTTTGTGTATAGTTGGGCATTGAACAAAATCTTTTGCTGATTATCTGAGGCTTATTGCAATTTTCAGTCGGGGCTGTAAGTGGTGTGCTTATAGTGTGGCTCAAAATCAGTAAACGAAACCTTAAGTGCTCTGAGGAACAAGTTAAAGACAGGTTTTAATACCAGCTTGAAAAATATTTTGTGTAGACCAAGGAGAAGCATTGTAACTTTCAGAAAATTATCGAATTCAATGTGCAAAAAATTATATTGAACCGCATAGAATTAGACTTCAATCCTTTTTCTAAGGTTCCGTCAATAAAATCTAAATACCTAAATTAAGTATCTGTTTTCCTTATATATTTTATTTGATAAATATAAATATAGTATTATTTATATTTTTTAGATTTTATAAATATAAATATATTTATATTATTGTTTAGATTTTTTTTGTATATAACTTTTAACATTTCAACCCCAAGTAAACCTCCCCTTGTTTGAAAATACCATAATTGATACATCAGCTGTGGCATCATTCATCATTTTTGTAGCCGTGGTGAGAATCCTAACATCATAACCCATTACAATAAAGACTTTACTACAGTAACTGTTGGTCCAACCCTCGATGTCAAAGTCGTCATTTTCAGCGCAACCATCAGCCGCAGCAGCGTCTGACAGCAACCCACGCATGCCATGCCGCTCACTTTGTACAAATCAGCGCCAAACCATCTTCTCTGCTCCCCCTACCTTAACCAAGTGCTATACCACAACATATCGCTAGCTGGGCTTGAAACAAATGTCTTCCGTCTTGCCAACTTCCGTCGTGGCGACCCCCCCTGCCCTGCCGTTCTGCAGTTCTAACCGGGCTCGTTGCCGGTTGCTCCGGTGGTACGTTGTGTTTTTTTTCGGTTTGGCGCAAATCCGTCGCACAGTTTTCTTTAGTCTTCGTTTTTCAACTTTTTTTCTCCTCTGCGCCTTTTCTTGCTTTGGTATACCCTGTAATTGAAAAGCTTACTTCATTGAGTTTGATTGTATGAAATGTACAACAAACAGAAATAATGTGTTTGATTTCTTATGAAATATTTGAGGAATTTTATTGATAAGATTTAGCATGTGTATAGAAGTACTTCTTATAGATTAAATATTTTTAAGAGCAACCTGTTTGTACCAAATTCATAAAAATTTAATTTTAATTTTAAATTTGTGTATTTGGCTTGTCTCAATAAGTTCTCAAATTTTCCAAGCTCAAGCCCAGCACAATAATCATTCTCAAACCCTTACGGAGTATCTTCTACCTAACCATTTCCACGGCTAGTTTATGTTCGTGATTTTGGGTGTGCGTGTGTTGGTTGTATTTTTTTTGCTGCCCAGATTTATCGCCTTTTATTCATCATTGTCAGTTAGGCGTTGTTTTTGCGGCGACGACGTGCAACCGCGCCAAAAGCCCTGCCATTGTCAACGGGAGCAATGGGTAAAGCGTAGAGCAGTAGACGGGGCCACGTTGCCGACGCAATTTGCCGCCACGTCGAAGGCCTTCAAATGTGTCCCGGAACATGGCAACGTTAACGCGTTGCGAAATCTTTCACTTGAGCCCAGAAGGCGCCTTCTGTTTTGATGAATTATTGGTACGCATGTCGCACTGGCAATCGGCAAATCAGCTAAGCTTTTCAATATGGCCGCCTCAAGTGTGTGTCTGTGTGTATCTCTATCTCTCTGCCTCTATCTGTGTTTGTGTATGTGTGTGTGTGTGTGTGTGTGACTGATGATTTCTGAAAGGGACTTCAGTTGCTGCCGTAAACAGTTGTGAAATGCTGTAGCCAGCATCTCACTTTAAAGCAGATTAGATTTAAAAGTCATTTACGAGTTTTGACCTAAGCCGCTTAGAATGTTGTACAGTCCAAGTGTTTGTCAGCAGAGTATGTATTACCAAGATTATGCTTTGTGTGTGTGTGTGTGTGTGTGTGTGTGGGTGGGTGTTGGGGCCGTATGGATGTGTCATTACATTAATTTGCGGGCTTATGTCCTGGACCGCTGTTAATGAAATGCTCTTAGTCCCTGGGCAAGCACTTCATGAAAACGTTTTACAATTTGCTCGTCGGAAATGAGAGGATGCCATTTGCACTGCTTAAAGCTTAGTGGGTGGCATTATAAAAGAATAGTTGTTCTAGTAATTGAGTTTGTTTGTTTGCGGCCAGAACTGGGTCGACAGCGACCCAGTATAAAACCATATTGATGCAGCACAACATGCTCAACTCAACTCCACTCAACTCATTTGCCCTGTTGCAATTCAATTTAAATTGTTTTGTATTGTTATTATATTAAGTGTTTTCAGCTCGAATTACTTAAAGTAAATTAAAGTTTTCAATATATTTCAAATAACATTTAATATCATTCAATTCATTTAGTTGCTATTGCTAGTGCTTCGAGCTGTTCTGTTCTTAAAATTTTTGGACAAGTCAAGTTTTTCTTTCATTAACTTTCATAAATTTACCCACTGTTTATTTGCTTAATTATGCAGTTTAATATCTTAACAAATTTAATAATTTGTTTAATTATGCAATTAACTACTTTAATTTATTAAAAAAAATTATATTAAAAATTTTATATTATATTAATATACATTAAATATTTGAATATTAAAGTATATATATTATTTTAGTTATCATATTATATTTTGAATACATTTTGAAAATATTTTTTTGTTTTAACTAATGGAATTCCTTTTCGCAGTTTTTACTTGTGTTTTTTTTTATAGTTCATTCATTTATTTAAATTATACGAGCCATACAATCGCTTGAGATTAAAAAATGCCCCATTAGTTTTGTTCTGGCAGAACTACGAAAATAAAGTCGTTTGTTCACTTTTAGCTCGAACCGTTAACAGCTGAACAAAAAAAAAAACGTTAAGAGCTTTGGCGGCAAAATGAAGGAATTGCTTTGCTTGTGTACAGAAGGCAACGAGTGCTTTCATAATTTACAGCTCGTTAAGTTTTATGGATGAATGCTTTTCATATATTTGACAGCCATCGCTGGTGACATCTTTTCACTTTTCACCTCTTTGGGGGCGGTCAAGGCTGTTGCTGCTGTCGTCGTTGTTGTTGGCGTGTTTTTCTTTGACGCTGCAGCTGCACAGAAATGCTGTCGCCTGGACAGGGCCAAACTGAAAGCATGGCCAAACCCCATTATCGTGGGCATCGTTATGGCCTTCGGCCACTTTGAAGTTGCCCATCGTTGTCTCAATGGCCAAAAAAAGCGCTGACATTTTGTCTGTCTGTGCCGTATGGGCGCTCCAACAAATGCGCCTGCTATGGACCCTACCGTTTATGGTGCGGTAGGCAGGCAAAGGCATTTTAGAATTTTAATGTGCCGCCTTCTGCCTTTTATAGCTGCACAATTGACAACAACGGCAGCAGCAGCAGCACTGGCAGCTGCCAACTGTCCAAGCTCAGCCAGACTTGACCACGGCGAACCGCAACGGCAACGGCAATGGCAGCAGCAATGGCAACGGTTCACATCCAAAAGATACTTTGCTGTGGCCAAGGACCATCCATGTGCTACTGTTAACATGCACATGACGTTTGTCTTTGGACGTTAATCTCATTAAATAAGCAATGTGGTGCAGAACGAAGCGCCTCCATGTATGTGTGTGTGTGTGTGTGTGTGTGCGTCCAGATTGTTTCATGTACAGTGGGCTAAAGAGGAAAGTATTTGAGTAAATTGCATATGTAGCAAAAGCAAATATATTAGAAGAAAATTAATATATTTGTAGAAGCTGCTATTTTATAGTCATATTTTACTATAATTTTCTGCTTTATATAAAGTTTATAGTGAAAAATCATAAGTAATTTCCGGTTGAGACATGTTTTTCTATTCTATATTTCATTCGTATTTCAATATGGATCTTGTATATTCAACCCTCAATTTACATTTTCAATTTCAAAATATATAAATTTAATTATAAATGATAATTACGACTTTTTCAGTAAAAAATAAATTGTATCATCCGAAAATTTCAGAATTTTTCTTGAGTTTACTTGAAGAGTTTCCATTATTTCAGTTTTCTTTCTATGTTTATACTATTAAACAAACAAAAATAATATTTTTTTTAAATATTTGTATACTTTAATATGAAACTTTTGCTGATGAAACGATAAATTCCAAGCATTTCAGCACACAATTGTCAATTATTGCCCATTGTACATCATTTTAGGCCTTACACTCTAGCTTGTGGTTCCGCTTTTAATGCAAATGCAAATGCAAAAGCGCATTAAGAGCGGCACAAACGAACACAGGCCGCAAAGTAAGCTGCCGGCTGCTGTCTGCTGTCTGCAGCCTGTCCAGAGACCAGAGCGTGGAAGTAGTAACCGTAGCTAAAGGCGATAGCAGTACGCTGTGTGAGTTGAGCAGAGAATACACAGTATGAGCTACAATGTGCATCATTTATGACATGCGTGCATGCAGCATGTAGTGTGTAGTATGCAGTATGCAGTATGCAGTAGTATGTAGTTAGCAGTTGGTATTGGTGGGCTTTGCTCGCTTTGTGTCTGGGTAAATGTTGAGCCATCGATTAGTTTGCTGCTAAATTGCCAAAGCCGCACATTTGCACAGTGGCAACTGCCAGAAGAAACTTGTAGTGGTTCGAGGAGCGGTGCAGTTAGCAACATCAAAATAGCAGCTAAAAGCCTCATCTGGCCTCGAAAACTTGGCAGCGTTTGCATAGTCATGCCGCCTGCTGCCTGCTGCCGTATGCCACATTTGGTAATTCTATAAAGGCTGAGTTTAATTGATGAATTATTGTTGCATTTTGGGTTTGGCAATACGTGTGCAATGGCTGCCACTAAAATGTATCTGCAAGATACAACCGTCTGTAGCTGTGTATCTGCTGCTGACATAACAGCGACTTTTGCGGTCTCGCTTCAACCCGAATGTATGCACATAATGCCACTCTGCCGAGATAATACGGCAACAGCTGACGGTGCAGTCAGCCGTGTGCACCTGAATCATCACATTTCAATTATACAACATAAGCTGTCAAATTGTAGCAAATAATTGCAGATACATTTTGCATCCACATCCGGCTGTGTCTCTCTCTGTGTGTGTGTGTGTGCTTGTTGACTCGCTTTACAGCTGTTATTAAGCAAATATCGGTTAAGCACAAATGTGAAATTGCTGGTTACCTCAAGATACATTCTGATACGAGAATTTTGATCATTACGTTATTTAAGAGGAATATATTTATACAGGTGCATATTGAAGATAAAGCATTGAAGCTGCAAATTATTATTGAATGCTCATATTTTTGCTTTGTTATTTGAATGTTTTTTTGGGAATTTATATCATAAGCATAGTCTAGGCTAGTAACAATTAAATATTAAAGAATATCTTTGATATTCCAATGGAACGCGGATTAAAGTTTAAGAAACATATGCAAATCGAGACTATTAAAATTCTATTTGAAGTTCGGTTAGGCTTTGTCTTCATGAATGAGTATTGATATCTTTATGTATATATTGAAACGTTATTCAGATGATTCGAATATTTATTCTATACTTATTTAAAGATATTTAATTGATATAACATTAGGGGCAAAATGTTAGAAATGCAACCTTGAGCGTCGATCGATAGTATTGCTGGTCACGAATCAAAAAGTAGAAAAGAGGCTGAAATCGGGAAAAGAATACCCAAGCTAGAGTTCGAGAGGTATTTTGCCGAAATTAAGTAAATATTTAGTAATATTGTTTATCTCATCTATCATAAAAAACAATGAAATGTTTAAATGAAAATTCCATTGTTTGGATATTTGTATTTCATTTGTTTAGAGTATCGTCCAGTCCACCAAGCTCGTTCTTTATCATTCTCGATTGCTAAACATGTGTATAGAATTAGTTATTGTTAGCAAGTTTGGCTCCAGACCGTCTCTAACGCAATCAGCCATCGCGATGCATTGTGTGGGTGGGGGAGATTCGCGTTGAAGCACTAAACCAGCTGGCAACGAGAGCGCAACTAAATCGCACACGTCATCGCCAGCGGACACCATACAGCATACAGCAGCCCAGACACAATCATACCAGAGCTGCTGCCCAGACACACAGACCAATTCGCAAACGTCCGCTATGCGCCGCCCGCTCCACCCAGTTCTATGGCAAGACGCCGCAGAGGCCATCGACAATGAAATACACATACAGTTGCAATTGCTATCCGTCTTCACTGTTGACTTATTTGCTTTGAGATAAACGCCAAGTTGATTTATACAACCCACCGACAATTCATTCAGCCATTTGCACCAACAGCCAGTCATTCACTCGCACACTCATTCACACATACAAGCACACAAACATTCATTCATTCATTCATTCATGCAAACATGCAGTCAAGCGTACAAAATTCTTGTTTGTTTGTTTCTTTATTCATTGAGGAAGCAGACGAGAGCGGACAGCGGGCAGCGGACAGGGCTGAACGGGCTGACGTTTGGCGATGCGCGAGGTCCAGACCTTCGGTAGCTGCAGATACTTATCGCTCAGCCAACTAACAAACTAGCAAACAATTGAAGCCAAACCGGGCAAGAAACTGGCCGTATGTCTGGGCCAGGCCCAGCCAGTCAGTCAACCAGTCAGTCAGTCAGTGAGTCTGTTAGTCTGGTTAGTCCGCCAGTCTGCAATCAATCCGCATCGAGAGAGAGCGTCGGAAATTATTCAGGCGTTGCCTCAAGTTGCATTTGAATGTGGCCTTTTAATATCTCGAGTCTCGAATGCAGGCCAAGCGCCCTGGCACAGGCCAAACACTGAAGATGGCGCCGACAGACAACTTGTCGACGGCGCCGGTTGCTCTTCACCAAAACCATCGACGATTGGAGGTCAGAGGGCGCAAATTAGACCCTGATAATAGGGTGGTCGATGTCTGCTGCAGCTGGCTACTCGAGTGTGGTGCGTGTCTTACTTGCAGTCAGTCTACAGACGAAACGCCCCAACAAGTCGTCGCTGCTCGATATTCAATTAAAGCAATTTGATTGAGCTTACTTAGTTTGCCATTGTAACAATCTGACTTATACCCAACCAACATGTCTGACATGATTTTGTTGTTTTCTTTTTGGCTTTGGCAGCTGTTTGATTTTTGGGTTCATTTGTATTACCTTTGTGTATCGATTCTTGATTGATCGATTATGATAAATGTGTGTGATATAGCAACTGACAGCTTATTATATATATATCTAATACATATATCTGGTGTATATAGTCGCGGGCAACACCAGTCGCTACTGCTACCCTTACCAAATGCCTTTTATCAAGGGATCTAGCTTACTCATTGACTTATATTTCGTAGTTAAATTTCTCTTACGCCTTCAACGAGCATGATTTGCTAATTGGCCGCACTTTATATAAATAACATACCATACCCATGCTATATATGTTCTACTTCAATTGAATTCTGTAGCTATACACATATAAAAAAGTGTGTATACATATACATGTATATGTATGTCTCATTTCTGTATATCGTATATATGTATGCCTCGCTTAATTTTACATACGCATGTTTATGTAACGCGTGGGGCAACGGGACAGTGGCTGAATAATGTCGGCTTGGCTTGTGTGCTTAATGGCAATTAATCAGCGGAACTGTCCGCGCCCGAACATGCGTAAACACTAACAGACATACACACACACACACACACTCGCACGCACAGCACACACATCTGTACACACACACACACACGCGCCCATAAAGTGGTAGAGATGGACCCTTGAAAACAACAGCCTTTTCAGTTGCACGCAGCTGCACGCTCGCCGACCCTAAAAATGTTTTGCTGTAATTAACTTAGATAAACATAAAGCCAACCATGGGACATTAGCCTTTGTCGCGCATAAGGCAAAGGCAAGGCCTCTTTTGGTCGAAAGACGTGCGCCTGAACCACCCACAGAACGTTCGAGTGGAGAAATGTTTTTCACCCATTTCCCAGCTGCTGCTGTCGGCTACACTTGCCAGATGCAGTTCAGAAAAAGCTTCTGCAAATAAATCATAATTAGGCATGTAAACATGCAGCGAGTGTGCTGTGTATGTGATATATGAGTGTGAGTAAAGGCGATTACATTAATCGTCCGTTCAGCTTGCTAATGGCAGATATTCATAGACAAAATATCCGGTTTTTCATAATTATCTGAAATTTAATACTAAAGAATATCAAATAACATTAAATATGCTATGAGGAAATAACTAATTTGCTTAGATTCTCTTAACATAAAAAATCTATATTTAGAGATTTTTATTACCCCTCTGTTCATTTGCTACGCATTTTTCTATGCATTTTCTCTCCAAATAAAAGGCAATTTTTTTATTGCACTGCTAAAGATGCTTTCGATTAGTTTTATTGCACACTCGCTGTCTGGTAATTATTCCTAGAATACGATTCCATTGACTCTGTCTAAATTGCTGACATTCTGTTATTAGAATAGCTCTAATTACAGCAGCCATGTTTGCACACTGCAAGTGAGAGTATAAGAACTTTGATATATAAATTGTAACAGATAGAAAAGGCAAAGATCTTTGAACTCTGAAATATTAAGATTGCTAAAGAAATATTCATTTTATAATATAAAATGTTATTTTTTTCAACAATATTTTCTCTCTATTTAACATGTTTAGGGTATTCGAGTTCAGACATTCCACATTCTTGTTTTTGCCTTCGTTTGCGCTTGTTATTACTGTTTTATTATTGGTCGTATTGCTCTTCTTTTAATTTGTCTTGCTTAATGATGCGTAAATTGCTAGACAGCTCAGCGTTCTAGGCGTAGGCGTAGGCGTAGGCGTTGGCGTATGCGTTATAGGGTCATTCCCTAGCTGCCAGGGTCGAGGTCAACGTTGCGTCGCTTCATTGTTCAGCTCGTTCATATCTTCAGCTCGGCCATTGACTGCTCTGAGTTGTACACGTTCCCTCAAGCGTTCAATTTATGTAAACAGGCCATTCAGTCAATGTGCATAATTGATTTCTTCTTACCTCTTTCTGGAGAATACGTATTTACTTACCCGTAATTACGCCTCACAATTGATGTTACCATTTACCTAGCCGGCGATTGTTGTGGCTCTTTTTATTGTGCACCCCCCCATTGTGTGGTAAATTATAGGGTTTACGCACCAGTCCCAGAGCTAGCTCACTTTCGAGTGCCGGTAAAGGGGGCGTGTGCCCTGACGCTCGGAATCTTTTAATTGGCCTATCGCAGTGATTTTCTATACCCGTCGCTTCTAATGATGTGGCGCGTCTTTGTTTTTGATATATTTGGAAATTATTCTAGGCAATGCTTGTTTAATTGTATATTAAGTGCGCTTTGACCTTTTCTAATAAATTATTTTTTTATGTTCTCTTTGCAGGTATGTACAAATGCGACTGACGTTAGCCGTAATAAGTTTACGATTGGTAAGCGCTACTAAGGATAGCTGTCAAGAAATCGATTGCTGTTTAGATAACATTTAGTATTTTTGATAAGCTATAAATCTATACATCTTAAATGCAGCTTATAGGTGTAACTGTGACACCTGAAATTCTAAATAAGGTGGGGAATTTGTGCTCTGTAAATAATATTGAAGTAAAGTTGCATTTGAAGCTGTTGAGTTTTGGTTGTTGGCTCGCATGTCATAGATGAAATGTTAAATCCCCCAAATCGCAATGGTCCATTGCAAGGTGCAAGAAACTTCGCCTCCTGCTGCAATTTATTTCAAGAGCTTATCAAGTTAAAGTTTGGCGGGATCTTTCATTTCAGTGCACGTAGCGAACGAGCTTTTTGTGGCAGCTTAACCTTTTTGGACGTCATGAAAAGTTGACTCCGCGAAACCAACTCGCAGCAGCGCTTAGTGCGAGAGGGTGAGTGCTTTTTTGCACTGACTGTTGTCGCCATTTGCGTTAAATGTGGCAACAACAGCGATGCGTAATAGAGTCGGTTAGTTGAGCTGGGGTGCTTGTCTTTTTTTGTTGTTGCTGCTATTTCTTGTATTTTATATATATATATTTTTTTTTTGGTGGTGCGAGTGTTGAGGGTTCAGGCTACTTCACCGCCAGCCGCCCACAATTGGCTGTGGCCCACATTGTGTGTGTAAGCGAGCGCTGAATTAAGTCTTTCAAGCAGTCAGCACCAACAATGGTATGAGCTGCCCTGCTATCGCTGGCTGCACAATGTTAGAGTTGCACTTAACTTCAGACACAGGAAAGCCGAGCTGTGTGCATCGTGCCACAATAAGCACAAGGACAACGACAATGACAACGGCAACAACAGAAACAATAATAACAACAACAGCGAGAGCGGGAGCAACGACAACGGTTAAGCATTGGCAATGGTATGTGGCTGACAAAAACAAAAGTTGCATGCAACTAGCATGAAATAGCTGCAGCAATTGTTGCTGTTGTTGCCAGCAGAGTCAAGTACCAGGCGATTTTTCTTACACAATAATACACTTTTCCTATTTTGTTGACAGGTTTTTCTTCGTCTTCGTTTTTCTTTGCCCCATAGCCCATTTTTTTTTCTTTTAGTGACTCGCTCCACTTTGTTGCCGCATGCCGCATGACGTCACTTAGCGCAGACAACTGTGATAATGATTAAATTAGATTATGGATGCTTTCCATTTTTCACACCAACTTCACATCACAAATACACTAAAGTCCCAGACGCGGCCCCCAGTTGCAGAGAGCCAAGCAACGCCCGTCCGTCACAGTGTATTTCAATTTATGGCGCATCCCATGTGGGAATTCTATGCGGGTGTCTGTCTATGTGTCTCTGTGTCTGTGCTGTATAAATAATTACCAGCAAAGTTTTATGTTGCGCATATGCATTGTGGGTGCATTTTGATAGAAGCTTCTATATATATATACATATGTATTTATATATACATATGTATATATATATGTGGTCGTATCTTGTAGATACCCAAGTCTGGCACAAGTGCAATGAAGCGAAAATTAAAGTTTATTGACAGTTTTCTTAAGCGCATTTGTTGTTTTTGCCATTGCCATTTGACTTCTGAGCTGCATTGTGCGAACGCATCTGATAGATACGGCTACGGCACGTCTTCCGCCAGCCTTTGTCTTTGCTCAGTGCGCCGCTTGGCAGCGTCGTGTGACAGTTTCAACTTCTAACATATGTGTGACGATTATAGAAATCATCTGCCAGTGCGCAAAAAATTCATATTGATGTGCACATTGAATGCATTTCCAATTGAAGGGAAGTTACAAATTGCTGCTGGGAAAACTGTGGACTACCGGGTGCTCTGTAGCTGGTATAGAAGTATAAGGTATATGTGTATATAATATTACATATGTAATAAATGTTAATAACAAATGAGAAATTTCATAATTTAGATTCGAGTTCTATTATAATTATATTTGCCTTCAATAGTCTTTATACAATTTTATTTATATCAAATTTGCTTTTGCTCTGTGTCTACCTTTGAAAAGTTTAACTCAAAGTATAATTTTCTTGTGAAAATGTATTTAACGAACAGAAGGAGGAGTAGAAGACTCCATTCGTTTATATATCTGGCTGTCTGTATGAATGTCCGTCCGTATGAGCTTAGTGATCTTAACCACAAAAGCTAGAGATTAGACTTGACGTGAGACTATCAAAAGTATATTCCTGTATTCCATTTGCAGTACGAGCTTAGCTGATATCTCATCCTATTTTCTTTTTATCAATAAAAATCTAGAATTTGATTTGTGCTGATACTTATTTAACTTTATTATAGTATATTTTTTATATGTTTGTTAAATATTTGTATTATGTTTTGCTTTATATAATATATAACTATATGACAAGCTCTACTTGTTTCTGGATAATAGTTAAGTTTTGCTTTACAGAGTGTAAAAGCACTGATTCTATTGTTTACATTTACACATACGAAAATTTCCCAACCATTTCACATTGTTTTATTGAATTAAATGTAATCAGCGTATTCAAATTAAATATATATTTGTCCATAGACCTTGGCAGAAGAACGTAACGTTAGGTAATTGAATTCAATTAGAGTCCTATTTGTAGTCACAAGTGCTCTTACTAGACAATGCCAAAGTGAGTGTGAGAATTTCGACTAAAATGAATGAATTGGATACACCGAACAAGAACAAGCAATAACATAAATATATCCAGCATGAGATGAAGATATTTGTAGTCTATATTGAATGTGATGGGCAGTGTAATTCGATTAACCCATTTGATGTTTGTTTTATGGCTGTCGGGACTGGCTCACTGATAGCTAAATAATTTAGGTTAGACCTAGGCCCATGTATAAGTTTTAATTATATTCATGTCGAATGCTCTTGGTGCGCTTGAATTTTTCTCAAACCATTTAAATTAGTGTGTGGGGACCGCAAAGGATTTACAAGCTATTCGAGTTATAAAAAAGTCTATCTAACACGCCATATAAAAGACTAATTACACTTTACGAAAAACTTTAACGATGAGTGCCCGCAATCTTGATGCATGAGGGCGGAACAAGCTGCAAGCTGCAAGCGAGAGCAACCGCATTGCTATGAAACGAGATGTTTGAGTGTAAACATACTCGTACACGTTGCTGCCTGAACGCCTGGCTGGCTGGCTGGCTGGCTGACTGGCTGGCTGGCTGGCGGGCTGAGCTGGCTGAGCTGGTGTGTTGCGAGAGGCGCCACAAAAGTGTTTTGGGGCGTTGCATGCCACACACACAAACATTTGTATATGCATTTGTATCCGGTAACAGCTAGAGCTAGAGCTGTACGTCTGCTCTTTGGGGCTGGGCATATGTAAATGGGGCTGTGGCACTCCGCCCAAATAGTAGATCTCTGCCTCAGCTGGGCCCATTTAAAAGAGATACAAAGCGCCGTGCGTGTACTAAGACGTTGCAAATGCATCCGACGTGTCTGCGTCGCAGTGACAAAATCGCGCTACGTACATATGTACGTGTGCTGGCTTTTGTCTGCCCTGATAGCAGCGCTCCTTCAGCTTGTGCCCCCAACAATTGCTACATATGTTCGGAAATTCGCCAGCCAGCCAGCCAGTCAGGCTTCACAACTTGGCAGGCAGACAGACTATTTGTCATAGCATTCCTTCAACACTGGGATTAAGTTCTCACTTGGCTCCTGCGCTACCAAAATATTCTGCTGCACTGCGTCCCTGATTTACGTTTCCAAAATGAAAGCAACAAAACGAAAAGTTGCCAAAAATGCCAAACAAAAAAGAAGAAATATATAGACGCAGCCAGTGTCAAGTGCGTTTGATTTTTGGATACTCTGTTCTGAGGAACGAAAGGTGGAAAAACTAAAACTACTAAAACTAAGAAGTTTTTGTAATATTAGTGGAAGCTTGTTATAAGCCAAATTTAAATAGATTTTATATTGCAGTTTATCATCAAAATATCTTCTTCTGAAAAGCCTATGCCCTTGTATATCAGTTTGAAAACCAAATGTAAAACTAAGTTGATGAATAAACCTTATTTGTTGCTCTAAAATCTCCAATTTCTATAGTCGAACAACAGTCGAACAGCTGAGACAGAATCAGTACATATGATAGACCTTGATACTTTCACTTTCATGATAGTTGATACAGATTTTTTCTACAAAGTTTTCTTGTCTAGAATATATAGAAAGCTCACATACTTGTAAATCTTACGCTATAAATTTATAGTAAATAGCCCATTTAAAAGAAGAGTTCAGCTATAATTTCCATTAATTTAAGCTCAAACATTTTCTGTACTTAAACAAAAAATATTAGCGTGCAACTAAGTTTCAAGTTGTTGCCTAAGCCGTCAATCCCATATTAAACATGCGCTGTTTCATCTTAAACATTTCCACACTGTTTGCATTATTTACAGTGCAAACATTTTTATTATTTTCATCTTTGCTGCTGGGTTTTTGTTTTGCTGCAGTTTGTTTTAATTTGTAGACAAGACACAGATATGGTAAAGAAAACAAGCAAGTTGAATTGGTATGAAACTAGTTTACATGAATAGTACACAGCGGAGCGAGCGCTCGCAATGTTGACGTTTGATATGTGGAACACGCCCCACGTTCGCCAGCTGCTGCGAGAAACATGTGTCTAAATTCGCATTGGTAAAAGGCAACCTCAACTCTCAAGCAACTCGCGTACATTAAAAATCTACGCTTCCTTCCTACCAAGCTTTCCTATGCCACACACACACACTCAGCTTCAATTCCAGCTCCACGCGGCCCGATAGAATCATTTTTGGTATGGGGCAAATGCATTTGGAGTGTTTGCGGCAATGCCAAAATGAAATACATAATACTTAGCAACAAAAAGTTGTATTTTGTTGCTGAGTTGCATTTTTGTGTGAGTGGCAGGATGGGAGAGAGGGGATGGGGGTGGTTGGGTGTATACGAGGGTAGAGCATAGAGTACACATCTCATATAAACATTTTCTCTCTCGCTCTCCACATGCTTAGCCCACATGGTTTGACTTGATTTGCTTGGGGGTGGCTTTCGCTTTATTTTTTAATTCAATATCGCTGGGAGGTATTTTTATGTTTTTTAGAAACGACAGGCCCGACGGGCAATCGCATAGGGACCCTCACTCCAGACACACAGAAAATGTTTTGTAATCCGCTTTTAAAATAATGAAAAAAAAGAGAACTGCATTTAGATTTATATGGGTGAATCGCAAAATAAAAATGTTTCTGTCTGTCATTTCTCTGAATTGACTATGAGAAATTTCGCAAATTATGCATGAATGCCTCAGAGCCGATTTAATAATCAATCGAAGTGCATTTCCACATTCTGCCAACTATTCCAATTTACGTGCTTTACAACTCTCTCTCTCTCTCTCTCTCTCTCGGCAAAGTTTAAGCCACGCCAAAAGTTGAAGCGAAAAACTTTTCACTTACTTCTGCGTTGGCCGCCTCAATTCTTAACTAAAGCAAACAGCTCATGTTGCGTGCTTCGCCTGAAACAATAAATTTTCCACAGTGAGTCAATAAAATTGCTAATTTCACGCTCCAATTAACCGATTATTGTGCCCACAAGCCAAATGTGAAGTTGTTAAAGAATCTTAAAAAGAAAATAAAACTGAAATTTTATTTAGTTCTATATGTATTTAAATAACATTTCTTTAATAGGAATTTATATATAAAATATTTATATATATGTTTAAAATTTGTATATGTACTTAAATGTATTTTTTGATTTATTATTTAATTTTCATATAGAAACAGCAAAATATTCTATATAATAATAATATCTTTAATCTGAATTTTATATTTAAAGATATAAAATTTTTAAATATATTTAAATATATAAATACCATTTATTTAGTTTTTTAATACATCAATATTTTTTATTTATTATTTTCCCTTCAAATAATTATTTATAATACGATTTATTTGAATGCCAAAGCTTTTTACCTAATCTCCAGTTAATTACTGAAATAATTTCAAATTTATTTGATGTACTCAAATTTAATGAGCCATGGAACATAAGCTTGTTACGATTAGCTTTAATTGAGAATAAATAATTGAAAGGCTAATCGAATACATAAAACTGCATGTTAGGCTGTTAATATAAATATTCCACAGCTGCTGAAAAATCTTTATATATTTTGAACTTTACAAAGGAAAGATTCTTACCTAGAATTACTCTCAAAATTATTTTAATTCAATTTAAATCTTAAATTTGTAGCTGTTTTAAGTTAGCATTTGGTGCATTGTAAACGCTTTGCGGCAATTGTAACGGAAAATTTGTAGCTGATTTGTTGCATGCAGCAGGCAATAATTCAATGCGCTATGAAGCCACTGTCCCAGTGGTGGCGGTGGTGGGGTGTGGTTAAGGCGGCGTCCATACAACACATTACTGAAAATCCAAACACCTTCAACGTCGTCATTGTCAGTTGTTGTTTGCCCAGCAAATGGGGAGACGATGTTGGCTGTGTCGATGCTATGCCCGGCGCCGGCTGACTGCAACTGCAATCTGCTGTCTGCCCTTTTCTGTGCGGGGTGCGGGGTGCGGGCACGTTGGTATTTGCGCCCGGTTGACGCCTTGAGTGCAATCGCTTGCACCTTTGAAGCGTGTCCGTGTCGCACCACCAACAGCGTCGCTTTGTTCGGGCACAAGGCCCATTGGATATGGATGATGGGACCAACACACAGTTACCCTCTGCTATACATATATGCATTCTCATCTATAGCTGTAGCTGTATCTCTGTGTATTTATACTGCATAAGCCGAAAGGCAAATGATCTAACCCATACTCGCTCTATATATTTATATTTGTTTGCTTTTGCATATACAACCTTGTATACCCTGTAAGTGACGTTTGCTTAAATGGTGGATCAAGGTGGAGTTCTTAAGATTTAGAATTTATTTTGAAGTTATAGAAATGGATTGTAATCGAACATTTAGATCATTATGCTTTGCTGTGTTTGAGATGTTTCTTACTGTGATCCCAAAAGCTAATTCATTTAACTCACAACTGTCAAAACACATTATCCCAGTTCATTAGACTCTGTTTGTACAGGGTATTTAGTCAGTTGCTTTGGCCTTTTCACACTCCTCCAATTTGTGTGGATTTTCGCAAACACATGCGCGCATTTTCAATGCAACATGCAATTTGTCTGAGTTGCAGCAATCTCTCTGGTGGCACTCCCCAAGGCCCCGTTCACGGCCACGCTCCTCTTGATACCCTCGGGCTGCATCTGCAACTCTTCATCTTCACCTTGTGTGTTGCCTTTGCTTTTTGTCATTGCCATTATAATTGATAGCGTATAATTTCGTTGCTTTCCACCAATTCCATTTCCCAATTCGGTTTGTTTCCCTCTGTCTCTCTGCAGCTGTCTCGCTCGTCAGCGTTTACTTTTATGCAAATTTTCGTGCAAATTGCTTTTAATGCATTTTGAATGCAATTTGTGTTTTGTACGTTGGAATTGAAGTGGTACAAAAACTCGTAATTGAAACTGAAAGATTTTAATTTAATTTGAGTTTCTGTTTCTCTTATCTCCTACTGTATCTCAGTCTGTCTACCACGTTTCATTCCCTCAGTCTCTCTCTCTCTCTCTCTCTCTCTCTCTTTCGCCTTCTGTCGTTTTCTGTGTATGCTGATGTTTGCTTTTAAGGGGAGTTTGTGTATATTTTTAGCTGGCTGCTGGGTGTTTGGCTGCACATGCGGGATGTGTTTCATAGCGCCTGCATTTCGGCATTGGCCATGGGCATTCATTAAATTGATTTAGATAAAATCGTGTTTTTGTTGACAATAATTACAAGCGCAATGCTGGCCATTGTAGCATACGAATGCAGCTTAATTATGACAAAACGGTTCAAATTGCTGCCTTTCAACCTGTAAATTGTATATTTAAAATAGCTGATAAATCAAGGGAGAGGCTAAACCATTAAAAGGGAATGATTAAAACGATAACAAAAAGATTGTGGTTAATTCGATTTATATAGTGTTAAAAATGACTCTGTTAAATTTTATTTGATGTTTGATGGATTCTGCAATAATTTAAAATAAATATAATTAATTTATGTATCAATTTTATTTTTAAACTATAAATTGTGGAATTTCTATTCATTTAAGTTTTGAATATTTAAGGTTTTAGAAACAAATTGCAACACAAATAATTTAAATTGGAAACAATTAGTATGAAAAATATATATTTGCTTAAAAACTTATTTTTAACTATTTTCTGACAACGTTTATAGTATTTTAGACAAAATTTCATAAATGTTGGGGATTGAATAGTTTTCTTTAAGGAAATATCAAATTATTGAACAAATATTACATAAATTTCAAAAGACTTCTCTTTTCTTCAAGTCATTTCATGTGTTAACTCTCAGGATCAGAAAACATATAAAAAAATAAAAAAGGGACTTTCTAAAATTTTAGTAATATATGTTTGTTATTATGTGATTATTTATGGTTTATTTCGATTAGCAGAAAATCAATTTAAAAGTCAAATTATCAGTCAATAAGTCTAAAATAATTTTTTGAGCACAACAGATCAAGCATTTTAGTGTATATTTCTTTGTATATTCCTTTCCACACAATTTATATATAAATATTTCTGAGTACATATCTAACTACCCAATAGTTTCAACTGAAACAGCGATATCTTATGGCTTATCAAATATATTGAAAATAAAACCACAAAGTGCTTTATTCAGCTCTATAATAAACTCAATTTGAATCACATTTTGTATAAAAGCTCGCTAATTCAACAAATATTGAACTAGAGAAAACTCCTTTGAGGGCGAGCCCTTGTTTCTCTCTATAAATATATTTTATATTTGCAAACCTTATCAAAGAATGCTAAAATGTGGCACTAAAACAAATTGTAACCAAAATTGTGTGGGGGCGAATATATAAAATAATGCGAGGGCCTCAAAGCACGATCCCAGCGGCAAATGCATATTTGGCTAATTTTGATTATTTTACTGCCGCTTTTGGGGATTTTTGTTAATTACCTCAAACATGGCCAGCACACACACACTGTGTGTGTGTGTGTGCGTGTATTGTGCACTCTATTAAAATGGTATGCGAGTGTTTTGGGTCCCAGGGCTGCTGCTACTGCTGTGCTCTGATAGAATTTAGGGCTCACTTTATGCTTTTTACGGGCTTGCCATGAATGTGACATTAATGAGCTCTTAGCTTATCCCACAGGCGCAGTCAGGATACGCCACATGGCTGGGATGGGCTAGCATAAAGTTGATGCCATAATTTGTCCTTGAATTTGACTGGCGCATTGTCGGCACACACAGACACACTGTGTAAATTCATAATTAAATTGTTATTTAGACTGAATGCCAAACTGCGTGCTCATTTAAAGGTTATGAAAGGTCGTCGTCGTATTCTTGTTCCATTTCGATTCGCTGGCCAACAAAAGGTCCATACTATACCCTCAAAAACCCTTGTCAAACAAATCTCGGATGTTTTGGATTAAAAAATTACTTTATGCGCCAATGAAATGCCTTTTTTTTGCATATATATATATGTGTATGTGTGTGTGTGTGTAACCATTTAGTCACATTTTTAGTGGCTATCGTGAAGTGGCTTCTTCTCAAAGAGTTCATAAAAAAACAGTAAAGCCCCAGCTCTCAAGTCGCATTTGCCTGAGGGGCAGTAAAAGTTTCGATTCTCCAACAAAAGTTAAACATAATCCGCAAGGTAAGTCAGCTGCTCAAAAGTTGACTATAACTTGGCATTAATTTCATTAACATCATTTGTCGGACTGTGTGGGAGAGAAGAATGAGAACAAGAGAGGGAGAGGGAGAGTGAGTGAGAGAGAGAGAGAGAGCGCCAGCAAGTGCACATTTAATTTGATTGTTTATTGTTTCGTGGAATAAACTAAGGTAAGGTAAGTTTGGTGTCATAACACTCCACAGCTGCTGGTCATTATAACGAGGGCTGTTCGAGAACTTAAAGTAAATTAAAAAGTTATACAAATTATTTAAAATCAAATTAGCTAAAGTTTTTGTTTCAAATTTTAATGGACTTTTCTATGGCAATTAGGAAATTTTTTTGTATAAAAGAACATAGATTTGATTAGGTGGAAAAATTTGAAGAGGGTAGCATAAGTGATGCGAGAATAGTTGCATATATTAAATATACAGAGGTATTAGAGCTTCTCAATAGACCTCATTCACATGAGAATCATCTCATTTGACAGCTAACCACGCTGCTGCTCTCATTAAATGAACATATTTATTAAATAAATAATCATAATTTTGAGCAGTCAGCTCGTAAAGTAGGCTTCAAATATGCTTCTTGTATTTTTTGATACACACTCATAACTTTTTAACCTAAAATAACCCATTTCAAGTCCAGTTGAACACTTCAGCCACTACGAGCCAAAGGACGAAATTGCTTTTGGTGCACAAAAAAAAGAGGAAGAAGAAGAAGAAGGAAGCAGAACGCAAGCAGCTGCTGCCTGGTAAAATGAAAAGGTGCCAGACGCTGCTGCTGCTGCTGCTGCTCCTGTTGTTGGTCTCTTAATACCTCAGTGTAGTTGTTGTTGTTGCTTTGTCCATTGCATTGCTGGCTGCTGAACGTCAAGCGTTGTACTCCAGTGCCTGAATTTATGTTTACCGTCGCTCTAATTAAATTTAATATGCATATTGCCAAGCATTTGAAGTGGCCAGCTGTTCAGCTGTCCAGCCTGTCCAGCTGTCCGGCTTGGCCAACTTGGCCGTTGGCAATAGCGGACTGAGCATGTCCGACGTCGCTGGCTGCGGAGCGGTACAGTTCAGGCAGGGTATAGCTTGCCCAGCAGGAGAAATGCGCTTGTGGTCGCTTGCTAAGTGTGTGTGTGTGTGTGTGTGTGTGTGTGGGTAATAAATTTGATTAGTAGGATTTACGGGGCATACGGCAACGTAAACGTCAAATGTTCGTGGTGCAGTAAATTTTATGCTAAACAGGGACAGGCAGTTGAATGGCATGGGCCATGGGGCCAAGCGAAGGGTTTGGCTGTTTGAGATTGGGATTGGGATTGAGGTTAGGGTTTTTGTATGAGTGGCTTTCTGCCTTGACTGCCAGTCGGCGTGTCCTTTTTGCTCACTTTGCTGCTGGCATGCCCTTTCTTCCCTTCTCTTTCCTTTCGTTTCGTTTTCGTTTCTTTTGCTTTGTTTTGTTACGTTTAACGAGTTGTTACAATAAAATGTTATTGCATACTTTATGGCGCTGTATACACAGCGCGCGTGTGTGTGTTAGTGTGCGGAAGTGCACAAAACAGACAACGCGGCAATGGGGAATAAGGCGACGGCAAGGGCAACGGCAACGGCAGCGGCAGCGGCATATGCAGGACTCAGCGCGTCTGCTGCGTCAACGTCAAAGCTGCCGCAAAACGCTTTCACGTGCGCCATTGTATTTCTAAATACAAAATGGCGACGGGACGCCATTTAAAAATGACTGGACGCGGCAGTTAGAAAGAGACAGAGAAAGAAAGCGAACGAGGAGAGAGTGTACTAGTAAAGTGCTTTTGTCTGGCTGCCTTTGGCAGCATTTCCGCATCCTTTGACTGAAGCGAAGGCCGCATTTAAAACATTTTGGCATAACCGTAATTAGTGCAACCAAAAATTGCTTACAAAATATGCGTTGGCCGGCTGAAAAGCACGGCCTTTGACGTTGATCAGCACATAAACAATTGCAGCGCAAATTGCTTGCACCATCAAAGTCAGTTGCTGCTGCTGCTGCTGCTGTTGCTGCATCAGCATCAGCATCAGCACGCTCATCATTAACATCATCATCAGGCCATAAAAAATGGGCAGCAGTTGCCAGCGCGCTGTCGAGATTACGCGATAAAGCACAACGTGAAATGCAGCAAAGGAATGGATAAGCGACGTGGCTAAAATGAAATTTATGCTTTACTTCATACTGTCTCACTCTACTGCACGCTCTCTCTCTCTCTCTCTGTCTCTCTTACTCTTTTTTCGCCGATTTCCCTCTGAATTTCTGACATTTTGGCACATTTCTGGCCTGGCAGCGCCTGCTGTGCCGCCGCCATTTTGTTTGCAGCGAGCTCTTTCTATTTTCCTTTTTTTCTTGTTGTTGTGCTCTATCCTAATACGAAATGCAATCCTGAAACTCCAGTTCCTGGCTGTCCGCTTCCCTTCTGCCTTGCATCCGCACTAATATTATGCGCATTGGGCTTCTTTTGCTATTGAAATTTTAGGATTTTCGTTGTTGGCTTTTGCAATTGCTGAAATAGATGGATAGAGCAAAGCTCAGTTCTATATATATGTTTTTTTGTATGTCGTTGGCAAGCCCTTTGCGGTTCTGTTTGTGGCAAAGTGAAAAGAAAATTTGGTTGTTTATGTTGGTCAATAGAAATGCATTTGATGCTTCATGCTGTGGGACATAAATCTGCATTTTCAACTTGGCTTCATATGAGTGTGGCATTTGAATAGTTTCGACACGAAAACTGGAAATGAACAAATCTGAGTTGTCAAATATATGAGTTTGATGAATCCAATGAGACATCAATGAAATTTGAATTTATAGATATTTTTGATCAATTTAGTTGCTTTATATGTTGTCTATTCGAATGCAAAGAGTGTTTGATACTGAAAAGCTACCGCAACATAATGCCACAAAAGAATTTAAAATCAAATATATGTCGCCCGCGGAAATTTAATTCACTTTCAGCATACCTTATATGTATCTTGGTATCTTTATCTATTGTATATTCTCTCCATATAATATTTTAATATTAAATCATAATTTCTTAATGCACAATTAGCTAATTGATCGGAAGAATAATTTTTGGATATTTATCTGTTTATTTAACAACTTTAACTTTTGATAAATTAACTTAAACATATTAACTAAAATATTTCTATTTCTTTTATTTCAGGTAAATATCTTTGAATGGAAAAATTACTATCCAAGGTCCTTTAAAATGTTTTAAGTACAATTTTATATATTTCTTCATTTGCGCGTTGATTGATATGATAATTCGATAATGAAAAACGTAGTCTAGACAAAGCTATATGCGAATAGTTGTTGCAAACTAAAAACTAGTTTGTATAGGCAATGGTAATACGCAGAACAAGGCTATATAAATGCTGTCATCAATAATAAACAACAATATAAAAAGTTTATAGCCAGACAGGTCTCTCGTGCCAGCACTCGACTTGATATACAAAAATTGAATTGAATATTTTCATTCAATTTCATCATATTGGTTTCTGGCTTATGACACCGCATTATTTTGCAAAGCAGTGGAATATTGCGTTTACCTCAGCACTTGATTTCATTATACATTTTTAATCAGAGAATGGACGCGTCGTCGCCGCAAAAAAACAAATTAAGATTTATGTGCACTTAAATAAGTTTCATTTCAGCGGGCAAATTGTCAAGCCGGGAATAATGAAATTATAATTTCATTTATATAATTAATATTATTTAAAACGGAATATTTAAAACACATCGTATTAATTACGCACATCTCAGAGCCATTCAGTTTGTGTGTGTGTGTGTGGGTGTTGGACCACTCGACTGAAAGTATGCGAGACATAAAAAAAGGCTAATAAATCAGCTCAAATTAATTATATATAAGATGGGGGGCAGCCGTGGGCTCCATAAATGACAGCGACACTTATGGAAACGTGCTCTACACGTGGCAGAGTGGGGGCAACTCTGTATTGACATTACAGTTATGTGCATAATAAGTGCGCATTATGCTGTTTAATCCAGACAATAAAACACAATTACAACAGCCGCCACCAACTATGTGGAAAAGCCGCAGGCTGTTTGATATGAAATTATTGGCACGGTATTTTCGCCAGTATGTAAAATGCAGCGACAAATCAATGCGGGAATATTGCGGGGAGCATTATGTGTCCGCTGTGGTCGGCCCTGAAAATATGTTGGCATTAAACGTATATCGCGAATATTGTCTTGTCAATAATGCCCTGACACTGCATTTCCAATTAAACTTGTTCATATTAATTTTATGGCGCAGAGCTTAATGCATTTATAAAGAGCGCAGCTTTGCACTTTTTACATATATATGTGTAAATATATATAAAAATGCCTTGAAATGTCAATTTCCATTTCGTATTTTGTATTTATTTCAATGGCTTTTTATATTGGGGTCAAATTTCGTAGGAAAACTGAAAGATTAAATTGAATAAACTGACTCAATGAGCTGTAAAAAATTTAATAAATTGTTGAACGTGAAGGAAATGGCAGAATACTGGTATACCATTAAACCAGTATTTATATAGAGTATATAAATTAAATATGTCAACAAATTTGTTATCAGTCAAGGTGACCAGAATACCCCATTCATGTTGTCAAAGAACATGTGAATGAAATGTCACAAGATAAACCTGTATAACTATTACACCCCATTCATAGTGTCAAAGAGTATATAAAAATAAATATTTACAAACAAATTGTTATCAGTGAAACTGAATGAAAGTAAAACAGATCAAGTATATACAACTGATCGACTTTGAGTTGATTAAGTTTATTATTTTGATTTTGTAGACAACAAAAGTTTATTTATTTTTCATATTTATTGCTGATAATGAACATCTTGTAATCCATATAGACCATATTATAGTAGTTATAGTTTGAACACCTTCGGGCATCTTCTCATTTGCCTCCACGCACATTGCAGACTCGGCAATCACCATTGATGATCACATTGCCAGGGTTAAGAGGCGTGGCTGTTGATAGTAACAATAATTAGTTTTTCTCTTGCAGTTAATTTTTTTCATTTAATTTTGTATTACTTACCACTAGCCAAAGCCAGCAGACCGAGCAGAAAGGCAACCGATAAGAATTTCATTTTCTTTAGTTAGTTAATTAACTTGTAGCTTGTGGAAGTGAAGCTGAACTGATGCTGTTTGGCCCAGTACAGTGAGCTTTTATACACAGATCATCGCAAGCGCATTTGCCACTAAGACTATAGTGGGGAAACCGCACCGATTATCAGACGGAATTACCCCCTCGTCAAGTCCACGGTGTCCAGAACGTGAATTCCCCAGTTCATTTGACACGTTGGGCAAACACGGCGATAAGCTCATGTGTCTCTAATAACATCGCGTAAAAAGAATATTATATGGAAACCGATTTCGTGTTGTTGTTGCTGATTGCAAACTGGCTTTTACTCAGAACATAAGGCAATCAGCTTTGATTCGACGGCTTTTCTTCAGAAATAAAACTCGATTTGTGCCGCCTGACACTTTATGACATTTTCAATTAAGTATCCGCTGCACGTTGCTGCGTAATTGACATTTGCATAAGTTCCAACTAACTTTGTTGTTACTAAATTAGCATTGCAAATAGCAAATTGTAACGAGGAATTTAATAAATGCGTTGCTAGTCATATTGACTGTAATCAATCTTCAGATATCTATGCTTAGTAATGTATCATACTATCCAGAGTTATTTAATCAATTACTATTCTTTGAATGTTATGTGAAAATAAGTAGTTGGAAGTTTCCACTATTTTATTAGGGCAGAAATCCCTTGAACTTGAATGTGATTTATTAATTAATTTTTTTTTCGTTAAAGTCTGTATAGTCAAAGCTATAGAAAAATACTCTCTTTATTATAAATTAAATGAAAAATCGCCCGAAAATATTGTAATTACGCTGTCAATTCACATTTAATGTTTACAATGTGTTTATGGAATAATGTCTTTACCTGGGTAAACGTACTAACGCCGTCAGCTCATACCATTTTCACGCACATTTGATTACATGTAAATTGTAGCAAGCCACTGGGTACATATGGAGCTAACACGGCGCAATTGCCACTAATGAAAAACCTTATATGCGCTATGAGAAATAGCGCCCATATTTGAATAAACCCAACATAAATTTGAAATAAAAAGTTTCGTGCAGATATCTCATTTGTATGCACATAAATTGCATTACGAATTGACGCTTTACAGACAAAAAAGAAAAAAGAAAGGAGAGGAAAACCTGACCGAAAAGAGTGAACAAGACACAGCGGAAAGTAAAATAAATTAAAAACTCTCCAAGAATGCTTCGCTGCTGGCAAAGAAGACACAGCGGAATTGCAGCAGCAGCAACAGCAGCGCGAATGCAAAAAATTGCTGAGCTACGCGTGTCCTTGCCGCGGCTGCTGTCGCACCAAATAATAACAAAAGGTGCAAAGCAAAGCAGTGAAAACGAAGACAAAAAATAAAAAATAAAATAAAATACAAAAAAAATTAAATAAAAATGCACTAGCAGAGTGCGAAGTGTGTATGGTGCAGGCAGCCCCCCATTCGCGGCAGTGGAACTCTTGCTGATTTTGATGTTGGTAAATTTTTGTGCATTTATCATTCGGCCACCCGCCATACCAGATCCTCTGTTCACCTGCATCCATTCCGATTTACTCTACATTTTCTTCATTTTTTGCTGCTGTTGTACATTTCCCGCTTGATTTTCACGAATTACGTTTATTGCTGCATAGTCAAGAGAAGAAGGCGAAAAAAAAAAAAAATTGTCGAATCCGGAAAATTGAAAAATGCTCCAAGTTCACTTGGCATTCGCTTTGCAAACAACAGCGCAAGGAATTGTCGATACGTTTGGGAAAAAAAAATGGAAGTAGACAAAAAACAAAACATCGAATTGATGATGAATTGATTTATGTTTGCGTACTCGCCTCTTGTGCTTTCCCAAAACACTCTTTCCCCATTTCCATTTTCATTTCGATTCGGATTTTGATTTCTATTTCGTTTTGTGTGGCATCACATAGCCTTAAAGACCACTGCACTGATTGTGTGTTACATTGCTGAGAGAATTATTTGAAATCGGATGCTTTCGATAAGCCAAATTCGTTTACACTCGAACTGAACAGAAGAATGTGGCACCTGCCGGAATGCAGTTGATAGTGATAGTTAGCAAAAGCTTAATCGATTCGGCTTACAAATGATGATATTTGGTTAATAGATAAAATGTTAAACAATGCAGAGAAAATTGTTCTATGAAGCGTGGGGTATTTAGAGGTTCAAACTTTTATTGATTATTGTGCAAGGTGACATTCGTGATGCTACTAGCATAGATGTATATCAGTCCAGTAAATTTAGTCTGATTAGCTTTATTTATATGTAAAGTCAATATTACGGACAACTTTTTAAAAAATATATCGATCACTAAAATTCGCTTTAGTTCAGGCAAAGCTGAGTAAGTGTAAAATATGTGTAAGAAGAAGAAAGCTAGAGTAATTTAAGCAGCAGCTCACTGTTTCTAGTTGACAGTGACAGACTTGAAGCGGTCATATATATTTTAAATTAATAACTTAACATTTGAGCCATATTACATTCAGCTTATTAACCAAATTGATCTCACTCATCAAATAAAATTGTATAAAATTTGTATTAAACCAAAAACTTTCCTTTAATTTCGCCACACACAAGTCTTTTATGAACCCGGTTAAATACCTTAATGAACTTCTAGATATTTTGATATCCATTAGCTTAAGACTGTTGAATAATAAATTTGATATTTTATTTGAGAAATTGGGAAAAGAGAAAAATGATAAATGCCCTTATCGGATTGATAGTGAAATGCATGAAATGCTGTTAGCTCTTTAATCAAATTATGTTGTGAACCAATCCAATATCCTGGCAATACAGGCGGACAATAAAGTTAATTAATTTACTTGACTGGTCAGCATGAAGGCAGTGAGAAGGCTAAGTGCATTTGGTTTGCAGTAAATTAAATTCAAGAAACGATGCAAACTCTGACAATATGCAGTTAATAACACTCGCACATACACACAGACAGACAGCAGCAGGAGATTGTTGAAATAACTGCTCATCAATTTCTGCACAACTTGATATGCAAATCACGTTTGTGGACCGTAACACAAGTCGATTATAAAATATTAATAAATTAATTTAAATTGAAATTGTTATCACAGTGCAGCCATGTCCTGGCTGCCACGCCTCCTTAAGCCAAACGTAAATCAAAGCCGGCGACCGTTAATGGCTCAATTTAAGGTGCTCGTAAAAGGCTTATGAACTTCGCCTTGCCTTACAGCGCGCAAGCATTGTTGAATATATATATATATAAATATATATATATATATATTTATGTATATAAATCTAAATCCAAAATGCACTGTTGTCAATTTTCACGCCACAATTTATGTTAATTCAGTTGTAACCTTTGATACCCATGGAGAAAGGTGGAAAGGTGACGCCTGCTCTTAAACCCATCAACGATCCCAAAAGCATCCATTATACACATACACACGCACACACACACACACACACACACACACACATACAGAGACACACACAATGACTGGCAACAATCCATTAGTGGGTTACTAACGGTTCTCTTGCCGGCGCCATTTTGTGTAACAACTGCAAATCAATGCCCTGACATGTGAAAAATGGCAATGGCGCTTTTGTATGCCATGTCTATTATAATATTCCTATATTATTTTATGCATGCAACTGTGTTTGGCCCATCTATGGGTGTGTGTGTTTGTGTGTGTGTGTGGTATGTCTGTGTGTCTGCATTTTCGTAATCAACCTCATGATAAATCGTTTGCACAAAATTTATTGAGTTTTTGCATGACATTCAACTCAAGCGACAGCAGCTGCAACGACCAATCATATTTGGAACATATTTTTTTTTTGGGAACTTATTTAAGCACTGGCTTTGTATAAAAATATATGTTAGATTTATTTAGAAAAAGAATTTTATAATATTAATATAAAATGTTATATAAAATACAAAAAAAAAAAATTTTTAAGTTCTTATTCATTTCACATATGAAAGAAATTAAATATAGTAAAGAGTAAAACAGTAAAGCAAATTATGTATAATTTTTTTGGAATTCTTTTTAAATTGTCAAAGTTTCTGCATGATTATTCTAGGATATATTAATCGTACTATTGTCATAGCATTCAAAGAAGATGTATTAAAAATAAGCTAAGCTATATTTCTATCAAAAAAGTTTCAATGAAAAACTTAGAAATAAAGCAAGCTAAGTCACCTGAAGGCATCTATTGTACAACCTCAATTACTAGAAAAAACAGTTTTCATCTTCAAACTATTATTTCAATGATAAATTTATTTTTAATGAATTGCAAGTACAATATGCTTGCAAACAGTGTACCAGCAGCTAAGCCTTAACGAAATATGAATTTAAAAGTTTTTATTCTCATTTTGCTGTGCAAATCCAAACAGTTTATGTTTGCTGCCTAACGACAGCCGATAAGAGTCCATTTCCATGCCAAACACTTTTATTTAATTGCCAGATATTTGAATACAAGTGTGCATGTAATATACACATGCAACAATTTTTTGTGTTTGATCAGCTGTTGAACATTTTTAGTTAAATGTGGCAATGCAAAAAAAAAAATCCAATTGTACAATATTTACCAGAGTGAGCCTCGAATATCAAAGCTTTTATCACAATTCACCTGCTGAGAGTTATTTGAGCTCACATAACACATTTGTTTTTCGCTTTTTACTTAAAAAAAAGTCGTTGGCAGAGTATTATAATAAAAGGTAGAGTAGTCATGATATTGCATAAATTACGATTCAATTGAAGGACGAGACAAGGCACTTTAAAAGAATAGTTCACAGAATAATAGGGATAGAGAGAAAGAGTGATAGAGATAGATATAAAGTTAGATATTGAGATTGAGATGGAAATGTTAAAAATACAGATCTGTACAAATAAAGATAGAGATACAACATGCAATAGAGATAAAACAAGAAATGAATTGAAAAATAGATCGAGAGAAGGCATTTTTATTTTATTTCTCTTCATATATAAAATCAATATAAAAATCGAGTTAAGAAAAATCTTTGTCAGTTAAAATCAAAGAAAAGTTAGAGTCAACAAATTTTTGTAAAACCTGGCACCACAAAAGGAAGGAAAATAGAAATCAATAGGTTTCTTTCTTTTTGCATGCCAGTTTAGCACATAAATTCTTTGCTACACCACACACTACTGCTTATTTATACACATTTGTGTATATGTATGTATGTGCATGTATTCTACCTATAATTGATGACTGCATAGATGTGGCTCTGGTTCAATGCCTTTTGTCTGTGCGTCAACCTCAAAAATGTTGCAGTAAACTAAATTCCATTTCCTTGAATTTTGCTGTTTTCGCATTTGGCATTTGGCACTTGGCATTTGTTTTATATTTTCTTTTTTTGTGGTCTTGTCCCCTTGACCCCTTGTCCCCTGGCTGCCTAGATGATTGATGAACTATTGAAAGCAAGTAAATGTTTTAATTGAGATACAAAAAAATAAGTTAGATATTAAATTGTTGATAAACAGAGACAGAGAGAGAGAGAGGTTGCACAGCTGTTCAACTGAGTTGACGATTTGTTTCATTTTATGCATTTAGTGTGTGCTGCATTTCAAATAAGACAAATGTAAATGTGTCAATGTTTGCATTGTTTATTTAGCCATTAAAAGAAAAATATGTTGTAAATGCTTCAACGCTTCGGTTTTTCAACATTTTCGAGAAAAGTTAAATATTTACGAGTGTGTCAACAATTTATATTGTGTGCATTGCATTCAAATGAGTATTTGTGCTCGACTGGGACATTAAAAACACGTTTTTACATTAATTTTTATACATTTAAATGAATAAATAAAATAAAATAAGAGTTTTATGGCAAACACAACAATTTGGGGGATATTTATGTTAATAGTAAAATAATATTTGATCACATATTTTGATCATATAATCCTATAGTTTTCAAGCTCTAATTAGCACATTTCGAACAGTTAGATTAACACATTTCTTAGCCCATTTCTGACTATAAAACACGGCAATAACAAATAGTAACAGTAGTTTCGCACACACATCAACTCTCAGAGAAAAACAATTGCAGCTCAGCAAACATAAAGCCACTCGTAATAGAAGAGCGATATCCTCAACAGCTGGTCAGCCACAACTCAGCCACTGATGGTCGTCAATAAAGTTGAAAATTATGAGTAGTGCCTGGAGAGTGCCGAGAGATAGGGAATTATAATGGGTGATGTAGCAACTGCTTTATGTCCACTCTAAACACTCTGACTGACCATGTTCTTCCAGCTGTTGTTGTTGTTTTTCGAGCTGTACGAGTTGTTGTTTGTTGTTGTTGTTGTGGCTGGTTGCTGGCTCGGCTAGCATTTCCGTTTTGTGCAATTTATGGCACATAGAACAGAGAGTTGGCAGAAATTATTTTGAAATATTGCAGACAAAAGCTGCCTGGGTAAAAGACAAATGTGCGAACGAATGTGGAGTGTGGAGGGCTAGTTGAGTTGAGGAGGGGTGGCTGGATAAATATGAATGAAAAACTATTAAGTGCATGTCTGACTGTGCGTGTGTGGGTGTGTGTGAGTGACTGTAACGCTTATCGTCGTTAGTGCTAAGCTCTTGCAGAATGTATTTTGATTTTGTCAAAAAGCTTGATACCCATTGCGAAGCATATTTATTGGAGCATAAAGCATTTATATGTTTTTTCGACAATTAAAAATATAAGAGGAAGACATAAACTTAAATATATACATATGTGTCTGAAATCGATTTGATAGGCTTAGAATTTATGCAGATGCTGTTGAAATTGAAGGTCCAAATGGTCTACTCTCTTTTTGCCAACTATTAAATAGAAGAATTTAATATAGTGTGAAGAATCTTATTAAACTATTAATAGATTTGACAATATTATGTACAATTCCAATCGTAATGGTGAGGAAAAAATATTTGTAAAAATATATCAAATATTTTGCATGGATTTCTAGGGAATTTTTGTAAAAAGTGCCTTTACAATTTATATATTTATGTATTTATTAATTAATAAATAATATTTTTTAATTTACTTATTCTTTTTATACATTTATGTATTTATTTCATTAATAAATTCCTTATTTAATTTATATATTATTTTTTAAATTTTTTTATTATTTATTTATTATATATTTATTTATATACATATTTATTTATTAATTTATTTATATAACAATGTCATTTGCCTTCTAAGTTGAGCAACTTTTCATTAGCAAAGTCATCTCTGCCAGCAAGAGTATGCATACTTCTATATCCATATATCATTTCTCTCTTTTTGACAACAAATTCGGCTGACATGAAAAGTGCTTGTGATGTCAGTAGAAACCACAGAATTGGACATAAGTGCGAGCTTAGTAGCGGTCACTAAGCAAGGTGATTCAGTTGCCACACACACATACACACACAGACACACACACACACACACAGGGCAGCAGCACATAGATAATATGCGGACATATATGCCAGACTCTGTGTAACCTTTTTTTTGTGAGCTTTTGTGAGCTCAGGACGCTTGCTGTTTTGTAGTTGAGCGCACCCGTGACTGTTGACCAGCCTGCCTGGCCGGAAATGGAACAAAGGCCGTACACAAGATACATGAGCTCTATGCGCAGCAAATAACTATAGATAACCCCCAACTCATGTTGGAGTAGCAGCTCAGTTCTGTGTTTTGTGTCGCGTTTTGTTGCATGTTTTTGCAGATTGCAACAACAACAATAAAATACATTTGACATTCGTGATGCACTGGCCAAAAATATTTTTGCCAACTCAAAAAAAAAAAAAACTTTCGGCCAACGGCCATTGTCAGCGCTTTGTGCCGGGCCACAATCCACATAAACCCCCAATTTCCCCGCTCTCTCTCTCTCTCTCTCACACACACACAAATACAATAGTCAAGTACAATGGGCGAATATTTGTTCAGTTGACGCTGACGATGTTTTCCATTTTTTTTAATCAGTTGAGTTACGTTTTTTTGTTCTCACTTTTTTGCTGTCTTTTGTTCTACGGCTTTTGTTTCTGCACACAAAAATATGACGCAAATACCTTAAAGCCTTGCATATTTTTGGGCTGACTTTATTGTGATGCATGTGCTTCTGTCTGTGTGTGTGTTCGACATAAATGTGCCATAAATTAGCATCAAGTGTTATGGTGCGTGCCGCTCTTTAAACGCTGCTGATTTACTAGCTACTTCATTTCGTGCAGCTTCATCGAGTTAGTTGTCTTGACTTGATGCTGGCCTTCATTTTGTCAGCTCTGCGTGGCATTGAGCTTAGTTTTATTATCTTGTAAAGTCGCACTTGTCGTTAATTTACGAGCACTATGGCAGACTTTGTATGTGCTTGAACAGCTTTTGGCTGAAAAAGTCTATAAGAAATCTGTGTTTGCTTTTGTAGCAGCTCAAAAAAAAATCAGAATTGCCAGCATTGTTTAAAATATTTTTTTTATTGTAAATATTGCCTGAAATATTAGTTTACATATAAAAAAAAAATGGAGCTAATGCGCGCCACTGTAGACCAATTTTGAAATACTTATCTTTCAGCATGAACGACTAAATTTCTTTGATTGTCTATGCCATGGCCTGTCATCAGTATTCATTTTTCTGTTGTTGTTGTTGCTGCTAGTATTATTGTTATTCCCAGTCACATCATATGTACGCAAGCCGACTGAGAATAAAAAAAAAACGGCGCTGAAAATAGAAACATAAAAAAATTACAAAGTAAAATTTCAAACTTTGCTGACGACGATAGAATGCTCTTTAAATAAATTATGGAAAATGTTTCAATAAAATTTTAATAAAAATATTTAAATATTTTATAATCAAATTTTAGTCGAATTGATTACAGCTGTTAAAGGTGAATCTTTAAGCAATTCACCTTTAACAGCTTTGTTATGACAAATTTTAACATAAGTTAATTTTGATTTGAAGTTCTTGTGATAGTTTTTGGGTTTTACTATACATTTTTGTTATGCATTTATTTTAAATATGAATTCTTTGTAACTTGAAGTACAATTTCAGCTTCGTAGTAATATTATTCCGCCAGAAGAATAACACGAACTTGCTTATTTTTAATAAGCTACCGGTTGTGGCCTCAAATGCATCACATACTTGCTCACAGAATAAGAATGTCCTTTGCCAAAGAGTATCTTAAAAAAATACAGAAAATATATATATTTGCCTTATTAAAATTCCATGCAAATGCGCTTATATGGCCCACCAGCCAAGTGGGCGTGCCCGCACACTCGCCCCCCAGCATAACTCCCTTAGATATGGCGCACGTCCCGCCTGGCTGCCTGACTGCCTGGCTGCTCTTAACGTTGGCCACTTGGAGGCGAGACACGCGCACGCCCAAAATCCTCATCAGCCTGGCCATACAATTCCGAAATACTTTGAGCCATTTGTATGGATCGTATGTGTGTGTGTGTGAGTGAATGTGTTTGTTGTGGGGGTTGTGAGTGTGCGTCAACAATTGTTTCGCTGCTGGAAAATGCGCAAAAAGTAAAATCCTAACCAAAAGTTATTTCATATGCGAGTGTGCAGACGCCGACGCGAGTCAACAAAACAGCTCAAACAGATGAAAGGTGAGGGGGGAAGGTGGAAGTGTGTGGAACAGTGGTAGCTGCCCAAGGACAACAATTGCAGTGAGCAGCTCGTGGTGGCTGGCAAGTGCGCGCGTGTTAAGCATATTTAGTTCATTTATTTCAAATTAGATTTTTAAGCGACGACGAGCGCACAAGGGACGAAAATATTTTGCAAGGCGAGTGTCATGGCTGATAAGAAGAGATGCCGACTAGCCCAGCGCTCGACAATTGGGCAATGGGAGCTGGTGCTTGTTTCCTTTTTTTTGGGTTTTGCATTCATTTCGAAATTATGCGGCATTTATTTTTGGTACATTTTTCGCTTTTTCCTGCCCGTTACGCGGCATATATTTTTCCATTTGCTGATTAAAGCGCCCATGACAAGGGCTGTTTATGTTGTTCTTCTGGTTATTCACTTAAAAAAAAAGGGTTAAAATAACAACTGTTTGATGTGGGCTTGCTCTCCTGAAAGTGGAGTTGGAGAAGCTCATCGCTCTGAATGGTTCATTAAGTTATTTGTGTATGAGCATAAAGAAGTTTTGTGCTTGCGCTTGATCCGCAACTTGAATTCAAATAAGTATTACGTATATATATGTGTGTGTGATGGGTGGTTAGTGGTCAATATGGATAAAGTTTATATTATGTGTGGTTGAAGATGAAGTTTCTGCTTCGATTCAGTGAATCGGAAATTGCGGTTATAAATTGAAATATTTGAAAAGCTTTCAGCATATGTTTGTATTATCTTTTGGTTTATTATGCAAGATTTTAATAACAACAAAAGTTTTTAGAGCTTTATGAAATCTGAGATTGTTCTTTTGCATATTCAAAATAAAAACATTTTACATTGCCAACAATCTTTGCAGTCATATATATAAAATATCTTATACTAGTATTAAAATAATTCCAAAAGTTTTCTAGGAGTCTTTGTCATTATTGCAACCTGTTCTGATTTGTTATCGTTATGTAAAAATGTTCATGAAAGAGACTTTCTTGTAGAAGACCTTTAGCTATGTTAGTTTAAGTCTTAAATTACTTTGCACCCCAGAGAACTTTAACTCAAACTGAATTCCTTCACAGCACTTCTCTCTCAAGTCATGGAAATATTTACTCAACCTTTCACGTTTGAGCTACCATTGACTTCATGCAAAGTCGTTAGCTTTTTAAAGTTTTCTATACGTAGATTCAGTTATTGGCAATGTCAAGCGACCAGTCGGTGCCTATCATAATGTGTCCATCTAACTACAGCAAACATGCCACGTTGTTCAATCTAGTAAAGTGAATATTGGATGGTAGGGGCTAGCGGTAAGTACCGCAAGCCAAATGCCAAAGATGTTCAGCAAAAGAGCTACAGGACAAGCACACAGTGTACAGAGTGGGGCGCAATAGAAGAGAGCAGAGAATGTAAAGTAGAGAGAAGAATGTCGCTGAACAAGCAAAAATTTTATAACATTGCGAACAAGTGATGAGAGCGATGAAAAAGAGGGGCTCGTGGGGGGCAGAGCGAGCAGACAAGAAACTGAAAAACGCAAACACAATTATAACAAGTGCGGGCAAGACTACAAAAAAAAAGAAGAAAAAGAAAAAAAATTACAACACAGCCGACTGGGTGGGGGCATATAACGGCATGAATGAACATGAGGCATGGTCAGGGCGCCAAAGGGCAGGAGGCAGTGTGTTGACCAACAATGTTGGTCACAACACACACACAGAGAGAGACCAATACAGCCATGCACTAGCAAAGGAAGGCAGCAAGTGGCCCCACAACCACTAACAAGAACTAATATTTGACAGCTGCCTCTGCCTCTGTCCTGACGCTCTCGTCCTGCCACTTGGCACTGCTGTCTCTGCCGAGTATGGACTTTTTTATTTTGCTTTTATTATATACCCTATATGATTTGAAAGATATGGGTAGCATATACATAATTGGGCAGATATATACATGTAAGAGAGCATAAATCTAGATAATCATGCTGACCTGACATTGTCTCAGAAACCGTAAATAATAATCAATTAGAATTTCTTCTCAACTGCTCTACAAGTACTTTACAGGATATCTGCTAGTCCATGGCTCTTCGACGACAGTATTTGTACATGTTTTGCCATGTTGTCGGAGCCGCTGCGTCGCATAAATGTCGACGGGCCTGCGCCATTTTGGCCAACTCTGCTCTGCGTTCAACGACTTTTGGCTGATTTCGTAAAAGGCCAACAGAGCGAAAGAAGAAAGGGCAACAAAAAGTACAAAAACCAAAAAAAAAATGTATAAAAAACAAGTAAAGAGAAGTTCAAACTTTACCGGCAACAAAAGTCAAGTAGCCGTGCCAGCGAACAGCAACAAAAACAAAATAAAAAACGAAATAAAAAAAATTATATATATAATATATATATATATAAAATTGTTAACAAACAAAAAAAATATGCCATGCACAACACATGCTGCTCATTTCGGTGGAAAATTTTTCTTTTTTCTTTGGTATGAAAACAAAGCAGGCTCATGCAGCAGCAGCAGCTGTAGGGGCCGTGGCGTGGCACAACACTTCAGCCGCCGCCGTGCGAGGTGATGCGTTGCGCAAAAACCAAACACACATTTAAGCACTTGAAGCACGCAGCGAATAAGTGAGCCAAAGTGGGGCTGAGCGGGACTAAGAGCTGCGTCAAGGAAAATAAATGCGAGTCAGGTAGACAGACAGGCACAGACACACACAGATATTCCCCATGTGCGCAGCTGCACACAAAAATGTTGCAGACTTTTAGGCGCATGTGGATGCCCAAATGTAAACAAAATTTGCACAATATTGCGCGAAATCTTAAGAATAAATATAAATATTTATATAAAAATATATAGAAATAAATAAAAATTTTTATAAAAATATATAGAAATATATAAATATTTATATAAAATAATAAATTAATTAAAAATAAATATCTATATATTAAAAATATTCAAGTATTATTGAATAATGAAAACAAGCAGCAATTGTATGTAAAACAAATGTTGTGGCCTTTATAATCAAATGACTTGATCAATATTGAATAATTGTAAAAGAGAGCTCATATTATATACATTAATCTGATTAAATACTTAATGCTTATGTTTATAACAAACGATTTTGCAAACTTGTGATAATATGAAATATACTGCATCAGGTTGTTATGTAGACAGACGCAGTATCAATCATCTAGTTATATCTTATACTTTTTGAGCTTGATATGTTTATGTATTATGCATAAGGAGTCTGACTCTACTGGTATCAAGATATAAATAGCTTTGCTTAGTTTCTGAGACTGATATGTTTTTATATTAAGGATCAAGTATTCGTCTCTCGTAGTATTCGAAATTAGATTTTTGTACTTAAATTATGAAGTATCTAACTCTTATAGCTTCTAATGTTCCATGATGTTCATACTAAGTGTTTGAAGAATCTAGCAATTATAATTTCTGAGATCAAGGTTTGTGTAGTTACAATAGTTAACTCTACTTACCTCTACCTATCTACTTCTTTAAGTTTCTGAGATGAAGAAGCTCATACATTAATTAAAAAGTAAATAGTTTTATGGTTCCTGAAATCGATATACTTATAACTTAGGTGTAAAGAATCTATTTCTTATAAATATATCGATATATTTGTACATAAAATATCAAGTTTAATGTATCTCATCTGAGAACTTATGAAAATTAGATTTATGCTCAAAGAATTGAGCATATAGTTTCTGTTTAAATATTGATCCTTAATAGTTCCAATATTTTCTGTGAAAAATTCAGATCAATTCATATTCTTTCTGAGATCAAAATGTTGATATTTAAAATAAGAATTATCTTGCTTCTCTAGTCTATCAAGCTGTATTAACTTTATATCCAAAGTATATGACTCTTTTACTTTCTGAGATTATAAATCTTTCCCTTACTGAAAGTCTGTTGAGTAATTGAATTAATTGTCTTAACTGTTAATACTAATCCCTTAGCTTATTATCACACAATTTACTTCTAACAAATTCAATTTTTTCAAGCCATTTTCAAAGGCAACAAATTTCCATCCATAGTTATCAATAGTTACCATGACGGAGCTTACCAAAAAGCACTTCTTCAATCAGTTGACGACAGTGGCTAATCGCTAAAAAGACGTGAAAACTTGACGATTTGATTAAATGTTGAAAGTGTGCAGTGGCAAATAATAATGAGCTACTCAGCAGTTACTTTGGCTCATATTTAATCAGGCCTCATTGTTTGATTCGACTAATAAAAGCCTGACGCTTCAATTAAATGGCAAAAGTTTCGTTCGCTGATTCTGATTACATACAAAAAACTTAATTAAGTCAGAGCAGCGCAGTCGGCCGGGTTTGTCAAACGGCAAACTGCTGAGTAACTTTAATAGTTTTACACGCTAACCCACTTTGCACGGCGCGACAGAGTGTCGAGGAATGAGATTAGCGGGGCGTTGAGCTGCATGTTCGGGGAGTCAAATGCATTTTTGAAAAATTGCAAAACTTGATTAGCGATTTGTGTGCGCCTCGCACATGCCACACTCAGCTTGACTATGACGAGCTGCAGCGCAAATTTGCAGCACTCGGAAAAGTTTTTTGGCCAACAGCAGCGATGGCAGCAGCAGCTCTCTCGCTTGAAAGTGTGCTGTGAAAAAGCAAAGCTAATCTGACTCTAACCCTAACTTCGAACTATGACTGTGACTCGTGGGCCACCTGGGCAACGGGCGCAGCCTTTGCGCATTCATCACGGAATGCAACAGCCGTAGAACGAGCGAGCGAGCGAGCGAGAACTTGTGCTGTAGCTCCCAGAGTCCCAGTTCACTTATCCATTTTGCAGCGCAGCGAATGATGTTGCGCCTGGCCAAGGCGCCTGCAATCCAATTCCCAATGAGTGCTGTGCAGATATGAAAGCAGAAGTTGTGGCTGCTGTTAAGGGGAGGATGTGTAAGGTGGTGCTGCTGGCGGTGCTGCTGCTGCTTCTGCTGGTGTATGGCATTCACATTGAAAATCCCTGTACGTATTTGCAATTTGTCGGTGGCGCAAACGTTGGGGCGCGATAGCGTGATTGAATGGGTCGCCAGACTGGCCACGTGCTCAGCTTGTGTGCGGCATAATGAGAGTTATGGCTAATGCATACCCACTGCCAGTAGCTGGAATCCCGCTGACCCAGCTTGATGGATGACCAGCCTCTGACCAGACACAACAACCCACAAAAAAAAGAAAACCCCCCCAAACAAACCAAATTGTGACCGTGTCTGCAACGGCATTGTAGCGTAAAGCTTCTAATGAAATTCTAAAACGTACCATAAAACTTCCGATTGGACACTGCAGGTGCGTAGCCCGTAAAGATTTGCATACACTTCAATACCTGGCTAAAGGTGTTTGTTTGTGTGTCTGTGAGTTACGAGTTTGGCTTTCTGTATACTGGCCGTTGGCTACTTTGTCTGGTCTGCAGTCGATTTGTGTCCTTGTCAGGTGAAAGTTGAATCAATGGCAACTCAATTCTTGCTCGATGCTGTGTTTGGCTTTTAATTTATTTAATGGCTGGCAAAGGGGCTTAACTCTTTATTTTTTATATTGAATAATCATGCAGGTTAGCCACTATGCCATATATCATTGTCCATTCTGATTAGATTGGGCTGCCATGGACCCTTTGCCTTTATCCCAAGCTTATTGTGTGAACAGGTTTTGGGTTTGCTTTTTGTTCATATGCACAATTGCACAATTTTCGATTTCCTTTAAGGATTTTATTGAGAAGGCAACAGAGTCAATCACTCTCTCTTTCCATGTGCCCATTATTTAAATGAAAATGTTTTTCATGCATTGAATAGAAACTGATTTAGAGACGTCATTATAACTAAAACCTCGTTCTATTTAGTTCTGCTGGAAGCTTCAGCATATTTAAATGTAGATTTATGTATTCCATGCTCCATTCTTTTCTACAATATTTTCAAGTTTCTCTGCTGTCCAGGGAATAAAAGTTAGCCTTCTATCTAGAACGACAACAAATTATTTGACTTTAGTGGCACTCGCTGTTTAGCTTTACTATTTCAATATTTTATTGCTCTTTCAAAAAAAATCCTACCCATTTTTATGTATTCCATCCTATGATAGAAAATTTATTGCAAAATATTCAATGCGACGGTTTAAAACTGTAAATTATTTGTTTACCATAAAAAAAAAGTGACAAATGAAATAGAAATGACTTAAACAGGCTCATCATATCATGGCAGATCCTATTGAAAACGAATCCGTAAAGTTATTTTAAGAATTTGAGCCACTCTCAACTTGTGGCTGTAAAATTGCCAACTGTAGCTGACAAGTATTTTTGTTATGCTAACTTAAGTAAGGCTGGGATTTTTCTGCTATTTTGTATTCGTTTTTTTTTGTTGTTGCTTCCGTTTTCATGCTGCCTCTATAAATGGCGTTGCGATTGTGGGCATTATTTTTTATTGGTTCAAGTTGCCTAACGATGTATATTGGATATTTTATATGCTGCAGCTTAGCTGGCACACGCACACACAAACAAATAACCCTACAGACACGCACATAAGACATTTCTCTCTCTTTTTCTCTCTCTCTGTCTCTCGGTGAGACTGAGACGCATTTATCAGGACAGGTCCAGGGGCGTCCAGGCGCTGCCACACTTCAACTGGCTGCTGCTGCTGCTGTTGAATTCACACAACATCATTTATATTCCAACTTGTTTTCGAGGCGTCTGCAAAAACTTTGTGGATGGCGACCGCATCACACAAATACTTATATAAATACAATTTATGTGTGTGCCAGGGTATTTGTGTGGCAGCCATTTTGCGTGTTTTTACAGCATGTGTGTGTGTGTGTGTGCGAGGGGAAGTGAGGTACGTTGCACGCTTCAGTTGAACGCACAAGCAAATGTTGTTGCTCAATCGAAAGTATCAAATTGCCCACAATAACACTTAAATCCGACATCTAAGCTAAAGTCAACTGGAGTAAGAGGCAGCCGCTGGGCGGAGAACTATAGAGCTAGTAGAAGCAGCAGCAGCAGGAGCAGCTATGAGGCTGTCAAGCGGCACGGAAATGAGCAGCAATAATAAAAATGTTAAATCTAAGCAAATGAAAAAAGCAAAAACAAAATCGAAATTTTTATGCTCGCACAGCTAGTGAAAAACTTGAAAGCGCTGGCAAAATAAAAGCAAAATGTTTGATTGATGGATAAAAATGTGCATTTTATTGACAGATTTTCACTCTTTGCGTAGAAATTGCATAATCAAGGCAAGACTTTGTGTTGAAATGGGAGTTGAAAGTTTGTTTGCAGATGTGCTTGAATGCTAGAAGAAAGTTTCTTAAGTTGGGATGTAGACAGACAGAATTTGAGTTTCGATACTTCAATTAAGTATTAAAGCTAAAGAACATATAACAAGTGAGATAGAGACTATCAACTGTCTTGAAGACTATTTAAAACATAATTCAACCATCGTACTCTGTCTATTAGGCTTTATAGAATATAACTATAACTCAACCAATTTACGCTAACATAAGTTCGTTGTTTAAAGAATATTCTGTATTATTTTTAAATAGTTTTTTAAGTTTCTCAATAATTAAATAAATATTATTGATGATCGTCTGCCATCGCCCCGTTTGCAACTCCAATTGCTAATTCAATGAACTAATTTTCCTCCAGCATTCGTAAATGAACAACCTTTCCAATAAGTGTCATTCGCTTGACTGGCAGCCAACTTTGATGTTGTTGCTGTTGTATTTTCGCTATTGTCAAGTCCTGGCAACTTATTCAATATCAAATGGCGAGCAAAAAGTTTCGAAAGCCGGCAACAATTGCGCAGAAAAACTGTGTACAACGGGCGGGGCGCCACAAATGCTGGCGCAACTGTTGTGCAATCGTGTCAAATATTAAAACATGAAATAAATATTAAACGTGCAGCAGTCACAGTCGCCGTCGTAGTCGTAGTCGCAGTCGCAATTGCAGAACGAGCAAGAAATAAACAAGAAACTTGCGCACAATAAGTTGCAAAATATTTACAATATTTTTGCTGTGCCAGCAGCACCAACTGCAAATCAGCAGAGAGTCAAGGAGAAAGAAATAATAAAAAAAAATATATATATAGAAGGCAAAGCAAAAATCAGCCAACAATAAACACAACTACACACACACACTCACACACAACATAAAGATGAAGCCAAGTGCAACAGAGTGTGAGAAAAATGAGCGTAGCAAAAACTTTTTCTAATGGCCAAAACACAAAATGGCTAACGAAGAGCGCCACAGAGGTGTGAGATTGTGGCTAAAATCACTTGGCAACAGCAGCAACACAACAGCAATAAAAATAAATAAAAAATCGATGGATATGTCAGACGCTTCTTAAATCAAAGCTTCATTTAAAATTCATTCAATTAACAGAGATTTTGCTTTGTTTTTCAATTTTATGTCTTTGAAGGTTTTTTCATAGAGATTTTCAAAAAATATTTTTGGTCTCATATTTTGATAAAGCTTTTATTAATTAATTGAGTATTATAGAAAATTGCACAAAATATATGGAAAAATTTCAAATTAATTTAAGGTAATCTTTGCAAATTTAAATAAATAAATAAAAAATAAATAAATTAATACAAATTATGATTTTTTCCATCGATTCATCTCTTTGAGTAACATAATACAATACAATACAATATATTGAATTAACAATGCAGCTAATTCATTGCCAATCATCACAAAAAATTGAAAATCTTTTAAATATAGGCTAAATTTGCAACCAGTTCGACTCAGCTCACACTTCAGCTCAAGAATGTATACAGTTGATGGGATCTGCCATGCCTCCTTCTACCTGTTGCATACATTTAACAAAATCATTTAAAACTGAATTCCCATTGTCTATCAGCTTATAAACTGTATTATCTTTAAATATGTAAAAGCATAACTTTCATATATTGCACAATTGGTTTACTTCAGGCTAGTTTCATTAAATCCATGTTTCAATCATAAGTTTGTTAAAGAAAAAATTCCAGCACTAACAAACTGAACATAATTTATAAAAATTTGTTTTTTTCTGCCATAATTTTGGCTGTTGGTTTTCAGCTGCTTCTTGTGCGTTTCAATCAGGCGAAAAACAAAAATTTAATGCAACGGCAGATGCTGGCCATCAAATCAGCGTGCCACGCCGCAAAGTATGCAATTTAAAAATTTCGTTGAAATATATATTTTTTCCTTCGTTTTTTTTTTGGCAACGCATCGTTGCGGATGCTCCTGGCACTTGGAAATCCCAAATTCAACAGAGAAGTTGCTGCTGCTGCTGGCTGAGCTACGGCTTCAGCTTCGACACGAACTGATTTATAAAGTTTACAAATGCGTGGCAAAAACCCCGTGACTTGACTTGACTTGACTCACTGACGAACTGCCGGACTGGCAGACTGATGGACTGGCGGGATTCACTGACTGAGCAGCGAAGCTGCTTGCTGAAAAACGTTTGCCACTTAACACGTACGCCGCATATTTTTGCCACGCCCAGTTCCAAGCCCAGCTGCTGTTGCTGCTGTTTGTTGCAAGGGGGGCGCTCGAATGTGTTTTTCTTTTCTGTCTTACTTTTTTTTTTTTGTTTTACACTACAAAATTTTTGCTGATTTGGCAGTTCTTCGGAGTGTGAGCGAGCGAGAGAGAGAGAGCGAGAAGTGAGATGCCGCATAGCAAAATTTATACGCCACACAGATGCCATGCCATGTGCTTTGTTTGGCTGATCCTTGAATAATCAACAACAGCAGCCAGCAACTGGCAAACAGACAAACGGCCAAAGAGCTGTGGGCCTGGCTTAAAAAACAAAAACAAAAAAAACAAAACGAAAAAAATGAGTCGAGCGTGGCCAACGTACGTTGTTCAAATATTAATGTTGACCCTCGACTGCTCGTTAGCCTGGCTAACTAGCTGCCTGGCTGCCTGGTTGCCTGGCTCTGTGGCTTTCTGATGTGCAGAAAATGTTTAAGGGACTTAGAACACAGCTGGGTAGAGTGTGTGCAGTGTGCTGTGGCAGCAGTTACTCATCAGGATCGTTGCAACATATGAGTTGCAGTTATCCAGAGATGTGGCTGGTATATGCAAGCTAAAAATATTTTTACTTTATGTTTTAAAAAGCTTCATTCACTTGTTTTTGCCAACGCGCGGTTCAGGCACTACGCCGCAATTTTGTATCTCATATTTCGTTGACCCACTTTGAAAATTGTCAAACAAAAATAGAATTTTGCATTCGCAATGAAAACAAGAAACTAACTGGAAACCAGTTATCTTTTCTGGCATCTAGAAATCTGCTAACATAGTTTTTTTTAATTACAAAAAAAAAAAACCATTAAAAATAAATATTTGAATAGGTATTTAGAAGATACAACATAAACGAGAATTAGAGTTTTAAAATCTATAAAATATAAATATACGAAATCTGCTTAGAAACTATCGTGAAATTTTTGATTTTTTCAAAATTTATTTTTTTACATTCAAATTTATTCATTTATTCATCTATTTTGTTCCCTGTTAAAGTAACCTCATTAGATATCAGGAACTTTTACCAAGGTTTTTTTCAATCCTCAAAGCAATTATTTTTTAAAAATAAAAAAGTTGAAAATTATAGAAAAAGCAAGATCTTAATCCTTATCATCTCAAGATCTTTAAAGCAAAATCTTTTTTTACAAACTCTAGCCTAAATATATAATTATATTATTATATCATAATCCTATATATCATAATTATACTGTTTTTAATAATCAATTACAAATCAATGTAAGCTCAATCAAAGCATTAAAAGAAAATCAGATTCTTAATCAAACTTAAATCAATAATTGCAATTTATTTAGTTTACCTATTCAACTTGATAGCAGAAAAATATTTGGTTTTAATCAAATACAATAAACCGTTTGGTGCGCCTGCTGCTAAATCATGTGCAAATATAAATTATAATTGCAGCTGAAATTAGAAACGTTTTGTTAATTTGTAATCACCCGCAGGTCGAAGTTCAGGCCCTTTAATTTATTAACAATTGTGATTGTAATCAAATTTATGCTTTGCTCTTATCGTTACAGGTATGTGTGTAAATATGTCAGAAATGTGAAATGCACAATCAATTGTGAGTCCAGCATGAAATTGAGTAAGAAATTAAATTAGAAACACAATGGGCTAAGGGTGGGTGGTTGGTTGATTGGGTGGTGCGAGTGGTTTATTTGGGCAAGTCTTCAATACGTTGGGCCAATAAGAAATGCCATTGTTACAACTTTAATTAATGGCTATTAGGCAGGAAAATGCCATGCCATTTTATACGTCTGCAGACAAGCTGGCTCCGGACACGGACATGGACTCGAGCCCCGGAACCGCAGTCGGGCAAATTATACGGCACCCACACACACACACACACACACAAGGACAAGGCCAGACAAAGCCAATTGTTGGCTATTTACGAGTTCAGCTTTGGGGCAAATGCTGCTGCGGGTGTTTTCTGCTTTAATAAGCAATTTTTAATTTGAAATTACTCGAGCATTACCCACTCACATACACACACACACACACTCTGGTTGCTGCACTGAAATTATTTTTAATGAAAATGCGCATGCAAACACATTACGCATACGAGGCGTTGCACAAACATCCTTATGTCGATTGCGAGCCGCCACAAACGTCAATCAATGCACACACACACACACCGAACCCTTCATACATGCATAGCTCACATATATAAACCTTATATATACATGTAAATGGGTTTGTATATAAGTTTAATAACTTTGCTTATTGCTTTGCCTCAGGCATATTGTGTGCCACAATAGTTGCATGCTACGTACCACCACCACCAGCAGCAGCAGCAGCAGCAGCATCGACTGCCTCTTTGCCTGGGCCACGTCCAGCATCGTCGATTCAGTTAAGTCGACAAGGTGGTCATTAGGGAGCTTTGGTGAATGTTAATCACATTACCGCAAAACGTTATAATGTTTGGAGGATGCGGTCCTTTGCTCATCATCGGCGCGTTTGCATCCACTGCTCAAGTAACAATAACAATTATTTTCACCACATGCCTGAGCGAGTATGTCTCTCTATGTGTGTGTATGTGTCTGTGTGTATGTCCTCTATTGAAATAGTAAACCGCAATTTGGCTGCCTTCCTCGCCAACTAGTTGCAAATGCAAACAGAAACCGAGCTCGAGGTTTAAGTTTTCGAGTCCGCAGCCTGCATTTAGACACACACACGCAGCCCAGAGTAAACGTAGCGTATACGCATAATTTTCGTGCGCAGTGTAAGCCGCCTGCAACACAATAGCAACAATGGCTGACAAAACGCGCAGCAGCAACAACCAACAACAACAACAACGCTGTCTTAGCTAACTCTCGCATTTTCGGGCAGCCTCTCCCAAAGGCAAAAACTTTGTTTTTTGGGGCGCGCTTATTTTGATCAGAAATACACACACACGCACATGTAGTTTCTACACACACTCACACACGTAGAGGCATTCTCATAATTGTCGAAAAGTTACATTTTCCTGTGAGTCTAACTGTGCGTGCACTGAGCGAAATTTATGGTTGTATTTGAGCTATTGTGTGATTGAAGAAGCATTTGAGAAACTTTATTGATTAATTTTTGTTAATTTGTAAAATTGGTGAATTTCTTTAAGTATTTATATTAATATTTAGAGTTACTTATTTTATGAAATTATGAAATATACCGCGCTGGGCACTCGAAGTGTATTCTATTCAAAAGTTCATCAGTTCAGCTGAGAAACTGGTTTTTATTTACATCAAAGTACAGCATGTGTTAAAATAATACAAAAATTAAAATCAATTAAATTTAGCTAATATGACCACCTTTGACTATGCCCTTTGCCCTTTGCAAGTTGGCCGAATGTGATTTGCCGCGGTTTTGGCCCACTCATAAACTATTCTTAAAATTTTAATTTAATTTTTTGGTAAATTCTTTATGTGAGACAAAAAAATTATAGAAATTGAGAAAAATAATACAAAAAAAAAATACCTTTGGCATATATTTAAAAAAAATATTTATAAATATATATACTACAAAATTATATACTAAATATTATTCTTAAAAGTATAGACAAATATCTTTAGATATTGTCTTTAGACAAATAACAGATTTCCAAATGCATAACAAAATTTCTGGCAATTGCCATATTAAGATTCAAAATAGTAGTAGGCAACAGTAGCTGCATTATCATTTAGCTTTCTCTACTTTCCTTAATACCTTAGCTATCTTATTATATACCAAACAATCCAGCTGCATCGCTTAGCCACAAATTGCCTTTTGTTTTTGACCTGTCCTGTGCTTAGCATCGTACAGGCTTAAGTTTTCTGAACGTGTATCACGTACGTTTGGTGAATGCGATGGGCTCTCATTGAAGTAACAAAACATCAAAATCGATCGATACAAATTACAAAACCAACGTCAGCAGCTTTCTCGTTTAGGGATGCTATTGGTTATCCTTGTGATGGTGGTGGTGGTGGTGCTGCTGTTGCTGCTGCTGCTGCTTTTGCTGTGGCTGTTGGTGGAGTTTTATCCCACAATTCCAGTCACAGGGGCACTGAGCCAACCCCCTAGTGCATAGTTCCGCATTGACGACGAGGACAACGACAACGACAACGCCGACCATGAAGGCTGGCACTTTGTGCTGCTGTTCGTCTGCTGTTCTGTGTGCTGTGTTCTGTGCCGTGTCTCCTTTGTGCCGTTTGTGTTTTACTTCCACTTCAATCATAACTGTGTTCAATTGTTGTTTTTATTACCGCATTTCTTTCACCTTTACCCGCCCAACTGACGACCAACTTGCTCTGTGGCTGGGAAAATTGGTTGGCTTTTCCGCACTCACTCTGCAGTTGCTGCTGCTGTTCCAGTGTTATGTATACCCTTGCTTAGGGTACTTTGTATGTTGTGGAGCAATGTGGCATATCTGGATAATCGAATCTATTGAGTAAAATATGAAATATGATATATATGAATCGATGGTCGCATTCCAAGATTAACAACTTTGCTTCGCTTATTTCTGATTTATATTGAAATTTTACTCAAGATTATCTACAGTTTCTTCATAGTTCTAGTATGAAATTCCAGTCTCCAAACATGATTTATATTATTTTATCTATATGATATCTGATTTGATCTGTTCACTCCACTATATATCATATGCACCATATCACATCACGCTTTGCAGAGCATATCCAATTCGTTTTCTTGAAAATTCTTGTTTCTCCTGCTCGTTCTTCCATTTTTTTATGATTTCATGCAACCGACAACCGTTACATGTGCTTATCTGGCGGCAGAGTTCTGCTGCTCACCTCAGCACACATTTTCCATTCATTTCCTTCCCATTTTTCCGCATGAGCAGCAGCCACCGAGGGCGGCTGCAGGCGGACGGCTGCCTCGTGTGTGTGTGTGTGTGTGTGCGTCCGAGTTCAACAATTGCGCATAATACAAATTAATAATGCAACAATTGCATTTTTGTTGTTGCTGTTCGTGTGGCATCCTTGATTTCATTAAATATTTGTAGCCGCTCGCTGTTATCAGTTTTTGAAATTGTTTTGCATCAGTCAGCAGTGGCAACAGCAGCAGCAGCAGCAGCTTCGTGGTTCGTGCCAGGCACATTTCATGCTTTTATTGCGCTTGTCCCTTGCTTTTATGGCAGCAACAAATAGAAATCGCAGACATAGTCACACAGCTAGACAACAGCTAGTAGCAGCCAGCAACAACTTGGCCTGAATCACATTTGGCCCGCTGTAGCCATCCAGCAATCCTATCAAATGCATTTGGCATACCGAACACGCATCCTGCCGCACATTTGCTTCAACATTTTACGAGCGTGTTAAAATCGATCCAAAAGCACGACGCGTTCCTCTTGTTCTGCTTCTTGTTCGCCTTTGTTTCGTACGTGTTGGGCTTTTTAATTTGCCACAGACATTTTGCAACACTGGCCAATAATAATAATCTAATTATGACAGTCTGACGCAGATAACTTCCATTCGCAGCTGTCATTCCGGGCCTGTTAAGGGAATTGGTTATGGACAAGCATTATTCAGTTATTGCATATTTGAGTTACGCCCTGACATATCAGAGGAAACTGAATACCGCACGTTAACATTATAGTTATTTCTTATACAATATATTGTTATTCACATAAAATAGCTTGAGATATCCAAGCAGCTTCAATTACTTTCATTTAGCTCATTAGAACTTAATCTTGGCCAAGCAACTCTGCAACTTAGGCATTTCAATTAACGCCTAGTTTTGCGTTTCAGTTATGAAACTTAACGAAACAGAATTTTAGTAAGAATTTTGGGGCCGGCAAAATTATCTTTCATGCTGATTTTTGGTATTTCTTGGCTGACTTTGTCTATCAAAAAGTCATTACGAAGCAGAAAAACGGTGGGGCAGCAAAAGAAAAAATATCAATATTAATTAGTATGTATTACGTGACAACTTGCGTATAGGTTTGGCTGGTTGGCTCCACTTGGCTGGAGAGTCGCCTCTGATTTGCTGGCCGGTAATTTAGCGATTCATCAACACGCGAATTGCTGTGGAAAGCTGCGCTTAATTGTTTTCGATTTTCTACTACAGCTTCTGATTCTGGCAAATGGGGCAGATGTGTTGGTTGGGCGGCAGCTAAATCAACTAACCCGCACTGGATGGATTAACAAAGTGATTGGCAACGACATTAACATTTTCATCAGGGGCACAATGAATGAGTCAGAGAATTTGCTAGAGCCAGCAACTGGGAAGGTAATAGTGAAAGAGAGAGGGAGAGTGTAAGAGAGAGAGAGAGAGAGAGCTGGCTAGTTGACAGCTGTAATCCATCATCATTGCCTGAATGGAAAGCCTTTGAATTTTTATGATTATTATTATTATTATGTAGTATTTGTGCGTGTGGGCGGCAACAATGGCACCAAAGCAGGAAATGCTATATATATACATCTATAAATGTATATATACTGCAAGTACTATCAACGATTATGCTGTGTTAGCCATTTATCGCAACTCATGGCGCACGTTTCTCATTAGTCTCTGTTCTGCAGTCATCAACTGTCTGTCGTTATGTCGTTCCGGTTCGTTCGTCTGCACGGTGGGGCGGATATAGTCGAGTATTGACATGCTTTGACAGCTTACAAATTATCAATACAATTTATATGTCTACTGGCGCACTTTGTCGCAAACATTGCCACAAAGCCTGGGACTCTGTCAAAAACTGACCACAAATACAATCAATAGAATAGTTTATCGATATGGCGATTGAGTGTTTTGGCACTGATCAAAGTGGTCAGATGTAATACCTAATTGAAGTGGTTAATTTGAAAAGGAAGAAACATTTCCGAGTACTTAGTGTTAAGAGAAGCTTACTTTGAATTCGGTTAGGTTAAGTTGGATTAAGACTTAAATTAATTAAAATCGAAATTGAATTCAAAACGTGAAAGGAAACATAAGAAATTAATAATAATACTCTCACTGAGATCAACTTCTAAATATTACTTTAATATCTTTAGTTTCGCTTCAAATTTTTAACTACGCGCATTAAGTGTTCAGTCCATTGTGTGTGTGTGTGGGCTGTGCTGCTTAGCGGGTGGCTAAGTGGCGATAATCATGACTGACTTTTACAACGGCCGTATGCCAGCGACAAATACTGTGCTATGGCCAACTGCTTTATCCCACTCATGCGCTAAAGCAGTTTCTGCTGTCTGTGAACACGTTTAATCTGCTTGCCACAGATTTCTATCACTGTCATGGATGTTGTCGTTGGTGCCGCTGCTGCTGCTGCTGCTGGTGCTGCTGCTGCTGTCGCTGACGGCGTTGCCATTGTCAGCGTCAGGCTGTGCCACATCGTTCTCATCGAGCGGAGGCTGTTTTTCCCTTTGGATTAACATCGGGCACTGCTGCCCCCTGCCGCGTCGCCCTTTTTTTTTTAATGATACACAATTAGTGCGATGATAAATGGTCTGTCAAATGCAGCATCAATGCCTGACACAACAACAATATCAACCACAACAACAAGGAATCGTCTTTCGTTTTCTTTTTTTTCCTTTTTTTTTTTTTTTTTTTTTTTTTTGTTTCGCTCTTTTAGCATCGATGACTCCTTGCCTACTTAGTCCTGGCTGCCGCCGCCTTTGTTATAGTTCGTTCATTGATATCATCAGTTTTTGTAGTTCTCATCGAGTGAGATATCCACAGCAGACAGTGGGCCGCTGGGCAGGCAAAAACTAATGATGGCAGCGCTCAGATATTGGATATTAATTGTTACAAATAACAAGAAGCTGCACTTCAGCTAACAGCAGCAGCAGCAGCCGAAGCAGCAATAGCAGAAGCAGCAGCGGGACAGTATCAATTAAAATGACTGAAATAAATTGTAGACACAAAGTACATGGCCAACAAGACTGGGCAGACATGCCCAGCTGGATAAGCTCGACTAAGTCGAGAGCAGCTTGTCTGACCGGGCGCCAGGGAACTATTTCTGATTAGCCACGTTGCCAAGGCACAGCTCACCATTCATTGGGGAAAATGCGAATGAGACGGGCCATAAAATATGGCATGCTGTGCAGAGCCTCAAGCGTTCTGTTCAAGTAATTGTAATAGATACGTGTATATATTTATGTCTTTCATATTGTGTATGGCCAAAGTCGCACCACATCGAGCTGCCAACCCGCGCCAGGCACTTGCACAAAAGTCATTTAGCTGAAATTTGATGCGCAGCGTTGGCTTTAACAATGAACGACATCAGCGGGATGAACTTTAATGGATGTTGACACAGAATATCAACGTTGACATGATATAATATTGACGGATAGTTGGCTGAAGTTCAGTTAAACTGAAATGGGAAACTCTTTACTTCAATATTAGTTTGTATTTGAGTGGCTGGAGTTTGCGGCATTAGCTGTCTAAAGGTGCAACACAATTGTAGCCAAGTCGTTTCTGATTACTGCTTTAATCACTCGATTGTAGCTGCGCTTTAAATTGTTGTTCAATTTTCTCTACAGTTGACTTGTTAACTCAATATGGCATTCGCTGTGCTGGCCCTAATTTTCAAATAGATGGACCGTAATCAATTGAACCACTCGCTCTACTCTCTCCCACTGTGTCTCTCACGCACACACAGCAAACAACATTAGGCTCATAACCAAAGAAGAGCTCAGCCCAGCCCAGGCCAACTGCTGAAACCCGAAACCCAAACCCAAAATCCAAATGTGCAATCTGTAATCAGCTGCTGCTTGCAACTGCAAAATACAAATGCAAATGCAAATGCGAATGCGAATGCGAATGTGAATGTGAATACGAATTTGACTGCGTATGCAGATGCGATAGACGGCAATAATCGCGTGCTGGCAGTGGGTTGGCATAACTGTAAATTATCGTTACCGAATCAGGTTGCCACATCGACTCAGATAACGCACTGGCAATGTGGCATACTTGTGTCTTGCATGATTCAATTGCAAAATGGGCGGCAATTGGGCGCCACATCAAAGCCGCAGAGCATAACTTCATTTACATTACAATCGGAATGGGCAATCACTACTCTCTGTGTGTGTGTGTGTGTGTGTGTGTGTATGTATGTGTGTATCGAGTAACGCACCCGCATTGTTATCGAATTGCCATTGGGGTGGTGCAATCTGCAGTTTGTACTGCTGCAATTCGTGCATCAGCCAGCCTCTTGTTGAGCCACATTTAACATTTGAACTTTATTATTAGTTTTTGCGGTTGATTTCGATTCGAATGCAATCAGAGCGACGTTGCAACAGTTTGCGGTACGAATGACACATTAACCAGCGCTGCCTTTACATGCAACCAGAATGCACAAGTGCAACAGAGATGGCAATGGCCAAGGATAGCCACAAGATCAAGCGGTCGCGCATTTTGCTTGTCATTCGAAAATGGTTTTACCCCAAATTCTTGTTGTGTGCAATAAGGCGGCATCGGATTGAATTTTAAGTTGTCTATTGATGTTATACACAATATTATTATTTATGTGTTCATAAAAATAGTAGTGCGCTGAAATGTTGGACAACAAAATCTTGAGGGTTTGAGTTTGTTATATTGTTAAATAATATATAATTTAGCATCATCCGATGTTCTATATCTGTCGTATATATAGCTCTCAGATAACCTAACATCAGTACACACTAAATGATATTTAAATTTCTTGATGCTTTTAATATTCTTCGCTTAGCTAGAAAAAATAAAAGTAAAATAAAAAAAAATTTTTTTTAAATTTTTTTTCATTTGTTAACTCCTAAATATTTGTAAAATAAAAACATAAAAAATGTGTTATTTTTGATTTTATACTTTTATTGCAAGTTTGGTCTTCATCGTTTCGCTTTTGTTCTTACTTTTGATTTCTTGTTTTTTTTGGTTTGATTTTTTGGTATTGCATTAGAAATTAATTATGAGCTAAATCGAATGACATATTCTAGTACTCAATGGAGTAGTCGAACGTACCGTAGTTGACATATTTCTTCTCGAAGTACTTGGCGAAGTAATCGACGTAGTAGATCTTGACATCCTTGAAGTAAGCGTTGGGCACAAAGTAGCTGTACTCATCGGCAGAGCGATCGAAGGGATAGCCGAAAGGTTTGCTGTCAACAAAGCGAGTGCCGGAGCCAACGCCAGACTCGTAGGTGTAGTCGAAGTTGGAGAACTGCTCGTAGTCCTCGGTGTAGGGCGAGACAAAGAAGTAGAACTGCATGGGCATACCTTCCTCCCAGCCGCGTGGCAACACCAGGCGGTCGGGGAAAGCGTTGTGTGGCTCGCTCAGATCCAATGGGAAGTCGTAGGTGCCCTCGCTGGCCAGCATGACGTATTTGTAGAGTTCGGTGTAGGTGATGCGATCCTCAGCGGTCCAGGTGAAGTCCTTGGAGCTGCGCTTGATGGTGTTCTGGCCGGCAACGAAGGGATATACAAAGCTGTCGATCTGCACGAAGTTCTGGCTGTTGTACTTCAGAGGGATAACGCGACCGTACTCGTCGAATTTGGGTCCCAGGAAGACGCGCACAACACCCTTCTGTACCTTGTCGGAATCGATGATGAACTCAAAGTTGAAGGGCTTGTGGTTGAGGCGGGCCTGACGGGCCAGGAGAGCCTTGTCCCAGACGAACTTGCCATCGACGAAGGTCATCTTGTCGTTGAGCAGATTGGTGACATCAAAGTCCACAAAGTCGAAGTAGGTCTCCAGTTTGCTGACGCTCACATCCTTGAACTTGATGCCATCGAAGGTCAGATCCTTCTTGGTGTAGGGTGCCAGATAGAACTTGTATTTATAGAAGACATCGGCGAACTTCTTGTAGAAGGAGTAGAAGAAGGGATCACGCAACATGGTCTCGAAGTTGAGGAACACATTGGGGAACACCTCGTAGTCGAAGTAGTCCACATCAGCGAAGTACATATGCGACAGCACATAGTAGTAGTTGAAGAAGTATTTGTCGTAGGTATCAACATTACCCTGCAGATAGTTGCCAATGAATTTGACGGCCTCGGGTTTGCGGAGATCGATGACAACGCCATCGGCGGTCTTATAGTAGCCGGTCTCGATCACATCGTAGATGCGATCGAAGAAGCTCTGCACCTGGTAGAGCATGTCGAATTTGCCGTAGGTCTGGTACTCGAAGTAGTTCTTGCGGTAGCTGTAGCCAATGCCGTTGTAGTAGATCAGCTGAGGATCATAGCCATACTCGACCTGTTTGTACCAGAAGTATTCTGGGATTTCGCCAAAGCCGTTAGCCAAACGCTCCTGGTAGTAGCGAGCGAGAATCTGTTGCACATTGTAGATCCACCATTCTCCGCGACGATCCTTGTCCAGACCGAACTGTTTGCCTTCAAGGAAGAAAGCGTAGTCCAAGTTCAGGTAGTACCAGTAGGCGTTCCAGCCCAAATCCTCGGTGAAGTAGCTCAATTTGCTTTCAGCATTGAAGAAGTCAATGTCACGGGTATAGTCGACGGGCATGAAGAACTTCTGAACGCCCTTCAGGATTTCGGTGTATTTGGGATCCTTGTTGTACTCTGCGATGTTTTCACGGAGGAAGAACTTATCCTCAACGTAAAATTGCTCGCCCAGACCCATCATCTTCCACCACTGCCAGGTCTTCCAGTCCTTGGTGTAGAAGTAGAAGTTGTCGCTGAATTCGCTAACATCCTTGTACAGGATGTCCTTGTATTCCTTCTCGTACATGATCAGCTTGCTCCACACATCATAGTCGAATTTCTCGGCATTGTACACGAACTTGCTGTTGAAGAAGTACTGCGGGAAGATCTCATAGATCTGGGGCAGAATGAAGCCTTTGAGTTCGGGTTTGTGGATGACAGCCATGGTCAGAGCGTAGACAAACATTCCCTCGTTCACATGGATGCGAGCCCATGCAACGTTGTGGGCGAAGGTAGCCCAGTCCTTGGCGTAGTAGAAGAAGTTGAACAGACCCAAGGCCTGCTTGTAGTGGGTCTTCACCAGAGCACCAAAGAATTCACCCTTAGGCAGCAAGGCGCCCAGTTTGTAGGACTCGTAGAATTTCTCCATATCGAAGTCATACACCTGCAGGCAGACCACAACATTAGAACAATGGATTATTCCATTGCTCGAGCATATGAAAAACTTACCTTGTATTGTGCCTTCTCAGCCACCAGTTTGTCTCCCATTTTGATCCATTCCTCGAACATCAGTGGTTTGTCAATGCGGTGGACAATTTCGAATAAGAATTTTTGCCTCGCCAAAAATTCAGCATCCGCGATCTTCACCTTTGTTGCGGTGGGCACGCTAAAAGCGGCCACACAGCCCACGAGGGCTAGAAGGACCAGTGTCAGTTTCATTCTAGTTGCGTTCACTCCTACTGCTCCGGCTTTGGTATGCTTCAGCTCCAAACACCTAAAGACTGTTGCTCTAATCGTGCTGCAGCTGGGTCTTTTATACCCAATCAAGTCCGGCACTGCACCATATCAGTATCTGACAATTGGCACGGCACAGCCAAAAATAGCAAAACTCATAATTTAATTACCAATTATGTGCACTCCGATTCGCACTTATCACCTACCCTGCCCAGCTCAAGTACCCCGGCCCTGAATTGCACGCTGGATCAGGTGCGATAAGACCCAGCCGGCAACACCAAGTGCATAGCTCCTACGTAGTCGTAGCCAATATCAAAGATTTGTAATCGCTATGCGGACTGCAGCATTTCGTGAATAATAATTATAATACATTTGACACGGGATTGACTTTCAGACGCTATGCGGCGATAATCGCAGCACATTTTTTCGGCTCTGATATGATTTGTGCCGCATTCTGTTGTTGTACCCGATTTTGAAATGTCATTTCTATAGCTGTTTCTATGCTACTTAGAAATTTGTTTACTGCACATTCTTCATCAGCTGATAATTTGAGCTTATGCTTTGAGTATAACTATTTACTGTACTTTTTTTAAAGTATATTATAAATGTATTTAGAATAATTTTAAATAATGAAATTATTATTCATATTTGCTGTTGAAATAGGTACAGCTGCTTAGACATATGCATCACAAGTCTCATCATCATCTTATGATGATTAACAAACTTTGTTCAACTGTAGTAAATGTAATATGTAAATATTAAATATATACTTCTTATGCATAAAACTCGCTTAGCTTCATATATGTACATAGTATATATATTTGTAATAAATTTAGAATATTTAATTTTAGTTTATATCTATCAAGTTTGCATAACACATACACAAAATTTCCCCTTTATCTATTCATATATATATATATATATATATATATATATATACATATACATGTATATATATGAGAATTCTTGCTCCGGCATAAGCAGCTTCTTCAGCAAGCTGCTGGCATTGCAATATCAAGGTAAAGAAATACGTAAAGTAAGCGCTGAGCAATAACAAAGCGTAAAACAAAACTCAGCGAGTTGTAAGGAAGTCTTCCGGTAAAGACCAAAACTCACTCAAATAAATGCGCAATTAATTTTCATGGCAAGGCTCGAGAGGAATTTTCATTTCGTGGGAATACGCTGCAAATTGTTGCCAACTACAGCTTGTACAACTCAATGGGTGAAATAATAACAAGCTGCCAAGGGGGCGTTAACTTCAGGCGTAAAAAAACACTAGAAAAAAAAAGCGAGAAAAGAAAAACATATTTTTTTTCTCGCTGTAGTAACAAGCGTGTGAAATATTTATATATATATATATATATTTTTCACAAAAACGAAATTGTATAAAGTATTTGATATACCCAGCATGGCAGGTGTAGCCAAATGGGTATATCGTTTTGTGAAGATTATGTGTAAGTTAAAAAGGCTATATGATTTTACATAAATTAAAACAATCAAATATTTAATATTTGATATTTTGTATATTTTTTTTGGGAAATTTAAAAAAACAAAAATTTTGTAAGAATCTTTAAAATTTATTTTTACTATTTAATTTATTTCTATTTTTTTTAAATAATGAATTTTAATTTAACTTTAATTTTTGATACATTTTTAGATTTTTAAATTATTTTAAAATAAAAAATTTAAAATTCTATTCGATTCATTAATTTTTCTTAAAATTATAAGGAATTTTAAAAACATATATTTATATTTGTATTTCTTTAAAATTTAATTTAAAATTCCTTTCATACAGGGTATTTATTAGTCAGCCTATACTCGCAACACTTCCAGCTAGCTTTTATATAGTATGCGCGATGTTTTGCTAAAAAGTTTCTTTTTTATTAAAATATTGAATGTTTTTACTTGGGTGTTAGCGCTTACCCCAGCAATGAAAAGTTTGCCATACTTTGAATTTGTTGTTTTGTGTGCAATTCCTTAATTTATTTTCGCTAGTTGAGGCAGCATAAAAAAAACACACGAAACAAAAAAATCAAAATCGCGCAAATGAGCAAAGTTTTCTTCGCCAATTTCTATGCTATTTTTTTTTTTTTTTTTTGTTGCCGAGCAAAACTGCAGAATTTATTGCTTTTGAGATGTGGTTGCGCATAAATGTGCAACAGAACAACAGCAACAAAATAGTGCAAACAGCCAGCAGGCAACAAGCAACAATGCCAAAAAAGAAAAACATATATAAATTCTTTTATAGGAAAAGGTTGCTGTTGGCTATGTAACCAACTGCGGTCTCTCGTTTGGGTCGAAAGCCGCGAGGCCGCAACGTAAATGAAATGAAATGAAATGAAGAAATGAAACGAAATGAAAAATCCGCACATAATTGCAAATGCGTGAGATATTTTCCAAATGGCAAAATTATGAAAATGCTATCGTATTTCGCCATTCTGGGGTTTTTCATTTCGCTTATGGCTTGCCTCGAACAAGTTTTTACGTATTCCACTCAGGTTTTGGACCTTAGAGACATTTTGACGCCTCAGTGTTGTTGGGCAACTTTTGTATTGATGGGGGCTCGCAGTGTTTTCTTCATTTTTTTATTTCTTTCTAAAAATTGAAACAGTTCAAAATGTGAACACATCAATAAATTAGTTCTAATCTAACCCAATGGTTAGATGAAAGGTCAATACCTTTCATAGTCGCCCGACAGTTGGTCACAAGACTTTATGCGGGCTGATAAGCTTACGAGTATATAGTTTCGATACTTAGTTTATAGTTGTGAAAAGTTTTTGTTGCTCAAGCTGACTCAAGTAAATATATATGAATGTATATATTATATATATATTTATTTATTTTTTGTTGACATTAGATTAAACATGAGAGTTTGTACAGTAGGTAAGGGGCATGAAGTATGTTAAGTATGCAAAGTATATACATATATAAAGTATGTTAAGTATGTAAAGTGAGTATAGCATTTAAGGTATGAACATTAGAGAGCCTATGTAAACTTCATAAGGTATTTAGATAATGTAAAGTATTAAAGTATATAAGCTAAAGTATATAAGGTATGAAAAGCATAGAAAGTTATTAAATAAAATATTTAATGTATTTAAATTATGTAAAGTATTGTAAGTGTATCTAAGGTTTATAAAGTATGTAAAGTATTTAATGTATCAAAAGTATAAAAAGTATAAAACGTATAACATAAATAAAGTACATAAACTATATACAGTATTTATTGTATTATACAGAATAGAAAGATTATAAAGTACATTAAGTATATAAAGTATGGAAAGTCTATAAAATGTAAAAAGTAAATAAAGTGTATACAATATATAGAGTACATAAAGTATATAAAGCTTGTGATATTTATACAATGTATAAAAATTCTATTAAATGTTAAGTGTATATGGTGCATAAAGAATAGAAACTTTTTAATTTATTTAAAAAAGTATATATATTATATATTCATATAGGCAAAATTGATAAAGCAACATTTTGAAATATAATTTTGGAATATATATAGTAGATTACATACATAGTAGATATACATACATAGGTACATATACTATATATGTATCAACTTTTAAAATATAAATATAAATGTTACTATCATATTGTATAATGCAGCATTATATCCATTATTAAATATTCAAAGATTTTTTGTGCGCCTAAAGTGCCTTCAATTGACCGATAAAAATCGGCTTAAATAAAACACAATTCTTATTGTTATTTAGGCTCACATGCGCGTATGCCAACATTCAAACACACACACATATGAAACATGCATGAGCTTTTGCACTTTGCACAGTGGGCCATAGGGTGGCGCGACCCACATATTTAATTGAGTGCTGCTCTTTTATTTAAAATGCAAAATTAATGGCCAGCCACTATATAAATAATACAATAAAACTATTAATCAATGCTTGTAACCGCTCATATTCCAAAGGGGCAATAGCAAAAAAAAAAACAAAAAACAAAAAGCAAAAAGGGTGAAGAGAAAAAATGAAAAATAAAAAGCAAAACAAAAAAACTTTACCCACTTTATAAATTTAATGGAGTTTACAATAGCAGCAGCAATTATATTTCAAAACTTTTTTACAGCTTTTCATTTTTCTGCATGTGCTTCACATACATATATACATACATATATATATTTATGTATATGTATCACTCTATATGAGGCCTTTGTATTGTGGGCGTGGCCAGCAGAACTGCAGCCTGGCCAAGATTCACTGAGCCCGAAACATAAAAAGTCTACAGAGAAGCTGCAGTTAGTAGTAGAAGTATGAAAAAAAAAATGCAGTACATGACGCTTGGGGGCACAATAGCGCAAAAGTTTCAAGTGGACTCTCTAGTGGGGTAGCTATGAGGGGGAGAGGGTGCGGGCAGGGCAGGGCAGTAGGTGGGGTTGTTTGGGCTCTGTTATATGTGTGCTGGTCGTTGGCATCTGTTCAGCGTTGTGGCACATATTCCACTTTTGCCTTTTATTGCATGCTGTGTGTGTTGGTTAGCTCTCGGGCTCAGTTGGGCTCTGGCTCTGGGCCCTGGGCTCCTCTTTTACCATGTATTTTCATTGTTTTAGAACAATGTTTCCCATTTGGTTGCGCGACTGACTTTGATTTGCCGTCTCACTTACATACACCCGGGCCGAGTGCCAGTGCCCCGCTGCCTCACCACCATCCGCCCTCCCAGCCACTTCTATTGTAGTTTTATTTATGCTAGTAAAAGGCATTCTTAAATTTTTAGCCATATTGCTAGATTTTTGCCCACATTGATTGAGTCTTTAAAATGTGGTTTAATATTAAAGCTAACGAATATTTGAAGGTTTTGGGTATAAGAATTTTTCCATAAAAAATAATCAAAAATTTATATAATAAATAATTTAAAAAATTTACTATATAAAATTAGTTCTTAATATTGCACATTTATAATTAAACATTTGGTTCACTCTAATAAGTTTTGTCAAGCTTTAAGCTTTTCACTTGTCGTTTCACTGAGTCAGCAGCAGACGTGAATAAATTCTTTATATTTCACACATATTTGTTGTTGTTTCTGCTGTTGCGGCTGATTGTGTCGCGCATTGGTCGCTGGGCAATCAGCGGTCAGGATGGCCGAGTGGTCTAAGGCGCTGCGTTCAGGTCGCAGTCTACTCTGTAGGCGTGGGTTCGAATCCCACTTCTGACAAGTTATTTTTTAAATTTATTAAAATTATTTTGCATTATTTAACCAAGAGCTACGAAACCCAAATCAAAAGTCTCTCAACTTGCTGAAGTCTAGCAGTCAGAAACATTGCAAAAACTAATACTCAACCAACTTGGCCCAGTGCAAACATCACCACTCGTCGTGCTGTTTATTATTGTTGTTTGGCGTGGTTGGGTCGGGTATTTGGCCGCTGGCTCTTGAAAATGTCTGTGGGCCACTTCTTTTTTTTGCTGTTTGGAGCACATGGCGAACATTAACAAAGTTTCACTTGAAAATTAAGTTGCTTTTCTGGCTGCTGTTGCTGAGCGAGAATTCAATAAATTTGCTGCAGGGCATGTTTGTAGCAGCTCTGCACCGCACAGACATGGCGAGGGGCGAAAGAGTGAGAGAGAGTGTGTGAGAGGGCGAAGTACAAGCAGCAATAACGCAGGCAGAGCAAACAGCAACAGAAAAATTTTGCGCAGGTTTTGTTTGTGCTTGAAATTTTTTTTCGCAACATGACGACCACGAAACGGAACCGAAAAGCACCACACAACACACACACACACACACACACACAGAGAGAGACACAAACGAAAGCTCATAAAATATTTAACTGCAGATACACACACCTACACACACGCACATGTCCGAAGGGTCGTTTGAAATCGTAGCATTGCAAAAAAGTGCGTTCAAAAACGTTTCTTTCTCTTTTTTGTGTCTTTTGCTGCTGCTAACAATAAAAGTTCTCCGAGCGCCAATTTTGTTGCTGTTGGCTGTTGTTGTTGCCGGTCGTTTCCTTTGGCTTCTCATTTTCCGCCATTTGCAGCTGTGCCGAAATGCAAACGACACACACACACACACACACACTCACACACACCTGCCGTTTCATGAACAGCAAAATATCGAACACCAAAAAGAGTGCTGGCAACATTTCTGGCAGAGCAGCAGAAGAGAACGAAGTGGAATGGTGTGTGTGCCCACATGTGGCCCGTCCATCCGCCCATCCGCCCATCCTTTGGCGAACCGAAAAACTGGGTTACAAAGTTTTATTTTCAAATGTTGTTTTGCGAGTGGGGTGTGGGCGTGGTATTGGTCCACAGAGGCTATCATGCCCAAGCCAAAGTGAATTTATGCCAAACGCGAATATTTCCATTGATTTTGGCTTCTTTATTGCCATTTTTCGTCCTCGTCGTTGGTATCCTTAAATGTTGTAACAATTGTTTTTTCCCCCACTCGCATTCTGTTTGCCCGTTCTTTGCCAGCAACTAGCAAATAAATTGCAACCATGACTAAAGAAAGAAAAAACACCCAGCTGCAACTGCAACTGCAGAAGTTACAAAAAAAGCAAAAAGATTAAAAAGAAAAAAAACGCAAAATAAATACAAATCAACGCAGCAACAAAAACATTTATTTTGTTTCTATTTGTAAAGACCTTTCAGCTCGATTATTTAAAGCTTCGCTCTACAATACTAGCATAGCAATTTATTTTGGCAGCCCACACAAAATATAGACCATAAATTGAGTTCGCCCTAAATTGAAAATTAATCAGGGACATGAATTAAGAACTAGAATATGCATAACATTTGCTGTTAGATTATATTTTTGTTAAGTTATTTGTTCAAAATTGTTAAAAAGAACAGAAAATGTAGGGAAGATGTGATTTACTAGTTGCTATAGCTAGTCTATTAAGCGAGCTTATAATTTAAGATTTATTAGATTAAAAGCTTCTTAAAATTTAAAAAATTTTAAATTATAAATATTTATTTTGGGAAACAACAAAATGAATTAAATGTAATATTTATGTTATTGTTTTTTTGTAAAATGAAAGAGAACTTATATTTAATTTACAAATAAATTGCCAAATCATTAAGCAATAATTTTTTTTTAAATAAAATAGTTTTATTCTTTTACAAACGCCAAATGAAAAGAATAGAAGTATAATTTTAAAATGCAATTGGACATTGATTAAGCTCATGACTTTATGCTAAACAAGTTGGGTGAATGGGCTACAACGATCTATGCTGTAGTCCGATGAGTGAGCTGAAGTGATCAACGCTCCGAGGAGCGATGCTTTTTATTTAAATTAGTATTCTTATCTAATAGCAGCATTCTTCTTGCAAATAAACCTCTTCATTCCCATGATCTCCCAAGGCCTTTTTTCTCACCTTCCTAATACTCGATCGATTTGACATTTGGGATGGTCGTAAATTCCATGATCATGCTTAAACAGTAAACATTTGGATCTCTTCTTGCAATATGCTTTTTGCATTGTGTTTGTACATTTAATGATTTATTTCAAGGATTATTTTGCTAATGACAACCCATACGTATCTCTCTATATATAAGATTCTGTCTAAAAACTTGTACAAATTCTAATTTCCATTTCTCTTCTCCTTTCAGGTGCGTATTATTGGCAAACCAATTACTTGCAAATAAACTTTATTGAACAGTGATGACGACTTTGATAAGTATAACAAAAATTAACATAAGTGTCTACTTATTGAATAGTTATAATGATCTATCTGCCTGCAGATATACATGTAAATATATGTGAAGACGATACTTAAGATTGCGCTGCCGTTAAGAGTTTTCGCTTGCTCTGAAGTAGCACTTAGTATGTAAATAACGGGCCGTTATTTGCCGTTCCGTTTGTCCGAGCAGTGCTTTGCAATGATAAATAACCGTGCTGCTGGTATGCTCTATGCCACATGCTTTCCACTCTTCTCTTGGCCAGGTTGTCATCTGCGTCGGCCTCATCACATTGTCTTTGTGCTCGTTTCATTGCCGCGAGCACTTTTATCTTTACGTTCAGTTCAGTTTACTTTATTTCTTTTGCTACTCTAATGCCCTGCCGCACGCACGCCTTGCCAACATCTTTAATATTACAGTTACGTGTGCCGTTAACTGTGTGTGTGTCTGTGTGTGTGTATAGCCAGTCCCCCACTCAAAGGCCTCTTTATGTATGTATGCCGCCCCATACTTCAATATTAAAATGGCGGCACCAACACACACAACACACACTCACACTCACAGTGAAATTATGAAAGGGCCGTGAATGCCTCTACGAACTCAAAGCGAATGCTTTTTCACCACTTAAGACTTTGGGCTTCATCGGTTTTTGGCCTTTAAATAAATAAAACCAAAGTCGCTGAGCAGGCAAAGCTTTCCCATTCAAGCAAGTCAGTGAGTGAAGGGTGTGGGGGGCCCAAGGGTTGGTTGCTTTGACGATGGCCTGAAAATCCGCCAGCCACAAGTAGCTCAAAGCATTCAGCAACCGCAGAATAATGATAATAATGATGACATTGATGATTTCAATTGTATATAAAACAAACGCTTTGGCAAATCGAAATCTTTTCGCGAAGCAGCTGCTGACAAGTTAATTCTGCGAAAACCCCAAAATATTTGGTAATGAAAAGGTTTCTTTTCTACTTTGTCTTGAGCCTATTTGAGCAGACATTGTTATTGATGATTAAAACTTGTTAGCTGCGTTCTAAGAATGCCAGGTTACTAATAATGTGCCCAGGTCACTTGACTTAGTTTTAAAAATTAACCTTAATTCAGTAAGCCATAATCTTTCCCTGTATTAGATTTCTTGTGTTCAAAAATAAATCTTTCCTTCGATATTATTCGCTTTAATCTACTTCTCACCAAGCATTTCTCTAAGAGCTTTACTTATTTGACAATATTTCTGTAAGCTTCAGCTTATAGCTGCTCTAAAGACAACTTCCTTTATTATTTAAAGTGCTTAGAGAGTAGCCTTACCGACAGCTGTTTCCTGTTTGCTCTCCAAGCAAATTGACTAATCTGTAGCTAGAGTCTCATATCCGATGTGTTCCGTGCAGATGCACAGCGCTCAATTTCATTAGGGCCAATCGCAGCAACTAAGCTGCATCGATGCCAATTGGCACCGTGCGGCACCGTGCGGCACCTGCAGGAGCTCCGGCTCAGGCTTAGGACCAGGTACACTCGCTCGATTTGACATGACCCGCTTTACTTTTGAGCGCGTGCCATGTGAACCACAAAAGCGAACGCGGAATGGCTGGCTGACTGGCTGCCTTGTAGCTTGTTGCAATGGATTTCATGTCCTGGCCGGGCTGGGCTGAGCCGGGCCGGAGTCCGTTTTATGGGTCATTGGAGCAGCATCAGTGGCAGCCACTGACGTGCTTCTGGCTGTCATACAGGCAATCATTGGGTTCGAGCTGATGAAAAGCCAGAGAGCGTGCTGCGACATAACCTACATGATAATGTCAGTTGACGATAGGACGGGACAGGTTAGTAAATAAGGGCAGAGCAGTGGCTGGCTGGCATGGGCAAGGCACCACTGGCAGTTAAACTCAGCCAAAGCTAAGGCGATGCTGTTGCAGCTGGTTGACAGGCAAACGGCATCATTAAACACGAACAAAGTATCATCGTCGTACTCATCATCAGCAGCCATCAGATGGTATACATAAACTTTAGCACGTGCCAGCCACTCGCACACTGAGCGAAATTACCCACAAACATATCAAATGAAATGCTAAAGAATAGTTAAAGAGTTGGATTAATTGTTAATCAAGTGGTGCAGGTGGGGCTGATGGACTTGAAGAAGTTAAAGAAAAGAAAAGAAGTAAATTTTAAAATGATAAGAGCATATAGGATTGTAGCAATATAAATATATATATTTTTAAGTTTTATAAAGGTTGAAAAGATATATTACTTGGCCTTTAAGCCTAGGGAAGTATAAGTTAAACAAGTAAGAAAACTCTAGTCGGGGGTACCCGACTAGGAGATCCCCTGAACCCCGTCCGATCTGCGTTTTTAAATATATTCCGTATCTTGTATACATCACAAACTTATACAAAATTTAATTAAATTGCTAATCTTGCACTTTCCCAATCAAAAAGCATGTTTTTTTTTAAAGAATATAATATTATTTTTAAAGAGTAATAATAATTTAATAAAAGAAAAAAATAAAAAATTAAGAAAATACGACATAAAATATTTGACATCGGCGGGGCTCGATCCCAGATCTGCGCGCACGGCACGGCGTGCCCCGCTTCTATCAACACCGCCACTGCACTGCTTAGACAAGCAGTAGCAAATTTGAAACTAAAGGCAGTTAAGAATTATAACAAAATTCAAGCTGTCAGCTGTTATTGTTGTGATTCTTAAAACAGACAAGAATGCTCGCATTCGAATGTCTCAATGTATGTGTGCACATGTATAGAAAAAACGAAAACAGGGGTGGGTTTCTGGTCACATGTTGCAACTGACAAAACGTTTTGTTTAATTACTTTTGTGATACTTAATGGATTTCAATGAATATGATCAGCATATGATCTACATATTATATTGAATATTTTGCAGTTGTATAAAATTGCAAATTCATTCACATATTGGCTATATTTGCAACTAACCTTCAATTTGAAAATTTTTGAAAAATTTTGAACCAATATCCAAAATCTAACAAAAACCGAATTTGTATAAAATATAAATGAAACTAAATGCAAAATTTGGAGACTCTAGCTCCAAAGATGTACGAGATATAATTTATTTACTTCATTTCGATAAGGTTTTTAATCGATAACAAAAGAACGGGAATAGTTATCGATTTTCTAAAACAAACTCGATATGCGCGTGCTATACAGGGACTTCCAAAAAAAATTTCAAGTCTCTAGCTCTTATATGTTCTGATATCGACGCGTTCATACATACGGACAGACGGACAGACGGACAGACGGACAGACGGACAGACGGACAGACAGACAGACGGACAGGGCTAAATCGACTCAGCTCGTCTCCCTGATCAAGAATATATATACTTTATGGGGTCTGCCACGCCCCCTTCTGCCTGTTACATACATTTGGCAGCTTAACAAAACCATTATACCCTGATTTCCCATTTTCAATGGGTTCAGGGTATAAAAAGAATGTTTTTCATATAAAAACTTAGTCAGAAGAAGAAATGTCTTTGAGTATCTAAGAGATCATATTTTCACCTTTAGCACTTATACTCGCACATACACAGGTGCTTATTAAAGTATATTAAAATGACATGCAAAAAGAGCAACTTCAATCAACGCTTGCATTTATATTAGTGAGCTTTTCAGCTTTGATTACATTTCAAAAAGGAAACACGTGTATGAGTGTGTGTACCTGTGTGTGTGTGTGTGTGCTTGAAAAACTCTGAGTGTATTGCAATTCATTTTGTACATACGTTCAGTTTCGTGCTGTGCATATCATAAAGCGCTCACATGGCTCAGCAGCGGCCTTATTGGGTTGCAACGTCAGCCCCACGGCCACGTCTGGCCATGCTGGAAAGTAGCGTCAATTTATAACGCAATGCAAGTCATTGTTTGATTGTGTATGCGTGTGCCCCAGCTACAGCGGGGCTCAAGTGCCTGAGCCTGATCAATTACACCCACTGACACTGTTAACCCGGTACAAGGACCAAACCCATGCTGGCATTCATATTTGTGTGCGCCTGTGTGTGTGTGTGTGTGGGAGGGCGCATATCATTGTCATTGTAATAAGTGACGCGTGTGCTTAGTGCACACACACACACAAACAGACACACACACACACACCTGCTTCGCATGTCAGACTGTCTGTCTGTCACTGTTTTTGTCTCCATCTCAGCTGGCATCTCTACCTGTTTGCGATTCATTCATGCATGCCTCACTGGCCCAGTTGCGACTGGGTGCGTGCACCTGACATCGCTGGCTGTGGGCTCCTCTGGCCATGTGTTTGTTTAGGCACATGTAAAGCATCTTATCTGCGTCGTGTAAATGCTACTGCTACTGCTGCTGCTACCCATTTGCCAAAAGCCAGGCCTGGATTATGCACGGGCACACACCCACAGAGAGAGAGAGAGAGAGAGCGAAAGAGATACAACAGGCAAATGCTTTGGCACACATTCAGATGAGTTTTCAGCCAGCTCATGCCGAAAATATCATTTAGTTTCTGTTTGAAGAGCAAGTCATACAGGCGTGAGCTCCTAATGATGCACACAACTTGAATGGAAAAGAAAACGTAAACGAAAAGCGAAAAATGGAAAAATGAAAATGCATTACGCAAGCTATCAGCAGGCAAACACTTAACAAATACACAAACACAAACACAAGCATATACTATGTATATTTAGCTACAGATGAGTAGCTGAAGGTCATCAATGGATGCTCCAGGTAGATATCAGGTGTAAATGTATCGAAATTCTTCATCGATAATCGAAATTTAATTATCTCTGCAACTCTCTTGGCGACTGCAACAATAGCTTTTAATTTACTTCAGAACTTACTCCCAACTCATGCTGGCTCCGAAAAAAGTAATTAAATTTATATATTTTAACATCAGGCATTTCTTTTGTCAGCGCAGTGCGCATGGGAAATTTCTCACCATTTACTTGGTTCTTTTAAATAAGAGAAAGAAGCAAATAAGAGAGCTCTAGTCGAGACTGCTCGACTAGGAGATACCCTGAACACCTGCAAAGAGCTGATATTTCAATTATTTCACACTTCTTTCGGATTGGCATGGTATCATCCTCTGGTCTGCCACACCTTCCCTCTGCCTGTTACATACATTTTCACAAAATCATTATACCCTGAAATTCCATCTTCAATGTGTTCAGGGTATAACAAGAAGAAGAAGAAGGACACCTGCCAATTGGTTGCGACAATTTGTTGTCATTAAAAGCTCTGGAGTCGATGGTCTTTGGTGGCAGCTCGAATGCCTGACTGACGGCGCAGCTCTCTCTCTCTCTCAGAGTGGTGGTCGTAGCGAAAAGGACGTTGAGCGTAAATAAATGCAAAATAATACAATAATAATTAAAAGTGCATAAACTACGTAACAGAATCGTGGCACAGCTGGGCACCGGAATCGCGAAAGCGCGGAATGGATCGTGCCGGGTCCTTGGGGCGGCGAACATGTGCTGGCCTTGCGTTTCCACTTGACGTAAGTTGCGTTAATTGCTGCATAAATGGCGTGTAGTCCATATCCTGTCACATTTTGCGGCAACCGCAGGACATGCGGCAGACCCCGTCCCGACCCGACCTGAACCGACTCAACCGACTCAACCCTGTTTTCCACTTGGCCTCATCTTCACTCACGCCCCCAACTCGTCCGTTCACTTTCAGCCTAAATGAATTTAAAGGCTTTTATGACTTTTCCTTAACGTCTGCCGATTAATTTCATTTCACATGAAGCACGTTTAAAACAAGGTTATGTTGCGCCCAAATGGACGCCAGGTGGCGCCAGCTCACTCAACTCACGCAGCCAGTTTTGTATTTCGATAAATATAAAAATATCTGCACTTTTTGCTTAAAACATATACGTGTTTTTAAGAGCTCAGAATTAAGCTGAATGTGGAAAACATATGCCATACAAATATTGGGAAAAATAATGAAGTGCGAGGGTCTCAGCCCAGCTATAAAATATATAGAAAAAAGCAACAAAAAAATCTATTAAAAATTCAAATATAATTCTCTTATATTTTTTTTGCCAATTTATGCAATTTGCTGTTTGTATTATATAAAAATGTCGTCGATGAGGGAATTTCGTAAATGTAAATATCCAATTACAGGCATCACGCAGTTGGCATTAAGTAGCGACAACCGCAAATTCAATGCAATTATGTAAATAATTGGGCACTCGTCAGAGCGCTCTATGCATGCATACAAACACACACATACACATGTATATATATATATGTATATATATTTGATCCTTTTTTGTCGGATTTTTAAAATTTGTTTTTTGTTGCCTCTCATCAAATCAAATTGTAATGCATAAAGTGTAGATGAATTAAATTTAATTGTCAACGATTTGAAATATTAACGAAGCTTCGATTTCAACGCCAATTTCTGGCCCTGCGCTGGGACGTTGGTTGCTCTGGAGCCCTTGGGGGCGTGTTCATTAGCACACAATACGAGTGAATTCGATTTGTTTCAATTGTTTGCATTTAAAAAAAAAAAACACACAACAACAAATCGTATGGAGCAAAAATGATTTGTAATTGAGTTTGTTATTCTGTTGCGTGTGAAAAAAAAGAAAATATTTAATATACCAATTTTATGATTTAAACAGGTGATTGATGTGTGTGGGTAAAAGCTCTGATTAAGTTATGGCAATGATTATGGAGTTGGTGCGGGCTTGACCTTGTCAATCTACTCTACTTGAGACTAAATAAACTCTGCTCAAATATTTAAATGGAAAATACCTCAAGAAATGTTTTAACAGGAATAATTGAAGAAAGAAATCTACGAGCTTCTTTATAAGCAAACAAATTATTAAGCTGAAGAAGGAGATGTAAAAGAGAATCCTTATTATGAAACTAATGAAATATTTTAGTAGATGCTCAAGAAAGCTGAAGCCTAGATAATGACATCCTATAATTAGATCCTAATTAGTTATTGTTGTGTAACCTAAAAGATTTTTGTGGGCTTTTCCTTCTACCAAGAATACTAATTCATAATAATCCAATAAGAAATGAAGCCTTTCAGTTTCTAGAATATAAATTATAATTTACTTCAATCTCTATAAAGGCAAGCTTCATTTTCTAAACATTTATAATATTTATAAAACATACTTTCGTCTCTACCAAAGATTTTCCTTATAGTGATTCTTTGTCCACCTATACACATAGTAAATATTTCTTATGTAAGGCTTCCCTATAGCCTCTTCTTTCAAAGATTTCTTCATTCCAATTAGCTTAGCTAATACCTGTTCTCATTATTCATGGACATCTTGTATGTCATCTCAAAAGGCAATTGAAGCACCGCAATTACCGATTGACAGCGTCCGAAAGGTGTTTCAGTCGATTCGGTTATAGTTTTGGCCAAAGCCAATAGCCCAAAAGCATGACAGTCGACAGCAAAACGAAAGCAGCTATCAAGATGCAAACAGCAGCAGAAAAAGAATGAAAATTTCTTGGACGCATTGGACTGCGACTGTGACTGAGACGAAGATTGGCACATCAATTGGAAAAGGAAACAATACACAACGAGAAAATAGCAAAGCTAAAATCTAAAGCCAAAGCCAAAGCCAAAGCACAACCAAACCAAACAAACCGAACAGGCGCCTGATGGCGGAGGTGGGGAAGGTTGGGGGTTGGGGAGCTGAATGAGCTAACGATAAGCCTGTGGCCTATGTTGCTTCAGAGATAAGACACTGTACCCCAGCAACGAGTGGGACGACGGCGTCGATTTCTGATTTCATTTCGTTTACTGGGAGCTCTATGTCTAAATGATTCTCTTTTGCATTTCGTTTCTTTTTTTTTGGAGTTTGTTTGGATTCTATTTTTTTTTTTATTTGTTTTCTTATTTTTCATTTTGTTTCTGATGTTTGGCTTGTGCTCTGCATTTCTTTCTGTTCCTTTGTGCGTGTATATGTGTGTGTGTGTGTGTCGGCGTTCATTTCAATTAAATGCAAATCTCGGCTGGGATTTTTCCCATTGAACGCCGTCTGGCCGAGGGATAGAGTCGACAACGGCAGCAACAGCAACAGCAACAGCAGCCACGGAACATGGACAGGAAGTTGGTCTGGTCCATGGATGGCGCGTTGCAGAAATCGTGGAATGTTTTTCACGCATCGCCGCATTTTGTTTTCCGGCAGCCGCTGTCCCTGCGCCCCAGCCTGTGCCATTGCCATTGCCATCGTTTTTTTTTTTTTTTCTGTTTCGACTATATAATTTTTATGTGACGCCGCCGCCGCTGCCATTGTGTATGCCGTTGATTTCTCATGGCCAGCAGCCAAAAACGAGCCATATCGCATTTCGAAAGCCGCTTATAATAAATGAATACTTACCATGGCATCGGTCACTGTAGCTGCGCGTATAATTTCCACAAATAATTTATATTTTATTTATTGCATGCGAAATTGTTATCAATGCTCGGCGCATGCGGCTCTGATTTTTTTCTTCAACTACATAGTACATACATATATAATAAATAATATAATTGTATCAATTATTAAATACTCACAATAGTTCTTTAATGGCAACGTATTATTGCCTTGAATTGTAAATGGAACCATTCAATTAGTTTGCTCTGGCAGTCCTCTCTAACTTATCTACTTAACTTCTCTGTTAACTTTTTGTAGTTTACTTGCAAGTTCCAGTTACGTCCATTAAGGTAACTTTCATTATTTAGTATTTTGTTGCTGTTGTCTTCTTCTTCTTCTCTTTTTTATATTTTTTTTTATTTTTTGTTCCAGACTCTAGCTGAAGTGCAACATTTTGCTTGCACTTATAAAGTATTTGCATTTTTAATACCCCACTGTCTTTTTGCTGGTTTCGTACAGCAACTTCCACGACTTGGTCAACTCGTTCGCATCAAGGTGTGGCAGATAGGGCCAGCGCTGTGAGGCGCCTGTCCTCTTACCACCTGAATGCGCATATTTATGATACTAACTGTAGAGTCGCTGGGCGCTGTAGTTGAGTAAATATTTCCTTTTCCGCTTGTAAATGTTGCGGTTGCCACAGTGTGCGACGTGCTGCCCAGCCCGACTGGGTGAAAAAACACTCACCAAGCATCAAAATGAAAAATTCATTAAGAAATATTTAATAATCAGCTTATGTAGCTCTGTGTAATTTGTATAAAATTCTCTGGGTCCTTAAGAGTAGTAGCTCTCACACTGTCCCGCATTAATTTGAAAGGCCAAACTCATTCACTGCTCGATTCTTTCATACATCATAAGGCGTGCGATCTTTGCGTTGTCACGTTTCGGCTCTCGGTGCCCATTGGCATGACAAAGTCAAACATGGACACGTTGTCGCCATTGTTACCGCAATGTAAAATCCTCATAGCACAGTCAACACACACACACACACACACACACACACTGAGTGAGAGAGGGTCCTAGAGCTGGGCTGTCCGGCATTTGTAGATTTCGAATGTCGGAATTCACGTTTATTTTCGTTGAATTTGCATAATTTGGAGCGGCAGGCCCGACTGTCAGTCAGTTGATTAAAGTGATAGACTCTGTCAGGTTCTTGCCTTCGTTCACTATATTTTTTTTTTTTTTTACATACATATATAAATATATATTTTTTTGGCGTCCGCTTCGCTGCTTGCTGAATCGTCTGGCGGATTCGGTTCGGTCTGCTGCGTCTTTGTTCAAATACAACTCGCAACTGAGTGGCGAGCAGGGCAGGGGCAGCTGTAAACTGGGGCCACAGGCACTGGGCACTGAGCACTGGGCTCGGGGTTTGGGTACGTGTTGAGTTGCAGTTTACTTTGGCGTTGCATACATTTTGAAAGTCAAGGTAAATATTAGATTTTTGGCTGTTTGCTGGCCGAAATGTGTGCGTGTGGGTGTGCCGTGTTGTGTATGTAGGTAAAACAAATATTAGCTTACAATTTGGGGGCTTACATAGTTAGCAGGGTCGACGAAAAGGCCCGCGGTGGCATTAAACATAACTTATGTGCGACGTCGACTCTATATGCAAAATAACAATTGTGTGTGCTTCAGGGACTCCAATAAGAAAGTTAGCTGGGAATTGTGCTGGAAAATTGCTAAAGGATGAAAGATTTAATAGTTGTGAACGAAAAGACATAATAAATTGATTGTGTCTAGAAACAAACTTGTTAAGAGAGCGGCTAAGCTAGAGGTTTTGGCAGTACTGGAACAGCTACACATAAGATTTCATTGCCAGACTTAAATATATCAACCATATTTGAATCTGTAAATAATAATCAATTCTTTTTTTAGTTCTTGTAGCATTTTCTCTTCTCTCTATCTAATATGCATACTTTTTGCTTTGCTCTCTTTCTATACTTTCTTCACTCTCGTTACAAATTTCTTGAATATGCTTAGCTCTGACTGTTCATCTTTGTTGGCAGCTCTGCATATTTCATTACCATTGCAGCTGTCGTGAATTTTTTGTTTGTTTTCCTTTTCTCTTTTTGGCAAACTCTTCAAACCCTTTCACATCGTTGCGTCGTTTTTTGTTTCAAAGCTTTGTTGCTTTTAATTAAAGCGCCAAATTAAAAATGTCGCATATGCCGAGGCGTGAGTGTGTTGAAACTTTTCTCGTAGTTACGCGCTAAGCCCCCCACCCAAAAACTGGGGGGCGGCGCTCTGTCCCTTATCATGCAGTCAGATGCGCACATGTCCCACGTGTCACGTTAAATGTCAAGCAAACAAAAGGCCTGTCCCATATGAAAAGCTCGTGCATAAAAGCTTTTTTTACGCCCATTAATTTTGGCCCTTTTTTAGTCGTTGGGGAAGCGACTACTAAAGTGAAAAGTGTGAAACGCGCATCCAAATGCGCTTTCAATAACCAGGTTGCAACCAGTTGGCCAACTGGTCCCCGTATGCCTGCTGCTGCCCGCAGAATGCGCAAGCAGGAATCAGAAACAAAAAAAAAAGGCGCTGAAAACTTTTTCGCTCTTTGTGGTTGACCGCTTGCAGTCAAAGTTAAAAGCTGAGCTGCAAAAAGTTCACCCTGACATCATTGATCAAACGAAGCGACTGACAAAAGGCGTGTTACGTTATCCGTAATGATGCCTGCGCGCGGGCTGGGCCGTGGCCATTATGGGGAATACATATTCAAGGGCTGCCAACTGAAATGGAGTCATGTTTATCGAGTGTAAAAGAATTTAAGGCAAGTGCTGGACAAATGAAGTTGCCAAGGGCTTGTTTCGTAATGAGCAAAAACCAAATGAAAAGAAATCTTTGTTGGGTTTCTATTAGAGACACAGAGCAGCTTAAGTAAACTCCATTTAAAGTGTTTTGTGGAATGTTTTGTTATTGGAAAAGGATTGTTTTCATAAGAAATATAAATATTTCTGCTATATTCTTAAGGAGAAGGAAAAACCTCTCAGAAAATGCAAAAATATTTGTCTGTTTTAGTGTTAAATAGAAAATAATTCTAAGAAAATTCAAGCAACAACTTTTGTGTCTTCTCTTACATTTATTCCAAATTAGCTTTAGATATCATCTAAAATTTTCCAGCAATCTATTTTCAACAGTCTCAAAAAACTATAAATAAAAACCTAAATAAATTCACTATATCAGAGCTATCCAATCTACTTAAGTTTACTTAGCAACCTAAGCATTTGATACATTCTGTGAATTGTTTATTTACTCCAAGCTTTTGGACAGCGCTCGAGAGATTCGTGTGACAGCTGAGAATTAAAGTTTAGTTTGGAAGATATAGCAGTGACACCTTTGCCATTAAGTTTTGCTCAGTCTCATTGCCATTAGCAACGGCAACGGCAACTTCAACTGCAACTGCAACTGCAACTGAGCAGAGACATAACATTACACCTCGCCATCGTAATTACCGAGTACTAGTCCCTGGGAGATTTAAGTACTTGATGGCTCCTTGCTAGTTTATCAGGCAGCAGTAGCTCAGTTTGTGGCAGCTGACAACTATCAGTGGTTGCTGGTCGCTTTCCCAGACGGCGCAGCAAGAAAAACTAAATGCGCACAGCTAAAGTAAACAAATGACAAAAAACTTTGCTGCTGCTGCCGCTGCTGTTGTTGTCCTTGTTTTTGCTGCTAAACGGGCAATCCTTTGTGCCCGCATTGGCTGCCTTTTGTAACTCCGGGTCCCTGGTCGGGCGCCATTTGCATATCAGCCAAAGAACAGGCGAACTACTACTACTACTATAGACCTTCAGCCCTTGCTCTCGGCTGCTTGGCTTGGCAGCTGCATTGTTTTCCTCGTGCGCCGCCATTTTCAGCTCTTTAGCATTTCGCTTTAGTTTTAGCCCTGGCCAACCCTTAGCCGCTTTTTTGTCGCCTTTAACGACGCCTAATTGCCTAATTAGGCATTTGCAGCCAGACCGACCGACTCGCACCCGCACGTTCGTTCGCCTTCGTCTCGTGCTTTGACCAACTTAAGCCAAGTGCAAATATTAATATTTTTCTTTTCTTTTTTTTTTTGTGAACTATTTTACAGGTCCTGAAGATATACTGAAATTTCTGGGCAACGAGAGCGTCGTGGATCACTTCAAGCTCGTCACCAAGGATGGCAACAGCCTGCTCATCAGTGCCAGGTGAGTTACTCATATTATTTACCTTTTCACGCCAGTTGGAAATCCAAGACGCGCTGTTAGTCCAAGCTGCTGTTGCAGTGCGACAAACAAGCGGCAATCCTGGGGGAAAGGAGGGACTGTCCAGGGTGCGGCTCTCCAGTCCACTCAACCCCAATCGCAATGGCTGCGCGCCTGGGCCTGAGCCTGGTCCTGGGCTGCCTCAAGAGGCCTTTGCAACTGGCCGCCTACTTTTTCACTTTTAATTCTGCTTTGTGTTGTGCTTTCACTATTGTTGTTGCTTTCGGGGTGTGGCGCAAAAGAAAGTTTCTTTTTCCTTTGCTCCATTTTTCATTTGAAAAGCGCGCAGCGCGCCGCGAGCAGAAGTGAAACGGTGGTGCGTATTTCTGGTGCGCCCAGTGTTGTGCACTTTATGAGTTTATGGCGCGGCGCTTTTGTTGCTTTTGGAAATTGGTTTAGCAGCTGATTAAAGTTTTATAATTGCATTGCCAGAAGTCAGAGTGTGAATGTGAGCGGTTACCTGTAGTATTTCAAGCACCAAAGCACAAATAAGAATTGATTAATAATCCGTGGCAAATTTAACGGGTTATAAATAAATGAATCGAAAAGTTGAAGGCAGAAGTTGTAAACAATTGATTGGAAAACAAAGCTAACTAGGTTCGCTTGCTTCTTGTAGACTACTTGACCTGGAGGTCGGAAATATTTACAGAATATATGTTTATGTTAGGAATATGAATTGTTTATGTAAGTGAAACTGATTTATGTAATCATTATGTGATTTGTTTCAGTATGAAATAACTTAGTTAGGATATGATGTGAGTGTGTAAATGATGTATATGTATCTTATTTATATTATTATTCTTATTTTCTCACGTATTTGCAGCGTAGTCATAATGTGATTTTTATTAAATACAATTGATCTATACAGGCAAATAAAATATTCTTTAACTAAAACTTCACAAATTAGAACTAAGCTTCAAGTCAATTCCAAATATAATATGTTGCGCAACTCAAAAGTCTTTGCACAAGCCCAACAGAAATCTTTTAGATTTCCTTATACACATTTATCTCCACTTAACTCAGCTGATTTTCAAATATATCAACAAATTCCCAAGAAATATGCTAATGACCTTTAGACAAGATATTTTGGTTACATCATCATCAGTTAAGCTGTTGTGCGTGCACAATCCCAAATGCTAGACACATACAAGTATTCACGCTATTATGTGCTTATGCGTGTGGTATTCAAAATCAATTACTTTAACAATTTCAACTTTTCTATAATGTGTTCTAGCTCTTACCTAGACTCTCGTTGCCAGCGGCTACACTTCCACATATATATACAAGTTTCTACTCACACCAGACAGAGTTTGCGAAGCAGGCAGCCATGACTTGACAGGCAACAGTTGAAAGTTCAAAGTTGAAGCCTTTAACAAGTTACCCCCAAAAAGCAGGCCCCATCCCCCTTTTAGCAGACTTTCTGCCCAATGCCAGTAATGTCAACTTTTTCGTTGTGGGCTGATGTAAGCCTCGTTCTCAGCATTTGTTTAACATGTTTTAAATGAAACTCCGTAAATGCAGCGCAGAGTGCAAAATCCACATAAAGCAAACTTCAATTCACTTTTCGCACACATTGTATTTAATTTAAGTAGAAAATACTGAGTATATGAAAAGTTCGCAAGGGCACAAAAGACAGCAGTAGACGACAGGCTGGCTGGCTGGCTGGCTGGCTGGCTGGCAGACTCGCTGTTGGAGTTGAAGTAGCTTTGCAAGTAAAAGTGGCATCGAGCCGGTTGGACCTGAGACACAGTCACTGGCAGCAGCTAACGTGCGTGCTAACTTTGATTTTGCAGGGCCAAGAAAAACAAGACAAAACAAAAAACAAAAAAGAAAGAAAACCAAAACGTAAAACTTTGCAGCAGGTGCCACGCAGATCTAAACGGGTTGACAGAGTTGGGCCACAGCGCGGGAAGATGCTGCTCAAGTTGAGGCTCAAGTGGAGGGTTGCCACAAGCAGCCAGATACAAACGATGTGTGTATGTGTATGTGTGGGTTGGGTGGTGCAGGCGGTACACAGTAAATTCTAACGTTGTGGCAAAAACCGCAAAGATGCTTACTGCGAATGTTTTCTTTGCCAGGTTTATTAGATGTGCGTCTCAGAGACAATGGAAGGGGCGCCGCCTTCCCTCTGCCAAATGCAAATGGGCGCCAGCTGACACACATATTAAAATGTTGCATACTTTCTGGCGCTCGCCTGGCCTGGCCTGGCCAGCACCAGCAGACATAATAAACTTGTGTGTAGCTCTCTATGCGTGTGTGTTTGTGTTCTGGTAAAAGGAGCCAAGGAATTTGTGCCGAAAGGAATGCGTGCAACTTGTAAGACAAGACGTCGACACCCTCTGCAGCGATCCCGCTGCCAACCGCACTTGCCCGGCCAGCTCAGACAGTGCAAAACTTTCAAAAATTGCAAATAGTTTTTGGTAATTTAATATTAACACGAGTTGGCAGTCCACTTGGGTTATGTACGATTCAGCTAACGCTATCGCACTTGCTCCAACTTGTTCTATCTTTTGCACACAGTTCACTCTCTGTCTCGCTCTGATTTCCTGTGTCCCTGTGGGTTTGTGTTTGTTGCGGCTTTTAGGAACCACACACACACACATATACACTCATACGCACGCAGCATATTTGGAAACTGCCAAAAAATGAATTTCCAAAGGCGCTGTGGGAAAATGTTTGGTTTTTGCAATTAGTGCGGTTTGTGCCATCGTTTCATTAAATATTTTATGTGAACTTGGCCCAAACGGAATTACAACAACCAAGCTGCATATGGCCACAGCTTGTGGTTGAAACTCTTGGTGCAATATTTTGCTAAGGATATTAGATATTATTAAGAGCAAATAGTTTGACACAATTAATGAAACGTGTTTGGTTCGTTATTGATTGAGGCGCGCTGTAAACCGACGTATAAACAGACAGGAATTTGGCTTTTTACAGTTTGAATTAATTTGACTTTTGAATAGATTTTAGCTTATGCTATGAATCGTGTTTGTGAAACCATGAAATAATTTCCTTATTTATCCCAAAGACTTGAACAAACTTCTTTCAATCAGGTTTTATACTTAGCTGCTACTTTTCAACCAAGAATTTTGTTATTAATTGGATTTGAAATGTTTAATAAAATATATAATAAATATAAATAAATAATAAATATAAATATATGATAGATAAAAAAAGATATAAGATATAAATCTCGTCTATAAAATCCTTAAATATTATCTATATTTTTTATAAAAACTTAAACAAACTTCTTTCTTGAAGTTTCCATGCTTAACCCTTTTTTCACATACGAGAACCTGAAATTTAATTATTTATTTCTTTTGAAATTTTTTACTTGAAATATTCTTCAGTTCAATAAGATTCTCATATTTATCTTTACTATTTATTTAGATTTATTTAGTCCCCTGCTTCAGGTAGCAAAAATGGAAAACATTAATTTTATATTGAAATTCTAGTTTTTCCTTTGTTTTTTTTTGCTATATTTATATATATGTACACTTCAAAATTTTGCCATTCTCTCTAATATACGTTTTATGCTAAACTCCTATTATATGCTTTTTTCAATTAATTACTTTTATTTGCAATTCTTTGAGAGCAAAAAAAGTGATTCAAGCATAGACAATTTACGACGCCCAACTAAAACATTCATGAATTTTTTTTTTTTGTAAATTTAATTACATGCATAATTTCCGGCTAGCTTTTTTCGCCGGAAATGTGCAAAACGAACAAAAAGTAAGCATGACAAAGAAGGAGAGAGAGAGAGAGGGAGAGCGGGAGAGAAAGAGAGAGGCAAATATTATGAGTAATGCAACAGCTAAAGGTTGAGCCTGGCAGCATAATGAGCTAGCAAAATGCAAACAGTACAGAAACGCAAGCAAGGCACAAAAATTAAGTGAGCGCCAAACGCACACACACACACACACACAAACACACCGACACACACACACACACGCATACAAATTAGTGTTGTAAAAAGAGCAAGTTTGGTAGATGGAAAGGGCAGGGCAGCAGCTGAGCAGCAGTCAGAGCTTGTCGGCTTTTTGCTGGCTGAGTTTTTGCACGCATGAACGCATTTGTATGCTGGCTTTGTCGTTGCCAGAGTTGCCACTTACGTGATTAATGGATTTTTAACAAGTTACACATTCCAAAAGGAGCCCAACTACACACACCCACATACGCGCACACACGCATGCCCACTTATCCAGAGAGAGCGTCAAAGTAACCAAAGGACGGCCACTGCTACTGAAAGCCAAAAAGCGCTGCTTCTCTGTGTGTGTAAGTGTGTGTGTTGAGGGTAAGTGTTGCCACATGTGTGCGTAGGAGCTGTATTTTTGTGTTGGGTCCCTACTAAACTAGCATGACAGGGCGGAAATGCGAATGTGACACGCGTTTTGCATGTGAAACGTCATGAACAATGTAGAAAACGAAAAAAAAAAAAAAAAAAACAAAAACAAAAATAGAGAAAAGAAATAAAAATGAAACCAAGCGAACGAACAAGTTACCCTCAAACAGACCCCAACAGAACTGGCACGTACGCACACACGCACACACACACGCACGCACAGTCAGTCATAGGTTACAGGTAAATATATATATAGCCACCTGCCAATGGCAGGCCCAAGCCTAGCTTCCATATGCAAAGTCAAAGTGAATTCGTTAAGTTGCCAAAACCAGGCAACTAACTGCAAATGGATGGAGTAAAAAAAAATAGTCAAACAGGCCACAAGATTCTCGGGGTAATCGAAAATAAACCGTACGACGACGTCACAGCAGCCCAAATCTGGATTCACTTTTTTTTCTGTGCTTTGAGTTCAATTTAATTATGCTCAAATTGATTGAATGCTTGTCGCACAATTGATATAACAGTTCCTTGAATGTTTGCTTGAGTGCGTTACAGAAAAAGACATACTTGAGCTAAATGTAAGTGATTCAGTCACTTCAGCATATTTATTTAAATTATTAAGACTATATTCATATATGGCTTTAAGGGAACAAATACAGAAAAAACTGTGCTACAGTAAAGTATTTTCTTTGCAGGCTTTAACTAAAGTTGTTGTCTATTTATGCAAAATTGAGAAGTGCGAAAGCTATTAAAACTTTTGAAAGAAAGAGAGTAATGAAAAAAATTGGCAGCATAAATATAAAGTGAAACTATTAATGTTCAAACTTTGATAAATACATAATTCAAATTTGATGTTTTAGCAAGTTTAAGAGGCGTTTATAAAACGAATAAATATTAAAATAATGCGCGAACTCTAATAGAGATATAAATATGACTGGAACCTTAACAGGAAAAGTGTATCATATTTAAAGTTTTGAAAAACCATATGAATATGATCAAATAAGGAGAATACATTAAAATAATTTGATAAGAAACATTGTTGAAGTTGGTTAAATAGCCTTTGCTACAATACCAATGGCTACTGCTATACAAATTGATTCATTGTTAGAGTCTAGCAAAAAAAAAACCAGTCACTATTTATTTTATATATTATTATATACGGACAATATTTCAACATACGCCTTAAACCCGTCTACTGCAAATATTTATCTTAAAGCTATTTATAGAACCGCACATCTGCCATTCTATGAAAGAGTTAAATAAATATAATATTCGAATAGATAATGAACAGTGCCACCCAGTCTCGGAGATAACAAATACTTGGCATATTACAGGATCATTTGTTTATTGATCTGCCTGCTGTGAGAGTCCTGTTTAAACATTCTCTTATCTTTAGAGACAGCTCTTGATCACGACGGCTCTTGCAAGCAAAACACAAACAAAGATAAAGTTTGTACAGGAAATAATCAAATTGGAGTTCACGCTACACCAAATTTATTGTGTAATTTATGAATTTATTGCAGAAAAACAAATATAGTTTGAGGAAAATTATAAAAAAGTAAAAAACAAAATATTTATGAAATTGAAATGGAGTAAAAAAGAAACCAAAATAATGAGCTGAAAATTAAAGCCAAATTACTTATGACATAACAAATTTATGTTGTTTTTATATAGAAAATAGACTTTTAGTGAATCAAATTATTTCTTCAGAATCAAATTATTTCTTCTCTTTTAAAAATATTTGATAAATTATTATAATATTATTATAAAATATATAAAATATTTAAAAATATATAAACATTATTTACACATCCAAAAATGTTAAATTGTCTCGCAGTTAGTCAAGGATCATTACCTTCGCTCCATTATTCCTCCTCTTATCAAAGAGAGTTATTTCTTTTAATTTATATAAAGTAATTTCTATGTCTAAATGCCTAAAGACTGCCCGTGGCAACATTAAGGTCTATGCATTCCACTTATTAAGTAACATTTGGATAACGATTCAGCATTTCCTTCTTGTACACCCCCAACTCTGTCACTTATGCAAATGAGCTTGAGGCATTTTCGCAGCTATTTCCCATTTTACCCACTTGACTTTTCAGCTCGCTGTTTCTTTCTTTTTTGTGCACGCTCATTTGTTGACTGCCGAAATTGCATATGTGGCTCGACCTGGGCTCAAAGTCGTCTCGTTAATTTTCTGGCACTGGCAAATAATCGTAATTCAGCGCTAAATTTGTTATACACGGAATTTGCCGTTTGTGTTTATCGGATCTGTATTTTGGGGCCTGTCTCTGCCGGTGCCCGCCAGCCGAGCGAGCGCTCAACATGAAAATTGGGTTAACACATTAGGTCGGGATATGTGCAGCGATGTCCTCGCTTGTCACAGTCGCCTGCCATCAGTTTCGCAATCGAATGAATGGCGACAAAGGCGGAAATAAAATTGCTAAACGAAAGACAGAAAAAAAAACCATACCAATTCAACGTTTGCCTAACGTGGCTCGTTTTCCTTCTGCTCGCCGCTGAAGTGCTTTTCCCCCCGCGCTGTTTCTATTGGCATATGTCGGCCTATCTGTTTGCCTTTTAACATCTTTCTCACAGTGCAAGGACGACTACAGTACAGTGGTAAATATGTGAAAATAAAACAGTGAAATATTTTAAAAGTCAATAAATGGAATAAAATTAAATTAAAATAATTTAATAAATTATAAATAAATTAAAAATGTTTGGTAAATAATTATTTAAAATTTCCAAAAATATTTTATCAAATTTTGTGCTTGAATGGCCTTACAAATGGTTTTTCGCTCACTGTGCAATGTTTTGGCAATTCAATTTTTGTATGCAATTCTGCTTTGGGGCTTTTCGGGCACAGCGCAAATTCGTTTACACACACAAACACGTACACACACAAACGCGCATACATACTCTCAAGGGTGTTGCGTGGCGTCCATCTTTTATTTCATTTCGTTCTTTGCCTTTGTGCAACAATCATTTTTGCACCGCAAATTCATTTCCGTTTGCACTCGTTTCGCTGTGCAGCAGTGTGAGTGTGTGTGTGTGTGTACGGGTGGGTGTGCGAGTGTGTGTACAACAATCGCCAGCTAATTTCGTGCGATTTATACGCATACGAGCGATGCAACAGCGTTGCATACTTTTTGGGTCTAGCGGCTAGCCCGAAATGAATTTTCATGGCAATTTTATCAAGGCGCGAGCGCCGCCGCCTCTTTACCTATTCCCTGCGGCTTGCCATGTTGCGCATAGCGCTGATTTTAATCTGCGGCACAGCGCACACTGTGCTGGGGCTGGCGGCTTGATTGAAGATTGTAGATTGAATTGTGAAACAAATGTCCTTGCATGCGCTGCCACTCTACTGTACTTGGGCTGTCCAACAATGCCTTCGTGCAAGAGGCTGCCATTGTTGCCTGTTGGGCTGCCCATTGTTTGGCGCTATTCAAGCTGCTACTCTGAATAGAGGGGGGAGCAGTGAGAGAAAGCGAGAATGCTGCAATTTGAGTCGCAAAAAGATGAGGACAAGTGCGCTGATTCTTAGGCACAATACAGTAACAATAATGTCAGTGGGTAATAAGAAATATATATACATATATTTATATATATAAAACTGAGTACCAAAAAGATCTGCCAGTAGTTACAATCAAGCAGCTCTCAGAGATCAGAGTAAAATACTTATATATATTATTTATATGAATAAATATATAATATATTTGAGTAAATCCCTCAACAATTGCTAACAATAAGAAAATTGGCAAAGCCAAAGCTAACCTAATTATATCTAACGATAAATAATTCCAGCCGTAAGCCAAAGATAAAGCACAATTTCCTTTGTCCTTTTATGCAAAATAGAATTTGGTTTTTTTTTTTATTTTTTTGTCATTTCAACAACGACGCCTATAAATTGAAAGCACCTTGAGGCACTAGGATCATAGAGAGAGCCTTGGCTTTATTGCTATAATTAATATTGCATTCATTAGTGAAATTGAATTTGGTCGGACAGGCGCTGTTTGGAGCGCTGGTAAAATGTCTGCTTAAAATATGCAAGCAACTCGTAACCGAGAAAATCAAACTGCAAATATGTTGGAGCCCCTTTGATGCGACTAAAAGCTCTCAAATGCTGACAAATTGGAAATGAGTGACCTGTTGGTAATATTTTATGTAGCTGCTGCAGCTGGGGCTGTATTCGAAAAGAGGTTGCGGAATGGGTAATTGGCTTCACTCAGTGGAGTGCGCTGCACTTGGACTTTAATCATGCTTATGACTTGGTCTGTAGCTGGGTTTGAGGCTCCAACAAAATGCAATTCGCTTTGTCATGTTGTCCATGTGTGTGTGTGTGTGTGTGTGTGGAAGAGGTCCAACCGAATTGAGCCAATGGTGACATGGCCAGAGGTGAGCCCTGGCATGTTTGCAATGGCAAATGTCTGATATCTAGCTCCAACTGCTATTGCTGCCATTGCACCTGCATCTATTTTTGCACCCTGTATGGTTTCGGGCTGTACGGCTGTACGGCTGGACCTGCTGACCTCCTTACCCTTCCTCTTCCACTTCCTCTTTATCGTCCACATCTCACAGCTCAATGCCATTCACATTTTGCTTTTTGGCATTTGACAGTTTGGACATTTTCTGCTTGCTTTGAGTGCTGACTAGGGAGCAGCCGGGCAGCGCAAAATCAAATGGTTTGAGGCCGAGGAGCCACAAAAGAAAAACGTCGGTCAATAACATGAAATTCGAACCGTCAATTCGATGCATGCCAAAACACAAGAACCGACAAACGAGGGATGCAGCAGCCTGGCAGCACCATGACTGCCAATGGGAATGCCAATGAATGCCAGAGCAGAGCAATTGATCGACTAATCAATGCCCTCTAAAACCTCTTCAATAATCTATATCATGCCAAATGAAAATAGTTTCTTTAGTGTAATATTTAAGCATAATAATAGATCTATATATATTTTTTTTCATGCAACTCTTTGTCCAAATATTCCCACATAGATAGATAGACAGCCTGAAAGTTGTGATAGAAAAAGGAAATGAATAAATTCCTTATTGTGTAACTGGAAAATGGAAATTGCTAAGGCAGGAGCTTCGATAATTTTTGCATGGGCTGCAATTGCGCACACATGTAATTCAATATGAGAAACGCACATAAGCTGAGAAGAGAGAAGGCAGATCATAGAGAGAGAGAGAGAGAGAGAGGGAGGGTTAGGAAACTAACTGGCGAATGGCGGCGACAGCATCAAATTTTAACTTTGTCCAGCTGCCGAGCCACGCTGACTCAAGCACACACACACACATACATACTTATATATATCGAATGGGAAAACTTATGAGGCGTTGCCATATCGGGGAAATTTGCTTGATTTGCTTAGCTTTTGGCTATACAGTAAAGCCATTTACCGTTATGTCACAAGAATACCGCCTCGACAGCACGTCGACGGCTCTGCTGCAGCCACTGTCATGAATGCAACTCAAACGTGGCAGCTGGCAGGAGTCGAAGGGGCTTTGGCAGGGCAAACTTCCCACAGCAACAAAAGCTGTCAAATGCCCGACCCAAGTCAACTTCTTTTCATGCCTCAAGTGTGCAAGCGATGGATACTGAACTGGGTTGGGTGCATGGATGCAGAATGCTCGATCTGCTGGAGGCAAAATCGGAATATGCCTTGCAGGCAGCTGCATCTCACTGCTGCCAAAGCAGCGCAAAGTTTGATGACGTGTGACATTGAAAGTTGACTAGCAATGACAGAGTAGGCAAGTTGGTTGGCTGACTAAGAAACGGGCGGCTGGAATTGGCATTGAATGCGCTGTGAAGCAATTGCTAAGCAGCCCACCCATGAATCACATTTCTAAAGTGCCGTAATTTGCCTTCTCTGCTGTAAGCGAACCTGTTCAATACGTATATGTTGATGTGGATGGCGATGATGATGATGATATTAATGTTGATAATGACAGTAATAATGACAGTTATAATAACAATGCTAATGATAATGAAACTGATTATGAGTGATAATGACAAGAAAGAGAATGTCAAAGACAATGACAATGAGAATGATAATGACTATGATAATTACAATGACAATGATAATGACAATGACAATGACAAAGACAATGTTAATGACAATGCTAATGACAATGACAATTCGAAGGCCAATGATAATGACAATGATAAAGAGAAAGACAATGAAAATGACAATGCTGATGAGAATGACAATAATAATGCCAATTGTAATGTCAACGACAATGACAATGGGAATGACAACAACAATAACAATGCTAATGATAATGCGAATAATTATGGCAATGAACCAATGATAATGACAACGCCAATTGCAATGATAATGCGATAACTACGGTAATCACAATCGTAATGATAATGAAAATAGTATAATATAGTCATATTGCTATTTCATATTAACATTACTAATCATGATAGTGCTAATCATTTTAATAATTCTAATACTAACTATATTGACTGTAATAATAAAATTAATAATTAATGAGACTATCATACTTATAATTTATCGATCAAATCATGCTTCGCAAAAGATATAAACAACTTTTTATACAAAAGTCTAATCATGACCTTTTCCTTTAGGACTTCATCATTGTAGATGGTTTTCTTCTAAAAATGGCGCATTCTATTAATTTATATTAAATGCAAAATGCGTGGAACTGGCATTATTGAATAAATCACTTGTATTTATTTACTGTCAAACTTGGAGAGTTCCCATAGCTCTTGAAATTCGCCTCTGTCCTTGATAGGGGGGCAAAATGTACGTAATCAAGTATTGCGCTACTGCATAACAAATAAATAAATTATGAACATTATTCAAAGAGCGCTAATGATGCTTAAATTTCGCAGCAAAACCGTCAACAAACAAATAATATGCCATTTTTTTCATTGGCTAAAAATATGACAATGGCAGACGAACAAGTAGCAAAAAAATAAATAAATAGAAAAAAATACAGTTTGATAAATACGCATATCAAAATTAATCAGATCGCATGGCAATGTATAAAAAAGTGTACATTAATTTATATTCATCATATTTACATGCCATGAACAGCAGCATGAACAGCAGCGGCCGCCTTCGAGGGTAATAAATATGTGGACCTATGTTAAAATCCGGCTGGCATTGCGTAATAAATTTCACATTTTATTGGCCACACGCGAGAGGTTAGCGTGAACTTGGCATAAAGATGGGTGCGCGCTGGTAATGATGAGAAAATGCGTCGCTAGGCAACCAATGGATACAATTTGGGTTCGTCTAGCTATCTCTACATAGCCAAGGTCACTTCACTGTGCGTGTGGGTGTGTGGGTGTGCTTTGGTTTTTCTTTCCATTCAATTGCTGTTCGCCTAAGGGCAGCTCTGCGTCAACGCGTCGTATGAGCAATTTGCATGTTTCAGTGGAGTCTAGACTGGAATGGTGCGGGCATGAATGCGGGCTGCTGTTTCAGCTGCTGCTCCTTTGTTTAGCTCGGATTTGTCTATTTGATGCTTTTTGTGGGTCAAGCCACAAAATGGCGGCAACGGCAGCAGCGATGGCGACGATGATTTTATTTCTTTCTTGTGTTTTGTTTCGATGTTGCCAGGGTTTCTCAATCTATTTTATGGCAGCGCCACATTCTCATTGTCATGCTACACGTTGTTGTTGTTGTTGTTGTTGTTGTTGGTATTTTCGTTGTTGTTCCAATTTTAACGTCTTTGAAAGCCCGTCAACCACAATGCCGTTATTTATGTGCATGTTGCTTTTGTTTTGTTGCTTTTAGAAATATTTGAAAAGGGTTCTCGATGCTCAGCCCCTTTTTCTCTCCCGTTCAACATTTTCTCACGGATTCAGAACGTGTGCAAAAAAAGAAAATGGCAAAAACGAAAAGAAAAGCGAAATGAAAACGTCAACTTGTTACACATAATTTCAAAATTATGGCGAAATCATGCGAATGGGTTCGTGTCAGGGCGACAGCTGCAGTCAGAAATGTGCTCATTTAATATGGATGTGTCTGCCAACTTGAATATCCGAAAGAAAAAACATAAAATATATCAAAGGAAATAAAAAAGCAATTTTGTTTTAAATCTTTGCTTAAATATTACATTATTTATATATATTTTTATGATCCACTAAGTGAAGGTCAGCTATTACTTTCCATTTGACATTAAATTTGTATAACTTAAAAATATTTATACATTTAGTTAAACTATAAAATCTGTGTTTGTTTTTAATTTAATTACATAAAACTAAGCACATTATGTGTAAAATGAAAAATCGCTCAATAATTCGATGGCTATTCAAATGGCCACAACTTATCATCGAAACATTTTATCAAATTAAAAAGGATATAAAATAAACTAAGCCCTACATATTTAAATATATATCTACACATAATAGAGGGACTGAGACAGATTGAAATGCGCTTCAATTAAATATGTTACTCTACATAATAGAGACAGAGAGGGCGAGAGACAGAAATGCGCTTCAATTAAGCCAAGTGCTGTGTGTATGTGTTAACGATAACTAGGCAAATCAGGCAAATGCATTGATCAAATATGCAGTCAGGCATTTGATACCATAGCCATGGCCATAGTTTGAAATATCTGCGGTCTGGGATGCTGTCAGGCTCGAAATGATTCGTGGTCGCGATTCATGTGCGGCTCGTTGCATTCATGAATAAATCGCCAAACAAATTCCAAACACAATTCACTCGACGCAACATTTAACAATTGCCAAATTGTGAATTTATTTAATTTTTTTATTTGAACAACATTTGCATAAAGCAAAGAAGATACATATATAAACTATGATAAAGCTACTAAAATTGTCATTTATTTGAATACAAACCTCAAATATCCGAAATTTTAAGTCCTATTGGCAAATAATTATAATTTGTCTTAAATACTTAAAAATCGAATGTGAATTTAGTTTCCCATAATATAATAATAATGCATTTAAGCTGCATCAGCTCTTAAGCACTTATGAAATGTTATTGAAGCTTTAGATTGGACTTTAACATGTTTCCGTCATCTATATAAAATTGTACAAAGTCCGTGCACTTAAAACGCTTTGTACAAATAAACTGAGCGTAACAGCTGAGGGAACATAAATAAAAATAATTACAGCAACAACAACAACGTTGCAGTTAAATGCACAACGACAACAACAACAAGATAACATGCTCAAAGCAGTGAAAATCCAGCATAATCGTTGCATACGCTGGCTGCACTGCTTGCAGGCAGTGCTACAACAGCAACACTAACACTAACACGTTGCCGTGTGGAAAATATTTATGAGTGTGGCTTTTACGCCAACTGCATTCTATAAAATGTTAACCCCCCCCCCTGTGTTGCTGTTGTCCCTCTCGCGCTTCCTCTTTCGCTCCCCTCTACCAACACACTGCTTGTGCTGCCTCTGCTCCGCGCTGTCGCATTTTAACTTAACGTTTTCGTAAGCGCGTAAATATCATTGGCGCTTGTGCATTAGTGTGCGTGTCAGTATGAGTGTTAAGCAGTGCGTTAAAGTGTTTATGTGTTTGTTTACGTGCGTGCATCCGCGTATGCGTCTGTATGTATGTATATGCTCTGTTGCAGGCCAGTTATTTCTGCTTTTCTTTTTGCACTTTACGCTTTTTGGCACTCAACGCTGTCGCAGTCGCAATCATAGCCACCTGCAGCGCTATCGCTTTACTCTTTTCTCACTCTATCTCTTTCTGGCTCAGCAGCCCCTTCCTCTCGTATGCTAATTTCGCTCAGCACATTTTATATTTATACGTTGCTGACAACAACAGGCGACAAAATTGCAGCCAACTTAACTGGGAAAACCGCAGGGTTGCCAGCGCTCGTATCGTTTGAAGTTGTTGCTGCTGCTGTTGTCATAATTAAAACGCGCTACATAATTGCCAAACAATGGCACTGTCGCTTTATGAGTTGGAGTGTGTGTGTGTGTGTATGTGTATGTGTGATCCCCCTCTCCCCACTGTATCTTGCAGGGCTACGCTAGAGGCTCGCAGCCTGTGCTGGGCCCATGGCAATCACGACCATTTATTCGACTGCCTAACAAAGTGGACAATGTGCACTTTTTTCCAGGCCCTGTTTGCATTGGCCAGGCCAGCAACCAGCATACACTCACTCGTGTGCAGTTTGTGGATGCGCTACAAAATGTTTCCACAATTCGGGCGTAATTGGATAACGGTGCATGACGGAGCACCAACAAAAACTCTTCACATTGTTGCACAAATTGTCTCACACACGTGGACCGTTAGAGCGACAGCACAGCATAAAAATAGTAAATAAAGAAAATAGAAAAGAAATGCTAACGAGCGAAAAGAAAAGCTATTCTTAATATAGAAAGACTATATTGTTGTTAAATTGAGAAAATATGTGAGATAAGTCTTACAATAAACTGTAAGCTTAAATCTTATAGTATAAGAAGTAATACTAACTAATCCAAAAAAAATATTGATTCAGGAGAAAAGTAGTTCGACTTGCGAGTTTGCTGCTGATTCAGAAATATCTTGAGCATATATAATATATAAATAAAATAATAAATATATAAATTTTTCAATTAATATTAGTTTAACAGAATCTTAATTGAAAAACAATATAATTTGATTTATTTATGTGTATTTGTATTTATTTGTATATTATTCCATTATAATTTTCTGTATTATATGAGGTTCTGTTCAGTATGGAATTTCGAAGTTTACGATACGTTTTGAGCAGACCTCGCATATACAGACTTGCTTCATATTCTCATAAAGCAAAATTCCTCTTATATAAGTTTATATTACAAATAGTTTTGCAAAGAATTTATTTATTTGAAAAATATTTGAGGTAAATTTACAACTAAATTTGCTCTTTCTTCTTACATATATTAAATATATGATTTTATGTACATATATACATATATACATATGTATGTATATATGCTTATTTATATATGTAAATTGCATAATTTGCATTCTCATGCACAAAGTTGGAGCGAGAAAGTAAATGCATTGAGCTAAAAAGCTCTTTTAATATAATGACAACAATTGCTTGGCACTGCCGGAACTTTGCAAGAGCGAAGTTCATTTTTAACCGCATCATTTGGCCCCATGCTGGCTCGCCCCTGCACCTTTTTCGCCAAGCCACCTGCATCGATTCTTAGATCTAACTTGTGCCAATTTGCCTTGGCCCATGTAAAAGTTGACTACATATTTATTTTAAATTTTCCGCTCTCTTTTTGCTGCATTCAACCCAAAAACACCGGAAGTTTCGATAAGGTTGCCTCTGCCACATATTGGGGAACGGCAGTGGGTGGCTGTGGGTGGCTATGGGTGGGTGACTGTGGTTTGGCTTGGCTTCGATTGCCTCATGACACGCCAGCCATAAAATATTCGCCCAAAGTGCACTCACACATGCATGACACACACACACACACACACACACTCACATGCACATTCACATGGCCACACTCACGTAGTTGTGGTTTCAATAATCAATGAGTTGATTTTATGAAATTTCTGTTTACCTCACTCGCCTAGCCCTAAAACCCCAGAGCTGCGCCATATTTTTGGCTTAAAGCATACACACACACACACACACACACACACACACACACACACACACACACACACACACACACACACACACACACACACACACACACACACACACACACACACACACACACACACACACACACACACACACACACACACACACACACACACACACACACACACACACACACACACACACACACACACACACACACACACACACACACACACACACACACACACACACACACACACACACACACACACACACACACACACACACACACACACACACACACACACACACACACACACACACACACACACACACACACACACACACACACACACACACACACACACACACACACACACACACACACACACACACACACACACACACACACACACACACACACACACACACACACACACACACACACACACACACACACACACACACACACACACACACACACACACACACACACAGAGAGAGAGAGAGAGAGAGAGAGAGAGAGAGAGAGAGAGAGAGAGAGAGAGAGAGAGAGAGACAAGCATACATATATAATTTTATTAACGAGAATTTTGAAATTTTTTGCATAAATTTTCGTATTACGGCATTTTTGCAGCAGCCAAAAGCAATGCCACGTAACCCTGGACGAAGCGTGTTGATTGCGGGCGCATAGGTCAAATGAATTTTAATTAATATTTTAATTAATAAAATCGCCCGCTTGCTTATCGCGTTGTTGCCTCTCCCCACTTCTGTTTTATTTGCCAAGATTGATTTTTTCTGGTTAACTTATTCAATTTCTCGACTCTAATCAAATTTCTATGTTCTCTTTGCTTTTTTCAGAAATACCGTATTTAATTTAAGCATACATGATCTCGCGGAACAGCAACGTCTCGTGTGGTCGTCGCCGGAGGATGATACCAAAATGTGTCTCATGAAGGGCAAAGATGAGGTAAGTTGGACTTTCAATTTTGTTAAGCGAATACAGCGGGAGTAGAATGCTAAGAAGACAAGCGAAATATTATATAAATCACAAGATTGCATGCTAGTTAAAGTCTTTAAGGGTAAATCTTAGAAATGTTTAGTTTAAATAAAGGAATTTGATCTTTCATTAACTTTCTTATACATTTTGGCCTACATTTGCTCAACAACAAATCTTAAATCTTGAGTCGAAAACTTCTTCATTTTGGCATCCACTTCAATTGCCATTTTCGATTAACTTTTGTAAGCCTTTTTTTTGGTAATTTCCATTTTCATTGCAATTTCGGGCCAATGTTTCCGCTGCAGCAACAACTTAACGGCAAGCAAACAAAAGCAATAAAAGGTTTTCCGCTCTTTTGCTAGTTGAATCGCGCTCGCGCTTGCTGCAAATGTGAATGAGAGTTGCAGCTATAGGGAAATTGATGAATGCGACTTGTTTTCTGTTGTTTCCTTGACCCAGCTGTAATTTCAAATCAGATTTTTTGTAAGCATATTGCTAATTGACCCATTCACAAAAAAGTTGTTAGGAAAATCTGATTCTGAACACACGAAAAAAATAGAGGAAAAACACGAAGGTAAACATTTTTGAATTAAATTTGGTATTGGCAAAGCGCAGCTGGTGCTGGGTCTGCTGTTCTGTTGCTGTTGCTGTAGCTGTTTCGTCTTCCGTTTCCGGTCAAGTAAACAAAATGGCGCACACCGCAAGGAGAAATGAAGGACATGCCTGCACCCCAAACCCGTCGCATGCTCAAGTGCACTTCTGGCATTGCTGACGCTGACGTAATTAAGCAACACTTGTTAGGGGTCTGCCCGCTGCACTGTTACCTGCGCTGGGAGCAGGTGTAATTTGTTGAACTCAATTTGCTTCACTTGACTTGCCCCCAACTAGGTATTTATAGCTTCAAGTTGTTGGCCAAAAGGAAAGAATTAACCTTTTGTTTCTTTGGCCAACATCTAAAAAAGGGTTGCAATGCGACTGCCAAACCCCTTTTTGTGGGCGTGCCCACCTTTTCTCTCTCTCTCTCTCTCTCTCTCTCTCTGTGTGTGTGTCAATAGCGTGCATGGCCACCATTTTACAAAGGTTGCGCCCTTTGACTGCAGCGCAGCCAAAAATAAAATAAAATAAAATTCTCAAATGAAAAATGAGAAACTAAATTGCAATAGTTAGCATATTATATGCACTAATGAAAAGTTCAAATTTACAATTTTAATTAGCTGACATTTCGCTAATGCGCTCTGCCCTCCAATAGAGATAATAATCGCCTGAGCAGCGCCTAAAAGCCGGCTACACTTTATTGCCTGCAATGCAATTAGGAAGCCAACAAAAACAAAAAAAAAACACAAATAAAATGCAAGCAAATCACGCGATTTTCATTTTATCTAGACCAATTAAATCGCCTGCATTGGTTTAACGGAAATAAAGTAGTGAAATTTATGTACAAAAGGTATTTGAGTCAAGGGGCTTTTTGATAAAGATATCTTAGGCATATTTAGGTTTCTTTGGCTTAGAATTTAAGGCAACGTTTTGAGGAGAAATATATAGAGAGAGATTGAGATTATTTATTCTCAATTAAACAAGCTGCGGCAATTGGAACGAAATGGCCAACAGCTTTGACACATTTCATAGATTTGCAGCTTAAAGTTTTATAGCAAATTCGCCTCAAAAATATGTCAATCAATAAAATTCTAACATGCATATTCATATATGTTTTTTGTACAGTATTTTAGGCAAATCGAAACTTTAAGCTTGCATCAGCCTTAGCTTTGTTCCATGCCAAAAACAAATGCTCGAAAACTTTTCTCATTTGCGCTGAATATTTTAAGGCCAATTGTGCCAACAACAACAACAACAAAGGCAAAAATTCATGGCTGATAAATTTGCTGAGCGCAGCAAATTTATTTTTGTTGTTGCCTCTTTGTACAAAAGCTTGAAAAAATTTCATTTTAATAACGCGCCCAAAATGGTGGCCACGTGTTATTTTTTTATTTTTTATTTTTGGTTTGTTTGTATGTTCCTTTTCAAGCCATAATGGCGGCCATTTTGTTAAAAAAAAGAAACTGCGAACCGGATGCGGCGAAAATTGGGCTTAAAAATGGGTTACTTTCGGGTAGGGACACAAGCACGCACACAGCCACACAAATATGATTATAACTGCAGCCATAAAGACATACCTATATATATGTATATATATTATATATATATAGAAAAGATTGTAAATTTTTAATTGATTTATTATTTGGCACAATGTTTTATTAAAGCTGCGTAAACAGCGAGGCACAAGCGACAGCCAGCCTACAACAAACTGACGCCTCCGGCCACGTTCCATTTTGGGTGCCAAAAGAGCAATTGGCCGGCCAGAAGTGCTGAGCAGCTGCAAAAATGTAAAAAATAAAAAAAAATTTAAAAATGGCTGAAAATAAATATATAATAAAAAAAAAGAAAGAGAAAAGGAGACCAGCAAAATGAACATTAAAAGCGGTCAGCCGAATATAAAAATCTCTGCTGTGCTGCTGGATGTGTGCATATGCCGTGAATTAATTAATAAAAGCAAGTTAAAATATTTGATTAAATTGTTTAAGTCCAATATTAACGCGAACCGTTCAGGCAAAAATATTTGCACACAAACTTTGACAGCGATCAAATATTTGCCCACACGAAATTCCATGTGGCTTTGTGTTCAAGTTGTGGATTAAATAGGTGTCGGAAGTGTCATGAGTGATGATGGGCTAGCATATGAATATGAGAGTGAAAAAGGGAGTGTTGCTTGAAGAGAGTTTGTTGATAGAATATGTAGATCACATGCTGAAAATTTCATCAAATCTGTTATATATCACAGAAGTTGTTTTATATTTGAATACCAAACTAGTTGATGGTTGGCCTTAGTAGAAGCTCTTAGCTATCTATCTATAGCAATATACTAAAGCCTGCATAAGAAATGTGGATTCTTACTTTCATATCCTACGTATAACCTTAAATAAAAGAGTTCTACTACAACAGCAACTTAAATTAATCATTAACAACAAAAAAAAAAGTAGAAGTCAATTGAGTGCTACGAAAAACACAGAATTCCATTCTCTTTATTGTTTTTTGGGCTTCGGGTTTAATTCCTTTTGTTTTTTGCGCTGGTCTTCGCACAAATAAAAGACAAACAGACGATTAATTTTGAATGGCAGATGAAATTTTGTCAAGCCTTAGGCATGAGGAATGTGAAAAAAAACACACACAAAAATGGAAAGGTAAATAAACAACACTAAAGTGGGCGTGGCGAGAGGTCAACAGATTATGTGAATTGCTCTGGCGAAGGCGGTGGTTGGGGGCGTGGCACTGGTAGGACTTTGGCAGAATTAATGAAATTCCGAATGCCAGAGCAAAATGTCAAAACGAAATGAGTGATTTGAATGGATGTACGCAGTCGAATGGACAACTGCCGCGCCTACGCCCCACGCCCCTCGCCCCACGGTTCTGCTGCTGCCTGCCAAACAACAAGTGAGATAAATGAGCGTGCGATAGTTGTTGTATAGCTGGACGCATAGTTGCATGGATGTATTGAAACAGGCAGCGACACCAAAATGCCAAGGTACTTTTGCGGTCTCGGACTCTCGCCCCAAACAGAAGGCCGATGTCTATGTCTATATTGATGTGGGTGTGCCTGTAGCTGTAGTTGTAGCCGGTAGCCTGTGGGTGTAACTGCGGCGTTGGCGGTGGCTGTGGGTGTTGAAAGTGTTGGCCACCTGTGCATAAATTAAAAGCACTTCCGCACTCCAAATGAACAATAGCCGTCCGGTCAGGGCTGAGCTTCAACACAAATGAATTTCAAATGCCATTTCACACACAAAGAGAGAGAGAGAGAAAGAGACAAAGACAGAGAGAGGAGGGGTGAGAGAACCTGACACCCATATGCCATTCTATGCTTCTTCAATAACAGCAATGCAGCATTTGGTCATTGAATGGACCGGAACGCATTCGAGAAAACCAACTCGAAAAGAATTCCCAGCATATTTCAGAACTATTTCACATTACTTTTGTTCAAAATGTTCTTTAAATAAATATTTAAATGATTTTAAAGAGTTCAAATTGAAAATTCAAAATATTTAATAATAATTTTAATGTATTATTCGATATATTTTAAGTGCAGACCCGGTCCAGTAGGTCTTGAGTTGATAATCTTCTATCTGACTCGATAATAAGTAATATTCTGTACTATGAAATAGCAACATTTCATTATCTTTGCAAATGAGTTTTACTTGCAAAATCCTTCTGTCATTTGAAGCTGCCTTTAAAGAGACCAACGGCGATTACGCAAGTCCAATTAAAGTGAAGCAAATTGTTGCTGTCCGTTCATCTTGTGGCAGCTGGTCTTATTTTTCTTGTTGGCTGACTTTCATTTTTCAGCTTGCCGTAAAATTATTTAATGAAATGCTATTGTGAGCTATGCTCAACTCATTTGCTACGATGGACCGGTTCGTCAGAGGTCTCAGCTCTTGCTTTCTCGATCCCTCTCTCTCTCTCTCTCTCTCTGTGTGTGTGTTTGCGTATCATTAACAGAAACTGTTGCCTACCTGCAGGCGCTTTGTCGAGTTGAACTTAACTCGAATGCTGGTAAGCCTTGAAATTGATGGCCTTTCGTTCGAGCAGCAGGCAATGCGAAATTTCTGAAATTTTCCAAAACGTTTGTTTGTCAAATTGTACAAGCCACGCACAGCAGCCCCTAAGCCCCTCTTGACCCTCCAATTGCAGCTAGCCAACAAATTTGCATTGTCAACGTGATTAACGACAAATTTACTTTATTTGATTTCTCTGCCAGATGATGTTGTATCTCTCTTAAGCATTTCTCTAAATCTTTGCTTGAAGATCTCCCAAATATTATTAATAATAATAGTACAAAGCTTAAAAACTAATAAACAGTCGCTTATGCTGCCAATTTTGGCTATTAATGGCATGAGCCATTGACAATTTTCGAATGCATTTTGCTAATTTGCTTTTAGTCCAAAATAATTTGCTCGTATAAAATAAATTTGCATTAAATTATGTGGCGAACATTAAAAGCAGAACAGAACACAAATAAATAAATATGAAAATGGCATGAATAGGTTAGGTTTGAATGTCGATTTTTGCATACCCTACAGACCAGTTGACTAAGGTATATGGAATAGACAAAAAAATAAGTACTAAATTTTAAATAAATGCATAAATCTGTTCCTTATAAAAAATATTGATGAGCAAAATCAATAAACACATATTTTATATCATTTATTTTTCACTTTTCTTGAGGCTGAAATGGTGTTTTATGTTTATTTATCATATGATTTCAATTAATATTTGTTTTTTTTTCCTTGAGCAACTGTTCCCTACTCAAATTAAGTTAATAATAATAATAATGGATAGTTTTTTATATGTTATAAAAATTCAAGTAAAATACTATTATTTGCACTACTCTACCAAAACCTTAATGGAGTTTCAACAATTTTGCATATTATATTGGATTTGTGCGCCTACCTCAAAGAAAACAGCAAAAGCTGTAAAACTAAAAATAATAAACGGCAGCCATAACTATCAAAACAGAAAATTATTATTATTTTTGTATTTTTTTAAATTTTTTTTGCATAATTAAATTCAACTTTATATAGAGGAGAATATATATATATATATATATATATATATATATATTTAAATATTTAGATATGTTCCTCTCGTTAATTGTTAATTATAAAACAAATTATGTGAAGTACATCTAAAGTTGAAGAGTCAAAAAGTGAATACAGAAGATAACAAAAGCGCAGAGCCGATGTCAATTGGGCTTTAGTTTTCTTCTTAGTTGTTCCGCTAACAACTTGTGTTCACATCAGTGAAAACCTGGATTTCGAGCTGATATACAATAGTTTTGCTTAAGGAACATAGTTTCTCATTTTATAATCATCTCTTTCAATATGCATTTAATGAAACTGTTGGGCAGTTTTACCTACATTTTACAGCGGACCCAGCTTGGCAATTGTCTGCCTTATTAAAAAACAATGAATAAACCAAAATAAATTACGAATATAAGTTTATACCTTCTCTTTGTTCACAAATCAAATGTGTACTCATTAGTTATATACCAGCAATCATTCTTACTTCTACAGTTCATGTTAGATTCGATGCAATCAACATCGCAAACTTATCACGGTCATCGCTGCCATCTGAGTAATCAATCTTGACATTGCATTTGAGACCATCATCTAGTTACTCAATATTATCTCATTGAAATATACTGAGATGACGCTTTACATCTTCTATATAAGTAATAGGCATTGAAAAGTAATTTTTATCTTTAGTAAACTAACATATTAATGCTTTTTCATCACTTTGCATGTCTATAAGTATCAAGGAAACACTTTACATATTTCAAACTCAATCTAATTTCAATTATAACTTCAGTGTAGTTTTCTGTATAAAATGAAATACCAAACGCCAGCCATGCCCGTCGTACAGATTTGAAAAAACAATTTAGCAAAAAAACAATAAACGGCAGCCATAACTTGCAAAGCAGAAAATTAATAAATTTTCCGCTTAATTGCGCTCAACTCGTATAGCAAGCATTGAAATAGTCTCTTTTATGTATAGTATATGTTGTCTCTTGTATGTTCGTGTTAATTACAACGGCAATAATGTAAAGTACAACAAAAGTAGAAGTGACAAAGCCCGCCGAAAGCCACCCAAAAGCCACCCAATCCACTGACAAACGCCAGCCGCTCCCCACTCTAGCCGCATGCCTGTGTAATTGTTGTAAAATGTGTTTTGTTAATTTATTTAAATTTATGCTCAAATGCGGCAGGCTGGCAGGCAGGCAGGCAACGGGCAACGGGCAACAACAACTAAGCACATAACTAACAGCCAGGCAACAACTAACCGCAAACTAAGCAACGAAAACAACAACAAAGGCAGCCACAGCCATAGCAACAACATCAACAACAACAACATCGTCGCAAAGCAGCAATGCAAACAGTTTAAATATTTAAAACAATAAACAAAATGAAATGGAATATGCTGTCCATTTTACCCATTGCCAACAATTTCCCAAGGCGCTGCGAAATTTATGAAACTAGTTGAGAGAATTTCACAAAATTAGATAATAAAATGCACAGTTGGCCACGCGTTCACATGAAAGTCAGCATGAATTGCACAAAAACAAAAAAAAGCAATAACAAAAACAGAATAAAAAAAAATAAGGAAAACATTTTCATTTTATATGTGCGATAAACAATTTCAATAATATATTATATTAAAAACTGAAACTAAAACTCAAAACATATTTCATTTTAGTGAAAACTCATAAATTTGTGTTGCGTTCACATTCACAAGAGATAAAATGTTTATATTGGTAAAATAAACAAGTTTTTATTAAACAAATTATACTAGCTAAAAATTTAATTTGAATTAAGTTGAAACATAATTTGAAAAACCATTTTCAATTAAAATTTTCATATGCATTATTATTATTGAAGTGTCTTAAACGCAATGTCACTCTGCAGACTGCAGTTATTAAATTTTTTCATTAAATATGCGAGGATATAACAAGACAAAGAGTTTCATTTCTATTTATATTTGGTCTTTCACTATCAGAAATCATTAACTTTACTATATTGAATATTATAAATATAGAAACAATTATCATTATTTCTGCTATTCTATTTAACCACTCTATAAACTCTTCTCTGCAAGGGTATTTAATCTTCGTGCTCTCTTGTTCAATTTGTTATTTGTAATAAAATAAAATGTTATTGGGTCATTTGAAATTGCAGCGAGGTGTAATTTCCGTTAGCATTTTCATTTCCATGCTCAATTCTTCACATTATTGGCCTCAATTTTCCAGGTAAAAGCCAAAACGGAAAGTGCGGTTAGCTCTATGCAATGGTGGATAGTTCGGCGGTGCCGAGATACAATCAGGACAATGCAAATGTTGCGGCTGTGAGTAAGCGGTGCGTGTGGGCAACATAAATTGCAAGAACTAAAACCAACAGAGACAGAGGCAGAAACAGAGAGAGAGAGAGAAAGAGAGAGAAAGGGAAACTCCAAATATGTTTAGATATACGACAAAAGCGACATGTGCACTGGAAAATTGTGAAAATTAGTAGGCAAACAAACAAAATGCTTAAATATTTTAACAGAGGCTGAAAGAGACAGCGAGTGCAAATGGAAAATGTTGCCAGCTTGTTGAGTTGCAATGGGGGAAAATTGCAAATGATTTGTCATGTTACAGTACAGTGCACTTCCGGTGCTGCGCCAGAGGGGGCCGTGACGCTGCTCCACAGCTGTGCAAAAGTTTAGCATACTTTTGCGGGGCCAGCCCCTTACCTAACCAAACCGAACCGAACCTACGTATGCGTATGCGTATTTTGCAGGTGCATGGCAAACGTTGGCATTGCCTTTTAATATTTATTGAGTTGCAAGTTAGTTAGTTCGTCTGCCCCACGGCCCCGACTGCCGTTTAAATGTATTTGTTACGCATTAAATATTTCAATTTGCAAAACATTTATGCAAAACAAGCTCACACACACACACACACAGATGACACACATTGACGAGCGCTGCTGCCGGATCTGTTTTGGCCTCGTTAGACTAAAAGTGCAGAGCAGAGCAGAACTCGTCCTGCATATTCAGGCCAAATGGCAAGCGGAAATGCAAGTTTTTGATGAACATATGCATATGCTAGTGCTTGATGCATCTTCTTCATTTGGCATTTTCACTGCCGTTTTCCATTTGCCATACACCATTTTCCATTTCCCATTTGCCATTTGAAATTAGTGCACAGCATGTTTAAGCAACAGTTCGTCTGCGTATGTATTTACTGCATAATAAATATTTTCTGGCTTGTTCTATCTTTTTCGACTTTCGAGCTTAACAAATTACTGCAGGCAACTCGCTGGCAAAAACATCCAATTTTCTTTGTTGAAATTTGCAAATTAATGTTGAACTCTTTAGAAGTGGAAATAGAAATTATTAATTAATGCAGTTCTTAGAACAGCAGCTGACGTCAAAATAAATTGTAACTTTGTTCCAAATGCAAAGTAAATGTTCTGCCATGAAAATTGGCTTATACATGGTAGCCTAATGTGCATTCTAATGAATACATTGCAAATTATATTTATTCTATATTCTCATGTCTAACTAAGAATTTGTAATTGTAGATGAGGCAAGGCTCACGTGGAGTTAGCTTTGCAGCTGGGTTTTCTTCAAATGTTTTGAATTCCTAACCAAACTAGTTCAAATAAACAATATGATGTTCTTCGCTCAGTGTTTAAATTGTTTGTCTATTTTTGTTATATCCCAAAAACATTTTGTATAAATATATGTAACAGCCAGAAGAACAATGTGTATGAAGTATATATTTTGAACAAGATAATGTCGAGTTGAGTCAATCTAGACATGTCCGCCTGTTCGTCTCTGTGAACGAAGTTATAAACTTAAGATCTTAAGTTTATATTTCTGTATATGCCATATGCAGCTAATCATTTATTAAGCAGAACAACAAAATATTTTTATCTAATGTAGAGACTTCTGCTATAGATTTTTCAAGTATATAAATATTAGAATAAATATTATTATTATATTCAACAATAAATAATGAATTATTATTGAATATTATAGTAAATAATAGGCTGTCAAAAAAGTCTTGCGGTATTTTTATTGAATTTTCAATTGTTCATAAAATTGGTTATAATAATGCGATTTAAGTCAAATACGCGCCGTTTTGTTCGATGACGAGTTCCCAACGAGCTCCCGGAGCTTCTGGCAGGTCACCAAAGATGTGTGTGGCCTGGCGTTGTCCTGGCGGAAGACAATTCGACCTCTGTTGATCAAAGATGGCCTCTTCTCAACATTTATTTAATTAAAATATAACAATATTAATAATTGGATTTGTTTTCTTTTATATTTTCTAGGAGGCCTGCCAGAACTACATACGAATCATGGTGATTCCCTCGCCAGGTCGCCTGTTCGTCTGCGGCACCAACTCGTTTCGGCCCATGTGCAACACGTACGTGATCAACGACAGCAACTATACGCTGGAGGCAACTAAGAATGGTCAGGCGGTCTGTCCCTATGATCCACGCCACAACTCAACCTCCGTTCTAGCGGGTAAGTGGCCATTTTACAGTTATTCAAAGCCCGTTACCTTTCCATCTATTGTTGATACGCTTTTTGCTAGTTATAGTATGCATAAATCGTTAACGACATTTGCAAAAAAAAAAAAAAAAAAAATGCAATTACCCCGGGCGGCAAAATACAGCCACGAATATGAATGCGAATACTCACATTCAATTGCATTTGTATAGGAATATATATATAGATGTATATACATATATATATCAGCCTTTTTTTTGCAGTTTTGCCAGTTGCAAATCGGATATAAATTGTCATTCCGCATGCAATGCGCCGCAAAAGCATTTGAATTGACCCCCCATGCCTCTTGCCCATTTATAGAGCTGACTTCTTTGAGTGAGATGTGCGTGATAAATTTTGCATTTCACAATGTTATTGTTTGACGGCAATGCTCTGAATAATGTGTTGATGTGATGTGAAAAATATATTTCTGCCCAAAAATAATATAAATATTTTATTTTTCCTCTGTTTTTTCGTTTTATCTTTTTTTTTTTTTTTGATGACAATCATTTTGCATTTTGTTTGGGGCATTTCTCTTTGCTGGTTGGTTTTTGTTGGCGCTCAACATTTTATTGGATATTTATGATTGCGTTTTGCGCATTTTTGTGGGCGTGGCACATTTTGGCATTATTTATACAGTCGCCAAAAATTGATGCAATTCCAATTCAGGGTATTAAGGATATGGTTTTTTTTTATATATTTATAATATGTTTTTTAATTGGAAAATAAAGGAAAATTTTATTAAATATATGTAGAAGTGATAGGGCTGAAAGTAATAAGATTTTTCATTTGATTTGAGTTAGGCTTACAGAAAATCATTTTGGTTTTGGTAATTCGAAATGCTTAGCTGAAAATAAGTTAAGAAATAAATATTCCTTGAAATTGTTTCTAAAAATTAATATTTTATTTATATATAAATATTTCTTTTATGCTTTCATTATATCATAACAATTTTAACGAATTCATTGCTTTCATAGCTTCAAGATTTATAATTTAAATGCTGCCAGACACTTTGATATATGCAATTACCAGCTTTGCTTTGGAGTGTCATAACTCTGCTAATATTTCATGACTCTAAATTGCTGTGGCAAATTGTCAAGAAATCAAGCAATAAACATGCAATTTTGACACCTAAATGCCGCACAATAAACGCAGCCCCAACTCTGGTTGTGCCCCCTTGCCACATCGCAGCTTGTGATAATATTTCCACTTGGCACCCATAAATCGACGCGTTTTTCGCGAGTTGCTGCTGAAGTTTCACAACGTGATTTGTTTGCATTTCATTGTCTGCACACACCAAATTTAGGTAGGGTGTTGTATGTGTGTGGCTGTATGTGTATGTGTGTGCGTGTGTGTGTGTGTAGGTGCTGCCAAAAACTTTTACGCTAGGGCAGAACAGAACTGCGCCAAACACTAGCTGGCGGCTCTTGTGCTATAATATCGATAAACATTTATAACTAACTTCAAAGTGTTTGTGGTCATGTGTTTGTGTGCGTGGTATATCTATGTTTATATCTGTGTGTGTGTTGTGGAGGAGGCGGCTAAGTGTTGCGGCAAACTTCCGGCGGATGCAGCCAACATCTGCGCCACATCCATGGAGGCTGCTGCCGCTGACTATGTGGGTCATAAGAGTTTATCATCAACAAGCTGCCACATCCGGCGTCCTGGGCAACCTGAAGGCAGCCAAACAGTCAGCAGCAGCAGCGGCAGCAGCAGCCATCGTCAGCTGCCATTTTGCTTATGGATCCAACTCCATTTTGTATACTCTTACAAATTGCCTAAATGGGGTATTATGGTTAGTGCTTAGCTTTGATAGCCAAGTCGATTAGGCTCTGTCTATACGCTCGTACTCCCTAGAAGCCTTAAGTCGAAGACAGCTTAGCTCTATCATTGTTTACGCTATGTTACTCCATAATATTATAGTATGACAATCGCAAGTCGAGGTATCTGCAAGTCGAGCACTGCCAACTAGATTTTATTTTTTTTTTGTTCTTACTTCACATTGATTGCGCTTTATGGTGCTAATATTAAAACGACATTTTTACATATTGCTGGCGTTGCTTTTGCCATTTTGCTGCCGTCGATTTATCGACAGGATTTGGATATTTAACGGGCGGGCGGACGGAGCATGCTGTCGAGGCCCGCCATGTTGTTTAGATTACAAATTGGCCCGAACAGGGCCACAAAAAAAGCTAAAAAAAAAGAGGAAAAAATAATGTAAAAAGCAGCTAAACTGAAAATGTTATCAATTCAGTTTCATTCGTGACAGTGGGCGTTGTGGCTTGTGGGCGTGGCACTTGATGAACTTCTTCTATTCTCATACTCATTTTTTTTAGATATTTTAGTAACAACTTTGTTCACAGGTTCAGTTTGATTTTTTGCTGCTGTTGTTGTTGTCGTTGTTGTGGCCGATTTCCTAACGCTGAGCGAAAAGTTCGTGGACAACATTTTTGTGCCAATTTCGCTGTAAAAATATTGTTGTAGCCATGATGAAGTTTTCAATTGCTTTTGCCACCAATACTAGAGCGAGCGACACAGAGTGGGAGAGAGTGGGAGAGGGGGAGAGAGCGGGTCTGTCGTTTGGTATTCGAGCAATCGGCCATTCAACCATTCTGTCACGCTTTCAATATGACGGAAGGAATCTATTTTTGTTCGATTTAAAAGTGCATGCGAAATAAATTTCAATCGCAGGACGTATTACGAAACTTTGGCAATAAAAAAATTAAGCCAAACTTCAGTTGTTTTCTTTTTTTTTCTGCAGCTGCAAGGCATTGGCGCAATAGACAAATCGAGATGCGAATGCTGATTGGCTAGAAAATGAATTGACAATTTGTTCGCCTTTGTCATCTAATTGACTAAATGTTTTTAGTGCACTTTAGTGCTCTAAAAGCGGAACTATATTGCATTCTGGATGGAGAGAAGAGGCAGATATAATCATATATATATAGTGCATCAAAATTCCATTTCCTAGTTTGCATTTAATATCTTAAGAAATATATACATAAGCTTCCCTATAGTATATACCCAAAGTAAACTTCTAAGATAGCTTTATATACTTGATATTTATATATTTTGTGAGCTGAATATTAAGTATACGTATTTATGAAAACATAAATGCGCGACACTTGGCCATTTTGGGGTGTTCATTCTGGAGCAGTTCAAAAAATATGGCTTAAATGCCTTGCCGATGCGCGCATCACGCCTCGGCAAACAATGCGAACAATAGTAATAAATAATTTATAAGTGCGCATTTGCCACATTAATCACGAGCCGACACTGAAGCATGAAGGCTGAAGCCTGAAGCCAGAAGCCAGAAGCCTGAAGTCTGAAGTCTGAAGCCTGCCAATGGCAATGCGCGTGGCAGCAGCAGCAAGGAACGAGCTATAGGTTAAATCCCTGGGTAAAAAGTTTGCCCGTTCCAAAGCCGACGCATATTAATTTCGGCACAACCTTTCGCTCTAACCACGCCCGCTCCAACGAAAAAAGGGGGCGAGGGACGAGGGTCGAGGGACAGTGTGGGGGCAGGGACGCTGGCATCGGCGAAGCGTACAAATTGCCATCACTTGCGTTCAATTTTAGACTTTTCCAAGCAAATGCACAGACGCGATTAAAACGCTGACGAATGGCGACATGAACGATGTGCGCCGGGTCGGTGAAGGCGCAAAATGTCAAGGACCAGAAACAGAGCGTCCGGGCAAGGACAGCGCAGATTGGTCGTCCGTTTACCCTGTTTGCAAACCTATTTGCATTTTGTGCGCCTACAACAACAGCCACAACACCCAACAACAAAAAAAAAAAAACGAGAAAAGAGGAAAAACTCGGAGCTGGGCCAATTTTGGTTGCGTCGCCAATTTTGCCGTTTTAAAGCTCGAATCGCTTACTGAAGCTGACGGCAGAATTTAGCGTATTTACCCATTTGCATATAACCGGAAATAGAGCTCTCGCGTGCATGTGTGCGTGAGTCGATGTAAGTTGACCTTTTCATGAAATGCGCTTTGAGCAAAACTTGAGTCACGCATGCATCGAGAGACTTGCAGCTTTTGCATTAAATATGATTAATTCGAATGCAGGCTATATATGATATAATATATATATAGCTATATATACATAAAATTGTATAATTATACCTCTTTTTTAAAGCTATATATTTGTAAAATATTTTAAATCCAAACTGTTCCCAAGCAGTGCAATACATCAACATTTAAGTGTTCAGCCCGAAAGTATGCAACACATTTTTAATTAACCATTGACTTTCTCTTGTAATTTACAAGTTACTTGTTAAAAACAATACAAATTAAAAATTATTAAAAATGAAAAATAAAATATTTATTTCTTGATTGATTTGCCCAAATACTCTCTATCCTAATATATATGCCACATGAAATAATAATTGAATAGCAAAAACTGTTCCCAAGCAGTGTGAAAATTCCCTCATCATTTACTTGCACCGCCCGAAAGTATGCAACGTATTTTTTGTCTAATAAGAAGCAACTTTCTTATGTCCGCTTTGCACTCCCTAAGCTATAACCTATTCCTTAATTGATTATATACGTATAATTAACAAATTCAATTGAAATGCGTGACAAACATTTGCAGAATAATGAAATGCAAATATTCGCTTCAGTTCAGCAAACGTTTAAGCAAATCGCATTAAGTTTGTTTTATTATTTTCCAATTAATTGCATTGCAATCGAGTGCGTTGAAGAACAAAAACAATAAACGAAGCAAAGCTTAAAGCCAGGGCATTAAAAGCAACAACAACAAGAACAGAATTGTATATGTGCGAGGACAAGTTCCATGCAAATGCTTGCATACGGACAACATATGGGCGTCGTTGGCAGGGGGCGTGGCATGAGAGACATACAAAATGAATATCAATGAACTGCGAGAGCGACACAAACAAAAACACAATAAAAATGAGGCAACAGCAGCAGTAAATAAAAGCAACAACAACAACAACAGCAACAGAAATCTACGAGCAGCGCAATGCAAAATGTGACCTGGTATGAGTTAAGCTGGATGGGTCGCGGGAGTTGCTGGTGGTGGTGGTGGCATGTTTGTGAAAACTGGGCCAACGCTCGCAGCAGTTAAATAAATGATATCCCACTGCTTGTGAAAGTGCGCATGTGTGTGAGTGTACTTGTGTGTGTGTGTGTGTTGCTGCAGAACTCATTAACTCTTGCTAAATGAGCACGGAAATAACAACAGTCCCGGAAGAACAGAACCTGCAAAATGTTGTTCTATTTGATGAGATCAGCATTTGCAACAGAACTGGTTGGTTACAACTAAGCAGTTTGCCAAGCCGCGTTCAACATCCTCGATAGTATAGTGGTTAGTATCCCCGCCTGTCACGCGGGAGACCGGGGTTCAATTCCCCGTCGGGGAGAGGAAGAACTTTCTTTTTTGGGCTTACAAATATCTTTTTAAATAATATTATGCCAGCTTAAAAGACACATCATTATAAATATATAGAAGATTAATGTTCTGAATGTAACATTATATATACTTAAGAAGAATAATATTAGCTACCCGATGCCAACCTTACTACAAAGAAACAGTTCATTTTAAATGTAGCAACAAAAACTGTCAAGCTTTATATTGTATATACTTAAAAATTATTCAATTTCAAAATTATTTATTTTGAAGCTACCACAGATTCTTTGTGATCAATGTTAGAATTAAAAGCGAAAAAATAAAAATTCTGCAATTTATCAGCCCGAGACCAACGTCCTCGATAGTATAGTGGTTAGTATCCCCGCCTGTCACGCGGGAGACCGGGGTTCAATTCCCCGTCGGGGAGGAATGTGTAATACATTAATTTTGTTAATTTTTAAAACTTTTATTAGTATTTATTTTATTTACATTAAATGCATTTCATACGCATTACATTAGAAAAAAGTACCGTTTACCTAAAATGAATTGTTTTTCTTACCAACTATTGTAGGCAATAAATAAAAATTCAATTGAGTTTCAACTCTGTTCTATTCATTTTATGATCGCTAAGAAATAAAGTTGGTTGGTCAAAATCAACGTCCTCGATAGTATAGTGGTTAGTATCCCCGCCTGTCACGCGGGAGACCGGGGTTCAATTCCCCGTCGGGGAGAAAGACGTTAGTCGTTTTTTAAATTTTTGTTTTGTTTTACAAATAAATTGTTTAATTAAATAACAATTCTGATTTCATTCATTAAGAACTTTATTATCTAATACTTTAATTCTTCATAGTAAAATAAAAAAATAGAAAAACAGCTTAATAATTTAACTCAACGCCCTAAAAGTATGCTGTAGAAAATTAGAATTTGAATGTTGGAATGTAAAATGTGCTTTGGCCCATCCAACTTTTGAATGGTAAAACAATAGTAAGCAAATGCTCGTATGCAAATTAGTTACTTAATTATCAAAAATGATTTTTGCTTAAAAATTATGGTAATCAAATAAAATTTATAAAAAAAACTTTGCACTTTTCTCCCCGACGGGGAATTGAACCCCGGTCTCCCGCGTGACAGGCGGGGATACTAACCACTATACTATCGAGGACGTTGAACCGCATCTGCGCCATTTTCGTATTCAATTTTGGGCAGTTAGAACACCAATGACCATAATATTAAGTACGAAAAGCCCCAGGGTCATGATTATTTATTAATTAAGCGTAATTTGTTCTTAACATTTGGCTTAAAGCTCTTTTATCCTACGCTATTTTTCGCTTTTCCTTTTTTTATTTGTGCTTGTGTTTGCACTCGTTAAAAGTAAAACACAGCTAATTTATTTTAGCCAACTTAAATTGGCTTAAGCGAATGACCAGAAGAAAATAAATGGCGCGTTATCTACAAACCAGAGACAAGGCGCACACATACAGACACCCAAAGACAAAAGGACAATGCGGGTGCAATGCAAAACGAGCGGAAAAATAAACAACAACAACAGCAGCAGCGGCAGCAGCAGCAGCAGCGACTACTGTCAGTTTCATTAAAAACAATGAGATCTGCTAAGAGCCAAGAGTTTTAATGAGCGTCTAACTGTGCACAGTAAAAGGCATAAGAAAATACACACACTGGGAGAGTGTGAGAGAGAGAGAGGGAGAGAGGGAGAAAGAATGACCACTGGAAGCTGGTAGAAAAAGCCAAAAGCGGCTGCAGTAAAATATATATACTCGAAAACAAAGTCTAAACACAATAAACAAAATGCCAGCAACAAAAAAATAAAAAAAAAAACATAAAAATAAACAAACAAAACATACAAACAAAGCGAAATAAGTGCAAAGAAGAATGAACAAAAATAAGCACAGCTTTTGACCCTTTTTGCGGACAATGCACGAATGTCTCTGCCTCTCCACCTATTCAGCTCCCGCTGGTTATTTCATTTCTTTATACTTTTTTGTGTGATTTTTTTTTTAATTTCAAGCAAAAACATTAACAAGAACAATTAGCTCTTGAAATGAGCTCAACAACAACAACAACTAGAGCAACAATAAGAACGAAAACAATTGCATTAGACAAGTTCAACCTTAGACCCAGCCAGGCGCTGCTTATGAGCTAGTCGAATAACAATAGAAATCGGACCTTGAATGACTTACTCCAAATGGCAGACCCAAATAGACTGTAAGAACATCAACAAGGTGAAACGTTTAAGTAATTATCAACTGAGAATTGTCTTTTGATTACATTTCTAAAAGAAAGTTTATCATTTTGACTGGAGAGTTGATTAAATTGGGATTCTCTTTAAAGAAAATCAATTAGCAGCACTTCTTTCCTCTTTTAGAATAGTATAATTATAATAGATACAGCCTCTGCCATAGTATTTGGAGTCTTCACTCAGTGGAGTCTCCGTTAAAGCACTTTAAGCAGGCGAGTTCGCTTTGTAATATTGCAGCTAATTACATGAGCTTAAGACGTGGGCAAACATTTGTGACTGTGGCCAAAGGCAAGTGCAGTGCAGTGCCATTGCCATACACAATATGGGCCTCAATGGTCTCAAAGACAGAGAGCAGAGCAAGACTCAGATGAGCATTCAAAAGGCACATTCACAGCCGAAGAAAGGAACGTTTTGAGCAATGGCCTCTGCACGCTTTACATATGTCGAAGAAACGGGCATTAAAAGCGTAAGCTGTAAAGCAAACAGGAGCCGAGAGACGTTGCGACGTTGGGTTTGGGCAACGGATTAACAAGCCGGCTGCTGCTGCTGCTGCTGCTGCTGGTCCTCGTGTAGGAGCAGTTCCTGGTGCCCTCGTGTGCATACAGGAAGGAAGGACGCACGGAAGGAAGCAACACGCAGAAGCCTCAAGAAACGTGTCTACTGTTTCCATACGCCACTACTACCTACCCACCTACACCTCCAGCCCTTGTCATTGTTTCAACAGGATGTACGTTCGAGTGTGTGTGCTGAACTGTAAGAGTGTGTACGTGTGTGTGTGTGAGTGTGTTTATGGCAGCCCGCTTGTAATTTATAGTATGTTTAGGTAGGCGACGCAGCAGGCAGCTCTGCTTTATGTTTGCTTTGGCTCATATTTTTAACACTAAACTTGAGTAAATAACAACAGGCAACAATGCGGCGAAGGATTCACCCGAAAAACCTGGCCGTCTGTTATCCTGTTTGTGCCATATGAATTATGTTATGTCTCGCAGTAACCGTAAAAAGCAGAACAGAAACAGAAACAGAAGAAGAAAAACAACAAAACTTGAAAGAAAACACAGCGCACAGCGCACAGCGTTGAAGCAGAAATAACAAAGTCTAAACGAAAGGATGTTCCAGCTAAAAGGATTTTCGAATGTGTCACGATTCATCTGCTTGTTGGGCTAATTTGCACTACAATGAATGCCAGCAGCCATGAGTTAAAGAGGGAGAGTTAGAGAGAACCTCAACTGAAAACTACTTAAATTTCTGTTGCTTTTCTTCTCGTTTATCCGATGATTCACGCTTCAATTTGGGTCAATTTTCCATGCTAATCGAGCGTGCTGGTTGCTGTGGGTTTACTTATGGCTCTCATTGTGGGCATATGGCCAGGCCAAGCAAGTCGTTAGCTTTTATGGCTGAAGAATCTTACATGGGATTTGTATCGTTCTCGCTAAAAACAATTGAATATGAATTGGCTATCATTGTTTTCCAAATTCCATATAGAAACAGCGTAGGAGACTATAAAGAGTAGCCTGATTGGATAAGCGATATGAAAGGTCTGTAAATACAAGAAAATTAATTCTGCTTCAACTTCCGTTCAAAACTTACTTTTAGGCTTTAACTTCCAGCATGTTTAGACTACTTTGCGTAACTATAATGTCTCCCTTTTTCCTGTTTCCATGCCCTTTTTATCATGCCTTAACAAACATTTCTATGCAACCCAACACAGCTCAACCCAATGCCAAGTAAAAGCCAAAAGCGAACCAAAAAAGTTTACTCAATTATGACACAGATTAAAAGTGTTTGCCATTCGCTTAGGGAAATTTCATTTAATTGAAAATTTCGTAAGTCATTCAACTTATTTGTATGATATTTCATTTCATATTGCCGCACACTTCGCTGCTTATCGCATTAATCTAAGCTGTTTGTAGGCGCCCAACTGTAAGACAACAGAAACATAGAAATTATCTAACACAATAACCTTCAGCATCGCAAAGTTTCTTTTCTCTTTTCTCTTTTTGGGTTGGGTCCTACGACCCGTAGGCAGCAAAAGGTTAACTTAATATCAAGAAGAAGCTAAAAAGTTTTGTCGGCCCAAACATCAATATCGATGACGACAAATGCGCAAGTGAATTGTGGTGGGGCAGAAACCACATAGCACAAAGCTGCGAAAGAGCATAATTCATAATTTATGAAAGAGCAAATGGGAGAAGCAAGCAGCTAAGGAAAACAGCTTAACGAGTCAGACAGGCGCCGCCGACTATAAATGCCGCAATGTATGCTACAAATTTTCGTGTGTGCTTAGAATGAGAACGTGAGAGAGAAGAGAGTTGGGCGAGAAGAGAGTGGAGCAGTTTGGGTTTTCTTTGAAATGGAACGGGGGAATGAAACACAGCCACAACTGTCGCGTAAACAAGTTGCTCAACTTTTAATGTTGCACATTTTTCCTGCTTTTTATTATTTTATTTTTTTTTTGGCGTTGTTCGTTTTTCGGGTGGTGCTTTGACGTGAAGTGGGTGCCAAAGCTGGCTCCAAGTGGTGGCCGCTTCAAGGGTTGTTTCGCTTCGACTTAACCTTAATGAGCATCAAACTGTGCGCCATAAACCAGTTGATGCTAGACGGAGTACAGCAGCCCGTTTGCATGCAAGCGAAAGGTAAAAAGTGTTGCCTTTTACTGACTGGCTCAGGGTTGTTCTCTGGGGTCTAGACCCACAGAAGTTAGGCCCGCCTAATGATAAACAAACACAATGATTTCAAAATAAATGAGTGGCATAAGCTCTGCTTTGGGTAAGTGGAGTCATTTGTTTGTGGGACCGCAGACTGTTGGGCTGCCTTAGACGACGGCATCACATTTGTCTGGCCTGGCCTGGCCTGTCCCATAGCAGCACGAGTATGGGCCACAGGATTTGCGGTCTTCTATCTTATGGCTACTTACACTTTTAATTTTCCTACTTTAATTATATGGTTGAAAAAGTTTTTGAGTGGATTTTCACGTGTTGCAAATTACAATTAGCTTTGAAATATATATTGCAAAAGAAATTTGTTGTTTTTTATGCAACAATTTATGGCGGCCTGATGTGTTGCCAAATGGGGTCGTGAGCAAGAGCGAAAGCCGAAAGCCGTAAGCCAAAATCCATTTTCCATTTTCATTGCTTAAGCTACATAACATTGGCCATTAGATGGAGATCCAAAAGCATTTGTTTTATGCTCCGCAATAGCCAGCCAAGACATTAACTTTTAATTTGATCATTTCTAAGCAAAGCGCACGAACAGCACAGATGCAGATACACAGATACTGAGACGGATACAAGACAGCTGCAATGCAGACCATTTGGCCTCTGGATCCGGCAGGGCAGAGAGGGTTTCTCTGTGTGTGCGGGCGTGTCGCAAAAACTGGAACAGATTTTGCACAAAAAGCCAACAGCTGATAATTGTGGTGCGCCAATAAAAAGCAAATTAAGCTAATTGCAAAATTTGCAAAATCCCAGCAAACGACCAAAAGAACTAAGCAGCAGCAGCAGCAGAGGCGGCGGCAGCGGCAACAGAAGAAAATCCCAAGGAACAATAAGCCAATGAAGGCAGCATAATAAAAGTAGGGAGTATTATATTCAAGCTTACTCCACTCTCCTCCCTCTTCACTCCCTTTGGCCTCGACCAGACGGAAGTCGGGTAATTATGCGGCACACAAGACATGTTGCCAAAGTTGGACTCGAGGCTCGACCTCGTCTCCAACAGCTCTGGCAGCTGCTGCTGCCGCTGCTGCTGCTGCAGCGCTTTGATTATTCCATTTTGGGCAAGTTTGGCCAAGTTGGCTGCACATTTTTATCGACGCTAAAGTGAAATGTAATTAGAGCCAAGAAGAAAAAATATATATATTATAGCAGCAAAAAATATGGGCCTGGACTTGTGCCAGTGCCTGTCAAATTCTTAAAGCCATCATCGAGCTCATAAAACAAGCTCAAAGTCTTTCGGGTCTCGCCCGAAAACTAGGCCAGCCACATGGCCGCAATTATCGTAATTAATAGGCGCACACAGACAGGCACATCTCTCGCCCATGTGTGAGTTTATTTGAGATTAATTAGACAGGTTTAAGCCAAAGAAACCCAATGCCGAAACAGAGCAAGTCGTGCGTGCACAAACGCAATTGAAATTTGCCTTGAAATATTTGTGGGAAGAAAACAAATCGCTTGGCAAACGGATTATGGATTATGCCCGCTGTGACAGAAGGTGGATAATGGGCTTCAAGTGCAATATTAATTCTAAATACATATATGAGAAAATATATTTCGGAATTTCTGAAAGGATTCAGTTTTCAAAAGGCAAAAAGAAGGGGTAGTAGGAGAGAGAAACTAAAACTTTGCATTGCAAAAGTTTGATATATTAGAGAGAAAGAGAGAGAGATAGAAACAGATAACGAGAGACGGAGGCAGATGGAAAGGGCGACTGAGGGAAACGGCTAGATAAATAAATACAGATAGAGAGAAAAAGTGATTCATAAAGTGGGAGGGACACAGACAGAGAGAAATAGAGAGAGAGAGAGAGAGAGAGAGAGAGAGAGAACTACAGAGAGAAAGAGAGAGTGAAATTGAGTGAGAGAAAAAGAGCTAAGATGAAAAAGAATGAGCGAAAAAGACAAACAGATAGACGGAGAAATAAAAAGATAAATGTAAATAGAGAGAAAGAGAGAGAGAGAGAGAGAGAGAGAGAGAGAGAGAGAAAAAGAGAGAGAGAGAGACAAATATAGATATAGATAGATACATATAGAGAGAGAGAGAGAGAGAGAGAGAGAGAGAGAGAGAGAGAGAGAGAGAGAGAGAGAGAGAGAAATACAGAGAGAAAGAGATAGTGAAATTGAGTGAGAGAAAAATAGCTAAGATGCGTAAGAATGAGCGAAAAAGGCAAAGAGATAGACGGAGAAATAGAAAGATAAATGTAAAGAAAGGGACATAGAAAGTGACAGAATAAGGGAGAAAGAGAAAGGGAGACAAATAGCGAAATAGAATGATAAACAGAGGCAGATGGATAAAAAAAGATGTAAATGGAAATGAAGAGGAAGATTAGACAGTAACAGCGAGACGTAGTGAGATCGATATTATATAGTAGAACAGAAAGAGAGTTTGAGAAATATATAAAGAGAAAAGGCGCCATAAAGGGAGAGAAAAAACGAAGGGAAATAAAATGATAGGTCGAAGTGTTCGAATGAGACATAGAGAAATCAAGAATACTAAAAATGAGTAATACCCATCTTTAATCCCTTAAAGTTTTGTAAGAATTGATAACTTAAATAAATACCATGAGAAGAGAATAAGTGTCTAAAATCTCCTTTCCCTTCAGAACTTTATGCTAAGTCCATAAAGCCATATTTCCTTTGCCTTCCTCTAAACGGTAGAGCTAGAGACTTAAATTATGCAATATTTTCTGTAGTATATACAAGCCAGTCCGGGTAAACAAACACCCTAAGATATTGTCCACTCCTTTGACTGTAAATACATTTAGATGTCAAATGAAATCCCTCGAACACTTCACTGCGATATTTTCGCCTTGCTCCAGCCAATGTTGTGACTGAAATGAAGTAATTTGCAGTGCATTGAGCTCGCTGTCGGACAGAGCTGGGGATGGTGTTGAGGCCAATTTAAAATGGGCATTGTACGGGTATTGCACTTGTGCCAGACCAGACTTCGTATATGTGTGCATAATTATTCCTAAACGAGCTATTTAACTAACGGCCTTACACTCGACACACACGCAGGTCGTAATTAAAGTGGCATAAAGCCCGCTCGCCCCTCCCTCCTCCTCTACGGAAAAGGCAGCCCAAACCGAGAGCTGTCCTAAAAATATGTTTACATAAAATATTTAAAACGCGACGGCGCTACAAGCACCAAACAAGCCGAACCATATCCTGGGTAAACCTCTGGTGGTTCTGGTTCTGGTTCGGGTTCTGGCAAAGGTTTTTGGTTCCGTTCGACGGTAACGCCGCGGCATGTGGCATGTAATAAAGTTACGCGTGCTTAAACACTCGCCTGACTGTCATTGAAAATGAGTGTAATTTATGTATTAGCGTGTGTCTCTCTCTCTCTCTCTTTCTCTGTGTGTGTCTGCTGCATAGTAAAACATGCAAAAATATGCAAATTGCCGCAGTCAACGCGATGAACTTCGTTGCGCCATCTACTCGTCTCTGTTAAAGAGCCTTTTCCGCTGCTGTTGTTGTTGTTGTCCTTGTAGTTATCGTTGTTATTATGAAAATCGATTAAATCACTTAAAGAGTTTATCGAACCTGTCAGGCAGACAGTGCTGAAGCGTGCCCAGGCCCAGACAATGTCGGTCAAATATTTGCAGAGAAAAACGCTGCTCACAAAGCACAAAAGTAACTGTATGAGAAGCGCCAAGAGAGGCGGTTGTTTGAAGTAGGATGAGGAGTAGGAGGAGGGGGGGGGGGTGCAGTTGGTCTGCCTGCCTTTGCTGCATAATTTCTGCACGCTAGATTGTCATTTAAAATGAGTTAAGCGCTGCAATTGCTGCAATGCGGACAAGGTGGCAACGCTGACAGTTGTTGCGGCTGCGAGTGCCGAGTCCTGGGCACGGCCGTGCTCCAGGTTCTGGCTAACGTCTGGTTGAACTGGTCCTTGTGCTCGTCGCCAGGTAATGAGCAAACAATAAAAGCAAATGTCGCTGCACGAAACAATGACGACAAGAAAGAGTGCTATGAACAGAGTGAGCACGAAGAGCAGATGCTCTGTAAAGAGGAAGAAAAGTTAAAGTGTAAGACTTTCATATAGTGGCTATATTTTTGTTATTATCCCCAAAGTTAAGCTTGAAATTCATTTATAAATAGAATTTTGAATTTAATTAGCAATTTATTGGGTATGGCAAGAAGAGAGCAAATACAGGGTATAGTAAAAAAAAGAGCTAAAAGAAGAAAACCAATTAGATGCAAGCAGCCAGCACCCCAAAGAGAACAAACGATATGGCCAAAGACTGTGAAACAAAGCGGGATAGAAAAGTTAGACGGAGTGTGAGCGTTGAAAACTTTTCGTGTTCTGTCGATGTTGTGACAGGCAGCGCCGTTGGAGGGAGGCCAGAGTAGAGGGTGTGGAGTCGGGGCCGGGGTCGTGTTTATTGTGCGCCTCGTTAGCTGGCAATGGCGACCAACAACAGCGACAATGGCAACTCTGGCCGCGATGTAAATTGCATTTCCATTGTTAATTACCAGCGATTCATAAATTTTACATTTGCCCTTTGACCTCAACGCCCTGTGGCACAACCCGCTGCCAAAGGCTGCGATTACTTGAGCTCTATGCTAGTTGGCCAATCTTATATGCATGCAAATTTGAACGTAGATAGAGTATCGAGCGGACTTCATCTGTCCCTGATATGCATATTTTTGTAATTCTCATATAACAAAAAGCTAAATCTGCTGTAAATAGGCTGTGCTTAAGTGCATAATTGACTGACCTGATTTGGTGTGCTGTTTATAATGCTTGGCTAATTTATCATCGAAGTGAGAAAAAAATATGATGGAAATCTTGAAATCTCATTCATAGACCTCATTTTGGGCAACTCAGCCGTGAGAATTGGAGGGACGCCATTATTATGCCTCGTTTCGTATTTCAATTTGGGAAATTTGCATTTTCTAGCAATTTTCCAAAAAAGTTTAATGACAAAACTTTAAGCTCTGGGTATAGTAGCTTAAAGCGGTTACTTGCGCCCACCCCCTCACGCCCAGCCTCGCTTCCCCTGTGCGCATATTTAGCAAATGTTTTTATTGGCCGTTAGCTTCACCTGGCCCATGCTGGCGCCCGCAGCCAGTGCACTTCAGCTGCCCCCCGCCCCTCTGCCGCGTTCATGATAGAAAATTAGCATTCGTTATTTATCACCACCACGAATGGGAAATTCGCTGCCAGCAGATTCTATGAAAAGCGAACGAACGAACGCTTTTACTTTTCACTCACCGCGTGACTTTTACAGCCTCTTAATTTAAACAGTCGCCCGTTAAGGGGCGGCTCCGGGCATGTTATGGGCGCCTGGGGCGCCCAAAGGGGCGCGGCGGCCGGCGAGTGGCAAAATTAATTTGTACCAGACGACATTTTTAATGTATGCCCGTTCTGGTTGCTGCTGCTGTCGACTCGCATTTGGATTTTTGTGTTGCGTTTTCTTTTTTTTTTTTCTGTAGTTTGCTTTCGACATTTTCATTCTGTTGCGTTCTTGTCACGTAATTCAAATTTTATATTCACTTTTGAGAGCTGCCCCCGACCCCTACACGTGTCTGTTTGCGTGCGTGAGCCGCTGTGGCATTGTAAATTTTATCGATTTACCGCACAGATTTAACACCCTCCACACCAGCTACAAAAGTCCACAAATCCCGCCCGGGCTGCGGCTGCGTGTGTACGCGAATTAACATGAAATTATAATGCACGCATCAAATTCATGTAAGCTTTTTTTATAATTATGCAATTTTCACAGTTTTGCATAAATTGTTGGACAGTTTGCGGCATTTGTGTGTCCAAACTGCCAACAGCCAACCCCTGTGCACGCTGAGCCGCTGGCTTAGGCCCCAGCACAATGTGTTGTCAATTTGGTGGGGCTTTTAGCCATATTTGATGAGTTCAGGCGTTTGGAAAATTGTTCGATTATCCGATAATAGCCAACAAATACAAATACCATCAGATTTGCAGCCTTAATTCAGGTGGAAACATTTATGAATATGCAGATATTCAATATGAACATTTTAACAATCTAAAGAACTTATCAGCTGTACTTATTGTGCTAAAAATATGATTAGATTAGATTGGAATGGAAGCTATGAATAACTCTTAATAAATGCATAATATTATTTATATTAAATTTAAAGGCATTCAGCATACGTTGTCAAAATGTTAGATAGATTTGGCAAGCGTTGCCCAACGTCCTCGATAGTATAGTGGTTAGTATCCCCGCCTGTCACGCGGGAGACCGGGGTTCAATTCCCCGTCGGGGAGAGGCGACATAAGTTGCTTACTTATTTTTAATTATTTTGTATTTTAAGTTTGATTAATAACAATATTACATTTAAACTTATATACCACAAAAACATATCCAAATATAATAATATAAAAAGCAGAAGAGTTCCTAAATTCTGTATTTAATAATATAATAACAAACATATTAAAGAATAATAATATAAAAAGCAGAAGAATTCTTACATCTCTCCCCGAAAGAAGCGACAAAAGTTTTTATTTATAATTTTGTATTTTACGTTTAGTGAATAGCAATATAATATTTTAATTTATATTCTACCTAAAAAAACATATCAAAAATATACTAAAAAGAGAATTGTTACATCTCTCCCCGACGGGGAATTGAACCCCGGTCTCCCGCGTGACAGGCGGGGATACTAACCACTATACTATCGAGGATGTTGATCAGCGGCAACGCAAATAGCCAAATTGTGTTTGCTTCAAGCACTGCCACGTCTAGAATTTCTATTTAAATTGAGGAAATGTGTTCTTAGTTTCTAATGTTGGCAGCGTTTACAATAGATTTGATAAATTAAAAAGATAATTTATTGTCAAAGTTTCATTATTTTTCCTTCGGCTGTTGCTGTTGCTGTGTGCTTTGTTTGTATGTGGGTAATTACACAAAATTTTAAAGAGAGTAAAATAACTTTGGCTTGTTTGCAATAAGGGAGAACGTCTACCGGCTGCCTCTTGTCAGACTCCTGACAAACCCAAACATTATGCAAAAATTTCAACAGACTGCTGAAAGATTTGTTTCCATGTCCAGCCAAGTCTCTACTCTACTACCATCCCCTTTCGGCGTGTTGTCCCTCTGCTGCTTATAGATGCAACGATAATGTGGCGCTTGGCTTGCTCGACTCGGCTGTTGCTCTCGAACTTTTAGCCAAAGCGCCTGCGGGCACAGCGCACAAAGCCAACATAGCAATCGATTCTGTCATTGAGCCGTCGGCTGGCAATGAGCTCCATTGGACAGCCACAGTGCTGAGGGTGCGGCTGCTGTATCGGGCCGAAGGCAAAACCATTTCCGGCCAGACAATAAACGGGCAACGTAGCCAGCTTGCTGGGCATTTCCGGTTGCGCGATGTACTTGTTGTTGTTGTTGTTGTTGTTAATGTTGTTACTGCTGCTGTTGCTATTGCTGCTCTGTGTATTTATTTTCTTATTTTGTTGTGTTTTTTTCATATTTCTTTTGCTTGTGGAATTGAAGTTTGACAATGCCAAAGCCAGCAGGCAGGCAGGCAGGCACAGGCAGTCAGCCAGTCAGCCATTCAGGCAATTCCGCAAGTAAAAAGTTGAGGCAGAAAAAACTCATTTATCTTACGCTGAGGCGGAGAGGGCCGTTTCACTTCTCCCCCCTGGCCGCAGGGCAATTCAATGTCGCCGAAGACATGTCAAAAGTTTTGCTGCCGCTTCTGTTGTTGTGTGTTGTGTTTTCTCGTTTAACTTAATTAAATTTTCCTCGCAAATTCGCATTTTCATTTTGGTCTGCATGTACACGCTGCGTATGTGTAATGAGCGCAAGTGCCGCAGAGAAAAAGCAACAATTGATTAAAATTTTATTGTTTTTATTCGCTTGGCTTGACTTGTCTTGGCTCGGCTCGACGCGGCTCGGCTCGGCTCGTCGACATAAACAAATTTCTTAGTAATACGTAATTTGTGTCTCTGGCTCTGTCTCGCATCTTTTGCATATTTTAGTTACGTAAATTGGCCCAAGCTGAAAGTTTGCTACGTCTCCCTCTTCCTGCTGCTGCTGCTGCTCCTACTCAGCCAACGCGACACGCAAAATAAAAGTTTATTGCATTGCAAATGTGAGCTAAAATTTGCGCATAAAAAATATCATTTACACTTAATAAAATGCGACGTGTAATTGACATTTATTAGCGCCGTTTTTGGTCGCATTTTTCTTACATAATGCGCCCAAAATTTTTACAAGCAGACAATAACGATACTCGGATTATGCATAACAAATTTCCAGCTGCGATTTATGTGTGGCCATCAAATTGTGCGGAACGAGTAGAAATTTGATGGGCAAAAACATTTATCAAACTGATTTTTAATTGACTTGAGAGGTTGATTGAAAAGGTGAAGTAAAGTGTCTAAAAATGTTTTTACTTTAAATATTCAAATCAAATTCTAAAGCCATAAAGCTTTGGCTTTATTTGTTTTACAATTGATAACAATAAACACAATTTGGCTACATTTTTATACAAGTTTCACTAGCTTAAAGTTTACTTCCTGCCCTTTAATAAGCCGCTTTCTCTCTTATAATTTTAAGTCTTTATAAATATTTTACTTATTTCACTGAATAATCAAACATTTTCTCTCCTTCTGCTTTTTCCAGACAACGAATTATATTCTGGCACTGTGGCAGATTTCAGCGGCAGTGATCCGATTATCTATCGTGAGCCTCTGCAAACGGAACAATATGATAGCCTCAGTCTCAATGGTAAGTTGTTTACAACATTCCCAGTTTCCAACTGCCCTCTTTAAGAGCTCTTCCACAGCCACTCGTAGTAATTGAAAATGTCGGCTCTGTTATGATTATTATTGTGCAGTAGTGTGCTTTCTATATTAGCGAAATGCGCGCCACTTGAATTGAATTAAGTCCGATTGTGTGTGTGTCTCTGTAACTCTCGCGCACATCACATCACAGCGGTGACTCGCTGTGAAGTTCTCAATGCTGCCGCAGCCAATACATCGAAGTCACACTGCGTGCGGTTGCCTTTTGCATATTTCAAGTGCTCGACGCTACGATTTTCATATGGTCAACTTCCATTAACTGAATAGACATGACAGCTTTGACTGCTCGTCCTGTTGGCTGTCCTTTACTATTTTGAGATATCAACCTCATCCAGCCCCGTTTGCTTTATGTGCATTCTGAATATTTTATGCGGCTTCGCGTTGCAGGTGACTCACGGACTTAAGGCTCTTAAAGTAATGTTTGCGCAGTTGCCAAATGGAAAGATAAAATATATATAATTTAAAGTATTTTTGCTGCATTTTTTCGATAGGAAATTTAATTTATATAAATAAAATAAATATTCCGTAGATTTACTATTTAGGTTTTGCTTTAACTTTACTTCGGCTACTCATCTACATATAATCTTTATTTATATTTATATATTTGTTATCATATTTGATATCATTTTGCACATCTATGTCAAATTCTGTATGCATTTGACTTCGCATTAAACTTGATGCATCATGTGCTACGCATTAAATTTAATGTCTAAGACTGACACTCGCTAGCGATTGTCGTCGCATGACGCTCATATAAATTCTGTGGGAATCCTATGAGAATGTCGAGCATAAAAATTGTTTACAGCCAAAACTATAAATGGAATTTATGACTTAACTTTTTAACGCATTTGCTCATTTGTGAGTTTTATTTTATAATTTCATCTTTTGCTCAATTTTCAGCGCCAAATTTTGTGAGCTCATTTACCCAGGGAGATTTCGTCTATTTCTTCTTTCGGGAAACGGCTGTGGAATTCATCAACTGTGGCAAGGTGAGTACCGCGAATCGAACTGAAAACCCAAAATAAATTTGTATCTACCATAAATGTATGGCAATATAATTGGTTAGATTGAAAGAGCGAGAGAGAGAGAGCGAGAGAGCGAGAGCGAGCGGAAATGGCTCTATCGCCGCCATATTGGTCGGCCATTTTGCTTGTGTTTGCTTTATGCGTGCACACTTCCGGCTCGTGCTTGGGTTTGGCTATGGCTTTGGCTTTGGTCCAATGCCCAAATACAGTTATCGGTTTTGGATGTTGCCGGCTATTTGTTTATGGACAGCGTTTGTTGGTTTTCTATTGGGATGCGACCACATCAATGGGCCGATTAGCTGCATTTGCCTCCCTTCTCGGCTCCTCCTTCTCCGTCTCCTCTTCCTCCTCTGCCTGCACACTATTAATATTTATCTTTTCTGGCATTTCAGGCGATTTATTCGCGCGTCGCACGCGTCTGCAAATGGGATAAGGGCGGCCCGCATCGCTTTCGCAATCGCTGGACCTCGTTCCTCAAGTCCCGCCTGAATTGCTCCATACCGGGCGACTATCCGTTCTACTTTAATGAGATACGTAAGTGGCTGAGCAGAGCTTTGAGTTTGATTCACATCATATTTTATATATATATATTTTGTTGCCCACAGAATCGGCTAGCAATCTCGTCGAGGGACAGTACGGCTCCATGAGCTCCAAATTGATTTATGGCGTTTTTAATACGCCAACAAATTCAATTCCCGGCTCAGCGGTTTGTGCTTTCGCCTTGCAGGTGAGTGCACAATTACGATTTACCTGTGAACTCCGCCCCATACCTTAACTTGTGTATATTTCTCCCTTTCACTCTCTTTCATCCATTCCATTCCATTCCATGCTTTTGCTAACCGCAGGACATAGCCGACACATTCGAGGGACAGTTCAAGGAGCAGAGCGGCATCAACTCCAACTGGCTGCCAGTAAATAATGCCAAGGTGCGTACTACTATTTCAGTGATCAATATATGCACTCGTATATATACATATATATATAGTATTGGGTGTGGTTCGGTTAATGCTCACTTTCACATCGAAAGCGGAAAAGCAGTTAAGCGCAGCTGTTTCACAATTTACGGCCACATGAAATTTGTCCAAAAAAAACGTACTTTTCTTTTGCCAAAAATTTGCATTTGAATTAGGAATGTATTTGCCGAAATGCCAGCCAGTTGACTGCACATGCTGCTAACGGCTGGCATTTTGGTTTTTGGCCAACAGAATTTGCGGTTCACGGAGAGCCAAATTAGAAATTGAAGATGTTTGAAATTCGAAACAATTGCCATACTTTGAAATGCATAAAACTTTTAATATAACACTTGAAGTGCTCACAGCGCCAGCCGCTGCCCGACTGACTTGGTCGAGAGCCTTCAATTTTGAATAGAATTTATAATAATTCAAAAGGATAAAGTGAAATTAAACTCTTTAGCAGAATTATGATAGAAAAGAAACTTAAATATGCATAGAGCCAGCAAAACTGTTGAACTTTTATAGAAGTATTATATGTAGAATACTCTATATGAGCCAAAAACTACTTTATTTGAATGCTAACGATTTGTGTGATGTGTTTTCAAGTAGACTGCAGACAAATGAAAGTCACTTAGTCATGGTGATCATGCTGATTAAGATCTTATTTAGATCTTTGCTGTTTTATAACATTTAATCATTTGTTATGCAAACTTCATACAACTGTTCAAAAAGTTTGTTAAGTTAGAGTTATATCTCTTCAACAAAAACTCCGATTTGAATGAAATAAATTTTCTTAAATACATAAACGAATCAATTAGGAAAAAGCAAAGTAGCTGGTCTATGAATTTCATTTTTATATGATTTTTATTAATTTGTTCACGAACATTTTAATAAGATAACATTGTAAATGCTCTGAGGATAAGACTCACATAACACATCACACAAGGTAACAGCTTTGACTTGTTGTTCAGTACATTCAAGCATATGAGCAACATATACTTTATCCCTGTAAAAGGAGTTGCCTGAATGCCTGATGCTTAATAATTTGCACACAACACACACACAGGAATCAGCAAAGTCAAGATGCGAGCTGGCATTTTCCGCTGGCGATTCATAAACCAAATCATTGCCAAAACAGAAAGCTCACAGACAGTAACACACACACTATATATATATATATATATATATATGCACACAGACAGACACACTCGCACAAAGGACACTTTCCGGTGCTGCTTTGTCCGTCTGCACTTGGCCGTGCTGAGCAATTTCCGGAACGTTGTGTACGGGTATTTGTTACGAGCAGCGCGAGCACCGCAAATGCAATTTATACGCTCCTTTTTGGTGGCAAGCAATGAGGAGCAGATAGAGCAGACAGCAGGCCAAGGAGCAGCAACAACTGACCGAGCATAACCATAACTATAACCACATTGCAGTCATATACTGAAGGATACTAATAATTTATATTAAATCTCTCTCTTTCTTTTACTCTCTCTCTTTTACTCACTCTTTCTCTGTGTGTGTTTCACGTCTCGGTGTCGTCGTCATGGACTTTTTTTTAGGTGCCCGAACCGCGTCCTGGCGCCTGTCACAATGATTCACGAACGCTTCCGGATCCCACATTAAATTTCATCAAAACACATTCGCTAATGGACGAGAATGTTCCGGCATTTTTCGGTCAACCGATTTTAGTGCGGACGAGCACAATGTAAGTACTTCTCTCTCTCTCTCTCTCTCTCTTTCTCTCTCACTCTATATGTATATAAATATACGCTTTGTTCTGCTGCTTATGTTGCACGGGGGCACGTTGCAGCCCCGAATAGTGCTGCGGCAATGTAAATATTATTGCCAAAAACTATGCGCTCATAACTTAGTTGAGGACGTGGGCGTGATGGGGCGTGTGGGCGTGTGGGCTGTGGGCGTGATGGGGCGTGTGGGCTGGCCATGCATTCCATGTGTGGATTGTAAAAACTTTAACTGCAGCTGCAGCTGGCATTGCCGCTGCCGCTGCTGCTGCTCCTGCTCCTGCGGATGTGGCCAAGTGAATACGTGACGAACCAATTTCAGTGCCCCACAATTCAACTAATTTCATTTAAATAACAAATTCCTCGCCATCTGATATGCTACAACTTTTCGCATGCAGCTGTCGTAATCGCTGCTGCTCCTGCTGAAGCTCTAAATTGGCTAAAAAAAATATAGCAATTTCTAGCTAAGAGCTTTAAAGTTGAAGGAGTTGACAGACAAAAGCCTGTAAAATTTCTGTTAGAAATATATATGTCAAATACTTATTATTAAAAATAGTTCAGCTGACAAAAGCTTTGATTTCATTGTTTGTTTTTGGTATGTAAACTTTATTAAAAATATATTTTAAATTGTTTAAATAAAACAATAAATTTCTTACTCTTTCACAGAGCACATAAATCAATTAGAGCCCTAAATATATTTATGTATATAAATTCATTTGTATGACAAACATTTTTTTTCAGGTATTTCTTTTCAAGTGTATTTTGATTCTTTTCCCAGAAAATTTTATTTTAAATACACACTTTTTCCCAGAATCGAATTAAATTTCCCTTAAGAAATATAATTGTAAATCAATACGAAATCAAAATCTTAATTTCCATTTATGCTGAAGCACTTCAAAGGCTCTGACAGAACTTCTTGAAAAAGCTTTAAAAGTCAGCATATGCTATACGCTGTGCACTCAAGATGCTGGCGCCACAATGAAATGAATTTGCTCAAAAAGAAAACATACTCTATATATGTATGTAGTAGTCATGAACACACACACACTCACACACACTCCCGCACAGCCATGCACACACTCTTTATAGAGAAATTGGCTTTTGGTTGAGGCATCAAGAAATGCCCTTGCTACAGCTGGTCCAGCTGGTTCGGAGCTTGTGCCTGGGCCTTTTCTGCATGCTCATAAATTATTTTCAAGACTCTTTCGCAGACATGTGGAAATTTAAAAATTCAATTTGGCAACTTTTCCATGTAATTGAGCCACAATTACGGGCTGTTGAGACGGGGTGGCTGTAAACTTTAAAGAGTAAATCATATGCAAGCCACTGAGCAGAGCCAAGCGGCAGTGCTGGATGGGTGCGTGGTGTCGGTGTGATAGTGGTGCCGATGGCACCTGCTGCGGCTGCTGGTGCTGCTGCTGCTGCTGCTGCTGCTGCCGATGTTGCTGCAGTCAAGCGATAGTTTGAACCAAACGAACCGAGCCAGCCAGAAGGAAATGCATGGATGCGCTGAGGCAACCCGTAACGAAAATATGTATGCACAACTGAATAAATTAGAATGAAATATGGAACACGTAGGACCGGAACCAACTGCCAGCCAAGCAGCCAAGCAGCCACTCAACCACCCAACCACCCAAAAACCAAACCTCAACCCATTTACAACTCCAGCTCGAGCCACACACACACATACACACATGAGCAGACCACAACAAATGCTATGTGCGGGCGAGTGGCATTAGCGAAGTGGTTGCGTGTCCTTCCGTTGGATGCGTGGGGCGAACAACTTGTTCCTTTTTAGCCATTTACTTGCACTGCAGCTGACTTATTGTGTTTTTGGCCAGGGCTGCTCACAATAAGCGCGATTTCAGAGGACATGCATCAGAATTTAATCATGCCCAGCGCAATTGAAAAGCTTAAAAGTTACGCTGAAATTTATTTGGCAACCCAATTGATCCTTTCGACTTCTCTTTTTATTTATTTTTTTTTGGCCAGTCCCAACGCATAAGTCGGTCATGCACAAGTGCACAGTGGCTTCAATTGCAGTTACAGTTGCATTTGTTGATAAACTTCTTTGGCCTGGCACGAACCGCAGTTAAAGATGATGAAAGTCACAGCTGAACGAATGTCCTAGATGTGTAATACAGTTGCCAGGCAACAGCCAATACAGGATTTGTGTGTTTATCACACATTTATTGAGCTTATTTTCCAGAGTTGACAAGTTTAGCTGCCAAAATTTGTTATCATTGAATCAGAGTCACAGATGAGAATGAGAGTTGAGTCGAGTGAAAGCAGATTGCATTGAATTTAGTTAAAGGCCACTCTTGAATCTACAAGTTCAATCAATTTTGATTAAAATTCACCTAAGAAATTGTGTAGTTTATCAAAATAATCAAGTTTTTTTTAAGCGATGCTTCACCGGCAGCACAAAGTATTTTATGTACAATTTATTATATTATCTTTATTGTTAGTCTGCATAAATATCAGCTTATCACAACCTTCGACAAGTCCATATACAGAGGCAGCTAAAACGCTCTTAAAGTTTCTAAATCCACACGAATATGTTGATCAAATACAAAATTTTGCTGCAAACGAGAGGGAAGAAAACACTTTGGAATTGGTGGGGAATAATTTGATAGGTTTTCGATTTTTGTTTTGTGTTTTTGTGGCATTTTTGAACACAAATGCCAAAATCAAATCAAAAATGCACAAAATTTATGACATTGGACTAAAGCATAAATTTATTATAATTTTATTTGAGCAAAAACGTTTTCGGGTACATTGTATGTGCGAGTGTTTGTGAATAAATAAATCATCCAATAGAGCTATGAATGGGCAGGCATGTAGTCAGAAGTAGCTCCACGCACATACACACACGTTCTGACACCGCAGGATACTCATTTGCATATGTCAATGGAGGCTGGGCTGTGCTGGGCTGTGCTGTGCTGGGCTGTGCTGTGCTGGACTCTGCTCTGGGTTGGGCCGAGTTGGCATCGTCAAGAAAGTTTCCTATAACTCAAAAGTTTTAGAAGCTTCACAAAAGTTAAATGCTTCAAGTTGCAAGTCGCTGGGGTCAGCGTCTCTGTAACAAATTGTTTCCTGGTCGGCCCGGAAGTATCCATACTCGACAGATTTCTGCCAGCTGGTTGACCATATCCTGGCCATCCTTTTTTGCTTGACAGGCGCAGTAGCATTGCCATTGCCATTGCCAAGGTGCCAGCCGCAATGCTGTTGTGTGCGCTCTTATCTTATCGGTCAAGTTTTTATACCTCTGCCACTTTTACTGTCATGGCCTTTATCATGCATGTCCTTGCCCTCCGGCTGCTGCTCATCCACAGACTCCCAACTACAGCGTGAGCTTTGGCTCTGGCTTTGCCCACACTAATTTCATTCCATTGCGAATAGAGTTGACTTCCACTTGTGACCCTCATCGCTGTTGCTGTTACTGTTGCTGTTGCTGCTGTTGTTGTCAGCAGTGCTGGGTCTAAGCTCATCGGAGCGACACAAAAGTTGGCAAAAATTGTGCAAGTTTCAATTGCCAGCTGCTAGCAGAAGAACTCAAACCCTAACCTGCCCCTCTAAAAGTGTCCTTTTCTTTTCATTTCTTTTCTTTTTTTTGTATATATATATATATATGTATGTATCTTCATTCTATTTTATTTCGTTGCTGTTGTTGTTGTCTTTCGTGCTGGCGTGGCCTTTTGCCATTTTGTAATTTTCGGCCAGCAAAGTCTTTTTTTTATTTTTTTGGCAGCACTTTTGCATTGCCATTCAGTGGACTTTTATCTCCGTCATCCATTTCTGCTTGTTTCATTCTCGTTTGGATTCATTTCATATCATTCTGTAGCTTTTGTTGCGCTGGGAATTAATTTATAAGCCGCCTCAACTTTGCTTTCAGCGCGCTTTCCATTAAATATTTTATTTATATATCATTGTTTCCTTAATGAAAACTTTCACTGCCTAATGAACAATACACATGAAAAAATTATATTTAGCACAAACTTAAAATATATTTTATGAATTCTCATGAAATCAAATAGAGATCAAAAAGTATGAAAATAATATATATATATAAATAAATTGTATTATAATAATAATATAATAAATAAATAAACTTTTTTTAAATAATTTTTTAGCTCTGCCTAGCCAACTTTATCTTGTCTCAAATAAGACTTTAAATTTCATACTTTTGTTTCATATAGATCGACTTATAGCATCCAAAATGCTGCAGCAGTTAGAAACGAGTTTTGGATTTTCAAATATTTTCCTTGCCATTCATTATTCCGCAATCAAGGCCTATGGGATCTGTTGGCAAACTTTTTCAATTTGAGTTTAAGCTCTGGCCCTATCTGGGCCCGGCACACACGCATTAGTTTATTCCCAACTCTCGGCACACATAGTCAACGAGAGCGAACCGCAACAGTCAACACAAAATGGAGGCCATTTAAGCCAGATGGCTGGGCCGTTGCTGACCAGACCAAAAAAAAAAAAAAACGTTGCAATTCTTTGGCCATTTAGAAAATTGGGAAACATAACTAAAGCTCAAAAAACTAGATTTGTTAATTAACAATAAAACAATGCACAATGCCAAACAGGCAACGTCCAGTTGGACCCATTTGCTGTTGCTGCTGCTGTTGCTGCTGTTGCTAAAGTTGTCCATGGCGGGCATTTGCATTTAAATCGAGGCAACAACTGACACACAGCTCAAATACATAAAACAGTTGCACAAAAAGCAACAATAGACAAGGCAGCCAAGCGCACAGCCACAAATGTTGCTTGCAACAAGGACAATAACAACAACAGCAACAGCAACAACAACAACAACAGCAAAGCTAACGTTCAACATTTTTGTGGTGAAATCAGAGAGAAATTTCCGTTTTTATTTTCATGTCTTTTGTTGTTGTTCGCTCGAATATGTTTTTACATATAAATACAAACACACAGACACACATCTGCAATTGTTGCTGCTGCTGCTGTTGCTGTTGCTGTTGCTGCTACTGTTGCAGTTGTTGCTACCGCTGTTGTGGTTTTCTGCCATTCTGTTTGTCATTCTCACCATTGCTACAGCGACCAGCTGCCCCACTCTCTCTTTCTCTCTCACTCTCCCCGTTTCCCCTCTCTCACTCTCTCCTCCGCTGCCATGTCTGTCCTTTATTAATGGTGTCTGACCGAAAAACCAACCGCCTATCCAAAAAGTGTCCTGTTGTGTCATTCAGCTCTGGCAGCATTGACATGTTGTTTGTGGTTCCAATTTGTGCATAGAACTAAAAAAAAAACTTTGATAAGTACACTATTAGATAAGACTAGCCAACAAAAGTTCTGTATGCCGCATCCTATTACAGCAGAAATGTTTTAAGTAAGCCCATGGAATACAGTTTTAAACTTTCAATAATTTTAAAGAATTTTCTTTGTTAATAAGCCAAGTCTTAAATTTGTTTCAATCAATTATTTATACATTTTAAAAATTTATACATTTCCAACAGGTAAAAGACTAACAAAGTTTTTTGTTATTAATGTTTTACTTGTTAACATTTCTTCTACATTAAATCTAATATAACTTTGCCTTTAAGCTTGCTCCAACTAGCGAAATTTCATTTACATATATTTATTTATTTTGTTGTTCTTCTTTATTTACAGTTATCGCTTCACACAAATTGCGGTTGATGCACAGATCAAAACGCCCGGCGGCAAGACGTATGATGTGATTTTCGTTGGCACAGGTGAGTCGCATTCGACAGGGGCCATTGTCTGGGTCCCGGGGGTCAATTTGCGCTTGACATCGATTGTCGTTATGGTTGATATCAGTGTCTGAATGGACCCCCAATGGATATTATCAATGTTAATACCCTGTGTGTAGTAGCTAGGCGGGTATTTATTTCATATGTATTTATTATGTATGGAAATTATTATTATTGAAAAAGTTTGCATAGTTTTTGCCTATTTACTTTTTATGGCAAATAAATTCGTCTTTAAAGAAATTTTATTTGAATATTCAGGCAATATTTTTATATTCTAAACTAATTTCAATTTCTTAAAAATATTTCTTGAACATTTTTTCAAGTATCCTATTTAAAAGTCGCCTAAAATCATAATATTTAATTTATATTTGTGCATAAATTAGTAAATAATTTGTAGACATGAGGAACAGCATAGCCCAGCAGCAATTTATTGTATATGCTAATAGGACTCTTATCAGAATGACTTACAGCAAAGAAAATACCTCAACTCAAATGGTTTTCATTAAATTTCATTTCTCTACTCAATCAGATCATGGTAAAATTATAAAGTCCGTGAATGCCGAATCGGCTGACTCGGCTGAAAAGGTCACATCGGTGGTCATTGAGGAGATCGATGTGCTGCCCAAGAGTGAGCCCATACGCAATTTGGAAATTGTGCGAACTATGCAATACGGTAAGTGGAACGGTGCAGAGCCATCCAATGAGAGTCAATTAAAAGTGGAATGCTTAACGAGCTTTTATTGTATCAAATGCGATTCGCAGATCAACCGAAAGATGGCAGCTACGACGATGGCAAATTAATCATTGTCACGGATAGTCAGGTGATAGCCATACAACTGCATCGATGTCACAACGACAAAATCACCAGCTGCAGGTAAGCGTCATACACCTGCTGGGCACAGAGAAAAACGAAATATGTATATATGTATATATGAAACAGATTGAAGCGACGCGTCGCGACAGCTGCAGCAGCAATTGCGACAGCAGCAACATCAGCAACAGCAGCAGCAGTACCAGCAGCAAGAACAATGACATTTTTATTTCATGTAACAATTTGCGTGACTTTCAAGCGACGTCTGGCAGACAGAGCTGGAGTTAGTGACACAGAGATAGAGAGAAAGGGAAGCTGTATCTCCAGCCATTTGTCTGTCTGCAGCTGTTGCTGCTGCTGTTGCTGTTGCTGCTGCAATATGCTAGCACTTTATGCGCATTTATGGCGTTTTACATTTCACAATTTGCAATATGTTTACACCATTGCCATTTGAGCATTCCTCTCAAGAGCCCACACTCTCTACCCCTTTGCAGCGAATGCGTCGCATTGCAGGATCCGTATTGTGCCTGGGACAAAATTGCTGGCAAGTGTCGCTCCCATGGTGCGCCGCGTTGGCTGGAGGAGAACTATTTCTATCAGAATGTGGCGACCGGTCAGCATGCAGCCTGTCCTTCAGGTAAGTCACACACCCACTCACACAGAGAGACACAAATTAAAGCTCTAACTGTACCGTATTTGGCTTCAGGCAAAATCAATTCAAAGGATGCCAATGTGGGCGAGCAGAAGGGCTTCCGCAATGACATGGATTTACTGGATTCGCGTCGTCAGAGCAAAGATCAGGAAATCATAGACAATATTGATAAGAACTTTGAAGGTAAGACAGATACATAGAATTTGCTCTACCTTCTGCCATGCATGTTGCTATCATTCAGATTCTGTTGTCGCACACAATGTAAATATATTTTATTTACCCGTCATTTGTCATTTTTTTAAATCACATTTTCATATCACTCCGGTTTTTTCCCTATTGCACGCCAGGTGCTTGTCAGCCAGCCAGCCAGCCAGCCAGCATGCCCATTCACCTTTCCTTTATGCTGACATCTGTCCTTTGCTTATTGCCACTTTATGCTTTTCAATTTCAATCAACATTTACCCAGCACTTTATTCTAGTTGCTTTATTATTATCATCAACTTGAATGCAGCTTAACAGTAAACGTATTTCCATTTTTTTTTCCATTTTTTTCCACTCTTTTTCATTTTTATTTATTTTTATATTTTACCTTCACTTTAATATCTATGCCATAAGCTTTGCTACTATGCATATAACCAGATGTTTCTGTTATATAGAATTTTATGTAGCAGATAGAATAGGGCGTGACCTACTTTATAAAGTATGTACAATATATACATAGTTGATCAGTAGGATGAGCTGCTTGATTGAGCTTGTCTGTACATTGAGCTTGATTGAGCTTGTCTGTCCTTCTGTATATACGAGAATAAAATTGTTTTCATTAGAGAAACTAAAAAAACTTGAGTTTTATATGGTATATAGGAAAAAATTATCAATTATGTTGATATCTCATTCCATTTCCTTTATATAGAAATTTGGTTCGACTTATTTTTAAGCTTAATTTATAGATCTTAAATACTAAGGATAAGATATTTGTATGTTTTGTATAACAAAGATTATAAATACTAACATTTTGGTATAGTTTCACACATTTCCAAAATAGAAAATTCGTATAATATTGAAGTTATTTAATTATGCATTACATAACTAAGGATTCTGAGCAAAAGTAGCTGATTCTGAGAAGAAGTAGCAGAAGCCGCTGCATCCATAGCGCACTTAGCTCAACTCCAGGCTATCTCCTAGTCAAACAGTACCGATTAGATCACTGTTATCTAGTCTTGCAATCATATATTAATAATCATTTTATTTAATTTTAAATCCCATAAAAAATTCTCATAACACTTCATCAGCACGGAGCTTCGAGTATCTCCGAGTCGGAAAATACCGACTAGATCACTATAAACAAGTTTTTTTTTTGTTCACATATTAACAATAATTATATTATATTTTTAATGCCATACACAATGCTCGTTCCACTTCTTAAATTCTTTAATCCTTAATCATTTTCAATTTATATCTCAACTACACTTTTGTATATACTCCGTAAACTATTTAAAGCAATTGCTGTTGTTCCTTGTATTAACTCGTTTTGTCTTCTTCTTGTTCTTCTTGTTTCATTTCATTTATTGATGTTTCAACATTTAAAAAAAAAAACATGCGCTATTTTGGGCGTTATTCGTTGTGTTTTCGATGTTTGGATGTTTATTGCTGTGGTTACAAACAAAAAAAAAAAAAAAAACCAACATAAAACGGATTCTTTGTGTACACGTAATCCTCTTGCAAATAAAACCAAAATCTCTTATATACATATATTTTCGTTGTGATGTTCGATGTTCTAATTGGATAAACTCTGTCAAAATCGTATCGTAATATAATCAAATTGGAACGTATTCCAAACTGTATTCACTGCATTTACTAATCGAAGGACCACAAATTTCTGCAGATATTATCAATGCACAGTATACGGTCGAGACTCTGGTTATGGCCGTGTTGGCCGGCTCGATATTCTCGCTGCTGGTTGGCTTCTTTACGGGCTACTTTTGCGGCCGTCGCTGCCACAAGGATGAGGATGACAATCTGCCATATCCGGATACGGAATATGAATACTTTGAACAGCGTCAAAATGTGAACAGGTGAGTGGACATTGCTGGAATACTTGCTTATGGCTAGCTAAACTGCTCTTTTGAAAATAGTTTCCCGTCGTCGTGCCGCATACAGCAGGAGCCGAAGCTGTTGCCACAGGTGGAGGAGGTGACGTATGCGGAGCCGGTGCTACTACCGCAACCACCACCGCAAAACAAGATGCACTCACCAAAGAGTACGCTGCGCAAGCCACCCATGCACCAGATGCACCAGGGCCCCAACTCGGAGACACTGTTCCAGTTCCAACCAGACGGCTATAATACCCAACAAACATATCGCGGACGGGATAACTTTGGCACACTGCGTTCGCATCAGGTGATGGTGAGTCCCAGCATCCCATTAGCGATGAATGCCCAGCTTCAATATTGAACAACATAAACTAATCGATTGTAACTTGCAGGGCGACAACTATAGACGCGGCGATGGCTTTTCGACCACGCGCAGCGTCAAGAAGGTTAGTTTCACAATTCGTAGTGCCTGTTGTAAGCGTTTGACTACGTTTCATATATTTTTGATTTGATTTTCATTTTCATTGTATACTGATCTCTAATATCTCTAATCGTATCCATTGAGCTCTATTTGATGTTGTTGACATTTTGACATTTAGTATATATACTTAAACGAATCCTTGTGGTGCGCTTGTATTTGATTGAACTCTCACTCAATCGTCGATTGGTGTATTTCTTAGACTCACTTTTCAACTTGTTGTGCGTGTCTCCAACTCTCTGTAACTATCTATCTATCTGTGTGTGTGTGTGTGTATGAGTGTGAGTGAGTGAATGTGTATCTATATATATATATATTTATATGTATGTACGTATGTCTGTTTGTGTGTACTTTAGTACTTAAATCGTATTCACTCTTTGGATGAAAAGCTGCTCACATCACCAGCAGCCATTCGTCACTCTATTCAGTTGATTTTTATTTTCAAGTCTTGCAATACATTTTATTACTCACATCCTAGCTGCATGCTTATGTACTTTATATGTCATCTATATGTTTTCTCTATTGATTGTCTATTATCATCTTCATGTATTTAATTATCTATAATAAATGTAAATTGTTGTTAAATAATCACAGCATAGGCCATATCAATAATGCTTAAATATTATTTTAGTTGAAACAATTTTTTTCCTTTTAATTTTATTTTATTTGACTCATTTGACCTAATTGAATTTTATATTAATTTAAACAAAGACAAATGGCTTAAACATAATATTAATAAGCAAGCATAACTCATATATAACATGTAACACAATCATCCCATTTCACATATATGTATTTCTATTTATCTAGATAATTATCTATATGTATCTAGCTGTGCATATCTAACTTGGTTCGAGTCCATTAGCCCATTTGCATGCCCATGAATATCTATCAGTATGTTCATATATTCTCTCTCCATATACATATACATATCCATATATAAATCATGTAAATTGTTCCATATATCTGATTCTCCGCTTAATTAAAGTTGTCTGGGGTTTGGTTTATTGTACGAATTATTGTTTGATTTCGCTGACGTTATAGAAATACACCAATCTATCGACATGGGCGATTGCGATTCTTTTGCAGGCGTCTCTCTAAGCATTTTGTATAGTTGAATCTTTTCTGCTCTAAGACATATTCTACTCTAAGCTCTAAACTCTAAACTCTAAACTCTAAACTCTATTGCTGAACTACTTTTCACATACAAACATACTTAACATACGCTGAGGCCATCGATGATTCTGATGGCTGAACACAACTGTCAAATGTGGACAACACCAAGCAACCAAAATACCAAAACTCTATCTATCTTTTCTTCTTCTTCCCTTTTTCATTAGGTTTACCTTTGAGACGGGAGTGGGGCGGCTGAAACCAGTCAGGGACTAATTACCCAAAATATGGTAAATACTCACGCATAACTAAAGCAAATTTTAGTTAACTTTTGCTTTGTTTTCTATTATTGGAAATTGTTGAATTTTTTGTTTTGTTTTTTAATCTTTGGTTACAAATTTTAATTTAATTTTCTTTTTATTTGTTTATTGATACGGCTGACAAAATTTGCTCAATAGCTGCAGTGTGGATACCCTCGATTGCGAGATCAACTGAAATTCGAAACTCCAAAGTAATTTTGCAAAACCAAACAAATTTTGCTCTAAATTTTGTTGAATGATTTTCTCTGCAATTCGGTTTGATCACCTCTAAATCTTCTCTCTCTCTCTTTCTATTTATATCTTATACACCCAGCACAGTTTGATCGAAATTTGATTCTTTCTCACGAGTAAACTGTAAATTACGTTATGGAATGCCAATTTTGTTTTGTTTTGATTTTTGAACAGACCGAGAAACATTACATTTAACTTATCTCAGACAAAAACAATAAATTTTTAATTAGTTTAAAGACTTCGCCCAGTCAGCCAATCAGCCAGCCCGCGCCCAACTCGACGCTTCGTTGCCATTTGCCACCGGAAGGGTTACAATTTCTGTGTAATCGTTAATCGATCGACCATATATCGTTAATCGATCGACCATATATCGATTATCGATCTTTCGTATGCCTGTGTCTCTGCGTGTATGAGCTGTGTGTGTCTGTTGATCTCTTTCGCTCTCTCTCTCTCTCGCTCTCTCTCTCTCGCTCTGTAACCCAATCCTAATCCACACTTGCCTAGACTGGCAACTCTCGAACTCTCCTTCTGCATGGGCGTTCCAGCACTTTGCGTATTAGCGATAACCGACACTCGATCCAAAACGATAAACCCATTAGCCAAAGAATGTGTGTGCATTTGAATCTAGCTACTTACATATTCACAATATGATTATGATAAATGTATTTGTAATACTTCTAATATACCATCTAATACAATTACCCACACAGAAACATAGAACTACTCGTAATACTCACTTAATGTAATGCTATTCAAATTTTTCAGTTTATTGCTTGCTAATTACAATTACATTACAGAACTTTATTTAGGTTATTCGTCAAAGATCAGAGAACTTAAAAATACTCCAAAATTTATAGAATCTTTATGATTTATGGCGATTGAGCTGATATTTAAGAACTGAATATTGGAACTTAAGTGCTTGATGCGAATTTGATTTCGATCTTTAAAGCAACTCTTTAGTTTTGTTAGCCAAATCAGAGATAAAACAATTTTTAGTTTTAGTTTTTTTGATATTTCACTTCAAGTAAAGTACAAGTTTCTCAAGTTTTCTTTTTGTAAGCAATACAATTTACAAAACAAAAGGAAAAAATATAAAAAAAAGATTATGTATCACCACTCCTAGGCTGTAAACAACACAAACACACGAAACAGAAGTCTTGGTCGCGCAAGAAGACAGCCGCCCCGTCATGGTATTGGTAAGTTTTTCTGTTCCATTTCATTATTTTCAGTTTTCAACTGTGTACTAAACACACACACACACGCACACACACACACAAACATACGCAAACACACACTAAGACTTAAGTAATTAAAACAAACAATTTTGAATTGAATTGCCCATTTTCATTGTCCTTCACAAACTCAAAACTGTCTATATCTATCTGTATCTCTCTGTCTATACATATATCTCTCTTACTCTTTCTGTCTGTTTTGCTGTCTTTCTCTATGTATTTGATGAACAAAATTAATTCTTGTTTTAAAAATAGTTTTTCCTATGTTTTTTTGTAAAACTTTTAAAACATTTTTAAAAAAATTTTTTGAAAAAAAAATTAAATTAAAAAATTTAAAAAAAAAGTTTAACTAATTGTATTTTAAAAATATTTATTTATATTAAAAGTTTGTTATTTGTAAAATCAAACTGATAAAGAATTCAATTTGAAATGTTTTAAAAGTTTTGCTTACAAATATTTAAAAATCAAAAAAAAAAAATAATCTCTTTAACAAATTCCAAATTCCTTAAGTCTTAAAAACTTGTGCTATAATTTTTCTAAATATTGTTTATATATATAAATATGTTATTTTTAAATATTTTTGTTATAATCTGCGTGTGTATTTGCGTATGTGTGTGCGTGTTTGTATATTTGTGCATGTTGCAACGGACTCAATGTTATGTAAAAAGTATTTAAAATAGATTTGAAAAGAAAAAAAAACAAAAATAAAATATATTTGCAGTAAATATGTATGTTTCTATATATTTGTGTATACGTATTTGCCTTGAAAATATCTCTATTTGTGTTGTTGCAACATGTACTTGCTTGTGTGTGAGTGTATATGTGCGTGTGTGTGTATGTGTGTGTGTGTGTCGTATCTTTGCATAAGCACTATCAACACCTGGCCACTGAACTCAATTGACCTGCTGTTCGTATCTATTTCTTTTTTTTTGCGCTTCGTCTCTGATATTGCAGTAACTCAGCACCGTTCAAATAGCCCACAGCAGCAGCAGCAGCAGCAACAGCAGCAACAACAGCCGCCGCACTCCAGCTCCGGCTCATCGCCCGTAATGTCGAACAGCAGTTCCAGTCCAGCTCCGCCATCGAGCAGTCCCAGTCCGCAGGAGAGCCCCAAGAACTGCAGCTACATTTACCGTGATTGATTGATATGTAACACCAAATCGATGCCACTCATCCAGGCGTTGCCCACGCCCACGCCCACGCCCACGCCAACGCCCACACAACCCATGCACCATCAGCAACAGCAACAACATCAGCAGCAGCAGCAGCAACAACAACACCATCAAGTACCGGCCAACAGCAAACAGTTAGCCAAGTCTATGCCCGTCACGCCCATACAGCCGCAATCGCCCACAGATCCAACGGCCGCCCATTTCATGCTGATGCCACGTTCGCCCTCATACGAGCTGTACGAGCCGCGACCCGCACTCTTTCGGCATGCCCACTCGGATGCCACATTCCATATGCAACCCTATGATGACGATGACGACGACGAGGACGAGGACGAGGATGACTTGGATGATGGCGATGTGGACACCTCTTCGCTGGCCATGATTACACCGCCGCCGCCCTACGACACGCCTCAGCTAGCGATAGCTGCCGCCGCTGCACCACCATTGCCACCGCCGCGCCGATTTCGTTTTGGGAATCGCGAGCTGTTCAGCATGAGCCCGGGCACGCCCAAATCCAATGCCATCACGCCCACAAAGCTGAGCGCCGCTGCGGCCGCCATGTTTGCGACGCCGCAGATGGCGCAGCTGAACCGCAAATGGGCGCATCTGCAGCGCAAGCGTCGGCGGCGCAACAGCAGCAACGGCGACTCCAAGGAATTGGATAAGCTTGTTCTGCAGTCTGTCGACTGGGATGAGAATGAGATGTATTAGCGGCAAAGGCGTCTATCGATTCCAACTCCTTACTCCTAACTGTACTTGTAGCAATCTTAACATATATAAATACATATATAAATATATGTATACAAACTTGCATATATAGCTCACAAATCGTATCGATAGTATGTGAAATTTGTACTTTCTGTAAATTATATTAGCCTGCGATACACACACACACACACACACACATCTATATACATAGACAAAAGCTAACACACACTCACACATTTTATAGCCATAGAAAGTTTGGAGTTTATACATATATAATTTTTGGCAATTTTAGATGCGACTTTACATTAAGATTACCAAGTGCAAAAGCATTCTTATAATAGTGCAACAAATAATAGTGCAGCCAATCGATTCGATGCGTGTGGGCAATTATAGATACATAGTAGATGAGGGTTGTCTTTGGAGTATATAGTTACCGATTTGCATATGAATATCCAACTGATGTATATTGATATGGAATTCTTTTGTAATTAATTTATATAATGCTTAATAAGTTTTAAAATAATGCTAGATATATTTTTATTATATATTTTTTTAATTTAGCAAATTTTTATTTTTGTTTTAAACCTGAAATGACGTAAAAATTCAAGCTATTTATTTTACGAATTATATATAAAAACAAATATTTTTATATAATTTATTATGCTATAAATGCGTTTAAAATTACCCAAAATATAACTGCAAAAGTTGATTTTTAATTTAAAATTTATTTCCTTTTAAATAAATTACTTAAAGCAACTTCAGGGATGATCCTCGGGGCAAATGACATGAAATTGCTTACTAGATAACCGGGCATGGCTTAGTAATACATAATATATATATATATATATATATATATATATTTGCATACGTATATAGTGCAGTTACAGTTGAGACAGTTTTTGTTTTGATTTTTGCTAATAAGACATATGTATGTATGTATGTAGGTGCATACTTATAGTATATGGGATATTCGCGCATTCACCCAAATAAACTTAGTCGCAATAAAGTGAATAGTTTGCATTTTTGAAATTATTAAAGATTTATGATACACATATATATCTACACAAGCAGCAGCAACAACAATGAGAATTATACACAATATTTATAAATAGTTATATATACATATATACATAAATATATATATATATAGATATATATATATATATGCATACATATAACAAGAGCTGCTAATTATACGACTATGGATAAGTGTGAGTAGGCATTAACAGGAAAATTTGTTGTCAAGCAAAACTCAAGAACTACGAAGAAAAATTAAAATTATTGTTAATTAATACACACACAAACACAGACCCACTCACACACCCATACAGAGATATGCAGAATACTCGTAAATTAGTGAACTTGTAAATTTTTGAATGATATAAAAGTTAGGGATTTCCAATGCAATTTGTACATAATAATGAAATACAAGAAAAATTGTGTATTCAACAAAACAAAAATCACCCATATTCAAAACTTACAAAAATATTATACAGTACATACAATTTTTTGCATTTAAAACAAGAACAAACGAACAGAAAAAAATAGTAAAAATATACAAAAAACAAAAGTAAAAAAAAATAATTAAAAAAAAAACGAAACGCTTATTACCGATTTATGAATAAGTAAAATACCAAATTAGTAAAAAAAAAACAGAAAAAGTAACAGTGAAAAGAAACACAAATTAGTTTTACATATATAAGATATACTCGTAATACACACACACACACACACTAAGTACATACTTACATACATACAAATATTTAATCAAAATTGTTGCTCCTGTTTTTGCTTTGTCACGTTTGTTTACATTGACTCTTGATAACGATTACAATCTATGTACATAGAAACTGAATTGTGCATTTCTTATTCAATCAAGATATGCATAAGCTTTAAAGGAACTGCCAACAGCTTACATTTCACGACATGCAACAGAACGTTGCTTATAACTTTATTCAAAAACCTATATACATACATATATATATATATAGTTATATATATATATATATATATAGATATATATATAAGGCTAACAGTAGTTGACTTTCTAAACACACGATACCTACTATTAAATAGCAAACCGAAATACCTAGGCAGCAACCAACTTTGTTTGTCCTATGAATTCTCAGATACTCGACTTACGTATTCTCGGTCAATTTGATTTGCAGCCTTATGCTTTTCGCTCTCTCTCAATTGCATGCAAGTATAGTACAACAATGCTTATAAGCAATTGAACTAACCATAAAGGAACTTGTATAAAGTGTATAGCATTATACGCAATACGATTAGTGAAATGTATAACTGTACATATGTGCGATATATGTGCCATAAATAGGGAAGGAAAAGGAATGCGAATTGTAGCGAAAAATGAAACCGCATTTCGCTAACGAATACCCGAAACAAACATTATTCTATTCCAGTTTTATACACCTGCTTTTGAACTGATTTTTTTATTTTTTTTAGAAATTAAACCGTTTTTGACTATATACTATACACAAAATTTGTTATTTATAACGAATATTTCAGAGAATGAACTCTTCAATCTATCTATTTTTCTTTCTGATTTGCATTTCTGTTATAATACAGTTTATAATAAAGTGATCGATCAAAAGATATTGAAAAGCATAACGTAACATTAGCTATAGAGACTTTACAACTATACTAGAATATAAAATCGAAATTTTTGCAAACATTCAAGAGTAGGTCGTTGGCTGAATTGCTAAGTGAAACACGTTTCTCTTTCATAGTGTGTAAGCCAATCAAATGAAAAAAGATATTTTGTATAAAGCTTAAAGAAAAAGAAAAAACAAACAAACAATTGAAGACAAAGAAAAACAAAAACAAACAAAAACAAAAACAAAAACAAACTTTAAAGTAAATATTAACATAGCGTTCTGTATTGCATATATGACGAACGAAAATAAAGCGTAGTAATATCTAAATCAAAGCAAATGTATAAAGAATGGGAAAACAAAACCAGATTAAATATATACTATATACAAATTAACTTTAGAGTAAACCGTATAAAAAGTATGTAATTCTAAAAGAAAATAAAACATTTATTTATTTGGCGCAATTTACACATTTCTAGAGCCAAAGACACATTTTTAAGTTAAATATAAATATACAAATATATTAATATTATTTGAGTGCATTTATAATTTGAATAAGCTTCATTATTTATGTAAATACAACAATTTATTATTTTAAATTTTATATTTGGTTACAATAAAAAAATTATACAAAAATTTATAAAATTAAATATTTTCTGATTTTTTAAAAAATATTTTCGTTTTCAGTTTATTTGAAATCAAGTGTCGACTACATCAAAAGCAATACAAAACAAGTAACATACTAAATAAGTAAAACATTATAAATTTAATGACAACAGACACAAACAACAACAACAGAAATGATTTGATATAATAGCAGATCATAGAATTGAAGGAAACGTAGAATACATAATATGAAAATAGAGAACTCAACTAAAAAATAACTAGAACTACATTTATATAGCATTGCATTACGAGTAAATACTACATACATGTATATATAGATATATATATATATATATATATATACATCCATATATATATACTGAAAAATTATATCAGATCATTAACTTTTATACACTTTACATTTACATACCACTTACAAATAGTTATGTACTTGCTTATAGAGTATGACGAGTATTGTAATTCAAATTCAAGCTACAATTAAAAAAGGTTTTACAGAGTATGCCTGCAGAACAGCGAGAATAGTCAGATGAGAAGCAGTAAATATTATTGATTATACACAGACACACATAGATGATGCATATAAATTACCTATAAGTACATACCAACATAAATTTAAAATTACAAAAATACTTTAGAAGACAAATTGTCTCCAAATGCTTTTAAAACCAAACAAAAACAAAAAAGAAAAAGAATGAAAAACAAATATTTTACTAGTGACACGAATTAATTTGTGAAATCTTTCAGCAAATGCAAAACTTGTGAGACAAATGCCATGAAGTACTAATCGTATAACAGATCGTATAACAGTTATTAGATAAACATGCAACATGCAACATGCAACATGGATAGCAAAACGTAACTCAAGCAACTTTTTAGGTATGCAGCAAATGATATATGATACTTAATAACAATGATAATGATAATGATAATGATAATGATTATGATAATGAGGCATACTTTAATGTTAAGCAAAGATTTTTAACTTTCTCCAGTTAAGATACAAATTGATATTTGCTATGTTTGTTATGTATGAAACGACAGCAACAACAAATTCTACATTTAACAACTTAGCGAGACGAAAACAAACAAAAATTAACATTATTATTAACAAACCACAAAAGATAAACACTCAAGTTTTCATTTAACATTAAAAACGATATATATTCAAGTGCTTCTTACATAAAATAACATATAAATACATATATATATATATATATAAATATATGTATATGCATATACATATAACAGTATAGTATATTATTAACAGGCATTAAATTATAAACAAAACAAAACAAAAAGAAGAAAACATTAAGAAATCAAGAAAGAATTAACAACTAATTAGATTTAAGCATTACATTTACCATATATTATTTATGAGCATGAAAGCGAACTAATGTAGATTCAAATGCCTAAATCGTTTTAAAATTAGTCTATGCCGAGCTGGTTCCGGTTCGAGTTCCGTTTCCGTTTCCGGTTCCGCTGCCGGTTCGGTGTTCGGTTCGCGTGTCTTGCATTTAGCTGCGACACGAAGCGTTTGGTTTTTTAATTTGTAAGTAGCCCGCTATTAACTTGCAGCGTAATCGATGCATTTTACTTAAACACTTGCGAGAAATCAATTTATATAATTATGTTAAGATTTTATAACGCAACAAATCTAAACTATATATATATAAACACATACACACTTGCATATATACACACACACATATATATATACATATATGAGACTCTGTAAATAATTGACAAACAATACATTGAAAATGATCAAATAAATAACCTTTCATTCGAAGAAAAAAAAACACAACACAAAATCGATTTTCTCTATAAACATAAATATATATGTATATATATTTATATATATATACATGTATATATATATATTTTGGCCAAAACACACACATACACACACACACACACACACTGCAGAAATAATTAAAAGTATGTTATGCATTCTTTGGCGTTTACAAATATGTAAAATACATTTCAATTTGAAATTGAATTTGAATTTAAATTGAAATTGTTGAAAATGTAGCGCAAAACAAAAAAAAGGAAAATATTTAATGAAAAAAAGATAAGCGAATGCGTAAGCCATAATAACAATATGAGTATATATAGCATATACCTAGAACAACAACAAAAATACATATTTAATCAAATAAGTTACGAAACGTAGTTTGACAGAACTCACAGAACGGTACTTCCAAGCAACTATAGAGCTACACAAACACACACTTACTTTCTCGATACCCTCTGCCACATACCTAACATACATATAGAACGCATAGTAGGTATGTCAACAAAGATATTTTGATTTTTCTATATTTTGTTGAGTTTCGAAAAAATCTTGAACGTTTTTTCTTTACTTTCTGAAATTTTTAAGCCCGCCAGAAATATTGAGCACTTTACTTAGTTCAACCAAACGCTTCAGAAGACATAAGCATACAAAGATTACTTTTCAAAACAATTTCTTATAAATAATACATAAAATATATAAAAAATAAACAAACAAAAAAAAACAAATGTTAGTAAAAGACTGAGCTACAAATAAAAACAAAAAAATTAATCAATAATAAAGGAAAACATTTATTAACACGAGGTAAATTTGAGAAAAGCAAACGGTTAAAAAATAACATTTTCCAGTTTTTCTTCTTTTTTTTTAACTTAACATTTAATTTAAAAGTACATACATATATATATGTATGTACATCATCTCTATCGTAAGAAGCTAATGTAATTATTTGTTAAAATGCAATTATTTGTTAAGAAGTTCCTAAACGAATTGCATTTAAGTGAAATGAATATTTATCAACTTTTATAGATCTATCGAATTACAAAGCAATGGAACTTCTGCATTTCTTTATTGACAATTGATTTGAACATTTATGTATACTTATTATATGTATGTAAATGTATATCGAATTACGCACAAGTTTCGTCAGAAAAGAAAACGCATTTAAGGCTTACAGATCATTGACGACGATCAGAACATGAAAACTTTGTACCCCAATATACGTAATGCAGTCAAGTTTACAAATCTCTTACAAATCTTTCTTTGTTCATTCTTATTATTATTGTTCTTATTATATTACTTTCGAACTACCGTCTGCGCGCACATAGGGCATATACAAGATCTATATAAAGCAAATACCTAAATACCAAACATATATATATGTATGTATATATATATACATATATATATACATATAGACGAACAGATATATACATACATACTACATACAATTGCTTTTAGCTTTCCTAGTCCTCTGATTTAAATAAAAACCAAACATATTCGTACGTATGTGCGATTACCTACATTAATACATCCATACATAGTTGTCGAAGAGAGCGATTCTTCAAGCTTAATCGCAAAACCCAATGCAATCTGACCCAGAAAGTAACAAATGTCAAATAAAATAAATAAAAACGATTTGATTGAATAATCAAATCAGCATTCAAATGAAACAGAAAATAAAAAATTGAGAATGAGAAAGGGAATCAGAATGAAAATTTGACTAGGCAGAGACACGATTAAGCAAATGATTGAGACATTTACAATTAACAGCATCTAAATATAAAGCAAAAATAAATAATATATAAAAAAGAAGAAAACAGCGAGAACAGCGCATTCAAGTGTTAAATTCAAAAGCGAAACACAAAACAAATTTAACACAATATTATTAACAAATTATTATATTGTACTATTATAACTGAAATATTTAGATGAAATGACGATTCTTAATTATAACATATTATTATAGAAACATACTGAAACAACAACAACAAAAAATGAAAAATGAAAAATGAACCGAAAACGATTATTAAATGAAAATATAGAGAATATTATATTATGAAACAAATTAAGATTTCAAATTACTTTTATGAAATTCAGTTCTGGAGCAAAACTCAGAACATATAAGAAACATGCACGTAAGTATAGAAACCAACTGAAGAATATCAACCTGAATATATACATATATATATTAGAAAGTTTATGTTTAGATTTATATGAAATTTATTTTTAATTTTAGTTGTAAGCAAAAAATGGGCATCTTTTTATTATTCAACGGCAAAGTTACCTTTTCTTTTGGTTTATGTTTTGTGTAGTGCAGCACTACTATTTTCATGAACAAAACTCAACTGATGTAAATTTTCTAGGACAGCCAAGCTATCAGAAATCTGCCTTGAAGCTAACTCCGTAAACAGCAATGAACCTTGGAATTTGATTTATAGCTTAGTTTGAGGTTTGATTCAAAATCTTTTGAATATGTTTTGAAATCGCTTCAAATTACGATTAATTCTGGCATCGGGCATTTGCAGCCCTTTCAATTACCCATTGGGTTGAAATGAATTAAATACAAATTTCAGAATAAATTGTACAACATGAGTACCAGAAATAGGCAATCGTTTAGTATAGCAGCGATAACCCCGCATCAACTGTAGACTCTGTGTTATTGGCTCTGCCAGATAGGCCACAGCGAAAAGGCGAATCTGGCGCAGTGCAGCAACAACGACAACAACAAATAAACTGTCATGAAGACGAGATTAAGGCTGGCGACATCGAGAACGAGAACTAGAACTACTTAGAACTATGCCTCTAGTTGTATCTCCCCATTGGCAAGTTGCATTTGTGTGTGTGTGTGTGTTTGTGTGTTTGTGTGTATTGATGAGTCGAGTAACTTGCGATTAGGTTTGAACTTTTGATTTCCGACTGTCTGCCATTAATCCGAAATCAGTATCAATTTAGCCACCAGGGAGTTCATAACATGGAGCTGCCTACTGGGACGAGTCGGCTGCTCTGGCAGCTGCTGCTGCTGCTGGTGTTAGGTGCATGCCACGCCCAGTTTGATGAGGTACATGAGGATAGCGAAAGGGAAGCTTGGCTGCATGGTGTGTTCACGCCGCAGCCGTTGAGGGCGGCTCCTTGGCAGTTAAATGCTGAGACCACACCGCCACCGCCGCCAAGTGGCGGTGTGCATGTGCCTGGCGTGGGTCAGGTGTTTGGTCTACGCGGCTATCAGTTCATTAGAAACCGACCCATCGATGCGTTTTTGGGCGTACGCTACGCTCAGGTGAACAGTGGTCTGGGTCGCTTCCAGCCAGCCAGTGCGGCGCCCTATCAGCCAATCATCAATGCAAACCAAGCGAGTCCCAACTGCGCCCAGTTTCCGGAAGAACAGCGTCTGCTGGCGGCAGAAGCGCGCGGAGAAAACGTTGATGATTGCCTTACTCTGGATATCTATGCGCCAGCCGGAGCCCAAGAGCTACCCGTCCTGGTCTTTGTGCACGGCGAGATGTTGTTCGATGGCGGCGCCGAGGAGGCGCAGCCTGACTATCTGCTGGAACACGATGTGATCCTGGTCTCCATCAACTATCGATTGGCGCCGTTCGGCTTTCTGGCCGCCCTCACCGATGAGCTGCCCGGAAATGTGGCTTTGTCGGATCTGCAGCAGGCACTCGAATGGGTGCAGCGCAACATTCGTTACTTTGGCGGAGCCAGCAACCAAATAACGCTTATTGGACAGGCAGGCGGTGCCACCCTGGCCCATGCGCTCAGCCTGAGCCCCAAAACGCAGCACTTGTTCCAGCAGCTCATTCTGCAGTCGGGCACTGCCTTGAACCCCTATCTGATCGACGAAAGGCCACTGGACACACTGGCCACCTTTGCTCAGCTCGCTCGCTGTCCCACTGCTGGCCGCAATCTCAGCCCGCTCTACGAATGCCTCAGCCGCCTGCGCACATCCCAATTGGTTAACATCTTTTGGCAATTGCTGGAACAGAATGAGCAGCGCGGCCTCAGCGCCCTGGGCGGCTTCAAGCTGGTCGTAGGCGATGCCCTTGGCTACCTGCCGCAGCATCCTGCGGCTCTTATCGCCAGCAACAGCGCCAAAAATACGTTAAAGCCCACAGTTATTGGTGCCGCCAAGGATGCCAGCGCCTTTATTGTCTCCCGTAAGTGTTTCAGATGATACAACAGACTTTCACAGCTTAAACTTAAACTGTGCAATATTTCGTTTTTGCCTTCAACAGGTTTCTATGATCAAATAAAGGACTTGCGGTCGCAAAATATCAGCGATTACATCAATGTGGTGCTGCGGCACACAGCCCCGCCTCAGCAACATAAGATATGGCATGATTTGGCTATTCGTGAGATTTTTACGCCGGAACAGTTGCGCGATGCCAGTGATCCGAGCGTCCCACAGAGCTTGCTGGAGCTTAGCAATCTCATATTGTATCGGGCACCCGTTGTCTACTCGATTCGTTCGTCGTATAAGAAGAATCCCACATATCTATACACCTTTGACTATCGCGGCGAGCATCATCGCTTTGCGCACTTTGGCAATCCGTTGCCATTCGGAGTGGATGCATCGCTCAGTGACGACAGTGTCTATCTGTTTCCCTATCCAAGAAACGCCAGCAAGTTGAATCCTGAGGATAAGTCGCTTGCCCGCGCCCTAGTTGCCATGTGGGTTAGCTTTGCCCAGACTGGCATCCCGAATATCAACTCAAACGTATGGCCCAAGGCCTCTTCGGAGTATGGTCCATTTTTGCGTTTTACCAATTCGCGGCAAAGCATTTTGGAGTTAGATCACCACTTTGGCGAGAGCATCAATGTGCCTAATATATATTCTCAGTACTTCAATACCACCAGCACCACAACCACCACCACAACCACAACAACAACAAGACGTCCGTACTATCCCGAACAGCCTTATAGGCCACCACAGCAGCCGGAGTTCAGACAACCCGCATTTAACGATTACTACGCAAGGGATCAGGAGGTGCGCAGGCAACAGCTGCTGCGGGAGCAGCAGGAACGCGATCTGAAACAACGCGAGCAACAGGAGCGGGAACAGCAACAGCAGGAGGAACTTTTGCGTGAAGAAGAGGAACGTCAACGAGAAGAGCAGCAACGGCAAGCACAACTGCAACGAGAGCAACAGCAACGCGAACAATTTGAGCGAGAGCAGCGACAACGTGAGCAGCAAGAGCGAGAGAACGAGGCCAGGCAACATGTGGACCAAGATGAGCAGTATGAACGAGAGCTGCAACAGCGTGAATACGAAGCAAGGCAGCAGCAAGAGCGTGATCAGGAACGCGAACAACAAGAGCGCGAGCAGACAGACCGAGAGCAACAACCACATTTGATACCCCTGGACTCCGAGGAGCAACGACTGCAGCAGGAGCGCGAGGAACAGCAACGAGCACAGGAAGAACGCGATCAAGAGTCCCGAGAGCAACATGAACGCGAGCAGCAGCAACGTGAACAGCTGGAGCGAGAACAGCAAGCGCGAGCTGAACAGACATACCCTGCGGAAGAGGAAACTCCGCCAGACCCAAGTGCCTATCCTAGCTACGAAGACTATGTCAAAGCCTACCAGAGCTGGGTAGAAGAGCTCAACAGTCGCTATAACCCAGAGAACTTTGCAAGTGCTGAAGAGGAAGCATCGCCTGTTGATGCCCCAGCTTACGATCCCTATGCCCAACCAGACAGGATCCATTTGTATTCCGGCAACGATCCACAACGCATTAAGTTTATGCGCAGACATCAGCGTTTTATCTAAAAATATAATTCAAAAGTAATCACTGCCTTTTTCAATTTCATTTTGATTTGTTAGCTTTTATCAAGAGATATTCGCAAATATGTAAAGTAAATTTGTATTCAATAAATAAATATTATTGCTGTTTCTTAATTGTTGTACTTGGAATGTAGAATAGAGAGTAATGATTAGATATGAATGATAGAGGTATAAAAAGTCGGAGTGTGAGTGAGTTCACAATACTCAGATCTAGCAATGCAATGTTTATCATAGAAATAGGAATAAGAAATCTTGACTTCAGTTGGCTGGCTAATAGCCACTGTTTAAGTGTTTGAGCTACTATCCAGAGTAAATACTCATACACCTATTGCTGCTAGGTGTAGCCGAGTACATATCTATGTTGAAGATGAACTACCATGGTGACTATGTCACTAGCTTAGATACTCCAAAAGGCGTACTAGACCTTCCAGCTTAAAATGAAAGACATACACATGAATGGCAGGCTTTTTGAGAGGGCTAAGACAGGCTTTATATTCGTGCGTTGCCTGCTGGCCATTATGTGAAGTTACGCAAAGTGCAGCTATTGAAATCATTGAATATAAAGGATGTTTTTTTTAGAGGTATAGAACTTGTTTTAAAAAAAAGGCACAGAAGAATCAATGAAATTACCACAATTTTAGCTTTATTTACTTACAAATTCAATGGCATTTAGTGCTTAAATACAATTTTGGGCATGTGACCAGCGCGGCTGCGTCTTAAATAGGCCACCCGTTCAGTAAAATTTTTTGCTACTTTTTCGAGCATGGCTGAAGAGATTCAACGATTGCTGGTTTATCCACGTAGACCAATTACTTGACATATCCCCACAGAAAATAATCTAATGTAGTCAAATCACATGATACTAGGACTATACTATATACTACATATATTATATACTATACTATATAGGACAGGCCAAAGTCTCCGGATCTCTATGTATTTCGCGCTCAACTTTGCATAAAATATATTTTTGAAAGCTCCTCTACTATGTGATTCTCATAAATTTAAGTAGGGTCGAATTGTTTTTTGCCTTGAAAGAATATTTTTAACAAATTTAACAATTTAATATGTTGTGGTTGTGCTAAAGAATGTTTTATTTAAATGTTTTATTTTAAAGCACATGAATTTAATGTATCAAATTAATATTTATATAATTTACTTTGGCTTAAAAAAATATTAATTTGATACATTAAATTCATGTGCTTTAAATCTTTATTTTTGATATGGTAAAATTTATAATGTTATTGATAAAATGTTGTTTAAAACTCTTACATTCAAATTTAAATTTTGATGCCATATTTAAAGAAGTTAAATTGAAATGTTGAAGTTGAAGAAGTCTCCCTCGACTAGGACCATATATATTGTATATCATTTCATTTATGATACGAATTTTTCTTTTTTTTTCATAATATTATTTTTTAATATTATTACAATTACTTCTTATTATTATTATAATTATTATTATTATAATTAATTAATATACTTTTTTGCTGTATCAATTATTATTATTATAATTAATTAATATATTATTTTGCTCTATTAATTATTATTATTCAATTCTATTTATAATCTTTGATTTTTCTACCAATCATATTTTTTGCATTTATCTTCAAACTTCTTTTTAAAAATTGTATATATTTTCTATATTTTCTTTCACTTGATTTTGCTAATATTCTTTAAGCCTTTGCTCCTGCATAAACAGTCGTGACGTAATCATAGTCTTAGCTGGTTTCTGCTTATTAAGTTATAAGCTTTGTTAATAATTAATTAATTTATGTTAAAATATTTTACATATGTTATAACAAAGTTTGTTAAGCTCAGCTCTCTGCTATATGGCTAAATATGCAAATATATATATTATATATATATATATATATGTATATTGTCGCAAAAGGTTATTGAACCCAAGTCTGAGCTGTTTAATGAGAGCGTCCAGGCCAGATCATTTCTATTTGCAAAGTTAAGCATAAAGCAAAGTAAATACTTTCACCCACCGCACAGAATGATTAATTTGAAGCCAAAAACCAGTAGCATTAAATTCATCGAATTCAAAAATTTGCAAATTAAAATATCTAAAACTTAAATAGGAATTATCTTTGGCCCGCAGCTCTGAAAGTATGATTGAACCTAATCAATCCGATGCGAGGCGCCAACTTTCATTATGCGAAGAACAAACAAACGGGCAATGCCTCAATGGTAATCCCCGACTCTGTTTGCTGTTTGCTGTTTGCTCTAGGCCAGCGAGTATTAATTGTGTGTTCACTGAAATTAGCTAGAGCCGCAGGGGCTCGCGAGCGATCCACCAAAATGCGGGGAAAAAGTTGAATCGATCTGCGGCTAAGCAAATTAGTTCAGTTTTTAATTAGAAGTGACCTCCGGAGAGAACTAAAAAGCTATTAGCAAATTGCTGTCAAATTTCCCTTTTACTTTTATTTGGGCTTTTATCAACGCCGCCTCAAGAAACCAGAGCAAATAAAACTAGTGTCCAGCAAATTAATTGGTAGCAAAATTGGTAAACTAATGGGACGGCTACAGCAGAACTACGTAGGTGAGCAAAAAAATTTGTTTTTTAATTTTATTTATTTTTTATCTTCGATCTTTCATTTTCTTTTTCGCATTCTGCTTCTTAATAGTATTCGCGCAGCGGGGTGAAACTTTTACTGTGGCCAGGCACAACGATCGAACTAAAATCTAATCGCCAACTGCTGTCGAAGATCAGTTGAGTTTCGTACTTATGCGAGCGCTGTCGCATCTTGGCCAGCTTCACAATACCCAAAATGCAATTTTCGCTTCTGTGCGCGCTGCTCGCACTCGGCGCAGTTTTCGAGGCAGAGGCACGAGTGCGCGGCCGGCTGTACGATGAGGAGAAGGATACCATTGTGGAGCTGCCCAAGCTGGGCGCCATTCAGGGCAAAATTGTGGAGACGGCGTGGACCAAGCGCGAAGTGTTGCAGTTCGTGGACGTCAGATATGCTGAGCCGCCAACGGGACAGCATCGCTTCAAGGTAGGCATTGGAGAGAACTGATAAACCTGTTAAGAAAGTCGTTTAGAATAGAATCTTCGTTCAATTAACTCTTAATTAAATCTGACTTTAAATTACCAATTTTTATCTAAATTCAGCAAATAAATGATTTATATAGAAATTTTTGTTGTAAATGTTTTAGGTAGACTCAGATACTCTAGACCTGTTAGAGTAATTTAGAATAGAATCTCCATGCAATGTGCCTTTAGTTAAATCTGACTTTAGTTTACTTAAGCCACTCACGAGGTTTATCCTCGTAAAATTCATTTAAATTAAATAAATAAATTAAATAAATATTTTATAATTTTGTAGCAAACAAATAATCCATATAGAAATTTATTGTCAATGTTTTAGGGTATCTTCCAGTCAGCTGATTTATACAAAGTTTCTCTAACGATCATAAATAATGCTAGACGTTCGGTACTATTTCGTTAGCTCTACCTTTTCGGTCGACGAACATTTCACCCGAAGCTTTAAGCCATTTAAAAGCAAAGATATTTCAAACGAAAACATTCACCCAGCTCATAAATATTTATTTTAGCCAAGACCTAATCAGAGCTAAGCTGCTGGTAAAACCTTAGCCTGTATAAGGCAAGAATCGTTTAGATACGAAATTTCGCTTGATTGGTAAACAATAAATTCCGTACACTAATTAAGCCAACGTTTATTGTTCGTGCAGTAAACCCATCAATCATCGCAATCTAATTGTTGTGCTTCTTTTAGCCGCCACGTCCCATCGAACCCTGGGAAGATGTTATGGATGCGACAGCTGAGAAAATTGGCTGTCCGTCTGTCGTTTCGATGGACGCGCTGCAAAAGCTGGACGATGTGCTGGATGTCGAGGACTGCCTGACAATGAGCATAACCACGCCGAACGTGACGGCCAACCTGCCTGTGCTGGTCTACATACACGGCGAGTACCTCTATGAGGGCAGCAACTCGGAGGCGCCACCCCACTATCTGCTGGAGAAGGATATAGTGCTGGTGACGCCACAGTATAGACTGGGACCGTTTGGCTTTCTGTCGACCAAAACCGATGAGATACCCGGCAATGCCGGCGTTCTCGACATCTTCTTGGCCCTGCAATTCGTCAAGCACTTTATTAAGCATTTTGGCGGTGATGCGAGCCGCATCACGGTGGCTGGACAGGTGGGTGGTGCGGCCATAGCGCACCTGCTCACCCTCTCGCCGATGGTGCAGCGTGGTTTGTTCAGTCAAGTGATTTATCATTCCGGCTCGGCCATCATGCCCATTTTCCTGGAGGACAATCCCCGCAAGCATGCCCAGGAGATTGCCCAGAAGGCCGACTGCCAGATGGTAACTGTGCGAGATCTCAACAAATGTCTAATGGAGCTGAGTGCCTTGGAGTTGTTGAATGCATTCATGGATCATGCGGTAGCTGAAATCTCTCTTTCTTCATTCATACATATTAATTCTGTTCTACATATTAATTTAATGGTAGCTCGAGAAATCAGATCTGGGCATTGGACACACGGGCGGCATACAGTTCACAATTGGCGGTCCCAGCGGGGTACTGCCCAAGCATCCATATGATCTCATGCTGGAGTCCAACTTCTCGTACCCCGCCATGGGCGGCTGTCCCAAGAATGCGGGCACTCGAGTGCTAAATGAAATAGTGGAGAACGACTTTGAGGGCAAGATACCAGATGATGAATACAATACGTACAACTACATCGATCATGTTATACGCCAGGTGGTGGGCACCGATAAGACCATGCTGCTGACCAGCTTTGTCACTCACGACTTTTTCAATCGCCAGCTGCTTGAGAACGGAACTTTCGACACTCTGATTCCACGGCTAATTGATGTGAGTAAGAGTCTCTATAAGAATTAGCTCGGGTATTCTAAGTGGACGTCTCTTTCAGGTGGCGGGCACCTTAAATCATAAGCTGCCCGTGCTGCTGGCCATGAACATGAACAACAAACACAATCCGGAGAATACGTTTCTCTACTCCTTCGATTATGCGGGCGAGTTCAATCGATATCGCGACATGGACGAGGAGACGAACATGCAGAGCCCCTTCAAGGCTGGCGTCTCACTTACCGATGAGGCGCTCTATCTGTTCCCCTATCCGGATCATGTAAAGCGCTTGAGCCCTCCCGACATGACAATGGCCCATCGCATGGTCGAGCTATGGACAAACTTTGTAATTACTGGCAATCCTCTGGGCTCCTATCGGTCCGGTTACTGGCCGCCCATGACAACGCTCTATGGTCCCTATATGAAGCTCGACGAGACCTTGACCATTGGCGGCAACTACTTCAATGAGTTCTCGGCGACGTTGAAAGATGAGGATCAGGGCCACAGTCTCATTCGTGAGATTTACTATTTACGCAATCACGCACGCCGCAAGGTGCTCGGCCAGGTGCAGCGCCGGAAGCAAGGCACAAGCAAACTCAAAAAACTTGAGGTGCGTAAGAGTCTCGTCAAGCGTCCTAATCGAAACAAGATACGTTTCTAGGATCCGAACAGCTATACCAATTAGTTTACCAGTATTTCTAATAAGATTCGAAAACGTATTTAAATTATAATTTATTAAATTGAATTTAATTAAAATTGAAGAAGATGCGCTAGATTGAGCATAGGTCACTGATACTAAATGAGGTTTATATATTATCATATATATATTATACATATATACACATATTCAGTTCCATCTGTTCCGTCAGCTCCTAGTTGAACATTTTCGACTGAAGCATTCTTACTTCATTGTTACAAGTTTCAATGTAAAGCGAAATCTAATGAACAAATTTAAAAAAAAAAACTATTTTCCAGCAAATTTGAATTCATATTCGAAAATTGTGAATCTATTCATCAACTGATTCACAAATGAAATGAAAAACCTTATCGCAATTGGAGTCATTCATTAGAAACGATCCTTTATATAACTGAACGCAATACTCTTTGCCCGAATTATTGGGTTCATTCAAATTCCAGCTCAGAAATTTTGCTTTCAAGCCAGTTGATAGCGATCGGTAAACGCTCTTACTACTAAGGTTATTGATATCAGTCCAATAATAGTTTTTGACATTCAGGAATGGAATTAATGCATTCAGCTCTTGCTGATCATCTAGGGCGACCAGCTGGGCACCAAGTTCGGTGCATTTATGTGCCGCGGCAAACCAATTGAGTTTCTGTTGTTGCTCAATATAGTAAAACTTGGAGCCAATTTGCTGGAACGACTTGTGGAGAACTTTTTTGTATTTGGTCATTAAGTTATTTTGCTCCACCACTTTCTGCTTTATTTCCTCGATTGCGCTGCCATAACTGGCTGATTTTTCTGCTTGTGTGACAATCAGACCTTCAATCTTGTCCAGCCTGGACGTGTTCGCCAATTTGCTGGCATCACATACCATCAAATGTTTCTGCACGACGCCCAAGTGGTCCAGCATTGGCTGCAATACATGGAAACAATAGGCAACACATTGCGAGCTTGCAGAGGATGTTGCTGACTGAAGTATGGAAAATACCTTTAATATATACATATAATAATAATAATATATATATATATATATATATATGGTACATACCGCATTGTTCAAGGATCCCAATGCTATGCACATCAAAGTAACTATATAGTAAAATTCCATTGAAAAAGCCAACGCTAGAGAGCTGCTAACCAAGCTGAGCTTCGCAGATGAACTGATGACTGAATGATCTGAACTCTTTTTAAAGATTATATTGTTCTATGCAAAATAATCTTATACGAAATTATGTAATACAGTGAAGCTCAAGTAATGCGAGCTTGAATACCTACATATATAAAAAATTATATAGAATTTTAAAATTAAGCTAAACTTTAAGATTGATCAGTGAGTAGTGATTGATAAGTTTTATAGTAGGTTTCTGGAATTAGATTATATGATATAGAAATTTTAGCATACGTAAGGTAATCAATACTATATACATACATATGTATGTATGTACCAAATAGTTCTATACCTACTGTGGAAAAGAATCGCCTTATCAACAAAAGTGAATCCATATATTTTTTTTTTGAATAATCTGCAGATAATGAAGCATTTTAAAAATTAATTCTCGGAGCAATAAATCTTTTTTATTTATTATTTTTTTTATAAATTAACTTATTTTTGATTCATGTTATTTAATGTTGTATGCGTGCCGATTTTCTAGCTATGAAAACCAAGTTCTGGCCACGTGCCTCGGTGGCGCCGGTCTCATCGCTATTCTCCTCCTGCTCCTCCTGCTCATCCTCTTCCTCGTCTGCCTCGGCTTGGGCTGGTTCTTTTTGCTTATCGAGGGCATCGCGTAGCACTGCCTCCAGTTCGTAGTAATCCTCATTGACGAGATTGTAGCCCTGTTTCACCTCCTGCACCCCAATGCTATATTCGTCCAGGTAATTGTCCCCAAAGGTGACAGTACGCCCGATATGCATATATGGGCCAGTCTCGTCATTCATTACTGGCCAGGCGGGCACACCCGCCGCCTTGGGCACACCATTGGCCGCAAATGAGGTCCACAGGGCAACCATGCGTTTGGCAATCTTGACATCGCTGTTGGCGTTTAGCATGTTGATGCGCGGCCAGGGAAACAGGTAGAGATTCTCGTCGGTCAGGCTGACGCCCATGTCGAAGGGCACATCGATAGCCTCATCCTCGCCGGTGGCATAGCGATTCAGCTCACCCTCATAGTCAAAGGTGTACAGATAAGTGCTGTTAGCCAACTTCTTGGCATTGGCCTGGAGCACTAGCAGCACAGGATTCTTCAGCGCTATCGTGCTACACAGCTAAGTAGGGCGAAGGCAAACATATGAGCTCCATTTGAGAATATTGAGCAGCAAGGCAACTTACATCAATCAGACCCGGTGTCAGGCGCTTGAAGCTGCCATTCCGAATGTCCTCTGGACTGAATATATACTCTTCGGCAAACTCCCGCCAAGAGCTTGTAGGATCGGCGCCATTGATCTGCTGAATGATTGTCTCAATGTACTTATCTCCGGTCATTTTGGCATCTGAAGTGCTCTCATTAAAGCTATCCACAAACAGATCTATAGAAGAGAACAATGTTCAGCATGTGAAGATAGGAGCACTCTGCACCAATGTAGGTTGTCTTTGTATACTTTGCCCTCAGCTAATCACTTACCCCTCATCAGGAAGGTGCCACCATACTTGACACTGCCACCCAAAGTGGGATAGGCTGTAAACTTCTCGGCGGCAAGCAGCCGACCCGGATGCTCTGGCAGAATGCCCGACGGTCCACCAATGACCAGCTGGACACCGCCGTATGCACCGGCGGCAACTGAAGGCTTCCTTTCGCCGTACACACTGAAGGCAGCCAGCAGCAGGGTGGCATTCATGCGATTGAAGCACTTGTGCAGTGAGTCCATCTTGGTTAGTTGCTTGCAGCCGGAAATGCGTGCGATTTCCTTGGTAGTCGTCAGGGGGGAGTCCATGATGAAGGCCGGGGAGAGCGCAGTGCCAGACATATAGATGACACGATGGAACAGGTTCTTTGGCACAGCCAGACTCAGTGTGAGCACATTAATGAGCGCCGCTCCGCCCACCTGGCCAAACAGCGTCACTCGCTCTGGATCGCCGCCAAAGGCCGAAATGTATTCATTGATCCATTTCAGTGCCAAGATGAGATCTGTCACAGCCACATTGCCAGGCATTTCGTCGCTCAGAGTGGACAGAAAACCGAATGGACCCAGACGATAGCACACAGACACCAGAACCACATCACTCTCCAGCATATAGCCAGGTGCAGCTTCCACAGTGTCGCCGTCATAGAAGAAGTCGCCATGCACATAGACCATGACTGGCGCCAGTTTACCCTCCAGCTAAGGAGAGCTTTATTATGTATGCTATTTAAATGGACTTAGTTAAGATAAACCCACCGATTTCGTACTGATTGTCAATCGCAGACAGTCAATGAGCATAACCACGCCGAACGTGACGGCCAACCTGCCTGTACTGGTCTACATACACGGCGAGTACCTCTATCAGGGCAGCAACTCGGAGGCGCCACCCCACTATCAACTGGAGAAGGATATAGTGCTGGTGACGCCACAGTATAGACTGGGACCGTTTGGCTTTCTGTCGACCAAAACCGATGAGATACCCGGCAATGCCGGCGTTCTCGACATCTTCTTGGCCCTGCAATTCGTCAAGCACTTTATTAAACATTTTGGCGGTGATGCGAGCCGCATCACGGTGGCTGGACAGGTGGGTGGTGCGGCCATAGCGCACCTGCTCACCCTCTCGCCGATGGTGCAGCGTGGTTTGTTCAGTCAAGTGATTTATCATTCCGGCTCGGCCATCATGCCCATTTTCCTGGAGGACAATCCCCGCAAGCATGCCCAGGAGATAGCCCAGAAGACCGACTGCCAGATGGTAACTGTGCGCGATCTCAACAAATGTCTAATGGAGCTGAGTGCCTTGGAGTTGTTGAATGCATTCATGGATCATGCGGTAGCTGAAATCTCTCTTTCTTCATTCATACATATTAATTCTGTTCTACATATTAATTTATTGGTAGCTCGAGAAATCTGATCTGGGCATTGGACACACGGGCGGCATACAGTTCACAATTGGCGGTCCCAGCGGGGTACTGGCCAAGCATCCATATGATCTCATGCTAGAGTCCAACTTCTCGTACCCCGCCATGGGCGGCTGTCCCAAGAATGCGGGCACTCGAGTGCTAAATGAAATAGTGGAGAACGACTTTGAGGGCAAGATACCAGATGATGAATACAATACGTACAACTACATCGATCATGTTATACGCCAGGTGGTGGGCACCGATAAGACCATGCTGCTGACCAGCTTTGTCACTCACGACTTTTTCAATCGCCAGCTGCTTGAGAACGGAACTTTCGACACTCTGATTCCACGGCTAATTGATGTGAGTAAGAGTCTCTATAAGAATTAGCTCGGGTATTCTAAGTGGACGTCTCTTTCAGGTGGCGGGCACCTTAAATCATAAGCTGCCCGTGCTGCTGGCCATGAACATGAACAACAAACACAATCCGGAGAATACGTTTCTCTACTCCTTCGATTATGCGGGCGAGTTCAATCGATATCGCGACATGGACGAGGAGACGAACATGCAGAGCCCCTTCAAGGCTGGCGTCTCACTTACCGATGAGGCGCTCTATCTGTTCCCCTATCCGGATCATGTAAAGCGCTTGAGCCCTCCCGACATGACAATGGCCCATCGCATGGTCGAGCTATGGACAAACTTTGTAATTACTGGCAATCCTCTGGGCTCCTATCGGTCCGGTTACTGGCCGCCCATGACAACGCTCTATGGTCCCTATATGAAGCTCGACGAGACCTTGACCATTGGCGGCAACTACTTCAATGAGTTCTCGGCGACGTTGAAAGATGAGGATCAGGGCCACAGTCTCATTCGTGAGATTTACTATTTACGCAATCGCGCACGCCGCAAGGTGCTCGGCCAGGTGCAGCGCCGGAAGCAAGGCACAAGCAAACTCAAAAAACTTGAGGTGCGTAAGAGTCTCGTCAAGCGTCCTAATCGAAACAAGATACGTTTCTAGGATCCGAACAGCTATACCAATTAGTTTACCAGTATTTCTAATAAGATTCGAAAACGTATTTAAATTATAATTTATTAAATTGAATTTAATTAAAATTGAAGAAGATGCGCTAGATTGAGCATAGGTCACTGATACTAAATGAGGTTTATATATTATCATATATATATTATACATATATACACATATTCAGTTCCATCTGTTCCGTCAGCTCCTAGTTGAACATTTTCGACTGAAGCATTCTTACTTCATTGTTACAAGTTTCAATGTAAAGCGAAATCTAATGAACAAATTTAAAAAAAAAAAACTATTTTCCAGCAAATTTGAATTCATATTCGAAAATTGTGAATCTATTCATCAACTGATTCACAAATGAAATGAAAATTGTTATAGCAATTGGAGTCATTCATTAGAAACGATGGTTTATATAAATGAACGCAATTCTCTTTGTCCGAAATATTATTGGGTTCTGTCGAATGCCAGCTCAGAAATTTTGCTTTCACGCCAGTTGATAGCGATCGGTAAACGCTCTTACTACTAAGGTTATTGATATCAGTCCAATAATAGTTTTTGACATTCAGGAATGGAATTAATGCATTCAGCTCTTGCTGATCATCTAGGGCGACCAGATGGGCACCAAGTTCGGTGCATTTATGTGCCGCGGCAAACCAATTGAGTTTCTGTTGTTGCTCAATATAGTAAAACTTGGAGCCAATTTGCTGGAACGACTTGTAGAGCATTTTTTTGTATTTGGTAATTAAGTTATTTTGCTCGACCACTTTCTGCTTTATTTCCTCGATTGCGCTGCCATAACTGGCTGATTTTTCTGCTTGTGTGACAATCAGACCTTCAATCTTGTCCAGCCTGGACGTGTTCGCCAATTTGCTGGCATCACATACCATCAAATGTTTCTGCACGACGCCCAAGTGGTCCAGCATTGGCTGCAATACATGGAAACAATAGGCAACACATTGCGAGCTTGCAGAGGATGTTGCTGACTGAAGTATGGAAAATACCTTTAATATATACATATAATAATAATAATATATATATATATATATATATATGGTACATACCGCATTGTTCAAGGATCCCAATGCTATGCACATCAAAGTAACTATATAGTAAAATTCCATTGAAAAAGCCAACGCTAGAGAGCTGCTAACCAAGCTGAGCTTCGCAGATGAACTGATGACTGAATGATCTGAACTCTTTTTAAAGATTATATTGTTCTATGCAAAATAATCTTATACGAAATTATGTAATACAGTGAAGCTCAAGTAATGCGAGCTTGAATACCTACATATATAAAAAATTATATAGAATTTTCAAATTAAGCTAAACTTTAAGATTGATCAGTGAGTAGTGATTGATAAGTTTTATAGTAGGTTTCTGGAATTAGATTATATGATATAGAAATTTTAGCATACGTAAGGTAATCAATACTATATACATACATATGTATGTGTGTATGTACATATGTATGTATGTACCAAATAGTTCTATACCTACTGTGGAAAAGAATCGCCTTATCAACAAAAGTGAATCCATATATTTTTTTTTTGAATAATCTGCAGATAATGAAGCATTTTAAAAATTAATTCTCGGAGAAATAAATCTTTTTTATTTATTATTTTTTTTATAAATTAACTTATTTTTGATTCATGTTATTTAATGTTGTATGCGTGCCGATTTTCTAGCTATGAAAACCAAGTTCTGGCCACGTGCCTCGGTGGCGCCGGTCTCATCGCTATTCTCCTCCTGCTCCTCCTGCTCATCCTCTTCCTCGTCTGCCTCGGCTTGGGCTGGTTCTTTTTGCTTATCGAGGGCATCGCGTAGCACTGCCTCCAGTTCGTAGTAATCCTCATTGACGAGATTGTAGCCCTGTTTCACCTCCTGCACCCCAATGCTATATTCGTCCAGGTAATTGTCCCCAAAGGTGACAGTACGCCCGATATGCATATATGGGCCAGTCTCGTCATTCATTACTGGCCAGGCGGGCACACCCGCCGCCTTGGGCACACCATTGGCCGCAAATGAGGTCCACAGGGCAACCATGCGTTTGGCAATCTTGACATCGCTGTTGGCGTTTAGCATGTTGATGCGCGGCCAGGGAAACAGGTAGAGATTCTCGTCGGTCAGGCTGACGCCCATGTCGAAGGGCACATCGATAGCCTCATCCTCGCCGGTGGCATAGCGATTCAGCTCACCCTCATAGTCAAAGGTGTACAGATAAGTGCTGTTAGCCAACTTCTTGGCATTGGCCTGGAGCACTAGCAGCACAGGATTCTTCAGCGCTATCGTGCTACACAGCTAAGTAGGGCGAAGGCAAACATATGAGCTCCATTTGAGAATATTGAGCAGCAAGGCAACTTACATCAATCAGACCCGGTGTCAGGCGCTTAAAGCTGCCATTCCGAATGTCCTCTGGACTGAATATATACTCTTCGGCAAACTCCCGCCAAGAGCTTGTAGGATCGGCGCCATTGATCTGCTGAATGATTGTCTCAATGTACTTATCTCCGGTCATTTTGGCATCTGAAGTGCTCTCATTAAAGCTATCCACAAACAGATCTATAGAGGAGAACAATATTCAGCATGTGAAGATAGGAGCACTCTGCACCAATGTAGGTTGTCTTTGTATACTTTGCCCTCAGCTAATCACTTACCCCTCATCAAGAAGGTGCCGCCATGCTTGACACTGCCACCCAAAGTGGGATAGGCTGTAAACTTCTCGGCGGCAAGCAGCCGACCCGGATGCTCTGGCAGAATGCCCGACGGCCCACCAATGACCAGCTGGACACCGCCGTATGCACCGGCGGAAACTGAAGGCTTCCTTTCGCCGTACACACTGAAGGCAGCCAGCAGCAGGGTGGCATTCATGCGATTGAAGCACTTGTGCAGTGAGTCCATCTTGGTTAGTTGCTTGCAGCCGGCAATGCGTGCGATTTCCTTGGTAGTCGTCAGGGGGGAGTCCGTGATGAAGGCCGGGGAGAGCGCAGTGCCAGACATATAGATGACACGATGGAACAGGTTCTTTGGCACAGCCGGACTCAATGTGAGCACATTAATAAGCGCCGCTCCGCCCACCTGGCCAAACAGCGTCACTCGCTCTGGATCGCCGCCAAAGGCCGAAATGTATTCATTGATCCATTTCAGTGCCAAGATGAGATCTGTCACAGCCGCATTGCCAGGCATTTCGTCGCTCAGAGTGGACAGAAAACCGAATGGACCCAGACGATAGCGCACAGACACCAGAACCACATCACTCTCCAGCATATAGCCAGGTGCAGCTTCCACAGTGTCGCCGTCATAGAAGAAGTCGCCATGTACATAGACCATGACTGGCGCCAGTTTACCCTCCAGCTAAGGACAGCTTTATTATGTATGCTATTTAAATGGACTAAGTTAAGATAAACCCACCGATTTCGTACTGATTGTCAATCGCAGACAGTCTTCCACATCAATACCGTTGTCCTCCAATTTGGCGAATTTCACCAAATCCTGTATAGAGGGGCAGCCGGCATGATGACGATGTGCCTGCAGAATGCCCTTCCACGACGACTTCAGTTCTGCCGGCTTTCAAGGCACATGAGGCAGAATATAATATACAGTTAGTAAATAGGCCTTAACAACTTTACATTATAAGCTATATAAAAAATATATGGCCAAGGCATAGCTAAAGCCTAAAAGCTCGAAAAACTCTTGAAACATTTCACACGAAAATGCGAAAAATATTTAAATATTTAATATTTAAATATTAAAAAATATATTGGAAAGTTTTTTTCCACAAATTTCCAACTATTTTTAAGGAATATTTTAAAATTTTCATTTAAGGATTTACTCAACTTTGTCAAGAAATTGTAATTATTATAATTATAATGATTATATTAAATATAATGATTATATTAATTACAATAATAATCAGAAATTTAAATTATTATAATTATAAAAATTATTTTAATAATAATAATATTAAATATGATAATTATTTTAATTATAATAATTATATTAAATATAATAATTATTATAATTTTAATTAAAATAATTATATTAAATATAATAATTATATTTATTACAATAATTATTATAATTATAATAATTATAATTATCTAATTTTAAGTTGATCAAAATGGACTTAAAAACTGTTTATTTTTTTCCCAAATTTTCAAATTTTGTTGAATAAAGCCAAATATACTTTGAATGTTCTAAAAAAAAGTTTTAATTTTAATGAAAAATCTCTCAGAAGGAGATCAAGATTTTAACATATTGACCTAAATTGAGTTAATCAAATGAGATTCAAATTCGCCCAACTTAAAATTAAAATAAAAATTGACCCAAATTTAAAAAAAATTTAATTTCAATTGCTTTTAAATCCTACCTTAAAACGCTCCGCTTTGCCGTATGGAATGTCTATGAACTGCATCACTTTCTGGCCAGTCCATTCCGTGAGCAAGGTGCGACCACGAATCTTGCCCAGGTCCGGCAGCGTTGTGGTAAACACCTTGGACATGGGCTTGTTTTGCTGTAGCTTGTTTGGCCTTTGATTTTGTGGCCTTTGCGCCAGTTGTGGCTTGGGGCGCCTGTTAGGATTTGCTGGCTTGGGCCGCTGTTGTTGTTGTTGTTGTTGTTGCTGCTGCTGTTTCTTATTCTTCTGAGCCGAGGCGCTGCCGATGGCAGCTAGCGCGAGGAGCGCCACCAATAGCAGCAAGACAATGCTGCGTAGATTTGCCATGATCTGACCCGTTGCCGTTACGCGTCCAAATGCAACTGTTGACCAGATTCGTTGGCAGCTCACAAAGAAGACTTTCGCGACGCCAACAACGTAATTAAGTATCTCTTAACCGGGCACCTGGCGATGGTTCTATTTCTAGATGAGTGCCCGAGCGAAATGGGGTCAAGTCGCAGTCAACGATTCGAGTTTCCTTTGACAGCTACAAAGATTCTTAAACTAATTCGATATTCGCAAATGCAGATTATGAATATTTATCAAGTTGATTGCCAAAGCAAAACTCGTTTGCCCCAAGGGCCGCACGCTAAGAGTCTCTTCTACGGATTATGCTCGATTTTGAAAGTAAAAAGCCCAGCGCAAACTAATTCTTGACCCATTTTAGACAAATATGGTAAACATATATGCAAATACAGAAAACTAAGCCTAAGTTAGATACGACTCCAATCAAAGTTTATATACGACGGAGCTGAGAGTTCCATGGAATTCGTTATTTATAAAGTACTTGAATAAACATTTGCAGGCTTCAAGTTTATCTACATATATATTTGTATTACATTCGTTAATACTTTATTAATAAGTTAAACAATAATGTTAAATAATAGTTAAATATTAAAATGCATTAGTCTAGATGTCTGTAGATGGCATTCACTAGCTTAAAAAACGCACAAAAAACAATTGCATTGAAATGCGCGAAAATTGTGTCTGCTTCTTGTCCAGAGCGAGAGCGAATTATTGGGCAAGCTGTAAAAGTGTATTGGAGAAACAATTTAAAAATATATTATTTTCTTTCTTTTGTTGTGGTGCCAATGCAGAAGAATGAACAAACCGGCAGAAGCAGCAGCAGATCAATATATGTTTGTATGAGGAACACCTGACAGTGGGGGATTTTGTGACTGTGTGTGTGTGTGTGTATGTGTGTGTGTGTGTGTGTGTGTGTGTGTGTGTGTGCGTTGGTGTATCGCCCACACACAATATACGTATATATTTATATGTAATATAAGCGCACAACCGATTTTGTGATGAGTGTTTCGTTGTCATAGAAACTGGTTTGAATTGTCACATTGCCATTTAAGACTTTAGCGGGCATCATTTGGGATTCGGGCGCTGCTTCAATGGTGCTCTGCCATGTGTTGGTGGTGTTCGCGCCCACGAAGCCCATCTCGAAGAACCACTCCTCCATGATGCGACCCTTGAAGAGCACCTTCTGGTCGAGTCGAAAGTTCTCCATGGACTCAATCGTGCTGAAGTTGATCTCGCGCGATACCGCGCGCATGTCCAGAATTTTGACGGGCACTCGTGCTTCGTGTTCCACGTCTGGTGCGGAAAAGTCTTTATTCTCCTGCCAGATGACTTTGCCGGTGTCCGCATCGCGCAGTATCATGTAGTTGATTTGAAAACCCTTTTGGATTTTGTCGCCTGCGCTGAGGTCATCGGATCCCATTTCGAAGCCACTATTTGTGTCACAACCAGGAGGGAGGTTTTTATTTTTGGTTAAATTCGCTTGCTACTGACCAGATTATATTTTTGGAAATAATCAATGTTTATTTTTAATGCTAATTATATGCGTAGCAATATGTTTAATTTGAAAAATACATATGTACGTGCAGCCGTCCTCGCAAGCAGCTGTCTCAGCTGCAATACAATCGATTATTTATTTGTGTCAGCAGGCGACTAGTGTTGTTAAACAGTTGTCAAGCTATCGATAACTGTCACGATATGAACTTCAAATAAAGTTCAATTCGTAAAACAATTGCGAGTATACTTTTAGTAAAAAGTTGTAGAATTATTTAATGTCCAACGTCCAAGCAGTAACAGACTAAAAGACCGTGTCAATCAAATGTTCTATTAGCTATCGCGTATTTGTAATTGTGTCAATTCATTAAACGACGCTTGTGTTTTCTTAGAACCAGCCAGCAGCTGTTAATTTCAAATTCAATCTAATAGCGGCTGCTCGCTGTAATCTCTAACCATACAGGTAACCATACCTAACCGCTGTTAGAGTTCTGTTAAAAAAATACTAGTGTCAAAAATAAATAACAAAAAAAAAGCGCTAAAATTGGTGTATTACGTGGACTGCTTGGCTTTCAATTTCATTTTCATTTTCATTGTTCAATTGCGCACAATCAAAGAATAGTAGCGCCTCGATAAGAGCCGGCATAATTGCTAGAATTCACTTGTCGCTCAAGCACATACGTAGAAAGTGATAAATTACCAAAAAAAAGTACAAAAAAAAAAAAAATGGTCGATGTTATCAAAAAAGGTGCACTGCTGCTCATGAATCAGAAGTGCTATGATAATTACTTTCTGGATTACAATTTCCTCGATGGTAAGTTATGGATGAACTACGCTGGCTCTATTACAGATAGTTAATACATTTATTTGCCTTTGCAGTGCCGTGCTTCAAGGCGCTACTGAGCAAGGGGCTCGGCATCGGCATCATCGCCGGCTCGGTGCTGGTGAAGGTGCCCCAAGTGCTGAAGATTCTAAACAGTAAATCGGGCGAGGGCATCAATTTGATGGGCGTCATGCTGGATTTGCTGGCCATCACATTCCACTTGTCGTACAACTTTATGAACGGCTATCCATTCAGCTCCTGGGGCGACAACACTTTCCTCGCCATCCAAACGGTGGCCATTGCCGCGCTCGTCCTCTTCTTTGGCGGACGCAAGCCACATGCGTTCATATTCGTTGTGGCCTATGCCATATTGCTGTATGTACTGAACTCGGGGCTAACGTCCATGAAGGTGCTGCTCACCATACAGAGCTGCAACATACCCATTCTGCTGGTGGGCAAACTCTCTCAGGCACTGACCAATTACAAAGCCGGCTCCACGGGTCAGTTGTCGGCGGCGACGGTCATCATGATGTTTGCCGGATCTGTGGCACGCATATTCACATCGATACAGGAGACAGGTGACAAGATGATTATCATCACCTTTGTCGCGTCGACCTTTGCCAATGGCGTCATATTCGCTCAGCTGCTTTACTACTGGAACAAACCTGTGAGTGGAGCTGCCAAGAAAGACGCTCCAAAGGTCAAGAAGTCCAAGACCAAGAAAGACGACTAAGTTCCAATTGCGTAGCATTCATATTTAACAATTTCTCGACATGATTGAACAAAGATCAAAACTAAATAAATTAATATTAGCAATTTTTAATTATTATTAATTATTATAATAATAATTCGAATTAAATTAATTAGAATCCCAGTTCATTATTATTTCTCGTTTTCGAAGTGCTTTCGCAGCAAATCCAGCGCTCTGAACCGATGCGAAATTGTATTTTTCTCCGATTTGGGCAGTTCCGCGTAGGTCTTATCGTAGCCCTTGGGCTGGAAGACTGGATCCCTGTGGGCAAAGAAAATTAACATAATTTTTGACAAATTTCACTTGCCATACGAACCAGCCAAAGTCGCGCGGACCACGTGGCTCCACAATGATGCCTTCGGTAATGCCCTGAAAGATTTGCGGCTCCGCCGCGCAGCTCTCACAATACGCAAATGTGCAAATTGCACGTGCGGATTTGTCCTCCCAGCCGCTGAGCATGCGATGCAGACCCTCGGGTCGCAGCTTCTCGAGAAACCACTTGATGTATGGGCCAGGCAGTCCCTCCAGCGCATTGAAGCACAGGCTGGTGTCCTCGATCAGCACTGGACCATCCACTTGACGAGCTGCCTCCTTACATTTCTTCACCGCAATCTCGTCAATCTCGCCCTGCAACTCCGGCAAGTCCACCTTCTTGGAGATGATCGTGCGAGGGAAATTGGGTCCCAGTATGGCGACCAGTTCCTCCAATTTCTTAGCATTGCCCGTCACAAAAGTAATTGGTTTCGACATGCTCCTCTATTGTTGTCGCCAATTTAAGCAATTTGTATGCAGCGGCCGGCACAGTCCAGCGATGAGACGATAGGTTGCGCCATCAGCTGATCGCAGAATGACAAAAAGACAGGGTCGTTATACATTTGAATTGGCCAATTGAACTAAATAAGTATTTATAATACAAATGAAATTCTAAAACGTTTCATCAAAGTTAATCTGTTTGCATGGCTTTTTCTTTTTTCCTAAACGAAAATGCAAAAACTATAGCTATTTATAAAGTTCTATTTGTGCAAAAACACATTCTTATTGGCTCCGATGTCACTTAATGTCAAGCTAATAAACTTTAAGTACAGTATAGACTCGCTTATCCGGAAACTTAGCTGAACGAAGATTTTCCTACATGAAGTTGACATTCAGTAAATGTAAGATCAAATTATATAATGGCCACTGAAGTTTTATGTTTCTATAATTCCGACAATATTTGCCATGTGTTACTAGGGAGAGTGCACTGTAATGCAATAAAAAAAATATGTTTATTTGCGCCATTACAGTTAATTAACAGTTTCCGTTGAATTGATAACGGATAAAACTTATTCAACTTTTAAAGTTTGAGAATTAAGTTAAAGTAAAATATTGTATATGAATTATATATTTAAAGACCTTATTCTTCACATTAGGGGCATCACATAAAGCTTTTTCTATTAAGTAAGCACGTAAGAGTAGTCTTTCAACTGCAATGCTCGACTTGGACATGCCCTGTAAAATTAAGAAAAAAACTAATACAAAATGTTGTTTACCTTTTATTATTTATTATTGCTTTTTTATTTTATAAAAATAATTTTATTATGTTTTTATATTATTTTTTATACTATAGGAATTTCAACACTTTTTTATTTTCTTAAATATTTTTTAAAAATGTGCTTATATTTATATTTTTATTAACATTTTTTTTTCGTATTTTAACAATTTCAAAAATATGTATTATTTTTGAAATATTTTGTATTTTTTTTTATTTTATTAGTTTTTAAAAAATTTGTTTCTTTTGTTTTAAATTTAATTATTTTTATCTTATTTATATTATAACAACTTTAATGTTTTTAGTATTTTTTAAATATTTTGTTATTATTATTTTTTTTTTATTATTATTTTTTATATCATTACAATTTCAGAATTTTGTAATTTTTTTAAAATATTTTTTATTAATTATTTTATTTTTTATTATTTCTGTTATTATAACTATGTCAACATTTTTATTATTTTTTAAATATTTTGTATTCTATTTATTTTATTTATTTATTTCTTTTTTACGTTATCACAATTTCAACCTTTTTCATTATTTTTAAAATATTTTGCATTCTTTATTTAATTTTTTTAAATATTTTTATATTATAGCAAATTTAAACATTTCCATATAAAATATATTTTTTAAATATTTTGTATTCTTTATATTATTTTAAAATATTTTTATATTATAACAAATTTCAACATTTCCATATAAAAATATTTCCATATAAAATATATTATTCAAATATTTTGTATTTTTTTAAATTTTATTTTTATATTATAACAAATTTCAACATTTCCATATAAAAAATAAGTAGTAAAAAACTAAAACTAAAATGCAAAAATTCACATTGAAATGAGTTAGCTTAAGGAGCTAGAGAAAAGCGCCCCAGCCAATGTACATGGCAGCGAGATTATCCACTTTAGTAGCCTCGTTAATCAAGAAGTTGACCTGTCCCTCGGTCGACAGGGGTATGCTGTTTGCCTGCTGCCGCTTGACCTGTGAAGAGCAATGATTCAAGTTGAGTAAGTGACCCAGTTAGGGATCTCGAGAGGCTACTCACATGTCCCTGCAAACGTTCCGCAATGCGCTGCACATCGTTCGTGACCTTAGGGTCGGTCACCTCGGCGGCGATTTTGTTTCGGCTGCTAGACGAGGCCGTGAGACGACTCTGGACACCCAAATCGTAGACGAACGGACGCAGCATGGACATGAGCGTTTTGGTCTCCTGCTTAAGGAGTCGCAGCGTTATCTCACAGCACTTGCGAAAGCTGCCCTCCACGCCAAGCGGGCCCATGGCCGTGATCATGTTGTGGGTGAGGCGGAAGGGAACCACCTCGGGATAGGCAAACGCCTCGCCCTGATTGAATAGGCAATTGAAGTCCACGTGCACCGCATCGCCATTGCGTTCGTCGAACAGAATATTTTCGCCATGGCGATCGCCCAGGCCCAGGATGTAGCCCACCATAGACATGACGGCGACGGTGCGTATATACGAGTTGCGGGCCTCATACCAGCTGTGGGGCGTGGTAAAACGCTGCAGGAGCCATTCCTGAAACACGGGCGGATGGGCCGGCAGCAGCTGCTTAAGGAATACGGCACGCTTGCGCTCTATGGGCTCCGTGTGTGGCAACGCCAACTGTTGCAGCTGCCGGCCGCTCATCACCTGACCACGCTGCATATATAATGCAATGCAAATGCCACGATACGAGTTGAGATTGGGCAGCCACTCGAGCAGGCCGCATTCCTCATTGAACGGCAGCACGGCATAGGTGCGTATGTGTAGGCGACGCTGGCGGGCAGAGGCATCCTGATGCAGATAGCGCTTCATCAGCCCATTGAACTCCATGAGACGCGCATCTTTGCGCAAGTCGTCCTTGGGCTTGACCATGATGTCATAGTCCTGGCCATCGCTGCAGCGTATGGTCAGCTTTTTGGGCCGCGCCGCCGAGCGGAGCACGAGCACCTTCTCCTGGAAGCCAGTTATATAGATATGCCTATAGGGAAACCAATTGCTCGTTGACAACTTGTGGGCGCCCGGACTGGGCGACGGCGTATTATCCTGAGCCGAGGATATATTAAATGTCGGCTGCATGTACTTCTCGAAGGGCAGCATGATATTGGAGAAGCCCGCCTGGCCGCACAGCTGCGGCAGTCGCTTGTCCAGATCACTCAGCTTATAGCTGCGATCCAGGGTCACCTCCTTGTTGGTTACGCACATCAAGCGATCTGTCAGCGTATTGAAATCGCTCAGTAGCCGTTGAAATTCGGCATTCTGCAGGCGTTCATCGCTGAGTATCGACTGGCAGCGCTTGACACGGTTCACAGCGGCGGACTTGAAGTGGGGCAACAGCATCCAGAGCGATTGCTGTGGATACTCCCGGATCAGCATGATAATCACAGTGCGCAGCACAGCGAACACCTCCGCCGAGGGATGACACAGGCGGCTCAGCATCTGCGAATACGCCGTATAGAACATGGCCGTGGACAGCGCCGAGCAGCAGTTGTTCAGCAAATCATTCATTTTGCGCACCAGCTCTGTGTGGGTCGTGGCTGCTGTGTCCAGCCAGAGGCTGATCAGGCGCGGCATGGACTGGTAGACATGGTCGCTGCCATAGCGCAAGGATTTCGCATAGTTAACCATAATTTGCAGCAGCAGCTCCTCGTCTTCGCGTGTGTGGGAAGATGACCCAGTGGCAGTGGCAGTGGCCGTGCCAGTGGCTCGCGCCTCACGCATCTTCTCTAGAAACTGGGCCAGCTGCACGAAGCAGCGCTCCGACTTGTGATGTACAGCAATGGCCTCCTGGAAGTACTTGAGTATGGCATCGGCGCACAGATTCATCGAGTCCGCATTGTAGGTGGCCTGCAGGTATTTGCCCTCAAAGTACAGCTGACGCTGCTCGCCGGTGAGCTGCTTGATGTTGCCCTCGCATTGCTGCCCAATCACGGACAGCTGCTCCTCGAGGAAGTTCATGGCCTGCACCTGATCACCCTTTTGCCAGAGCAGCTTGGCGCGCTCCAGGAAGAGTCGGCTAGGCTTGTACTCGGCCGCCTTCAGCAGATAGAGATGAGCGCGCTGCAGTTGGCCCGCATTGAGATTGATTTGGGCGCTGTTGAGCCAGAGCTGGGCCAGTTGTGTGCGCAGCTGTGCCTGGAGCGGCGCACGCGCGCCCAGGCGCCGCTTTAGCTCTGCAAGCAGATTGCGTCGAAAGCTGTAGATGGGCTCCAGCACGCGCAGCTGCGGCTGTAGCACCTGCAATCGCGATTGCCAATCGGCAAAGTAGTTGCGCATCAATTGCGTCTGCTGCTGCTCCGTCTCCTCCGCCAGCTGCCCCACCAGCTGCTGACTGCACTGCAGCTCGTGCAGCATGTGTAGCTTCAGTACATCGTCATAGGCATGCGCATACGAGTGCTGCTGCAGGGCTGAGCAGCTGCGCAGCTGATCCAGCACCGAGCAGCGCATATTGTCCAGCATCGAATCAAATTCCAACTTTGTGGTCGTCGGCTGCCTTAGGGCCAGGCATGCTTGGGCGCACTGGGCATGCCAGTTGGGCTTGCAGCGGCTGTGTTGTTGCTGCTGCAGCTGCATTTCCTCCAGTTCGTCGTAGCTGCCCAGGCGCCAGAGCAGCTCCGCTTTGCACTCGCTGAAATACTGATCCGTGTGCCGATCCGACAGCCGCTGCGAGAGGCCGTCGGCAATGAGCAGCGCCGTCTTGGGCGTGTCCATGCGCAAATAGGCATCGATGATGGCGCGTATGTGCTCCGTCTGGAGTGGCTCGGTGCTGGAGAGCAGTTGCTCATAGCATGTTATCATGTCCTGTTGGCGTTCCACCAAACGATTCACTAGAATCTCCTGGGTGACGCTCATGTCGCAGCTGCGCGTCTGCACCGCCCCCTCCACCGAGTCGGCGTCCATCAGCCGACCATAAAGCTCGACAAGAAACGTGAACTGCTCCAGCAAACGTGACGCCTTGTCGCCATCTATGTACGCCTCCAGATAGCGCAGCGCCCGCGCGTACTCGCCGCAGTTGTAGCTGGCGCGTGCCACACGCAGCTTGTCTATGCGTTGCACGAACTCATAGATGGCACCGTAGTTGGCGTCCACATGTTGGGGCGACTTGCCGGCCATGCTTAGGCCATGCTGGCGCTGCCATTCGCGCAGCCAGCGTTGCAGGAAGTCCAACAGCTCGGCACACAGCTTGCCGGCCAGACGGGACTGATCCTCAGCACTGGAGCCAGCCAGAGGACTCTCATTAGTCGCCTTAGTGGCGGCTCTATATTTCCGCGACTCGAAGAGCTTGTAGCCGCCAGTGTTGCGCGCTGTTCCAGTTGGCTCAAATGCGGTTTTAGCTGGTGCAGCTGCCTGCTTGGTCAGCTCCTCATTGGCCTGCAGCACCGTTTGGAACTCCTGCTCAATGCGGTTGCGCTGCTCCGGACTGCACTCCAGCAAGGCATGCAGCAGTATATAGGGATAGAATGTGCTCAGCATGTTGGAGTCGCGCCTAATGCAGGGCTTGTAGGAGCTGAGCAAATGGCGTGTGTCCGAGGACTGCACATAGTCCACGAGCCGCGATGCCCAGAGAAATGCCCACAGCTCATACGAATTGTGCGTGTAGTGGCTGCCAAAGAGCGGCTGCTGTGTCAGCGTGCTGGGGCGCTGCGAGCAGGTGTAGCAGGAGCTGAGCAATGGCTCCATAATCTCGCGCATGCGCACCGGCAGCGATTGCCAGAGCTGCAGCTTCTTTTGCTCCTTGGGCGCAATTCCGCAGACGGCGAGCGTTTCCTGTATGGCCAGCGAAAAGCTGTCCACATGCTTCGTCTTCTGCTGGAACTGATAGCCGCGACAGAGGGCCGTCAGAGCCAAGACTGTGAAGTCATCTGTTAGGACGCTCAGCGGCAGCTGCTGGGCGCTGGCGTAATTGTAATTGGAGGGCAAGTAACTGGCATCGATAGCACCCAATTCGCCCAGGCACTTGGCCGACGCCAGCTGCAGCGAGCGATCGTCATGTTGGCTGCCAGCCATCAGAATATTGACTATCTGCTCCATAAGCGGCTCCATGGGCAGCTTGTGCAGTATCATGTGATTTAGTTGGGCGCGTCGTCGGCCGAACAGCTCCGACAGATGCTCCAGTCCATAGACGCGCACCTGCAGGCACTCGTTGGTGATTTGCTTGTGTAAAAAGCGCAGCTGATCCAGCAGCGGAGCCTCCTCCTCGTCCGCCACGGCACCGCCCAGGCACAGCTGTGCCGTATGCCGCTTGATGCACTCACGTATAGGCGTCGACACATGATCCAGGCGTTCCAGAAAATATAAATCTGCCAATAAAATATTTGAAAATTGAAAATCAAATGGAAATTCATTAATTGGTCTAGCTACACACCTTGTATATAGCTGCCCAGCATGGAGGCATTGCGGAGTATGACAAACTCGTAGAGCTCATTAACCTGCTCCACGCTGTAGGCCAGCAGCGGCTGCAACGTGGCCACAATGCGACCCAGCGAAGGACCCAGCTCCTGTATGTTCACAACATGCAAAAATATGTGCCAAATCTTCAAGCAAATGCGCTGCAGATTGGGCTCCTGCAGCGTGTGCACAAAGCTCAGCATGGCGATGATCTTAAAGCGGAATTGTGTGACATGTTGGGTGCCGACAAACCGAAGAATCTGGCCCAGGCTGTAAAGCGTCTCCTCCTTCAAGGGCTTCTCGAACGAGGGCTCCGAAAGGCAGCTTTCAAAATGGGTAATGACACCGAGTATGCGTTCGGCAATAAACGTGGCGAACTGGGCATTGGTCGCCTGCGTGGACAGGCTCTCGTTGCCAATGCTCAGCTGCAGCAGGCTTTGAAAGGAGCGCATCACAAAGGTTGGATTGCGATTGAAATAGATGAGCAGCTCGGCAACAGTTTGCTAAATGAATCGACAAGTTAGTTCAGTTAAATCAGGATCAGAGTACTTTTAGCACACCTTTACATCGGCATTCATCAGCTCCTTCACTGTGGCCTGCGTGCAGCTGGCGACTAGCTCGATGCAACGATTGGCCAGCTCTGGTGGCTCACTGAGATGCACGTGTGCATACAGACGCAGAAAGGACGTAGAGAACAGCGCCGCAATTGGCTTATGCACTTGCTTGGCTATGAGCACAAAGACGCCCTTGCAGCGTGGCTCCTTAATGCAATTGGGCAGTATTAAGGTGGTCAGCAGCCGGTGATATTTGCAGGTGAACTCCTGCACGCAGCTGAAGCCCAGCATCCTAGTCAGCTGTAAGACAAATCAGGGATTAGAAATGCTTTACACAAATAGACAAAGACCCACCGCTCGTAGGGAGTGCGTGAAACGCACTCCTTGCGTCAAATAGGCCTGCAGCGCCAGCTGTACAACCAGGCCGAGTGCATCTCGCTTGTACCAGTTCCACAGCGTGAGCGGCTGCAGGTCGTGGCGTGCGCACAGTTGGCACGCGGCGAGCACAGCTTCCTGGGTGACCAGCGAACGCGTGTGAACCAGGAAGAAGAAGGTCATCTTGAACCAGTGGAATAGCCACAGCTCATCGATGTCCGGATGTGCGGCGCAGACGATCAGACGCAGCAGCTTGCGCTGCTCCGCCTCGCTCTGTGCCTCCAGTGGCTTGGCTAACGTCTTCGCAATCCAGCCGAGCACAAAACTGGCCAACTGCTGCACAAAGTCCGTGGATTGAGCTGCCAGCACGGGCACAAGTCTTTCCAAGCTGCGTTCATTGAGTGCCTGCAAATTGGGCGCCTCCTTGAGCAGACGCAGACAGAGTGAGGGCTCCAGGTGGACCAAGTCCAAGTGGTGTGTCATATAGGCGCACTTCGACTTGAACAACATTGCCTCGCCCAGCACACTTAAGCTGGAGCTGCTGAAGCACTTGGCAGCTGCAGCGCTTGGCTTGCACATGCCCAGGTATAGCCCAGGCAATGTGGCAGGCAGCTCTGCGCACTTGCAGCAATACAATTTGATGCCTTCGTCTGTGTTGAAGACATGCGCCGGCTGCGGCTGTTGGCTGCACAGCAACAGGCGTAGCACAGCGGCCAGCGTGTGGCCATCTGCTGTGGGCTTCAGCTTGGGCCACGTCTGCTGCAAGTGGCCGGACTTGATGTAGCCTGCCACATACAGCTGTGGCAAATGCTCGCACATAAGCTGCACTACGTCCGCCTGCTCGGAGTTGAGCAGCGCTAGACATTTCTGTGCAAAGAAGCTCTGCAGCTGGGTGTGCGCACTGGACGGGGTCTCCAGCCGCAGCGTGGCCAAAGCCAGCAAACTCTCAGTTTGCTTCTCCGGCTCCGATGACTGCAGCGCGCCCAGCAGCTGTTGCTGGGTGTGTGGCTTCAGCTGCAGACGTAGGCAGCTGCAGTGCAGTAGAAGTGCGCAGATTTCCAGGAACTCGGGGCAGGCCAGGCACAGTGAATCCTCCAAGAGCTGCACACTCCAAGCATTCCAATTGCTGTTCGCAGCGCTGTGTAGCGGCAGTTCGTAGTGCTGCGGCAGCTGGGCGAGCAGCGCATCATGGAGCGCCTCATCGCTGGCAGCCACTAGCTCCTGCTGCTTGGCCAGCAGCAGCTGCTGCTCCATTTGCTTGAGCGAACGCAGCACGGCCAACAATTGGGGCAACTCATTGGCTGTCGGCTTAGACAACAACTGAGCCAGACTCTGGCTGAGCATCAAGCAGATTTTATCTCGCATTGCTGGCTGCTTGGCAGCAACTGCGGCAAGCAAGGAGAGTAGTGGTTCAGGATTGCCACGCCACTGACGCAACACGAGCTGGGCGGTGTGTGCGGGCAGCATTAAAGTCGCTGCCTTCAGCTGTTCCTGCAGATAGTCGCAGAGCAGCTGCAGCAGATTGCAACGCCAATCGCTGGCCGGCAGACAAAGCAGTTCGTGCAACAGTTGGCAACATAAGTTGAGACAATCCGGATCAGACATCTTTTGCTTGGTGAACACCAGCAGCAATTGCTCGGTGTGTGTGGCCAGCCGCTCCAGTTGCGCCTGCGTCATACATTTGTCTCTCCAGCGGCTGGTGAGGGACCACATTAGGACCAGAGCGCGCAGCGTGAGGGTTGCATAATGCTGCACGAGGATGCTGTGCGACCAACTGGTTGTGGAATGTGCTTGGAGCACAGCATGACAGTAGCTCAGGCAAGTTAGCTTGGTGTCCATGTTGCACTCCTTCAGGGTGAGCAGCGCCTGCTGTAGGCTCTCGGCGAACAGTTCGCTGTGTGTGGCGCGTCCGATGTGATGGGCCTGCTGCAGCACTAGCAGCAAATACTTGGCATACGCATCCGAGTTGTCCAGCTGCAGTTTGATCACTTGGAATTCACAGTGCTCATCGAACTCCTGCAGGGCGCTGGCATCGCAGCGAAAGATGTGCAAGTGCAAGGTGCGCAATTCTATAGTATTCTTGCTGGGATTAGTGTAGTCAAAGGCGCTCATTTTGTCATAGAGTTGCTGTAACGCCTCCACGTAGGCCTCCACAAGGCGCTCATAGAGTTTCGGATGATTGCACCAACAGGACAATAAAAGCTTTTGCTGCAGCTGCACATTCTTCAGGCACTGTCTACATATATCAATTAATATACATATATAAAGTAAAGATTGATCTACCTACCCCTCATCAGCACACTCGCTTAAACAAACAGACAGTTTGTTTAGCAGCCAAAGCAGAAAAGAATCTTGAAATTTGGTTTTCAATTCGCGCACCGACGAGCAGCTGATGAGGCTCGGATCCTGGCAGAGAATGTCGTCAACCACGTTGTAAACAGCGGATAAGTTGCCTTGGTTGCGATTCACCAAATTGTACAACAATTTCCACATATCCTTACGCCGCCCCGACATCTTGCTGAATTTATATTATTGATACGAATTTAAATATCAAATTGCGAGGGACGACATTTGCGTGCAACATGTCAGCGTTGCCAGACCATCATAACCAACCGTTGCTTTATTTTACTTTAAAGCACTAACCATACAACACATAGACTGGACAACTAGTACAACGAAATTCACCGTATAAATATGAGTGCCGGGAGACCCTTTCAACTTCGAATTCGAATTCGGACACTTACTTTTGGGTTCGAGCAGTGAAAAAATGGGGAGCGAAATCAGTACGCTGCGAGCGCTCAACCGAGAAGGTTGAATTCTAATATGAAGCACTACTATATGCCATTTTTTCCTTACTCTCTCTCTCTCTCTGCTCTCTCTGCTCTCTCAAATATATATATATATATATATATATGTATGTACGCACAAGCAGCAGATCACAAAAATTGAAATTTGTTCGCCGAGAGGTCTCATTCCTTCCCTTCCGAGCAAAGGGTATACCAAATTGCTGAACACGGTTTGCCATGCTCATGCAAAATGTTAAGATTTTCGTCATTATTTGTGTGAAGGGTATGAAAGCGTTGGTGCGCTTAGCGAATATGTTTTTTCGACGAGCATGCACACATACTGCCGTCTCTTGCTCACATGTACGAGCATTTGTGTGTGCTTGTGTGCTTGTGTGCGAAACTCTACTCTTGCTGCCTGTGGAAATTGGAAGAACCCAACATTTCGATCATTTGGATAGCTCACACACATTTGCATACATGTATGTGTGCATGGGTCGTGAATATTGGCGTGTGCCTACCTCGACTTTGAGTTTTGGGTTTTGTTTGATCTTGTGGACTGCACACATACATTTGTATATGTGTGTGTAAGGGCTGCGTTGAATTGTGCGTTAGAATTGTGTGAACGATTTTGGGTTTTGTTCGGTCTTGTGGACTTCGAAATGAGCTGCACATATACATACATATGTATGTATGTACATTCATTCTTATAGAGTTACACCTGCACATGTAAATAAATGTGTCTACAGATATCGATATAATACTAAAGATACTTTAATAAAATAGGTACGTAAACATTTTTACATCGAAAAAGTCATAGTAATCCACTAACTAATAAGTTTATTTAATTCGTTTGAATATTTCGGATAGTGAGTTATACAACATTTAATTAGGTCAGGAAATGCATATGTCCTCACAGGTGCCAGAATGCATCAAGCTATACTTCATATTGCCAAAATGACTTGCAAATCATAAATGCTCATTTGACAGTCACTCTACAATACAAAAAATCTACCAATTACTGAATCCGCGACACTCGACACATTCGATCAACGCAGCCCTTACACACACATATACAAATGTATGTGTGCAGTCCACAAGATCAAACAAAACCCAAAACTCAAAGTCGAGGTAGGCACACGCCAATATTCACGACCCATGCACACATACATGTATGCAAATGTGTGTGAGCTATCCAAATGATCGAAATGTTGGGTTCTTCCAATTTCTACAGGCAGCAAGAATTGAGTTTCGCACACAAGCACACAAGCACACACAAATGCTCGTACATGTATGCAAATGTGTGTGAGCATCCAAATGATCGAAATGTTGGGTTCTTCCAATTTCCACAGGCAGCAAGAGTAGAGTTTCGCACACAAGCACACAAGCACACACAAATGCTCGTACATGTGAACAAGGGACTGAAAGTATATACATACATACATATGTGTGCATGCTCGCGCAAAAACATATTCGCTAAACGCACCAACGCTTTCATACCCTTCACACAAATAATGACGAAAATCTTAACATTTCGCATGAGCATGGCAAACCGTGTTCAGCAATTTGGTATACCCTTTGCTCGGAAGGGAAGGAATGAGACCTCTCGGCGAACAAATTTCAATTTTTGTGATCTGCTGCTTGTGCGTACATACATATATATATATATATATATATATTTGAGAGAGCAGAGAGAGCAGAGAGAGAGAGAGAGTAAGGAAAAAATGGCATATAGTAGTGCTTCATATTAGAATTCAACCTTCTCGGTTGAGCGCTCGCAGCGTACTGATTTCGCTCCCCATTTTTTCACTGCTCGAACCCAAAAGTAAGTGTCCGAATTCGAATTCGAAGTTGAAAGGGTCTCCCGGCACTCATATTTATACGGTGAATTTCGTTGTACTAGTTGTCCAGTCTATGTGTTGTATGGTTAGTGTTTAAAGCTAGTAGGTAAATTAGAATAGTCTGAAAATACCAAAGAAATATACCAAATGTCAAATGGCAGCCAAAAGAAAACAGCTGTTAATCTTTAAAAACTGACAACGGAAAGAACTGTTTTTACATGGCATAATTTACTAATAGATACCAAATTAAAAATAAGCTTATACAAACAAAAATACTGCAGATCAGTAGATTAAGTCATGGAAGATTTTACCTGAGATAATGAAGGAGTAAATGATGTACGTCTAATATTGATAGATTGATACCTTCTTATCTTTAGTTTGCGTCATATAATTTGTGATTTTGCACTTAGAATTGTAGGAGCAGTTTGTTCTGTTCAACTTTAAACTACGACCTCTTAAACTATCTACACATTTTAATAAATATTTTTCCGCACATTGGAAATCGTCACGAGAATGTCATGTAATAGTAATTAAACAATCGCCTCAGCGGAGCCAAAGACCAGGAATATGATCCAACCGATCAAATTGATGCCAGCCGCCGCGCTGAAGACCATTGGCCAACTCTGCGTCAGCTCCAGGATGTGGCCTGCCAGGTAGACGCCCAGGAATCCAGGTATGGCGCCCACAGTGTTCATCAGGCCAAAGACGCTGCCGGAGTGCAGGGGGGCCAAGTCTTGAGGATTCACTGTCACCGCATTGTTGTGGAACCCAGTCCCGCCAATGATGATGGTCATGCAGATTAAAGCCGTGTGGAAGTCCGTGGTGCGGCTCATCACAAACAGCGCCACGTTTTGCGCGGCAAAGCAACAGCTCTGAATCAGCTTCCGGACTGTCGTCGTGGACCATTCTCTGGCTATGAGCCGGCTGGTCAAGTACTTGGCAAAGAAGGTGCATGGCGGCAATGCCAGCCAAGGTATCATGTTGACCACCCAGCCCTTGGCATGGGGGAATCCATCGTGGAAGTATGTGGGCAGCCAGGACAGCAGTACAAAGAAGCAGTTCATTTCGCAGGCATGCGTCAGCACACAGGCCCAGAACGGCAGCCGGCTAAAGAAACGCAGCCACGGCACAGACGTCTCCGTGGGCGCCTTATTGCCGCAGAGGCGCGCCGGCGTCGAGATGTTTATGATCCGATTGCGTTCCCCAGCCATGGCATAGTAACGCAATACCAGCGCCCAGGCGAAGCCCATCAAGCCAATCACACGGAACACATACGACCAGCCAAAGTAGTCCAGCACAAAGGAGCCCATGATGCCGGTCAAAAGCGTGCCCATGGCCGAGCCAGAGGTGAGCAGGCCAAAGAAGCTGCTGCGCTCACTTTGACATAGATTCTAAAAAAAAAAAACAAATAATATAATATAATTTAAATTTAAAAAATAAAGATATATTTAGTTTTAAGGGGCATCTCTTACCTGACTAGTCAAGCTGATCATGCTGGGAAAGTGGACGCCCTGGAGCGCGCCGTTGAGGATGCGTATGGTAACAATAATTGGTATCGTATAGCTCTTAACGGATGCGGCCGACCAGATAATTGTGGGCATTAGAAATGTGATGATGGACCAGCCAAGGGCAGCAAACAATATAACACGCTGCCCGCCAAAGCGATCACTGAAATAGCCGCCCAGCACTTGGGTGAGCGTGTAGCCCCAGAAGAAGGAGCTGAGCACGGTGCCGGAATCGGTTTTGCTCCACTTCTGTGCAGCCGCCACGGCCGGCACCAGCAGCGGCATCGTTGTGCGCGTCGAATACAGCATGCAGGTGCCTGTGAGGAGCGTAATGAACCAGACGCGTTTCTCATGCCTGTCGATGCACAGAATTGCTTAATAGGGAAATTCGATAATCGAACAACTAGCAACTAGCAACTTGCCTGCTCCAAATACTTTGTGTGTCCACAAGTTCGCCGCGCAGCAGCGAATACTTTAGTTTCTCGTCCATGTTGTGCGTGTGACGGCTGCGGCTGCGGCTGATGATGGATTGTTGTATTTACTACTGATATTGAACGTCCCTCACGCCATGCATTTCAGTTTCCGCAGTTGTGGCGCTTGTCGCTTGAGCATTTCTATTATCACAACAACCAAAAAAAAAAAAAACGTAAGCTTAGTTTCTCTCTATTTACAATAAATTATTTCTATTTTGCCACTGACGTTGGCGTTGGCGTTTACTTTTTACGTGGCCACTTTGCTGCTTGGGATTAAACGGTATTTAATGAGCTCAAAGTGCTCATGCATTCAGTTTGTCCGATCTACCTGTGCGCTACTTTCTGTCAAATTAAATATTATAATTAACAAGGTCCAACAACAAAATGATTATAACTTGAAATTTAAACTCAAAATAATATAAAAAATTAATGTATGTCAGTTACATGATTTAATTATATTGAGTTTGCTGAGCAAATTGATATGCCTTGAGTAGCGTACACGTGCCCTTGCCACATATTCTGTCCGAAAACATCTGTTTTGGTGCTGCCGTTTACAAATGGCAGATGCAGCGCACTGCAGTGCTGCCATACTGTTTTGTTTTGGCGCGTAAGCGAAATATTTGAATTCCTATATCTTGCCATAAAATAATGTTTGTTTGTTTTTATTAGTTGAGCCAAAAGCTTAAATTAGGTTTTGTTTTTTTCCCCAATGAAATGTTGCTTGTTCTATGGCAACTTAGTTCTATAATTGAAACAGCGACTAAATAAGTTATGAGCAAAAAGACACATTCGAAACAATAATGATTAATTCAAATTTGTTTTGTTTTGTTTTTTATTATGTATATAGATATTTAATTCATGTGTTTAGAGTAGAAGGATAAGACAAATAACGTGAAATAAATATTCTAGCAAAGCGCTGATATAACCAGTTACTCGTCCAGCGTGAGATGCACATTTGCGGAGGGATGCAAGCCAAGTTCCTTCAGTGTGGCTTCATTATGCTCCGCTTCGAGAGATTTGCGCGGAAAGGCACAGATCAGCTTGTAGCCCTCCAGTGGTATGTGCTTGTGCGTTTGTCGTATATAAAGACGTAAAGTTTTCAACTTGGTATCGGAGGGCCAACGTAGTTGAATGACCTCGTCGCTGCCGGCGGCGTCGAGCAGACGCAACTTCAATGCAGTTAGTTCGTCGGTCTGAGAACCCAGTTGAGCATCATACGAGATGGCAGCGCCCTTAAGTTCATCTTCGTCAAACTCCTCCAGACTCTCACAGTCACTGACATTGGCATTGGCATTGGCATTTGCGTTGTTGGTTGCCTTTGTGGTTTCTGCACCGCCGCCATTTTCATTCATTGAGTTCTTGATGGCCAGGGCCAGTTGCTCCTCCTCGCTGAGTTCCAGCAGTTTGGCTCGTTTCTTGGGAATGCCAGCGGTCGAGGAAGAGCACGAGGCCACGTCTTCCAGATCATCTTCATCGTCATCGATTTGAATCGATGTGCGCTTTGAGGAGCTTGCCTCCTCGAGAGAGAAGCCACGATGATCGCGCAGAAATTGTCGCAAATCCGGTAAAACATTATCTTGATTGGGCTCTGCACTGCGCCAGACTTCCTCGCCCGTGCGTGGATCTATGACGCACAAATAGGGCAGCTTGGCACAGTGATAAAAGGCCACAAAGCGGCGACCCTCGGAGCTATCGTTGTCCACCTGCCAGAGAACAAACTGCCGTCGCACCAGTTGCTTTAGCTCCTTGATGCTCCACACATCGCGATTCATGGTCTGCGACTGAAAATTGTCGCCTTGGACATTGACAAGCAGCCAGCGCTCGCGCTTGCTGGCAAATTCGCGGGCCGCGGCCAGCGAGCCCGAATATAGAAGATCCGTGGGTGGGCGGAAGAGATCACCAAGGCGGGACGAAGTGCTGGCGCCTGAGCGGCCTTGTAGCGACATGGCCTGTCCGGCCACAACCATTTGGGCCGAACGCTCACGGCGCCGACGATGTGTGCTCGGATCGGAGTAAACGCCTGTGGCTTGAAGCTGTTCCTCCATTAGGGCGCCCTCGCGCTCAAAGTCACGCAGTGGGCACACCTTGACGCGCTGCGACACACGAGACAAGCGACTGTTGTTGCTGCTGCCTGACGCAAAAAAATTATCATCCTCCGGTAAAATCAGTTGTTCCCGGACTGGTGCAATGGGTGCTCGCACCTCTTCCTCATCTGCTGCGCCTGCCGTGGATGAGGATGTGGAGGCGCCATTGCCGGCACTGTTGCCACCTTGTTCGAAAAACAAGGCAACGGCTGCCGCCACATCGTTGGCACAGGCGCCAAGATAGTGTTTGGCCTCATCCGCGGTGCAGGCAGTAACTTCTACCACGCGCTCAATTAGCTCGTCTGTTGATGCTGCATTGCCACTCGACATTGCGTTGCAGCGAGTCAAATGGGCTTTATCGATTTCTTCAATTTAGTAGTTTGTAGATTTTTTGTATAACACTCAAAGCAGGCACTCGAAACAGAAACTTAAACTTTTATTAGATGTGAAATGCAAATGTATGCAAGCTTGTAGTGCTGTAAGTCGCTCGAAAATAGTGTGGACTAAAGAGCACAAAATAATCGATGCTATCGATATATTACACATAAATATTCTATAGAGAAGAGAGTTTGTTGTAACTGTTATTTCTCATTTATATTCCTCATCGTATTCAGCCCTAAATTTGCACTGTTTCTCTCTCCATCTAAGTTTGTAAATAAGTCAGCAACAGTTATATTCCCAGTCACAGAGAACAAGTCACAGGTACATCGACAGTGCGCATCTCTAGGCAACAGTATCTCTCTGCGTCGAGTGCACGCAAAGAAAAGGTTCGCGATAAGACTTGTTAATTATAAAATACCTAATTCTATAAAATATGACTAATGCGCGCGTAGTCTAAATTCACCAATGCCGAAAATTCTTGTGCATGCGTAACGACGCCTGTTAACGGCTTGTAAGCTACCTGCAGCAGAGCCACTTCGCCAATAGGGAATACAAATAAATTCCAATACAAAAGCAAAAATTACAAGTGCTCACTTTGTGCCTCTATATTATAACGGAATAATGTGTTAAGTGTGCGTTCAAATAGCTGCGAGATTTATTGGAAGCGTTATCATTGCTGCTGCTGGCTTTGTGCATTCGATCTGTTAATCGCATCCCGCCCGCCGCCTGCCGTCTGCTGACGTCACAAAATGGTCTCGTTGATAAAAAACCAATTGCTCAAGCATTTGTCCATGTAAGTGTCATCATAAACGAGTTAGCATGAAATTGAATTATAAACTCTATGCTAATTATGGCCTTGCAGTGTGGTTGGTCGGTTGCTCTGGCGCCAGTTGCTGTGGGAAATTCAATTGATTTTTCCAAGCGCTGCTGCTGCTGCTGCTGCTGCTGTTGCTCTGTTTTAGTTGTTGTTGCTTTAATGTCGTTGTCTCTGCGTGTGTTTGTGTGCCGCACTGTATATGTATGTGTATGCATGTGTGTGTGTGTGTAGATTTTTGCAGCCTCCCAACACTTGCTCAAAGGGGACGCTTGTTTATCGGCTGCCCCTGCTAAGAGTAACAAGTGAATGACTGCGGCGCCCTCCCTCTTCCCCTCTCTCTCTCTCTTTCTCTCTCACATGCCTGTTTACATCTGTTATCAACAAAAATAAGCAATTTAATTATAAACAATTTCAACTGACTCTCGGCTTTGGCACGCGTCTTTTTTTCATTCCTAAGAGGTTGCAATATGTTATGGTTTATATACGTTTATATTTATGTGTGAACATATTGTATATACATATATTTATGTGTATATTTATATATATAAATTTATGTATATATTTATACATATATATTTATATCGTGTCAGCTGGATAAATAAATTATTGTAGTATATTATAAATAAATTATACAGTAGCGAAATTGCTTTGATATTTGGGCCCAGCATATTAATAGAAATAATTGTTTCATTATCAATTATATAAATAAGTGGCATATGTACATAAATATGTAGAAATGTACATTATAAAGACTTTGTGCGCTTATCAGTTAGTTTATTTTAAAGATAAGCTGTAGCTGTATTAAGCTTGTCTTATAATAGGTTCCCTTATATCTATCTTAATGCACATAAAACCTTCTCTTTCTATCCATTCACTTCTGTATAATCACAATTAAATACGTAAGCTATATAAAGCTATATACATATGTATGTCTGTCTAAATAAATATTTAGTTATATATGTGCCTTTAAGTGTGTATTTACACGATAAGAGGCTCACTTTCTTTTTCAGTTTTCTGTTGTCCTAAAACTTATTTCACTTCTTTCTTTGCACACAATTAAGCTGCAAACAAACTAACTTTATTGTAGGACTTAAATGTTAATGCAAAGCAAACTTGTTGCCTTTTATCTTCGTACCTTACCCTGCCGTCCGCCCTCTTGATAAAAATATAAGCAGCGGCTCCTTTAAGTAAAAAGTTTTTACTGTGCCTCAAATAAAGTTTTCAGCGTGCAGCTTTGGAAACTTTTAAGCTGGCATTTTCAAAGCATTTCATTGGAATATTTAAGTAAATATATTACTTATAAATAGATTAAAAATATATGGGTATTCATTAAAGTAGAAGCTTTAGAAATCTAAATGAATATAGCAGTTCTACTTAGAAATAACTCGAAATTATTTATTCAAATCTAAAAGAAAGTCAAAATTATATACAGTTGCTAAGTAACTTAACTGATATACATACATATATGTATATTGTAGTATATAACTTTTTTATGCTATCTTATCTTATTGCTTTCCATATAACTCTAAAACTTTATCAATCATTTTTTTTTTTTTTTGGCATATCAATTAAATAAACGTTAATACATATCTTTAGGTTATGAAGAACTAAGAACATTAAAGTTGTGTTCATGAAAATAGTAGTGCTGCATTACACAAAACTTAAACCAAATGAAATGATACTTTTTCCGTAGTAAAATAAAATAAGCCCTCTTTTTGTTTATTTTAATAATAATAAAATGTAAAGAAAGAGAATTGCGAAAATAATTTATTTTTGACGATTTTAGCGAGATGCATTGAAAATTGACCGTTCATAGAAATAGTAGTGCTGGTTGTAAGAAGTTCAAATAAAAAATAAATCAGACTAATAAATTTAAAAGACATTAAAACAAAAACCTATCAATAGTAATTGTAATTAGTTGTTATTTTTTTTGATTTATTGGAATTGCAATAATTTTTTTATTTTTAGTGTGTAGAGAAAGGATTGCTTGACAGAAAAAATAAGTTTGTTGTATGCACAGCTCCTATAATTTTTAACCCAATTCAGTATAAGAAAAAGCTTACAGTAGAGACAAACTGTGTGATATGCAAAGATTAATCCGTCAGCAACATAAATTAAAGATGAATTAAATCTGCCTGTTAGTGATCTATGCGACGCCTCTAATCCTCCATCGACTATTAAATTCGAAACATACAAATGTTTTAGCATTTACATGTAAGCATTCAAGAACTCTTCTTTTTCATTTGATACTTAAACAGACATCTCTTGTGTTGAGCTTGAGAAGGCAAATCAGCGTCAATTCAATCAATATTTAGATTTCAATTATGCATGCAAGACATTTACTTGAACTGGGTCAATTGACGGCAACCGACGGGTCACTGGCGCCTCCACTTGTTGTCGACAGCTTTGATAATTAAAATAAATGGCTTTTAATATTGTCTATTACTCATTCTAATAGCTATACGAAGAATCTATCATCGGACAAAATCAATTTGAGTACATTTCGAGGCGAGGGTGAGCTCTCCAACTTGGAACTGGATGAGCGCGTGCTGACAGAGCTATTGGAGCTGCCCAGTTGGCTGCGCCTGACGTCAGCCTGGTGCAATCATGTCTCGTTTCGCATTAGCTGGACCAAGCTGAAAAGCGTGCCCATAACGCTGGTAAGTGCAGCAGATTTTCCCATTTATTATCAAAAAACTTATGATAATCTTGTTCTGTTTTACATAGACGCTGGACGAGGTACGCATTACCATCGAGACCTGCAATCCCACAACGCGCGATGCTGGCGCTACCGCCGCTGCGCTGCCACAAGTGCCTCAGGGTAAATACAGTTTCATACACAAGGTCGTCGACGGCATAACCATTGTGGTGAATACGGTCAATGTGAATTTTGTGAGCGCTGCCTTCACAGCCTCCGTACAAATGTCGCGGATTCGCGTCGAGTCCAAGACGCCAAAGTGGGCCAATGCCGATTTGCGTTTGACACGCATTAAGGATGGCCAGAAGGGCATCATATTGATCTTCAAAGAGCTCTCTTGGCAAACGGTGCGCATCGAGGCGAGCTCCACTCAGGATAAATCATTGACCCCGCTTCGTTTGCTCACAAACCATGCGCGCTGTCGCATTACGATACGCAAACGCATGTCGGATTGCACGTTGCTGGCATCGCGCCTGGTGCTCATACTGGACGATCTGCTGTGGGTGCTGACCGATTCACAGCTGAAGGCGGCGCTGCACTTTGTTGATTCACTTTCCGGCTTGATCAAGGCCGCCACTCATGCCACGCAAAAGTCAAAAGCTGCGCGTAAGCTTCAGGTGAGTCGAAGAGCTGAAAAATAATAGAAGCATTCAATTGATTACTTTGTTCGTTTAGACCCTGCCCGAATACCAGGCGCAGGTGGCGCAGCAGCAGAATCGTCTCTCGGAATCGGTGCATCTGACGACGGCACAGCGAATGTTTAATGCGTTCGATGTGCGCGAAACCTCGTATCATTTCTTCAGTCAACGCATTGATCTGCACTTGTGCGATGATGAGGGCGACGGCCGCTCGAGTTATCCAGATCTGGACAAGGGCGGTGCTCTGCAGGTATCTGTGACTGCGTTTCAGGTGGACTATTATCCGTATCATTTGGCCAAATCGGATCGCTCGCATTGGGCCAAGTACAAGGAGGCGTCGGTGGCGCCAGCGTTGTGGCTCAAGGAATCGCTCAATGCATTCCGGGAGGCAGTGCTGAATCTTAGCCAGCCCAATAGACCAGCAACGCATGCACCACTCGAACGCAGTGCGCCCGCTTCGCCCATTATGTTGAATGCCTCGCTACTGAACTCACAATTCGCTAGCGCTGGCCCCGGCTCCAATGGCAGCAGCACGCCCACTGCAGCAGCCGCCGCAGGCAGCTCTAGTTCAGCCGCTGGCTCCGGCAATGCCTCGGCCAGCAGTCAATACACACAGGCAGCCCAGCAGCGCAGCACGTTAGAGAACCTGGCCAAACTGATGAGCGCATGCGTTATACTGCGAATCGAAGATTTTACACTGTATCGAGTTACTACATCGGGCAAAAAGCAAATGCCCAAAGAATTTGTCTCAGGTATGAACTAATTGCAATGCTCAAATTACCTCCACAAAACACACACAGAAATTATAGACAATTCACACATGATGTACAATGTCAAGTTCTTAAGAGCAATCTCAATTGCTCAACAGAAAGAGCAATCTCAATTGCTCAACAGAAGTGTTAAAAAAGAACAAAAAGTTCTTAGCCCATACTTCTGAGGGAAAAACATTTTATTTCGCACACCGAATACGATATACTCCTTTACACATAAACAAGTTTTATTTTCGATTGATTTTTTCTATGGGCACCCATTTTTAACCGTTTCTATCCATAAAGCTATAGAATATAGTGATATAGTAAAATACAACTAAGTAAATGTCAAGTTTTATTAAATTTTCTTCAGAAAACAATTTTTTAACAATCTTATATCCTCTTCAACGGTATATAGACATACATCAGAGTTTAAAACATTGCAATACAGAGACTCAAATACACACATTCTTATAACAAACACACGCACAGCCACCCACCCACCTACCCCACACATACCACAGACACTCGCCAATTACGCTCACACAGCATTTTCTTTGAAACTAATTTATCTTTCTCTTGTTCTCTCTGCTTGTTCCTTTTGTTATGTTACTTTGAACTTTTAACACAATTCTCATTTGCCGTCATGACATCTCATCATCTCATTGTCTCGTTTGTAAAACGCTTTTGTTGTTTGTTATTGTTGTTATTGTTGTTAATGTAGCACAACATAAGAGGAAAATCAAATCTTCAGGTGAATATCATGCAAACATTGCGCCTTTAGACAAGGACCGAAATAAATAGATCAACACTGAATTGTTTCGATTTTTAACTTTAACTAAACTAAACTGAACTTAATGAGTTTCAGCAGTGAATGAACTATTGATTTAGTCCTATGCCAAAAACTTTTCGTGTGTGTCATTTGTAATTTGCTTGGAGTAAACCAACTGTATTAAATTGCGCTAATAAACACGTCTGATTACAGGTGATAAGGATCGTTACTCGTTTCCCGCCGAGATGCCCATAGTGCATGCTGAGTACACGTATTTCTATTATCCGGGTGATTTTGTATTTCCGCGTAAGTGTTTGATTCGATCAAAATGATTTATTTGAAAGGAATTCATTTACTTTGTGTTTCTTTGCAGTGCCGCCTTCAAAGATGTTTGTGCACATTAATCCGCTGCAAGTGCATTTTGATCTTGGCTCGATATTGTGGCTGAATTCGTTTGGTTTGAATCTGCACGAGAGTTTGCTGCGTACCAGCGTCGGCTCCCAGACCACGTTGCAGCAACAGCCGCAGAGCACGCGCGGCTCCATTGCCTCCAATGCCTCCTATGGCTCCAATGGCACACAGATGGCCGCTGCGCTAAGCTTGGAACAGGAGCCAAATCTGATGTACATGGATGTCAAGGTGGAGGCTATTATGCCGCGCGTGGTCATGGAAGCGGCGCTGGATGCACCCAATCAAAAGGATCGCCCTAAGACAATGCTAATCCAAATCTCTCGTTTTGCCCTGACCAACATACGCGAGATGGGCAGCTCACGTGCGGATTTGGCCCAGGCACTGCATTCGCTGCAGGAGGGCTCGCTGGTCTTTGGTTCCGGCTTTCCCTCCGTCGAGGGTGATATGTGCATTGTGACGGATCGCATTCTGTCGCACGTGGCCGCCTCGGATGTTAGCATGATGTCGGCGCCGATGTCACCAACGCAGGCGCAGATGGCGCGTTCCGCATCCACGCAGTACCTGTCTCGCTACGCAATGTGGTCGGAGCCGCGCGATGTGTGGTGCATTAAATTGGATCCCATTTGGGTGGATTTCCTGGGCGCCAGATCGCTGGGCCCGAATAAAGCCATACCGTTTGTGGATGCAGTGCCCATTACGCTCTGGCTGCACTCTGGCGGCGCAGCACAGGCACAGGCACAGGCTCAGGTACAATTGGATGTGGGCAAGCGTCAAAGCACAACCAGCTCGCAGATGGAGAGCATGGGATTGCCGCCATTGCCTACTCTGCCACCATTGCCGCGCAATCCGTTCCTTAGCGAAGAGGATGTGCGTGTCCTGCAGCCACCGGCAACAGAAGCCGCCACGCCCGTTGAACGTTGCGCCGATGTACATGCGATAGCGCATATATCGAACTTGGTTAGCTTGCAAATTGATCACTATCAATTGCTGTTTCTGCTGCGACTGGCTGAAGAGTTCAATGAAATGTCCACGTTTCTTAATCTCGATGCGGAGCGCATCTTGCAAAAGGTTGGTTTGCTCCCATATAAAGTAGATAATTTATAATAAATAAAATAATTTGCTCTCTACAGCAAAATCAACAAAAGTCCATCATATTTGGGTGTGTTGTGCCACAGATTGAGGTGACGCTGGTGATGCCATCGCCAACACCTGGTAAGGAATCGAGTGGTGGTGATGCTGAAAGTGTCTTACCCGATTCAGCTAGTTTGGGTGATGATTTACACATGAATAGTAAGAATTATATATCTTTTGTTGTCTCTCTTTCAACAACTCTTTAGTTTTAAATCTATCGACTAAGCGCTAGAGTTAACGAAACTAACCACAGAACTTTGGTCTTTGATCTGTTCGAAACAAAGCATACAACTAACAAATTCTCACAAGTAGTTTTCACTGATTAGTGCTTCTTAATCAGTCTAACACACCGCCCCATCTTGAATCCCAATTTAGGAACAGTTTTCATTTGATTTCTGTTAATTTCTTTATTTGCATTTAATGCTGTACTTTTGCTTATCTATTCTTAAGAAACTCTTTAATTAACAAATTGTAGGAACGTACACGTAGGATTCCAAGTCACTTATTGTTAACCTTCAAATAATGGGAAAGTTTATCTAAAGGCCTAATGGAACTTTTTCTTGTTAACACACATATTAAAAACATATTTTAAAAATCTTATCGCAATGCGTATTGTGGTAAAGTCCAAAATTAATTTCTTAACGATAATAAATTCTATTTGGCTTGCTAAAATACTCTACCCATAAATAATCTCGCATGTTTTGTACTAAACTAACGCAACAGCTAATTAGTGACTAACTATCAAATATTGTAAAAGATAAACGAAAAGCTAAAACTCTCAGCACAATTTGTATAAACCAGTCACCGATTTCACAGGCGGAAACATAACGTGGCCGACACCACCTCCATTGGATCAGCTGAAGAACAATACCTTTGGCAGCGTCGAGACTCCGTCGCCTGTAACCAATGATCCGCCCTTTGATAGTGGCATTCATATATCCAATCCGAATACACATGGGTTAGTTCTTATCCAATTGAAATCGATTTGCTTTTGATCTAATTTACTTTATATTTATATTTTCCTTTTTAGTTATAATGTGCAAATTCAGAGCACTCCAACGTTGGCTTCCTCTACGCCAAGTCAGGGCTCACGCCCTGATACTGGCATCTCCATGCAATCGCAATCAATATCGTCTGCCTCGAAGAGCTTGAAGAGCAGTGCGCGCCCTGGATCGGGTAGCGACGCTGTGCCCAGCATTACCAAGGAAATCAATTCGGGTCTTCTGTCCATGAAGAAGGGCTTCTCTAGTTTTATGACTTCCATTGATTCGGCCATTAAGTCCGGAACGCCCAATGATGATGCCAGTGATACCTTTTCCGTACAGAGCGACATCAGCTCCGATTCGGAGAATTTTGCAATAGTAATGGGCGATGACAAGACAATGGACTGCATGGATGTTATGTTCCGTCTCAATCCATTTACGAACGACAACAATCTGAAGGCCTCTCCCGTTGAGGTGGCCAGCGAAGTTTACGAGGAGCCGAGCAGCTACAAGACAAACATGTCCTCACCATCAGAGCCCTCAGAAGCTAGCACTTGGCGGCGCCGTGATCTAGTCTCCATGGCTACCTTTAGGTTGCAATTGCACTCTAAATGGCTTTTCAATTCAGCAACTTATTCAATCTCTTTATATTTTATTTTTATCAAAATATAGATTGACCACAGTGGAGCTTATACGCCAGCAGGAGGGTTCCAAATCCTCGGTGCGTTTGCAGGTGTCGGCTGTTTCCTGTGATGAATGCGGCGCAATACCCTGGGACGAGTTGCAGGTTCGCAAGATTTTGGGGTTTTATTGTTTAACTATTTATACTTCTTTTCCATTATAATGTCTACACTTTTCTTTTGTCTCTTTTATACGATTTGAGTTTTGTATATAAGCAAATCATTTCGTTGTGTTTCAATTCTTAAATCAAAATCATTTTCTTTTCAACTTTTGCTGAAACTTTATTAAATGTTTTCGCTTAAATTTTCATAACGTTTTCTGCATGCTACGATCAATCTCTACTCAATACTTAAAAACCTTTTTATACTAAAAAAATAAAGAAGAAAATTGATTTCAATAATTATTTAGCAATACATTTTACTGTAAGATAAACTTCTCATATATAATCATTTTCTCATTATATTTTCTCTTTTCTCTAAAAACCGAATATATTTTCATAAAAAAAAATCGATCTCAATGTGTGCTAATTAAATACGAATATTGTGCTCAACGTTTAATTTACTCTATAAACAACAACGAACACTATGTAAATTGAATTACGACAACATCTACATGACACATTTTCTAAAAACAACTACAACAACAACAACAACTACAACAACCAACACTCTTCAACAACAATAAAACAGATCGCGCACCAAGCGAACAAGGTATAGAAAAAAAGCTCAACTACAAAATTGAAATTCTCTTTTAACAGCTAACTTTATTTGTTTATTATTTATGCCGCTTTTGTATATACTTATTAACAAATATTTGATGCCCTTTTATTTTGATGTTTAAATTTTTTGAAAATTTTCATTTAGTTTTTCTCTGTAGTTAACTTTTGGTGTTGGCTCTTTTTGCCAGCGCTGCTGCGTTTTAAAAGCGTTCTTGGCCAATAGTTAAAGTAGTTAAATATCTTTTATTAGTTATACGAATATATGCTAGTTTAAACGGGTTATTAATTCTTATATATATATATATATATATATAAATATATATATGCAAATATCCAAACAAGTTGATTAAAAATCTGAAATATTGTAGGCAGCTTTTTGAAATTGTTTATAATTTAATACGAATGTTTTTTTAAGCATGCCTCTTCATGCGCCCCCGATGCCTATATCTGTAAGACTTTGCAGATACTAAATAATATATATAGTGCATAAAGTTTTAATTAATTAGTTCATTTTTCCTTTGTAGTACCCACTTTTAAGTTTAGTTTATATTATTAATTTCTCGTTGATTTTTTTTGTTGCGAATTGGCTTGGTCATAACAACACACTTAGGTTTGCAGGCGTTCACAATACAACTGGGCATATACGAATCTAACTTCTAACAATCACCATAAGAACAACAACTAAAACAACAATAACAACACTAACTGGAAACGAACATTTGGTTTAACAATTGGCGCTTTAAGCATACTAAAGACTTAAACACTACATAAACACGCTGCTTAGCCTTAATGACAACTACTAAACTTGAAATTAACTCTGCTTAGTAGAACATCTTTAACATCACATCAATCTGTCACACACTCACTTACTCACACACACACTCACTCACTTACATTCACAACAGACTGCATGTGCGTAAGTGCTTACTGCTTTGCATGTTTGTAGTGTTTCTTATGCATGCAAGTTCAACTGCTAATAGAGTATTCGACTTGGTATGGGAGCACCTTGATTTATTTTGTGGTACACTTGCAGACCAAGTTTGGAGCACGCTGTAAGGCCTGGAATCTGGCACCTTACAATCCAGAAGCGCCGCCCTGCATCAAACTGCGCCTCGAAGAGACTCTCAACATGCCTAAGGAAATTGATGGATTGATTGATCGCAAACGCATACAGAGGTTCGATATTCTAATCTATAGATGGCAACTTAAAAATCTCTTATTTGCTTTTATTTTTCTTTAATAATAACAGCTGGTTTACACATCATGCCGAGATACATGTCAAGGACATTAATATAGACTTGTCGATGAGCACAGTGATTGGTCTAGCTGATCTGGCTGAGGATGAGATAATATCACCGCCTATGCCTGTTTCGGTAAACTTGTTATTAAACCTTAAATACGTATACCTCATTTGTTTCACATTTACGTTTAGATAAACCTTGAAAACGTTCGTGTGAATTTGCTGGAAGATCGTCCGCCTGTCAATATTACATCGCCGGGTCCAGTGCCCATCAATTTGTGTATTGGACGCATGCATTTGGAGCGCGACAAGAGCGGACAGCTCAACATACAGCCCATAGGTGTGTTAATAACCTAATCAGCAGCATTTAAGATTTATATACAAAATTGTTCAATTTGCAGACACAAATATGAGCTCTGAGCAGCAGCAGACTTTGAATGGCGCCTCACGTGGCACAACACGCGAACGCGATCGTGAGCTGCTCTCCATGCAACTAGTAATGCAGCAAATGAAGCTTGACAACGAGCACATGCGTAAACAGCTTGTCGACTCCAAAGTCAACACAGACAATTACAGGTGAGTGTGACACTTCACACTTTGTCATCAGAAATCTTATATTTCATTCGAAAATCCAAATAGGCAAAAGACCAGACAGGAAACGGACGTTTTGCGATCATATTTGAAGGCAGCACAGGATGATATTATCATATTGCTAGAAGAGAAGAAGGCCTTGTTAGATACCATACGCTCCATGCAGGTATATTTTCAATTGTGCTCAACAATATTGTATCGCACTGACACAAAGATCCACACTCACTTAACTGTCTATCTATCTATCTGTACACGTCTAAATGTTGTTTGTACGTTTTTGTCACTTTACACGTTATGTACTTGTTGTTTTGCGTGAGCAGTTGAAATACGTTAGCCTTAAGAATACCACAAATAATAATGCAAGGACTAAAGGTCAGTCACTGATTGCACGCATGAATCTTACTTATGACACCTACACACAGATACACCTAACTATTTGATGCATGTATATCCCGCTTCATACTTTAAAGACAACTTCTAATTTGTATCTTTCGTTTTGTAGATACAATTGACCTCATCGAATATGACCCGAAAGAATGATGGAAACAGGTAGCACAACTGCATGGACTGCATACAATGCTGCGGCGAAAACAACAATGCCTAAGCCTAGTATGCGATAAAGTCAATGCCAATGCCAACAGAGACGTCCTCGAGTCATTTGTCGCTTTTATCATCGATACATTGCGTTGAGTTTAGCAGAAGACTGAGCCGTACTAAACACGGACACTATTCACGTTGCCGTTCGTCGTCATATACTTACGTACATAGTTCGACTATATACTATACTATTACAAACTATACTATATATTTGTATTGGTTTTATATTTTTAAGCTGATATTTGCTATCGTTCCAAAGAATGTTTTCCTTTTACAAAAAGTTTCTTGAAATCGATTTTATTGTTTTGTTTATTTTTTATTTTTTATAATCATTGCTAGGACTTCAAAAGCAGCAATTTTTAAATATATAGCACATTGTTAATTATTTTAAAATCGAGTAAATCAAATGAGTATATTGCTACCTGTGTATGTAACCGTGTAATTCATCATTGATATTACGCCCAACTAAAAGAAAAGAAAACATTGTATATTCAATAGATATTGATAACATATTGTTGTGATTCATGATCATATCAAAATACTAAATTCTAGTAACTATACGTATTATGTACTACTATTCTTATGTATTTGTGTATGTATTGCTGTTGTAATCCATATGCTAACCAGCAAAATAATTGGCCAAACCTATTAACTCATAGTATTTGAGGACTACATAATTGTAGCACTCTAACTTCATTAAATTTTTTTATTATATTCATTGCATTCCAATTGATCCTCATTGTTTTTAAAAATTTTATTTAGATATTACAATATACATACATGCTCTCACATACACATACACATACACTATACTAATCAAAATGTTCTACTCTCAAATAAATCAAAAGTACCATAATATTTAAAGATTAAAAAAAAAGAAAACTCAAGTAAGCAACGCGTATACAAATTTTGAATTAATAGTTTTCATATTTCAAATTAACAAATCAAATATTTATACAAAGCGAATAGCATATACATAACTACATATACATATATATATACAAATATGTATATATAGGAGTATATATATATATATACATATGATTATTGCGTTTGCTGCTTACGAATGTAAAAATGGAACAGTGTTTGTAATAATATTATATGTACTTGAAATATACTAGTGAAAGCATAAAATTATTGATTGTTATACATGCATTATATGAAAGTTTTCATCTGTAGCTAGGCAAAACAATATTAATTAAATGAATTCCCATTAAATATTAAAAATATATATATATAAAATTATATGCAAATGTGTTTTATGTGAATTTGATCATCCATATATTAAATTATATATGGAAATTTGAAAAAGTATCGATAAGAAATGTTACGCAAAAGTGAACAGCATGCCGAATAATTTATATCATAGCTGTGCCTTGACCCAAACGTCTTGCTGACATGACAACATGCTCAGAGACACAATGAGATGACATTCATTGACAACTGTCGACTGCAAATAGATTCAATTGTAGTAGGCTCTCCTTGAATAGTACTAATAGAAAAAAACAGAAAAATAGGTTACACATCTCCGTAAGTTGTTTAGAAAAATGGAGACTATCCGCTTAAAAAAAGAGGACATCCAACGAATGTGGAGTCAAATAGTTACTCAAACGGGAATTGACAAATACAGCTATGCGGAATGGCAGGAGAATTACGAAGACTTCTGGCAATGCATGGTGGCCTCCTCGGACCCGTTCATACGGATTCAAAGCGTAAATGCATATTTCAGTTAATGAAGAATAACATTTCACATGAATCGATTCGCGTTTATAGCTACAGAAACTAACAACCCCCATTGGCAGGGCAGGGGTGGTGCCAATAGTTAAGCAAACCAAGGCTGCGGCTGCGGCTGCGGCTGCGGCTGCTGCTGCGGCTGCGGCTGCGGCTGCGAAGCAGCCACAAGTAAAGCTACCTGGTGTGTCGGATCCCATATCGCAGCTACGAATACCACGAATAAAACCCGATCAAAAATCAGCAAAGAGCATGGCCAATGAGAAGAAAAACGAGCCACAGACACAGCCAGTTTCACGTGAGGTTGGTATTTGTCAATAAATTGTAAAGGTTGTGGTTAGTCGCGATAAACTTATTTATTGAACGACTATACGACTTTCTGCAGAATTCTAGATATCCTGATTATAGGCAACAGCAGCAAACGCAGCAAGAACAAGAGCATCTGAATGTCCAACAACAATATCCAAGGCAATACATTCCAGCTGGACAGCCGCCCCGACAGCTGCCAGAGGTAAACCAACGGGCTTCCGACAATAATCCTTTTAAGAACTCGCAGAATGATACACGAGGAAGAAGGCCATACGAACGTCCTCAGCCTCAGCAACATCAACCACAATTTCAACAAAGAAATCAATATCAAGATTTGCAACCATATTCTCAACAAATGCATCTGCCGCAACATGAAAAGGAAAAACTGCAACAACAGTTTCCATTGCCACAGAAGATAATAGACCAACAAGAGAAAGGTTATCACCGTCCAGGTCTCGATAGATCACACCCATATCAGCGACTATCACCCAGAAAATCAAAGTCAACCCATTCCAGTGAAGTAAACTAACTGCTTTTAATAATTTTTACATTTTGCTCACGGCTGCAAACCCATAGAGAAAAATTCGCTTTTTTTTTGTTAGTTTGAAAAATTTGGTTGAGAATCGGTTTGTAGCCTTCATTTTAGTCGCTATCTAACTAATTTCTTTCATAGCAACCAACCGGCTCGCAGACTTTAACCTACGAGCGACAGCAAGAATTGCTCTTAAAGCCGATCCAAGCCGATCAAGATTTTAATTCATTCAGAATAGGTTTAAAGGGTAACGATAGCATTGAAAAAATCGATACAACTTCCGATCACGAACTAGAGAATAAGCTGATTGCAGACACCTTAAGGCTGGCCAATAAAGTCACTAAAACGGATACAAAGAAAATGAACTCAGAATTCAAATATAATAATGAGGAGCATATTGATCATTGGCTGAAAAACTTCGATGAGAAACAATGGCCAGGAGTTGAACATAAGATCGCAGATACTTCGGATTTCTTTAAAAATTTACCCAACTTATCTCTGGTAGTTGGAAGATCGCCACAAGAGCTGAAATCTGCATTGGAAAATGTGTTTCTCTGGGAAATTGTGGAGGAAGAAAGTGAACGACAAAAGGCTCAAACATGCAAGATACCAATTCAAACAAATGAAAAACAAGCGAATCAAAGTGAAATCGATAGCAAAAAACGCAAAAAGAAGGAGAAAAAAAAATTAAAGAAATTTGCATGAAGCAAGTGGATGTAAATAGAGTATAAGCAAACCAAAACTAAAAATAGATTTTGGTTTATTTTTGATAATTTTTAATTTTTTAATTGATAAATGAAATTGATTGTTAATTGAAAATGTTCAAAAATAATTCATCAAATCTTAATGTAGATTGATGCTTCATGGTTATCTTAATAAAAATGTTTTTTTTTTTTTTTAATTTAAATTATAATAATAATTAACTTCACATAATCAAAGGTTTTTTTCGTAGTGTATTGAATTGTCGCTTTAAGGATAGTGAACTGCTTGGTAAGCACACTCATGAAGCAGTTAACATACCATTCGCATTACATACAGTGGTAAGCAGTGTACCTGTTCGAATTTTAAGCTTAACAAGTTCATTTCATGCAAGCAGCAAGCAGTGCATCTGCTAAAAAAATTGAAATGGGAAGAGTTAACAAATACAAACACAAATAAAACCCCCCTTCGCATTTCGACGTCTGATTTATATCACAAAAGATCGTTTGCGGCTAGAGCCAAACAAAACATGTAAAACACTTCACATAAATTGCATTAAAAGGACACACAGCAGCAGCAACAACAACAACAACAACAATATTAACAAAGCGTTGTAAACAAACGTTGTAGGCTGCAAACCAAAATTGAATTTGCGGTTTTGGCGTGTGGGCCAAGAGTTCCAGTTGTAGTTGGGCGGACAACTCGAACAAGTGGGTTTCAGGTATCTATGCGAAAGGTCGTTACGCGCAAAACCCGATGAGACAATGCAGCAAATAACTGTAAATGAAGCTAAAATGTGGTCAGCAAAAGCGGCGACCGCAGAATAACAAAAAAAAAAAAAAATATATATAAAAAAAAAATAAAAAAAGTGTTGGCTAGAAGATACCCTGCGAACTTAGTTGAGCTATTGCAAGATTCGAGTTTTTTTTTCAAATAAATATATAAAAATATATATGCTCATATGTTAATATGTAAAAATTTGTATAAAAGTTCTTCTTCTTATAAAGTCTCATATAATATGGGTAGGACGCTAAGTCCTTCTGTTCATGCACTACTTTATGAAATTAATTTAATAACAGTATATAAATTTTAGGGAATCACAAGTGCCAATAAGATTACAAAATATACCAAATGCTTAAAGACTCTTATTAAATTTATTTACAGAGTATCCAATCCTGATAATTTCAATTCAACAAACTTGTTCACTTTTTGTACTCTTTTGAGCCCAAATCATTATATACAGGGTATACAGCAACAAAGCAAGTAACAATTTAACAATGAGCTTCCAGCCAGAATTGTATTTCCACATAGATGGTAAAAAAAAAAAAATGAAGGAAGCTAACACATATTATGCGCCTACGCAGCCGGCGGGCTTGAAACATTTACATGCCTGGATTTGTCGCGACTGGCGGCAGTTTGCAGCCTGGATGTGATATGGCATGCGGTTAGTTGTTGACCATGCGCTGATGACTGACTGACGTGACAAACTTTTTGCCACTGCCTGGCGGCGGAAAGTTAAAGTTCGTAGTCCGGCAGTAGATCATCAGCCAGCAACTGGCCGTGTTTAAATGTTTAAAACAGTCTTCACAGCCGAAGCGTGCCAGCGACATGTTCAACATTCAGCCAGCAGCACTAACTGGAGCAACATTAGCAGCAGGAGGTGCTGCAGTGCGGCAGGATATGCAATATGGTTTACACGGCACACAGTGGCAGGCCGTCAAGTTGCGGTTGCTGAATGTGTGTGTGTGTGTGTGTGCTGAATGTGTACTCTGGCATCGGGCAACTTCTCATTCCAGCTGAGAAGTATTCATAGTTCAGCTTTAAGCATATGTATAATTAATATAATTAAGCAGATGCATAATTTATCTTTATGTCTTAGAGATGCTTTAGCTAAATATTATTTCTGAATATTTAAATAATATATTGCATAATTAAGGCGAATGATAAATGTGAGTTAGTAGTTTGTTAATATGAATATACATATTATATTGTATTCTTTTTTTATATTATTCTTTGTCATTTAAGAGTTTATCAGTTTCTTTAATTGAATTTATTATGAACATAAAATTTTGAAAATTATTTGCTTAATTTTCTTAAAGTTGAAAGCTTGACAGTTAAAATGTATAGAAAATTGTAAAATTATACAAATTATGAAGACTTTATGGCTACGTCCGGAAATGCTGAGTATTAACATGTAATATGACAACTTATATATATTATATTCAAATAAAGAATGATAATGATGTAGATTGAATGATGATGAATGAATGTTAAGCAATAAGTGATTTATGAATGTTGAGTCAATGTTTTGATGTTTGGTTTGCTGGCTGAAGCTTCAGAAGTAATCAAATTTGGAAAAAAGAAGTGTTTAAACAACTCTACTTGGATACGAAAGCAACATGCGGCCTTCTTCTTTTGATATAAAAAATCACAAATATCACAGCAACGTCCGATCGCTTCGAGTTTCACTTTGACAATGCCGTTCAGTCAATAAGCGCAGTAAAGGAACGTATGTAGGTAGATCGAACACAGGGAGAGCGAGCACAGGGAGAGTGAACAGAGGCAGAGTGAGCACAGGTAGAGCGAACACAGCGAGAGCTAACACAGACAGAGCGATAACAGTTAGAGCGAACACAGGGAGTGCGAACACAGGGAGAGCGAACACAGGAAGAGCGAACACAGGGAATGCGAACACAGGAAGGGCGATAACAGTGAAGCCGAACACAGGGAGAACGAACGCAGAACGAACACAGGGACTGCGAACACAGGGAGAGCGAACACAGGGAGATGGAACACGGGGAGTGCGAACACAGCGAGAGCGATAACAGTTAGAACGAACCCAGGGAGAGCGAGCGCAGGGAGTGCGAACACAGGGAGAGCGAACACAGGGAGTGCGAACACAGAGAGAGCGAACACATGGAGATGGAACACAGGGAGTGCGAATCTAGGGAGAGCGAACACATAGAGATGGGACACAGGAAGAACGAACACAGGGAGTGCGAACACAGCGAGAGCGAACACAGGAAGAGCGATAACAGTGAAGCCGAACACAGGGAGTGCGAACACAGGGAGAACGAACCCAGAGAGAGCGGAAACATGGATATGGGACACAGGGAGAACGAACACAGGGACTGCGAACACAGGGAGAGCGAACACAGGGAGATGGAACACGGGGAGTGCGAACACAGCGAGAGCGATAACAGTTAGAACGAACCCAGGGAGAGCGAGCACAGGGAGTGCGAACACAGGGAGTGCGAACACATTGAGTGCGAACACAGGGAGATGGAACACAGGAAGATCGAGCACAGGTAGAGCGAGCACAGGGAGAGCCAACACAGCGAGCTCTTCCGCTTCTTACAACTGCAACTTTAACTTCAAATGCTGCTCTTACAAATCAAATTAAAGTGGCGCTGTTATTATTTATAACTATATAACATTTAAATGATTTATCAATTAGGAAATTTTTTATTTTCTTTATTTCGTTGTTATTTGCAACTGTCTTCTAAGACATCAATCGAATTTTGTTGTATAATAAGTGGAGCTCTTTGTGGTTAAGTGTTAAATTTTAGTTAATATATTTTATGTAATATGTATACATATACGAGAGTAATTTAAATATAGATCACCTCGAAGGGAAGGTGTAGAGGATGCAATTAGGTTGACAGTCAAGTAATTCTGATAGTTTTCAAGCCTGTTAAAGTGCTTAGTGCAAGCACTGTTGGTATGTTAGGGTCTCTGCCTATGAGTTGATTGCGAAAATATCATTATGTGTGTTGGGCGCAGCAATCAGCGCTTCAGACAAGCGCTCAAGACAAGTTCGGCAATTCGCTCAATATATTAGAGCGCAAGAGATTTCGGTCATTTGCTCTGTTTTACTCTCCTAGCTTTGCATGCATGTTCGTTCTCAATACGCAGCGGCTCGATCTTGCTCGATTTTGCCCAGCCAGCGCTCGTATGTAGTTCGAGCACTTAGTGAGAAACTAATTATCATTCGTTCAGTGTAGATGCTCGTGCGTGGGCAGCACGACGGTGCTAGTCGCTTGCTCGCGTCTAACAACTAAGTGAACTTTTAGTGCTGAAACAAATTTTTTAAAGTTCTTCCTAAAGCACATTAGTAGGGCTTAGGGATTAGTAGTCTGCTTAGAAGCTTAGACGGAAAACTCTGCATTATAAAAGTATTGTGTTTTGATGTAGTTCCCCAAAACTATATATATACATATATAGCAATCAGCAACATTTTACTATAAACTGTACTCCAACCCCAACATACTTGCCAGAAGACTCCGCCACAGAAGAAGACGCAAAAGACTCAAGCGGGTATAACCCTCACACTTACCTGATCACTTTTTTAACACGAACAACAAGTAAGTTTCACATCTTATCATAAATGTACCATAATTTAGTACAGGTCGCTACATAGCAACAGGAAACTATAAATAAAATTTAGTTTAATAAAAAAGGACCAAGTTAGTCTTCTTGAATGCTGAAGAATGACTGACGAAGATGACTCTCTCTATAGCTCAATCTTTCAATATTATTTTGTAAGTTTTTTAAAAGTATTTTTATGTTTTCTTTAATTATTTTATTTATATATTTTATTTAAATATTTTATTTATATATTTTATTTATATATTTTATTTATATATTTTATTTATATATTTTGAAGTCTCACGTTGCTTGGTTTCTCTGCTTAAGTTTAAATGCCCTTTTTATGAAATGCATGCAATTATTACAATCAGCAATGATCGACCAAGCATCATTATTGCATTTGACTTTATCAACGGTTATCCCACACACACACACACACACACACACACACACACATATATATACACACAGTTAAACACCGGCAACATTGTGATGAAGTTGACCAAGTTTTAATACCCGTTGCTGGCCATGTTGCGCATATGTAATCCCATTAAAATCCAATAAGTTAAATTATTTCCATTATTATTATGTGAGCGCACTTTGTCGCCGACTGTCCAAGCTCAACTTTGTGTGTCCAGCGTGTCCTGATGACTGCTCCAATGGGCGTTTATCTCGCATTGCTGGTCAGCTGCTCTGTCTGTGTGGCTTTTGTTGGCCAGTCGGCGGCACTTTTGACCAGTATCTGCAACACTTCAAACTCATCCCGTCCATTCTGTGGTTACGGCCATTGGCTTCTGTTGGCCATTAAATTGCATTACGGCCGACAATCATTGTCATTGCTGTTGCTGTTGCTTGTTGTTGTTATTGCTCTTGCGCCATGTAATTTCTGTAATTTCGTTGTCTGTCTTTGTCGTTGGCGTTTTTAATTACTTTGCATTTTGATGCGTGCTAATGTTTAAGCCAGCCCAGCCGTAATGCCACTTAAGAAGCATCTTTTTTTTTTTTGAAGACTTACGACAAATTGTTTAATGGATTTTTATGGAGTATGGAAAGTTTGCTATTGAGTCGTTTATTAAAGACTGATTTCACTCGGGAGTTCCAATATATTTGCTTGAAAATTTTTATTTATTTAAATTTTATACAAATTACAAAAAATAAATATAAATATTTTATTTAATTTCATTCACACCCTCTGACCCACATAATCCAAAAACCTTCAAAGCGAAACTTAAATCCCATTAAGCTGTTTAATTTCGTACGGCTAGATAAATCTGGAGAAAAGTGTCGAGTCGACCAAAAATCGAAACGGAAAAAACACGCGCATAAGCAACCAAATAACAGTAAAACTATAGTAAATTTCTTGTACGACCAATTTAGAGTTTTGGTCTCCATTCATCGTTAATATTTTTTGGCTGCCAACTGGCGGAAGAATAGTAGCAACAACTTTTAGTTTTTTGGCACTGTTAAGCGCTTATAACACGCATACGCCGTGTATGCCAAACAGTCAAGCTACAAAACCAATAGAAACTATGTCGACGCTACAGTGGGTGGCTACTGAACTGGAATGGGAGAGCAGCAATTCGGTTGGTTCATGAGCATGCGGCAGAAATTAGAAGCCAAACGATGCGAACTGCGAATTGCGAACTGCGAACTCACATACACAAAACACACGACTGACAACGGAAATCGTGCGAGAGGCCAAAAATAAAATTGACACAAATAAAACACGGCAAAAATATCGACAACTAAGCGAATTGGAACAATATTGATAATTGAAGTTGGGCGCAGCAGCGAATGTTGAAATAATAGTAATCAAATTGGTGCCGAGCTAGAAATACTGAAAGCTCAAAATGTTAGAAATCGTTGCAATTTCGAAATAAAAATGGAAAGTGATCACATCAAAAATGTTCATTGAAAATAAACCAAAATTTAGAGTAAGATAATTTGAATAGTTTTAGTTTCAGAGCTCAAAAAATGTCATTTAAAAATGTATATAAATATATATATATATATAATAATGAGTTTAACGTTATTGTTGTATTAAAAAAAATGTTTTTCTTTATTATAACGGAGTACAATCTTATTTCTTATATTACGTAGTGTAAGGGCTGAGAAGAACTGAACTAACGATTGAGAGTTCGTTTGTCTTTTATAGCTAGATTTGATTATAGTGGCGTGATTTGAGCTAAACGTGGTCGCTCCTGATTGGTCATTTCAAAATATGCTGACTGCTGGGTTCCCACAAGAAGGGTGATCAGAGTTAAGCGTAAGTGGCCTGATCGCGCCTGGTTGGTCACTTCGAAATATGCTGAGTGCTAGGTTCCCACAAGAAGGGTGTAATGTGATCTTTTGTTTATGAGACTCCGAGTGTGGGAGTGAGTGCGATTTGTTTATAGTGAATGATGTATGTATTGCTGGTGGATATATTACTATATATATATATACGTATATATACATATATATTTGTCACTAAACAAAGAGAACTTAATTTTAATTTATTATTTTTATAAAATTTATTTTGATTACATTTTCTTTATTTTTTTTTCCTCTTACAATTTTTAATATATATTAGATTTCTGAAATAAAAAAGTTTAATTTATTGTATATATATAATGTCACTAATATAAAGAGAAATTCATTTTACTAAATTTTTAAAAATTATTTTCATTAAATTATAATGAAATTATATAATTTTATTTATTTATTTTTTGTAAAAATCCAAAGTTCTTTTTTTTTTTGTATTTTGAAATCGTTTAGTAATTATATTGTTTAAGTGAAAATAAATAGCTTCAACTTTTGTTAAACTATTTAGATAACCAGAAATAACAAATAAGTGAAGTGCACATATAACTGTTGTAAGTCTGTATATAGCACTAACTAAATTTGCTCTTATCTTTATTTATACGAATAAGAGTTAGTCAGTTTATATAGAGAATATATTCAATCATCAATCTTTCATTTGGCTTTCCTTAAGCTTACAGGGTATACAAAACTTGTCCAGCCAAGTTGTGCAATAATGAAAAATCAAATATACATATCAATACGAGTACCACTGCGCTGGTATCGTATCGTATCTATGTGTGCAAACAAGTTGGTCTGTTGTTGCGTGATTCTATGTTCAGTCCATTGCCAGCACAATTACCTCAACATGTACAGAATATACACAGATTCTACAATATTTCATAAATTCAAGAGAATTTTCACAATGTTAGGATTTTTAAAAGAAAGCAAACATAAAATCGTTAGTTTGCTTGTGGCGTTTGTTTTACTAATTTTCAACATTTCAGAGTTTTAACTGTGGGGCAATTGGAAATGTTGTTAACAGATATTTCTTTATTTTAGTCTAAACAAATAGCAAACTATTCTTTGTATTGTTCTTATTGAAATTAAATTTAAAATTATTATATATTGACAGTTGAGTTTTAAAAGAGCTCTAAACCATGTGAAAACAATTTTTGTATGAGCTTTTGAAATACGAAAGGCAGTTAGAAAAATTGTGTAAAAGATATTATATGTATATAAAAGATTGGGAATTTTAACAGTAAGAAAGGCTACAAATTCAATTTGGAAATTTATTTTTATTTATGGCAAAGTACAGAAAATGGTAAAAAAATATAAAAAATTTAGAATCAATTCACTATGGCTGGAAATGATCAGCTTTTGCCTTGAGACGGCAAAGAAACGAATCGGAAATGGGGGTTTGCAGTGTCTCGAGGCTGTTAAAGTTCGGAACAACTTGCAGTTCTTGAATATCTGTAACATTTATACGTTAATTACTTGCAAAAACTTTCAACAGTTTTTACCATTTCCAATTCACCATTCTGAAAATATTTGCTAAAGTTATTTTACCAAAAATTATTTTCAATTTTAATTATGAAATTGTAAATGCTAAGTGCAAATACAGCGCAGCCATTTATACATTTGTAGTTTTGCGAAATAAAAAACACAAGACTGAAAATTAAATAAAAAAATAAATAAATTTTGTAAAAATTGTTAAGCTGCTTGTAAGCCGCAATGCAAATGTGGCTTTAATCAATTAAAAAATTTTGCGCTCTGCCAAAAGTTTGTTTTGCATGTAGTATGTGTGTTTGTGCGGCGGCTGTGAAAACAACAATAAAGCAAATCAAACACACACAGCAGCAACAACAGCAACAAAAGCAACAACAGCAACAATCACACTGTGTGGAGCTTACACGGGGCGTATGTGCAACTTTTGTGGCCTGCCTGTCATGGCTAGGCGGCTTTTGCCAAAAATGTTTTTCGAGCTGCGTTTGTTGTTGTTGTTGTTGTTATTGTTGTTGCTCTGCGGTCTGTTGGCTCGACTTGACTTTTGGTTTTCGCAGAGCCTTTTCGAAGCTTTCGTGGCTTTGTTTGTCCTTGCCTAATGTTGCTCATCATCTCATTGTTGTTGTTGTTGTTGTCGTTGACTACGCTGAGTCTTATTTATGTGCCGTTATTGTTGTTGTTCTTGTTGTTGTCGTCTGTGCCGCTGTATGCAAAGATAATAAGATAAATGTTCTCAAAGGACTGCACGACACTGTGCGCCATCGTTGCTTATGCAAAAGGACATTTGCGCAAATGTTTTGTGATAATAAATATAACTCTCTGTGGCAGCAGATCCCTCTTTACTTCCTCTTCCGCCCTCTACCACCCACTATTTTGTAGTTGTGTGAAAACAGAAAAAATACAAAAATATTTATATATATATATATATATATATATATATATTTATATAAATATTCATATAAATAATCCAAAAATTTAGCATTTATTTCAGTTTCATGTCTGCGGCTTGGAAATATTTTTCGTTGATTGTAATTTATGTTAATTTTGTTCACATTTTATTTGCCGGCTTGCTAATTGAAAAATACATTTGGCTATCGGAATATGGTTCAAAATATATTTTAATGAAATTACTTTAATTAAATACCCTGTATAAAGAAAATATATATTTAAATTGATATATATATATACAATATATATGTAAATTTGCAGAGGGCTGAGCAGACAGATACCGCTGACTATATATAGAAAATATATATAGAAATGTATATTAGACAGCAGATAGATCGAACTGACTGCTTATTTAAGTATATAGACTGAATACAGAAGTCAGTTTGATCTGTCTGACCTGTATAAAGAATCAGATAGTGGACAGATCAAACTGACTTCTATATACAGTCAGATAGATCTGCAGTCAGATCAAGTTGACTTCTATAGAAGAGCTTATTTATGTGCCGTCAGCTTGGACTGACTTCTAAAGAAGATCGAGCTGATTTATATAGAACATCGAGCTGACTTCTATATACTTCTATATACACTCTCTACTCTACTTCTAATTGTGTATAGACAGATCGAACTGACTATAGTATATAGCTCTATATAGTCAGCTTGATCTGTCTGGCTTCATTTGTCTGGTTCGGTCCGTCTAGCTCAATCTGTCTCACTGCCAATGTGTCTGTTGTTTGCTTCTTTACACAGTCATCTCAATTTGCCTGTTGTTTTCTGATATCTATCAACTCATTTCATTAAAGGGTATCCCTTTGCATACGTAGGCATCGCAGCACATATGAATTTGATCGGATATCTAGAAACAGTAAAGTGCTCTCATTTTATTAGCTTTTCGACACTCTATGGCATTGGTACAAAGTTTGAACTTATCATTTTGTAGTTTTGCAGTGCGCTGCATAAATTTACGAAAATCAAATTAAACAAACATTTTTGGGGGGCTAGTTTTGTAATGAATTTATAACAACATTTCTAAACATTTGCTAGCCATAAAAGCGAAAAACGAATTTGCATAATTGACATTTCGCCCGGCCAGACCCAAAAAGCCGCACAGCCAAAATTTATTTTTACATGGGCTACAACATTTTTCAGTCCCTCCTCACCCCGTCTCCATACCACCATCAGTTCCTCATTCCATGCACGTCGACGTATCGCTGTTTAAAGTGTGTGGGTAATTCAATTTTGGCAACTGCTACTTTAGTTAGTTGAGCTATTTTACATAAATAACTAACTGAAGTTTTGAGTTGGAATCTAGAAAAAAAATTAACTTTTGCTTAACTATTTAGAAAATTTGCAATATATAGGAATAGCTACGTTAATTATTTTGTTAGAAATTCCTAAGCTAACTTAAAGCTACATAAGAAAAACTCGGGATTAAGAATTTAAAAAATTCCTTTAACACTTTTTCTGTCCGAAGACTTCCATTTGACTCCACTTAAATCAGTGCGAAACAAAGAATTGAAATTTTTATCATTTTTGCCTTGGCCATGTCATGAAGAGTTGTTAGTCGAATGGCCAAGGTGGAGGCGTAAGCATTTCCATAATTAAACGTACAACGCATAATGGCACCTTAATGGCTAATGAGTTTCGTGGAACGACGGGGGAAGGTGAGGGTCTGAGAAGACTGTTGGCTAGAGTGAATTCCAACAGCATTTGCATTTCTTTTCATTTCCATCATGACGTGCAATGGAATTGAAAATTAAGTCATTAAGCTGAGCAATGGTCCAACTAGCCGACTGGCCAACGCCACGTATACGTATTATTCAAATGAAAGATGAACAAAGTGAAGAAGCTGAGGCTATGCCAAGCTCTGCTAGCAAATACCCTGCACTATTCTGAACTATGTGATATAGTGAATGCAAATTAATTTAATCAGACGACAAGCTAATAATAGAATCTCTTTCTCTCCCTTTGTCGCTCTCAGTGCCAAGGTTAAGCTCTCTGAGTTATGATCTCGATAAGACTTCGTATTTTTCTTTTCATTTTGTAATGCGTGCAGGGTGTTTGAAAAGCAGCTGCCAAAGACAAATGATTGTTGTTTGCGAGTGCGTCAAGCGCAGCATTCATGTAAATTTGCATACAATTATTTTCGCATTAAGTCAAACGCGATGTGAAAATTCGCGCAAGCAATGAAAATGTGATTTGGTCTTGTGACAATTGTAATTTTTCACTCGCTTGATTTCTTTGTGCGGTGTCCATTGCCACGACAAAGTCCTGGCTAAGTGTCCCCTTTGCGTGTCTTTGCGTGCATTTCATTTAAATGATTAAGGATTTTGTTTTGTTTCTGTTGTCTTATTTTGTTCGCCAGCCATCACGTCAGGCATAAATTTTTCATTGTACTCCACCGTATTGACTTGAGCCTGAATCGGTCGCAGCGTCCCTTTGGTTATATTTTACACTCGATTGCCAGTGGGTCATGGGATGACCAATTGGTTTTATGGCCAAGGCTCTATGCGCAGCTCTGTGCCCTGTTAACTTGTTTTCTTATTTTTTTTTTTTGTTTATCTCTTTTCTTTTATGAGGCTTTTCATTTCACTTCATTTTGTTAATCAATTTGTATGAGAGAAGGGCCATGCTGCTCCCCAAACAACAGTTAGCATATAGGACAGTCGCCAGAGAGCCGATAAGAGGTTAAACTGGGTTCGCCGCTCATAAAAACGGCTCTAAAATCGAGTGAGTAAAATGTTCAACTTCAGTTTGTTCTGAGTAAATTACAATCCAATGGATTGTTGACAGTTTGTTGTCAGAATTTCAACAAAAAACATTTGATATGTTGTTGTGATATTTGAAATGTCAGAAAAATAGAACAGGAATATTTTAGCAGATCTTAATGACAAAGAGAGCTTAAATTAAGCAAAACAAATTGAGCTAGGAAAAGTTTTTGATCAAGTTTAATTTTCGAAAGTTTTTTCATGCTTGAAGTCTTTGTTGATTTAAGCTAATATAGTTCTTAACAGTGAGATACATATACAATTATATCTATATAAATATATACGGCTCTGTTCATAAAAATAGTAGTGCGACTGAAATGTTGCATAGCAAAATTTTTTGGTGAACATCATATTTTGATATATATATATGTTTATCCCAGAATATTGTCAGTCGCACTACTATTTCTATGAACACACCTGTACATAAATAAATTAATTTGAAACCCAGTCTTATATGATTGATTGATTCATGATTGATGATGTCAGACTTCTTATTTGAAAGATAACTTTTTGCCATATTCAGTGAATTCTCTGTATTTTTTTTTGCTATATCTGGATATTGCGTGAAGTTTTTAAACGGTTTGTGGCCAAAAAGGAAATGTTATTTTTGCCTCACTTTGTTGCATATATATTTTCTTGACGCGTAATTGAAAATGCGGTGCACCATTGATAAACTGCCAATGTACGGAACGAGCGAAGGATTCGTGATAAGTTTCTCTGACAGAGCCAATCATTTGGTAGCTCCTCCCCCCATGTCTCTTACTTTCTCTCTCTCTCTTTCTACTGCTCTCTTTCTCTCTCTCTCTCTGTCTGCTTCCCTTGCGGCTGGCTACGTGTTTCGCGTTGCAATTTGCAGCTGAGCTCATGTGCAAACGAGCAATTTCGTTGGCAACAGAAACGAGCCGCAACGAGCGAGTTTCTTTTGCTGAAAATGCAGCTGCTGCTGCTGCATCTACTACTACATCTACTGCTACTGCTGCATTCATTCAATCAATATATTTTGAGGTTCAATTGAATCAAATGCGATTTATGCATGTGGCCCCCCGCCGCCTCTCCGACCAACTTCACTCTGGCCAGTTGCTGGTTATTAATTTTCCAATTAGAGCTATGCCAAACCTGCCTAATTGCTGTCTTGTAATGCGATCCCTGGACAGTGGACTACAACTGTATGTGGTTGCACTGAGGCCTGTGGAATGACGCATTTCGTTCGGCTGATATTTCAGGCAGCCAGCCGTAGTCGTTGCAAATTAGTTGCCACAACGCTGTGGTTGATATGTGAAGCATTTCGCAGCTGAGATGAGCATCTTGAGGTTAATTGTGAGGTATGCAATTGAAGATTAAGGAAATGCAATTTGGTTAGTGGGTGACAAAGATATGTACATAGCTACCTAAAACATGTGTTTTGCATTAAGCCTAGATTTGAGGCATCTCTTAGGCGCATGCCTAGAACGATGCAGCGCCATAGTCTGTTAAACAATGATCGCAACATTTTAAAGCACGATTCAAATATTTTGTTAATTAATGTATCACGAGTGCATGACCTATTGACATATGCACCTTAATATGCATATAAAATATATACAAATTTCAATTTGCATACATGTTTTTACCTTAACATATTGGTAATATTTTGAAAATGTCAAAACTCATGGGAATTACAGCTGGCATTGAACTTAATAAGCCAAGCGTAGCTTTATAGCGCATCTGCTTAAATCTTGTCATGTTTTCATTTTCAGCTCGGGCATACCCTGTACTCAAAGAGCGTTTGGTGCTTATGATAAAATATATATGAACTGAGATATTTATGCATGTGAAATTTGTGTAAGAAACATAGAGTTGTGATCTAGGTGGTAATGCCTGACTAGGGGATACTGTGACTCTCGTGCTAAGCTGCTGAGTATGATAAAGAAATTATGAATCAAAGTAAAACATAAAATATAGTGATTTTCTCGATATGAGGGGAATGAAAGGTGTATTAATCTACCTAATTTTGCGACTGTATCTTCTAAAAAATTAAAGCTTGTTTGTATTTTTATTAAATTTCATGGAAATAAGAAAAGATTTATAACAAATATAGATTATTTATATGTAAGATGTATTTTATGTATATATTTAAAGTTTTTATAGTATCTGAGTTTCACAAACTACATAAATAAGGGTAGACAGACGAACAAGTAATCAGGCAGACATGCGAATAGGGAGCCAAACAGATAGACATAGCTAGATCTTTTCTTCTGCTGATTCTGATCAGAATATATACTTGGCATGTATGCCTTATGTGATCTGCAACAGCTCTTTCTGCTTGTTTTTATAAATTTATTTAATTATTTTATTTCAATGGGCTGGTAGAAGTCTTCAAAAGATAGCCTGGCTAAGCTATGCAGTCCAAGTTGGAGTCATGTGCAGCTAATGCTAACTAAGTTTGATTAGTTAAGTTAATATCCATTTAAAATTACAACAAGAATAAGAACTTTTGATAAACTTACTTTCAAGAACTATTGAAAACATTGTCTACTATTGTTATTTCTGTAGCTCTAATGGGTATCTCACAATTTGATACTGCTTTTGCCTACGCTGCATGCATGCACCTTTGTTTAATGCAACTGTGCGCAGCGCATTACGCAAACACCATATGGGACCACGGCGTGAGAGAGAGCAAGAGTGTGAGCGAGTGGGAGTATGTACTTAAGTATTTGTTCATAATATTATGGCAGGCGTTGCGGTTCATTTGGTTAATGCATGCAGCCCGAGCCTATTATTCACGACTGCATAATGCGTGTGTGTAAGTGTGAGTGTGAGTGTGTTGGTGAGAGCTTATATGTATGTATGATGTGCAAAGCTGCCTTTTGTTTGGCCTGACTTTTTGTCTATTTGTATGAGACAAGGCATTCGATAATGGCCTCACATATTCGACTGCTGTCCAAATATGATGCATGAATCCAAGAGATATGCGCATTGTTCCTGTTGCCACAGAAATTCATCAGATGCTGCTGTTTTGTAAGGCGTTGTAAGCGGCTTTAATTAAAGCTCAGTTCGATTTCAATGGCCGCATGCCAAGGAGAAATTTCTATTAATTTGTCAGATTATCTGGAAGCAGCTTATTAGCGTAAATGTTGATAGCAGTTGAAGTGGAGTAGAATTGAATAGAAATTATAGTGTTTATTGTTTTAACAAATTTAAGTTGTAGCTGCTGAGGTCACGGAGATTTAAAAAAGGATAAAGATCATGATTGGTATACATATTTATATACTATCAATTACTTAATGCAAGTTACTGTTACCAGCTTAACATTACTTAAGAGAATCAAGACTATAGTTATAAACTGAATCACATTTATGATTTATGAATTTAAGCACTGTTTTTTCTTGCCACAGACATGTGTTTTAAGGCTCCGTACATTTGCGCGCGCACATGGATAAAAAACAGTAGATGTATTATACTTAAGCAAACAGCACATTCTACTTTTGAGGTATGCAGTACAGTCTCTTGACGTATACCCTGGAATTGCAATAAAAAAATATAAAATGTATTAAAGGTAAGTTATGATCGTTGAGCTCTAAGGATTATCTGTGCTAGATACTTTTTAAAAGTCTTACAGCTGAAAACTTTTGTGTGTGGTAAAAAAAAAAAGAAAAAAAGAACTCAAAAGTGAACTTAAAAAAATCTACAAAAATTGTTGTTTTGAATAAATTGTGTTTTTTTTTTAGTTACACAAGCTTAAATCCTAATAAAATAAATAAATATGTATATTTGTATTGGATAGAAATTTATATGACATTAATATCTAAATATGTTTTTATCTATCGTATGTGGATACATCGATCATCTTTTTTGAAGACAGATGAACCAATGTCTCCGCTGGCCTATAACAATTTTGTTTCGACAAAAACTTGTGGATTATTCTCAATACAAATGTGACAATTCTGCTTACTTATGTACCCATTCAACCAAAAATATGCTTCATCATTACTCCCCGAAATGGATAAAGTGCACAATAAGTTTGACGAACAAAGAAAGGGTATCATACAGTCGTGCAACGTTTTACGAACGTAAACACTCTTGTTAAGTTTTATTTTCGCTTTGCCAGCTTCGCCAGCTGTGCTGGGCGATACAATAAATAAATGCGGCCATGGCCGAGTGCTTGTGAATAATTACGCATTAAAAAAATTACAATAATTTTTAATTAACAAAACGGGCGCGACGCGCAACAAAGCGAAAAACCTGGCCAGGTAAAAGGAAAACTGCAAGTGCATATTTTTGCAAGCCTAGACACAGGTGTGTGTGCGTGTGTTGCGTGTGTGTTGCGTGCGAGACTCGCTTATAATTGCACATTATGCAAATGAAGTTATTTTTTCAGCAGAGAAAATAAAATGTGAAAATTAAATAAAATATAATGCAAATACATGTGAAGAGTCGTTTTTAAATTGGAAGCAAATGGAATTTGCACAGAGTCAAATCCAATTAGACTTAATACGCAGAAAATGTGGCAAAATATTTAATATAAAAGTCAAGAGATTTTGCATTTGGCATTGCTTGAAAAGGCCCGCCTCGCCCACCTGAGCAATTGCTGCTTCAAGCATTTCACTTGCGCACTTTGCCGTTTTGCTGGCAACAAACGCAGCACAAATGGCAGGTGACTTTTATCTTACCTTGTAGACACCTGCCCCACTCCAACCGACTCTCAAGTAGCATTGCCAGCTGAGAGCTGAGAGCTGAGAGCTGAGAGCTGAGAGCTGAGAGCTGAGAGCTGGGACATGCAGCGTGGGGTGCTGGTCCATCACTAATTTTATCTATTTCTTGCACTTTGGCCAAAGCAATTGTCTTAGACGTTTTCATCATGCAGCGAAGGGCGGCGGGCGGAGGTGGCCTTTGAGTGCCGCACAATCCTTAAGTTTGCGCCCTCGTTTTGACTCCTCGTGCTTGTTGAAAATCAATTTCTTGCATCATTGTTTGCCAAGTGAAGTGCACTGGAAAATTTCTCAGAGCCATCAACTAGCAGTCGCCTTACCACGTTGGGTGGGTGTCTTAAAAATCAACGTCATATTGAATTGAGTGTGTTTGTGTTGGTGTGTGTGTGTGTCTGTGTGTGTGTGTGTTGAGGACGCTGAGTGTGCTCTGCAGTCGGATCCAAATGAAAGCAATTAAGCTGCCCAGCTAAAAAGCCAAGCTTCGAGCACAAGAAAATTCATTTTCATTTCTGATTACGCGAACCACCCAACCACCCAACCGCCCATTGGGTTGCCCGCCTCTTGAAAATGGCCAATCACCGAACGCCAATAGCCAATTGTTTGGCAGCTTGAAGCAAGAAACGTTCCATTGAAACGTAATGAACGGCATTAGCCAAGCCGCCTGACCACATAGACGACTTCGACAGTAGACAAACCCTAATCGAAGCCCACCAAACTCCCGCCCAATCCCAATCCGCCCGCATTTGAGCTAAGCCGTGCGCGACCCGCTGCCAACATTTTTGTGCACTAATTTTGGGTGCACAACTAGCGAAAATTCTTTAGCCAGACGTCGTCGACGAACAATTTCGTTAGCATCCTTTGGATCCTGGACAAAGTTGTAATTTTATTTTCGAAATTCGTTTAGTTCTCTCTGTTTGCGCAAGAATCCGTTATTTTCTTTGTGCCTGACACACACACACACAGACACACACCAAAATGAAGTTGAAAAGTATTTTTTTAGTTTGGGGCGCGTTCGTTTAGTTTGGCCATGCGTAGCACGAGATCCCCAACTGACAAAGGGAGGTATGTGGAGGGACTGTGGGGCTGGGCAGCCTAAAGAGGGAGTGGGCCGGGCCATGGTGTTGTCTCAACCGCCAGCGCTGTCATGTCATCATGTTGATGAAGCAACCGGATGATGAATGGACGTGCGGCACAGTGAAGCTTCAATTGATGCAATCAGCGTAAAGTGACAGTAGCTTCTACAATGTTTTTTTTCTCTCGCGTTCTCTGTGCCCAGCGACTGACAACGTTGTTGTTGTTGTTGTAATAATTGCTGCAGCTTTGTGTCGCGGCTGTCAGCTGTCGGCTGTTGGTGTCCTTGTTGTTGTCGCTGTTATTTGTTGTTCTAATCTACAGAAACTTGGCTAGTTTTTGGGCAAGTTTATAAAAATGAATTGCCCAACCTGCCCAGCGCTCTGCAAATGTTGGCTAATAATCTAACGATTTTTTAAATAAGTTTATTTTGTCTGCAGAGTGTGAGTCTTATATATTACAACAGTTTAGTGTCGCCTACTGAAAATAGACCGGCAGAAAGTTACGCTGTGGCATAAAACACTCAAGCAATCTCTTCATTCAAGCTTATTTGATTTCAATATCAAACAGAAAGTTCAGATATCTGCTTCTATGATCAAAGTGTTTTTAATACCGACTTACATTTCCAATTACATATTATTTTTGCGCTTGAAAATACACACAAAAATCGAATGCGAAATGTTATTTACTTGTAATTTCAAATCAAGTGTCTATTCAACTATCTCGAATGTCGAATATCAATGAGTTGAATGCAGCAAAACAATTGAATTAGCTGTCTGATAGACGACTGGGATATACCCTGTGGGTAGCAGAACATTCAGAGAAATTGATGCTGAAAGAAATTAAAAAAAAAAGTTTTCTTTTGCCTCTCGTTTTGAAAGGCTTTAAAAAAGTTTTAGCAAATACTATTCAGGCCTGATTGGTTACAATGCCAGACAGTTTCATCTCATATGTATTAAAATTTGTATTTCTATCGTCAGTTACATTCATTTTACTGTAACATACCCCATTCGGCAATAGCCAATGAGAATGGGACATAAAAATATGATTGCTGTTAAGCCTCAAAACCCATTTGAACTGAACAAATAGAGAATAATATTCCTGCACATGCAGGTTGTTCATTGGAGGTCTTCTTTCTGCAGCCTCTCAAAATTTTGTCTAGTTGCAAAATAAACTTCTCAGAGATATGCGCAAATAGAAAATTGGTTTTTGGTCAAGCAAGTCGGACGACACCCATGTCAGCAGCAGGCAACAACAAAAGCATTGGCAAAAAAAAAAGAAAAATTGAAATTAAGTTGCCTCAAAGAAGGCCAAACTGAACTAAAAGATGCGAAACGGTCGGCCGGTCGGCTGTATAAATGTACGAAATCAGCATAATGTAATGGAAACAATTTTTATGACAACCGAACGGCAACAGCACAGCATCTTCGGTACGTGGAGGTTTCATGAGCATGCTGTCTGACTGGGTGACTTGGTCTGGGATTGTATCTGGGATTGGGACTGGGTCGCTGACCAATGTCAGTCCTAAAACTGACAAATTAGCATTTTTTTCCATTTTATGCCAACGCTCGTCGCTATCGTCCAACTAAATATTTGCCCTGGCGACCACAGCGCAAAAAACATCGCCTGCTAAAGTAGTTGAGTTGAGTTGAGTTATTTTTGCAGCTGACCTAATTTTATAATGGAAAACTTGCGATAAGTTGGCAAAAAAGAAAAAACCATTGAATCCCACGACGATGATGGAGACGCGCTTCAGGCAGATAAATAGCTTGCCCTCACTACTATCTCTTCCCTTGACCCTGGCGCGTATTCATTTTACTTTTTGTAGTCTACTCTAACTATGGGTATTAGAATTTTGTTATGAATTGTAAATATTGAGTTTAAGTCTAGATTATGCCAGGCAAAAGCTGTAGATGGTTAAAAGAATCAATTCTTATACTACGTGTGTACAATAGTTAATTTAATTATATTTTAAATATTTTGTAATGAAAAAATCTTATAAAATATTTTTAATTTATATTTTTTATTATTTATATATTTATATATTTAAGAGAAAATATAGATGCTTGATTTAATTATAATTAAAATATTTTTAAATTAATTTATCTTACAAATTATATTTATTTTTATCTTTTTTTAGATTTTTATATGTTTATGCATTTAATTATTTAGGAATCGTAAAATTCCGCAATTAATTTGCGCACTTAAATGTTCAGGCAGCAGAGCAGAGACAGATCAACTTAACTGATAAGCGTAGCTTTTATTGCCCCCCTTGTGCGGCGGGATGAGAGGAATGTCTTGCCCGAAGGGCAGAGCACACAGTTATACCACACACAGCTTTTTGTTTTTATCCAATCGCCGACACTGCTCGAAGCAACGCCCGAAAGTTACGATGTGTATTTTTTGTACTGCTTAAAGCAGAATAAAATTGAAAGTTTAAAATTTAAAAAAATATATATTTACATTTATATACATATATTGAAAAGAGTATAGAAAATTATTAAAATTAAAGAATAATTGAAAATAATATAAATAAAATACATTTCTTTTGTAGTCAAAGCTCAAAATATCACTTCATACTCTAACACTTCATCCCTAACAAATCTTAAATGTAAACTATTTGAATATACTAATGTAAGTGTATTTGAACTTCGTTAGTTTGCCTGCTTTGTGGTGTTATCTCTTTATGTATTTTTTTTCTGCTCGCCCTTACATTTCATTTCGTATAGATAGAGATTGAGCTGAGGGTGGTGGCTGACAAATAAATCTCTTTTGTGCGGACCTGAATTTAATTTCCACATGCTCATGAATAATTTTCAAATTTCAAATTCAGTAAAACGTGAAGCGTATTTCCGCCAACGGCCCAATAAGGAGGACAGTCACAGGTTCCCAAAAACTCTTCAGTATGTGTGCCTGGGCTCGGCTGGTCTCTGCTGGCTGGCAGTCACTTGGCTCCGATTTAGTCGCTCAGCAGGAGCATCAACGTTTTTTGGTCTCTTAGTCCTTTTTAGTCCGTTCGCATAAAAAGTTATGTCAGCAAAAGAAATATTGCCCATATTATGGCTACCAGCCCACAAAGTAACAGCTCACCTAGGCTTTGCTGCAATTCTCTCTGTAGCGTTGCCACGGCCATAGCCATGGCCTCTGCACAGATTTCCTTTTTAAAGTCCTTTCATGACTTATTTGCCAGGACGCCGAATGAAATCCAAACATTTCAGCCTTTTAAAAACATAAAATTTGCACATCCATAAATTACACACACACACACATACACGCAGCCTTATGTATATGTGTGCATGCGTATGTATACATATTTTTAATGGCTGCGTAACGAGCTGACTCGGTTCATTTCTATTTAACATGCACAGTCATAAAAACTCGTACAGAAATTAATTTTTATGTCATAATGTGACGAATTACTGTTAAGAAATATAATAATCTTGAGGTGGAACACTGGCTTACAAGTATTACATATATCTGACTGTTATATTGTAGTTGTATACTTAAAGTATTCAGCTCTTGAAATGCTTTGCTTCATTACAGTTTACAATTTTGCATTATAGCATTTGATCTACCAAGAGGTGTGCAGCCACAAGTTTCTCAGAATTACACTCGACTGGCGAAATCACATACGAGAGCCTAAAAATACCATGACGAACAAAGTGAAGTAAGTGTTTTCGTTTCTAGTCTATTAACATTAAAAACAAAATACTCTTATACAAAAATATGCTGGGCATGTCAGCGGTACTCACTGGTATATACACTACACTTAACTAGCAAAAATTTCTACCTCTCCTCGGTTGGAGATTCAATAAACAAGCAATCAGCAACAATTGACAACAAATTGTAGTCCCATCCTAGCTCCTCCACAGAAGAGTATGCAAAAGACTCCAGAGAACATACCCAACTCACAGACGGGATTGCGTTCTTTCAATTTTCATTTCACCTCGAATAAAAGACTTGCCTGGAAAACCAAAGAAGTCTAGTTTTTTTCATCTTCACATCCTATACTTTAGTTTAAGTCTCACAAACTAGAACAACATTTACAAATGCAAATTATAAATAAAATTTAATTTTATATATATTTTAAAAAAAGATCTACCAAAAGACAAAGAATTTAATTTCATGTTGAAGTAGATGAATCTTCATTTGAGCATATTAAATTATTGTTAGCTCCAAAACTAAAGAGACACCCTATAGCTGTCTTTTTTGTATGCTGAAGTCCTCAACATGAATGTTTTATTAATGATTTTCATTCTATGAATTTGTACTTTTCGAGGTCTTCGAGTCTGTAAATCAGATTCTATATTTAGCCAAGACCTAAGCCTGCTCTGTGCTCATACTTCACTTCATAATTATATTTAGTAACACACTTTATATTTAAAGAACATTGTAGTTGCCATAAGCATATTGATCTGCACTTAATGTCTACATAATCTTGTATGCTCTTTACAAGCGTGTACAAAATTACGTATACGTAACAAGTAAACCGTGCAGTGAAGTGAAATATTTATAAACTGCTGTCGACAACAATCAGATGGAAAAAATTAAGTTTATAGGCAGCCGTGGCAGCTAGGGCAGTTCAGGACAGGACAGACAGAGAGGTTTACTTTAATGCATTTATTTGAGAATTTCATTTATCAGCGAGCACTTCAGAGGATGTCAGCGTAGCGGACACTTCGGCGGGTGGCCGCTGCCTGCTGCCCGCTGCCCACTGCCACTGCCACTGGCGCTGACGCTGTCCAAAAGCGAATCAAGGACCACGCTGCAGCTTATCGTAGCAAATCCTATTGTCGTCATATTGACATAACCGCAGCTCCTCTGATGGGCCCCTCATCAGCCAGCAGCTCAGCAGCTCAGCAGCTCAGCAGCCCACTAGCCACAGAGGAATTACTCTGGCATGTCCTTTGTGTTGCTGTCTTTGCGGTCGCTTGTTCGCAATGGAACTGCGCTGTTGTTGTTATTATTATTATTGTTGTTGCTGTTGTTGTGTATCTTTCGCTTCAGTGGCTTAAGTTCGTACTTGGTGCGACTTATCTTTTACACCGACTTGTTTGTAAAATGACGAAATGAATGTGCGGTCAGTAGCTCGCCATCTACCATCTGTACAACATCTTCGTCGTCGTCGTCCTTCGACTTTCGTCTTTATTTTCATCATCATCATCATCTTCATCCTTTCGTCAAGTTTACTTCTCCGACAGGCGAGTGACGTTGAGCATTGTGCGCAACCCAAAACACAATGCAATCCAATGGATTGTAAGCATCATAACTCAGAGTCAGTCACCAGTTAGCGGTTACAAATGTTCCCAAATGTATTAAATAACATAGTATGTACGACTAGAGTGGTATATGTACAATACTTAAATGCACTTTTGTGACTGAATGAAATTGTAAATGCTTTTTGCTGTTTCGTAATTTGAGTGCAATTCTATTTTAAATGGAATAGAATTAAGTAAATGAGAAAATGGGAAATTATTTGATATTAGATTTTATTTCGTTAATAGCTTCAGTTGAACTTAACTGAAAATATAAAAAGCCTTTGAGTTAGTTTCCAGAATTTGGCTATTCTGTTGCATTAAATTATATAAATATTGTGATGTATATAATTGTTGTGACTCATGTGATTCTGAGATTTATTCAAAGTGTATAATGTTTTTTTTAAGTTCATAACTGTATAAAAAGACTTAAGCTGCTGACAGTAAAACTGATAATAAAGATTAAAATATTACTAAATATATTACAAAGAATAATAATAATACAATAATTATACGAGTGGTACATATTACTAAAAAATAATAATAATAATAATAATAATAATTATAATAAACAAAATCCAACAGCACATTAAACCTCCTACTAGCACCTCCACTTCTATAGAGTGCACATTCAATTGCTCCAGTTTTTACTGCCCGACCTGCTAATGACCATTTGGCCTGGGGAGGTCCATGTGCAGCATATTATATTTGCGGGCAGCCGCGCACTTTTAAATCGTGGCCAAATGTAAAATACGCACCATCATGTTGAGTAACGACAGTGGGCAACAGCCGTTGGAGCCGCACAACCAGCGCCGCCCGCCGCTCGCTCCGTCGCCCGTTGTCGCTGCCAACTGGTTGTGGTGCGTCCTGGCAGGACATGGACGCGTCGTAATTAGCTGTGCACAGCGTTGCTGGCGATAATTAATGACGTTGGTCACGTTGGTTTCATGTCGATTTCATTTCATGACACGGCCGCAGGCAGTTCCTGTGCGCTCTACCTCCTGTCCGCTGCCCGCCCCCGTGTGTCCTGTGCGGTGATTTGTCAAGCGTTCGCATTCAATAAAACGAAGAGCAAAGGGAGGCAAAAAAAAACAAGCTTGCAATGCCTTTGGCTGCATGTAAATCTACATTAAATTGAATTTCGTTTGCTACACAAAAAAGAGAAGAGCAAAAAGCGAATTTTTTATTTTGATTTTCTTTTTCTCTTTTTTATATATAGAGTATTACATCCGCTGCTGCTGGTGCTGCTGCTGCTCTGTTGGTTCGGTTCGGTTCTATGAATTCTCTGTGCTTCTGCTCCATTTTGCAGGCAGCTTCATTAAATGCCGCCCATTTTGAAATTCAATTGCAATTTGAACTTTGAGGCCATTGGATAAATTCGAATAATTGAATAATTTATTGCGAAGCCAAAAGGCAACTTTCTCTGCCAGCTACGGACTGTGCGCTCCAATTGGATACCAATTGGATTATGCAACATTATTATACACCAAAGAAGTTGAAGACCAGAATTTGAGTTTGGTTTTCGGTTTTCGAATACTCTGCTTGTTCGATTTGCTAATTGTTATTTGCGTGCAGTTTTGTGCATATTTACGTATCACTTGATGCTGGCCAAAAACCTAATGACGTTTCCATTTGGCCAAGTTTTGCATTTGCTTTGATTAGTGCGCAGTTTGTTAACTAATTGAGTAGCTGCTGCTGCTGCTGCTGCTGCTGCAGCCGGAGTCTCAATATCAATCTCAAACTCAATGGCAATTTCGATTTCAGCACCCAAAGGGCATAAAATTAATTAAATTCGTTTTGTTTGACATTTACGCGCTCGCACATGATTCACAACTTCCATTCAATAATGCACAAATGTTTGATATACTTGTGCTACGCATGTGTGTTTGCCCAGTGCCCAGCAAATATTTGCTTGCACATATACTATAACTGATATAGGTACGTATATATACTAAGTAGTAAATATTTAAATCATTTGGCCAAATTCATTTGGCGTTGCATCAATGCCAGCTACTTCAACCTGTGTGTGTGTATCAATTTATTGCGCCTGAGATATTTTGCAAATTATTGTGCTTTGCGGTATGCAAAACAATTCTAAGAACTTCTAAGGGCGCTACAGTATGTATCTTGTGAATTTCAGTAAGTAAGTAATAAGTACTTAAGTGATTTAATTAAATTAAAATGAATGCAAATATTATGTGGCATGTCTAAGTTGAGTAACATATTTTTGCTGCTCTTAGGTATTAGATTAGTTAAAATAAAACATTTTGATGAAAATAGAAAATTTATTTAGTAGGTATAACTAAAAATTTTTGTTATTTTCGGAATTTTTATATTTATTTTGTATTATATATTTCTTTTTAGTTTTATTATATTTTGTTATATTTTATTATTATATATTTATTTTTGGTTTTACTATAAATTCTTCTTTTACTATATATCCATAACTATACATAATTATTTTTACTATTTATTTAGACAATTGAATTATGTATTTAATCTTGACAACTTCTTTCTTATACAAACAAATTTTATAATTATGCTCGGAAGCTTGTTAAATATGTAAAATATTTTATTTAAATTTATATAAAAATGGTGCAATATTTTTTGCTGAATTAATTTCTATGAGAGTATTCATTAATGAAGTAGTTTTTGTATATAATATATTGTAGGTTTACCTGTATCTGTGTCTGTATCTGTATTTGTATTCATATATGTAATTCTATTTGAATCTTTATTTCTATTTCTATTTGCATCGATTGCTTTTCATAAAAATGAATTGACTAGAATATTTTTCGATCATATATTTATGTAGGTCAATACGAAATAAAATATTTAAATGAATAATTTTAGCCTATTAAAATATGATAATGCTACGACAAACCATATTTATATACCTCTGGCAAACGCAGTTTGACTAACAGAAGCCCCAAGCTGCAGTCGACATAGATTTTCTGTCCCAGTTTTTAGTTTCACTTTTTATAATTTAGTTATTATTTATATATTTTTTTTTGAATATTTTCGTTTATACTTGTTGGCATCAACCACTGCTACAGCTGGTTGAAGGGGACCAAATTCTCAAAAAACAGATCTGACCCGATGTCAACCAACTACATACAGCGTTGTGGATGTTTGTTTTCGTATACAACACATTTTATTTTATATTTTTGTTATTATTTTTTGCATATTAATTGAATTGCATTGAATTTAGCGCATTGTTTGAATTTCATTAAGCACGTTTGCTGCAGCAGCAGCAGCAGCTGGCCGCATCAGCCATGATTAATGCAGCTGCTGCAACGGCCGTCGCATAAATCAATTCACACTAATTACGCGCTATTGTTGTCGCACTATTCAAAAACAATATTAATTGAATTAAAGCACATGAAAAAAAATAAAAAATATAAATAAATATATCAGAATTTTATGAGTTTGTAGTTTATTTTTGCAGGTTTTTATATGCATTCACTATAAATTTTATTAAAATGGAATTAAGCCTTATTAGAGCTTAGGCATGATTAGCTAGGCAGTTAGAGAGAAGTAACTAATGAAAAAAATAAAAAAATTATAATTCAAAGAGAATGTGAGCTCTTACTTACCAATTACCAATTGCAAACTCAATTTCTAGTCTTTCATATAAGCATTGCTGCTACAGAAACGAACGAAAGCACAAATGATATTTACATAAGATATACAAAATCTGCTAATATATATTAAAAAAAAGTTATACATAAAGATTTCAATTATATAATGATATTTTATCTAAAATATTTTAAGTCTGCTGATGTTACATTTGCAGCATTTTTAAATTTTAATTTAAATTCATTTAAATTCTCTTTTAGACCATTATCTGAATTTATTACATATCTCTTACACTTAACACCCTCGCATGTTGCATGTTGCCCGCATGTCACTTAAGCAGGCTTCAACATTTTATGTCATATTTACAGAATTTTGTTTAGTTTAATTTGTTGGCTATTTTAAAGTTTGCCCTGACCACATGCAGTCAGAGTTAACGCTTACAGCAACATTTCCGCCCACACACACACGCTACCCCATACACACTCTCTCTCTCTCTGTACATGCTGTACATGCAATTGTTGTTGCTGTTGTTGTTTTGCATGAACCACATTAGCTTCATTTGTTCTATTGTTTTGATTATGATTTACAATGCCCAGTGCGTTGCTTTTGTCTGTTGGTGTCTGCCTTTTGCTGAATGAGCTTGCGGTTTGTGTGCGTGTGTGTGGGAGTGTGTGTGTGCAATAAAGGATAATACATTTGCATGTGGGATGACCACACCAGCTAGACAATAAATTTCATTTAAGCTGTGCGCAAAAATGTTTGCTTTTGTTGTTGTGGTAGGCGAATTAGCCAGCTGGCAGCGCAGTGTTATTAACGCTCATTAGACCCAGAACAGAGTACTTATGTGTCCCGGTCTGGTAATTAAAAAATAAACTTGTTATACCTTTAATGTGAAATTAAATTATAGTCTTAGGTGTTGGGATAATGTATGTTAATGAATTGATTGGAGGAATGAATGAGCCTAGAGTTATACTTCTTTAGCTGCTAGACAGGGCATATTACGCTGATCAAAATTCCAATTTATAGTTCCCAACTTTAGGTTGTGGCGAAATCTATCAGTCTTTCCAGCCTTTTACGCTTCATAAAGCCTATATCGTTTCAATAAAGTCTTTATAGGAAACAACTATTGTTAGCCTCTTTTATTTGTATGACGCCTTTTCTGGTATAAACTATATTTTCTAAACTTCCCTAGCAATTAAATGACCGTTTCAGGAATAGAATCTATCACATATTAGTTCATAACGTGCCCGAATGCTATCGCATTTAATTTCCATTGTGAATGTTTACAAATTTGTCGATCTAAAAACCATAAAATTTTGACAAAGAGTTGAAAGTGATCTCATGAAATGCCCTATCTTTCCTTGACATTGTCGAAGCATTTGTTTTGCTGCAGTGTCTGATCAGTGGAACCGGTGTGCATATTTATGCTGGATACTCGCTCCTCTCCGCTGGCAAGCGGCTTCTCACTGGAGTCGCCGGATTCACTTTTCTTTCGATTTTGCCTGCTTTGGACGATGTCCGTGGGAAAGAAATGAGCTTCCAGCTGCCGCACACCGTCGGGCGTGCTCAGATCGTAGGCGAATTTCAGATACTTATCGAAGAAGATTTTGGTATTGTGACTTTGGTTCTTGGAGCGAATCTGACGCTGGGCAATGGCGTCAGCTTTGTCCGGTGATTTTGGCTCCTTCGCATGTTTGTTGGGTGTAAGTGCTGTCTCTGTGGTTGTTGGGCGTAGATTCTTTGTCCTCGATGCGGCCCCATCCAGCTTTGGTTTGCGTGTTTGCTTACCAAATTGTGCCTGGTCGACGTGCCTGGACAGCACCACGGTGCGCTCGTTTGATGTCACTTTACCTTGTGCTGCCATTTGAATTGATGCACCTGCTCCGGTTGTAGTTGCGGCTGGCGCATCTGGACGCTTGCTGTATGACTTTGGATTGCTGTTTTGCTTCGTTACTGGCATCTTTTGTTTTCTATCTTTGTCCTTGTCCTTGTTCGCATCCTTGGCATTGACACTGACAATGGTCGGCTGCTGGTAGGTACGCGAAAGCTGCGGCATTTCCAATTTCAATGGCTTATAGCCCAGCCGGCTGGTGAGCATGTTGCTGGGCTTGCGGGTCGGTGCATTGCTAGCCATATCTGAGACAGGAGATAAAACAAAAAGTTGTTAGGAATACTTCTCGGAAAAAAAGAAACAGAACACCAACAAACAGTAACACTTCCGAATGAAAGACCTGAAGATTATGCTAAATTTTCTAAAATACAACTTTAATTATCGAGACGACTGACAATATTTTTCGATATTTTCTACCTAAACGGAATACTTGATTTTTCGTTTACAAAACAGTTTTTAGTGCATTTTTTTATAAAACAAAAGAATATTTATTTTCTGAACTGAAAGCTTTAACATTTTTTCTTATTCTCTTTAAATACACAATATTTCGCAATAAATGTGCTTTTCCTATCTTTGCCATTATCATACACTTCTAAATTTATATACGTATATAAAGGAATATATCTGATAAATTGTCTGTTGCCTGTCATCTACTCGAGTTTAATTTGCCTGTCATTTCACATTGCTGCTGTTGGGGGCTAAAGCTGACATTTGCCGGTTGCGGGTTGCCAGTTGCCAACTGCTCGCTGTCAGTATAGACCCCAACAAAATGTATCCTACATAGAGCTCGCCTCACAATTTGTGAAACATCAGTGGGAAAAAAGATCATCTGGTCTAGTTATGGGGCTGGTTGGCAGCTTGGCCGCTAGAAAACTAATTACTTTGAAGTCTTTACACGAAGATAAGACTTAAATCACCTAAACAAAATGAAATTCCCATTTACTGACCCAAAAAATGTTTGGGTTGATAAGAAATATATAAAAGAAAATTGTGGATAGCGATAGATGTGAGCGGCGAGCAGATACTCTTTAGACTTAAGTGTGAAAATTTGCATTGTGGAACCAAATTTTAAGTCAAATTTAATATATAAGCATTTCGCATTCCTATGACCTTAAAAGAGTTTCTATGGCAATTTTTGGGCATAAACTTTTAGGCATTTGCTCAAATCTAGGGTATACAAATGAGTTTCAAGAGTCGCATGCAAAATGTGTATAACGTCATTAGGCAAAGGAAAAGTGTGAAAGCTAAAAAAGAGAAAAAAGAAAGAAAAACGCAACCACGAAGCGGGTTAATTACGCTACAAACAATAAATTACTTGCTGCAGGGAAATGCGCAGAAAAAAACCCTCCACAACTCCAAAAGATGAATTTGGTGAACACAAAGAGAAAGCGGAGGAGAAAGCGAGTGAGAGGGGGCAAAGTGGATAAGGGGGCGGGGTCTACCTTTCCCGCATGCGACCCTAATCAGCTTAGTGACCGACAGATGATTAAATTTTTGGCCTTTGAGTCACATTGAAAGCGCGTGCGACACCGTTGGCAACCGTTGAAATCGCATTACGTATACGCCATGTGTTGCAACAAGCAACTTGACTGCGTTATAAACCTTTCAGCAATTCGTACGAATTTCGCATTTCATGCGCTTGTCCAAAAGTTTTTGCACATTTTCTATCCTTTATCTTGCTCAGCTCTTGTCTATCTCTCGCTCTCTGTGTGTGTGTGTGTCGTCCTTTCTGTCTGTCAGTTTGGTAAGCTGTTCCCTTGTCGGTTGATTTTCTTTTCTTTTTTTTTGCTTAGTTGTTTTCACTTAATTTCATTTGGCTCGCTTTTGTTTTTGTACTGCTTCATCATGTTACAAAGGAATTTTTTAATTAGGAAATGTGTTTATCCGGAATTAATTGTTATTTTTGTGCCCAGCGGCAACAGCCGCAGCAGAGAGCACAACAATCTATCCAAAACAACAGCAAAATACAAAAACAAAAAAAATAAAATAAATAAATATAAAGAAAATATATATATATAAAATGTTTGCTGACTTCATGAAACTTTCTGACAAATTGCGCACGTTTTAAAGTTAAATTTACAGAGTTGAAGCCGCCGTTTTAATTGGGCGGAACGAAACAGAGTTATTTGAGCATATTATCTTGTTCCTGATGAAGTGTATTCATACGCTGAGGTGGCTTATATACCATTTGTTTAAGACGCAGAGTGAAAGTTTTTAAAGTAAAGAACGAAAACATGAAGTTGGGTAAAATTTTGATGTGAATAATTATTATACTATTTTTTTATATTTATTAATTTTTCTATACCAGTCAAGCAAACTTTATTGAAATTCAAGATATTAAACTTCTTGTTTGACTTTCTTATTTAAATTAAATGTTTATCTTCCCTAATATATTTAGGCAATAATCTTTTTGGCTGACTTTCGTATAATTCAACTTGCAAACAAATTCCATTTTCATATGACTTTTTGGCCCCCGTAATAAAGAAGTTTCAGTAATTTTTCGTTTATTTTGGTATCTTAAATTCTTTATAAGCGCAGCGACGAAAATCTCTTAAATAATTGAAAAAGTCACTTAAAGTCAACTCGACCCCAGGCAGATGCTTCACAGCCTGTTGCCGATTGTTGAGTAAACAACAACACATATTTACTTCATATTAATGTGAGTGTGTGTGTGTGTGTGTGTGGGTGTCTGAATGTCTATGGTGGACCCTACAACAGAGCGTGCATCCAAGTGCTCCACTTCAGTGCCATTGTGAGTGACACTTCTTTGCTTTTATTTTCAGCTGCAGCTTCTGTGTAGACAATATTCAAGCACTTGCTTTATGTGTTTGTATGTGTGTATGTGTGTGTCGAAATTTGTGCTTATATAACTGTATACGATTTCAAGTTGGCAGCTGCATTGCTGCGCTTTTCAACGCGAACGAACCATCGAGCTCTTCTCCAAGGCATTAATGTCAACAAATGTTGTGCCCGCGCGTCAACCTGCTCCGTCCAACAAAGCACTTGACTGCGACTGCTGTTCTGTTGGCCTTTCTGTTGGTCTTATCGTGAGTGCTTTACAACTTTGTTCAGCACTTTTGGCCAGCTTAACTGGCAGTCAATTTAAATTGGCGACTGATGTCCAAAAAATATAAATTGCAACATCAACTTAAAGGCAAGCTGCTTATGTATGTGCTTAAGCGGAAATAATGTACAAAATACTCTCAAATATGTGTACCAAAATGAAATCTACCTAAACACTAGTCAGACACACACACACACACACACAGACACACCAATACGCACACATTATATATAAAATGGCTGCCCTCGGCTGCAGTCAGCATTGCCGCCATTCGTTGCCGTTAACATTTCCGCTTTATTTGTCTGTCTGCCCTTTGCGCTTTATCTGTCTCTACGGCTGCATCTCTCTCTCTCTCTCTATCTGCTTCCCTGACTGTCTGTCTGCCTGCCTGTCTGTTTGCTGGTTGTTTGTTACCTACATTCAAACTCCCTTTTCCCTTAAATTCTTTTTTTTTTGTTTTTCCATTGTGCAGTTTTAGTTTTTATCTATTTTTGCTGCGCTCTGCTTTCTGCCATTTTGTTTTTGTTTTCTAATGTTTTAAATATAAACTCAAATAACGTCGAAAATAATACATAAATCACCGCAAATATCGCGCTGAATTTCTTTTCAATCTACAAAAGCTCGAAATTCTTTGCTTTCCCTAACTCAGTCGTAAACAATTCTGTTTGCCATTCTGATTTACAACTATAAATTATAGAACCCAAATCCCATACACCCCCATACACACACTCTCCCTTTCTCTTCCATATTGTATACAGGATTTTATCTGTTAATTTGATAGCTGCGAGTTCTTGTTGCAATTGTTGTTTGTGATGTTGCAGAAGGCGAAGAAGAATACAAAAATAAAGCCAAAGCCACAAGAGACATTGATGCGATTTGTTAGAGCTTATAAGCAACGCAAAGAGCTATTCTACTCGGAGCTGTGTTTCTCAGTAAAATTTGCTGCGGCAAAAGATAAATTACTCAAGAAGTGGAACTGTGTGTGTTGAGTTCTGAAAGGGTTTATATGTGACTTAAACAAGTCCTGGCAGTTGGTAATGGAATTCTCTTTAAGGCAGGTTTCTAATGCTAAGATTTGAAGCTACGAAGTTTATGGTAATATTTAATATATATACAAATAATAATGAAATATACTAAAACCTTTCTCTTAAAAAATGATTATTATTTAAATTTCTTGCCAAAGTCCCAAACAGACATCCACGTTGTATTGCCTTGGGTATACAGGTTGCTGCTGTTGCCTGGCTCGAGTGACATTTAAATTTCCCGTTTAGTCGCCGCATGGCTAAGCGATCAATCAAGTGACATGCAATGTGTGCCACGAAGGAGTCGCAGCTGCAACTGCGGCTGCTGTTGCGCATATTGAAATGTGATTTTTCATCATATTTTCGCATGGAGTACGTAGTCTGTGCAGTCCTGGCAGCCAGAGCACCAGGCCACCAGGCAGTCAACCTGTTCGCACGCCAGGCGAAACAGTTAATTAAATGATGAAAGCATTGACGTGTCATAGCAAGGGACGAGTCTGGGGGCTTGCTAGCCAATGGACAGGCAAACGTGTTAAACTAACCAAGTCAACCGAGGCGCACTACAAACTAGGTAGTGGTGCTTGCCAAGTTGCCAAGTTGCCGAGCTGCCAAGTCGTCTGCACTGCACTGCACTGACAGCCAGTCCGTCCGTCCAGGTGGAGCTAGCTGCCTGCCTGCCTGTCTGCCTGCCTGTGCACTGACTTCATAATGCATGAAAGGACGCGCGTTCGTGGGCACGCACGCTTCAGTTGCATGTCACACGCCGCTTGATTTGTTACCTGATTCGTTGACTGGCAACGGGTTCGCATTGTCCAACTGCCGTTGTGGTCTACGCTTTGGCCAATGCTATGCACCGCCCCATACCACCTGGTTGTCTCTGCTCGCTATGTGTGTGGTGAGTTTTCATTTCATTTCCTCGTCTTCGGTTTTGGGCTGCTTGCTGTCGGTTGACAACTTTGTGCAGTCAGTTGGCCATTTGTTGATTTGATTGATGTCCAACGCCTCGAGACTTGCCAATTGTCAACTCAATGTAACAGCAACAGCAACAGCAAAAAACTCTTGTTGTCGTTGTTGTTGTTGTTGTGCTTTGCTAATGAACTTACATAAATGAAGCCATTAACAAGTTTAAACTACACCTTGCTCCGCAGCCGTGCTGCATATCAAATTTCCATGTTGTAAATGTTGTAAATGTTGTTCGTTGTTTTTCATAGCTGACCAGCTTCGCCAGCTGTGGAGCGGAATAAATGCTGTTAATTAGCAAAGTTCATAAATTTACACAGATTTCATGGATTAAGTGCAAAGCAGAAGTTTGTGGCCAACAAATTTACCTGCGGCAGAATATTATTTCATGTTTTTAACTTCATGTTACGCATACGTCATGTTGTTCGCATCGTGTTTTCAATGTCTGCAAATAAATGGAAAATATGTAAACATTTAAATTAGTTGTTACTCGTTCAGATAGTTGCAAGCTGATTAGGCTAATTGGATTGTGTTTTATGTTAAATAGAAAATTCAAATAATCAAAATTATTAATTAGAAATGTTGGACAAAGAAACAAATTTCAAAAACTATTTGCATATGCTCAATGGATGCGTATAAAAGCTGAAGCATTAGCAAACAGTTTGCTAAAACAATTCAGAGCATAAGAGAATCAAGTAGAAAAGTACATAAATTTGTTTTATATTTTTTAGCACCTTTTTGTGAACGCAACTTCTTCAAACAATAATCTACTAACAACACTTCAAACAAAGCACATCAAATTGCATTTAGTGTGGGCGGGTCCAAAAGACCCGCAAACACTACACAAAGTTGTTTCAACAAAACGTTTGCTTATCTTGCACTTATCTTTATCAACTTGAGGCTAAACACACGCGTGTGTTTGTGTGTGTGTGTGTGAGGATACATTGTTCATGCAAACTCTCGAGTTGCGAACAAACAGTCGATAATTTTTGCTAACTGAATTGACCAAGTCAAGCATTTCACTTTGGCAACATGCAGGCAAATAAACTCATTCAATTTGGAGTGGCCATGAGTTATTTAGGCTATAGATTGATGTCAGAGCCATTAGGTGCACTTAAAGCCAGAAAAGCTGGAGAAGAAAGAGCGAGAACTGGTGAAACTAGTTTTGCCAAGCAAATAAAACAAGCAAACTGAGCTACAACTTGGAATGTTGGGCTTCGGGGGCTTTCCTGCTCTTCTAATATTTTTGAGCCAGTTTCAGTTGATAACAAGCAGAAGCAGTTGACAGACAAGTGCATTTTTTATGCGACTTTCGAGTTGCAAGTCCCATTTAAACTTAAACAAGACTTTGGCTGGGTGGCGAGAGACAACATAAATCATGAACAGACACCGACAAATGCTCCAAAAACAAAAAAAAAAAGAAGAAAGACGGCCAGCGAAATGTGTGAAAAACGTTTAGAGTTGGCACCAAATGTGCTCTGTGAGTGGGGGCATCTAGGTGCGGGAAGCGGGCAGCTCTTTTAGGAACTGACACAGGAAGGAAGTGCTTGCCTGGGCTGCACAGGACGCTCATTTCTGCCACAGCCGCCGCAGAGTTGAAGAAGCAGAGACATGACCAAAAACGCTCTGCGGTTTTTCCTCTGCTTTTCTATTTGTTTTTCTCCTTTCTTAGTTTTTTCTTCTTTTTTTTTGACTGGTGTGGTAACCGCGCGAGCTAAACTTCCGGCGTAAGTGTTCCTGGTGTATTTTGCTGCCATGGCAGCTGAGAGCGCATGCTGAAATGACTTTAAAAGGCCATCAAATGAAAGCTAAACGGAAAATCTGTTATTGCCGCTGCTGGCAACTACAAATGGCGTGTAAAAGTTGAGAAACAACAACAGCAACAACAACAACGACTAAAACTGTTAAGCTTTCAGGCATGTCTAGGCCTGCAGCTGCAGCTGTAGCTGCTGCTGCTGTTTCTGTTGTTGTTGTTGATTCGCAGTTAGTTTGCAGCAAGTTGCAAGTTTGCTGCGGCATCTGCAGTTTGTCTGCGCAAATTGCCAGTCACTCTGTGGAGCGATAAGAGCCGATAGCCGAACCAAATTGAAAAGTGCTGCGCTGTGGCGCCTCAAAGTAGGCAATACATTTACCACTTACGACCAGACGAGCTGGGAGCTCTGAGCTGAACTGCAACTGCTCGTTGCCGCAAATGATTTTCAGTTTTTCTTTTTAACGTTTGAAGTTTTTTTCGTTTTTCTATTTTCATGCATTTTTTTTCACTTTGCCTTTGCACATTTCCTGTGCTCGCTTTTTGTTTTTATTTTGTGGGCCAGCCCGCTCGAATGTCTGGCTAAATTCAGGTCGCAACCACCATCTTAGCCAACATAGCATATTAAGCTGTAGCCAGGGCAGACTATATATTCATTTATAATACTGTTCCTGCATTTGTTTCATATTTTCAATTTGGCTTTGCTCTGCTTAAAGTAGTGAATTGTGGAATGGTTTGTGTTTAGAGTTCATTAAGGACTTGCTTAAAGTGAGCATTGAAAATTATTCGTTAATTTAAGTTCTTTTTCTGATTATTATCAATATTATTATTTTTAGTATATTTAATATTATTTTTTATAATTTTTTAGTGTTACTCATATATTATTTTTAATTAAAAATATTTTATTTGATTTTAAAATATTATATTTTCGTCTATTTCATTAAAATTGTAATTAATAAATTTCAGTATTGTAGTCAATTATTTAAAGTATTTTAAATTTATTTTAAATATTTTGTACGGCATATACAATTTTCTATTCTGTTCTGTAATGGGCTTATTTATTTCAAGCTAAGCAAAAATAATTTTAATATATTCATACTTATTTCATATATTATATATTTAATATATTCATACAATTTGTCTGGCATTCAGCAGAAATTCTTTCATTCATATAAATATCAATTTTAGGGATTTGCCAATGCCCATAACAGTTAGAGAATTTGGTAAGAGAGAATTCGTTAGATCTTTTCCTTTGTTGATACATTATTGTCAGCTCTGCGTGATTTGGTTCTGTTTCATTTCGCTAAGTCCCTCGTTGTCGAATGCCTTTGACCATTGTAATTATTTTGGCTCGATGCGCTTTGTTGATGTCTCGTTGTGGTTGTATGGGATTGTGGTGGTGCGGTGTGGTGTGAATTTCAGCAAATGCTTGTTGGCCCGTCCTTTGGCCTTCATTCTTTCACGCTTTCTTTGTATGGGTGCTGAGTGAGTGTGTGTGTGTGTGTGTGAGAGCTTTTATTGTGTTCATATTGGCCATGACGAGGACGTGCCACTAACTTGATTGCCATTTCAATTGACCGCAATTTTAGAATGCTTCTCCCTTTGACTCTGGCTTTGCCCTTGGCCAATACAGTCTATGCTAGCCAATGTCGCCTGCCGTTGCCTTTTGTATCACAACGGCCTTTTGTTAGCTTCCGCATCATTACGAGCTTTGCTTTGGGTCATTTTCGTTGGGATTTCTCTTCTCATTTTTTATATTTTTTTTTGCTCTGTGGATTCCTCGTTATTTAGTTGGAGGAGCGGCTAATCTGTCCGCACGTTGAATGAGCGTAAGTCGAGTCCTTTTGACCATTCTAGGAATGAAAGCAGCGGATGCAAGTACAGTTGCCGGATGCATCGATAACCATTTCCTAGACCCTGCCAGCAGTCCATAAATGGAAACCAATTTGTTTTCCCTCTGCTTCAGCCAAAGCTTTTAAAGCAGCTGCTCCTATGGAATTTCAATTAGTGTTGCGTACAGTTTTTCGGTTCACTCTAATTGTTATAAAATCAATGAGCTGCTAAGGAAATTCCATTTAAGCATTATATGCGCAATCTGATAAAGTTGTGCCACGCCCTCGGTCCGCCAGCATTTGCAACCGCATGAAAACAATAAAACAAAAAGCGAAAAAACCAAATGCAATCGTTGGCTTGCACTTTTTTCCTTCGCCTTTGTAATTTAGTGGGCAACAAACTCCTAGCCACACCACCGCCCATCGCTCTTAGCTGCACCGCACTGCACTTTAAGTACTTTACAGGAGTTTTTTTTAATGTTTTTTTCTTTTGCTTTTTTTTTTTAAATTTTTAACGCCTTTTGTTTCGTTTCTCATTCGCCTTTTGTTTGCCTCTCGCACGTATCACTGCACAAAGGCGCAGCGGCCATTACGTGCCTAGCCAAGTGTGCCAGCCTGAGTGTGTGTGTGTGTATTTCTGTGTGTGTGTGTGTGTGTGTGCATGCAATAATGATTGGAAAGTTTCGCTTTGCAGTTGCGTTCCAGCCGTAAATATTTGGCAAGCGCCACTCCGCCACACCGCCAACACCAGCGCCAGCACCACAGCCACTAACGGCACATTTACATAACAAAACTGCATGCGGAGCAGCCATTAAATAATTAGAAATGTCTCTGTGTGTGTGTTTGAGCTCTGGAAGAAACTTTGTGCAACGCCTTGGCCATTAAAGCGTAATCAACGCTCAACATCATTGGCGCCAGGCTGGCAGACCTCAAAAAACACTAAAAGTTAAAAATGCTAGCTAAGTGCAATGATCGAATTTGTTAATACCCTGTAAATATAATTTAACTAAATGTGGAGAATTTCAAACTATTTTGTGGGTGGAATATTGAACTTTAAAAGAAAGGGAGAATTTTATATATATTTTTTGAGAAAGTTCTTTGCATTCAAAAGTAAATAAAATTTGATATTTATATAAAATTTTATATAGAAAATATAAGAAATTTTAGTAGAACATTTTTTGCTGATTTTATAATAATTCAATTCAATTTGAATTTTAGCTTGGAATATTATAATTTTATATATTATAATATAATATTTTAATTTAATTTATTTCTATTTATTTACAAAAAAAATATCTTTCTGGAATTTTCAATATGATCTCTATGATATTCTCATTTCCCACTTTTATCTTTCTATTATCTTTTCTTTATCTTTGGCCCAAGTTAATTCTATTTTTTCTCAGTGTGAATGAACTTTTTGATCTCTGGTTAAAGTTGATTGGGGCATACTTTGGCCGCGAATAGTTAGGCTCTGTGGAGCGTCTGCTTGGGGCTAAAGGGCACTTGAGGGCACCTTAGCGAAAAACTTTTGCAGCGCATTGTCGTAAATGAAATGGTCCGCGTTTTGGGGTTAGTTGCTGTCATAAATTTTTACTGACTTTTCTGACTATGCCCATTTGCCGCGCATTTCCCACTGTGGTGCTGTCCCGCTCTAATTGGCAGCATTTGATAAATGCAATTGAGTTTGCATTTGGAATGTGTTTTTCTTCTGTTTTTGTTTGATGGATTACGTTTAATTGCTCGTTAAGTAGTTTTAATGTCTGGCTTGATTGGCTTAGTATCGAGTTGCAATTATAGTTGGCTTAAAGCTGCAACAAATTGTGGCAACTGCTAGCGAGAAGCCCAATTCAACTCACAATGTTGCCACACACCTTAAGGGGGCAAATGCCAAGCAACAACAGCAGCAGCTGCCAAAAAAAAGCAAAAAAAAAATGTCAACGACAACCGCAAGTCAAATTGACTCTGGCTTTGACACGTTGACATACGATAAAGGTATTTGCGTGTGGGCGTGCCACACACGTATTGCTTACAGCGTTGTCAAATGGTATTTTCATCACAGTCCTCGCACCGAGAGCGCAAGCAAGGCGTGAGCAGGGCTTCCTGCCCCCCTGACATTCGAGTGCCTCATGTCATTATGTATATTGGAATCTGTGGAAGTTAGAAGCTGGCAACGGCGAATGGACTGGCATGATGAACACGAAGGAGGAGCAAGGAGGCTTCGGTTCTGGCTGTGCTTACGCTGGTTTCACACTGATTACACAAACGTGAGTTAGCTGCTTTCAGCATTGCGTTCTACATGCAAACATCACTTGCCAAACTTTATTTTCATTTGGCGGGCTCATACATTTATTCATATGTGTGTGGGTTCCACTCTGTGTGTGTGTGTGTGTGTGTGTATGTGTGTTTATACATTCACTCATGTACTCATTCATTTACATCATTTGTATGTTGTTAAGTCAGCAAAATTTAACGTACTTCGCTTCTCTGATTTGCACTTACTCATGCTACCTTCGTCTCCTCTCTCTCTCTTTCTCTCTCTCACTCTCTTTCTCAGTTTTTTCGCCTGGTACTTGCCAAATTGGTTCTGATTTTGTGCACCTTATCTCTGCGTATGTGTGTGAGAGTGGCTTTCACTGGATTTCCTTTATGTGCGTCATGCTGAAACATTTTTTCCTCATTCTCGACAGCTAAGCTTTTTTCTGGTCTGCCTTTGCTTGCAGAACATTTCTGTGGAATTGAGAAAAGTTGTTAAGTAATATTTGTGTGTAGGTTCTCTTAATATTTTGCAGTGATTTGCAAAATGAAGCTAACAGTTTTTAATTGGGCCTCAAATGGCGCTGACTCCGGCTCGACTCGACTCTTTACATTATGAGTCTAGCAACGATGAGTCAAGTTTTCTGCCATATTTACATTAAATGTTGCGCTTAGTAGATGGAAACTTTACTGCTGCGTTGCTATTTAAGTATAATTATATAGATATACATTTATAGTTGAGTAAGTTATTCATAATGTGCTTCGTCAGTCTTAAAATAAGCTTCTTAAGTCCAAAAGTTAGTAATTCCTTTTGATAAAGGTTAAACAAGCTCTGTGAAGAGCGAGAAAGAATAATTTTTATATAAGAGAAAAAAATGCTAGAGATTTTGTGCTGCTTGGATACTTTTTATTATAAACTTATATTGTCATAAAAAACTTTTAAATCAACTTTACTATGAGCTTGCTACAGCCTAGGCACTTTGATGTTCACTAGCTGTTCAGTTAGCTCACTGAGTGTGCGCCTTATGCAATATATTTACTAAAGTCTGCTCTCTGTTTAACTAGCATAACTTTAGTTAAACTTAAGTCCAGAGTTAATCATTTTTGTTATAATACTTTCAGCAAAACTAAGCTAATCAACTGAGCCAATTGCCGCTGCTAGACATAGCGCTAGTTACCGGACCCAACAATTTGCTTATGTTGAATGAAGACTTTATATTAAAAATTCTCTGTTTAATTCGAAATATCAAGAAAATCTACAGAAGTTTTCAATATTTAGTGCTTGCCCAATCCCCCAACAGTTAAGTTCGACTTCAATTTCTATAATTCATTCAACTAGTTTTAAGTCTCTTTTGTTTCAATATCAATGCACCAAGCACCAACGACTTAACGTTTTCTCTATTTTACTGATGCTAAAGAAAAGTAAGAAAAATAACTATAGATGCGCCTTTGGCTTGTTTTCTCGACGTTGGCTGCCATTAACATTTGCCTTTTCTTGGTTCTCTTGAGCGCTGGCTGTTTCTCAATCATCTTCTATGTCTGTCAGTCAGGCTGCTGCCACGCCCGCAGCATTGGCATGTCTGCAAGAAGTTGTACGTACAACTCCCCTGTCAATCAGGCGGCAGCATGAGTCGTTCTATATAACTTGGCTGCCGCAGGCTGCTATCTGCTACGCTGAAGCGTAGACAGAAAACGCGCATTGAGTGGCCACACGCACTCACAAACACAAACGCAAAACATAAACACGCTTTGTTACAACACATTGACATTTACGCAACATGTCCCTGTTGCATGTTTGCAATTTGCATTTGCAAATAGTTGCAAAAACGAACATCAAATGTGGCAAATGCGCCACGACAGGCGCATGCATTAGTTTGGACTTGTGGTGGAGCGATTGGAGGGGCCAAAGGGGGTGGCACTATGTATGAGGTTTGAGTTTTGCATCAGTTTAGTTGGGGCTGCACCAAAAGGCCACCCACAGCTGACTTTGCCCGCCCCCCAAAACTTTGTAAATATGCATGCAAATTTTTGCAGCGCTCGCAATGCTTTCAATTTTGTTGCCTTCCTATTTACACACACACACACCCACACACACACTGATATACACGCCCCCATATGCATGTCTGTCTCGCAGTTTTAGTTACAGTTTCGGTTTCATGTTTACCATGTTGCGGTTGCCCCTCGCTGTAGCTGTTCTTGTTGTTGTTGTTGTTTTTGCGTGCTTTTTGATAGGTTGTTGGTTGGAATCGTGGTTTATTGTTGTTGCCGTTGCCGTTGCTGTTGTTGCCTTAGTTGTTGCATAATCAAACTTGGCATTTTCATAAATGCTACGAGAACATCATCGAGCTACCCAATATACTCGATAGCCAATATCGCCATATTGGTTTCCTTAGCTGCCTTTCGGTGTGTTATGAATGCATTGGCCATCTCGGCTGCAGACAACTCAAAGACTGGGAGTCAACAACTATTGTGCCAGCTGCAGTCTGCAGTCGCCCATTCAAACAATTTGTAGCCTTCGGCATTTTTCATTTCAATGACGCTTATCGCTCTCTTCCTCTCTCTCTTTCACTCTCTTATACATTTTTGGAATATTTGTGGCTGCTGGTGTTAATTTGCATGCCCCGAAAATGGCAACTGAATTCATCTGTCTTTAGCATATTGGAAAATTAGCATATTGAACTCTGGGAACGAGAGAATCTGTTATAAGCCATGTTATTTTTCTATGCATACATTGTTTGCACTTCAATTAATGCATACATCAGAATACGTATTCCCCTACTGACATTGCAACTGCTACTCCTCCCACAAGTCCCATGGCTCATAAAAATTGTTTCGTTGTTAGACGAGCATTTGGTATGCAATACGAAATTTTCTGAAAGCTTGACAAAAATGAAATTCCAAATTTCTCGATTTGCTATTAGAGAAATTGTTTGTCAGACTACAAAATGTTGCTAAATGGTGTTAGTTGTTTTTGCTATGTTTCTGTGAGAACTTTGTTTGGTTTTTAGGGAGCAGAACTTCAATTAAAATATCAGAGGACAGGACGGCATTTAAAGTCGCAGTGAGACATTGAAAAGTATATTAAAATTTTATTTTCATTGTAGAAATATGATTATTACCCTTAATACTTACTGGATGATTCTTGACTTAAAATGTGATATACCCTATATATGTATATATATATATATATGTATATATATATATATATCCTATATAACTTTGCTCTATTTTTAAATATTTCTTCAAATAAAATAAAATTGTTTTATTTTATACTCAAATTTTAAGGGACTAGCAAATCTTTGAGCTGCATTACTTAGACGCCTAGCTATGCTGTTTTGGTGAGAATGTAGTCTCTCAAGGTATTCAGCTTTCTGTTACCTAAAATTGTCTGAATTTATATGTGACAGTCTATTCTATCCATATATTTGTATTATTACATTCAGTTATTTCTAATTCAACTACAAATCCTATCACTGTAAGTCATTAAGCTGGAGTTCATTAAAAAGTAGCAAAAGATAATTTTCTGTATTGTTTTTAGCCAGCAGCGCTTGTTGGCTATGCAATAAAAGTTTTCATTTTCATTGAGCACGATCGAAAAATTTCAATTTAAACACAGCTCAGAGCTGACCATTTTGGTTGGCAGCTCCCAAATTAGAAGCCATCTAATTGAACTTGTGGTGCTTGTCAGCTGTAAGCGCTGTCCTGTTCTCGTTTTAGTTGCTCTCACCCCTTCTCGCTCTGCTCTCACCCACCCATCTAACCGCCGTTTGACAGAGCCAAAAATTCGGAAATTTATGTGCGACATTTTGTCTCTGGGCCTGAGCTCCACATACGTTTTACGAGTATTTACGACTGTTTCAACCCGCAGCTGTTTTTCGCGTGCCCGTTTCTCGCTTTATCAGCACTTTGTTACGCCCTGTGTGTGTGTGTGTGTGTGTGTGTGAGTGTGCGTGCGTGTGTGTCTGCTGCGTGTGGATTTAATTTTTTTTTGTTATGCCCGCCTCCATATTTTATCGCTATGTTATATATAAAATGAAATTTTTGTGCAAAAATTGAAATATTTATTGATGTGCTTTTTTTCGTTTTATTTTGTTTTCGCCTTTTTTTTTTATTTATGTTTTTTTCGTGCTGTTTTCACAGGCTCGGTGAGGAGTCTTTGCACTCGTCTTCGTCGTTGTCGCCATTGTCCTTACGTTGTCCTTGCGTCAAGTGTCAAACGCTGCTGAGTGGCCAACGCCGTTGCTGGCAGTTTCCGTCCGCCCTCACACCACGCAACCGTCCAATCCACCCAATCCACCAACCCACTCCATTTATTGAGGTTTATTTGCGTTGGCGGCAAAGTGTCTCGTCGCTTGGTGTCGCCCCCGGTTTACTGCCAGCCTGCTTGACTGCCCCGCCCCACTCCTTTGCCGCTGCTTTACTTTGTTACGTTTTCTGTTTGTTTTGCATTATTTGCTGCCTGGCTCCGGCTCCCTGCCTGACTGTGGTTGCTCTGGCCAGCTCTTGCCACATTTTACTTATATAATACATACACATATATATATGTATATATATATAAACGAGTATATATATTCAGATATTTTGCAATGCTTGTTGTTGTTGTTGTTGTTGTTGTGCATATCTTATGAAATTGTTTATTTTTCTGCTGCTGTGCGTGTGTTTGAGTGTGTTTGGCAGTAAAATGTTTTCATACTGCCCAACAACCCAAAGCGCTCTGGATGCCGCAACTCCTCACACACATTTTACACTCTCAGCCACACCCATACTCCATCGTTTTCGTGGAGTGCATAATGGCTGTTTACTTTTAGTCTTCCTTTTGCCACTTTTTTTTTGTACTTCCTTTCCTGGCCCTCACTGCCTGATTCACTTTGAAGTTCTGCCGTCTGCTCTCGACTGATGCTAACTAAACTCAATGATTTTCACTTGTTTTCGTTTGCCTTTTTTGACAAGTCTTTGGGCTGCTTTTCTTCATTTTTTTTTATATCCTGTATTAAGCTATACAATGGGCATATTGTATTAGTAAGCCCCACATCTTTGGCTCAATGTTGAGAAGGAAAACGGCTTTAAATTGTTAGCTAAAGTTTTTTTTTAATTCAGTTTAACATAAATTTAAGAGAATAAATTACTTTTCCTAGGGTATTTAAAGCTTAGCTCACCCCTATCCAAAATATTCTTTCATTTTCTTTACACGCCTGCAGTAAAGGGCTGTTAGAGTACGGCAAATAACAGGTCTTTGCCATAACAATGCCAACTTCTCTGTCTCTAATTTGTATGCACTTCATAAGAGAGTTTGAAAAGGTGTTGAATTTGACGCCTGCAACTTTTAGTTATATGAAAGAGTGAGTGAGTATGTGTGTGAGTGTGTGCTTTAAATTACAGACATTTGCAGTTAGTAGTTTGTAGTTGGCTGTAACTGAAAAGATTTGCATAAGGCTTAAGTCTTTAAGTTAAACGCCAGGACACAACACAGCATATATGTATGCGTGTGTGTATCTCTAACAAGTCACAGCAGAGCTGGGCAGGCAACACTAATTGGTCGTGTCACCATCACGTAGCCAGTGTCAGAAGCAGAACCATGGCTGGACTCCTGGACTCCTAGTGAGCGCTGTTCGTGTTGCTCTTTGCTGGACATCGAGGCACTGCCCCTTCGCAAATATTACGTATACGTATTGTAGTTAGAACATGGCAATCAATGCCCAAGGAGACGTCACTGGCTTAGCCAACTCTGTGGCTCTTATTTGGTCTCGTGTTTGCCTGAGGCTTTGGGCCAACTGTTTCGCCAGCCTTATGTTTATCCTGTTAGCATATTTGCCTTACACACACACACACACACACACATGCCCTTATACACACACGCATGCTTGGCTGCTGTGCGTGCATGTAATTTATTTTATTTGGCATTTATTTTTTATGCTCATGCGAAAGTCAAAAGCTTTCTATGCAAATATGTATCTACGGCATATGCCAAAAAGTGCTTCGCTTTTTGTATCTTTTGTGGGCGTAGTATCTGAGACAGTTGTCAGTCCGTTTGCCGTTCGCCGCTTGCCATTTGTTGTTTCTCGTTTCTCGTTTGTCGTTTGACTACTGCTCAGCCAGGGCTTATTAGCCTGTTTGTTTTTGTGTTTTGTCTTGTCTCGGCTTTTGTGTGCCTCGACAGGCAGCTGCAGCTGACCTCAAGTCTCAACCTGGACCGGGCTTACACTTGTCTCCTGGTTTTGTTTAACATGCAGCATATATATATATATATATTATACAATATGCATGAGACCATGTGTTTTCTTCATGCCTGGCTTCACAGCATTTCCCTTTGCATCTTATCAAAGCTGCAAATTTGATAAATCTTTCGTTTTATATTTTATTTGCTTAAAATGTAAATGTAACTTGTAACTCGTAACTCGTATTTTATGGGCCAGCAACAAAAACCAAAACTTTTTTCATACAAATATAAATTACATCAAATATAAATTACAAAAGATATTTTGATTTTCGATTTGCTTTGTCAGCATTTTCATATGTAGCCTCGAGCTGACTTTGAATATATCAAATATGACAAAGGGGAATAATAACAAAAAATATATCTTTATTTATCACATTTTTATAGTTCTCATATATTGTAATTGTATATATTTGAGAAAATAAAAAAAATAAAGATTAAATTTAAAAAATTAAAAAAAATTAGATTGTTAATAAATAAAGCATCTGCAATATGAATTTATATATTAAACGAAGCTTTCAAGTTCAATAAATGCAACCAAAATGTAAATTTTACATAAAAGTATTTGCAAATTCAGTATTGAAAATCAATAAGAAATTCACTTGAAAATTGTTGGCTTGCAATAAACTCAGCAAATTTCATTTTATTATTTCGGATTTTTATTTGAGTATTTGCCTTGATTTTTTATTTTTATTTCTGCTTGCCTTAACTGCAATACAATTAAAATCAGTTTCCTTTAGATGTATTGTAGATGCTCTGTGTGTGTTGGCTTGATTTTCTATATAAAAAAAGCTGTGCATTTTGTTAGATGAAAATGTAGCAAAAATGTCTCATGAATAAATGCATTTGCGGGCAGTCTTTTTACGGTCAACTCCTTGCACACACACACACACACACACACACACAAGTGTAGAGAATGCATTGTGCACATGTGTGTGCAAATCCTTGGCAAATATGGTAAAAGTCAGGGATTAGAGTGAAGCATTTGCAGCATATGCAAGCTTTCAACTTTTGTTAATATTTTACAATGCTTTTAAGCACGAAATATATAAGACTTCACACGTACCTTGTACTTCAGGTAAAACGTACGTTAAATAAACGTAAATATGTTAGGCTGTTGGCAGAAGCTTGCTGCTCGTATAGTTCCCAGAAGTCTGGACTTCAGCTATACGAAAATATATACAATGTTGGAGAGTTGGCAAAATATTTGCACTACGAAATGACAAATTAATTGTGAAAATGTAGCGCTTGGCGCTTTTAAAGCAGAAGTGCAAACAAATTTTTCGGTGCAAACAAAATTGCAGAGGCGCTTGTCTCCCAGCTCCTAGCCAGGAATTTCAGGGACTGCCATCCAGCCGTTTTACGGCGGCTGGCAAATTAAATTCCTTGCCGAGGACAACATGCTGGGTGGGGACGCAACATAAGCACAAAATAAACAAAGATGTACGACAAATGCAATAACAACAACAACGACAACAGGAGCAGCAGCAACCACTATTACAACAAAGAGTAGCTGTTGACTAGGGGTAGAGCGAAGTGAAACATGGACACCAACTACCACAACAATAACAACAGCAATATTGAATCGCCAGTTACATGCCACGTTGAACTCATAAAAACAGCTTTTACTTCATTTTGAGCAAGTGAATTCGCTGTCCTAGCTTGCTCCTGATTGAGCATCATGAAGATAGTTTGTTGCAGCATAGAGGTTAGTTAGAGCTTGACTGGAGTTAGGTTTGTTTATGCGCCAGATACATAGCTATCATTTGTCTTTTGTTTTGCATTGGTTTTGCTGCGCAACTGTGTAATACGCTGCTTAAAAGTAATCAATTGAATAATTTATTTAATATAATAATATTAGAGCATGAAGTTATCACATAAAATGCCTTGAAATAATTATAGAAATTGCCATGGTTCAATGGCTATACATTGCATATACTTAATACTAAGAATTGGCTTATGCTCTGTACGTATACGCTCTGTTAGCCATTGAACCTTAGCGACTTAAGCATTGGAAAACATTTCACAATTATTTGCTGCTTCAGCTGCTGCCATCTCGTATATTTGTTCAACTCAAACAGGCAGAAGAAACAAATGTTATTTTACAAACAGAAATAACTATAAAATGTTCAATTAAATTCGCAATGTGAGCGAATGAGAAGGCAGCCCAGTTGAAGCATATTTTACTTTTAATCCAGGGGATTTTACAGTTTAAGTTGATTCGTTGACTTACCTCAAAATGCCATAAAATGTTGTTTTGCATTTGCTTATTTGACAGCTGGATTTTCCACTTTGTGCTTTTGTGCTATCAGCTGTCTGCAAATATATATAAACATAAACAATAATTAAAACCAATTTTAGGCTGTTGAATTGCAAACTCATTAAATCAAAGCTGAATTGTGCAAATAGATGCCATAGTTAGCATAGAGATCCATTTAAATACAATATTTTACATAAATTGTAAGTCTTTATTATTTATATTGCCATGTAGTTTGTATACTCTGTAATTGTGCAAAGCATGAGGTATGTTTGGATAATTTATGTAGAGTATTTACATAAATTATAAATATATACAAATATTATGCTGATAATATAGATTTAATATATTCATTTTATATTAAAAGCAGCCAAACTGTTAGCACTAATATTTTATGCCAAGTATAGGGTATTGCCATGCCGCCCAGTCGCGACTTATTTTGTCTATGCTGTGATTATTCTCATTTGGAAAATGCAAAATCAGCTATGCGTAACCAGAGCAAACGGTTCAGATATCAGCTCAACTAGGGGTTTCTCCTTCCTATTTATAGTTGCTTTGCAAAGAGGACGAGCGTGGGTTGACTCCGCATACTAGCATCCAGATTTCTTTTTTTTCTGCTAGGCCCATGTAAGAAATTCAAATGGAAATGGAGAGTGGAAAAAGTCGCTTTGTATAAATATTAATGAAGTAGGCCATAGAAGTGCGAGGCGTTCCATTGAGTGGGTCGTACTCGTTGCTCGATGCTATTGAATGGGGCATTTTGTAACAAGAATTTCTGGCCTATTTACAGGCTGTACCACTCTTGCCTCCCGGCAACGGTCTCGGCTTGTGCGTTTTGCTGTTATTGGAACTTGACTCTTGTTTGTGTTCGTATATATTGCTTGTTGTTGTTGGTCTTATTGTTGTCGTTGTTTATTTGCATAAGAGCCCAATAAGCAACGCATAATAGAACCAGAAACGAGCTCGAATTTTCTCTTTAGCTCGTTATTAGTGGCTTGCGGGCCAGCAAGCTCCACGCATCAGCGCTTCAAACATGATGCAGCAAATGGTGTGTGTACTAAATGCGTAATTACTAGACCAGTTCAGGCTTCTGTCCATGTTCTGGTCTAGCAAATGGCGCTTGTAATGATAATGCCGCCATCGAGCGCTGGTTGAAGAGTACCAAATCACTGACTAGATAAAGTTTAGGGATTCTGTAATCAAACTGAAATAATTTAAGACTGCATAAAAATAGAACACATATTCCTAATTAAAGCAAAATCTCATTAAAGCATAAAATACTAGTTCTTTGTTCAATTAGACTTTCTTTCCTTACTCTAGGTCATTTGCAATATTTCTAATTGCAAATGACATTTGGCTGAAAGGGCAAATGATAGGAGCAGAGACGCAACTTGATTGCACAGTCAAAGCTCATCAAGAGGGAGCTGCACTATGCAGCTAACGACAATACAAATGCGTGTGTGCTCCTTTCCAGGGGAGTCCATGGGTAAATATCCTTTCAACTGTTGTTGTGCTCAACACTTATAGAGACATACACGCACGCACGCACACACATAAAAGCCCTGATTAGAGCGACAAGACACAGCCCGATGTAGTAGTCCATTAAAATCCACTCAAGTGCACTTAAACGCTTCCGAGTGCTTTGCAGCACTGCAATGGGATAAAAGACCAAATTCTAGTTGACTAAGATCCGACTTGTCAAGCCTTAGCTCTAATGTGAATTCAAACTCTCATTCAGTCTCTTAATCGTTTGGGCATGCATATGCCTATTAAATCCGATCTAAGTGCTTAAGTATGCTATTATAAAGTTATGCCAGGCAGCCAGCTGCAGGAAAAGTCAACTTGTGTCTGGTTGTGTATTCAAGTTGAGCAAGCAAGTGGTACGCAAAATAATCAAGTTACCCGAAATGACCTACTATATCAAACTGGAAGTGAAGTCTTCAGTAAGCTAATGAGGCAAGTTTTGGGTCAGGAGTTATTTGTACAGGCAGGTGATCGATTTAAGCTGTAAAGCAAAATATTACATGTTAACAAACGTAACTTAGAGACCAATATTTATATAAAATAAATTCTGTATGCGTTTTCTTATTCAGTTTGAATTCTAGCTGATCAAACATGCTCTCAGTCTAAGCAGACTAATTGCTGTCTTTATGCTCTTTTTGCTCTCTTTGAAGCCAACACCATGAGTAAAACGTGCAACTACTATAATTTATTTCTGATAAATCTGATTGCAAACAAGCATTAGAATATAATATCTCTAGAACGTTATCACTTTATGTAGCATATAAAAAAATAATAGAATAATTTATATTCTTGATCTCTTCTTATTTGCGATTGCGCATCATCATCATGGATATGCTATAGATGAGCTTTGTTAGCTGCAATTAGTTGAAATATTAATTAGCTAATAATTGATCTTAGTCAAAATCGCTTGCCTGCAGCGCTGTGCCCAAGCTGAGTGGCACTAGGCCGAGCAATACTATGATTTTCATATTCTGCGCCCTCTGCAGCATCACAGCATATAATTTGCGTTGATCACAGTTGAGCTCATGCCAGCTCAAGCAGCAAATGGTCTCATACACCTGATCGTACTGCAAAATATATAATATCAATTAGCTTACACACAAGTAAACACTCCATAGCAAACTGACAGCGAACTCAATTTGTGTGCCCACAATGCAGTAGACTGTCATCGAGTAGGCGCTAACCAAAAAGAAGATGGCCGAGATCAGGTCAAATGCATTCAGGTTCACGCACAAGCAAATTACAATTGACGCCGAAGCAGCGAACACCTGAGCAGCGATCAGATTGTCATAGATCCTCTCGACTAACTGGCAATAGCTGAAAATTTTCAAATATAAACAGAAAGAAAGAAGGTTAGCTGCCAACTTGACTTACTCTACAAATAACTGATGCCATTTGATCAAGTCCATGAGAAGTGCTTGTATATCAAAATCTTTATATTCTCCCACTTTGGCTAGATATCTGGACTGTTCTTTGCGCTCGAGTGCATCATTCAATGCATTCGCTTTCAGCTGAAAAATGTCAGCAAATGTTTGGATCTGGATCAAGGCTAGCAATACCAACATATCGCCCAAATAGAAGCCAACGCCACCCACAACCTCCGGTATCGTGTGCTGCAGATATGTAATCCCATAGCCGATGTTTGAGTCGAGCGACAAGCCCGGTATCTCATATGGCATGACTGTGATGCGTATGCCTTTGTAGAAGAGCAACGCCAGAGGCATCAACAGCATTATGAGAAACGTAATTGAGTAGCCGACGAAAATGATGCGCTGTATTTTGTACACCCGGTTGATGCCGAAGTTGAGAGCATTAATATACTCCACACCGCGTTTCTCATACTCCTCATTGATTTGAATGATAAAGTGGAACAGATTCCTGATGGGCGTATGCCTCAGCAGTATAGTGAGTAACTTGGCCGATCCGCTCACGAGCCCACCGAGCATAATGCAAGACTTTATGCCCTCCATCCAGTGCCGGCGCGCCTCCATGATGCCCCAGTAGATGCCAAAGACCGCATATTGCGGCGGCGCTGATATTGTGAGCCAGGTGCGAAAGATGTACTGTACTTTGACCGTCAACATATCCAATCCTAGCTGCTGGGCAACGGAGTTGATGTGTTGCACAAGTCCATGCATACGCACCGACGGCCTCATGTTGACTGTTTCTTTGCTGAGCTATCGGAATTGCCTTTTATAGCCCCACAATGCTAATTGCTTCTGTGTGTGTGTGCATTGTGGTCTTACGATAATTACTATATAATGTTGTCATTGATTTTGTAATTATTGCAAATATGTGTAATTGCAATTTTATTCCCATAAATCAAGGCTATGCGACATTACAGTAAATTGCCTTTAAATGTCATCCAAAGGGTTCGTATATTGATCAAAATACACTGAGCGTCATCAGGATAGCGCACCCTTCACAAAGATTTATTTGGTAATACATTTGTATATTCAGATATATATTCTCAGTTGACCAATAAAGATAACATGGTTGGGCAAAAATAGTTTATAAATATATAAACATCTATATATAACAATTACTATTTTTTATAAATTCTTTAACTATTTCTTAACAATTGGAATATAGATATACGCTGAATATATATCTAAGTATATCAGTCAAAAATCAATTACTGCAGCTTGTGGTATATATAGAGTATTAAGAATTCTCCGCCTTCCGTCTAGCTGCTAATGTTGCCCCTGAGAATTATTATATGTATGAGTAATTGCAACTGCTGCATAGAGACTCCTGTATTTCTGTATCATTTCCTATGCTGCAAAAGCACGTAAAATGCAATGGCCATGGCTCGTATTTTATAGCCATCTGTGATTTATGTCTTTAAAATGGCCATTAAACTGCAACACAACACATTAAGTTGCAAGCTGTGCAACTGGTTGCATGCAGCAACAATGTTAACTGTCTGCGCTGTGGAGAGTTGCTGTCAGTTTACCTGGCCAACAGCTTCTCTGCCTTGGCTCTAATTAAATTTAAAAGCATTTTAGGGCCAACAGCGTAAATGTTTATTTTATTTGTTTTGTTTATCTTTTGAAAATTTATTTTATTTTCACTTTCGGGACAGTGCTTAGCCAAAGTTTTGGGGTATCGAAAGAAGTTGCAAACCATTAAATGGCAGCTAAAACTTGAGAGCCTTCGGCTGTTGGCAGTTTGTTGGCCCAGTTTTTTATTTGATGCCAGCAGCACGTCAGGACATTTGTTTTTATTGCTGCCCTGTATGTGTGTGAGTGTGTGTGTGTGTGTGTGTTGATTGTACTGCGCCCGTTGTGCTATCCCTGAGCGGCTGACGGTAAGTCGCAACTAACGAGGCCATCAACAGGATGCGGCACCAGCACAAAAGCCGATTGCAGCCAGCTATGTGATTAGAGATGGAGATTGGCTGGTAAAACGGGGACGACAGCAGAAAGAGGTAGAGGTTGGCTTCCTGTAGGGCTAGAGCAATGCCTTTAACTGTAATTGCCTCAGCCGTGCCTCATCGTCCTACTGCCTGGGTGCACAAATTAGGCTTAAACGCCTTCGATGGCATAACTCTCTCCTACTTGCTCGCAATACTTTTGATAGCTGTCTCTTTCGTCCCTTCTTGCTTAGGTTTTAGATTGGATTTAGTACAAGGCTGTTCTTATTTTTTTTTTTTTCTTTTTTCTCGTCATCGTCTGCTAGGCAGATAAGCAGCTGAATTTAAAGATTAGTTGAGTGAAAGCCATTCGAAGTGGATTATGGCTTACACTTTACGAGTGAATCTAATTTAGTTTTATTGCCGCTTGTTGCTTGAACATAGTTTAAAGGAAAGTCAAATGGAAGAAAGAAAGAAGATTTTACAAAAATGTTATATTTATATTCATGTTAAAACAAGAATTTCGATAGATATTTTAACATGTTTTTCTTTTCAGTCTCAAACTTGGTGTCCAGCCCCTCGCACATGCATTTCAAATATTCCGGACACGCTCATAAACAATCATTTAATGGCCTATGAACAGCAGCTGTTACAAACTCATCTGTGTGGAAAGTGTAGAAAGTGTAAGTGATAAAAAAATATATACCCTGTATTCAGTTGATTGAAGGGTAGCTATGTATTGTGAGTGCACAATGGCAAGTTTTCATTTAACATTAAGTTTGAATCTGATAAGAGATTTTTCTTAGTTTCTTTTATATTCAATTGAATTAAATAGGTATCTATTAGTCGCGTTGCATTTGGCTTTACTTTGGCTACGCCTGTTGTCTTTGGCTGATCATAAAATTAGCATTTTTATGCAGCGCTCACACACACACACAATTAGGTACAGTGAGCGTAGCAGGTCTCATTCATTTTTGTTTATTTAGTGGGCGGGACGCAAGGAAACTTTTTCCACTGTAAAATGGCGCACATAAAGTGAACTTTAATGACTAGGTATGTTGTCTGATAGTTGGGCGATGTGCTCACATTTACATGCACATTAAATGACCAGACAGACAGGTGCTGGCAATGGGGGGGCGTGGTAGCTGGAAGAGGAAGCTCCAAGGATGTTGGTCTAGCTCCAGGGTCGATACGTTTTTGGCTGCCAATGGTCATTACTTGGCAAGCGTTTAAGTCGCCTGGGCCGTTGAATTTTAATGGCCAGCATCGACTGGGGGTGAGTCTGGGCAGGGGCTGGACCCCGGAACACTTGGAGTGTCGTTAAGAGCAGCAATGAAACTCAGCTGGATCATGTACGGTGGCCAAATACCCCGATTCCAGCTCGAGGCCAAAAGCAAGCTGGACGACCATTGCGCTTTTTGGTTACGGTTACGTTAACGTTTACGGTTTTGTCTGCTGCCAAATGGCGATTCTGACCATTGGCTGCAATTAAACTCACACGCCCAATACACACACACACACAGCCAGACACACAACTGGCGTGTTAATTGAGGTAAATTACGTCATTTTTTATTGTTATTTTCTGTTTTTTCTTCTGCTTTTTTTTTGGTTGTCTCCGCCAGCGCCAGTCCCATTTCATGCGCAAATTTATTTGTTTAATTGCATTTTTTCGCAGCGCCCCAAAAAGTATGCTATAAAAAGTGCAGCAGCCAGGCATAAGCCGTAAATTTATTTGTTCTGGCCTCTTCCATAGGCGCTGCACTTAATGAAATTTATAAAATATATGCGATGCGCTGTTGCATTACATATTTATTGGCGAGAATTGTTTAAAATATCCTGTAAGTTCTGAGTAAATTGATGTGCTTGAAGAGCATTTAAAAGTAATTTCCTTAAGATAATTGATATAGAAAATATTATTATATTAATAATATAATAGACATAAAAGTATAAAAAGAGTAACGTTATGATGATTTTAAGGTCTTGGAGAACTTAAACGAAACTCCCTGCAGAATATAATATAGACAATTATTGTTATATATCCACCTCTTCTTTTCCAGCCCAATTACAGGGTATAGCACAGCAAAAACAAAAAGCACACACATTCACTTAGCGCTTCCAATTGTCTTACCCTTCCTAGAGTGCCAAAAGCGTTGAAAACTTTTTTCTTTATTAAAGCCAAAGCCTTAAGTCATAGACACTGCATTACGCCAGACATATGTACTCTATCTAGCTAATGTGTGTGTGTTTGTGTGAGTGAATGTGTATTTGTGTGTGTGTGTTATTCTTTTTGTTGTTGTTATTGCAGAACTAAGCGATTGTCTGCGTTTCTGTTTTGTGTTATGTTGTTTTGTTTTTCTGCTATGTTGCTGCAGCTGCCTTTTCCTTTGTTTTTGCTCGGCTCTGCGTGCGCCTTGTGTTTTGCCAGCTTCCGTTTCCGCCTGACTCTACACAGTCTCTACACAGTGAGTATTGTGTATGTGTTTGTGTGTTTGCCTTCCTGTTTGCGCCTGGAGTCGTCTCTGAACGCTTGCTTCATATTTCGCCCATTTTCGTTTACTTTATAAAATTGTAAAATATTACACAAATAAATAGAAATTGTGTTGTGTGTGCGGCCCGCTAAGGCAGCTACTTAGACAATGGCCCGCAGGGAGTGGCAAAAGTTTTGAGCGCCTTTAATTTCTGCAGCGCCTGCTCTGCTTCGACCCATCCCCAAGGACCCATTCTCTGCTGCCACAAGTCACATTAAAGTCAAAAGCTGTGACAGCAAAAACGCTGCTTTGCTTTTCATTTTTTTGGGTCGCGACGACTTTTTTATTGCATTTTAGGTTGATTTTTGTTGTTGTTTTAGTTGATGATGCTGCGCTGACGTTGGCTGTACCAGCTTGTATATGACTGGGCAGCGGGGGCATGCAACAGCAACTTGCAGCAGCTTGGCAGCAGTTTTTTTTCGGGTTATTTTTTTTGGGTTTTCTCAGCGCTTTTTTTGAGGGTCTGTTGATGACGTTTTGTCATGTTGTTTTTGCAGCTCACTGCTCTGGCTCCGCACTAAGCCATGCTCTTCTTCTCTCACACTCTGTCTTGTCTGCCTGTCTCGCTTTCGCTTATTCGCAGCAGTCTAATATCAACACTTTTGTGCTACGTAATTACTTTGAAATTAGTTTGCGTCACAAACTTTGCACATTATGCGCATCCTTATGCCTGGCCCCGAGCATTGCACACACACACACACACACGCACAACACACTTGCCTTAACGTTAGAGTTGCCATTAGCGTTGTTGTTTGTATGCTGCTTACTTTCTCTCTCTCTCTCTCTCTCTCTCTCTCTCTCTCTCTCTCCCTTTCTCTCTTTCTTTCTCTCTCTTCGCCTTACTCTTTTTTCTGTCCACTGTCTCTGTCTTCCTGTTTCCTCTTCTGCTTTTTGCTGTTTTGACGTTGTTTTCAGAACTTGTTTGTTATTTCATTAAATTAAATGTTCTGGGATTTTAGCGCTCAAGTCTCTGTATGTGTGTGTGGGTGTAGTTAAGCGCGTGCATGTCACAAATAAAATAAATATCATTTAATTGCTTTCAAAATACACAGAACACAGCGCAACGCATTTGTTTCGCTAATGTCCCAATACACCGAAAACAACTTATTTGCTCACTAGGGGAAATAAACAGAAATAGAGAAATTTATAGAGTGAACGAAGTAGAGCAGAAGAGAGAGAGAGAGAGAGACATAGGGAGAAGCTGGTTTTGAAAATCAATTGAAAGCACAGCGAAACCAAAAGTCATACTGAAACGAATGTATATGTGTGAGTGCTTGACTAATATCAAATTGAAATATTCATATCATTTTTGATTTATTATGTAGATGCTGAAGTGGAAGAGTTGTCTGCCTAAGTGACTAATTCATTAGGGTAAGTGAAAGACAATGGTATGGAAGTGTGTTGCCTGGTTAAGCTAAGATTGTTAGATTAATGATGATGTCAGTGTCATGATGATGATGAATCTGATGATTATAATAATCATAATATGTGACACTCAGTCAGTGCTGTTTTCCTACTTTCCATAGAAAAGTAGTTGAATTTTATGGTTTGCTTTGCTCTCATGATAATCAAAAATTGCATTGCTGTTATGCAAAAGTCAAATGTTGATTGTCAAAAATACATGAATAGCATTTGTGGCAGGCACACAGCTGCATGCAGCCAAAAAACCAAAAAACAAGCAAACAAAGTGCAATGATAAACAAATGGAATATGGACTTTGTGGCACCAAAATGGCGAAAACTAATATTTAAATTGCGACAGAGATAGATAATGAGCAAGCGAAAGTGTGATTGTGTGTGTGTGTGTGTATGTTAATAAAGGCGTGGCACACACACACACACACACACATACAAATTGAAGCACGTTGCGTATGCGCAACATTAAATGCAGCCGCTGCAAATGATGTTGCGCATACGACGCGCTGTGCAAACTGCAATTAAAATCATGCAATTTTAATACGCAGCGTCAACACTTGCATAAGCAAATAAGCAGCAGCACGAATAGCAGCAGCAACAACAACAGCAACATCTGGAACAGTGCCCACAGCTAAGCAAACATTTTAAAATATTTAAACAACGCGATGAGCAAGAAAACTTCACTTGTTGTTGTTGCTGTTGTTTTTATTGCAACTGCTGTTGTTGTTGCTGTTGCTGTTCTGGTTGTCGTTGGGTTAAGTGCCAGCCCTGCATTTTTACGCTTGATTGTGTTTTATGGGCGGACATGGTATTTCAGCGCTCATTCGCCCCGCCCGTCCAGTCACCCATGTGAGAGTTCCACCATCCTCCATTGCGAATGCGTCCGTCGCCTGCCAGCCGCAGCACCATAAATACTGTGGCTTGTTCTCGCATGTCGGTGCCGGCACACCCCCTTACAATGCCGTGCCACGTACTAAGAGGTTCTTTGCTTGTCACTGCTCCGTGTACTCACACACACAGTGAGACGCCTTTGCATGCTGCACCTCGCTGGTGCCCTTTGCCAACCGTGTGGGAAGACTGCCTGGCGTCGGCTGTTCGTGCATTTTTTATGTTGCAAGCTGGTTGCTCAAATAATGCACAAGCCAATGAAGCATGCGTCCGACCAGCGCAGCACGTTGCTATCATCTGGCACGCCCACGCCCACGCTCAACCGCCAACCGCAACGCCCACCACACTCTGATTTGTGCAACGATTTTCAACTTTGTGCGCTAATGAAAACATAACAAGGCAATGCAATACTTGTGGGCGTGGAAAATCATAACTTGCACAGATGCAAGTAGATGCCGCACCCCCTACTGAACGCAGATACTTTAACTGGTTGCCTGTTTGGTATGCGTGGGCAGAAATTAATTATAAATTTCTTTTGAGCAGCTGCGGAAGTGCATTCTGGACTTAACTCAAAGAAAATACTGTTTGGCATGGAAAGAAGTTGACTTTGATAGTTTGATTGCAGGTAAATATTTATTAATTATGGTAAATTCCTTTGCGATTTCACTAGATTATTGAAAATGTATTACAAATTAATTAATTTCTAATTAAGTGATAATTGGCATTGGTATTTCTACTTAACTATTTAAATGATAATTGAAATTCCCTTTCTCTTAGGTAAAAATTAAGGCAATTTAAAAGCTTTTTTCGTCAAACAAATTAAATACATTTGTAGATTTATTTATTTATCTGCAAACTTACATACAATTCATGGCCTTCAGGTCAGCTTCTTTGACTCGAGACAAAATTATATGCCCTAAAACAATAGCTTGTCCTTTTAAATACAAACTTGAATTTCTGCCCTGCTGTCAGCTTAGGCATTGCCATTGACCTGGAGCACTTAAATTTGCACCTCGGACAACTGGCGGCGACTTCATTAATTATTGTCAGCAGTGTGGAGTGCGGCGTGCCTGGCTGGAGTATCGCGAAAATCATTTATTATTTTAATTAAGCTCGCACAAATTATTGTTGGCCAGGTGAAAAATTGTGACCGCAGCAAACGAGCGAAATGTCAGTTGCCTGCAGCGTAGGCTAAAAGCGACGTGGCCATTGGCAGCACGGCAAACAACATGTTGCTGACAGTTGTTCAATTTGCGTTCATAAAGTTATGCGCCTTATGGCAATTGGCCTTTGTTGCTGATGTTGATGTTGATGTTGCCGGCGCTATAGTTATTGCCGTCATTTGCACATTAATTAATTATGAATTTCATTTATTGATGATTTCATAAAGTGTGCAATCAGCTTTGCCCTTGGTTGTTTGGTCGGTTATTGTAATCTGTGCACATGGCTTAAAGGGAGTATATTGCAGTTGGCTAACTATAGTTTCCTTCAATTACCTTTTTTTTCCAGAAAATTGATTAGTTATAACATGTGGCCACAACATTTTATACATTTTATGTGCTACCTATCAAATGCCAGCGGCCAAATTGCGCTGACAACTTGACAAGGCAGAAAATGAAAAGGAAGAGATTGAAACTATGTAAAAGAATTCCAGCTTATATTTTGTTGCTGCCGTTTCGCTGTATGCATAACAAATTTTTTTTTGTAGATGCGTGCTGGCATTTCATCAGCTTTCGGTAGGTAGCCTAACAAGGTTAACAATTGTGTACGCCCAGCCATCACCCGTCGCCCATCCATCCAACTCATCGTGCCTTGTGGGCAACATTTTGTGGGCCATGAAACTTTGCGACTGATCAACTTTTGTTCTGGTTGTTGTTGTTATTGTTGTGCACTTAACACGCCGCTGTCGTGTTTATTATGTATGAAGCGTCAACGAGTCGCACTCACGCACACCCACACACACACACACGCGCGAAGAGTGCGCGCTGTCAAAGTTGCTGAATAAGTTATATTTGCCTGCTGAGCGGCATGTGCATTGTGCGTTGTTGCTTGCGGCCCATTTAAGTTAGATTAGCCGAGAATAATATTAATCAATCACGCCTCAGGATTCTTGTGGCCAAGCATGCGAAGCCAGGCATATATACAGAGAGTCGGTAGCCATTTTGTTGCTCCATTTACCGAAGTCTGTCGAAAATTTGTTGCTGGCACTGCTGTTGGCTTTGCTTTTATCTCATCATTGCTGCCTGCCTGTCTGCCCGCTGCCTGCCTGTCTATAGCCTGATTCTCTACTGCTACTCTTGATGATGAGCTTCATCATGCGCGTTCCGGCTACCATCGACTACTGACAGCTGCTGCTGCCTCACAAAAACGTGTTCTGGCTTAGTCAACTTGCTGAGAAAAATTGCCAAAAGTTGAGGAACAACAAAAAAAAAAATGTAGAAGAAGAAGAATTTATGTGTGTATACATATATATATATATATGAAATATGCGTCTGTATGAATGCTCCCTGAGTCCTGCATGCTGTCAGCTTTTTCAGCGCCTCCGTTTCGTGCTTTGTCTGTCTGTTATAACATCATTTATTTAGCACTGCGGGCACAACAATTTTTTGTTCCTATCTCTTTCTCTCTCTTGTTCTCGCCGTGTTTCTTTTTTATTTGAATTTATGCTGATAATGTGAGAATAAAACAAACAACAGGCATACAAAAAAGCATCCACCTAGCAGTTGACAATGTCAAATGATAGCAGCTGGTCCAGGTACCACCAATAGCCGGGCTGAGTGTGTCCATATGCCGACCCTCCTCAGCCAGCTCCTACCCCTGGCTGGTATGATTAATCTGCCGCATGAAGACAACGTAGCTGGCAACGCACTTTATCATCATGTACGCTGCATAGTTCAGAGCTGTATTAAATATTTATACCTATAGCCAGCTGCGACGCACACACACACACACACAAATACACATTTATATGGAGTCGCGCTGCGTGCCAAAATGTTTGTGACGCAATTGGCGCAGCAATATTTTAAGTAAATATTGATGCTCAATAACAGCAACAACAACAACAACAAATTCATATTACATAACGGAACCTGGTAACATTTGCCAGCAATTCATTGGATATCACATCAAAGCGTGTCCCTTTTACATTCAACCAAAAAAGTCGAAACAGGAAAATATGAACAAAATTTTGTGAGCAGCTATGCGACTTTAAGCTGCACTCTTAAATATTTAGTAAAATCTAAAATATATACATATATATAAATATAAAGGAATAATTTACTATAAGAGTGGTTTGTTTCTTTTAACCTGTTCTACTATTTATATACTAAGAAATATAATTTGCATATTTAAAATAAATTTTTTTATTGGCATATTCAATTTAGTCTTAAGTCTGTGCTGCCTTCTTTTCAGTTAAGGTTGAATAATTTTTATATCATTCGAACTATAGTCTAACAGTTTTCTTTTCGACTCAAATAAAATGAAATTGGGCTCTGCATCAGTTCATCAAATATTTTTTAACAAACTTTTAAAAAAGCCTAAAAAATAATATCTCTAAAAATTTTGGATCTGGAAAGCCCAGTTTTAGTTTTATCTTATAAAGAAAATTCAAAGATTATATCTTACTTTGGCTATCGACTAAGTGGAGCAAATCGCTTTATTTTCCAGAAAATTAAGACCTCTGCTGAAAAAACTTCATTGGAAGTATTACTTCCTACCTATTAGGTAATACAGATAGGCGATCCACAGTGCAAAAGCATCTAAATGTCTTCAGATATCCAGGAAACAAAAGGTGAACTGCTGTTAAGTCGGGCATTTCATAATCTTAAAGACTTATGTGGATAGCTGTTTAAATAATTTATCAATACACACACATTATAATATATAAATATTTGATTTATAAATATTATAAGCTAAGCTAAACTTAATCTTTAAGCAATTAGCTCAAACTGCTGCAGATTTCAAGCACTTTGAGCTCGTATTAAAAGTGAGGGTATTAAAAGTGAAGTCTATTTAGTTGTCAGCTTGCTTGTTGCATGTTGCATGTGCTGCGCTCTCCCTTTCTCTCTCCCGCACTCTCTTTCTGTCCATGTAACTGTTGTGTGTCATCATAAATTTATAGACGTGCCCCATCAACAGACGCACCCACATGCCAGCGCATGCCTTACGCTCCGCTCTCTCTCTGTTGCTGATGTAGGTGCGAATGTTGGCGTAGCTGTTGGCGTTGCTGTTGCAGCGTCGTCATCAAGTTTTATGCGCATATTTGTTTTACCGTAAAAATATCATGTAAAAAGAGTGCAGGGAGAGCATATAGCAGAGCTGGTGAGCGTTAAACAGATTGCACACAGCTTAATGTCTACTAAAAATCGAATTGTGATCCATCAACTATGCTATATGGCTGCCATATACGAGCACCAGTCAAAGTCAGCTGCAAGTTGTGCGCGTTTGTCTGATGTGATTTTTGTAGCGCATTTATGTATAATTTTATATTTATGAGCATGGCTGTTAAATGGCCAAATGGGGGAAATGGAGCGGGCGTACCAAAAAATGTGTTTATGCCTTTAATGCTGATTTATGGCGTCAAGGCGAGAGGACGATAACTTTATGCTTGGACTATCTGGGCGGGTGCTTGTGTGTGTGTGTGCTCTGAAATTCGCACTGACTAAACATTAATCAAAGCTTAATGTCTGCCTAAACGGCATGAAAAAGGGTTATCAAGCTAGCTGACGTAAGATGAGAAAAAAGTGTTGCCTACTTTGTAGCGCACTTCATTATCAATGCACATAAAGCGCGATGCGCAGCGTCGTTTGCATATTTAAGGCAAAAAAACTACTTTAACAACAACAAGTGCTTTAAATAATAAATGAGATTTGGTTGAGCAGCAGGCGGGGCAGGCGGCAGGGGCTGGTTTAATAAAAAGCACCAAAATGCACTGCCCCAGGCCGCAAAGGCGGAAAGGCACAAAGCAAAAACGGCAACATCTTGAAACTTGGGCCGCACTTGATGAGTTGCCAGAGGACACAGATGGAGCTGGAATGGGGATGGGCAACCGCAAGTCCCAATAAGCCACTTAAAAACTTTATAATTAACAGCAGCCACAGCAAAAAACATAAAAAACGAAAAACTGCGTACAAAAAATATAAATAAGTGAAAGTGTTCTTCAAAGGAGTGCTCAAGCTGGAAATACCCTGTTTGTGAATGATATGCATATTAAATAAAATAATAATTTAATAATATTAAATATACAATGAAAGAGAATTCTAAGCAGACTACAGAGTCTAATGAAAAGTGGAATAGATGTGAAATTAATTGAAATAGGAATGGGTTTATACATACAATTTGAAAAGTATTCTCAAGTCTTTTGCATTCACTTTAATTTTTTAAAATATTTCTCTTTATTTTTATAAATTCAGCATCAAAGACAACATTGAATAATTGTCCTCCAATGAAAGTCTAATTAAAATGCGCGATGTGTGCGCTTCATATTATTTTTAATCAATTAAGTTTTGTCAGTCGCTAAGCCGAACTGTCAAACAGAAACTCCAACTAAAACTTAAATGATGAGCCGCACACGTGACATGTCTGCCTAATGGACAAATGCTACCAATGCTGCATACTCGGTGAGCAGGGCGACAGACTGGGAGAGGCAGATAGAGTGGCCCAGGCACAATGAGCGTCGTTATCTTTGGCCATTTGGTCGCCTTTATATTTACTTATATGCAGTTAATAATTATGTCACTGCCTCGTCTCGTGTGGCGCGCCTCACGCCTCTTGTTATGCGAATGCCCCTATTATATGCTCTGCTGCTTCTAATGATGTGCCCGTTGCTGTCATCTCTCTGCTAGCCTCCTTCATAGACAAAGGCGACAACTGCTTCCCAACCCAAACCCAGATGTGCAAACAAAAGCGCAGCGGCACACACGTTCGCTTTGGGTGTATGTGTGTGTGTGAGTGTGTATGTGTGTGTGTGTGTATGTGACAGCTGTTGTTGTTTTGTTGTCTGGCAAGCGGATGTGCGAGCATTGTGTTGGCACATCCGGTTACATTATGAAACTAACACATATAAACAATACACACGTATAGACAGGCACACGCACACACTCGGGCGTGTTGTGCAGTAAACTTAAATGGTGCGCCCTTATTTTTTCTATGCCTCGCAGGCTCCCAGGCTCCCAGGATTCAGATGGCGGTGCTGTTGTGTGCTCTGCATTAAATATACTCGTTTGCTCACACACACACACACACACACACACCGACAGACGTCTCATTCTGGCCACTGTTCTTAAGTGTAACTACAGCCCGGGCTACACGTTGCGGCCATAACTCATGGCCCGTTTGTATATGGGCATTAGGATGCTTTTACCAGGCTAGTTATAGCCATCACTACTCAACACAATCTATGTTTATGATGATGTACAGAGCTGTATGCTAGTTTGTATGTGAGTATATATAAACACAGATCTTTGGCAGAGTAAATCTTTCATCAATAAGCAACATAAAATATATTATTTGTATTATACAAATATTGTGAAAGGTTCTCAATATAACTCTTTTTTAATATGTATATATTTTTTTAATTTATTCTAAACATAAAATTTTATATTCAATATAAGATCATTTATCTATATATTCCAAAACTCTTATTAAATAAAAATAAAATATTTAATTTAAGAAAAGAGGAAATTTTTAAAAAGTTTATAAATATTTTGTCTCACAGTCCCCAATATTTTTGTTGATGAGTGTAATTTGATATAACAACGCCTGTGTGTGTGAGTGCTGTTGCGAACACATTAAAGCCATCAGTTCGTAGCAGTTGGCTCAAGCGGGTTATCGGTATGTTGTAGATGGGCAGCTGAGCGGCAGCCATGAAGCCACATAACGCAGCCCAAAAACAATTTCACGTTTCAGACATGCAGCCGTCCTTTAGTCACAACAACACCACCACCCCAACGACAGCGACAAGAAGAAACGAATTTTATGGCTCTCGCTGGGCACTTGGGTAAGCAGATAATTACATAAAAATGAATAATAATCTTAAATGATGCGTCGCCGTCTCTGGGGCATTGACAACAGCTTATTGACAAAATGTGTTAATGATTCTGCAAATTGAATTCTCAGCGGACAGCAGAAAGAGGTGTAGCTGGAAGCAGGAAGTGGACGATGGCAATCACCTGCATCATGAAGATGCCGGAAGTAGTAAGAAAATGCTGCTCGAGATGAAACTGTAATCTCTCTCGCTGTGTGTGTGTGTGTGTCGGAAGTTGCGTTTGATAGGGCACGGAAGTGGCTGGCAAGACGGACCACAGCATTTGCCCTTCTACTGTAGGTAGCAGTCGCAGTCGTGCGAGGGTGGAGTAATTGACCGCTAAGCCAATGGACAATGAGTCGCGTTAAGTGCAGGCAAAGCAAAGACGCTAAAAAAGAGAAGCTGAGAAAGAGACAGATGTAGAGTGAGAGAAGACAACGTTATTAGTTGGCGAGCACTAAGACAAATAACGCATATAAATAAGCCAGTCGCTGACATGGCAGCCAAGCCCAAGCGATGCAGCGCCAGTGGACCAGATGAGCACATACCCAAGTTGCGCTCGCTCCACACGCCGGCTGGCAAAGTAAATAGAAATGTAATAATGAGATAAGAACAATAAGCGCCATGTCTGTGCCGAGATGTGGCAAGAGATGAAGAGCTGCGGAGCTGAAGAGCTGAAGAACAGCTGCAGCTGAGACGGCTTTGGCTCATGTCCAGTCTGTGTGCTCGTTGGTCATATTGATGTCTCGCCTGCTGGAGCGTGATTATGAGCAGCCTAAACGTATTAGAGCCAAGTTGATTGGCTCACCCGGCTGGCGGGCGATAAACCACTAAGAATTGCGCTATTTGTTTGCCCTGACCGGCTATCGAAATGGGGGCGGGCGGGAGCAGCAGCTGCGTGATGTATTGAACGGACATATGGATAAGCATAAGCTGTACGGGCTAACAGATGCTGCCCATTGTTAGATTAATCTGCGCCAACAATGGCCTGGGCCAGATAAGCGCCAAGCCAATCTTAAAAGCTAAAACAATCACTCTGGATTGCCTGAGCAAGGAAAAATACTGAGAGCGCGAGTGAGGCAATATCAACTTAAGCTCCAATAATTGTGCTCAATATTACTTTATGGCCGAATGCTGTTTGGATTATATTAATCCACATTATTTGCTTCTGAAATTGTTGGATTATATTAATGCAATTATTTAGCTAGCTGCGTAAGTGAGCTAATCCCTGAGCTACTCATTTGCTGAGCTCTAAATCTTAGAGGCAATTGCTGCAGCATATAAAGAATTGGCTTAATAATCTGCAAGGAATCTCTTGATATATTTTCACTGAAGCCATGTCTACTAAAAATTACTTTAATGAAAACAACATAGGCTATAATTTCTACCTGTATTGATTGGATTGAAGTTAAATGACAATCGGCTAATCAGACTGATTAAAGTTTTGCAAACGCACTCAGAAGGAGCAGCTGCTACTGCTCTTGTCTAAACTGCTGCTGATGGTCGGCTATCATGTCGTTTGAGCGGATACATATGCGCACACCGAGTCGTAGACACAGCTGGATGCTTGCTGGGTCCAGCCAGAAGTAGCCAAGGTTATCCACACAGAATCAAACACTTTTCCTCTGAATGCAGTGCAGCCAGCGCCTTATTTTCAAGTGATGTATCCTGCGGTGTGGGGGTTGCCCTTTAAGCTTGGCAATCATCGATGCGGCGATTGTCGATGCTTGCTGCGCCAGCTGCCACGCGCAACGCATATCCGCAGTTAGTTGATGCCAGTCGCCGTTTGTGCGCTGTCTGCGGCAAGCATCGTGGGCAGGAGGTAACATAGTCAGCATCGTCGTCGTCGTTTCTAATGCGGAATTGCGAATGCAACAGACAGCGGCGCATACAAACACACGCACACACACACAGACATTCTTCACAAGCGTCGTCATTATAAATTGAAAGACATTTGCAGAGTCCAGCCCAAAAGCGAGGGGCGGTAGAGGGAAGCTGCTGCAGCATTCCTGTCTGTGCCCAGCCTGATGCCTTTTACCTAACTGCATCCGGCGCAACGTTTGCTCCGACAGGCAACTGATGCTGTTGCTTTTGCTGCTGTTGCTGCTGCTGCTGTAACATGTGTCGCTTCAAGGAAATTGAATTTTTATTAAAGGAAAACATTTTTATTGTGGATTACTTTCGTTTTTCTTTTCGTGGCGGTGGGCGGCGCGTCCCAGCACGCGGCTTTTGCTGATTGAAATTTCAACATCCGCTGCTGGCTTAGTTCAATTGAATTATATCGACATCAAAAGCAACAAACTTTAACAGTCAAGTTGAAAAAAACTCAAGTATACCTAATTAAATTATTGTAAAAGACCCAAGTTTAAATTTCGAGCTGAGCATTTTTATAGTTTGAAGCCGATTTTATATAGCAGGCATGCTTGCTCGCTTCGATTTTCCACATGCGCGCTCGATTTTGCCTTCACATTTCTCTTTTCCATTTGCTTGCTCGTCTTTTTTCTTGTTTCCTTAACTTATTTTTTTTTTTTTTGCTTTTCTTTTAGCTGTTTACATGGCTTTCAATTGAAAATTCAAGCTCAAGTTGTGCACAATTTGGCTTACGGCCACGCCCTGCTGCCCATGTACATGGCCCCTGGATTTGGTGGCTTTAAAATTATAGTTGGTTAGATTGGAAAGGATATGGCTGGCTGCATAATACTGCACTTGCCAGTTCGAACTGATTTCTGTTCGACTGCTCGTAAAAAGTCTGTAGGTTAAATGTTGAACCCTCACTGGCGTCATTCTTCGACCGACGACAATGGAACGCATTGAGTCATAAAATTTATAAAAGCATTTGCAATAAGCATTGCCAAAAGTATCCACAATTCTGCACTTAAAATGTTTGCACACACACAAAATATATATATATGGAGCACTTGCTGTGCCCCTTGCCCCAGGTTGGGTTAACAGATATACTGCATAAAATTTGCTGGCAAGTACTTACCATTTTATTGATTTTTAGTGCTTGCTTCGGTCTGGTACTGTGGCCTGGACACTGGCTGACTGCTGCTGCCGCTGCCGCTGCTGCTGCTGCTGCTGTGGCATATCTGCAATGGAGCAAAATATTTTACCATTAAATTTGGTCGTATTTTATTTTTAGTTATTTGCATTGTAAGAGTTTCATTTCAGCCAAAAACGAATTTGTTGCCGAGTATATATGTTGATTCAGCTACTCGATCAACTCTTGAAATTTCGTAAATATTTATTCAATTGTCGAATACAATTTTTGTGCTTAGCTGCAGTTGGCAAAGATATACATATATTTGAAATATAAGCTGGGATTCCGAATGAAAAACTTCACTCAGCCAACTAACCTATAGATGATTGCTGAGCTTTAGTTAAAACTCTTATTGCCGACTATAATTTTCTAGCTTAAGCTCAATAATTAACTAAATAATAATTACCAGCGCAAATAACTCACTTTCCCCTAATGTCATTTGCAAATTCACACGAAGCTTTATTAAAAAAAAAAAAGAGTTGAAAACATGCAAACTGCGAATTTGCAAGTCAAAAGAGGTTTAACCTTTGAGCGCAAAATACAAAAAAAAAAAGGAATAAAAATGTATGAAACAATGCATGTAACGGATATGAAAAGAAACAAGTAAGAGTGCTCTAGTCGAGACTGCTCGACTAAGAGATACCCTGAACCCTTCGAAGATGCGATATTCAAATCATTTTACGCTTCTTTTATATATACATACATACAAACAACACATACACACACACACACATGCACACGCACGCACAAGCACTTGCTCTGCTACTGCGCAGTTTACGCAGCGACTGCGCGCGGGCAGCGCTTGGGCTGCAGTATGGGCTAAATTTTGGAAACTTATTTGTTGAATAGGTTTGCTTCTAGATGGACTTTCGTAATCAAACTTTTACAGCGTAATAATGATATTCATATGTATGTATTTGCCAAAGCACAAGTCTCTAGTATTTGAAATACGTTTTTTTCAAATTTGGGGGGAAGGGGGCGTGGTATCCAAAATCCAAAAAATGCAAAATGTTTGTATTCATTACACGGATACACACAGTAAATTTGAAATCTATAGCTTTAACGGTATTCAAAAACGAAGAAAAGTTATCGATTTTTATCGATAATAAGGAAATGGGATGAGTTATCGAAAAAAAATGATAAACTCGTACTGCGTAGGATATACACGAGTATACATTTCAAATTTCAGATCTCTAGCTTTTGTGGTTTGCGAGATCACTGCGTTCACACGGACGGACGGACGGACGGACGGACGGACGGACGGACGGACGGACGGACGGACGGACGGACGGACGGACAGACGGACATGGCTATATCGACTCAGTTTGTCGAGCTGATCAAGAATATATATACTTTATGGGGTCTGCCATGTCTCCTTCTGCCTGTTACATACATTTTCACAAAAACATTATACCCTGATTTCCCATTTTCAATGGGTTCAGGGTATAAAAAGGACAGGCAAGAAAAAAGCGCTGGGCATTATGGACAGGCTGGAAAGGAGAAAACAAAAGTGAAATACAAGAAAATGCTTGTAGTTGCAGCTGTCGGGCTATGTGGCCCAAGGATGCAAGGACAAAGGACAAAGGCAACTTTGCACTTTTGTTTGTCGTCACGTGCACTCAATAAACTTTGAACAAATTTGCATTTGCAGCTACACACACACAGGAAGGGAGAATGTGTAAAATACTCAATGGTAGAACAAAAAAAAAGTTTACGCTGGCAACGCGTTGAGACGCATCGAGTTTCAGTTGTCGTCCGAAAGCGGAAACAAAGTTAAGCACACAAGGTCCACTTCCTGTTTTTGTTTGTCGCACATCGAATCAGCTCGATTCAGCTCGATTTGCAACGGCTTTCTGCCACAGATTGCAACGGGTTTCGTGTTTCACCTGGCATTTGGTTACCTTTTCCTTTTTCAATTTTTTCAATTTGTCACTCAGAAAAAATTGGCAATGCAAGGCGGCTGAAAAAATCTTCAGCTAGTGCTTAAGTTCTTAAAGCAGATAGCTTTTCAATGCAATCAAATTGAAAGCTGTAAATGAAATGCAAATCGAAGCAGCGGCCAATGCATTCGACAGCGTAATGAAGATGCTGCCAAGCTGGGTTGGCAGGACGGAAGGTCCTGGCAGTTGCCTGCACAGGAAATGAGTAAACAACAAAATGTGCAGGTAACCGCACAAATGTTGGCAAGAAGCAGGCAGGCGAATGGTAGATTGGACGCCGAAGGGGTGTGTATCCCCAGACACAAAACGCATCAACAACCGACACAAACAGCAGCAGCAGCAGCCACGTTGGGCGCATAATCAACAGTGGGCGTGGCATGCTGCAGCTGCAAACGAAAGCGAGAAAATGACTTTTCTTCTTTTTCCAGCAATTTTGTTGCTACTTGCAATTTATGCAAAAGTCAAATGTTGATTTGTGGGGCCGCAGCTTCCAGCTAGAAAGAACAGAGGGAGACGCAGCAGCTGCAGCCACAGGTCTCGGACCAGCAGAAGGACCAGCAATATATTGATTTAGTGAGCTCTGTGTTAGGGTGCCAAGGTGCATTTGCATTGCCTGCCATTTCTTCAATACCCTCTAGTCTGAGACTAAGGCATGATCCTGCATTGAGACCAGCGAATAGTAGGCTTTGCTTTACAGAATATCTGTTAGTTGAGTATGTTCATTGGTTGGCCCTTGCTGCCTGCTGCTATTTAAAACTCGCCTCGATGTTTGCATTTTAGGATTGAAGTCGAAGAACGAGTCGTTCGCCATTTGCATAATAATTGGCCTCATGAATGCGAACAACGGTGGTGGGGCAGCAAGTGCTGCGCTGGCATTTGTCGTTGTTGTTGCTGTGGTTGGATAAAAAGGGCAAACAATTTGTGGTATGGAATAGCTATTGATGTATATTGATCAGAGGCATCATCAGCAGAGTGCCAGCCTGATTGCTTATCTAGCAGAAATGCAATTTGCACTTATCCTAAGCAGTCGAGTTTCTCCTTTCGTTATGCAATGCCAACTACAATATATAAGTATCTGCTGTTGAGAGATTTGGTCGCTAATCTGCAAGTCATGGCAAGTTCTTCAACTGCTTTATTAGCATTTGGTGTCAGCTATTAATAATGTTGCGACGATGAGAGGACGACAAATCTGCTGAAGCCTGAAATGAAGGCCAGTGATATAATCTCGCAACAGCCCCAGGCCTAAGTTTCATCCTGACTCCTGACACCCCACCTGCTGCAAACGCAACCCTTGTGAGGCAAAGAATTAAATTGCCACTCTTTGGCAAAATGATGTATTTGCCCATCGCCCGCAATTTGAATCCTTGGCTCGCAGCTGCCAAAGCGCTGTAGCTAGAACCCGAGACAAGACCCGAACCCGGCTCAAGTTGATCGAAAAGTTACTTTTACCTTTGGCTGTTGCCTTTTGCATTTGCCAAGGGTTTCAATTTAATAACAAATACCGTCTGCTGCCAGCTGAGAGCCGCAATGAAACCGGGTTCATGGTTCATGGGGCTCTCGGCAAATGGAGCTGGGCACATTTTTGACTCTGGCTTCATTTTCTTTACCCTTTTTAAGTTTAGCATTTTAGGATACTCGTATGCATGAATATGTAGCATTTTTTCTGAGATAAACAAATATTTTGGCATACTTTGTGTATCAGGTATAAAGGGTTAAAAATATTTTATAACGAGTTAAAAATATTTTTAATTGCCAAAATAATACAGGTTGAAATTATACATGAATTTAAATAAACATATTTAGCTTGCAGCTTATAAAGTATTTTTTTTTGCGTTTATTTTTTATTGCTTAAACAATTTAATATAATTTACTGAAAATGAACCCATTAATCTGAATTCAGAATTTCTATCTATTTATTTGAAAGGAAAGTAGTCCGAAATATCGCTTCTATTCATCAGAGCTAAACATTTACGTAGCTTACTTTGGAAACTTTGTTAGTTGGCATAATTATATCTCTATACCTATATACAGTCGAGTCTCGATAATTCGAAATGGCAAGGGGATCAGGTTTTTTACGAATTAGACGGAAATTCAAATTATCGAGATTTCCATCATACAGATATCCCCATCAAAATTCCGACTAACAAGTTCACCTTTACAAATTTATATTAAATTGTATTAACAATAAAAATATATACACAAAAAGAATTAATAATAATTAAGTTGACAACTAAATAAGATTTTTGTTTAATTATTCTAAAACTTCAGTTAATATTATTTTGGCAATTCAAAACGGAAGCTCTTAATATTTCACATATAAATTTAAATCTCTATCTATTATATATATAAATAAAATAAAATATATAAATATTTCATAATTCTATAAAAATCAAACTCAGCTCCCTTTTTACTAAGGGTATGCCATCTGCTAGCATACTGTCAATAACATTTTTTTTAGTTACATGATATGTGGGTCTCTTTCCACTCTCGTGTTGAACACTCGCTCTGGGGCAGGAAATTGTCGGTTGTACGCCATAAATTATGGCACACTTTGCTGCATTTTGCTTCTGCCATTGTCCCCTGCTAATGGCACCTGGAATCAGCTGTAATTTATACCACTTTATAAGCATTTAACATGCTTATATATATACACACACACACACAATACAATGCATTTTTCAATGCTTTTGCAATTTATTTTCACCTGGCTAATAAATAACCGTAATTAATGTGCCAAAAAATTGGGATATAATAAGAGTGGTGCGTGCATTTTATATCATTTTATAAATGGTTTGCAAATCAAATTAAAATTGTGTACATAATTTATATATTATTTATATTGAGTTAATTAAAAAGCATTTCACAATATATGTTCTGTCAAAAGCTAGTGCAAATCTATAGCTTAATTATAATCAAGACAGACATAAATTGAAAACTTCAAAGGAAGAAAATGATTTTAATTTAAATTGCAAGACATTGAAAACAGTTTTCAATGAAAATAATATTTATTTCTTTTTAATTTGAAAAATAACTAATCCGAGCCTAAAATCTATTTATATTAAGCTCTATTATATTCTATTAAATAGTCTCAAAGATTGTTTGAGCAGCTTAGTTTAGCTTTATTGAAATTGACAGCAAATTGGTTTGTTGCCTCGTTTGCATGAAAATTCATTACGCATACGACGTGTTGTCAATTAAGTTTGGTGCTGTCTTGGACTTTGGAAACCTAAGCTGCATTTGATGTTCTGCTAATGCAGACTATTTGGAGCATTGGCCTCTGGCCAAGTGTCAGAGGCAGAGATTTGCTCAAAGATGGTTAAATCAGAGCAAAGTAAACATGGCTCGAGTGAATCGCAAAGATAAAACACTGGCAATCGCCAGGAGGGCTTAAAGCGAACATTTTTGGTAGTGCAAATGGAGACAGCGTGCGGCAAAGACACTTGAGCATGGGCCTTGATTACACTACTACACCGAGAGTTCACAGTTCACAGTTTACAGTTCAGGGTTTGCTTGGCAACCTCGAAGCGCACAAATAGACAAAAGTATCTGTGGCAGTGACTGTATCAGTATCTCTATCTGCATCCATATCTGTGAGCTGTACTAAAGCGATTGCCGAGAAACGAGAAACTCATCGTTGCCAAAGTTCTGTGTGCATTGGCAATCAGTGTTAAATAAACGAGCAGATAGACAGCAGCAGACAGGCTGGCAGCAGCAGCAGCATCATCAGCAGTTGGGGCAGACAGGCGCTGGGCTTGTTGGCCCAGTTGACAGGCATACAAACTACAACATGTGCTGAGGAGGCACTCGCTCAGCATTTATAAAATTTGCAACAGTTTTTCGAGCACAGCTCAGCTCAGTGTGGCTGATTGATTTTCAAGTGAAAAACCAAACCAAAACCAAACTTCGCCCAGTTCTGGCCACAGCTTGTGGCCAGGCTCTCAAACTGGCAAACTTGTTACCAGCTACCAGTTAGCAATTGTCTTGTTTCTCATTGTTATCATAAATATATGCAGCAAAGACAGTCTAATTAGTTTTGCTGACCTTAATTAGTTTTATCGAATATGCATGTGTCTATGTGTGTGTGGGTGGGCTTTCTCTTATCTATGCTGCACACGCTAGGCCTTATTAACAAAGAGTTTTGTCATTTACATTAATTGCATTAATTTAGTTGTTCTCTGATTTTCAATTTGCTGGCTAAGTGAATTTAATTTGCCCAGATGTTGCCTTATGCATTATGAGATTATGCTAATTTTATGTGCAGACTGAAAATCTGTCTGCATACACTTATGCTAATCTCAAAGTAAAGTTGTCTGCTTAAGAAAGCTTGCTCTCAGCTCATTCTATATAAATGTGTGTAGAGGAAACTATGTTGCAACTGATTGATTGCTTACTGACTGATTGCCAATTAATCCTTAGACAAAGACTTAAGCATGAGTATTTGTGATAAAAGTTCCGTCTCTTTAATACTCCAAGCTGTCGAGTACAAATTTTAATATTCTTCTAGAAAGCTGATATACTTAGCGATCTCCTCATCCCTCACAACTTGACAAAAACGAACTTGAAACGCTGTTATTTATGAACAGGTACTTGGAAAGTCGCAGTCGCTGGCTAAGTTCTCGTCACGTAATTGACTGTAACAAGCTGAAAGGCGACATGGCTCTTCGCTTGGCTGGCAGCAAAGTTTACAGGCTAATCAGTTGTTTAAGTTGTCGAGCCGAAAGTCTGTCGAAAGTCTACAAGCAAACTTGACACATTATCAAAAGGTTTGAGCCGAACTCCCTCCAACTGAGCTGCTGCCTGTAGCCTAGCTACTTAAGTTGATAATATTTTACACGTCAACTGCGAAGGCTAACAACAAAGGCGGGCAACAGTTGCCAAAGTCAAGCTGGCAGTGGGACGCGCGGCGACGCGTCCATCAATGATGGCAAAAAAATAATGGAAATTCTACTTGTGTGCTCGCTTCCCTCCACATAGAAAATGATGTGTCGAAAATATTGCGCAGGAGACTAAGCTCAGGCCAAGCCATTGACAAGATGATGCCACAGCGATATGTGTGTGTGTCTGCGTGGGTGTGGAGAAGGTTAACATGCAACAGACAGCAGCATCAGCAGCAGAGACGACAGGAAGTGAGTGAAGCGACGAGCTGATTTATTACAAGCGCCGATGCGGATGTCGATAAGCAAAGAGTCGCCCTGAGATGCAAAGAGCTGTAGATGAATGAGGAATGGGGGAAGTAGATAAGCCGCCGCCAAGCAAATGCAATTGGCAGGAATTATGGAACCAGACGATGAGATCTAGCTCGAGAGTGCAGCAGCAGCAGCAGCGGCAGCGGCAGCGACTTCATCAAGCTGAGTGGCTGCAGTTTTAATCAAATTTGCCAGCGACATAAATCAGTGAGGAGCAGCAACAAAAAAGGGAAAAAGTAAAATTTTGTCGAGCTTTAAAAAAATGTTATATATATATATATATATTTACATATTCCAAAACTAAAAGTAAGCTAAGGACAAAAAATAAAAAATGAAATAAAGGAATAATAAAAAAATGTGCTCGTGGGGAGCACCAAAAAAAAAAAAAAATAAGAAAAAAAAATTATAGAACGTGTTGTGTGCCCTGGAGAGAGACTCCATTAATATTGTGCGCTCAGGTGAGCTGCTCCAGCTGGTGGCGCCTCCTGATGGATGCTGTTTCCACATCTTGAGCTGTCTTGCCACCTGGCACCTGCCTCTAACACTGCTGCCGTTGATAAGAAGTAAATGCACTCCCAGTGGCAGCTTTTCACAGTGCTTGTCATTTAGCTCTGCTGAGCTGCCTTTTTTCCATTTCGCTGTTCTCGGCTTGCTGTTTGCTGTTGTTGGCATTGCATATTTTAAGGCATTCCGCTGGCTTTTTAAGTTGACATTCGTTTTTGGACAGCGCCGCGCAACGCAGCGTCATGAATTATGAAAAAAGGTTACTAAACGCTAACTCATAATAAATTTTGCAAGACATTCGTTAAAAGTGATAAAAAGAAAAGAGACGAATGTTGCAATAATTCACAATGTTAAATGAGCAGGTACCTAACGATAACTAACTCATCTTTCAGACTTATTAAAGTGAGTGAAGCGTTATCATATGTTAAAATATATTAAATATAAATTAAATGTAAATTATAATAAACATATAATATAATATTTTAAATGTGGGAAATTGAAAATGAAAGCAATGAATTTGAAGCTTCAAATTATTATATATGGTTGCATAAAGTTTCATTATTGCCAAGGTAAGAATGGCTTGAACATATAATCAAATCAGTTTCCAATCAATTTTTGTCTTTAAGCGAAATCCCAAATGAATTATGTAAGAAGAATGTTTCTAGTTGATAAGAAATTAAGATAAAGGGCGCTGTTTTTCGTAGTGACGATCAGATCAGCAAAAAGCTTACAACTTACACAACTTTTATAAATTTAATTATTCAAAAAACATAAAATCTATTTTCTATAAAACTCAAAAAGGCTTTTTTATCATATACCATCAAGCTAACAATTAAATGAACTTCCAACTGAATAGTACATAAATTTTAAGTTGTTAAGATCATTTCATTTCTAATTTTTATACAGATTGTAATGTGGGTTGCTTTTAAAGTCAAATCTGTTTGGTGCAACATAAACAGCCACAGATGCGCCTCACACACACATATACATACTCTCTCTCTCAGACGCACTCGTGTGTCCACTTCATCTAATTACAAAAGTTGGGGCGCGAACTGCTGCTGCTTTGACAAATGGCTAAAAAGTCGAGGCGTTGCCTTTTTCAATATGTTGCGCGTGCATAAACTATGCTAGCAGCAGCCCGTTGCCACGCCCTTATTGCCTATAAAATGCAGCTGGAACTGACACTGGGAGTTTGGGGTCGTTGTTGCGGTAGTTACCTATGAGAAGGCACATGGCAACTGTCGACAGGCTGGCACATGCAGCTGTGCTCGTAGTTTGGCCAAAGTTTCAAAATTAATAGTGCAAAGTTTCTAATTAAATTACAGAATGCTCACACACACAGAAACACACGCACACATATACACAATGATAGCTGCATGTGTGTCACGCTTTAATAAAGATGCCTTTCTGTCTCCCTGTCTTTGTGTGTGTGTGAATTGAATTGGTTTTGCCTTGTGCTTTGTTGCCATTTCTTTCATTTGATGGCATGTGTGCAGTCATGTGTGTGCATTGTGTATGTGCTTGAGTGTATGGATGTGTGTGTGTGTGTGTTATTATGCGACGCCAGCTGCCGTAACAATATATTAAGCCGTTAAGTGAGGCGAGTCTCTGGCAGAGATTGCGAATCGCATAAATTGCGTATACGTAGCATAACATGCTCTGCCCGAGCGCCGATCAAGCTGCTGTTGCAACAAAAACAAGTGGAGCACGCTGCCTGCAACCTGGCACAGACACACGTTGCCGAGTTGACATAATTACAATGTATTAAAGTTATGGCTGTGTTGGCTGTTGGCTGTTGACTGTTGTGGATTATCAAGGGAGAATCTGAATGCGAATGGGACTGGATGCGGCGCATAGCTATAGATATGCCACTGCTGTCTGCTACTGCTGTAAGCCAGTTGACACAGCAACAACAGCAATTGGAATGCATTTTTGTGTGTGGGCGTGCGACAATTATGAATCTTGCGCTGTGGCGCGTTGAGCGCTTGCCTGACAGCTCAGAAGCGTTGCCAGGACGACATTCACATGGCCACGGCAGGCAGGCAATGCAAACATTTCTATCATCAGTCAGTCAGTGAGTCAGTCAGATATGAAGACATCAACGGAAAGACACAGCACAGCAGAGCAGAGCAGACTGTAGCAAACCCGCTGGCATTTTACATAAAACGCTGACAATTTCCATATGCAACGGCGGCGCAGTCAGAGTAAATGGCAAAACGCGTTCCGAGCACGTTTCATGCACGGCAGTTGAGGATTATTATAGCGCTATTATATACCCTGTAAGCATTTGAGAGTGCAATGCTGGTAGGGCTATAATGGAGAGAGCATGTGGAAAAGTTGACAGCCGAGTCAGCACTGGATATCTTGCTGATTGCCTAACTACTTCCCTGATGTCAAGATTCATGATTTGGAATTTTGAATTTTTCATCTTCACACTTATTCCACATTTTGACTTCTTATCACGAAATCAATCATCACCTATTTTCATATACTTTTCCTAACAACTCTAGACAACAAATGATGTTTCTAGGTTCTTATTTCATACACTTTTTGGCTATCTATCCCAAATTTTTAACTACAAAAAAGATTGGTTAGACTTTTTAAAGTTTTTATCATAAACACAAAAATCTTTTCTCAAATAATATTCAACAGAAAAAATATAAAAATCTTCCCATCATAACTAAAACCTCCTCAGTTTGATAAATATCATTTCTAAATATAGCACATATTTCTGGACTTCCAATCACTGATTTCAAAGCCAGCAAATTCTCAGTAAATAACTTTTCAATGGCTTGCCCCAAAATGTGGCACACACACAGACAATTTTCAATTAATGTTCCAAATCGTAGCAGCTGCAAACGGCAAAATATGTTTGGTCACATGCTCGTAAATAAGGCGCCATTAGAGCCATCTATCACTGTGTGCGCTTATCACGATAGCCGTGGGGCCACGGCCCCAACGTCTGTGCGCCTTCTCATACAAGCGTACAGGCAGCCATTCACATTTATTTATTTTCGTGTTAAAATCAAATATATTTTTGTGGCGCTGCCAAACCTCTGAAATGTAAATATTGGCATAAACATTTAAAAGGCAATAGCTACAACAGCAAGGCAGAAACAACTGCTGCCCAGTCAGACACGAACATCGTCAATGTAAAAGTAGCCTTAAAGGAGGATTTGCCGCTAGTCCGTGTCGGGCATATTGAACACACCCAAAAAGAAGAAGAAAAAAAGGAAACAGCAAAACTGAACTGAAGTGAACCGAATTTATAAGCATTAGAACACGACCGTGGGCTAATAATCAAGCAGACCAGCCATCCGCCCACAGCCCGAAGGCAGTTGAACCTGGGCCAGATTACCTGCCCATATATAGCAGGCAGCAGGCAGCAGGCAGCAGGCAGCTGCTGGCAAAGGGCACGATTCGATGTGGGGCTGCGACGTAAACCTAATTTTTGGTATTTCTCTTTTTTGCTGTCTTTGTTTTTAACCTTTGGAAAATGTCGCTATAGGCCAAAGCTCGGCACGGGACAGTTGGCGTCGGGCTTAGGGGTCACTTGGCATGGGCTTGCTGTATGTAGTGGGCGGGCAGTTTTCCATAATAAATCACATAAATATGCAACGCGGAAGCGTTGTATGAAAATGGAAAAATATTGGCCAAGCAGCGAGTGACGTGGATTTGTGCCATGGATTTCTAGTTGATGCCACAGGCAACATCAGGAGGCAAAATGGTGGGAGTCCGGGTCCAAGCCCATGCCCATGCCCCAAATCCAGATAGAAATCGCTTGGAATGGAACGTGTTCAGCTGCTGGCTGCTGGCTCAAACGGGATTAGCTTTTAATGCTTTTCGGTTATGTAATTTAGAAATGGCTTTTCGAATGTTCTCTGTGTCTCTCTCTTTCTCTATATTTATATATATGTCTTGCCTTGCAGGTAACTAAATTCTAATATATTTGCAAAGTAGTTGCCATTAATCAAAACTGTTAACTTACTTGCACGCTCATTTGTTGTGGGCGTGACAATTTATGGCACAAGCTCTGTCTCTCTGACTCTCTCTCTCTCTCTCTCTCTTTCATTACTAGCATTTAATGGCGAACAGAAATACTTAATTGCCAGCTCGTAACTTGATCTGGGTTTGACAGTTATACGAAGTTATAATTAGTTGAGTTTCGACCTGATAATTTAAGCGCGCACAAAGCTGGCAAAGCCATTCAATTTTCGATTTAAGTGTCAGAAATTGTCACATTTATCTATGTATATTTATATATTATATTATATAAATATATATGTAAATACATATTTGCCCTTCATTGACATTACTTATGTAATATCTTTAACTCTAATAATATATATTTGTACTCTAAGATACAATTATATCTTTCTCTCAATTTTAAAGTCATCTTCATATTAAAATTTTTTTTTGAATATATAAATATACTTGTACCTATTACCTCAGTTAACTCATTTCGTTGCCTAGCAAGTTACTTGCGTATCTCTGCCTCACAAGCCCTCGTTCATTACTTTCAATTAGCCGTCGAATAATTAGTCCCATAATTAAGTTGTCAGCTGTCAATTAGGCTCAAACACAAATTCAAATGCAAAACAATTCGTGGCCTTCTCTACGCAGTGTGCTGAGCTCATACGCCGCAGCAAGGCTCGCCTTGTCTGCCTTTTGCGAATGCCAGCTGTGCCAATCGCTGCTTTAAAGCGGCTTAAATACGTATTAGCCACCTTAAGATCTAGGGCCCTCTTTTCCGCCTCACAATCCCTGTGGACTGTGCTGAGCTTATCTTGAATATTTTAATTAATTAATTTACTTGCAATTGCTTTGCATTTGGGCCGTGGTGAGCCGAGCCGAGCCGAACCGAGCCGTTGCTGAGGCAGCACATCAACAGTGATTCCTTAGAAAGGGATTGCGCAAATCCTTGCCAGCCACATAAATATTTGACTTGGAATATGCCAAAACGCCTGCACAGCTATAACAACAGCAACTCTTTCAATTTGCAGTCAGTGCAAAATGTAAATGGAATCATTCTCGGTCAGTCTGTCAGTCTGTCAGTCATTCAGTCAGTCAGTCAGAGAGTCAATCAGTCAGTCAGCCAGGCAGTCAGGCAGTCAGTGAGTCAGTGCCGCATACTAAGTACAATTAGATGTGGTTTCGCAGCGAGCTGCAAGGATTTGGCGTCTTATCGCGCTACAGACGCCACTCGCTGTTTGCTCTTGTGGCATGCAACTTGGCAGCAGCAACAGCGATGGAAAAAGATAGAAAATTACTAGCCTGCAACAACAATGGCCCGTTGGGCAAAGAAAAAGCAAACTTCCATTCCTCAATCCCCTCCCACGAGTCGCGCACAAGTTTTGAGTAATGAAATCGCGTCGGCTGCCGCTGCTGATGCTGCGCTCGCCTCTGTCCGGGACTTGAAATTTATGCGCAAGTTGTGTTTTGTAAATCTTACGGATTAATTATTACAACTTGGCAATGTTTACAATGCATTTCAGTTGTTGCTTAGCTTTTTGTTTATGCTTAAGTATCTTATCTTAAGACGTTTCGTAAGCTTTTCTTCTGCTTCATCTTCTTCTTCGCCGTCATCTGGCTCTGGGCTGTGGGCACAGAAAGTTGGCCGGAGGTTAGGCCAGATTGTGATCAGGTTGTAAAGTGGGGGTGTTGTTTGCCCCATTGCGTAGTAAATTGAACGCACAAACCCATTAAAGCAATCACACCAAATTGCAGCTGTGGGGCATGTGGCAAGTGGCAAGTGGCAAGTGGCAAGTGGCGATGGGGCCTGTGGCATGGGACAGGCAGCCATCAACCGACTTGCGCATGTGATGGAAATTTTTTAATTAAAAACTAATGTTGCGAAAATATGAGACAAGGCAACACGGAAAGGCATCGCGGCGACCTCACAGACACACACACACACACAAAGTAAATTACGCCTAATTGCGAGTGTTTAATTATGCACTAGTTTAATTTTATGGCCTTGCGGTTAAGCTGGGGCCCGACACTCGACGCGAGTCGTTTAGTCGAGGAGTCCTTTTTGGCTTGACTGCCGCAAAATATATGGCAGACGTATATAAAGACATTAGACAAAACAGGAAGTGGATGCTATTCTCACAACTCCCACAAACACAACCACCCACACACACACACGCACACAATAAGTCGGAAAACGTGGGAATACGCAAAACGTTTGTTTTAACGTATGTTACGAGCTCTTTGTGAACTGTAGCCGAGGGTGTTGCTAGCGGGGACTGCGCTTAGCTGCTGCCCCACTTGCCGCAGGGTTTTAACTGTGCTTTAATTTACGCAAGCAGAGCAGAGCAGAGCTACCAACAGCAGCAAATAATTGCTGGCTACGTAAGCGTTGATAACATAAAAGGATTTCCAGCCAAAGCACAAACACAAGGCGTCATTTACTACAGTAATTTTTGTTGCTTTTGTTTATGCCCCCACACCCCCAACAGCCCCAACACCCAGCTGTCGCTCTTGGATATGCCACTCCATGATGGGCACTCGACAAGGCTGGCGGCTTATGGCAAAGGGATAGCACTCGCACTAGCTGAATTGTTTGCCAATTGTTTTCGGCATAATAGAAAATGTATTTATAGAACAACCTACTCGAGCAGCCGAAATATAAGTGGAAAAAAAATAATGCGAACACTTAATATACTCTGCTTGTGAAGCAAATGAGAGTATATTGGGTTGGTATAGCGTCTTTCTATAATTAATTGTTATCTGCTCTCGTTCTCTCTCTTAAATATATATTACATCTGTTTTTTGTTGCTAATTTGTATATAAACCTGGAACTTTGCTCTTCTCTTTTGTCACTTAATTTCTCATTAAATGGAAATCAAGATAAGAACTGAAATAATCAAAAATTAAGTGACCAATGATCATGTAGCCCACTTTGGGGACTCTTCGAATATATACAAGTACTTGCTTAGACTGAGGCGCTTCAGGCATTTAGGATCTGCCCACATGAAAAACTCGCTAGGGTAAATACTGATAAAGTTGTTAAAAGACGTATTTCTTTTTTGCTTGGCTGAGTTTACCTTTGGGGCATGCTACTTTTGCAGAAACTGGCCAAACTTATAATGTGTGCAAATTGGCCTATAAAAAAATCATGTGTGAAAATTTGCTAGCGAATTGGTGTGGACCTGGGAAATTGGCTCGTCGAGTGTTCCTGGGGCGGCAGTTTCTTGAGTATTTGTTTCGGGTGACCTTTTGCGGTTGGCCTGGGGACTTGCTGCTATTAAGGGACTCAAAAAGTAGATAGGTACAAAACCCTTTGCTATCAGCACCTTGTCTGCGGCACTCGACAAATTGGACTTTCATTAACCAGGCCCACAAACAGAGCTGAACAATGTCTATGTACGCATGAAAGAGATGGAGAGATGCGGAGTGCGAGACAGAGAGCCATTGCAACAAAGAATTTTTTTTTTGTGTCTTTTCTTGTTGGTTCTTTGGGTTTGCTCAACTCTCAGACAATTTAAAATTAATTGGTTTCCATGTCTGGTTGGAAATCTCTCTGTCTTCTGCTTAGAAGGTGCAGGCGAAAGCAAAGGGCCCAAAAAAGGGGCTACAAATTGGTCAGCTACACATTTTAGGACCAACCAACTCTTGCATATCCTGTGTGCGGTTTTTCACGCAAAATGAAATCATTTGAAAGTGCTTGCCACACACGCACCCTCCAACCCCTTCCTGTCCTGCTCTTGACGAATGCTGGAAAAGAGAGCATCATCATAGAGCAAACAATAAAGTGAAATGGTTTCCTTTTTTTTCGTCTTAATTTTTATTCTATTTTCTTTTCTTTTTTTTGTTTTGTTTCTTTTGCTGTGAAACGTTTCACAAATTTGCTTAACCATCAAAGGGATGAGTTGGTCTGTGGCTGTGCAGGGTTTGGACGCAGGGGCTGTTGTTATGGTTCACAGCAGCTGATGATGCGCTGCCTAATTAAATGAAAATTCATGGCGTATGCTCCGAAAATGAAACTTTGTTGGCCAATGAATTGCTGTTGTTGTTGTTGTTGCTGTTTGTTGTCTGCTAAAAAGTTTCTCAAAATTACAACAAAACAATGAGCCTGCGTTTATGTGTATAAGTGTGTGTGCGTGGGCGTGTTTATGTAACAGAGCACACAAAGTTGTTTTGTTAATAAGATACAATGTTGTTGCTGTTTGTATGTTTGTGCCTGTTTTGTAAAAGTCATTTTTGTTGCTGCGAGTTGCCAGGCAGCCGCCGCTGCTTTGGCAATTATTTGAGTTGTAGTACAACAACAAATACATGCACAAATACAGACACAACACACACACACACACACACACACATACACACAGACAAGACACACACATGTGCATATAATTACTTTGTGTACATTTGCATGGCAACACAGACAGAATCAGTGCGAAACATTGTAATGCGTATACGCAGTGTACTCAACTCAACTCGACTCGAGTCAGCCTGTCCCGATTGCCGACTGCCGACTGCTGTAATATGCTGCCATGTTATGTCGTAAATGTCGCTTTTTATTATTTTACACACATTCTTGGGTGTGCGTGTGTGTAGAATGGTGTGTGTGTGTGTGTGAGTCTTTACCATCAGCTTTCGTTTTTGCAAACGGCTCTCAGCTTTTGTTTTATTTACATTTGAGCTGGAGTTTGTGTCTGCCTGGCTGTCTGCAAATGCCTTTTGCCGAGGGTGACTGCCATCTAATTTTCTATGTAATGACAGGCGGACAAGCCGTCAGACAGGGACAATGACAAGGACATTCCACAGTGAAGGAATGTGTTACAGTTACATCCTGCCACTTTGCGCAAATATTTAATGGCGTTGATTTTTATAATTAAATTGAAGCAGCCGTTGCCGTGTAGAAGTAGCCATAGCAGCTGCTGCACGCAGACCTGATTAAACAAAAAGTAACAAGAGCAGCTAACCATAGCCATACGACTGGCAATTTATATGCATAGAGCAGAACATAGATGAGCAGAGTTTTAGCTCATTTATTACACCTGACGTATACGTAATGTGCTTTTATTTATTATTGTTATTTTTTTCTTGTCGCTGTTGCTACTTTCAGGTTGCTCGTTTTTTATTACCTACCTCTGAGCTGATTTATGTGCAATCTAATAAGATTTGTTTCAAGTGCAGCCAAGTGAATTGCCCAACATTTGGCTTAAAGCAGCTGAGTCTTAACAGCTCAACAATACCTCAATGTGACATCTGGAAGCTTAAGCCATTTTTTGAAAATTACAAAGACTTAACAGTCAATTGATTGATTGACATTAAACAATTTCGAGGAAATTAATGTTTAATTTATATGCAGATAGTTTTAATTTTCAAATATAAAAGTATTTAAATGTATTATAAAGTTTAAAATGTTGAGCATAGTAAAAGCTAGAATAGTATAAAAATCTGAAAAATATATTTACGGAACTAATAACAATTTGCAAAAATTTATATAAATATTATAATTATTTTTGGTAGCTTTGTAATCTTTTTTTGTTTAAGTAAACCATAATAAATTTCGCAGATATACATTTAATATACTTATATTTGTAATGCATACAAGTAGACCACAGAACACAAAATTTCACAAAATATAAGTGCAATAAAATATTAAACATTTATGCTTAAAATAATAAAAACAAAATATATAAATTGTATATTTTGTCCAACTTCTAATTGAATTGACATCTTCACTAAGTGTTTTATTCTTAAATAATATATTATGGGAATATTTAGAAGGAAAAGAAAATATATCAAATAACATATGTAAGTTCCCTCTTTTTTCGAATGCGCAATGTGTGAATGAATTTGTTATAAAATTTAATAGATCATATTAAAAATCAAATATAAACCACTTCTATTTTAATCTCTCAAAAACCAGCTTTTTATAAATTCTAGTCACACCCACAGTTTTTTTTTTCATATATATCAAATTTCACCCATCAAACAGTTTTAAAATAATCCACAAACTACAATTATCAATATTACTAGATGGCAAGTACAAATAAAATTGGTTTACCCCATGTTAGCCGCAGAAAGTAATAAAATAAAGTGAGAGATATAAAATCGAATTTACAAATCATTAAACAAATTTCACACGGCTAAAAATTTGTAAAATCAAATAAATTATCAGCGTTCAATAGTTGACCAAAGTGCAAACGTAATTAATTAAAATGCAATTCACGAGTGCCCGAAAAAAAAGTGAAGATAATATTGACAAATTGTAAAATTCTGTATTGAACTCGTAGGTAATTAGCAATATTTCAATATTGCAATACGATTTGTGGCAATTGAAAACTTACCGCAATTTTTGGTTGCCATTGCTGAAATTTATGGTATTTGTTTAGCGTTCTTTGACTGCATGTTTATTGGACTTGTTAGTGTTTGTGCATGCATTGATGGCTTTGGTCTTATGGGGGGCACGTTGCACATACGCCGTGTGGTGCGTGTGGCTCAAATTAAACACAGTCACGCACGCAACTCACTGAGCTGAGTTATTTTAATTGACACACATGCTTGGCACTTGACACCTGGCAGCAGCTGATGACTATGATTATGTTGATGTTGATGACGACGAGTCACAGCCAACCAGCCAGACGGCCAGACAGGCTAGACAGGCAGTCGGGCGGTCGGGCAGCCAAACAGTTCAAGTCCTGGCCTCTGGCTAACGAGGCCAATTGTTGAGTTGCCTCAAACTTATGCTCAACCATAACTCAAAACTCAAAACTGTAACTGACACTTTCGCGTCACTTTGTTGCACAACGTAACGCACTGAAACGTGGACTGAACGCGTCGCGTCGCGTACGGCAATTGAAACAGAAGTTTGGGTTGGTCGTCGTCGTCAGTCGTTGTAGAAGATGTGGCAGCAATAGCAGCGAAGATAGCAACGACGGCAGCAGCAGCAGCAGCAGCAGCAGCAGCGAAGGCATCACCATCAGTGTGTGGCAGTGGCAGCATAAAAAAGGTTGAGCAGCAGCGCAGACCAGACCAGAGCAGACCAGACCACCTACAACACGCAACGACGACTGAACGAGCGATTGCGAAAGGACCAAAAACATCACCAGGCGCTGGCAGCCTAATAACGCAGTCCTCGGTCGACGTCGCAGCAGCAGCAGCAACAGTCGCAGCAGCAGTGGTAGTAAAAAGTACGAGCCAAACGGTCGACTCGCACGATGAACAAATCTTGACACGAGAGCGCAACCTGGGCAGTGGGTGAGAGCCGAAGGACGAAGGAGCTCTATGATGGTGAGACACTGTGGTGGCATCGGGCCACGAACTATTTAAGTGAAGCTTGCAATTTGCGTAGCGCATCGGCATTTTGTGCCGAAGTTGTTGTTGTTGTTGTTCTTGTTGTTGTTGCCTTCGCATTGCATGGGTGTAAAATTGTTGGCTCAATGCACAAGCAGCAGCCGTAGCAGCAGCAGCAGCAGCAGTAGCAGCAGCAGCAGCCGCAGCAGCAGCAGCAAAAGCAGCCCATGGTCGCATTTCTCCTGCTGCTTGTTTCTGCTGAAGCGATGGCCATTGAAATGGGTACACTAATGGTCACTGAGAAACGTGTGGAATTAAAACAGTTGCCGTAATGTGTTTTGGGATCTGTTCAGGAATGTGTCTGGCTCAAAGATGTGGGCCAATCTCTAAAGGAAATTTATTCTTATAGAAAACTGATACACTTTATGTCTTTCTTTAGATTTTGAGTTTGATAAGGGCAGTATTTGATCTTGACGCGATTGTTAAATGCATAAAATGTGGGACATCTTTAGTAATTTCATTAAGCTTTAATAATATTCATATTTGCCAGAAGTATATAAAGAAATATTTAAAGAATAAAGAATATTTAAAAAATACAATAGTTTTAACTTAAATAAATATATGATATATACTCTACGAAACGTAGAAATATGTTTTAACTTTCATTTATTTTAAGAAATGTTTTGATATCAGCTTTCATTCAATGAATATCATTTACATTTACAATTGTTATGTCAATTATTCAATCTTTTTTAAACGTGTTGAATAATTGTATGAAATTGTTCTATTTCTTTCTTATAGCTCTACAAAGACAGCAGCTTTACAAACTTACAACTTCACTCGCTTCCTTAACAGCGCCTTAACATGAATTTAACAGTAACGCACTTTAGCCTATTCGAATTGAAACGTAATGAAATGAAACAAAGCTTCACTCACTCAGCTTGGTTGGTACATTCTCTCAGATGTACGAGGCGCATGCGTCGCAACAACAACGACAGAGGCGACGAAATTCCGACAGACACATCGGCTAGCATATCGTGGCAGTCGTCATCAGCAGCAGCGGTAGCTGCTGCCAACTGCGGCAGCGACTGCGACTGCGGCAGAGGAGGAAAACGTTGCAAAGAGCCACAACCACACAAAACACAACTTGCTCCACATATTCTAGCCCTACTTACACAGCGACATACTCCCCCACACACGCACGCACACACACACACACACACACACACAGCTTACGGATATTACATAGCGGCTGAGCCAATGCGTTGGCTATTGGATGCTGCGCTGTCGCTGCTGGCGTCGCTGCTTTCTGCTAGGCTTTTGTTGCTGTTATCAGCGCACATTTCGGCTGCCGTGCAGATTTTCAAATGCTGCCGCTGATAACAGCAACAAAGTGGCAGTAGGCAAGCGAAACACATCCAAAGCAAACGAAGACGACCCAATTTTTTTTTCTTTTTTTTTTTTTTGGGTAGCTGCCGCGTCACATTCCCAAAGGAGCTTGCGGGCTGGCCAACAGTCTAAAAGGGGGACAGGTGTTTGAAATGCCTACTCTTAGGTGTGTCTGGCGGCATTTGAAAGCAGGCAGCATCTTTCAATGACTGGGCCAAAATGGCTGCCATTTAAATGAAGAGGGCCAAATACCTCGGGCTGCCCACATTTTGTTATTTTATTTTTCTTCTTCTTATTTTTATTTTTTTAATTCGTAAGTTTAACTTTGAATTTGGTCTGTAACGCCCACGCGCGCCCCGCCTCCGAACTTAATTAAATGTTGTTAGAAACGCTTTTCGTTCAACTGCATAAATTACAAAGCAAAGTACCACTTAGCAGGGTATCCATTGGTGGCTGTGGCTGTGGCTCTGGCTGTGGCTGTGGCCATAGGCCACGCCTTCAGGCCACTAAATTATAAGGGAGGAGTCCTGTACAGTTTATGCTAAATCAAATGATTGTCTCGACTCTCGACTCTCGACTCTCGAGTGCCGCCGTCTTAGTTTGTATTGTGTTTAAATTTGCCTAATAAATGGTTGACAATTGGTGGCATACGTTAAGAGTTAAAGTATTTACTTTAGCGCAAATTGGCTAATTTACATTTGAAAAGCAGCCAAATGGTATTTAAATAAATGTTGGTTAAATCGATTTGACCAGAGGTTGCAGATGGTAAATTTTGTATTAAATTAATTACGAATAATATTTATTATATTTAAGATATATGCAAAGAGTCTATAGAAAATCTATTTTATAGAATTTGAAAAAACTCCACGTTCTATAATAAATAAATAAATATTTAATACATATTCCTATATATATAATTATTCAAAATAATTTGTGGGGAACTAATTTATTATATTCATTTTGGTTAATATTTATTAAATTTTATTTATTTATTTAATAAATGTACTAAGTGTCATCAAAAAAACCGCTTCAAAGAACATACATGAATTCTATAAAAAATTAAAATATTTAATATATTTCTCTATTTAAATACTTGGCTAAAATAATTTTTATTAAAATTCACATTTCGAGCTGCTAATTGATATAGAAATGAAATAATATTTGTGCTGTTCAATGGAAAACTACTTTTTAGAAAATTGTAAGCTTTTTGAAAGCTGCTTTAGAAGATCCGCTTATATCATGTTTGCGCTCTTCTTTTTAGCGCACTTTTAAATGAAATTGACTTACCCTTTGCCACATGCTACTTTTCTGTTATAGTTTTTTGTAAGCTTAATAGAAATATTCTTCATTTATATCTCTTGCCCACCTCTCCCTCTCACTAAATTCTTCATGTGCTAACTGTCTAATGATTAAATTGAATGTATTCATTTTTTACTTTTAAGCATCAGCATTTGAATATAATTAATGCCTTGCCAATATTTTTATATTTTTTTACCTCTAAAACCGTAAGTAAATGCTTTGCATTAGAGTCAAACATGTGTCTGCTGGTCATTTAATGACAATGACAAACCTCATGGCAACTGCCTGCCAGCAGGCAACTTAATATGCAGGACAAATCGCGCTGCAGGATACAGAAAATAAATTGTGGCGACATCCCGTTGCGAGAGTCCATCACAGTGTGGCCCTGCTTTCGCCCTTTTAGCAGCTTCGGGTCTCATTATTTTGAGGCGCATTAGACGTTAGCAAAACTGCGGCCAGGATCAATTTGTTGTGCTAACATTTATTGTAATTTATGATTTGCTTTGGCAGCTGCGTTGTGATTTATATATTTTTGGCAGCAAAAAGGATTCGGCTACTTTGAAGTGCGGCATTGGCCGGAGGACTTGCGGGCATTAGCTCGCCTGGTAATGTCACACGGCAGCAAAAGTTTCTGCAAGTTGTGCAAAGTTTTTGAGTTTTAACTTTTTTATTTTATTTCTCTCAGCTTTTTCATCTGCTTGTTTCAGCTGCTATTGGCTCTCATTTCAAAGTTTCGCTCGATACTGTTGCAAGCATTTCGTAAAAAATGGCATACAATCTGTCAGCGAAATGTTGCTTACCAAGTGGCAACTGGCAAGTGGCAGTCGCAGTCGTAGCCATCGCAAACGGGTGGGAAGGGAGGCAGCTGCTAGAAAATCAATTGAAAATTTCCCTGGGTCTCAGGTGTTTATGGACGGAGCAGAGCTGAAAACTTTTATTATTACAAATCCCATCCAAATATCGCCAATGCAGCAAATGTCAATCGAAAGCCCAACAAAGTAATGCTCCGAGAATGAAGTTTTCCATTTTTTAAAATATACCGCGTAACGATACAAAGTCTGGGAAGAGGGTATGATGGATGTTAGATATTCAAATAACAGGTCATTTATTTATTATTTTTGTAAAAGATTTCATTGTTATTATTATAAGTAAATGAGGTTGAGATTTATATGAAGATAACATCTCTCATTTAAGTTATTATTGTTGCACATGTATATGTATATAAATCCCGAACAGGGTATCTCGCATGTCGACTCTCAGCTTCTCTCACATAGCTTTGTTTGGCTTTTATTCAGTTCACAATTGGCAATTACATTGCCATTAGCTGTGGCCTCAGCTACGCCCTATTTATAACGCCTAAACAAAATGCATATTTCATGTTCCATCATTTTATAGCAAAACAAAACAAAAAAATGTTTTTGTCGGCTTTCCCGCAAAGCAGATACAAAATTATAAAAGAAATATGTTTCTCCACTTTTTATTATTATTTTATTTTTTTTTGTTTGACGGGGACGCGTGACTGACTGACAGCTGCTGACCAGAACACGGCTCTGACGAATGCCACCGAAACAGATGAAGATGAGGTGGATGATGCTGATGTTTTTTGGGTGTTGCTGGGCTGAATATGTCTCGTCTACGGCTTCATGTTGTGGCCATGTTGTTGTTGCTGTCATTCCACGGAAAATGTCAAGCCAACAGCGCAAATTAGCCAAACGTTTTCTTTCATGCTATTTGCTGGCGGCTGGATGAGTTGGCAGCAATGGTCGGCAGTGAAGCGCGCGAATTGTAAAACTTTATTTTGACAGCACTTGTCCTGGACACCTTACGCCCGACACGTGCCCCAACCAGTGACATGGGCATGAGATTGAACACCTCTCTGTCTGGCTTCAACTGTTACCCCAAATGTCTATCAATACGCTTTAAAAACTGTTGGCTCAAAACTCTGTTTTTCTTATGTTTGTTTGTGTGTCACAGGGTGTGTTTATTTTATGTATAAACAGACCAAAAGACGCTATAATTATTACAAATTTATACAACATAAGTTGCAAGCAATATATTTTCTAATATAAACATATCTATCTCTTATATGTTATTGTATATGCTATGTTATGTATAAGAGACAAACTGTGAAGCAGGCAGCTCGATGGTGCCTATTGACTACCTCTGACTAGCGTAATTTTATATTCAGCAAATATAGATATAAACTTGGCTAGATGACATTTTAATGGCCTGAAAACATTTTAGCACAATAAACACTAGGAATCAATTATTTATACAATGTGTGAATTTATACTCAAGAAAACAAGCTCATGTGTTAACTGGTTAAAAGGTGTCTTCTAGCTGGTAGTTGTATCAACTGGGGCACTCAAAATGCTTGCAATAATTTATGTACTTATTAGATATATTAATAAATATGTCTAATAATATTTCGTACAGTCAAAAGCAGCTAGTTTAAAGCCAAATACCTCTACACACTCTAATTACAATAACATAAATCTTCTTAGTCACTAACTTTTTACATTTGAATTCAAGTCACATACACTAAATCTGAATTCTGAGCTGAAAAAAAATACTATGAAAACTCAAACATCTGTTAAATCCCGTAAAATGTTTCTATTCTAATAGCCTTGCCAATGGCCTATTGGCAATTATTTACCTGCACACAAACACACACAAAACATAATTAATTGGGCCTGAAAAATCGGCAAAAACGATTAGCCGCACAATCGTCGAATAGCTCAACATTTTAGCATGAAGTACCATGTAATTACTTTTTGGCAGCTCCATGAAATCAGCAGAAAATCACAATTCGAGGAAATTAACTCATTTCCACATAAATTAGTTCCGAATGCCGCTCAATGCTGCAAAATATTATGCGTCGATTATGATTAACGATCATTGGCCGCCATTTAGGCGACGAGGTCGACGGGGCGAGTGGACGAGCGGACGAGCTTGCGAAGGGCGGGCCAAAGGTAGCTTAAATGGGTGGCATAAATAACTCAACGCAATGCAGTGAGTGTGCACAAAATGAGCCGCGCCCACTTTTTTTTTGATGGGCGGTGCATAAAAAAAAATTACTGCTGTAAAAGAAATTTTGTTCTCGTATGCCATTGAATGTGGCCAGAGAGGGTAGATAGGTTAGAAACAAATATATACATGTGTATATATTTAGTATTTTGTATTTATAGAAAGACTTTTAACGTTTTTGTACTAACTAGAAAAATAATATAATATAAAATATATATATAATATTTAAGTAATTAGCTAAACTTGGAGTAGAGTTTTATTTATTTATTTTATTTTTTTATTTATTATAAATGCCAGTCCAGAGTATTAACTAGTCGAGCACAATCGAGTCGATATTATTATACAATCTATTTTATTTTATTATTTTCGTCTGCACCGCCTAGAAATATTTATGAGCTGAGCACGCGACGTTCGCTGGCGGCCAATTTTTGAGGACAAGACAGGAATCCAGTGCAGAACGCGGCAATTACGCGAGCCTCGAAAAAATATTGCCAAAGTCATTGACTGGCCGAGGAATTTATGAATTATATAGAAAGCAGCGGCAGAACGAAAGATGAGCATTGGCAAGAAAAAAAAACGAGCCGAAGAAAGATGCTCCAAGGGCAAAGCGGCAAAAGGAATATATGAGTGTACATGAGTTATTGGCACGCATAGCCAAGTTTTTCACTTTACTGATTCATGAAAAATACATTAAAGTAAAACGAGAAATCTGTAAAGTTACGAGGAACGCCCTTTCTCAGCTTGCCATTGGTAGGCAGTCATTAAAAATGAATTTGTGCCCAAAGCGCAGCTAATGAATAAAGAAATTTTGGTTCAATTGAAAACGTAAATATATGAGTGTGTGTGTGTGTATGTATTTTGGGTGTGTATTGAGTTCGTGCTTAGATATGTATGTGTGTGTGTGTGCGAGTGTGTATGCTTGCTCTCTTTGCAATCAATCAGTTGCCCACTCTGCCGCCTATTTGCTTGTTTATTTGTTTGGCTCCGCTTTGTGTGCGTGAAAGGACATTTTCAAGGGCCACACCCTGCGCCAAGCAGGACCGAGATTTATACATTTGACATATTAGTGCAGGCCAGTTCAAGAAATTGATTCCTGCCATTCAGCACAAAACTCAACTCAAGTGTCCAAAAATGTCCAGACTTGAGATTATTGGACTGGGCCTGTGTGTGTTCGCCAGCTAAACGAAAATTGAGTTATTGAGCATCGAAAGGTTGAAAATGTTTTCGCTTCCTTTTGCTTTTCAATGCGTTGTTTGTTCAGATATTTTCCTTTCAGCTAATAGTAAATCGAAAGGGTTCGATATACGAACGGGTCTTAAATTTCAACACATTTTTTTACATGAAATGAGCTTAGTATGTGGGGATTGTATACCTAAAACTTTACTTTTTTCCTGTATATGAATGATTAAAAATAAAGTATAAAATATATACAATTTAAGGTTGAATTTGATTGATTTGTAGCAGATATAAGCTAGAAATGAGGAGCTAGTGTGGATTAATGTGGACTTTAGTCAAAGTATTTTTGTGCTGCCTCAGAATATTTATAAAAAATATATTTTAAATAAGATACTTATATAAATTATTTAAATTTGAATTGAATTGAAATTGATATTGGGAAACATCAAAGTAAGTTTTAAAGTTGTTTCGCATTAAATTAACATTCAACTTCGGCTAATCATTAAAGTGCAAACAAACGCTGACAGACCTGAATGAACTTCAATGGGCAACCGAAGATGTTGTCAACGTCACAAAAGCATGTGCTTGGTTTATGAACATGTTCGCTAACAACATTGTTTATATTGGCACTCACCAATACACACAGGTTGTTTCAAGCACACACACAGACACACGTATAGGAGTATATCAGGATGCGAGTCGCGAGGAAAGCATCTAATGAAATATCCCAAGGGAAACGTCGATTGGGCGTTCGTCGTGATGAGTTCTACGCAAACATTTGAGCAGCGCTGTCAACAACATGCCAGACATATGGACGGACAACAGAATACGGGGAAAGCAGAGAGCGACAGCGACGCACAAGCCACAGGACACGCGACGCAAGACAGCAAGGCAGCTGGACAGACAGTTGACGTATTTTGTTTATGGGCCATGCTGCGCACATTGATGACAGTCAAAATCTATCAGGGGAGCCAGGCGAGATGGCTGATGTGTTAGTTGAGCAGCACGTGATGTCATTAGCAACGGCAGGCAAACGCATTTGTCATAAAGCAACAAAATGCCCCAAAAATTGGAGCGGCAATGGCAATGGCAATGGAAATGGAAGTCAGCGTTGGCCGCAACCGCAACGCGCGTCACGAACACCCGCCAATCATCGTCAGTGGGGCAGGCGAGCGTGGATGCGGGCGTGGTTTGGTGCAGCATCAATTGCAGCAGGAGGTGGCGACACTTGATCTATGCCAATGCTGGTCGTTTATTGAAATTCCTTAATGAGCAACAGCAGCACCAACAGCACCAACAGCACCAACAACACCAGTCACAGTCGTCGCGGTGCGTTGACAGTTGAATCGCAATTTCCGCCTCAGGGTTGCAGTTGCATCTGTTTGTTGTGGGTGTTGCGTTTGCATGGTCAATTTGCGTGCAGTTCAATTAAAATGCGCATGCAACAAAGACTGCCACCGAAAAGAAAACTGTAATTGCAGCGCGCGTTTGAGTTGTTGGCGACCGACGCGTCCAACGCGTCGTATGCGCAATCAACAAAGTGACAAATTGACTTTTGCGTTTCATTGTTGTTATTTGCTGTCTGTTTGTCTGTCTATATGTCTGTCTATATGTCTGCCTGCTTGTCAGTCTGCCGCATGAGCTGAAGGCTGTTGCCAATTACCGCTAATGTCGCACAGTTGCCGCATTCACATAAAATTAATGATAAGCGCGCTATAAAATAAGTTTTACTGCTGCAGCAGCAGCAGCAGCCGCAGCAGGAGCAGACGTCGTCGTCGTTCTCGTCGAGTCGTCGGGTTGAAGCAACAGCTGAGTAACGCGTTGTGGCATCCTGCAGCCATATCCTGGCTGCGAAAAGGTTATGTCACAATAAAATTAAATCCAAGCAAGCGTGAAGTAGGTGAAGTGCCACCACCTCCTGTACCCACTCCATTTTTTACACTTCAGCAAATTGAAAACTTTTGGTCGGGTTTACGACTGCCACCGTTACGAGGCATGACTTTAACTAATTGCCTGGCATCTAATTTGCTGCTAAGCGTCTTAGACACTGCCTAAAGGACCAATGTCCATTCTCTCTCTCTCTCTTTCCCTTTTTTATTCTCTTTTTCTCTTTTGCTCTCTGTCTGTCTTATCAGCCGACAGCACCCAGCACATTAGCATATTTTTAACTTTTATGCTCAGTATAGTTGTTTATCTCGTGGAATAAGCTTGCGAAATGCCTGAATATAAAAGTCTTATATCAATCTTGCTACAACTTGATGTCCCGTTTTCCTATTCCCTATTCCCGTTCCCGTTTGTCTTTTGCCCTTCTCTTTCCCGTTGTCCTTGTCGTTGTCACTTGCTGCTACGTCTTTTTCGTCGTCTCGGACTGAAAGTTTGAAGAGCAACAGCAGAGCACACCGAACACTGAGAAACCGGGGAACTGTTTGCAGCAAGTCCAAGTCACCGGGCGACGCACCTTTACTTCAGTCATCCAGTGTTTTTTATCCCTCCCTTTTTTTCCATGAATAAATTGCGCAGAATTTATGTGGAAAGTTTTGTGTGTGCGCCAGCATCAGCTCCATTGCCAGCCCGAAATGAAAGTGGCTAGCGGAGTTTAGATGAATCTGTTTGCCTTAGTCTGATGAGTTATCTGCGCAAATGCAGCAGCGGCAAGGGGCGAAGGCAGTCGGTTTCTAGCTCCTGGCTCCTGGCTCTTGGCTCCTCTAAAGTAGGCGGTCGGCGGCATTGCAGAATTTATGGCTGAAATGTTAATTGAGCGCTGGGCGGAGTGCAAAGCCCAAAGTTGGACTATTGCAGTTTCCTAACCAAAGTTTTCTGTTTTTTCAACTTTAGACTTTGAGAGTTGGATTTGAAATACGTCCCAGAGCTGTGTGCCCACCGAATCGCTGCAAAACAATGCATATTCACAATTTCATTTCGCTTGCATGTTGCACCAGCAATGCCAAAATAAACTTTTGCTTTACTTGATGTTAATGTAATTGTTAATTTGCCAAGCAGAACACCGAAATTGATGTTTATAAGCCCCAAGTTGAGCGTCTTTTGGAATCTGGCATAATTTGTAATTTCTTTCATGTTCGTTGCAACCCATTAGCTTCGGCATTTAAGGCTCTCAAGTGCTGGCTGAGGAGCATGGTTCTAGTGTTCTCTGTGGAGGTTGCCAGTGCAGTTTGTGAAGCCTAAGATCCCTTTATGCTCAATTATTAATGCGCTCGATGCTGTTGTTATTGCTGTTATGGTTGTTGTTTAGTGTCGCCAGCGATGCCAGCTAAGCGTGTGAGGATTAAGATTTACGCCGTATCGTGCCTAAAAGGAAGGAAGGCATGGAACGTTGGCTGCCCAGGCAATGTGATTCAGCTCTGACACATGGGCGCTTCATTTCCGAGCAACCATGCGACCAAAGGCCCACGCCCACAAAATTCTAACCGCAAGCCAAGAGCAAGTCACACGTTGCCATGGCACTCGACATTGTCGTAGCCGTCGTCTGTGACGTTGACGATGGCGGTAACGGCAACGGCAACGTCAACGGCAACGGCAACGGCAAAGGCGACGACGCATTATGGTTGCTACGTAATATTGCTGAAAACCGCAGAGAGAAAGAGAGAGCGAGAGACGCAGCAACAACGTTGCGTATATGTAATATTTCAGCATTTGCTCTCGGGCAGGCACGCCACACGCTTCGCTGCTGCTGCTGCTTCTGCCGATTTTGCTCCAACTGCTGCCTGCTGCTGTTGGCACTGTCGACTCCATCGTCGCCGTCGCCGTTGCCGTCGCTTCGTTGGCCCCGGCTTCCTTCTGCGTGCCACTGCGTGTGTGGTCTACCATTATCTGTCTGGGAAGCCATTAATTTTTCAAGATTGATCCGGTATGCAAATTACTTACACAGAATGTGCACGAGCGCCAGCAGCGCTTCCTTTACTACTTTGCTGTCTATTGTGTGTTCTTTGCGTGTATCTACTACTCTGTGCGTGAGAGTGTGTGTGTGTGTGTGTGTGTGTGTGCTTGCTTGAGCACCAAATGTGCCGGCTAAAAATGTTCCTTTATACATTTTATTTTCTATATATTCTCCGCTTGCTGCTGTTGCAGTATCTAATTATTTGGGCGTGGCCTTTAAGGCGGTGAAGAATTTAACACGAAACTCATTTGAAAATATAAGGCTTGGGATAATTACCGCATTGCCCCGGAGTTTATATACATAAATTGTTGCAATTTCCCCAGTCTTAATTGGTTTTCAATTCACTTTTATCGAGGACGCGGCAAACTCACTTCACGCACCAATTTACTGCTGTGAAGTGTTATGCACATTTCGCTTCAAGCACACTCAAACGTTTTTCATTAATTGAACAAAAAAAAGCCTTTAAAAATATATTCATTTGCAATTTAAAGTGCAAAGCGGCCATCAGCTGTTTTGCTGTATTTTTTTGTTTTCTTTAAAATAAAATAAAAATAAAAAATATAAATCTTTGGCTTAAATTGATTATTAGCGCACGTTGATAGGCGATTGAGAAAGATTGAAATTTTTTTCAAGCTATTTTTAAAAATATAAAAATGTTTAGACAACAAAAAAATTTGACAAGCTTAAACTTTATTTCGTTAAAAAATTTAATTTTTGAGCAAGTACAAATTCTATAATTTTCTGAAGTATTATCTGCTACTGGCATAAACTCTTAGGCATAAGTACACACCCACACACACACACACATACACTTTAGCTGAGAAGCTGCTGTGGAGTGTGTTTGTGCCTTCAAAATGACAAAGATCACTTAACGGGCAATGTTAAACAAAAGTCTCTGGCAACATGTTGTGGATGATAATGCTGATGCTGTTGGGGATGATGATGATGCTGATGGGGACTATGATGAGGGTACTGTTTACATACAAGGCGATACAAGCATCATAAGCACACGCTTTATAGATACACCCACACACACGCACACACATACATGCAGGCAAAAGCAAACAAACAGAACGCGAAACTAGCAGCCGCAGTTCTCGTTAACACATCGTGATAGCAATCAAAGCAAAACAAAAGCCAACAAACACAACAAACAGCAAACGAAACAGGCACATTATCAACATGGTCAAAAGCAGGTACGGGGCACCAGGTACTGATGGGCCCATCAGACTAGGGATATTTCTTTTTTTCGGGGGATTGCTGCAGGAAGCAGCGAGCCGCCAAGCGTTATCTCGGCGCAGCTTTGCATAAATCAACGTTACACAACAAATTTTTTTTGCTGTAAAGCCGAACTCAAGCGTTAAATTGGTGTGTGTTTGTATACTGTGTGTGTGTGTGTGCGTGTTGGTACAAATTATCTAAGACGCCCCACGTAAAATGCCAAACAAATTGAACTTAAACAGCGCATGCGGTGGAGAGCGAGTGGCAAGCGGCAAGGGACATGTGCTTGGCTGCAACTACATGAAATCAGCGCAACAGCAACAGCAAAAACAACAGCAAAACAACAACAACAACAAATAACAAAAATCGTAATGCAAACAAAACACGTGGACGGTCATTTAATTGGCTTACACACAGCGCTCTATGGCTGTGTATATGTGTGTGCATAATTTACATACAATTTACAAATAAATTAAGCGCAGGCAAAATGTGTTCACTGTTGCCGTGTACCGAGACCCAAGGGGCGTGGCCACAGATCGAGTTAATTATAAATACTTGCAACAGCAGAGCTTCCCGCAAAAGTATTTTAAGAAACATTTGAATGAAATGTGGAAAGTCAAAGTGGATGCAACAAAGCAATAAAAATATGGAAAACAAAGAAATTTGTTATAATTATTGTTGATTAGAGATTACGAAAGCTTTACACTAGAGATTCAGAAGAAATCAGTTGAAAACGTATGCAAGTAATCGTTAAAATAGAGATTCGTTAAGATACAGATCCAAAATTATATATGAATTTTAAATATTAAATAAAATATAATAAATTGTTTAGTTACAAAATTCTTAATAAGCCAAAAAACGAAGGCCCCAAAAAGCATGCTATGGAAAATGTACGAAAAAAAATAAAGAAGTTGATGTACAGGTTCTACACTTAATAAAAAAAAAGTGAATAAGTAAAAAAAAAGTAAGAGTAAAAAAAATATAATTAAGTTCATTGACTTTTCAGCATAATAAATAAATAATAATCAATTCCAATTCACCCATTTCATACCCACTTCTCAAATAAAACAAAAATATATAAGTTGTATTTAATATGCTTTCATAGTAGATCGTTAGTCATAGTAAAGTTAACAAAACAGTTTGAAAAATATAAATAACATATATAGTCAAGTATATACCGACTTGGCTTAATTGAATTTTACAACTGACTTATCCCCCGCTTGCTGCCCTGATTGATTCAAATGAGATTGTTGCCATGTCAACTCCCAGATTAACGAGTTCCAAATATAGAAATAATTATACGTTAACAGTTTAAACATCATTGATTTATGTTGACACTCCAAATGTCAATGCGAAGACTGATATGTGAGTGCTTTAATTGGAAATCAAATGATATCTATACAAAAGGCACTCATTCATAAATGCTTACGATAAGAATAAATGTTGTAAGTACTTCAGGGATGTGTTCCAGTTATCCTTAACATAGCTAATGAAATTCGAAGGTTAAATCAATAGAATCATCAATCATCTAGAGGAAATTAACAGAGCTTATACGTAGTTAAGCATTAGAACAATGCATAGACGACATCTCAACATGTGTGTGTGTGTGTGTGTGTGTGCATTTCTCTGCTTGCAGGATTAAATACAAGTGTGTTTGTATATTCATTTGTGTGTTCCATTTAATATTTCAGCCGCAAGACAATTGCTCTTAATAATGTTGGATAGGCGCGTGTTATGTGTGCCGCCGTCGAGGATGCGGAAAGGATATGGCGCACAATTTTAATTTATATACATTCACATCTATACACCCACATGTCATACATACACACACATACATACACACACACATACACACATGCTGGTATAGGCGTGTGTGTTGCGAGTTTTTCATCGACATTTAATTGAAAATAACTCAAGCGTGTCAGCAACGCGCGCGGTTAATGAGCGAGAAACTCGAATGTCTGTCGCGACTGCCACTACCATCTACGCTCTCTCTCTCTCTCTCTCTCTCTCTCTCACTCTCTCTTTCTCTCTCACTCTCTCTCTCTCTCTATGCGTATGGCACATGTTGGGAAACTGAGCGTTTCTTGCCAGCACGTGAATGACATCAATGACAGTGAAAAGGCGTTTTTCTGCACTTAATGAGCACGACGAGAGGCGGGCCAAGGTGGCGCCAGGGTATGGGTCGAATAACAGACAGAGACACGGTTATCCTGCATATATATATATACGCGGAGCAGGCTCCCTCTCTATCTCAAGCTAAGCAAGTTTCTTCTTTTTTTTTTGGCTTTTTATCTGTGCCAGCTGCTGGCTGCGTGTGACAAGTTTATTTATGTGTCTGAAAGGCAACCAAATGAAAAAAAGTAGTGGAAGCAATAGAAACTGAAGCCGCAGCAAAAACTTAAAGATATCACCCGCAACAAATTTTTCTGTCTGTCATTCGGTGAGTGCGCCACAAGATCTGAATGACTTAGCCATCGAAAGTTGTGGAAGGCGAACAGTGCGCAGTGCACTGTGTAACTGATGGTGGCCTACATTTGACTTCCTTTGCAGGTCAATGCTGCTGAACACGACTTATCTTTTGTTTTATTAAATATTTTATTTACTAAATGTATATCATTAGATAGATAAAAGTGTATCAATAATAATTTAATTTCAAATGTATTTTCAAAATATTTTTTAATTTAAAAGAAGTAGTATATATACGCTTAGAAATTGTTAAAAATTTGATTAGTGACATAATTAAGGTAAATATATATCTATTTATTTAGTATATTCAATAGAAATATATATTAAATATATATTTATTTGGTATAAAAAAATATATATTAAATATATATTTATTTAAATATATATTTATTTAATATATATTTATTTAGTATAAATAAATGTTGACATCTTCAATACACAAATCCAAATTTAAATATTTTAGAAATTTATATCTAGTAAAACTATTTGCACTCATAAACTAATTGAAATTACTGAAGTTGTCCTGATCGACAATAATCCTTAAATGGAAAATAAATTTAATAAAATGTCTTTATATTCATATATATTTAAATATTATACATAATTTCTTAATCACAATAGAAAATATTTTAAAATACTCAAGGGCTTAAGTAAAATGAAATGAAACTATTTTATCACAATTTATTGCAATAAAATAAAATTTCCTTTTTATTAACAAATGCCTTTTGAATATCGATTAAATAAATGAGACATAAAGTGTATAAACGATTTAGAATTTACTTTATTTAGCTGCCATGCTCTCTACAACACAACAACAATGTTACAACTTCACTTGTTCGGCTTAGATTGCAGCAAACCAATTCATATAATTACTCAAATATTCTGCTGGCCAACAATTTATACAGCCCATAAACCAAAAAACACACAGAGTTCACACACATTCACACACATTCACACACACACACACACATGCCTAATATAGGGGTTCGAACTTGAACAATATTAAACTTTTGTTATTTATATTAAAATTTTGCTTTATTGATGTGGTTGTTTATATTTGGATGAGCTGGTTTTTCTCTTGTTTCTTTTTATGAACGCAGTGGTTTAGTTTTTGCCAAGCTGTTGCCCAGGCACACACATACACATACATATATATACAGCAAATGAAACCAACAAGCCAGAACTAACTCATATGGGTCGTATGGGAGAGGGCATTAGCCATGTGTGTAGCCTGGCATTTCTTTTGGCTCACACGATCGACCTTTTTTCATGTTGGATTGTTCTGTGCATGTGCTTGGCAATTTCCTGGCTAGGAACGAGTTGACCACAAAAAAGGCAGAAGCCAAAATAAAAAGCAAATAGAAAGCACAACGAGCTGCAAATAAAAACCAAACCCAGGCAATCAACAAATACATTTCCACAGCACCTTATAAAAGTATTTGAACCTTATGCTGACCAAATTTTATCGCGTTTGACACACACACACACACACACTCACATACACTTATTGGCATTGATTTTGGCTTTTATTAGGTTTAGCAGCCGCAGCGCAGAAGTTGCCAACTCGCACTTGACTTGACTTCATCGTCAACCTCCGACCCCCAATCAACCAAGCGGGCTCCCAAGCCCCCCAGAAAACCTCGTTGGCACACCCGCCACTTCAGCTTCAATTGCCCTAATCCATTGCAAAGGCGGCGTGGGATCACGTACAGCATGCACAGCAAGTATATCTTTTTAAAAACATTGTTAAAGTTTTGCTTTAGTTGTGCTGCTTTCACAGCCACCCAAGCCCTCCCCCTTTTTTTTTATATAGTATGTATATATGTATGTATGTATGTATGTATGTGTACATATATTTTATTATTGAATTCGAGTTCAATTTGTTTTTATTGATTTGCCATTTTGCACTAGCCCCAGAGATGTGACGGAAATTGTCAATGTTTTACAATAGTTGCAGCGACCGCTCGTTACCAACACCCCTTGTTAGCCCCGTGTTACCCTTTCGCCAGTGCCATCCCCAATTGCTCCCCACACCATTCGACATCATCATGGCTTTTTGAGTTTTATGTGCACTTGATAAAATTTCAATAGTTGAACCCCATCGCTGGCTCTGAGGTCTGCTCGTCGTTGTTTTTCGCGCCCGTTGCCTTTCTGGGCTGCCTTTAGTTTTATGTGATATTAAAATTGATAGCAAATCGCTGCTGCTGCTGCTGCTGCTGCTGCTGCAGCCCAGTTCAAGTGCGCAGTGCTCGTTGATATACTGTTGGGGGAAGAAGCTGGAGCACGGATGCGGGTGTGAGTTGGCTCCTTTGACTTTTATGACGCTCAGCAAGTCCTGGCGCTTTGGTAAATTGATTTTCATACGATTTTCAATAAAGCCAATTCCATACAGCGCATACGCACTGTGTGTCATGGCATGCTTTATGCTTTATGCTTGGCTAACATTGTTTGAATATTTTAATAAATACAAATTCAAAAGAAAAGCACAAATACATATTCATGCGACACTATATATTTTATGACTAAGTTAAGAGTAGAGAAAAAACCAAACCAAAGACAACAGACTACGGAAAAGAGCTTCAGCTTCAATAGGTTTTCTATTCAGTTGTCATCCATGTTATAAGCAAATTGCATTTACAGACTTACACGCTTACAAATTCGGAAATACAATTTCTAGATTTTATAAGCAACACTTTTAAAGAGATTTCATTTTGCTTTGTGTGTGACTGTGGTGCTCTGACCTACGAACCGGAAGTCCATTGTAGCATGTTGAAACCTTCAAAACGATGTTCATATAAAATACATTCCAGGGAAAATAAAATGTTGGGAATTCAATTAAAAATTGGTATTTGCTCAATATTTAAAATTTTGCTTAAACATTTATGGTTGGCTATTAGCCAAAAAAAAATAAAAAATAAAATAAGAAAAACATTTTGCTAACATTTTTGTCTGCCGTTGACAGAAATATTTAGCGGCTATTGAAATGCTCGTTTGTGAAATATCAGAATTTTGCTGCTGTTGTTTATTGTCAACTTTAAACTTGGACGTCGCGCGGTGTCATAGCATTGCCCGCACAACAGCAACAGCAACAGCAACAACAACAACAGCGACCGAGAGACAGCAATAGCTATAGAAGTCACACATTCGACTAATGCAATAAAACGCAGACAATGTGTGAAGTTGAGCGTTCGAATTTCCGAGTGCATTTTCCATTTTGTACAGCGCATTGATGCACACAGCACAGCCAGGCAGATGGAACGGGGCTAGTGCTAGTGGAACAAAGAAAGCTTCCACACATTCGCATACACAAAAGCCAAACCACGGCAAGCGTGCGTGTGGGTGGTGGGGTAGTGGGGCTGGCGCTGCTGCGTAGGCGTGGCTGCGTGTATAATTTGCGATTTATGAGCGCAACGTTGACAGCAGCAAAAGGGAGGCAGAGCATTCAGCGAGCAACTGTAACACGTGCTGTGCATCGTCTAATGCGACTAGCAAACACCTACGCACACACACACACACACACACACACGCATGCACTCACTCACAGGAGCATCCCACTCATACGCAGAGAGCGGAACTTGCACAATGTGTCAAATGTCATATATGTGTCGCGTTAATAAATTCACTCAAATGTTTCAATGTGCCCGCTGGCAGAATAAAATGCGCCCGAGCCACAGACACAGACAAACAGCAAATCTATAGTGCAGCCCCCAGCACATCTATCTCTATCTCTTTCTGTCTCTCTTTCTAGCACTATCCCTCTGTCAATTGTCAATGACAAATACAATAGCATTGACATAGAATGAGTCTAGAATTACCAACGAATATAGCTTGAATTTTATTGAAGCTATTGTTTTCTATCTCCCTGCAGCAGAGTCGAACTATATTGGCTTGCAAATGTAGCGGGAATGCAATAAAAAAATGTGAGAAATATAAATTTAATTGCATTTAGAAAATAAATAATAAATATGCAGAAGAATATGCTAAAGCATTAGATGAACATTGATATTTGAATAAAATTTATTATTTTATACAATTTTTAATGCAGTTAAGATCAACAGAAGAAAGTTTATTATATAGTATATGAAATTTGTATTTGATTTGAACAGCTTAAAATTCATATAGCGGCTCTGAATATTTGAGTTTAGATTTCTAAGTTTATATGAATTGCAAGCTTGTTTCTTTTCACAATCTTTTACAAACGGCTCAACACCAACATACATATACTCTTTTCCTGTTCTTCTACTTCTTCTACTCTAAGAGCAATAAATTATGAAAAGCGATCAATTGAAAAGCCTATAAAGTGCACTTTGTGAGCTCAAACGATGCCATAAATTGCGGATTGTCAAGAAATTTATATATAAATAGCCAAGAAATGAGGCCATTAAAAAAGAAAATAATATACTAAATAGACTTTTCGTAAGTTGAATGTTAGCAGCACAGGAATTCATTTTATATAGACGGTTCTTTCTTTTTTTTTTTTTTGAGGCTGGCCAAATGTACTGCAAATAATGCAGAAGGCGGCGTATAAATAGTCATTCCGAATGTGTCTTTATATAGCTGTAGATACATGAATTTGTCATTGAACTCTACTGCAAGACAGCATATTCCTGCCCCTCATACATATCTCTCTACTGTTCTTTTTTTAAATCTATTTAATTGCAAAATCACAGCCAAAAGTGGGCAAAACTCGATGTGCTGTTTGTTGTGGTGTGGGTTTGTTTTCCTTTGCCTGATTTCTTGGCTGTGCGGCGCATTGAGGCGCCTTGCCAAGTGGCAAACGAGCTAAAACCTGAGCCGGATGAACCGTTGGCATTGGCCAAAAAGTTTGCCAGCATCGTCATAGTCATAGTCAGTGCCACCCAAAAAGCTTGGCACCGACTCACAATACGCGCCCGTCGCGATATTTTAGCTACGTTTGTCGTACAACAAAACTGCATAAATTTAATGCGGATTTTGGCAAACGATGCGACAACTTCGCTTCACGTGCCAAGGGCCCCACCGAATGCCAACGCCAAGTTCTGGCCACGTCGACTCCAGGCAGAGGCCAACGACGCGACGCAACGCAACGTTCGAGATGCACAGACGAACGCCATTTCGGACTCGCACATGGGCCACAGGCAGCTGGAGAAGGGGCGCTATGTGGACATCTCCCAGGGCCTGCTCCATGGAATTCTATGCATTTCCGTGTTGGCATTTGTCGCTGCTTCATTGTGAGCGCTGCACAGTGGGACGAGCACGTTGAATGAATATAATTATAATACAATGCTTAAATATAGTATATGTATTAAATAGTACTTCGTAGTTAATAAGTCAGTCATAAATAGCCTAAAAATATTCCCACAATCATAGTAAGCACTTCTCCTCTTTTCTGCTCTTGTCAAAACTATTTTTAAGCTTTCATTAATATTTGATTTGGATTTTGATTTCTTAAAGAAAGTATTTTAATTAAAAAAAAGTCCTAGCGATGTGCCACATAATTCTGTTGATACAAACGACTGAGAATTGGGGATCCCGTATGTATCTCGAGTATGAAGGTATTAACGCATGCATGGACGCCTTGTGCCGCATTTATGAGGGCTATATGAGATTTGAGAATCATTACGTGGACAGCAGGAACTACTTGTTGGAGCTGTTCAATTTTCTCGACAACCTGGAGGACATCTCTTGCATTGTGCTACACGACGGCTGCAACATGTACAAGCCATACAACAAGCTTTGGATCAAGGAGCAGCTATTTATACGACAGAATCTCTCTGAACGTGATTACGCTTATTACTGAACTAAGCTGATCTAAGCTTAAATAAACAAACTCAATGTATGTTTAAACAATTTTGGAAAAAAAATCTTTTGTTACTGCACCACTGTCTGCCGCGCCTACAACTCGTGCCCGTGCCCGTCCTCGTGCTCGTGCTGTGTATGCATTATAATTTGAGTGGCATGTTGAGAGTGGCTTTTGTTTTGCTTTTAATTAGATTTACATTGGCCACTTTTCAGTTGCGGCAGTTGCCACGACTCTCTGCTGGTTCTCCGCTTGCCGCTTGCCACTGTCTCTCAATCTGGCCCACTCGCACTCAGCACGCTGCAGCATAACAAACACTGCGCCTTGTTTATTTTGGCGCCTTGTGCACTCATTGCCCCCGTTGCCCCAATTGCACATAGACAACAGCCCCTAACGCCCCACTTCTTCTGCAGTGATTGCCTGTTTTTTCTCTTTCCTTTTCTATTTATTTTTTTGTTTTTTTTTTGTTTTGTTGAGTTATTTTCAACAGCTTCACTTTTTGCACTTCCGCTTTGTGTGTCACTAATTGCTTTTGTGTTTCAGTATTTACAATTGTTTTGATTCATTTCTTGTTGACCCCACACCCACCCCCACCCCACCGGCAGCTCAACACCCTTTGCAGCTTTCCGTGCTTAATTAAATGCACTTTCAGTGTCGTCAAGTCTATCTCTCTCTCTCTCTCTCTCTCTCTCTCTCTCTCTCTCTCTCTCTCTCTCTCTCTGTGCCATTCATTGTCCAGACATCAATTGCCCCTAGGCCTTTTGTCTATCGCCTCTGCTGCTCCTACCATCATTTCCTAATCACATTCTCTAATGAAATTTAATGAAATCTCACTGCATTTCCACGCCGCATTCCTAATTGGCACAAACACTCAAATGCTTCGTTTGAGCACAAGTTTTCATTATATCGATTTGTGTTCGCAATGGCAAAACACAAAACCTAATTAGTAGGCGCCAGGGGCTCTCCTAAAGACCATAGCAACCAGTTCAGGTAAGCGAGCCATGATATTTCATAAATCATAGTTTCAAGCGTCGCCTTAAGCCTGATTGCACTGTTTATCATATTCCGTTTTGCCATACATAAAACTTCTGCGATTGTGAATAATATGAGAATAGAACAGAATAGAATAGAAAGAATAGAATAGAGAATAGAATAATATTCATTAAATATATTTTATATATTTAATGAATATTAATTTCAAAAGCAATAATAATTAAAAATATAAATTTAAAATATGCAATATCAATTTCAATCCATTCAATGATACGACGTCTGCCCACGCAGTAATACCTCGGTTAAAGGGCAAAACTAAATTGCACAAAATAACTCAGAAAAGTTGTGAAGAATAATATCTCGTAATGCTGCTGATGATGCTGCTAATTCAAAACCGGAAAAGCTTTTAACCAATTTACATAATTTGCTAAAGAGCGACTTGGGCCAAAGTCGCGTCCCTGTCCCGTCCAAGTCCCGTCCAAGTCGCGTCCAAGTCTCGGCCGCTTTCAAGGCGTCTAGCTCAAGTCATTTTTCTCAAGCGTCGCCGGCAATGAAAACGACGACGACGAAGACGAAGAGGACGAGAACGACAACGACAAAAGACATTTTTAAAGAAATTAATTAATGAAATGTTGATTAACTTTTGCCAGCCCGTAGAGCTGGTGCCGTTGCCATTGCCATTGCCGGTGCTTGGCTGACCGGCGGGCTAAATGACAGTGGGCGGTGGATTTAGTGGTGCGCCGTCTGAGATTTATGTCGAGGCATTTGTCATGGCAAAGAGTAAACAAGAGCGAGGCGTAACGCTTCTGTGTGGGCGTCTGCCCAATGGCAGGGCGTGCGCATAATCCACAAAATAATGCGCACTAAAGCTATTTACAATTCGTGAATTTATTTTTGAAAAACTTCAGCTTGAGCTTGATGTTGGCACTGCAAGCAAACGAACAAAACAAGTTGTCCTTCGTCTGCGTCAGATCTGGATTTGGATCTCGGTCCGGGCTAATTAGCGTGAATGCTCCCGAAAGCTAAAAAGTAGAACAAAATGAAGAGCAGGCAGGCAAAAAGGGGTCGCTGCTTACTTACCCTTGCTGATCCAATTAAGAGAACATGACAAACGGTATCATTTAGGTATTTAATTTGTGAAATATTTGAGTCAGTCAGTCAGTTGGCGAAGATGAAGCTGAAGCAAACGCTGAAACATATGCAAATTAACAGCCGAAATACAAGTAGATCTGTCTGATCGATAGAGGGTCTCATAGGTGACATAAGCAGCAAGATCTAGGAAGCTGCAATTTGAATACATACTTTAATTTGGACTGAGCACAAACTATAATATTAAGCTTCAGCAATATCAGATTTCAGGCAGATCTTTTATTGCAGAGGCTAAAAATTATAATTGTAAATATATACGAGATTAATTATTGAAATTATTATCACACTAAAGTAAGCCTGATCACGCCTAATTGACTTACAAGTTCTTAGCTTAATTCGCCAATCTCATATTCGTGTCTGCTATGACGCTTTGCTGGAAAGGGTATTCAAACGCATTTGCAATTCGTGCAGTGCGATTAATCATTGTAAGGGTCCTTTGTTATTCGGGCTGGGTGAATGGAGCGACATGAAACTCGTCAAGTTGTTTTGTGTTTGATTGATTTATGTATTTGAGCCCATTGTTTGGCCCTTAATTAGTTTGACCAGGTGGCTGATTTTGGCTGCCGCACAAGGGTCGCCCAATGCGTTGCGCGCTCAACTTTCGACTAGGCACTATTAGTCAAAGTCTGCGCGTTGGGCGATAAGTTGGCAGCAGGTTGACGCTGGCAAACACCTTGGGCGTCGATTTATTGCGCATCTGATTATCAAATTGCATAAAAAATGGTTAGCCAATAAAACATTTTGACATGCAATTCATACCTTACATTTTGCGACTGCAGCCGCAACCCCTTTTTAGCGGCCCGCCTCTATAAATAACATGACGCAATCGATGGGTAGGAAGAAGAAAAAAAAACACATTATTTGGCAATAAAATGGAAATCGATTCGGGAATGGCAAACGGCGAGCAAAGTTGACAAATTGCAGCCAAGGAACAAATGGAGCGCCGTAAGAAAAATAATATCGACTATCAAGGATTTCCCTGTTTCATTGCCGTTGCCTGCCTCATCCTGATGGCTGCTGCTGCTGGTGCTGCTGTTGCGATTGCTGCTGCGACAATTTACATGCCCCAATTGCAGACCCGCCTCGTCCATTGCCTGAAACGTCGTTCAAATTGAAAATTTTTCGTAGATAAACACACACACACACACATACATATATATATATATATACACATACACATTGTCAGCAGGGCATCATTTGTGGGGCTTTGGTGCTGCTCCATCTGCGATTGCTCTGCTGTTTGCCCCTCCAGCTGCTGCCGCCCTGCTGCTGCTCGTCTACCCTTTGTACTTGTCATTTATGAAAATTTGTTTATTTTCGTAATGCTCCATTTGCAAATGTAGCCAAAGTAAATATTGGCGCTTCACATGGCAGACTGGGCATAGCCCTAACCCTCTTTGCTGGAGCCTCTTATATTTTTATGGTTTCGATTGCGGCGCATAATTCATCCGCCCTTGTTACACTCGCCATTTACGACCTATCCACCCAGCAATTGTACATAAATTGGTAAAATTGCATCTATTTGTAATTCGTTGCGCTGAATTCATTCATCATTCATCACTCAAATATTCCGAAATAATTAAACAAAAATCCAATTGTAATTCTCTATGCAGTTTTTTTAAAAAAATGTTTGTAAATTATTTTGCGGCTGCTTTTAACAAGCAAATCCAATGGCTTTCCCATAAATTATAATTGCATATATATAAAAGTGCAAAACAAATTAATAAAAATAATAAATTGTAAATTCCAAATAAATTAATAAAACATTAATTATAATTTGCGTAAATTGTCAGATTTTTTATTATGCAATGCCCTTGGGGAAACGAATTCTTTGTGGCCTTGGGATACTTTTGAAATTTTTATATAATGCATGTTTTTAAAGCTGATTACCACTCTATTATCAAAAGAGTATATTTGCCTTTGAGTTTTGTTCGTAAAGATAAAAATATAATTGTAAAACTAAAAAAATTGATATATTAGTAAAATTCTAAAAATGTTTTAATAAATATATTGATTTTAAAAAAATATTGTTAAAAAAAATTGTTTTTTTTTAAAAGCCTAATAAAAAATTGATTTAATATTGTAAAAAAAAATTTACAAATATTTTTTCATAATTACTGTAATGATATAATAAACCTAAGAAAAAAAATTTTTTAAATAAACATATATTCTTCAAAAAATTTCATTTGTTTTAATATTAATAAAAATATAAATTTTTCAGTTTCTGTTAAGCTTAAATGATCTGATTGACATAATAAAAAGCATCTGTAATAATTTTAAAATTGGAAAGGCTTCTTTTTGCAAGCCTTCTCAGTTTTTAATAAAAACTGATTTGAAATTCATACAGTGAAGCCTTCACTTAACGTCCATTTCAAATCTCAATCAAGTTCGTCAACTGTCCATAACAACATATATAAGGCTTCCGGCATAGATTTTTAATAAATTTTCATAACCAAAGCAAACGCCAAGTCAGCTGCAGAGTAAACCAATTTCAGGACATACTTATTGGGCATATTACGTCACAGTTGCTGCTGGAATCTCCCTCGTCATATTCGCATAGTTGGGGGAACACCGTCAAATGGCACAAAAATATAACAAAAAGGCCAAATAAACAAAAGTCAACAACAACAATTGGAAAGCATGCAAACGATTGTTGTTCGTGCCATTGTTGTAGATATAAAAGCGCGAACGGGCCATAAAAATGCGGGGCCAAAACAGTCAAACTTATGTTGTTGTGACAAGAAGAGTCGAAGCTTTGCCCCACCAGAAGCCAAAATCGTCAACCGAGAACCCAAACCAAACCAAACCAAACCAAACAAACCCGACCCAACCCCAGAGCCTGCAATCATTTCGTTTTGAATCCTGCGCGACTGGCGCTTATATTTTATTGCTATTATCCTGTTTACTTCATGTTTATGAACAAACACACCCACACACACACACACACACACACACATGTTGTTATGGTGTGCGAATTAGTTGTGGCAGCAAAATGAAAGCGAATGCTTCAGCATTTGGCATTTCTTTCTTTTTTCTCTTCTTTGGTTCAATTGAAATTTTACTGCGGCAGTCAAGAAATGAGAACGAAACGACATAGCGAAAGAGAGAGTTATGAAAGCAAGCTGAGTGGCTGGGGGAGGGAGGGCGAGCAGTAAGAGTGAGTAAGTAAAAATAGCAAAGGGTCGCAGTGTGTCGATTCGAATCATATGCTGCCAGCACTAAGATGTCATACGCGCGTACTTTATGTATACCCTAGACTAAATGGTCTCTGAGAGGTAGTTTGAGCTAAGTAAAGCTAATAGATATTATTTATATTGACAATATAATCTATAAGGACGAATGAAGATATATCTATGATATTGCATAAATAAACATTTATCTATATGTCTTGCTACAAAGCTCTGAATTGCCTTTATCTATGCTTACTCTGAAAATCACATATCATATGCATAAATAATAAACTGCTTCTCTACCGAGAGCACATTAACATCTACTTCAAACTAACTAGTTTCCCTTTTACTCTATACAGGATATCTTTATGGCACTTAATATTTATTGTTAGCGGAATTTGGCGCTCTGTCGCTCGTTTGAAGCCACTTTCCTCCAATATCTCATCAACGTGGCCCTTTGTTGCGAATAGTTGCAGCATCCAAAGCCCAGGCACTTGATAAGAAAAACTGCTGGCGTTGTACCTTTTCGAACTACAATAGCAGCTGCCCAAAAGTAAATTCATATCCCAGCTCTGGCCACACATTCGAGGGGGAGTTGAAAGCATTGAATATGTAAAGAGACAGCATTGTCATATTTTCAAATGGAGTGTATAAGTGGGTGTTTCTGCTCTGCTGAATGTGTGTTGTTCAGTAGTTCAGGAAAGGGGAAAATGGGCAAAGGGGCAAACACACACATTTTTGTTTAGTCTAATAAACATTTATATGACTTTTTGGCAAAGTGCTTCACAAAGTCAACCAAATCGCAGGGGTCAGGGCAGTGAATACACTTTAAGCAGCGAGCGTCAATTGTCGCGTAGCTTTAATGCCGAGAATCTGGGCAAATAAATTACATCAGCGGCAACTAACAAATCAAATAATCAAATGTATAAATTTAACAATTTTCAGTAGCCAAAAAGTGGCTGAAACTTCAGCAATGGACGCTGTTACGGAGGCGCTGTTACGTTCTGGTGTTGGCTGCGTCGGCGGCTTCTTTTCCAATGACTCGCTTTGTAATTTATGACTTGGCACTGGAGCAGGGCGCAGCCAGAATCACCAGTACCAGCAGCAGCAGCATCAGCATCCGAAGAGCTAACCAACGCCTCAACGCCGCCTTTCGAATGACAATTTTCGGCACAATTTTCGCCGCGACCGACATAGAGAAGACGTGAGAGGTACTTCGGGAGTAGACTTGATTCTCTGACTTGAGTATGGTAGCATTGGGAAATTGTAAAATTTTGTTGAAATATAAAACTTTCCGCTGCATAACGAGCTAACGATGCGGAAACCTGAAGAAAGTTATGTTATCAATTTCAGTAGCTACAAATAAATTTGAATTTAACACGGCAGCACACAAAAAGGTCATCAACAAAGTTTGTAAATAATGTGCGCTCGCACTTATGGTACCATATAACAAAATTGCTTAAGAATTCTAGTTGAAAAGTTTCAGCTTCAAGTGCTGAGCTGTAGCGAGACAACTATTCAAGTTAAGAAAGTGCTTTATGTGAACTTAGTTAGTCAGCGTTGGATCAGAGGAATAGATTGTAAAAATAGTGAAATGAATTTAGCTCCATTAGGCAATCATGTTTCGTTTGTTCCATTCCATTTGACATAAAACAATATTGAAACATAAACTATGTTAGATGATATGTAAGATGATTTGGTCTTAAATATAATAAATAAACTTTAAGTCTTAAAGGCTCAGCTAAAAGTCACTTGCCTAACTAATATATGCACTTTCAAAGTGTGGCGAATTTGTGCAGAAATCGGTTTTAAGCTCGCGCTGACACTTCAAGTGATAAATGGAGCAAAATAAATTTTCGTTGTCATCTCAGTTTGGTTATCAAATCAATTTCCGCTGTTGAATTCAATTTCCGAATGCAATAATTATGCCAAATGTCAATGCAAAAAAAGAAAAGAAATGCAAAAGCCGCAAAGAGTTTTCTTAAACTCTCTCTCTCTCTCTCTCTCTCTCTCTCTCGCTCTCTATCTCACTCGCACTCTTTGCTGTACAACTGGGCACACCTGGCTCGTGCATCGTCAATTAATAACTTCTCTTTTCATAGCTGTTTTATATTTTTGTTTGTGTTTTCCGTAATGCTTTCGGCACAAATCTTAACTAGCGCTGGGCGCCATAGGAAAATCACATAAATCCTTGAGCATTTAATTCGAACAATAAGAAAAATAATTACGAGTGCTGAGCACGTGAGTCAAGAGCTCTCCTGACGGCGAACCGTTTCTTGGGGTGAGGGATAAGCCGTGAAAAAATTACAAGTCGAGACGCGCCCCATTCTACGTTGGATTGCTACATTCAACTGACAGTCGCCCGGAAGCAGCAGCAAAGTGTGCTAGTGTGTGTATATGTGTGTGTGTAGGATGGGTTTACTTGTCAGGCAGTTAATCTAAACCATCAAGCTGAGGCGCCGAGTCGCTATCCAGATATTCCAGGCGAGGCAGCGTCAGCGGAAAACGGCGTACACAGGTGCAATTAAGAATTTTGCACGGAAGCCAAGTCAAGTCAACAGTGTATGTGTGTGTGTGTGTGAGTGAGAAAGAGTGTGTGTGTGGGAGAGAGTTAGAGGCAGCTCATCCTTAGCCCCGACTCGTGGACTGTCTAGTCACCCAACGTGGGCCATGCCTAGGCAGCCAGCCAACAATCGTCAGTTTCTTGCTATCATTCGTGCCGCCTGCCGCCTGCCACCTGCCACCTGGCACCACCAAACGTTTACCCTTCTAGCACCTTAGCTTTCTGCCACACCCCTTCACCCCTCTCGTCACTTCTCTTAAGCGCCCTGAGCTCGTTTACTATTCATTCTAGCGTGCCATTAAGATTTGTTGTTTGAATACATTTACCATTTGTTAGTGCAGCCATAGCTGGGTAAATGCGAATGTATAGGGTGTATGTGTGTGTGTGTGTGTGTGTGTGTGTGTGTGTGTACGTGCTTCATTTTGCACTCACAGCAATTATTTACTCGCGCTTAAAGCTAAAAGGCTTTAATTGCGCGATTATTTGTCTTCTTCATTAAGCGAAACACGCAAATCTCAAAGGCAACGGTTCTGAATGGTGAGCCGAGGGACGGAGCGAGCGACAAATGCGAAAAGTTGGATGAACAAACACTGAGCACTACAAGTACATGCCTAGCACAGTTGTAGTTGTTGTAAAGGCAATAGAATTTCTTATGAAAGGCAAGTGATAAGAGGCAAACACAAAGCATAAAAGGTGATGCATGAAAGATAGAGTAATGACTGGAAGAACTTGAGAAATAAATGAATTATCATCGTAACTAAAAGGTAAATAAAGCAACTTGAAATAGAAATTGTCGTGTTTAGAATAGCTAAGATAAATATTACAGATATCCGTTCTATTTATCTCGCAGCATATGTCTGCATTCGAAATCTATGAAAACATCAAAAGCTGACGCGCATACGAAAGGTGTTTGGCTCATAAAGTTGTTTAGCCAACAGGTTAGCCAGCATTTTCGTGGTCAGCATTATGTTATTGAGCATCAACTTTTGTCGCCAACTGTAAGTTGCACACGCGACGTGCAATGCTTTAGCCAACTGCTGGCCCCTGCGCCGTGCTGCTTGCCACAGCACGCCACAAAAGCAAAAGCACACATTCAGCGAAAGTTTCTAAATTATTGCAAAACAAGCAGTCAAACAACCAGCAGCAGCAGCAGCAGCACCACCACCACCACCAGCAGCAGCAACAACAACAACAACAGCAACGTGAAAAATAACAACTATTTGTGCCAGAAGCCGCGCCTTGTTGCGGGCTCTCTGGATCTCAGGTATTTTGCGCTAAATATCGAGACGATGCCAGGGCCAACGAGCGACGACTACAATTAAAAGCACACCTTTTGCAGCCACGATGACGACACGATATGGGGCAGGCAGGTACGGCATTTTCCACCTGGTGCTTCAATAATTGACAAGCCCCCAGTGGGGCCGGGGCAACGAGACTGTGCTACAAAGTGAAAACATAGCGCGAAAATGTTGCAACGTTTTAGTTTTAATTTCTAAAAAGAGGGCGCAACTGGGGCAGCCGAGACCAAAAGAGGTGTCGGACACGCCCCCTTACCTGGGCCAAGACACAGCCAGCAGCGTCAAGGAATTTAACCTTAGCGCCCAAGTGTTTTATTTTGTGTAGCTGGCAGTCGCTGGAATGTGTTAAGGATGAACTCCCACCACCCCAACAGCGCGAAATGAAGCTAAAGTTTAAGTTTTCTCATGTGTATGTGTGTGTCTGTGTGAGAGTGTATATATATATGTGTGTGTGTGTGTGTGTGTTTGGGGGGAACGGAAGCAAACAGCAGAAGGCAAAAAGAAAACTTACTTCCTCTCTTTAGCGTGCGGCAGTTGGCAATCAAATTGCTGACTCAGTTCAGCCAGACATATTGAGCGGGAACCCACCTACCCCCAGCCCCCAGCCCCAATTGGCCAACTAAGACAATGTGTGCGGCGGCAACCCTCTTTAAGACAACCCAACAAACATCCAAAAATAGCTGCACGCTGGCATACAACACTGTTGTATGCGTGACAAAATGGTATTTAAAGCCGCCGGAAGCGGCAGCAATTTAAGTTGCAACCAGCACCTCGTGGCTTGCATTCATTAATGCGGACTCAGGTATTCGACTTTTTGCCATTTTGTAGTTCCACATCACTTGCTGATTTAGACTGTGTAGATAATGCTAGAAGAATTGCATGCAGCAGCTTTAAGTGTCGATCGCTAAGGATTTTTATTTTGTATACCGTGTGCGCTGTTAGAAGAGGAGGCGAGGACAAGGAAAAGTTCTGCTGGAATAAATAAATAAAATTTAGTATGTAAAGCAAGGCGAAAATTAAAGTATTAATATTTTATATTTTACAATTATATTCAAATTGTGTATAATGAATGTTTGCTTAAGCCGTATTAGCTGACTTGTACGAGAGCTCAGTCTATAGTTGTAATTCATGTAAATATGTTAAGGAAAAATAAAGTTATTGATAATTTCTATATAGAAAAAAGTTGAATAGTTCTAATAGAAAATGTTATCAGCATGGAGTAACAATTTTCGAACTATAATCATAGTCTATATGTAGATATGGAAGTTCACAAAGTCAAAGAAATACTACCATAAGCCGCTAGCTATGATTTGACTAAAATTCAAGTCTAGATCCTCACTTCATTCATTTGATCGGCATATGAAATTATATTATATAAAATTATATTTTTACAATAAAATAAAATTTTAAAAATAAATTAAATATTTGTAAAAATTATATATCTTTATTTTTATTATTTTTAAATCTATATTATTAGCCATCGTATACATAATCTTTCAATATCAATATATTTATTTTAAAAAATTTATCATAACATTTAATTCTCGTTAAGCATTCAAATTAAATTCATGAACCCAACCATACTTAAACTGATATATAACATATTGTATTTACCCACAACTCTTTCTCAACCATTTTCCTTTTGCCACTTTCAGAAATTGGGAAAAGTCGGCGCGGAGTTCACGTGCAGGCCAGACCACATCATTAAGTCGAAGAAGCCGCCACAGAAGTCATTTTGTTTGTTTAAAAGATGAGCACGAGAATTAATACTGCTGGTGAAAGAGTTCGGTTTGAACTCAGCACAAGTTGCAAAAAGAATAAACTTTATACTCCCACTGGCTCACACTCTGCCTAGCAGATGGGTGGGTATATTGCATCACCCTACTATCATTAACGGGAAACTTTGATTGGCAACCTGAGGGTGCATATTATTTGCCGTACTATATTCGGCTTTACCTTTCAACTGCCGCTGTCTGCCTCTTCTCTTGTGTATTTGCACAGGCTGTCGCGTTGGAAAAGTTTTTGGAGCCAGCACAAATCGACGTTTTGGCAACTTTTAACGCACCCGCATGCATTTCTGCTTGCCTCAAATTGTTGCAAATAAAATTCCCGCCCGCTTTTTTGGGGCATCAGCTCGTAATTTCTTAAATAGTTGCTCATCAGCCATCGTATTCAGGTTGGCGCTAGAGTTTTTAGGGGCACAGCTGTGGTTGTCTGTGTGCGCTAAGTGGTTGTTAGCATGTATTTTGCATAGCTGGTTGGCTGGTTGCATGACTCTGTGTGTGTGTGGCATAGGTAAAATACTTGTGTTAATTTATATGACATACAGTCTGGCGCACTTTTAACTGTTGCCACAGCACTGTGTTGGTGTGTATAAATGTGTGTGTGTATGTATGTATACACGTGACTGTGTATTGATATTTGCACTGAGTGCTGCATTTTGCCTAGTGCGCGTTTGCTCGCTAAGAGCAGATTTGTCAATTAGGCCTCCACACAAAACGATGACTGGAGCAGAGTCCCAAAAACTAGATAAATATCTTTTTCACAATGCTCGACTAGCAGATGCCCTAAGCCACCATTTCTATGACAGCAAACTTTGTAAACTACAATATCTTTTATGGTAATCGCTGTTTGAGTCCCTGGAGCGATTGAACCTTTCACAAACTACTTTGATAACAGTTTGTTTTTGTGATTCTTGCTAATAAATAGTCAGGCTATCATTAGGGACTGTAGTTGTAGTGTTTTGTGACACATTTAGCTTTCAGCTTTAGGCTCTCCACGGGGGGTTAAAAAAAGCGTAGCGCGTTTGCAAAAGTACACTCAAAGGCAAACATGCCGCAGTTACAACGCACACGCCTCGGTCCCCGCCCCCCGCCAGGCTAACCGCTCTGCACAACTGCGGTGGCGTCAAGAGCGAGTGGAGCGCATTTGCCGGGCATCTAATCAACAGAATTTAGCGTCATTTGAGTGCGTGCGACATGCTAACTGGGCAGGGGAAAATGAGGTGAGTGGGGATAGGGCGGGGCGACAACACATTTGTGAGTATCAGTGACAGGCATTACCGCTGCCGCTATTGCCACTGCGAGTGTCATCAATTTGAGTTTACTCGAACCACCACTCGCCCGTTGGTGGCACTGATTTGGCGCTGATTTTGCACGAGATGCCAAAAGGGAAAAAAAACCAAGCGAGACGCGCATCAAATCCATCAACGGGTTGAAATTGCAACATTCAACGTAGAGTATGGCAAAAAAAAAAACCAAAAAGAGGAGGAAATGTAAGTGGGACACGGGCTTGAGGCGAGCAATGAATAGACCAAGTCATATGAACGGCGCAGGACAACATGCTGATGACGCTGCCACCCGTCGATGGCTGAGCTGATGCGTGACACGAATTTCAGTGGCTGGATTCCTGTGCTCCAAAGTAGATGCCGCTTAAAAATTTAAATTGTATTTGCGACAGCGGTTGACGCAGCTGGCAGTGACAGTGGTTGGGCAGGTGGTGCACACTAAATCAAAGCAAGGATAACGCCCTGCCTTAACGAGCGACAGGCGACAGTAGACATGCGACTAGCGTCAGTCGACGGCTCGTATTCCAAAAAAAAAAAAAAAAAAAATTGCACATAAAAATTGCAAAAGCCGTTGGCGCTGCTGGTGGGTGGATGGTGCTGGTCTCTTTCACAGACTAAAAATTCAATCGTACATCTTGCACACAGTCGGGGCCAGACGGGACACCTGCTGATGAGCAAATCTTAAGTGCAATAAAGACGGAGAGACGCAACAAAATCCAAAGTACGTGCAACTCAGTCCCGGCCAGAATCCAGTACGGATTTCACATCCACCTGGTTCACTTACTTAACGGGATTTTCGGTCTCGTGTTTTCAAAGTTCCAAGTTTTGCCATTCTTTTAAGTAGTACATGGCCCACCTAGGCAGCCGCCTGTCTCTCTATAGGGCTTTTTGTTTTGTTCTACTTTCACGTTAAATCGTAAATTTCGCAAAAAATAAAAATACAAAAAAAAAAAATGAAAATGGAAAACTTTGAAACGCCTACGTGACGCACTGAAGCAGATTTCTGTAACACCCACCAAGCAGTACGATTCTACATAGGTAAAACAACAAAAAACGGAAAATGAAAATAAAAAAGCATGAAATAGTTTTTCTGCCTTTGCCGTGCGCAAAAGTTGCGCTAAACTCAGACGCAAGTGTTAAGTGCGTTGGGTTAGCCAAGCAGCCAACTAGAGGCAGAAGAAGAACAAGTAGAAGAATGAGACGCAGCAGCGGGGTAGCTCACGGTTTGAGGTTAGGGGTTAGCATTTGCCAAGCTAGTTAGCAAAGGAGTTCGTGTTCCACAGCTGAACTTTGAGCTGCCAAGAAAATTGCAAAGCTTTTGTACCCTAGAACTTGCCTCAACAATGGCCCCCAAGCACCTTTTTACTCAGCTGTTTGAAATACAAAAGTGCAGGATAAATTGCTTTCCAGGTGCAGCCAAACAGTCCAAGTTCAAATTCAAATATTTCAAAATTCCAACGCACTTTAATGGTGTTTTATAGATTTGTGATTACATGAATTGAGACAAGCGCCTGGAGATATGCTGCATTTCGGGGAACGAATTTAAATTGCTGGACTGGATGCTGAGTGCCTGCAGCAAACTATCTTTTAACAGCAAGGTAACCATTTATAAGGCTATAATCGCCCCCAACTTTCATATATGTAATACGTTTATGGGGCTTTGCCGCGCGTTGTTCAACCAACAAAATTCGAATTCTTTACAATAAAGCGCTACGAAGATGGACTGAAGGAAGTCAATGCAACATGAGAATCCAGTGATTCCTACAGTCGCAAAGCTCATTGGTCGAGGCAGCTGCAGATACACAGTTAGACTGTCAGCCCATTCAAGCCAGCTCACATTTAATTCGTTTATCAATAACAACAGGCTAAGGCTGAAGAGATTACATTCTCTAAACCGCTGCGTTATCCGATTAACTTGAAATATTGTAGAAAAAATAGAATAAGAAATTACAATATTATGTCTTGATTTATTATGTATGTATATGCTGGCTTTCAGGCCCACTCACTAGTTAAGGCTTAGAGCTAACTGCGCTATAGAGTCTAAGGAAATAAACTGCAACAAATTGAGCTGAATAAGTTATAATAATAATATTAGTTATAATGGATTGTAATAAACCAAAACTCAAACGGAAATGATGCTCAGAGCAGTTAGTTGGTTCGATCCATGAGCTGAATCATCAATCACTTCTTATGGCATCTAGCCATTATTAAAAACTTTACAAATTCTGTTGTTCTCTGTGCATTTATAAATTGCATTAAAGTATTTCAAAAATGTTCCTTTCCATCAAATATTTAATAAATTTAATTTCGTATCTAGAATTTTCAGTGCTCATCTCAGACTAGACCAACAAGTTTTAAATCCATTTACACCAATGGCAAACAAACTGGTCCAAAGCGTATAATCAGCATGGTCCCTAGGTTTTAAGCTTTAAGCTTAATAACCAAAACTGATTACGCATACGCCACGTGATGTGGAGCAAGAGTCAAAAACGCAACTCGTAAAAAAGAAAAAAAAAAAAAAGAATATATAAATACTTATATATATATATATGTATGTATGTATACATATACACATATATATATTTACATATAATAAAAGCAGCTTTGTGCTTATAAATATTTACCGACAAAAGCGACTCACTCCCTCTCCCGCTCTGTTTCTCATTTTTTTTTATGTGAATTCTTAAATTTGTACATTAAATTGTAATTCACGTTAAGGGCGGGGGCGAGACTGATATTATACGTTGTTAGAGCGAACATGAACGGCAACAGGGCCAATGCCAATGTTGGGGTAACAAAGCATTTTTGCATATTTACTTAAATATCAACCATTTTAACGATTTACTGCGAAAATTTCATGCATTTTATGTTCTCTACACTCTCTCGCTCTCTCTGTGTGTGTGAGTGTGAGAGTGTGCGTGTTGTACTTAAGCAAACATGGCAGTGTATGTGTGCGTGCGTGCGTGTGTGCGTTAGGATGAAAGGCCCTTGACCAAGTAACCATAAAGCATGAAGCATGCTGCAAATAAGTAAGGCTAGACACCCTTAAGGATGCACGGGGCAGCAGCAAGCGGATGTCTCTGTATGTGTATGTGTGAGTGTGTTGTTGGTCAAAATGAGTACCCAGAAACTGAGCCATGTGAGCCAGAACCGAACTGAACTCTGTCCGCCCCAGCCATGCCTTGTTTCGTCGTGTTTCATGTTTCGTTACGTTTGCGTTTTGAGTGGGCGCTGAATCTCATACGGGTGAATGCGGGGGGCAGGCGGGAGTGGCTGGGCAGAGTCGGGTGTTGGCCAGTGGGCGACGGGTTGCGGCCTGTAGCAGGAAACATGAAATTTTAATAATGTTTATAATGCCAAACGGATTTGTTAGCCGACGCTGCACACTGAACTGCATATGGGTTTAAGAGGGCAATTCAAGAAATTTCAATATGATAGGGATAAAAATTCACTTATTCAAAAAGGAGTGTGAAAGAAACTGATGTGTTGATAAGACTTTTGATTCACTTTATGTATATAGATAAAGTCAATGTAGCATTGTTGGACATTAGGTATTTTATGAAGAAAATTTATATTATATACCACGTAGCTTTAATTGTCTTACCCTTATCTCTGTACAGACTGAAAATATATATGTATATACAATAAAAGATTTTTTACGCTTTGTAAGAAGTAGAGCAGAGGTCCATATCTATTTTGATACATTTTTACAATAATTTATTTGTGATATATAACTTTTTCTGATATTTAAAAGATCAATCAAGAGCTTTCCCATACCACATCAATATTATATATTACAGAACACAAACAATTCGAAATAAATTCGTAAAATAAAATCAGCTTTGTGTCCTGCATTCACAATCATCCAAGGTAGCCAATTAAAAGTTTTTTTATTGTGATCGTAGATCTTTCGATAAGCCCTCGTTGATACACACATACACAAATGTGTGTATGGGTGTTTACTTGAACGTACATTGCCATTAAGCGTATTCGTTGCTGCTGCCGTCGCCAACCACCCGCCGCCAGCCGCCCGCCTTTGCAGTGGTTCAGGCAATGACATATTGCGCTGCACAAATCCGCAAACAAACTTTATATGAGTGCCAAAGGATAAGAACAAACAGCGCTTGGCTCCGGCTCAGGCTGGCAGCATCATTGACATATATATTTCCATCTGGAGGCGTGGCAGAGGCGGGTGTAGTTGAGGTGCTGCTGCTGCTGTTGCTGGTGCATGTGCACAAGGACGAAGGAGCGAACCGTGAGCAGCATCGACCTGGCCAAACATTCAAGCCACTTGTCAAACTGTCCGGCCCATCAGCAGCGGCCAGTGTTGAATCAACAAGGACGGCGGCTGCCTCTTGATGGTGGCATGTGGTAGCCATGCGCTGCTTCCTCTTCTACGACTTCCACTTTTGATATTGAAAGCGAAGCGCTGCGCTCAGTTCGGCTGTTTGCCGAGATTGTGGTCAAGCGGTCGTTCAATGAACCGCATGATTTTAATGCTCTCCTTTCTTTCCGCCAGGCCAGAACATTTTGGCCATGTTATTAACTTCGCCAAGCCGTGGCCCGTTAAGGCCTCTCGCAGCGAGATGCAAATCTTGCGGCCATATCAAGTGGAAAATGCTACTCGACTGTTTCCATTGTTGTTGCTTTCCTGGCTGGCTGAGGCTCTGTTCGGCTTGGACAGCTTGGATGAGAGCGTCATTTATTTTATGCCTCGACTCGCATGTTTATTGAAATTTCGTTTTACGATATTTGTTATAAAATTTAATTAGGCAATTGCCTGGAAAGCTCACATGTGTCCAAGGACAAAAAGGCTGCCGAGCCGAGAGCCTCGCCGTCTGCATATACACAACATAATTTAACAGTTTTTAGGTTAAGTGCTTGGGTCGAGCAGATATCTTTATTTATATGCCATACAACAATAAATGTAAGACAAGGTATATGCACTATGACAGGCAGCACGTAACAGAGATTTTAAATATGGTATATTACAGTTGAGCTGTGACTATGGACTTGTCAACAAAGAAAACACGGAACAATCTAAAAGTTTCCTATAGATATAGGGTATATAAAAATCGAGCATGTGCAACAACAGTTTTGACTTTATTGTGCGCTTAATTCTATACTCAATAAATAAGGCGAAAACTTGAAGTGTTGTAAAAGTCGATTGCCTTTGGCAAGTCTATAAAATATAATCGAGCTGCCTTCTAATGCATCCATCATCATGAAAATAGTAGCTAATAAGATCCTAATTTTGGCCTTGAGCTACTTTGATATATATTGTAGTTGAAGAAAAGTTTTCTTCGAAAGAGTACTAGCTTATGCTAAGATTATATTTTATATTGATCATAATATAATTAATAACATTTTCACAAAGTAAACAAAGCATCCACCGTGAAACTTTATGCTTCGAAGTAGCTCAAGAGCTTTTGTCTGTACACTTGACTTATATTTTATATATTTAAGCTTAAGTAATTTTCTTTGCTTAACACTTTAGAGAAAGAAATAATCACAAACTATTTTGCTCACAGAAGAATTAAAAGTAATTTTCAAGCAAACTTTGCTTTTCAAATATACATTTTCTGCCCTAGAGTATTTCACATTCGTATTCATTGATCAAATTCATTTTATTTTTACCCATTCGCATAAATTGAGAACTTTATCTTTTGTTGTCGACTCACTCGGTATCTTTAAAGTGCTGCTGACTGCCTCATGCCTCATACCCCATGCCGCAAGCCCCATGGTCCATGCTCCTCGTCTAGCTGGCCAGTTGATTGCGAACTCCCCTCGGCCATCCTCTAGCGCTTTATTCATATTTTTTTGCCAATTCGGGTGCGTGGAAAACAAAGCAATTTCCTATCTATCAGATTAAACTATAAATTTCATAAAGTTCACTGCATATTCACGGCAATCGAAACGTAACGAATTTAAATGGCCAAACAACGCGCCAACAGTCCAAACAGTCAAAAGGCCAAAAAAAAGGGCCGACACAATACGCTGGTAGCCGCTGCCACAGGGCCCTGATTGGAATGGGTACTAGTTGGAGGCGAAGGAGGGAAGGTGGCAGACTGCCACGCTGGGTCGCGCAATCGAAATGATGCTTGAAGCGATTTCAAAAAGTCAATGGCTTGCATTTTATGAGCTTTGCAGGGCGCTCGACGCGCGTAGAAGTTGAGCCCAATGGTTTTTTTTTTTTTTTTTTTGATTATTAGTTTGCTGGCGGCTGCCAAAGGGAAGCTGCTGGCCATGTTGTTGCCAAACATCTATTGAATCCATTGACAAGAGACAAACAGGGTAGATTGGTTGTTTATCAAACTACAAATTGTAAATATATTAGCTTGATCTAAGCTAAATTATATCTCAGAGTTTGTAAGAGATAGATTGATAAGCTTTAATTTAATCGAGCTTCTTGCCTCTTTTATAAATTCCTTCAAAGTTTTGTATGGACAGAGATGCTTAGTCCGTTAGTATAGGATATCTGCTAGTCAATCACTGTTGTTTAGCATTCACTCTTACTTGTTTCTGTTACTTTTGTACTTGTGGCAACATTATCGAATTTTGTTGCTTTTTTCTGCCACAGGCAACGCTGCGAGCGCCGCGCTGATACGAACGCGTGTTTGTGTGCGAGGTCTGTAACGATTTTAAAGAACGCGCCTAATTATCAGTCGACTTGCGCGGGTAGGCTGAAAACTCATTTCCCTTTGTGCCGGCTCATTTTGTGTGCTTCCCCATTAGCGAAACAAAAGTTCAACATTTATTGTTGTTGTTATTACAGCTTTTCCAACAAATTATTGCCAGCAAAAGATTCCTTTTCAAATATTCGCCTTCGGTCGACCGTTTGCGTTGTTGTTTTTCATGTTTTCCGTTTAATAAAATCGAAGCTATTTTTGTTTTGATGCCTCCTTCCAGCACCTTGCCCCGCCAACACTTTGATTAGCCAAATTAGCGACAGCGCTGGAGCAGTTGAAGCAAATCGCGTTGGGGCGTTGCGGAGCAGTGGGTGCGGTTGGGTTCAGGGTTCGTTCTTAGCGAGTTTTTGGCCAACTTGTGCGTTGAGTTAATTAGCAAAATTGTAACCGGGGCTGATAGCAGCAGTGGCAGCACCAGCAGCAGTCGCAACTCGAGGGAACTTTTTAAAGCAATTTACAAGCGTAAATTGTAACTTTTGTGTGACTTTTGTTTTTATGTCTGGCTGTGCTGTACAGAACAGCAGGGTGTGGGTGTGTGTGTGTGTGTGTGTGTGTGTGTGTGTGTGTGTGTGTGAGGGGGTGTGTGCGTCTCATTTACTGAAATCAACACACTCGTAATTTCTCGACGATAAGTCATCGAGCTAAGCTGTAGATGCAATCCGGTCTCAAAACTACTTAGCAACTGGAACTTGAACAGACATTCCCCCGTCGTCTGTGTGAAATGTGAGCAAACAGTAAGCGAATGACATTTGCTTGAAATACCACTTGAGAATTGGATTAATCTGCAGAGTGTTAAGTAGTTGCTCTCTGTATGGCAAGGGAATCTATTTGAAATGAACCAAAGATATTATTTTTGGGTTAATTAATTGATTTAAATTTTATATTTCGATGGAATGCTTAGATTACTAATTGAGTTTTCTTTTTAAAAATAATATCTATTGTTAAGATAACTGCATGATAACTGCAAAAAAGGAGCTTCAAGCTGTCTTAAAACTTATTTACTTGCCTGCAATTAAGCATTGTTAAAGCTCATTTAAGTGTTAAGTATTTACACTTGGTTTCCCCATAGAATTTTCAGTTGGTGTCATTGGCAGCTTGGAGGGCAACAGCAACTGCCTGTATACAGCTGCCACGCCCACTCAATTATGCGCCCATAAGCTAGTGTTGTTCGTTGGCTGCATTGTTGTTAAATATTTCGTTTCCGTTTGCACTGTTTGCCAGCTGCTTGGTATGCAAAATGAGGCGCTGGCAGTGTCAGGACTTCTCGTCCTGCGTTCGTAATAGTTGCAGCCAGCAGCAGGCAGGCAGGCAGCAACAACAACAGCAACAACAATACACATAACACCATATAACAACAACCGACACTTGTGTATGTGATGCTCCTATTCCTTCAGTTCCTGCAGCTGTTCTTCCTCTTCCTGCCACGCACTTGGCAAAGTCGAAAATTCAATTTCCTGTTTTTCGTGTATGTATGTGAGCGGCATTTTTGTTGTTGCTGCTTCTGCGCTGTTGTTGTTATTGCTGTTGTTGTTGTTGCTCTTTTTTGGCACTTTTGCGCTTGGCATTGTATTAGATTCACATTTGCATGCCCAGCATGAAGTGAGCCACAGGCAAGTAGTAACGAAGCCAGCCAAGAAGCTGCAGAAGAATCGAGGCATCGGGCATAAGGTATAAGGCACAGCAGCGATGTGGGCACACGAACCACTTCCGACCGGCTATAGGGTGCAGCTCCAACTCTGGCCAGCGTGCGTGTCCCGTTTTGGCGATGCATCTGCATGGAAAGTTGGCAGCGTTCTTTACCAAAAAAAAAAAAAAAAAAAAAAACAATTGTAAGCCCGTAAAGGGGCGGCGTCATGTGCACTTTCCAATGCAATTTTTGGTGCTCGTATTAGAAATTCATTTCGAGCAACCAGAAAAGCACACAAGAAGCAGCAGCAGGAACAGCGGCATCTGTTTGTGGTGCCACAAACGGAAGTTTTGCTATCAGCACGTTGGCTTTTTGGGCACGCACCTCCCCTACACACAACACGCCCCACTCCTTACTCCTCACTCTCTTGGCCCAGCTCTTTGTCGCTGTCGCGGTGGCTTTCACATTTTTGTGCTGTCATGCAAAGGCCAAAGGCTGCCACGCCTACCATTGCTTAACTCGATTTACAATAAATTCTCGTATTGTACTTCGTTATGTTCGCTGTGTGCGTGCTTGAGTGTGTAAGTCTGTGAGTGTGTGTGTGTGTGCGTCTGTTGATTTGGCTCAAATGTTTGCAAGTGTTATATGCAAATATGTCAACACATTTTTTCCGCTTGATCAAAGATAAATTGGTTTTCTCTCCAGACTTTGGCTTGTCGCATTAAATCAAATAAAATTGTAATATAAATTTGCTTTGTTTTTATAATTAAAGAAATATTTCAATTTATATTTATTCATATTTATTATCAATTAGCAGAGTTGAAATATTTAATACATTTTATTTATGACATTTATAAAAGCGCTTCATTCTTATAAGAACTTAGCAAATATAATAATGACAGCAATTGACTGTGCTGTGAACAAAATAAATGTTTTAAGATAGTTTTATAAAGATAGAATATATTAAATACTATGAAAATCTGGATATTAATGATTTGACGCTTGATATTAGTAGTTCACAAATTTGTCTATTGATATAGTGACTTTTTTGGCTTTTTAAATAATAAATATGTTTTTACATTTTCAATTTCTTACTACTCAAATGATCAAATAGAGACGATTGCTAAATCAAATGCTGCTTCCATTTTACTAAGCTAAGCTTGCCTATAAATTTGCAATGGGTTGAGGCGATATAAAAAGCTACTTCGTTTTGTCTTTTAATTAAGTGCACCAGCAGAAGAAATCAATTTATTTAGTGGAGTTTTTGTCCAATCACGCTACGTGTTGGTTGGCCAAAAATTCGAATTGTCGTGACTCTTGCGCAGATGTCAAGGCTCGGCAGCTTTTCGCATGCTGCTCACATGAACTGGGCGCAGTCGTGCATACCCGTGAGCGTTTTTAATATCGACATAATACAAATACAAATACATGAAGCTAATCCAACTGCAGGTAGCAGTAAATGACAGTAAATGATTCAGCTGACCCCACTGCCAATATACAGTATGTGAGCTACATGTGTGTGTGTGTGAGCCAGTGACAAAGTAAAACTAGTACGTGATCTCTGCTGGCTGTGCTGGCGGTGCTGGCGGAACGCATCATTTTAAATTCCATGCAGGTAAAAATTCTTGTGCTCTTGTGCGCAAGATTGCAGGCGAAGCCATGAAAAAGTGGGAAACCAATTCAGATAACTGCAGAAGAGAAGCTAAAAATGGCCAAGCGAATGCAATGAATCGCAGCGCCAAGGGGCCGGCCAAAATATGAAATATAACTGCAGCAAGTTCGACAACGGAACAGACCACCACCATACAATGCCTCACCAAGTTGGAAACGCCATCCTTCTTTAACTCCACAGCTTCAGCCAGAAGCCAACCAGCCAACCAGCCATCCAGCCAGTCAGCTAGTCGAGCACGTGCCGGAGCATAGCTCCGTCCGACTTTTGGTTTGTCCGTGCACCAGCACCACCTCCTAAGTATTATTCATCATCATCGATAGTGGCACTGGCAAGTCAGGCATTAGCGCGCTCTAACTCTCTGGCCCACTCTCCCATTCAGCCAAATTGAAGCTATGGAAAATTTACGCTTCGAATGCAGCGCCATTGTTCGCGGGCATAAAAACTATAATACAGTCGTAATACGTGCCACAGATTTAGCTGCCATCCGCTGTTAAGTGGAGCGCGTAATCAATGAAATTGTCATATAATTACGATTCTGAAAGCTGCAACATTGTTGTCCACTCTTCAGCGAGCATTACGACAGATTTTTCGTATCATTTTAAACAATGCAAAGGATGTCCATTAGATGCTTTTTGATAAGAGCAGCAAGACAATCATCACTGAACATTTTCACCAAAATTATGAAAGGAAGTTGAAGTAGAATTCGCAAAGAGTATAAAAAGAATTAAATAAACGACGATTCACAGAGAAGTTCTACAGGAAGTACTGAAGACTTTCACAAAGAGTTTTTTTTTTGTGCTGAATAAGAAATAAATTAAAATTAATATTAACATTATTTATATTTTAAGATTATTTATTTTCAAATATTATTATGTATAACTCTCATTAAATTAAATTTTAATTCATTTGTTATTTCTACAAAATATAATATTCCAATGTTTATTCTCATAATATTTTTGCAAATATTATTTTCTATTCTCATCAATTTCAACAAATTCTTCAACTAAACCATTTTTAACTATTCTCTATCTTATTAACTGAAACTATCTGCTCTCTATATTTCTAAAGACATCAAAAATCGTTGATCATTCCCGTTTTCTCAACGATCAACATGGCAGGCATACTACGTGCCCATGCAAATGTAACTATTTAAATTAATTCCATACAGCTTCAATAATTGACGCAAATTATTACAATGCTAAAATATGAATGAAAACACAAATTGAGCCAATGCTAAGGCCATGGAAATAGCTGTGCAATATAAATTTCGATAATTGGACAGCCGAAAACGAGGCACGCTCAAGCTTTATGGGTCATCGAAAATGTTAGATCTCGAAACGCTCATATGGCTAAGCAGAAGAAGCAGAGAAAAACAACAATTTTGCATGCGCTGCACAAACAAAACGTATAAATTCATGAGTACCAAAAACGATTTAGTTAAGCTGCTAAATTGCCTAAATTCGATGGAAGAGTGCGAGAGTGGGAAAAAAAATACATATAACAAAATGGAAAATCAAGCAGACTGCAAATGCTCGGGGCGACTGTGTGTGAGTGTGCGAATGTGTGTGTTACACCACACACATGGAACGAGTGAAATACATTTATATTTTTTTCTGCCAGCACATGCAGAAATACACAGAAACATAAATAAAATAAAGGGGCGCCGAGGTGGAGGCATGAAAATTTCATCGATTTCCGGTTAAAGGCAAATATTGTAACCATAAATATGAGCCGACTATAAATATCAGCAACGGCCCCCTTCCCCCATAGAGCTGTGGGTGGCACTTTCACGCCAATGTGGCGATAATGCGATTGCTTTCGGCTTTGGATTTGCGCGCGCGATTACATTTCGATTTGGTTTCGATTTGCTTAGGCATCGCCATCGCCATTGCCATCAACATCGGCATCGGCATCGAACTCTGCCGTTATATGATTTGCATTTACTTGGCAGAGACAAAATTTAAATTGTTTTTGCCATTGGCAACAGAATCTAAATAAACGTGGCATCAACATTTTACCGCATTGGAAGCGGGTAGCAATGAATTTTGAATGATCTTGCGAGAACGATTTGATTACTAAACGAGAGTGTTTAAATATAAATGTTGCGACTCAATTAGTATGTTGACTAAAGGCAATTAATTGATATCTGGATTGCAAACACAATCAATTATATTAGTAATTACTTTAGAATTGCAGATAGATTCAATTTAATTCTGAATTTCATAATTTATATCTCCACAATCTTTACTCATGTTCAGTTGTCTCAAATATGGTTTAAGAAACAATCAAAAATTTAATGCTTCCCTTATATGAGCTGAAATACGTTTTATCTTAAGTGTTTTTCATTTTAAATAATTTTGTATTAAGCACTCACTCGACTATTTGAATAAATTATCATTTTATTTAAGCTTTTGTCGCATAACTAAAAATAAATGGAGTTTTTAGGCTCGCGGCCGATGTTGAATTAAATTTGTAAAGCCTGCCTACAATGGACTTTGCCATTCATGTTTGTTATTCAACAACCAAAAAAAATTCGATTGACAATTTAATAACACAAATAAAAGATATTGTCAGCATGACAAACAAATATGCCCAACCGAATCGTTGCTTTTTCAATTGGCACGAATTGTTATTTACCAGCAGCCGAATGTTGGCACTTTTTGATGCCACTATTTTTTAATCTCTTAGGCAAATTGCAGGCATAGTCTGCTCGCCTGCTAATACGACTAAGTGCTCACAGGGCAGTGGCGGCGGTTGACTGTATTCAGATCGTTGCCAATATACATATTAATATTTTGGTTCGGCTGGTAAACAACATTTTTCCATTGGCTACACAAAATATTGGGCTGCCTACGCAAGGGCAAAGAATGGTATTAGTGTCTCATTGTCACACGGACAATGACAGAGAGACTGAGAGTGTGGGAGATGTGACTTGTTCTGCTGTTCCATTGTTTGACCTACGCTTTTGTCACTAACCAACACACAAATCGAGTTTGGTGTGTGCATGGACGTGCATGGATGACACTGCAAGAACCGAATGCGAATATTAATGCGAGCATCAAAAACAACATCTTTTGTAGTGAGAGCTGCCCCAACACATTTACTGCCAGCATAAACAAGACTTGACTTACTAATTAAGCCAGAAACATGACTAAAAACAAAAATTTGTGCCGAAAAATATGAAATGAAACAAGCCGATTTTTGTATACCTTTGCACTTGAATCTGTTTCGTATAAAGTCAATGCAGTGCAGATATAACATTTGTTGTCATCGCTTAATTCAATGCACACTTCTAACACATTCCAATTATAGTTTATAGTTATTTTCTAGAAAAATATCATAAAATATTACCATTTAGTATTAGAGTATGTAGCACGTTTGCACACCTGAAGTTTACAAATTTTGTATCTTTTTAATTGCATTTTCTTTTGCAGTAAACGGAAATTGATATTCAGAGAAGCTGGCACTCTTGACACTCTATTCTGTTTTCATAGAAACTCAAACACATATGACAAATAAACGAGCTTTATGCTTAAATTTTTGCTGGCAGGAATTTTGCGCAATGTTGCACGCTAAAAAGCAGCCTTAAAGTAGCTGCAATCATTTAATTTGTTGTAATTACATATGAATCATATCTTTTTAATGACAAACATTTAATATGCTATACATGAACACACACATACACACACATGTACACATAAACTTACACAGTAACCACAAAAACCAGCGAAGGATTAAAACTGATTAAAATGAATGACATTAAGCGACGGGCATATTTTAATTATTTAATGCTAATTAATATGTTTTGTAAAACCGCAGCAGCAGCAGCAGCAGCAGCCTGTGAGTTAGGGGCAGTGGCAGGCGTTGGCATTGGAGGCTGGGCTTAGAGCCAGTCGCTGTTAACTTTGCCATAATGAGTTTTGCATTTAATTTTTGGCGAAGCGTCGCTAAGCTCTGCTGACAGGCGTAAATTGTAACTCATAGAGATATATGTGTATATGTATGTGTGGCAACTATTGAGACAGACTTTAATTAATTTGTTTGTTGACTTGGCAACTGTTTGTAGTTGTATGTGTGTGTGCGTGTGCGTGTGTGTGTAGCTTTAAGTAGTAAATATGGGCGTCATTTGCGGGCATCTTATCAACTGCTTTGCATATATATCGCCGGGTGACAGACGAATTGAGAAATATACACACAGCAAACAAGCCGACAGAGACACACTGAAAAGTGAAATACTACTGGCAACTAAGCAAACAAGGAGACAAATACTATTTACTAAGACATTTCTAACCGTTTTTCCTCTCGGCTTGTTTCCAAAATCCTTTTCTCGAAGCATTTCACAGAGTATTTATCAAAATAGTAACACTTTGAATGTTAAGGATGGTCTCAGCTGTGGAAAATTAAATTAGAGTGAAACAGTGAAAAATGAAACCAAAGACAAATACATATTGAATCTGTTCTCGTCTTGGCTTTGGAGATTTTGACAGAAAAGTTATTTTGAAGAACACACAATTCGCTTAGCCTGGGCCCACACTACTCCAGCTGATTTATGCTGTGCATTAATATTTTAATGTCTTCATTGCGAGGCCTACGCAAAGGCAAAAACAAGCAACCCCCAGATGTATGCTGTATCCCGTCTGGAGTGCCCATGCAATCCATTAAACGTTATCAGCCAGTGACATAGTCAGCAGTCCAGGCAGCCGGCAGGCAGTACTGCCAGTACTCACTGTTCGCACCGCCTCCCTCACTGTTTACGCACACATTTGTCTTCGGTATGTGTGTGTGTGTGTCTGTGTGTGGAGGAAGCAAAAGTTTTGAGCTGCTATCCAAACTACAAGGACTAGAACTAGAAGGACCTTCTTTCTTGCCGTTTGCTGCAAATTCAATTATAGCAAATCGCATGCAAATGAGTCAAATGGAAAAGTTAAACGACAAACAGCTCAGAAAACGGAAAAGCGGAAAAACGAGCCGAACGAAACGCGTTTTCAATTTTCGAAATTGCATTTCCCATCGCTATTTTTTTTTATTTGTTATCAAAGCAAAACTATCGCATCTTTTGCACATTTTGTAATGTGGCTAAAACAAAAGCTGACTAAGTCGATTAAGTCGACACACACACACACAGAGAGAGAGAGAGAGAGAGAGAGGCACACATAGACACAGTCATTACTCATTTTTCGTCATGTTATTTTGCCTCGTTTGCAAATTCAATTTACTTTTCTAATTTAATTTTTTGCCAGCAATTAGAAAATACGAAAATATTTTTGCCAACTCTCGCAGCTGGTAGTTTTTTAATTAGTTGGGCATGTGCTGTGCGCTGTGTGCTATCTGCTGCTATGTGCTCGCTGTGCATGCGAATAGTATAATGATATTTATATGCAGACAAATACGTGGCGCATGTTCAACAATATCAGACTCTATGCATATGCATTCACATGATATGGCACTGCATTTGCAAACGACCATTAAAGCTTAATACACTTATCTGACAAACAAATGCAGCCGGAGGCTTCAATTTGTATATTCCAAAGAATATGCTTCTATTTGATACAATTATACAATTAAAAATATTTGAAAGTATTTTTTTTAAATAAAAAATCTTCTATTATTTAGAAATCTGTTATATGAATTTTAAACAAATTGAGAGTTTTTTTAATTATCAAGTCAGACGTTCATTAATTCAGTCAGATATATGATTTATATACATGAATTCACAAAGATTTATGCAAATTAAAATATATGTATTTCTTTTTAATTTTACTTTTTAGCATAAATCATAATACTGTTAATATAAGCTCATATATTTATAACTTTGTTTTAAAGATGCTAGAAACTATTTGCTATTAGAATAAAAAGGAAAGCAAAGCAATCCAGCTGGTGGACAAAGTAACCATATAAATTCTTAGGTCAAAAATAAATATATAATCAACAATTTTATTTACCATGAAAAAAAAGAAAACTTAAAGAAATTTCCAAGGGGTAAAATTCAATTTACTAGATTTGAAAGATATCTCTCCACAAACCAAGTAAGCTAAAGTAAATTAATTAAAATATATATGATTTATATTTGGCATTTCTCTGCTTTACTTTATTTAACTTTAACATTGCATGGCTTTAAGAGACTTCACTAAATGCCAAAAATTTACCCATTGAACTATTTTATAATAGCTCTAATAACTGGCTTACTCCCTGTCTCTTTCTCTCTCATACACACACACTCACACATAAGTAGATAGGAACACATTGTCAGCGCATTTTTAATCCGCTTTTCAATACCAAACGCCCTTTTTGCCCAATTAAACTCGGCTTAAATTTTTTTCTTGCTGGTGTTGTTGCACACATACATACAAACACAGACTCACACACATACAAATACAAATTGCCAGCCAACTGCACAATTTTTCAATCAACTAAAAATGTTTAGAATGGCCGATGCGAGTACATTCATTCGCCCAGCCGAATCGAACGGAGCAGCGCAATATGTGCCACAGATTGAATGTGGCTGTATCTGTAAGTGTGTGTGTGTGTGTGTGTGTGTGGATACATTCATGTGTGCAGCAAAATACCATAAAATAAAAGTGTCCTTTACCCCCGTTATAAAGAGAGAGAAAAAGAAAATGTTGAAGCGACAACGAAATTTGTTGCAAGTGCCGCGCACGGGGAGAAATGTTGCCACGTTTCGCTAGTCGAGCGCATGAAATTGCCATTTCCAATTAACGCCATTGCAAAAATAGTTAAACGCCAACAACAACAGCAATAACTACAACAACGGCAAGAGCAACCTGCTGCCGAAAACAACAGTAACAGCAAGTAAAGCAAATAGCATCAAGGACAGGCCAGCAGCAGTTCCTCCTGTCATGCCCTGTTTGTAGTTCCAGTCCGCAGTCGCTCGCTACTCGCGTCATTTTTTCTTATTTTTTTTTTTGGTGTACCAACAGCAGCTGCAGTTGCAGTATGTGTAACTAACTCTATTAACGAACCGGAAACGGAAATACAAACGCACAACAGACACTCACACACACATATGCACACTGAACGCAGATTGGGCAGCGGTTGAGACACATGTTGTGGAGTCTCGCTCTGTTGGTTATTTCGGGCATTACCAACTGCACTGAGACTATGCGTGCTTATTAGTCGATAGGAATACCCTGTAATAATATGTGAAGATTACATATTTATATGAGTTTATTATAGTTTGATAGAAATGTTCAGAAAATATCATATATCCATCGCTGAGAATTCTTAAATGAATAATAATAATTTTTTTATTAAAATACTTTATATATTCTTTAAAAATTTAATAAAATTGTGGCTTAAAAAATTTGTTTTCGAGCTTTTTGATTTTTAATACTTTAAACATAGTTTCAGAATTGTCCAACTTAACTCTTGTTATTGACTATAATTTCCTCTAGACTTTTGCATTCATTTTCATATCATTTTTATATATTGTAAAAAAAAATAAATGTTTTTTTTATATTTTATTTAAGTTCAATTGAATTTTATTTTCTGATTCAGAAAATCAATTGTGCATTTTTATGAAATACCATTCAATTTCAAATAACTAGCTTTGTCCTAAGTTATTTACTTTATTTTATTACTATTTAAAATTGCACTAAAAATATTGTTAAACCAAAGTGAACGCCCAGAACTGCACAATTCAATACGACAATTTCTATGGTGCTCATGCAGAGCATTAAGTTGTTTCGGTGCTCGTTTATTTTGTCAGACGAGAGGCACTCGAAAACTGGTTACCTGAAAAAAAAACTTTTGGCTGGCCCCAAAAGCCCCAAATGCCCAATGCCCAACTCTCAATGCTGCAAATATCCAGTCGAGCCTCTGGTCGCAATGTTGACCGACTTTTTGGAGCTGCGAGTTGATAACGTTTCGAGCATTTTTAAATGTTCGAGTCGCAGGCAGTACGCAGCATCCTGGCCCTACCTCCCTTCCATACACTCACCTGTAAGGGGATTTCCCTGGCAAATTTGCACGTTTCTATTGTGTGCGTTATAACGGCGTTTAAAATGCGACTCGATTTTTATCGATTTAATCAAGCGGCGGCTGCTGTGGCAAGTACATTGTATACACACACATATATATATATATATATATATATATATATATACCATTTTTTTCTTTTTCATTTCTGGTTTATTTTTTTCATTTTATGCCACAACCTGCGACGATTTCCATACGTAATTGCACTGTAATTGACAATTTATTGTGTCAATCGCAATCGAGGCGCAATTCCGCACCGCACGGTGTGCGCCACGTTTAATTAACAAGGCGACAACCATGCCATACACACACACCCACAGACACACACACACACACACACACAAACACACACAAAGACACAAGCTTTACAGCTAAAGAGAAAGAGATAGTTAGACAGGTGAAGTGAAAGGGATAGCGAACGATAGAAATAGGAATAAAAATGTGACAGTGGCAGCAACAGAGGAAACTTAATCCGTTTTTTAAACGAGAACCCGCAAAGTTGTCGAGCTAATCCACAGCTGCAAAACGGCAATTGATGTTAACTATTAATGCCAGCTGGCTAATTAGAGATCAAGCCAATCGAAAAGAAGAATAAAAACTACCACAACAAAGTATCGAATGCCACGATTGATGTGTGAACAGCAATTGGCAATTGAAGATTTGAACAAATTTGTTCCTTAACTAGAGTTATAAGAGTGGGCAAGTGTTAATTACAATATAGATTTTTAGCAAAGATAGTCTTTGATAGTCTCTAACATACATATTAAATTATTTGAGTGTATTATAGAGTAATAAGTAATTATAATTAATAGGCGTGGCATTTGTATTATTATTTTTAAGCGCAACATTTGAAGTTGGATTTGTGAGAGCGGGATTGTAACTCTCCCTGTGCTTGCTCTACTGGGTTCGCTTAAGCCGAAACCAAAAGCTAGTGGATCTTATGACTGTATAATATATTATAAATATTTATTATAGCAATTTTTAATATTAATATTATCTTATCCAAATTGTTTTTTAAATTGTATTCTCTAGTTATTTAATTTTATAATTCTGCAGCCCAAAGAGATATATTTATTTATTCGGAATGCATGAAAATCAATGAAGAACATGCTTTTAAGATAGAATATATATTTTCATAATCGTCTGCTGTATCAATTTCTATAAAAAGATTGAGTTTATAAATGTTTCTAAAATTGGGAAAGACATTAACATAAATGTATAATATATGATATGAACAACTTTGAAGGAGGAAAAAATATAATAAATAAATAATATTTATGAACGAATACAGAATTTTTTAAAAGAAACACAAAATATGCTATACTTTTTGAACAGACCTCGTATATAAATCGTAAACACCTATGTGAGAATCAGCCTGATTGGACTAGCTACCATAAATCTAAAACTAAATTATTAAAAAAAACATTTATTTTGTGATATTAATAATATCTTTGCCATATTTTATAATGCCGACATTATATGTTACTATATTAACGAGATTTAAAGAGTAAACCTTATATATATAATTTCAAATTTCAATTTCAGTTTACCCAAGCGAGGCTGAGAGAACAACAATAATTAGCCAATTGCTGGCAACGGAATTGTAGGTAAACTTAATTTCAAAGCAGTTTGGCAAGTTAATGTTAGCTTTTCATCTTGGGGGCTAATCAAAGCTCATCAAGCAGAAGGCGCACTAAACGCCACACTAATAGTAGCAACAGCTACACAATTTATGTAGCATATCCATTTGAAGCCGGCTCTAACACAACACATCAGTGGAACGTGGAGCCACGAGCCACGGGCCACGGGCCACGAGCTACGAGCCGAGTCTGAGGCCAAGGCGATGGCTCATCAGCATCCATCTTCCAAACTTAAAGGCAGGCTGCAGTCATTGGTTCTCTAATTGGGCCAGGCTTCAGCCTCCAGTGTTGATTAACGTGCCCACCAATTACGCGGCCCATATATAAAATGGGCTCAGACAGCGCAGGGCGCTCTGATGGGGGGCAGGAGTGATGCATATCGACGTGGCCAGTGATAAAGTGTGCGTAACAAAAGCTAATAATTGCCCAGCCAATGTGCAGGCCACGTTGAAAACTGGCTATCGTTGCCTCAGTTGTTGTTGTTGTTGCTGGCTGTTTGCTTTTTGAGTGGCCAAAAAGTTTTGGCATCATAATTTATAGCTGCGTTAAACAAGCGAGGATAACAAATTAATTTTGTCTGTTCGAAGGAGCCAAAAACGAGCAAGAAAAAAAACCAAAGAAGCCACAAGGACCGTAGCGAAGTGGACGTGTAGCCAGGACGATGCAAGGACGATGCCAGGACTTATGAGCACAACGCTTACTCTCGAATTTCTTAGTTGGGCCAATTAATTTCTAAAGTCAGCGACGTGCCACAGCGCTGCCATTTCCTCTCCCTCTGTGTGTATGTGTGTGTGTGTGTGCGCGTATGTTTGTGTGCCTCGTAAATCTTAACGAGCCAAAGGCGAAATTCCTACGCACTCCCAACAACAACAACAACAACAACAGTCGCGAATGCCACTCATAAATATAAGTTGCAATGTGGCAAGTGGCAAGTAGCAAGGAGCTGGGCTGCTTGTTATTCCAACGTTTGTGGCCATAATGACCATTGTATGTGTGTATGGGTGTATGTGTGTGTCCGTATTACATCCTGCAAGTTGCTGCCGCCCATTGAAATACGTCAAAATATTTGGCATTCGATGTTTGCCACGTTTGCCAACGTGGCTGATATTTATGCGACGAATGCTGTATGGCCAGGCCCACTCAGATCTCTCTGTCTCTCGCGCTCTGTCTTACACTCTGTGGTAATAACTGCCATCTAATCGCAAGTTTTGTTTTGTTTTATTGTCACACACACACACACACACACACACAGACATACACACACACAATAGCAGGCCAAATCGCAGCCAAGCAAAACACATAAATCTCACTCATGACTTGGTCTGGCCCAGCTCTGACTCGGACTCCGCCCCCAGCTCAGCCCGCATTGTTGTTTTTTGGCCAAGGTGTTGATAACGTTGTTTTATTGTTGTTGTTACAAACTTGGCTGCTGTACATCTTAATCGTAATGCAAAACTTGTCAAGCTGATATGTAAACGAAATACGTGCCGCAAATATTTGCTGATGTTGAATTCTTTTTCGTGTCATGTCAACGCAGCATTTTCTAATTTATGTCCATGACTGCTCGGCTGTGGGAGAATAAATGTTGCTATAATCGATACTTAAAGTAAATCTAGGAAGCAGCTTATAGCTTATATATTGCTTATACTAAATAAATTAAAATTCAGTAAATTTACTTAAGAAAATTAATTAAAAACAAGTAAGAAAACTCTAGTCGGGGGTACCCGACTAGGAGATCCCCTGAACCCCGTCCGATCTGCGTTTTTAAATATATTCCGTATCTTGTATACATTACAAACTTATACAAAATTTAATAAAATTGCTAATCTTGCACTTTCACAATCAAATAGCATGTTTTTATTTTTAAAGAATTTAATATAATTTTTAAAGAGTAATAATAATTTAATAAGAAAAAAAATAAAATATTAAGAAAATACGACATAAAAATATTTGACATCGGCTGGGTTTGTACCCAGACCTGCAAGGCACGACGTGCCCCGCTTCTATCAACACCGCCGCTGCACTGCTTAGCCAAGCAGTAGCAAATTTGAGACTAAAGGCAGCTAAGAATTATAGCAAAATTCACGCAGTCAGCTGTTATTGTTGTGATTCTTAGAACAGACAAGAATGCTCGCATTCGAATGTCTCAATGTATGTGTGCACATGTATAGAAAAAATGAAAACAGGGGTGGGTTTCTGGTCACATGTTGCAATTGACAAAACGTTTTGTTTAATTACTTCTGTGATACTTAATGGATTTCAATGAAATTTTCAGCATATGATCTACATATAATATTGAATATCTTGCAGTTGTATAAAATTTCAAACTCATTCACATATTGGCTAAATTTGCAATTAACCTTCAATTTGAAAATTTTTAAAAAAATTTTGAACCAATATCCAAAATCTAACAAAAACCGAAATTGTATAAAATATAAATGAAACTAAATGCAAAATTTGGAGACTCTAGCTTCAAACATGTACGAGATATAATTTATTAACTTCATTTCGATAAGGTTTTTAATCGATAACAAAAGAACGGGAAAAGTTATCGATTTTTTAAAACAAACTCGATATGCGCGTGATATACAGGGACTTCCAAAAAAAATTTCAAGTCTCTAGCTCTTATAGGTTCTGAAATCGACGCGTTCACACATACGGACGGACGGACAGACGGACAGACGGACAGACGGACAGACGGACATGGCTATATCGACTCAGCTCGTCGTCCTGATTAAGAATATATATACTTTATGGGGTCTGCCACGCCTCCTTCTGCCTGTTACATACATTTGACATTTTAACAAAACCATTATACCCTGATTTCCCATTTTCAATGGGTTCAGGGTATAATAAAAATACGTCTAAGTATGTATTCAATATTTTATGGATTTAATATAGAAATTTAAATATAACAAATATTCTTGAATAACTATAAAACATTGTTAAATTCTTAACTTCTTCAGATTCAAACTGAAATGCCATAAGAATATTTTGTTTCATTTCGTATTCTGCTGCAATCATGTTATTGTTTATTCAAGCAAACGAATTTTATTTGTTTAAAGTTCAGTTAGATAAGAGTTTAAAGCTGTGATTTACTGCATGCCAGAATGCAACAAAGCTTTTAACTTTTTACTCGGCTTTATGGCCACAAAATCATGCCAGAAGAGCAGTCAATAAGCCGAAGCCAAATCTACACTCAATGCCAGCACTCATACATCCACACCTGCTTACACGCACACACACACACACACACGCACACACTCATGCACACTTGGCCAACTATTAATCCACATCCGAGTTATAATTCATGCTGATTGTATGAACATTTCAGCTTTTATGTGAACCGTAAAACTTTACTTCCTGACTTTTCATCAGCCAACAAGCCCAGAACTCAAACCCGAACTCAAGCGAATCCTTTTCACTCCCACTGAGCAGGTAGGGGAATCAGTTTACCTGTGCCAGCGTTGGCGTTGCCAACCAGACAAAGTTTTTCTGCTCCGCTCCGATTTTAGCTGCGAAAAACTAGGAAAAGTAGAAATTTTTCAATTTTTGTATGTGCTGTGTGCAGCCCGAACAATATTTTTGTGTGTGTGTGAATATTTTTCAGTAATTCCAGTTACAGTTTGCAGTTGCTGCCACTGTCTCTCTCTCTTTCTCCCTCTAATATATATATATATATGTATAAATTTATATATGTAGAGCTTATTCTCTATCTGAGTTTGGTTACAAAAGGCTTTTGCAACAGAGAGACACTGCGTTTGGTCCGCCATGAAACGATGACCAGGTACGATGTGTAGCTCTGTGTAGTTGCTTCCGTTTCCGTTTGCAACTTTGTCCTGTCATTTGATGGGGCTGAAGGAATGAAAAGTGGGCAGCTGTGGGGCTGTGTCATGGGCATAGCGGTACGTTTGGGGCTGGTCCAATGAGCTCCACTTAAATATGATTATTATTAACCCTGGCAACAGTGTGGCACTTAACAGGACGCCGTCGGCAGTCTCGCATTGAGTGGCCCAGACGTTGGCAGCCTACCTGAGAGCGAAAGTTAAGCTTCGTTAAGGATCTCGCTGAGCACACACACACACACACACCCACATACTCAGCCACATCCTGTGCCACTGCTGACGTGAGTGACTCTGTTCACGTAGTTGTTAAATGCCACGTTTCACTTGAATAATTGAGAGCGATTAGGCCAAAAACTTTTGCATTGATTAAGGTTTAAGTTGGCCAAACATTTACCCAAGCAATACGCCCTCAACGTCGCTCTGGCCCTCCCCCGCTCGTATCAACTCAATTGCCTGGCGGCTAACATTGTTTTCCATGCCCTGTACACATCTGGCAGTCAGCCTAGCTCCCAACTGGTTACCACCTTTGTCATTTGCTATCAGCAAATGTTTAAATATGCATTACGTGTGTTATTCTCGTGTTCAGCAGCACTTAGGGATTACCTAGAGCATGGAGCTGTTGCAGTTGGAGCCCAACTTGGAGTCCGAGTTGGAGCTGAAGTTTCAATTCGAATTGTTGTTTTTGTTGAAGTTGACTCATTTTTTTTTTTCTGTGTTTGGTTTTAAAAACGGAATGCTCTTGACATTTGCCAGACAATCAGTCAACATTTTCATCAAATCTCCGGGGCTGCACCTACAGGCTTCTTGGCTAATTGTTGTTAAAGTATTCCAGGTATTTCCAGGTGACTCTCCCTACTTCATACTTTCCTTTAAAACACCATTTGGCACTCTCTAGGACAAGAGCTAGTTATGTGAGAGTCCAACATTCCATGGCATTTGCAAAGCTGTTCGAGCAAAGAGCAAACTGTTTGCACATACGAAAAGTCAAACAAATATGTAAATGCCAACGCCACTAATTATACCACAAATGACACCATTGAGGCAAACAAAAAAATGTGTGCTTGCCACAAAACGTTGCCTGCCGAAAAGCCTAAATTGCTGACACAAACATCGCCAGTGTGACCAAGCGATATTCAAAGTGCAAGCAAGGCTAACTGCCATTCAGGCTGCAGAATGCAGAATGCAGAAAACAAGGTCTGGCCATCATTATGCAAGGCAACGCAAAATATGCAAAGAGCAGAAAACTGTATGGAAAAAAAAATCAAGTAAGAACTCTGAACACGAGTCTATTCAACTTTGTGATACTCTGTTTACAACAACGAACAGTAGATAAACTTTAGCTGACTTAGAATTGGGCTTTGATCAAATCATTCAACACTTGGTCGTGAGGGTATGAATTGTCTAATCTCGCAACATTTCTAAGAACTTCAGGGAAAACTCCCATTTGAGCGCATAGAAAACAGAGTATTCGGAAAAAACTAGATTAAATGGTAGTAGTCCTGTGCATAGAAATCTCGTAGACAACTGGGCAGGCACACAAAGGCACATTATCTCAAGCAGAGAGATGGGCGAATGTCAAACGTTTTGCCCGAGCGCAAAAAATTTGCATGCAAAGCCGTTGCACAGTGAATAGTCTTCTCATGGCCACGCCCCCAAATAGTGTAACGCCCATCCGCACTGGCTGCGTTTGCTTTGTGTGCGATTTGAACAAATGCAAACACTTTGATTTTCGTTGTTTTTTTTTTCTGCATGCCGACCAGAGGATCAACTGGCAACCAACACACCCACACACACGCACACACAGTCAAAATGTGTGTGTGCGGGTGTGTGAGTATTATTTATGTTCTGTGCTAGAAATCTACTTGCACCGCACCACAAATCTCAGCATCAGCGAATGCAGCGCGTGCAGAGCAAAATAAGGCAAAAACGAACCAAGTAAAAAAGAATAAATAAAATTCTGGCCCCATGGATAACCAGCAAGGATATTCGAGGAGACCAGCCAAAGGGCAACGCATTGCATTCACATTAAATCGAAGTCGTACCCGTGACTGCGCCGCTGCACCACTTCACGTCATGCCACAAGCACCCACCGTCCCAAACTCATGTCAACTTTTGCCATTTGGCAGCTGAATTGTTTGCGGCCAGTCGCTTAGACTGGAGATGCTCGCGTGCGCATTAAAAAAGGACTCGAGATTGTATTCTTAGGAATTAAACATTTAGAATTTTTGTTACTATAAACCAAATAAATTTTTGTTGACTTTTTGAGATGGAAATGAGAAATAGGAAAACAATCAATATATTTCTAAGCTGAAATTAAATACATAGTTTACTCCTGATAAGCTCAGGGTAAGCCTATACAAGTTATTTTTTGCAATAATTTAAAACTCTTCATTAAAGTTTAATAGTTAGCTCTAAGGCTAAACAATTTGAAAGTTTTTTTTATTATGATTAAAAATATATTCACAATTATAGAGTAGTTATATTTTTTTAAATATTTGTATACTATTAATAAATATAAAATAGCTATAGCTATGATTATTTTCCCTACAAGACTAAGTAATTATTTTTATTTTTTTTAAATCATAATATTTTTACATTTATGAATATATTTTTAATCAAAATAAATAATTATTTTTATTATTTACAAGTTAGTAATATTTATGAATATATTTTTAACTAGAATAAATAATTATTTGTATAATTATTAATTTAAAAAAAAAAATGTTGTTTTTAAATATTTTTTAATTTTATTAAATAAGTCTATTTATTATAATTATTTTTTATATTCCTCCTCCTAATTGAAATTAATTATTATTAAATCTTTCATCTTATTATCTTTTTAAAATTCGCTTCGTTTACTCCACTTTCTGCACACGTTTCGAATTACTTAAAAAAGAAGAAACACGTGATCATCTCTAAGCCCAAATCGCACTGGCTGCCATGAGATTTGCTATTTGGCTGCTGCACTTTTTCTTTTGCAACTGGGTCTGTTTGTGTCTCGTTGTTGTAGGTTAGTTGGTTAGGATGGGTTAACAGTAGCGACATACACACACACAAATACTGCCCACTCAACCACACACACATTTGCAGCTACACCCACAGACCCGGGCACTTGCATATCTGTGTAAATTTATGATTGTCCCATTTCCGTTTTTTATAGCCAGCCGCTGCTATTGACTGTCTTGCTGTCCGCTTGTACCTCAGCTCACATTTCCCCTTTTCCGCGTGGCCCTTTACCCACCCACTTCTACTGCCGGCCATCAGCCAGGCTTTCTGTCTGACTGGAACGGCTTGCTTATCCAGAGACCGGCATTATTGTGTGGCCCCCCTTGGGCGGCTGCTGCACTTTTCTTGCTCTGCTCGGCTCCCGTTTGAGTTTCTCGTACCAAGGCTTTGGCGTTTCTTTTTCACTCCACTTATTTTTTTGTATTTTATTTTCCAAATCCATGCCGCCTGCAGCTGACTTGCGACTGGGTTATGTCCTGGACACTGCTACGGCTGCCACGGGTATTGACTCGTCGTGGCTCAGTGCGCCTGCTCCCGGGCTTCTGTTGCCCAGGCATGGCTCTGGCCACGGCTCTGGGTCTCCGTATGGGGTTTTAATTTTGACAGCTGCAGATAAATTGTTAAATGCAGGCTCGTGCAGCTCTTTCTCTGAGTGCTTTATGTGGGCTTATGGTTGTAGGTGTATCAGTATGTGTGTGTGTGTGTGTGTTAGTGTTTATGTGTGTGCGGTTGCATATAAATTTATCTGACTCGTTTTTTGCTCAGCCATCAGAGCCTGTACACATTTTTCAACGTTTTTCTTTTGTTTGGTGGCATTGACAGGCGCCGATCAAATGCAAGTCCCAAGTCCGCATGCCCCAGCCTCCGATAGGCAGGCGTCGAATAAACAAAATGGGCATAAAAAACAGAGAGAGGGACAATGAGAGAGAAAGAGAGTGAGAGAGAGAGAGAGTCGGAATAAAATCGAGGCCACTCGCAAATGCATTGTATCTATCAGTTTGTAGTTGTCATGAAATATGTTGAATCGTATTTACGTCATAAATAAAAACGGCGTTAACTATTTTCCAGTTGCCGTTGAAGTTTTGTTCGAATTGTGCAAACAGTTTTTTATTGAGCGTCAACATTTTACGCAATTTAAAAGTTTTTCTTTTGATATTTATGCATTTATCTGAGCCCCCGGCCCATTCATATTGTATAACAATGTGCGAGCCATTAATGCATCTATTAATTGTTTATGAAATGAAATAATAGCTGCATACAGTTCAACTGGTTATTGGATAAGGCAAAAAATAAATTAAAAATAATATTATTGTCAACTTTGCATTGAAATAAAACTACTTATTATTATAGATTTATCATGAAATATATAATCAACTGATGGACATTTAAATTAATAAATTAGTAATTGAATACATACATGTAGTTCGCACATAGTTGCTATCGCAAAGCACGCAGAATTTACTTTGCATAAAGCCCATCGCTGTGCTTCTCACGCATTCAAGTGAGCTTTGCACTTGCTTCATGCTTTGCCTGAAAGTGTCGCATACAATGAATATTATCCATAATATTATTTTATATTATTTTTTTAAGACTCTTTAAGTCTTGCCTCATTAAAGCCACTTAAAGCGTACCGCAGTACATTAGCAGCTTTCTTAAACTACAGCTGTTGTTGCTGCTGCAGCCAACTTTTGTCACTTCCGGCACTCACACACACACACACACACTCACACACATACATACACAGTCGTACAGCAGTTGAAGAGCAAGAAGCACACACACACACACACACATACACACGCAGTTAAAGTAACTGCAACGAGCTGCCGAAAGCAGCGTTGACATTTTCATTTAAATTATGCACATCACTTGAACTTCCTGGCCGCAGACAATGGTAGACGCAGGACGCAGCAGATGAAGCCGAAGACAGCGTCTGCAGAAGATGCAAATGCAGCTGTGTGCATGAGAGAGAGAGAGAGCGCAGTATGCATGATAAGCTCTTACTAGCCTTCTGCGCCAAAAGCAGCTCGTCTCCTTGCGCCACATATATACTGCTGGCTTGAGGAAACTTTGTGTCAAGGCGCTTTTTACAGTTATGGCTGGCAATGGGCAACTTTTGCCATTCGGCCCGGACTCCTTGGGCCCATTGTCTGGGGTCCATGCAGAGATCCAGTTGCTGAATACAGATTCCGGTGCTCGCGCGCGCTCGACTAATTAAAACGGAAATCCACAATGACTCGTCCCCTACCCCTACCCCCGCTCCATGTTCGGCAACTTCCGCTTAAGTAGCAAATCCAAAGTAAAAGAAAATTTCATGTTTTATGTCTCCATTTTTACGTTTTTTCTTGTTTGTTTTTTTTTTTTTTGTTTTTTCGGCTTCAAAGTTTTTTATTATAATTTTGGACAACGCCAAGCGCTTGTAAGCAGCCGCTAAGCCAAAACGAAAGTTGGGAGAACAGCAAAAAAAAAAGAAGGAAAAAGAAAAAAGTTTGGCGTAAAATTAATAAAAATTACGAGTGTCGAGCGCAAAAAGTTTAACGCGTGCCGCTTTGAATAATTGTCAGGCATTGCCTTCATTTAGATCGCTGCTGCCATCATTCGGCCCGAGTCTCTGTTGTTGGCCCAAAACCTGCCACATTGAGGCTTATCAGTAATTTTTGCGCCCATTGGCAGTTGTTGGCTGGCTGCATTGTATTCGACGTAATTAGAGACGCGCGTTTTACGGTTATTGTCGTTACGCGTGCGTATCTCTTTTATGCTAAACCGGATGCGCCCGGTCGCCCAGTACCCCGAGGACACATTCGCTCGTTTCTGATATGACTAATGTATGCGCATTACGTTTAGCTAAGCACGGCCCGTTTCGCTGCTTTCATCCTTTTCCACCTATCCATGCGACATCTGCATCTCTCTCTCTCTCCCTCTCTCTAACAGTCCGTGCGGACGTGCAGATAATGACAGCTGCAGAGCCCTGCGGCATCTGAGCGAAACCTGCCACCAACCGGTTGGCGGAGGAGGTGGCCATGGCGCAACTGCGTCTGAGGCTGCCGTGCAGCGGAAAAGCGCTTTGACCATGTGCTCGGGTTAAATGGGAACACACACACTCACACACTCACTGTTCCATATATATACATATATTGTCTGTGCAAATATTAAAAAAAATGTACACACTGAATGGCAATTTGCGGCTTTCATGAGATATCCCATTGAATAAAGGTGTGGATGCAAAGTTTAGATTGTTTGTCTATAAAAGTATAAAAGTTTTGGAGACATATTTTTGCTGATATTAAAATAATATTCATGAAGTCAATAAACAAGAGCTTTAAAGTTGTTCATTAATGCGAACACATAATTTCGGGAACAGCATCGATTTGAGTTTTACAAAGTTTGATATCTCAGTTCACCAGGATTTAGTAACTAAGAATCGGACTTTAGCTTTACAAAGGCTTTTGTTGTGCTTATTACAAGCTTGAAAGCAGATCTTCCAAATATTTTAATTTTAAATTGACAAAATTGATGGAAAAGGATGCTGGCGTCTAAGTCATCTCCCAGTTCTAGTGCGGAGGCAAGCAGATCTTTGGATTGCAGTACGTGGACCTAGGCTGTTTGGGAGAACATTAATATTTGATATCCTTTACAATCAAAGTAACATTTCTCTTAATAAAACAATTACAGTTTATGAAACTGCAAACTCCTTTCAAGAGCCATTTAAAATATATAACATAATATTAATTAAAATAAAATAAATAAATAAAAATAAATAACCTGAGTCTAGTTAAGCTACTATTAGATTCGAATGCGGTTCTTAGTAAAATCAATTTTGTTTAATTTTGCTAAAAATTTAAATATATAAATGCATTTATTCATATTAAAAATATACAAATTTACTAATTAAATATTTTGAGCATATTTTTTGTTAAGTTTTAATTTGATATTAATTTTTACTCTAGTTGACTGTTTTTGATTTATTGCGCATTTATAAAAAAAAAAAACCACAGTTTAAAGCTAATCTATACGACACAATTATTTAAATATGAAAATTGAATGAAAAAGTAGGCAAATTGGCATTTAAAATGTGATATATAATAATAATATAAGTTTACATAATTTGTGTTGATGGCTCGATTTCAGCAGATGCTAAAGTGATATGAAATGCATTTAGCAAACAAATTGATTGAGGCAGCAATTGAGTTGCAATTGAATTACACTAAATTGAAATAAAATGCAAGCAATGCCACAAACACAGGGCACACAGAATATTGAGAAAGCAATTTGGGAAACTGTAAAATGGAAATTCGATATTCTTAATTAGTTGCCATTGACATGGAACTTGAACTTGCTGCAGCAGAGGGAGCAGACAAGAGCAGAGCCGTGCAGAACTGAGTGTTGGCCATAAAATATGTGCTGTTGAATGCACAGCTGCCACATCATGTGTAACATTGTTCGCTTCTATGTGGTAGTCAATAAAAGAAATTGTGCCACAAAATGCTGCCAAGGACTAACAAATAAATTGCCAATTTGCTATACAGCTGGCAACAAATTTCTCTGTGCTTCGACAAAGAAATTTTGCCTTCGATTTGTGCCAAGGTGTGCAGCAAAAATGCATTTAATATAGCATGTATGTCTGTGTGTGTCAGGGTGTGTCTGTGTGTGTGCATGCATTGCAAAGTTTATTTGCAGCTGTTGCTGCTGCAGCATCTACAAATTACGCATACGCCCCGTGAACGTCCAGGGGGCAGGGGGCAGAGCGAGCAGAGGCAAGTGAGAAACAAGCAGCTGTCAGCTCTATATAAATAAGCAAAGCTCAAAAGCTGCAACATGCAATATGCAACATGCAACATGCCACTGCCAAAAGCAGCTAAAACACATTCTGTCTAAAGTTAACTTATGGCATAATTCTTTAAAAGTGCCAGCGCCTGGCATTGGCATAATGAATGAGCAGTCGAATGAACAGCCAGTCAGCCAGCTGCCACACCCATACACTCCCTCTCTCTCTCTCTCTCTCTATCTGTCTCTGTCTCGCTGCCACCGAGAAATCCTTTCAACTCTGAATACGCATTTGCTTTCCCATTGATTCATAGCGGCTGCTGACAGAGCCATTTGGCGCTGCTCGTGAATGAATGAGTGCATCATCAAGCGGCACGAAGCAAGCGGCAGGCAACGTTCACCAGTAAAAACTGAATATGCAGATAATTTTTCTCTTGACATCATTGATAAGATAATTTGCCGTGCACACATGATGAATATAATCAATTTAACAGAAATAAAATGCTGCATGTGACGTTTCAATTGTTTTTACCTCAACTACAGCATACAATTTTAAATGACTGCAAAAAGAAATTCAGCTTCTTTCATTAAATATAAAGTATTTTTAATTTTACTAAGAATTTCATTAGAGAAAAAACTTTTTCCTATAGTTGATCAAAAGTTTTATAAAATAAATGAGTTAAAACTTTCAGGTGAACTGAAACTTTTATTTTACATAATATTTAAGAATATATATTACGTGACAAACCATAAATCAAATATGTAAAATTCATAATTCAACTCATATAGAATTCCTAATATATCAAAATACAAAAATATTGTCAAAAGTTTTTGTTTTTTGTTCTCGCTTTAATATCTGCATTGGTGTCAGCCTGTACGATGGGACTTGGACTTGGCTGACAGCTGAATAATTCTATTAAATCTTTTAACCACATTGGACAGGGTCACGTTTGGCAGCTGACACGTCGACGCCTCGCTGACAGTCGCTGATGCAGCACAAAAATTGCAAATAAAATTGAAAATTCAGCGTGCTGGCTGCCAAAATCAACATTCGTCTTCCTTCATCTAAGAGCCAGAGAGTCGAAGGCCCCGTAGCGGCTCCAAAGTTCAGCTTATGCAGCACACGCAGTGCCACAAATGTCATGTGCTATATAAAATTGCGGTTGTCTATTTAATGTCACAGCCTACAACGGAAATAAAATCCACAGCCCAACTGCCTGAAAGTCAGTTAAAAAAAAAAAAGAAAACACAAAAAAAAATTGTCAAGGTGTCAGTAGTCAAGTTAATTTCAGCAGACTGCCAGCTGCCTCCGCTTACGGCTGGCCGTACTGCGGTTGTGGGCTGCGTCTAACCGCTCAGCTGTAAAAGAGCCAAAAGCCAAACGGTCAGGATATCGGGCTGGACACTGGACATTGGACACTGAACTCAGCCTCATGTGTGTTGCCGCAAAATGAGTCTCATTGGAAATGAATGTGCAGCAGACACAGCTCCTCTGATCGCTAGAAGGCATAAAAGCATTTTGGTTTCGGTTTGATGACTATGCGACTGTGTGCATGCATGCATTGGTGTGCCTCTGTGTGTGTGTGTGTGTTCATTTTGGCTTTTAGCAATTCCGGGTTTTGACACTTTTCACACGCTCTCTGCTTGATGACTCTGACAGGCCGTACAACAAAACTAGAAAAAGTGCCGAAACTCTGCAGTTCGTTAAGCACGAGACCAGAATGCAACTTCATGAATGTGCGCACTCAATATTTATGCAAATTTCCGCTTTGCCGCAAAAATTTCCATAATTAAATGTGAAATAAAACAAAATAAAATATGAAATGAACGAAAAGTCTGGACCAGCTAAGAAAAAAAAAAAAGAAATGCGGCAAGAAAATATGTGAGCGGCAAGAAAAATCACAAAGGCAACCAGAAAAACAGTCTAACGCCGACACCACGAAGCTTAAATACTCTCTCAGTTAGATAATGCACAATTGAGAAGCTGCAGAGAAGTTAAGCTTATTAAAAGTAAAGACGAAGAATTTGCTTTAAAGCAGTTTTTAGTACAACTTTTAAGTTATTTAAACTCTTTTTGATACTAAAAAGAAAACAAATTGACATTTCTTTCAATACTTTAACAATGTTTTTAAATATACTTTTAAATTAAATTTCAATGAACAAAAGTCTTAACAGAGGGTGGAATGTCTAATCAGTAGCTGATAGCGCACACTTTATCACACACTTTAAGAGTTACGCCCTACGACTTCTACAACAGCTATAAATTAACTTTGTCATAATGAAAGAGTATATGCAGTCGCATAAGTTGAAAAGTACCAAAGTCATATCAACAACAGCTGACGCTGTACAGCGCTGATGGAGCTGCAGTAAAAGCAGCAGCAGCAACAGCAGCAACAGCAGCAGCCTCAAGCATGCAGATGCCTTAAGCGGAACTTAGTCTGTTTCCTTACCAACTTCATGTACCCGCTGCTTGCCGATACACCCGGCTCCACTGCCGTTGTCCCACTTGTGAATTTTCTTTCTTTTTTCTTTTTTTTTGCTAATTTTGCTCTGCAGTGCATCAGCAATCAGTTGAAGCAGCAGCGCAAGTTTCCCTCAAACAATTAAGTGGGCGTGGCTGTGGTGTTGGCATAACTTTCAAAAACTAATTAAGGCAACTTAAGTGCAGCGTCGCCGTCGTTGCTGCCATCGTTTTGGCCTACCAGGCATTTCAATCAAGAGGCGCTGCCACAAGAGACGCCCTTCCACCCCCTACCCACAATAAAAAAAAGTTGAAAGCAGCTGCCAAAAAATGCGAATACTGAGCAACTTGCTGCAAGAAAGTGTGTGGGCAATGCGTCTGTGTTGGTGTTGATTTAGGTTCACTTTAGCGTAAAATGAATGTTCCCACTTCAAATAAAAGTCGCAGGCTGTAAATCACGCAGCGCCAACTGCTAGACCATCTCTATTTGTGTTTGTGACACTTTGCAGGGCAGCGGAACAACACTTGAGTGTGCGCAGCCCAAAAACTCGCTTGCACTTGAGTGTCAGCTGAAGAGCAGCGAGCACCGAGCACCGAACACCGAGCACCGAGCACTGTAGCTGTAGCCAGTTGCTCAAGCTCTGGCCATAGTCGTAGCTGTAGCTGGAGCAATCCCAAAAATGTCCAACGGCGACGACATTGTTGACGTTGTTGATGACGATGCTGCACCGGAAGTGGCCGCAGCCGCAAGTGTCAGCGGTCTGTGCCGTCCAGCACTTCATAATTTCTTGACAGTGCTCCTGCTGGTGGCTGCTCTAGCAACGCCTTTGGGGTTCCCTGTGCTAAATGACACTTTATAATTGTGCGCCTCAGTGCAAAAGTTTAACAATAAATTGAAAAGTTTTCACAGTTCTGCTTCTGCTGCCGCCACTGCTACTGCTGCTGCTGCTGTTGAAGTCAAGGCGTTTCTTATTATCCTTTTGGGCTGCCAATGCTACAAAGCCACTGTTAGTGCCCGCCTTCTGTGTATATGTGTCCTCGACTTTTGTTGAGTTTTAAATGTGCATTTTACAAATGTTACTTGTGGTCTTAACGCTGGCCCAGGGCTAACAGCAGCAACAACAACAACAACCGGCAACAACTTTGCCCAAACTTTTTGTCTTAGCTTTCAGCTTTTCAGCTTTGTGTAATTGTTGTTGTTGCAGTTGCCACTGCTGCTGCTTCTACGGCTGCTGCTGATCGTGTAGATTATTAAAGCAACCACTTTAAATGGCTCAAAGGCAAGCATTGAATGTGCCTAACGAGTTGGAAATGCAAAAGACAGCTTCAAAGTTGCCTACTTTTGGGCACCAGTTGAAAGTATATTTTAAAAATATTGTTGCCTACTTTTGTGCTTCGAAAAATGTTTGCTAATTGTATTTGAAAATGGATTTTTAAGAGCAAATTGAGTTTATTAGTTATTTAAAAAGTTTCACACACTTTATATATTGTAGTTATCGAAAGTTTCTGAAATTTGCCTAAGCGGCAGAGGCTTTGTCTTTGCATATGTATGTAAATCTTAGCAGACATAGACATGCGTCTTACTCTGGGTTGTAGTTTGGGTGTGGGCTGTGAAATATGTTACTGAAGATGATTATATATATTTTTTAACTTTAGCAGGATTTCCTTACCTTGAAAAAGAGAAAATATTGGGTCGTTCACTAAGTAATTTCGTTTTTTTATTCCAATTCAAACACGATTTTTTTTATTTTATAAAACATTTTATGAAATTATATATTCTCCATTTTGATCTAATACCTTTTGGCATCTTTCGGGCAAGAGATTGATTCCACGCTCATAAAATGTTTGATCCTTGCAATAGTATTTGACTGTTAAGAATTTAGCTAAAATAATATGAAAGAATTAGGTATGTATGGAAAGGTAACTAAAGCATACCACAAGCTACTCTATGCCTGACAGTATAGTATAATATAAATTATATATATATTATTATAGCTTGCGCTGCTGAAAAAAATTTCTACTGCCTGCAAACTGCACTTGCAATTGTCTTTTTAGCTATTTCTACCTAAAAGATAAGGCCTATAAATCATAAATAAACCAAGGACAAAATATAAAATACATAATTGAATCATAAAATCTACTTCCAATAATAAAAGTAAAAGTAAAGTAAATGCATTCAGAATCAATTGTCTGAAAGATGTAAAATTCTAGAAATAAAAGAACAGATATTAAAGCAGTTCGACTTTGAAAAAAAAAACTTCTGACAATTTTTAATAAGCCACATTGAAATGTTTGGCTCTGACGCCCGTTTGACATTTGGCAAAGTTCATTAGGTTCATTAGACGGAAATTGCAATGCCAATTACACGCATAATACGCACCATTACATAATGCGGAGCCACCCAGTTCGGCATTTGATGTCAGCAAGTTGGCAACAAAAGTTGCCGCCCTCACACACACACACACACACAAAGACACGCACGTGTATGCAGCAGAAGGCAATGCCAAAAAAGTTGCAGTTGCAAGTTAAAGTTGCTCACGCTAAGCCAAGCCAGCAGCTGCCACACACACCAATACACACACAATGAATGCAAGTGCCAAGCATCAAGCGGGGATAATGCAGCGGGCCGAAACTATTGGGCGTGGGCCATTTCCAGGAAAACAATGTTCCGCAAAAGTTTTCGGGCAACGCACGGACTGCGCGAAAATGCATGCAATGTGCGTTCGGTGCCCAAGTTTCACCCCTCCGGACACCTATACCGACTCCACCCTATGCGCTCGAGGACAAAGTTCTGTAATAAAAAATATAAAAAACAAACTTTTCGTCGTGACACTCGCCACGTTGCATTTGGGGGCTGCTTTTGTGGCCATGTTGTGCCTTTCTTTCACATCTTTCTTTTTTTGTTTTTCTGTTTTATTTTAGCATATATTTATACCTTAACATGGTTGAAGTGGTCCAAAAAGGGTATATTGTATTTGTGGGAAAGAATGTAACAGACCAAAAGAATATAGAAAATATATATTTATGTTGATAATATTGATCAGAAGAGAAAGCAGTTTTGTCTTTAAGAGAGCATTGAAATTAAATGGATATTTTTGGAATATCTCCTGCATTAAGCTCAACTCTCTCTCTATCTTTATATAACTCTTTTCACTTCAAGGTTCTACAGCCTTTAATTCAGAAGCCAGCCTTGCCTTTTGAGACCCACTCTAAACACTATTCAGGGTATTTGTTAGTCAGGCAATCTGCAACATAAACACTCTTACTTATTTTTTTGTTGCAACTTAATTTTTTGCCATGCATTTTGCGGTCTTGCAACTTCAGCGAGGTGGCAGCGTAATGCCACTTATTTTTATTGCATGCCATAAACACAGCAACAACAATACTAACAATCCCAACAGCAACAACAACAATGCATATATTAGATTGCAGTTTAAATTCTTAAATATTTGCTTTTAGTTTCAGTTTTAAGTTTGGGCAACTTGTCTTGACCGCCTAACCACATAATTACGCCATACACTTGGCCCGAAGACAACAGTCGGCTCTTCAGTTAGCTGCATTGCTTTGCGGTTTGCCCAATGCCAATTAAAAGCCATGGAATTTTACAAATTAAGCCTCATTACGCACACACACACACACACACACACGTATGTATACACATTTGTACACACACACACAAACACAACCGCAATCCAGTGCAGCTGGCCAGCTGTTGACACATTACCTCCAGCCGAAAATCCATTTGCTGGCTTGCGGCTGGCCTAATTGCCCATAATTTTGGCCGGCGGCTAAGCTTAGCAGCTTGAGGCCATTTACACTGTTTGTGTGAGTTTTAATGTACATACAAAAGCAAAAGAAATGCATTCATAAGCCTTATACAATAAGCAGCTAATAAGCCTCATACTAACTAGCAGGAATTGCCGTGTTGCTTTGAATATTCTAATTGAAATAGTTAATATCATGTGACAGATCAATCAAACTTATTAATAACTCTTAATTTGAGATGAGTAGAGAAGCAGAAGTTGGCCTTTTTATACAATATTTAGGGTGGGTCTCTATAGGTCTATAATATTATAAGAAGTCTATATTCTCCGTTCTACCAATACAACTTTAAGCTTTATATGCAAAACTTAGTAATAATTTCAGCTATATTTTAGGTCTTATCTCTTCGTCGATTAATCAAAAAGATGTTTAAAACTTAAGATAGAATGAAACCCTTTGTAATAAAATAAAAATTCATATTGAAAAAAAAAGTATTCAAATCTGTTACCTTAGTAATTCGATCTAGACTGAAGAATAGCATTTGAAGCTATAGATAATGTTTAAGTCATAAGTAGATGATACAGAGAAACACTGAATCCAGCATGAGGAGAGGTATCCAAACAGTGGAATAATTATACCCTTTCTTTTAAAGGACATCAAACTGCTTAATAAAATATAAATAAATAATATAATACTTACGGCATATACAAATAAGCCAGAAACTTAGAGTAATAGCTACTAAAACAATACTTATTTTAAGCAAGACAGTTAAACAGCTGCCACTTTATATAACTAATATCTTCTGAAATTATGATACTAAAAAAGCTACTAAACTTTATCAAATTGAATTTCTGTTTTAAAATGCATTAGGAATTTGATGATATAATTCTAAAACACTTTGCAAATATCAAAAACTCTTGCTGAAAGATTAACCAAAGTAATTCAATCAAGCAGCAAAAATATGTATATATATATGCTGCCTCATAAAAATATATATTAATTTTTTTAAATATATATATATTATATGTAACTTTTTATAGACGCAGCACATAAAGCCAGCTGCCAATTGGTGTGAACTGTTTATGGCTGCTCAATGTTGTGCTTGCCCCCTCAACCAAGGCAATGGCGAAGGCGATGGCATTGGGGCGAGGTCGAGCAGTAGCTTTTTGCAGTCTGTTCGACTGTGCCGTACTTTGGCTCTAATCGCTTCTAATAACGCACAAAATTGAAAAACTTATGCGATATCATTGGGGACTTAGGCAACACGACAAGTGCAGCTGCTGGGGGACTGAACCGAACTAAACTGAACTCGACAACTTGAACAACTGTGACAACTTAAAGCAATGGAACCCGCAAAACAAAAAAGCAAAAACCTAGAAAAATGTGGATTGGGGGTAACTGTCATGATATGCCGTAAACATGGCCAGCTGTAGCTGGACCCCAAGAGCTGCGTCTGAGACTGGGCCAGGATTCAAGTCACATGGACACATATTGAACTCGGGCGGTGCGACAGTACGTCGGTCCGTTGCTCTGACGCTGTATTTGTATTTGTTTTTGCTTTTGCACTGTGTCACTTTGGAAATTGTACAGATTGTACAACAGTTAGAGAGACAGACAAAGAGAGAGAGAGAGAGAGAGAGAGAGAGAGAGAGAGAGCGCGTACAGCGTCTGTTTGTTTTAATTTCTCTTATCGGCAGGCAGCTGCCTCAACAACAGATGCCCATCTGCTAACAGTCACCCAGCAATTCCACACTTCGGCATCGGCCACTGCTGCCCCATTCCCTATTCCCTACTCCAGACTCCCGACTCCCCAGTGCCATACAATTTTAATTGCACAATGGCAGTTCTTTTGTTTCGCAACTACAATTTTAAAATGAATTCATGGCTTGTGCTCCGGAGCTGGCCTTTGTTTGACGGTTCGAAGTCCGCAAGGAGTTGACTGCAAATAGAACTTGGATGAGCCGAAGGACCGACGAGCTGGCTTCTACTTGTAGCAGCGAGCTATTTAATTGAAACTTGCTTTGTGACTCCACTGAGCCAGCCAATAAAATGTTTAACTTTGATTTAGTTAAGGGATTTCGAAAGAAATTAGCTTCAAACATAATAGAGATGCAGCAAAGCATTAAATCAAGCTGAATTCTAAATAAAATTAATTATATTTTTAGCCGGAAATCCTAGTTGCTGATAAAACCTTTTCTTAATATAATAATAAACATAATTATTAACAAAAAATATGATTTAATTCCAAATATAAATATAAATATTAAAGCTAAAAATTTTTTGGAGCTGAAATTTCCATTGAATTACAGCCTGTTAAATACTATAAGTATTTATTAAATTATTAATATTATGTTTAAGTAAGGATATTAAAAAACAGAAACAAACTATGTACCTTGCTTTTAAGTTAATCCGCTTTAAAGAGGCTTAGTGGCATACATTATGTTCAGATGTGGGAGTCATGAAAGCTGGGCTAACAATTCTCTATCAACTACAACATCAGTTTGTTAATGGGACACTCGCATTTAGTATTTTCGTCTTCTTCATCATCTTGTTCGTCTTTTTCGCGTGGCACTATCTAGTTGAGAGCTGTTGTTGCTTTTGTGCTGGTCGTAAATTCTCACACATTCTGTTAGCCTCTTAATGAGCAGCTCTTAACATTTTGCTCTAATCCCAGGACAAATCTGCCTGAACTACGTTTGCGTGTCGTAAACATGTTTTCTATCTCAGATGCTGCCGCTGGTGCTGCTGCTGCTGGTGGTGGCCACAAAAAGACCACAAAAAGAATAACGGACCACAAAAATTAAACAGCCCGGCCGACGACTTGGCCGCAAAATGTCCAATAAACACATTTATCTGACCCCAAAACATAAAAACCTGCGCCGTCGATAACATTTTATAACTGAGCCAAGTGCCATAACTCGGCGAAATGGCCAAGAGCCGACACATACAAAAATCAGCTCCTGGGCGAAGACTTACCCACATTTTGCCCACTTTTACTAATGAATTAAAGCCGCAGTTAATAAAACTTAAGCAGGCGGCCACACAAACAGACAGACATTAAATTAAAGATAAGAAATATTTGCATATAACCAAAAAACTAAACCACAGCACAGCCAGCCATAAAAATAAACATGAAATAATTTTATATTTGCTCATAAATTCACATATATCTAAATATATATATACATTTAGGCGCATAAATCAAATTTACAAAAAACAGCCACAAAAATAAGATGAAAATCAAAAGGCGCATAATTTAGTATATGGCACCGGGACTTCTACAGCAACAACAACACAACAACACACAACTTGAAAGATAGAACAAATATTATTGAGTGAAGTTTCAATGCCCTTGCAGACAATAAACTTTTATGATAAGCTGTTAAAGTTATGCTAAAGTTATGTGATCTTTACTAATAATTTGTTTACCAAACAACTTATATTAAAAATAGATACAAAATCTTGAGTATGTATTGAAATCAAACTATTGTATAAAGAATAGTATATTCAATAGCCTGAGGCAAAGTGAGTTGCTTGTCTGGGATAGATCAACCTAAACAAAAAGCAAAAGAGTTTAATCAGAACTAAAAGCCAACATCAAATTAGCTGCTCATTCGAATCGAGTACAGATATATAATATATAAAAAGGCTCACTAATGATGCGAAATTATATTAGACACAGCTTCGTAAAAAGTTATAATGCCCATTGCGAAGTGTATAAAAACCAAACGGAAAATAACAAAAGCCAGAAACAAAAACAGAAACAGAAACTGAAACAAAAAAGCAAAAAGTGTTAATGAACAAAATAATGAGTTCCAGTGCCCAGTTTTGTGCCACAAAACATTTTATGACACTAACAGCTAAACGCCACGGGGATAACTTCAGCAGCAGAACTAGAGAGACCAACAGAGTGTGTGACAGAGAGAGAGAGGGAAAAAGTGAGAGAGCGAGAATCGGGCAATAGCAATAAATAATCAGCAAAAGTTTTCGTTGAATCGAATTATCACCCCCTGAGGTGCAGTTCCGTAATGAATTTGTTTTGGGGTTTTCTTCGGTACGGCATTTAGTTTCATTACGTTTTGCTTTGGCTCCATTGCGGCTGCGTGACCCAACACACAGACAGACAGACAACCAGCCACCATCCCTCATCCAGCAACTAATCCCAACTGCTGTCCCTGGCCCTGTCCCTGTAGTGTGGCCAAGTCGGTTTTTTGATTCAGTTTGCTCAGTTGGTTTGTTTATTTGTTGATTTGTTCAGTTCTGTGTTCCGTTAGTTTTGTTTGTTGTTTGGTTTTATGTTTTTTATGGTCACGTTTTTTGGCTCTGCATTTATAAAGATATATACATATATGTATTTGTTTACTGTATGTAAATCTGCGGGCGCAAATTTATTTGATTTGCTGTGCTCTCTGTTGCCCCACAATTATTTGCTGTCTGTGTGTGGCTGTTGGAATTGCGGCTTGTTTTTGGCATTGTCAGTGGCCCGGCCTAGATTGGCAGCTGTGGCAACAGTCGCTGCCAAGTTGACTAAATATTAAATTGAATTTGTAACTTATTCGATTAACAATGAAATAAAGAGGTTTTCGATATGATAAAAATATTATGATTATAAATATAATTGCAAAAAATATTATAAAAATAATATTTTTTTTTTTGTGATTGAGGACGTTAAAAATACTTTATGTGCCGTCAGTCAGATCGTCACTCTGACTGATGTAAAAAACATCCTGTTCCTTGGGCTGGCTACCACCGGAACCACGTTATTAGTTATCCCGGTTTAACCTTCAAGGTGGAACTCTTCTATGTGCTCTAGCTGAGCACTGTCATTCCCCTGAGCACTGTCATTGTATCAGACAAAAAGACGTTTCATCGTGCCTTTCACCTGACCATTTGGCCAAATATTAACAATAATGATCATGATAATGTTAATGATAATAGCAATGATTTTGATTATATGAACAATAAGGATTTACTACATATATAAATCCTATAATTGGCGATTGCAATGAAAGTATATGCTGATTTTATTTATTATTAAAAAGTTTTTGCTTTAAAAATTCAATTTAGTTCCAATATTTAAGCACGCTTTATTTTTTTTTTTTATCAAAATATAAATTTGTTAACGGTTTACCTAATTTCACGAAATTACTATTTAATGAACACCTAATTTAAAATTCGTTTTCATTTTCCGCTTACTGCACGATGTAAAAGTGGAATGTGCCGTGTTTGTTGGCAAAACAAGCAATATATGGCGCTGAGAGCAGGAAACACAGTTCAATGCGTGGATCGCCCATATTGGGAAATTTCTCGTCTGTTAGTTCCCTGTAGGCAGCTGAAGAGAATTTAACATTTACTTAAGACATTTTCTTTCCAATAAGATAATGAACGGCTCACAACTTACCACGTATTTGAGAGAGTGTCATGGTGTGCTCGGGCGAGGTACATTTGCCACTTGTTAAGACACGCCTCACATTTGTTAGAATTTCGGGATAGAAGCGTCTGATTTTGTAGAAATGATTATCGAGTGACATTTCATAAATGTTTGTATATTAAATCAAATGTATATTTGGCATAAAATGAAAACCCGTCTACACAGCAAACTCTTTCGAAATGCACTGATAAAAACATCACAGCGTTCTCTGTAAACCGGTTTTCCATACAATGCAGCTGCTATTTATGTATGACCAACACCACCTTAACTCCCCCTCTGCTCGCTCAAAAATACACTTTATCACCATTTACTCTCTTTCTCTCTCTCTCTCTCTTTTCTCTCTCTCTCTCTCTCTCTCTTTCTCTCCGTGTGGTGGTGGTTTTCTATCCAACAAAGATCGTTGACCGATTTCTCAAAATTGGTGGTGGATTCAACTTGTGTCTTGGCTAACTTAAGCACAGACACAAACCCCAATGTGTTATACTGTGTGAAAAGCAAATGCTGAACATTGTAGAACACTGACCGCACATCCAAAAAAATCTTTCCTTATATATTTTTGATAGCAAGCTGGTCCAAACGCTCACCTGACCAAACCGCACGCAGGGAGCTACGGCATAAAAAAAACTTTTACCACCATTATTATTCAGCGTTAAGACTACACAAAAAATACATGAAAAAACAGAGGGAAGCAAAATGGACAGGAGGAGAGAGAGAGAGCGAGAGAGAGGGGCAACGAATGTTTTGGGGGAAAACATGGAAAATGACTTGAGACGAAAAAAAGTTGTGCTTATTTTCACACTTGCGGCAAACGAAGATGGAAAATAATTACAAACTTGGGGTGAAGTAGACGACGTAGAAAATACCAAAATAAAAAAAACATGCAAGAAATAAACATGAATTAAGTTATATCACTTTTGAAATACCCTATACACAACAAACGTTTATTGTGTAGGCTTTAACTTTATAATATTTTGTAATTTAAAAGTAAAATTGTCTTTGTATTTACTTAAATTTTGTTAATAATATTTCCGTTAAAAGTTGCACTTCAAACAAATTATTGTCTATTTCGGTTAGAGCATTTGATTGTGACTACTCGAAAGATATGGCAAACAAGTCGACAAAGTCATTTTAATTTAAATTGTGCAACATTTCAACACTTTGGTAAATACATTTTCACAGCCTGCCTTCAGGCGCTTTCACTGCGTTAGTTGCGTTGTCCTCTGCAATGGAAATGTTGCACCGCAATTCAACACAGCACAAGGTGTATGTGTGTGTGTGTGTGTGTGTGTGTGTGTGCTTGTGTGTTTGTCTGTGTGTAGAACATGCAACGACAATTCGTGCTTCGTGCAGCGTTCTTAATTTGCATGTTGCCTCCTTTTGTGGCAACACATTTTGGCAATTCGCATATTTTGTGGCTTTTATTTGCCGCACTTAATATTATTTCTCAATTTAATAGAATTATGTGCTCAGTTTATGGTCTAATCAAAGCAAAAGCCTATCAATTTTCAATTGCCAAAATGCATAAATCTGGATTTGCAAATGCCGTAATGCTAAGCTAAACAAAACTTAATAGCAAATTGTGCTATTTATGAAGACAAATTTTAACAGAGCTACAAAGAAATCACTGAGTCTTTATTGATAGTAATTAATAGCAACTCTGATGCAGACGACTGTGTAATAATGTTTGATGGGTCAATAAACAGCTATAAAGAGGCTGACAGAGGAGATGATCAATTACTGCTTCACATATATATCAAATTATAATATTTTTATGGGATGTGGGTACCCTAGATATACGTAGCAGCTATCTTGAATCCTTAAAATAGCCAAAAACGGATTCAGTTTGAAAATTTGTGATTGAAGCTTTAATAATTCTGTGTCCCAAAAATATCTTTGCATTTTTTTTAGGTTCACTGACAAAGTTTTTATGATTACAAGGTATACTTCGAAAATTCCATCTACCATCCAGTTGATATTTAATATCTTAGCTTGCTAGATTCTAATTCTGAAGCAGCTACCATTCAGCTGGTTCATCCGCATCATAATTTGAAGCTCATTAAAACACATTCCCAGCTAACTGAATGCCAGAAAAATATACATATACTCGTATGAAAAAAGCACAAACAGGCGAACGCAGTCAGCAAAAACTAAGCCATCCACACAGACAGACACATGGGCGCATATGTGAGTCGTAGATGATGCCTGATGCCCGCTCACACACAATACACCCACTCCTACCCACACACACACACACACACACACTTAGTTATCTGCGCATTGTGCATTTTGTGAATAAAAATTTGCAACGAACATAAAATTCGCAACGGAAGTTATTTCACGCTTGGAGCGAACTGTTGCCGCTGCCACAGCCGCTGCTGTTGCTGCTGCTTGGGGAGGCGCCACGTCAAAACTAGCTAACGAAGTAACAAACGCCCAAGTGTGGGTGAGGATGAGGCAGAAGAATTTGGAGAGTCAGAGGAATTAAGCAGCGTAACAAGCTGTCAGTATATGAGTCGCTGCATGTGTGTGTGTGTATCTGTGGGTGTTTGTGTGTGTATGTGCGTGCCTCTGTATCTATGTATATGATTACAACGTAATTGGTTTCAAGTTGCGGCCACGGATACATGCACAAAAAAGTCGTTGCAACAAGTTTAATTAACATAAAATATGCAAAAACAACAAATGCAACAAAAACTTGCATTTAAAATCAAATTACAGAGTGCAGGCGCCCCATCTGTGTGTCTTTCTCTCTCTCAGTGTGTGTGTGCGCGACGTGCGTGCATCGCAATGCAATGCCATTTATTGTGGCATACTTTTTGGGGCGCTTGGCATTGGCAGCGCATAAGCTCATGCACAATTTGTAACCCATATTTTTTTCGGTTTCGCCAGTGCTCTTTCTTTTATTTATTTCCATAATTACAACAACAAGCAACTATTCACAATTATTGTTGTTCATTGTTGTTGCTGCTGTTGCTGCTGCTCCGTCCAGACGCATTTATTAATTCCAATCCATTTGCACACTTGATTTACGCCGCACATAAATACAGTAATAAATGAAGCTCTCGTAGGCACTTCGAGGCCATAACTGCCTCTTGGCCACAAATACACACAAGCACACACTCACACACACACACGCACACACACTTATATCACACATGTTAATTTAAGCAATTTGGCATTTTGCATTAATAATTGCAATGCTCTGCAAATGGAGCACAGCATTTGGCACGATTGCTTGGATTATTACCCAGCACATATCGAAATTCAATTTTAGTTTGGATCAAGAATACAAAAGCATTGCATAAAGTAGAGCTTGGATTAAGAATGTTTCATGAATTCCTTAGTTATAATTTTACTAATAATAGTAAAATTGTGTAATTTTAATATTTATATCCAATGTTTATAGTTAAATTAAATCCAGTCAAATATTTTCCCGAATCGCTAGTCCATTACTCATTTCTTTAGTTTAGTTAACAAAATTCTCCTGAATATCTTTATCAATATATAATCCCCTCACTATCTACACCTTTACTAAGCTATAACTGCTGATATCATTAAACTGTCATCTTGACTGTCATATCATTGATAAATTATAAAGCTATATATATGAATTATAGGAATTATATCATATATTATTTATCAGCTTACCATACAGAGTTTATCAATTGACCAAAATGTTGCCAAGTGCAGAACTGAATTTTGGCTAACCTTGCACAATTTGTTCGACTGTCAAGCTGTCTAATTGAGTGTACACCCAGCACGTAAACAGATACGCACACACGCAGAGCTCAACACCTGACTGCATCGAACTTTTGCTTGACAAGTCTCTCCCCTTCGCTCTCTCTCTCTCTCTATATATATATAGCAACGTTCCATATCTAAACCAATCGAGTGTCTGTGGCGTGCGCAATCAATTTCAACTAAATACCGTCTTCATGCATAATTGCTTTCCCATGTGTGTGTGTATATGCATTTATATATATGTACATATGTATATGTATTTGCAGTGTGTACTTATAGAGCGTGCTTAATATGGCAATTAAAAGATGATTCCAATTAAGAGTTTACTGCGTGCAGCGCACAATACACGTATCTGCCACGCCCTATTGTGCACAAATTGCATTAGCATTAGAACGCAGAGCTCTATTAATTGCCATAATAAACAGGACATGCCCAGAAATTAGTTAAATCAAGTACACATTGTAATACAATTTAAACCTCAAACTCAGTTTAACTCGCATGCAATCAGAAAACTACTTTTGAATTAACCAAACCAAAAGCGAGCTCAATAAATTTCGTTTAAAAATCGGATTTGTTTTATCTCTAAGATATGCTGTAATCTGGTTTTACTCTATTAGAATTATACATATTGTGAGTTATTATTAAAAAATTCAAAAATAAAACACAAAAGCTAATTGGGTCGAGAATAAGTTTTTTGTCTTATATCCTTGATAAGGATTTTTCTTTATAAATATACATACATATATATTTATATCGTATATATGTTTTTACTTCTATACCCTTTAATATTTAATTAATTATTTATATATTTTTAACTTCCAGAAATACCTACTCCTAAAAGAATTTGCAACTAGCAAACAGAAAAACTTAGCTTAAACAGCTATCAATATACGTATTATCGACAGTGCAAAATCGAACTTGAATACCTAAATAGGCATACCTCTTCCTTGCTCATGCTCAACTGCTCATTATACCCTTCCAGTTTGCACTGCTCGCAGGGTAGATAAATAATATAATATTGCAAGCCTAATCTATAATTAAATCGTGTAAACTGTCGTTTGTGTTTATACGAGAGCATTAATATTAATTGCGCTATTAAATAGCTTAATTAAATTTCCACTTAAATTACTGCGCACTTTGTGTGTTTGCACATTTTTGTAGTAATAAAACAAAAAAGTAAAAAAAAAAACAAAATTAAAATAAATGTGGAAAAAAGTCAAATAAATTGTAAGCAGTCACACACACACACACAATTAATCAGAGAGAAGTGCAAGTGAGTGGGGTAAAGTAGTTGGACAAATAAACAATTTACATAAATTATACAAACTTAAAATGCTGTACACATAATTAGAAATGTGATACTCGACTGCACTGTGCACAATTTTCAATTGATTTATGCAAATAGCCAAACCGCAAAACAAAATGCAAATTTGTCAAACAATCGGCTAAGCATTTAAAGAGAACGAGTGATGTGGTAGTAATTGCACGACTAGAGATATACACTGTTAATAGGCTAGTTAAAAAATTAATATTTATATAAAAGTTAATTTATCATTCAACTTATGAATATATTCATAAAAGCATAAATACTTGAATAGATAGAAGATTTGAAATATGTTTTCAATTTTTATATATGTTGATATTTACTTAATAGTTATGTACAATCCTTCCGCCTAGCCATAAAGCCATATATGATAAAAGATATAATATTTTCAATTATTTCCTTTTACCTATATTCAATGTTTACAGAGTATACGAAGTTGTGAGCTAATAGATTAATACTCTAGCATAGTCTATAAATTGCAATTTTATACGCTTACAATGTTTTTGCATGTTATGTTTATGTCAAGTTCTTACAGTTGTTGCATGTTCCACAAAGCCACATCAATGACCTGGCTCTAATCCCAATCTGGATTGCATGTCCAGTTCAATTTATGTTTTGGGCGTAGCCAAATGCAGCCAAGTGCAAAACTAAATCAACCAAAAATTTCAACAAAAAAATATGAAATTAATTTTATTTCATTTTCAATAGATTTGATTTAGCTGTTAAGCATGTAGAAACGTGTATATATATATTTATATTTATTATTAGATATATTTTATGACTAATTCATTTCAAATTACATGCATTGTAGTTAAATAACTATGAAATTTAGTATGTTAACAATATTCTTATTTTTTGTGTTAAATACCTAAAACTAATACTTTATTAATTGAATATAAAATTTAAAAAAAAAAACTTGCATATAAAATGTATATATTATTTATATAAAACTCTTCTTTTACCGTCTCTATAAAAATCTTGAGAATTAAAAAATTAAATAAAATTATTTCACATACTAATTAACTGCGTCTGACTAAGTATATTCTATAATAGTCAGATTTTAATTATATATATTATGTTTTTAATATCATTTAATTTATATATGTTTCATATTGATCTTGTCTAAGAATATTTATTCACAATAGTATTAGAGAGACGTCTGTTTCGTAGATAATTATACTACTTACAATAAATAGTAGTCTCAGTAGTCTCTTCGACACAATTTGTCCAGAAATCAGCAACAAGTAAATGCTTTTGTTTTACTTTCCCCCAAAAATTCGCACTTCAAACTCAGTGTACAAATTTACCAAAGCTTCGCTGTAAATTATGTGGCTGAATTTTAAGTAAATTTAGCAAGGCAAAAATTTGTAATTTATTCATTGCACATATTTTAAATGAAAAATATTTCGCCTCTCTGTCAATTAAAGTCAAGAGGATTGAAGGCAACGGCAGACACATATAGATTTTAATGAGAAATGAGAACACTTTAAATTAATAACACAAAGCGCACATTTAATGCAAATTGCAGCCCAGAGACTGGGTACCAAACTGGAGATGGGTAACAGGGTCTGGGTCTGCGACTCGGGTTGTTATGGAGCGAGATTCTAATGTGCTGTCAACTCATTGGCCAGCGACATCCCTGCCCGCCACTTTGAGGCGTGTGTGCAGTAATTATGAGGGCATTATGTTGAATCCACAATCGTTATTGCATGGACATGCTGGGATGCCAGGACGAGCACGATGACAAGGATGTTGTTGCTTCTTGCGGCGCTCTACATGCCCAACATTTGCGTTATGCATGAACCCAGCATGGATGTGCACACTATGTGGGCTTGAGGGGAGGGCAACTGAAGTGCAAGACTCGTCTGTTGGGCTGTGTCTAAATTGCGACAACATTATTTAATTGAAACTAATTTGCCATTTTGCGGGCGTCATCAAAATATTTAATGCTGCTCCCAACACTAATGGGGGCGTGGCACTGACGACATCAGCGTCTGTCGAGCGGTCAGCGTTTGTATCCGAAATGTGGGTCAATTTGTGCCCAAGCTCAGTTCACTTGCCACCAAATATTTGTCAACGGCTTTAAGCAGTCGTACCTACAACAGTGCAGCATGTGTGTGTATGACCATTGAGCTACTGCGAGTGAGCTCTATAAATAGACTTCACAAAATCAAGAGCTACCTACTCCCTTCTACCTACATATCAAGCAACCAACCCCTGCCACCTGTATAGCTTGCCATATTTCTCACCTTGTAGAAATTGCGCACACGTAAAAAAAATTAAGCGCTTTATAGCATGCAACTCATACAACGAGTAATACGAGAACTATGGATACTATGGTTGCTCTCTGGGCACTGTGGCTGCACAGCACATGCTCTGTTTACTTTTACGACTTGTCCTGCAACAACAGCATCAGCAACAAGGGCAACAGAAACTTATAACTGAATAGTCTAGAGAAGAACTAGGGCGACAGCTGTAGAATTTAGCTGCAAAGAAGCTAAGTATTCACAGCTAAGTAAGCAAACTTCCGTTGAACAAATGTGAAAGGTTTTTGATGTTGTTTGCAAAGGCAAAAATACAAATAAATTCTTGAATATTTTAGAATAAAACTAGAATGATATTGACTAGAGGATACTGTGTACAAAGTTTTGAGTATGCCTTTTATATACAATACATAAACAGAACAAGCAACAGTTCTTCAATCAAATTGGGACTGCTGGGATATATATGTTGTACTTTATATATTTATTGCTTTTCTGTTGGCATCTTGTTGCTTCTTAGATGCTGGGTAGTTCCTCTCTGGCATTTTTTTATTTGGTTTCCTCAGTCCAACAATATGTAAAATGAATCGTCAAAAGTTTAAAATTTAATACAAAAAGCAAAAGACTAAAAGCTTAAAGTCTTTAAGCACAGAGAGTTTTTTAAAGACTTTCATTTTTATTCTTTTTGATATACCCATTTTAACACAATATCAAAGTTAAAGTCTCCATAGATACTTTTTTTAGAATACAATTGAAGTAGTTTGTCAGTGAACTCCAGACTAGTCATCTATAGTACTCTCAATGTCATTTATCAACAAATGATTGCTTTCTCTTCTTTCAACTCTATAAAATTATTTTTAATATAAAAAACTATTTTCTAAAGATTCCTTACAGAATTCAAGCTTTGCATTCAATTGAGTAGCTAAAGCTGTAAAAGCAGCCGAAAAACAATTGAAGAAAACCGCTAAGCTGATAGCACTAACAGACACACACATGCCCAAGCCACACACACACAAACACATGGCGAATGACACCGCCAGCTGCAGGCGTGGCACAAAGTGAGCAAAACGCACGTGACGCTCATCAATTTGGCGCACTTTGCCTTCGCTGCGCTGTTTTTAATGCGCTCCACCGACTACAGCAATGACGACGACGACGACGACGACGACGACGATGATGATGATGGCTCCCACACCACACGCCCCACACTCCCACCGGCTGGATTCGTTACTGTTGCTGCACACGATCCTGAACCTGAACCTGGTTGACTGCATCGTTCCGCACATGCTGTGCACGTGTTCCTTACACTCTGTCTCTGTGTGTGTGTGCGTGTGTGTGTCACGATTTTGCATATTAATTGCATTAAGTTATAGCCACCGACGCCGCTGGATGGCGTCACATGCGCCACATAGCCCTTAGCTTGCGGCACCCAGCGATAATTTTAGCTGGCTAAATCCACTTTGCTGCACATGTTTGGGGCTTAGCTATCCTGTGCTTAACTACAATTCGAACTGGCTCGCGTCCACAAAACCATAAAAGCTCTGGATAAAACTCTAACACACAGACATACGTACTGACTATTTATATAATGTGTGCAGCAAACTTAACTAAACAACATTTGTTGCCATGCTCCACAAATGGTTCGTCCACTTGAATTTATTTTTAACAACATTTTCAATAGATACAACGAAATGCGATACGCGGCAAATACAGCTACAGCTGCAAATATACATTTATATATATATATTTGTTATATATATACACAAATATTTGTTCACATATTTCAAAATGTTTGCTGCTCGTTTGCTATTTTTAACATGAGTCATTCCATAGGCAAATATAAGTGCTACCATTTGGTGGATATTTTTGGTATTCGATTTTTGTTTCACTTTTTTCACATTTGGCCTTGACGAAAGGATATTAAAAATATTTATGTATCAAAAATATTTCGAAATTTATTGAATGAACATACTTGTAAGAAAAAGAGATTGAAAATTAAATTCTATATATGAAAAAGTATTTATTACATATACAAAATTTAAAAAAATATATTTCACAAATGAAAAAAATTTATAAAATATAAAAAAAAATTATTTGATATATTTTTATACCTCAAATAAGACTTATATTTTATATATTGTGATATTTTTATATACAAATTATATGAGATATAATAGAATATAATACAAAAAATTAAAAAGAGGCATTTTTTTTAAAAGAATTAAACCTCTTTATTTATTTTTGGTGTATTTATTATATTTATTTTTTATAAAATTTCATATGCTTAGCTAAATACTTTTATACGATGCTTCGCCAGATTTCGCTCCATACTTCTTTACATTCCATATGCTTATGTAAATACTATTGAATGCAAGGAAGCATGGAACTCTCAAAGGCCAAATGAACAATTTAAGACCCATTTGTGGGCAATACACTCTTGTATTCGATGTTACTTACTGTGTGATGTGGCTACCATTTTTCCCATTTTCCATTTGCCATTTACCCCGCCTGCTTTTCACTTAAATAATGACAATGCTGAATGTAATTGCAACAAAACATTTTACACAATACTCTAACTGCAATTTGCGGGGCAATTCATATCCAACTATGCAGTTGGTATTTTGTTGCTCTTTTTATTTATTTTTTGTTAAATTTTATTTCTTTTACTGTTTTAGAAGTAAATCCTTGGTATCCTTGTGCTTCTTGCGCTCCGGCTGTGGCTTGCAAATTTTCCTGTTTCTCGTTGGCTTTGGTGGTTTTTACTTTTATTTTATTTTTTTATTATTATTATTTCGTACTTTTTCGGATGGGGGGAATGTGCTTAATACTTTTGCCGTGCGTTTTTATAGTCCAACTGCAATAAAGCAATTTTTAAGCGCACTGAAGTGTGTTTATATGTGACTGGGCGGCGTGAGGGGCGTGGTGGCCGGAATACAACTTGAATACAACTCGCATTCGCGTAGTATCTGCTTTTGTTTTTACTTTACTTCTTTTTTTGTTTTTTGTTTTTGTTTTGTTACATTTTTCACGCGCCTGCACAAAAAATTCATAAACTTTTTTCCAGCTGTTTGTTGTTTTTTTCTTGTCTGTAGATGTTGGTGTGTGCGTGTCAGTGTGTGTGTGTGGGGAGCATCGCGGCGCCCGCAATAAAATTGCGCCCTTTTTGTTTGGACTTTGTTTTTTATGCGCATATTTTGCGCCACATGGCCAGAGCCGAACACTCCCCAGCACCCGCTGTGTCTCTGTATATGGCTTTGGCTTTGCGCTTAAACGATTTTTTCTTTACATTTTTGTTTAATTTGTATCTTTTTTTTTCTTTTTTGTTGGTTTTTGTTCACATTCCGGGCAAGAAATGTGCCACACAAAACGAAATCCGCGTAGCTCACAAACGAATGCAGTTTCGATTTAGGAACTAGATGCCAAACAAAAAACCAAACTTAACTCGAGAGAGATGATAACGTTAACGTTGCGCCCTGGCAAATGCGACTGTCCTCTAAGCGCATTGCAAACAGACGTTTATATAGGTGCCTCTAAAATTAAAAATCTCGCGAGCCCTCGCCTCGTCTCAATTGAAGACCCACATGAAGCGTCGCAGTCGACCCGCTAGCAGGTCAAGTCCAACTCCCGATGCGCACATGTGCCCCGTTTATAGTTTTTACCTACTTGAAGAGCATCAACAAATGCATTGCTCTTTTGATGGCAATACCCACGCGGCGTCAATGTCTGCGTCAGCGTCAGCGTCAGCGTCAGTGTCATTGTTGTTGCTGCAGGATGTGGCACATGGATGCAATCTGCAGACACTGCAGGCGTTTCCCAGGGCCCGCCTTAAGTGTAGCGGGACAGGCCAAGCCAGGCCAGACCAGAGCATGTGGTGCACAGTTCTACAACAAATCATCAGCCCAAAATGTCAAATGTTAATCATATGTTAAAGATTTCAATCGAGAGTAACTCGCATTCAAACCAGTCCATTAACCAGCTATGTTAATTTAGCAGTAATTAAATTTTGCAATTTATTTCTCAAAATTACGAGTCTAAAAGTATGCTCAAGTATAATTTCTCATAAAGTCTTTACAATAAAACACCTAAGAATACTTATTCTTCTCTTCTTTTTCTCTGTTTATATCTCAATGTGAAATTTATATTTAATCTTTATAAATATATTTTTGATAACTGTCAGCAAATTCATTAGCTATATTTAAAATACTATTGTATAATAAACTTTTTATTTTGCCTATAGTTGGCTGTATGTGCAAGTCAAATGTTTGAAGTTTAATTTAATCATTATATGTTGTGTGTTTTTAAAAACAGATATTCTCAACTTTGCTCCACAGAAATCGAAATTGTTGTTCTATTTGGTTTGCTGATATATAAGTAATATGTATAAATCTTTAAAAACGAGTTATAAGTCATTCATTTTGAAATTGAAGTCGATAAATTTTTCAAATAGCCCGCCCCCTTGCAAGCACAAAAAGAACAAAATGGAGCTGGATGTCTTGGTCTTTGGTTCATCCAATATTGACTATATTACGTAAGATCATCTCAACACAAATTGTCATCTAAGCCATAAAAATTACTTCACATTCGTGCAGGTATGTCAATGAGCTGCCCAAAACAGGAGAGACTGTGTTTGCCATGCACCGTGAACGTTGCTATGGGGGCAAGGGGGCCAATCAGTGTGTAGCAGCTGCCAAATTGGGCGCCAGATGTGCTCTAATCTCCAAACTGGGCAATGATCAGTTGGGCGCAGAATACTTAGAATATTTAAAGGAATTAGAAATCAATGTGGATCACGTTGAAATGGTGGATGGTCAGTCAACGGGCTTAACTGAAATCAACGTCGCTGACAATGCCCAAAACATGAACATAGTACTATCTGGCGCGAATCTATTACTAAAGGCCACCGATGCTACGAACGCCAAAAAATTATTCAGGAAGTCCAAGGTCCTGCTTTGCCAGCTAGAAACAGATGAAAAAGCTGTCCTCTATGCACTAAATCATTTCAAAGGCGTGTCCATACTAAATGCTTCGCCCGCACACAAAGACATGAACGTAGACCTGATCAAAGCTCCAACAATTCTATGCTGTAATAGGTTAGAAGCGGCACAGCTAACTAATCGAGAGCAACTCGACACACTACAGGATGCCAAAGCAGCAGCTATGGATCTGGTTGAAATGGGTGCCAATAGCGTGATCATTACCATGGGCAATATGGGCGCCGTTTACTTGTCGAGCAGTGAACCGGACTTGTGTACCCAGTGCCCGGCAGCGCCCGTCCGCTACTTGGCAGATACTTCAGGTGCGTCCGATGCTTTTCTGGGCAGCTTAGCCTACCACATATCGATCTATCCGAATCTGCTACGAGAGAGTCACATTATTGCTGCTAACATTTGTGCCGCCTACGCTGTTGGCCATCGCGGCACTCAGCCCAGTTTCCCAGGCCCGGATCTGTTCCAGGAGCGCCTATGCCAGTTCGATCCATTGTATTATATTATTGATGATGAAACTGGAAGAAACTTAAATTCAATGGCACAGGCAGACTCAACGGCAACGGAAACAACAGTTGCACCTGTCGAAATGGTTGAAGCAGCGCCAATTGCAGCTCCAATTGCTGTGCCAGAGTCAATGGCAGTGCCAGAGGAAATACCAGTGGCAACGGCAGAGACAAGGGCAACCGCAGAGTCAAGGGCAACGGTAACGCCACCGGCAATGGTAATGCCAGCAACAATGGCAGCGCCAGCGACAAGGGCAGCGCCAGCGGCATTGGCAGTGACAGCGGCAAAGACAGCGGTAAAGTCAGCTGCAAAGACAGCGTCAGCATCAAACAAAAAAGCAGCTGCTCAAATCTCAAATGTTAATCATATGTTAAAAACTTCAATCGAGAGCTCACATTCTAAACACTTCAACAACCAGTAATGTAAATTTGGCAATAATCAAATTTTGAAATTTGTAATACTCAAAATTACGAGTCCAAACATATGCCCAACTTTAATTTCTCAAAACCGTTCTAATAAAAATCCACTTCAGAGAAAACTTATAACACTCCTCTTTTTTATTATATTCCGTACCCGTGATATGAGAAATCAGGATATAAAAGTTTTCTAAAAATGTAATTAACAGGCAGAAGGAGGTTTGACAGACGCCATAGAATGAATATATTTCTGGTCAGAACGAAGAGCTGAATCGATCTAGCCCTGTCCGTCGATCCGCCCGTTTATTGGTCCGTGCGTCAGTCAGTCTGTCCGTCCATCTTTCAGATAGTCCGCCAGTCTGTTAGTCAGTCCGCCTATCCGTCTGTCCGCCTGTCTATACAGCCGCCAGTCCATCCGTCCTTCTGTCCATCCATTCGTCAGTCTGTCCGGCTGTCAGTCCATCCTTTCGTATGTTCGTCCGTTCGTCCATCTGTCCGTCCGTCACTCCATCCATTCCTCTGACAGTCCGTTTTTCCGTACGTCCATCCGTCCGTCCATATGAACTGTTTTGTAGTTCCCCCTATAGCACGTGCAGATCAAATTTGTTTCAAGTAATCCAGACAAAAGCAGCGGTTTTTTCTTTAAATGAAAATTTTTTTTGCGGTGTCAAGCATGCTAGCTTTTTTAGTCTAAAATTTAAAAGAGCTTACACTTTGTTATACTTAAGTAAATACACATATGTAAGCGTATACAAGTGTAACAGAGTTTGTTTAGTGAATCTATGCATAGACATAAGCTTTGGTGCATGCTTAGAAACGTAAATCTTTCGGCGCTCAGGGTATCTCCCTGTCGACCCCCCGACTAGAGCTTCCTTACCTACAATAAATATATTTTCGAAAACTGCAAGATCAATCAGAAACTACATTAAAAATACTAAAGTCAACTTTTTATTCTGCCTATAGTTGGCTGCAAATGCAACTCAAATGTTTGAAGTTTTATTTATTTATTTGTTTTTTGCGTTTTTAAGATGAGATATTCTAAACGTTGGTTCTCAAAAATCGGCGTTGTCTTATGCGATTTGCTGATATATAAGTAATTTGTATAAATCTTAAGAAATGAGTTTTAAGTCATTCATTTTAAATTTGAAATCAATACGTTTTTTAAACACCCTGTCCCCATGCAAGCACAAAACGGACGAAATGGAACTGGATGTCTTGGTCTTTGGTTCAGCAAATATTGACTATATTACGTAAGATCACCTCAACACAAATTGTCAAGCCATAGCAATTACTTCACTTTCTTGCAGGTATGTCAATGAGCTGCCCAAATCAGGAGAGACTGTGTTTGCCGTGCACCGTGAGTGTTGCTATGGGGGCAAGGGGGCCAATCAGTGTGTAGCAGCTGCCAAATTGGGCGCCAGATGTGCTCTAATCTCCAAACTGGGCAACGATAAATTGGGCGCAGAATACTTGGAATATTTGAAGGAATTAGATATCAATGTAGATCACGTTGAAATAGTGGATGGCCAGTTAACAGGTCTAACTGAAATCAATGTCGCTGACAATGCCCGAAACATGAATATTGTACTATCAGGAGCGAATATATTGCTAAAGTGCAACGATGCTATGAACGCCAGAAAATTATTCAGAAACGCCAAGGTCCTGCTTTGCCAGCTAGAAACAGACGAGAAGACTGTCCTCTTTGCATTGCATCAATTCAAGGGAGTGTCCATATTGAACGCCTCGCCCGCACACAGAAACCTGAACGTAGACTTGATCAGAGCACCAACAATTCTATGCTGTAATAGGTTGGAAGCGGCACAGCTAACTAATCGAGAGCAGATCGACACACTACAGGATGCCAAAGCAGCAGCTACGGATTTGGTTGAAATGGGTGCCAAAAGCGTGATCATTACCATGGGCAATTTGGGCGCCGTTTACTTGTCCAGCAGTGAGCCGGACTTATGTACCCAGTGCCCGGCAGCGCCCGTCTGCTATTTGGCAGATACTTCAGGTGCGTCCGATGCTTTTCTGGGCAGCTTAGCCTACCACATATCGATCTATCCGAATCTGCTACGAGAGAGTCACATCAGTGCTGCTAACATTTGTGCCGCCTACGCTGTTGGCCATCGTGGCACTCAGCCCAGTTTCCCAGGCCCGGATCTGTTTCAGGAACGTCTATGCCAGTGCGATCCATTGTATTATATTATTGATGATGAAACTGGAAAAAAGTCAAATGAAATGGCACAGGCAGACTTAACGGCAACGCCAGCTTCAACGGCTGCTCCTGCGGAAACGTACAACGATTGCATTTGCGCTGCGCCAATTGCTGCGCCAATTGCTGCGCCAATTGCTGCGCCAGAGCCAATGACAACGCCAGAGCCAATGACAACGCCAGAGCCAATGACAACGCCAGAGCCAATGACAACGCCAGAGGCAAGAGCTATGCCACTGCCAATAGGTGTGCCGGAGTCCAAGACCGCGCCAGGTGATTCGGTGAGCGACTTATCTGTGGCAAAAAAATCACGGAAAAAGGATCACTCCACCGATGATGAAGACGAAAAAGGTACGAAAAAATCTAAGAGACATGTCAGGAAAAAGTCAAAGCTTGCGCCAGTGGCCACAGCTATGCCACTGCCAACATGTGCGCGAAAGTCGAGGCAACAACCATGTGATTCGGGGAGTGACTTATCCCGAGTAATATCTAAAGAGAAAAAATCGCTTAAAGAGGATCACTCTGCCGATGATGAAGACAAAAAACGTACGAAAAAATCTAAGGGACAAGTGCCAAAAGCTATGCCACTGCCAGTATGTGTACCAAGCTGCAAGACCGCGCAAAAGTCGAAGAAACATCCTTGTGATTCGGGGAGTGACTTATCTTTACCGGAATCTAAAGCGCACAAATCACGGAAAATGGATTATTCTGTGGAAGAGCTACACGATAAACATGTGAGAAGCCCCTCAGCTAATAAACCCATGATACATCACATTTTTTTCCTTTTGCTTTGGACATCAATAGAACAAACTCAGCTTTTGACAAATGCTTAAGTCTTTAAATGTTTGTTATACCCTGAATCCATTGTTTGTTAAACTGTCAAATGTATGTAACAGGGAAAAGGGGGCATGGCAGACCCCATAAAGTATATATATTCTTGATGAGGGAGACGAGCTGAGTCGATTTAGCCGTGTCCGTCTGTTTGTCTGTTTGTCCGTATGTATGACAGCGTCGATCTAGAGATTTGAGACTTTTTTGTATGTCCCTGTATAGCACGCGCATATCGAGTTTGTTTAAAAAAATCGATAACTTTTTCCGTTTCATTGTTATCGATTAAAAACCTTATCGAAATCAAGTTATTAAATTATATCTCGTACATCTTTTGAGCTAAAGTCTCCAAATTTTGTATTTAGATTAATTTATATTTGGCACCACCGACTAGAGTTTTTTTACTTGTTTTTAGAATGTTTTCTATACTTCGATTTCTGTAATTGATTCCCAGACACCAGTGTAATCGACGCATAATTAAATTGGACTGTTTCCTACAATGTACTTCCTTTCAAAAGTTATGTATTGTTATATGCAATATACTTTAATGGCAATTTAACCTCAAGTTAGACACAAACATCTATATTATTTAATTATTTCGTGCAAAAAATTTTATAAATAATTTTTAAGGTCATATAGAACAAAAAGAAAGCTAGCCACAACAAGTGGAGTTGAAAGTGTGCGTAGAACGAATCAAATCTGCAAAAAATAATTTCTATAAGTACACAACAAAGCGCTTACAGTACCTCCCTCTTTACTTTCTTTTCTTAATGCACTGCTTACATATTTTATGCACTTTCACTTATATTCAAATTTCTGCTTAGAAGGAAGTCAAACGCACTAAGTGTGCGCCTGTGGCAGCACCTATACCACTGCCGATATGTACGCCAAGTTCGAAGACCGCGCAAAAGCCGAAGCAACCATCTGATTCGGGGAGTGACTTATCTATACAGAAGAGAACGCGGAAAGTGTATCATTCCTCCGATGATGAAGACGACAAAGGTCCGAAAACCACCCGGTCCAAGAAATCTAAAGGAGATGGCTGCAAATGGTTTACGCCTGTGCCCGCGCCTATACCACTGGCAACATGTGATTCGGGAAGTGACCTTTCGAGAGAGAAGAAATCACGGAAATTGCATTATTCCACGGATGATGAAGGCGAAAGAGCGTTGACAAGCCCAGCGGCTACTAAGCCCATGGTGTTTGGCAAGAATGAGCCAAAGGCTGCCGGCACATGTATTTTAGCTCCAGTGCCAATATGTGTGCCATGTTCCAAGCCTGCTCAAAAGTCTATGCCACCCTGTGATTCGGGGAGTGACTTGTCTATAAAGAAGAGAACGCGGAAAGTGTATCATTCTTCTGATGATGAAAACGACAAAGGTCCGAAAACCACCCGGTCCAAGAAATCTAAAGGAGATGGCTGCAAATGGTTTACGCCTGTGCCCGCGCCTATACCACTGGCAACATGTGATTCGGGAAGTGATCTTTCGAGAGAGAAGAAATCACGGAAATTGCATTATTCCACGGATGATGAAGGCGAAAGAGCGTTGACAAGCCCAGCGGCTACTAAGCCCATGGTGTTTGGCAAGAATGAGCCAAAGGCTGCCGGCACATTTATTTTAGCTCCAGTGCCAATATGTGTACCATGTTCCAAGCCTGCTCAAAAGTCTATGCAACCCTGTGATTCGGGGAGTGATTTATCTATAAAGAAGAGAACGCGGAAAGTGTATCATTCCTCCGATGATGAAGACGACAAAGGTCCGAAAACCACCAGGGCTAAGAAATCTAAAGGAGATGGCTGCAAATGGTTTACGCCTGTGCCCGTGCCTATACCACTGGCAACATGTGATTCGGGAAGTGACCTTTCGAGAGAGAAGAAATCACGAAAATTGCATTATTCCACGGATGATGAAGGCGAAAGAGCGTTGACAAGCCCAGCGGCTACTAAGCCCATGGTATTTGGCAAGAATGAGCCAAAGGCTACCGGCACATGTATCTTAGTTCCAGTGCCAATATGTGTTCCATGTTCCAAGCCTGCTCAAAAGTCTATGCCACCCTGTGATTCGGGGAGTCACTTGTCTATGAAGAAGAGAACGCGGAAAGTGTATCATTCTTCTGATGATGAAAACGACAAAGGTCCGAAAACCACCCGGTCCAAGAAATCTAAAGGAGATGGCTGCAAATGGTTTACGCCTGTGCCCGCGCCTATACCACTGGCAACATGTGATTCGGGAAGTGACCTTTCGAGAGAGAAGAAATCACGGAAATTGCATTATTCCACGGATGATGGAGGCGAGACATATATGGCAAGCCCAATGGCTACTAAGCCCATGGTGTTTGGCAAGAATGAGCCAAAGGCTGCCGCCACATGTATTTTAGCTCCAGTGCCAATATGTGTGCCATGTTCCAAGCCTGCTCAAAAGTCTATGCCACCCTGTGATTCGGGGAGTGACTTGTCTATAAAGAAGAGAACGCGGAAAGTGTATCATTCCTCCGATGATGAAGACGACAAAGGTCCGAAAACCACCAGGGCTAAGAAATCTAAAGGAGATGGCTGCAAATGGTTTACGCCTGTGCCCGTGCCTATACCACTGGCAACTTGTGATTCGGGAAGTGACCTATCCAGAGAGAAGAAAACGCGAAAACTGTATCATTCCACCGATGATGAAGGCGAGAGATATATGGCAAGCCCAATGGCTACTAAGCCAATGGTGTTTGGCAAGAATGAGCCAAAGGCTGCCGGCACATGCATTTTAGCTCCAGTGCCAATATGTGTGCCATGTTCCAAGCCTGCTCAAAAGTCTATGCAACCCTGTGATTCGGGGAGTGATTTATCTATAAAGAAGAGAACGCGGAAAGTGTATCATTCCTCTGATGATGAAGACGACAAAGGTCCGAAAACCACCCGGTCCAAGAAATCTAAAGGAGATGGCTGCAAATGGTTTACGCCTGTGCCCGCGCCTATACCACTGGCAACATGTGATTCGGGAAGTGACCTTTCGAGAGAGAAGAAATCACGGAAATTGCATTATTCCACGGATGATGAAGGCGAAAGAGCGTTGACAAGCCCAGCGGCTACTAAGCCCATGGTGTTTGGCAAGAATGAGCCAAAGGCTGCCGGCACATGTATTTTAGCTCCAGTGCCAATATGTGTGCCATGTTCCAAGCCTGCTCAAAAGTCTATGCCACCCTGTGATTCGGGGAGTGACTTGTCTATAAAGAAGAGAACGCGGAAAGTGTATCATTCTTCTGATGATGAAGACGACAAAGGTCCGAAAACCACCCGGTCCAAGAAATCTAAAGGAGATGGCTGCAAATGGTTTACGCCTGTGCCCGCGCCTATACCACTGGCAACATGTGATTCGGGAAGTGACCTTTCGAGAGAGAAGAAATCACGGAAATTGCATTATTCCACGGATGATGAAGGCGAAAGAGCGTTGACAAGCCCAGCGGCTACTAAGCCCATGGTGTTTGGCAAGAATGAGCCAAAGGCTGCCGGCACATGTATTTTAGCTCCAGTGCCAATATGTGTGCCATGTTCCAAGCCTGCTCAAAAGTCTATGCAACCCTGTGATTCGGGGAGTGACTTGTCTATAAAAAAGAGAACGCGGAAAGTGTATCATTCCTCCGATGATGAAGACGACAAAGGTCCGAAGACCACCAGAGCTAAGAAACCAAAGAGAGATTGCTGCAAGTGGTCTCCAGCGGTAGCAGTGCCTATACCACTGGCAACATGTGATTCGGGAAGTGACCTTTCGAGAGACAAGAAATCACGGAAATTGCATTATTCCACGGATGATGGAGGCGAGACATATATGGCAAGCCCAATGGCTACTAAGCCTATGGTGTTTGGCAAGAATGAGCCAAAGGCTGCCGGCACATGTATTTTAGCTCCAGTGCCAATATGTGTGCCATGTTCCAAGCCTGCTCAAAAGTCTATGCAACCCTGTGATTCGGGGAGTGACTTGTCTATAAAGAAGAGAACGCGGAAAGTGTATCATTCCTCCGATGATGAAGACGACAAAGGTCCGAAAACCACCAGAGCTAAGAAACCAAAGAGAGATTGCTGCAAGTGGTCTCCAGCGGTAGCAGTGCCTATACCACTGGCAACATGTGATTCGGGAAGTGACCTTTCGAGAGACAAGAAATCACGGAAATTGCATTATTCCACGGATGATGGAGGCGAGACATATATGGCAAGCCCAATGGCTACTAAGCCTATGGTGTTTGGCAAGAATGAGCCAAAGGCTGCCGGCACATGTATTTTAGCTCCAGTGCCAATATGTGTGCCATGTTCCAAGCCTGCTCAAAAGTCTATGCAACCCTGTGATTCGGGGAGTGACTTGTCTATAAAGAAGAGAACGCGGAAAGTGTATCATTCCTCCGATGATGAAGACGACAAAGGTCCGAAAACCACCAGGGCTAAGAAACCAAAGAGAGATTGCTGCAAGTGGTTTGCAGCTGTAGCAGCGCCTGTACCACTGGCAACACGTGACTCGGCGAGTGACATTTCTAGAGAGATAAAAACGCGGAAATTGCATTATTCCACGGATGATGAAGGCGAGATACATATGGCAAGCCCAACGGCTACTAAACCCATGGTGATTGGCAAGAATGAGCCAAAGGCTGCCGGCACATGTATTTTAGTGCCAGTGCCAATATGTGTGCCATGTTGCAAGCGCGCTCAAAAGTCTAAGATATCACCGTGTGATTCGGGAAGTGACCTATCTGGACCGATATCTAGAAAGAAATACTATTCCAGCGATGATGATGACGAAGACGATATACTACCACCCGTGGCTACGAAGTCTAAAATCAGTTGCGCTAGTTGCCACAGCTGTAACAGAATCCGAGAGCATACCACGCGAAGTCGACCATGCAACCGGAAATGTTGATGAAAAAGCTACGAAACTATAACAGGAAAGCGTCAAAGTTTGTCCTGCTATGCCAGCCTGGAACTGACTTATCTGGACCGGTATCTAAATCCAACAAATCACGAAAAAAATATAACTTAACGGAAGATGAACACAATAGATATATGAGAATTCCCTCAGCTAATAAGCCCATTGTACATGGCAAGGCCCGACAAAAGGCAATAACTTCTATCCATTTGCTTTGGACATCAATAGCGCAAATTCAGGTTTTGACAAGTGCTTACAGCCATTTTTTACGATGTTTTTAATATTTCGACTCCTGTATTTGATTGCCAGATGCCAGCTTAATCGCCGCATAATTAAATTGGACATTTTCCTAAAATGTACCTCCAACTAACGTTTTGTTTTGATTGCAATGAAGCTTAATCGAATTGCAATGAAAATTGTCAACGTATCAGCAGCGTTGGCCAAAGTCAACGTAAAAAAAAAAAGAACAAAAATAGCTTCGCAATTTTAATTAGCAATTTGAAATGTGGGCTGCGCAATTCATAATGCATCCTGTATTACTATATAGTTAGGGTAGAAGGAGCAAAAAACGCGCTTCAATGGATGTGCAAGACTATTTCAAAAGTTATATATTATTATATGCAATATACTTAAAAAGCAAAAATTTAACCTCAAGTTAGACACAAACATCTAGATTATTTAATTATTTCGTGCAAAAAATTTTATAATTTATTTTTAAAGTCATATAGAACAAAAAGAAAGCTAGCCACAACAAGTGGAATTGAAAGTATGCTTAGCACGAATCAGCATAAATTTTTGTTCAACAAAGTGCATACACAAGTCGAGCATGCCACACGCTACTGCCCTCACTTTTTAATGGGTTTTTTAAAGCACTGCTTCCATATTTTATGCACTCTCATTTATATTAAAATTTCTGTTTAATGGCAAGCTAACTATATAAAATGTACGCAGCCAAGGCTAGAGTGCGACAGAGACCATAAGTGTGAGGGAGAGGAGGGTATAAAGCTGTGAATATTGTGCATCAACAGCGGCCATGTAACTAATTATTTGAATGCTATTAAAGCGCACATATTTTAATTCAAATTAATTAACGAGCTGCATTCGTAAAACGGTTAATGTTAATATGTTGACAAGGAACTAAGTGATTAAAGGATACAAAAATTGTTTATATATGTAAGTGGGTATACATAAAAATCATTGAAGTTGAGCCTAGTTAAAGACTCTAGAGTAAATCAATTTAATTTTAGAAACACTTTGATAATTAGTCGAAAGCTTAAACAATATTTCTTAATTTTTGCATAAAAAATTTTTTATAATAGGCAAACTGTACTTGTTCATTATATAACCAAAATATATATTTTTAGCTAGTGTGAGGACTTACAAAAAAAGTTTTCAAAGAGTTAAATAAAAATAATTATAGAATTTTAAATTTTATATAATTTGTAGCTCAACTGATGAACTTTTATATACATATTTCTTCCGCTATATATACAAAAATAGCGATGAGCATGTTAGCCGCATACCTCAGCCCAGAGGCTCAGGCATTCACACAAAATACTCACACATACACAGGCACACACACACACACACACACATACACAAGAACACATAGACAGGCCCAGTCACAGAGACAGCCACATGCGCAATTCTCTGGCAATTTCTGTGCTGTTTCTGTTGTATTTTTAACAATTTGTAGCATGCTCCATAAATAGCCATAGACTGGTTCAGCAAATAGTTGAACTGAATTTAAGCAGATTACAAAGACTTCGGATATTGTTGCCATCCATGGGAATCCTTTCACTTTCGCGTTGAACAGTTTTAGTTTTAGTTTATTTTGAAATATTTTTTTAAGTTTTTAAAATGTTTTATAAAATAATTTTGTTATTTGAGCACAGATTGTCAGCACTTGATCAGGGTTACTTTTTGGTTTTCTTTTGTTTTAAATTTCTTTTTTCTTTTTTTTTTTTATATTATAAACAAAGTGGCGAGACCTGGCCGGAGTCAGGCGATCTGCACAGCTCGAGAACAGAATCGGTAATGCACTAAAGGATGCAAAAAATATTCTCAAATTAATTCTTGGCGCTGACTGTGGCGGCCCCCAACGCGCAGCCCGGCTATAACTGTACCGGCTGCCCGATCGCCCGAGCGAACGCTACCCCAAAAAGATCCGAGAACACAAGAATCAAAGAATCGAGAGCTGCCTCGCCAACACCCACCGCCCCGCTTACCTACCCCGCCTGCCAAAGTGCCCGCAGCGATGAGAACTTTCATTCCGTTCGTATATACATATATATATACATATATTTATAGCTTTGTCTCGTCTTCTTGTCTTGCTGCAGGCATGTATATAAGGCGTATATATCTATTGATATATAGCTGGCTATATAGCTAAGATCGTCCGCCCAAAATATACCAAAAGACTTCGATGTTGTCGTCGTCGTCATCATCGTCGTCTTCGTCGTCGATGTTCTTGTTGTTGGGCTTTTTGCTTCCACATTCCGCTTCAAATGATCCACACCACTGATCCTCTTACGCAGGCGCATATCACACACACACTCACACATACGCTTATGCACACTTAGGCACTGTCTATACTTAGCCGCTTTGGTATATACGTAAGATCGGCCGATCGTCGAACTGCTGCCTCGTCGTGCCAATGCGAACAGCGCACAGCTATAAAAATAACATCCAAAAAACCAAACAACAACAATCGATAGAGCAATAATTTTAGTATATATATATATATACATATATACGTATATATGAGAGTGTGTCTAGCCGCCCGATCTAGCATTACGTTCCGATTGTGTTTCGGCTTTTTGGCAATATATAGCAACAGCAATTGCCACAGCTCAACTGGGCCTTAGGCATCAGTTTGCCATTTCTTTGCCTTTCGATTTTTATTTTTCGTTTCTTTTTTGTTTTTTTTTTCACACACACACTCGAGTCACTCGCCTTTCGGGTTGACATATTTTTGGAAATGTCAAAAAGCGTTCGAATTGCTTAATTACTTTTTTTGAGCACACCCACACACATACAACACCATAGAATACACACACATTTGGCCAGAATCCAAATGGTGATCAGTTTAGCTCTATTATTGGTACAGCTCCTCGTTAAGCTTTCTACAAATACATAATTAGTGTTAAAATTTTTTTTTTTTAATTTAAGTATGTTTTTACCCGAAAACAAGGAGCTTAAGACAGTTCTTTATTTCTAGATTCAATTTAAAAAGCGAAATTCGATCAGTTTGAATTTTTCCTGACTTTACATATTTTACTAAAATGTATCTGCAGCTGTTATAATACAATAGAATTGTATAATAAAATTTTTCAAAATTTATATTAGAATATCTGGTGGAAAATTCTTAGGCGAAACATATACACAATATTTCATTCCCGTATGAGTTACTTCAAGTGATTTTCCTTGTGCCTAATTCCCTGCATATTACACATTCTATGTAATACCTATACTTAGATGTTGATCAACAAAAGAAAATAAACTCAATAAAAATATTAGCTTACAATTTTCTTAGGCTTAAAATTCCTCGATTTTTTATTAAAGTAAAGAACGAACTAAAGTAAATATTAAAATTATCAAACGTTAATAATTTCTGTTCTTATTTCTGAAAATTCATGCTGCTGACATCAACTCTTTAGTGTTTTGAAGTGAAAGCTCATTAAACTAACGCAATTTATTTTGTATTTAATGCTTTAAGCATATTTCGACTTGAATCCCTTTTAAGGGCTTAGCAACATTTGCAGTTGGGCGCTGCAAGAAGTGCACAAAATGCTCAAACACAATTCGCCTTTTAATGTGCAAATGTAAAGCTTAACTAATGCATGCACACACACAGAGAGAGAGAGAGAGAGTGAGAGAGTCGCAAAACTTGCAGATGCACACACATAATAGATGCATCCGATAGATACAGCCAGCAAGAAAAAGGCAGGAGCAGAAGATGTCTCTGCTTACATGCGAGCGAAACATACAAATGCAATTTAATTTTTTTGCTAGGTTTTTCAACGATTTCGACTTTATTTTTATTTTTTTTTGTTTTTTTCCTCATCTTTGGCGCGTATGAAATGTATTTTTGGGTGGCAATAATAGCTCCCAGAGACGGTCGTCCTTGTCGTTAGGTTGATGAATTTGTCTGTGGCTGTTGTGCCATAAAAACATAGGCACCAACTGCTGTCTACAAATAAATCTCGTTAAGGAGTACACAACAAACACACACACACACATACATAAAACCTATTTGCTCGTTAGACCACTTATGCAGATGCAGATACTTTACTCCCAAAAATCATCGTGAACAACATGACCATAAAAACGCATGCTTCGAATGTTGAGGCAAGAAGCAAACATCTTCAGCCGAACTATAAATACTCTAGCAGAAAATATATATATATATATATATATATATATATATATATTTACTCCATTTAGCAAATAAATAAAATTTTCATAAAACTATATAAAATATCAAAAAAATAAAATATAAATTCATTTATAAAGAAAAATAATTTACTTAAATATTTTATCCCACTTGCCCTCTCTGTGTAAGATCACTGCTTAATACCTGCCACATTCATAGGACTCTCAGCAAGGGCATAAGATAGCGAGCTTTGGCTAGTCGCGAAGCCTTGAAGACGATTTTATGCACACAGTGCACTTGGCTAATGTAAGAAAAAAAAAAAAAAAAAGAATAAAAATTAAAAAAAAATAAATCTATTGGTCCAATATCGAATCTTTACACGTTTTTCCTTTTGTATGTCATGCGCACTTGGCTTGCCACATTTTGTGGCACATTCTCATAATGTGTCCCCACAGCCACAAGACAAATTCAAATCCTCAGCACTTTTTCTCTCGCCCTCTCTCTTTTTCTTCAGACTTCTCTTTGTTTTTACGACGGCAATTAAATTGCAGAATTTGATTTAATTTATTTTATTGATAATAAAAAGCGAAAAATCTCAAAATGCCGCCTCACAAGGCTTCGTTTTCTTTTTCTTTTTTTTTTTTTTTGGTCATGGCATTACATAAAATTTGATTTGATTTGCTTCGCATTTGGCTGCGCCCCTCCTGGACCATCGGTTGCCCCCGCTGCGCGTCTTCGATTCAACACATTTCAACTTCAGTATGCAAATGCGCGCTTGTCACATTGGAAAATTGAAAATCCTTTTATGTGCAAAACGTGACAAACGATTTTAGATTTTATGCCCCTTGAGAACGCATAAATCTATATGAAAACTTTATGCGAGAGCCTTTAAGTGCAGCTCATATAGAAATGCATTAAAATTATCATTTGAGTGATAGAAACTTTGTTTAAGTTTCTATTTGAATGTGAATTGAAGAAGCAAAAGTATTTATATATTCGATTTACTTATAAAAATCCCATTAAATAGTTTACTTAACTTCTGCTTCAAAAGTCATCGGGTCTTCTCCACTCAATCGCTTTGTTGCCATGCCGATTTAATGAAAATGCGCCCACTTTTTCATTGTCTGTAACGGTTTACATGTGTAACACACTCGTTGCCCGGATCTGGACATGAACAAAGCCCTTATTGGGCTACCTACAACTCTTATCCACAGTGCCACATGTGACGTTGCCGCTGTCTCAGGCCTCAGCTGCTGTTGCTGCCGCTCTCGCTGCCCTTGCCACAGTCACAGCTACAGCTACAGCTATAGCTACAGCCACTGGCCCCTTGCAACGTTTGTCTGCTGGCTGTTTCGTAATTACGTGGAAGTCAAGCCCAGCAAGCGGCAAACAGACACATGTAGAACATGCCACATGCCTACACATGTACCGATAGCCGGCCCAATCCGTATGCCAGACAACATACTCGCATCTACTCATCTACCCATACTGGCAAACACTCATTCGAATACTCGTATTCGTACTCGCATTCGTACTTGTATTGTATTATTGCACATGGCTCTGGCTATGAATGAATGAGCTCAAGTGGCGGCATTTTCAATATATTTTATAAAAGAAAAAAGCAGAACAACAAAATACATTAAAAGTGTTTTAAAGGCAATTTATCAAAAAAAAAAAAAGTTTTTATAAAACTTAAAACTTATATATAAAAATTAAATATTATATTAACATTTACAATTACATTAATATTTTCAATCAAAGTTTTAATAAAATAAAAAATAAATTGTTTTAATTTTGATTTTATTTAAATTTGTATTTATGTATAACATCTAAGATATATATTTATTATAAGTTTATACGAAAAATTTGTATAAAAAATCTGCTGCAAATAAAACTTATAAATGTGAGGGTATTCAATGTTTGATATTCACTCTACCTAAGCGCATTGAGCTAATAAATAAATCAGGATTATATTGGATTATGTGCGACTAGTTAAGATTATATATAAATAGATTTAATATTTTTTTAATTAAATTTTTCATCAATAGCTAGTAGCTAGTGCACTAACTATAGGTTGACGCTTGATAATTAGGTAAAAATAACTCATGACAAGCTTCGATGTCCTTCATTCAGCAAAAGGAATGCCATTCCTACACAACTTTTGGGGATATTTCGTGTCAGATTTTTGAGTTTGAGCACAAGTTTTGTATAAAATGTTTGCCAAAATATATATGTCAGAGATATAGCAGGCAAACCGCCAGCGATTGCAGCATTAGCCTCGTAGCCCCCGACTGCTTTCAACACAGCCTCCGTGCCTCACCCACAAACATGGCAGCAGAAAGCAAAAAGTTTACGCAATGTACCGTAAATTGTGTGTTAATTCAATTATGCCCAAGTTATCGCCTCCCCACAGCAGTGGCCCAGTCTCACTCACACACACACTCGCACACACAGCTGTGTAATTAAAATACCAAATGTTTATTCAGGTAAATAATTTCAAAGTGCAGGTGAAATAGCGTCGGCAACTGCAATAACAAAATTGATACCATTTACCAACGCACACTGTCCATTGTTGTTGTTGTGGCTGTTGTTGTTGTTGTTTATGGGCAGGTTAGTAAGTCTCACTGACTTTTGGCAAGCGCCGCTGCAAAAACAATCTGATGTCAGGCACGATGCCACACACCAACTTTCCCTATCTCTCCTTCTATCCCTCTCTCTTGCTCGCTGCCCCGGTCCACAAAACGCTGGCGGCGCCTTCATTCAAGCGTTGAAATTTCCAGCGCAAAAGTTCTTAACAAAACTTTTCATTAAAGTTTGGCCATGAGGAAGACGGAGTCAAACGACGTGAAGGAGCTGGGAAAAGCGCGAATAACTTTGCCGCTGGCAGGCGCTGCTAAACGTCATTTGTGGGCATGGTCGAATGCAACAAAAACAAAAAAAAAATGGCTGCCTGCCCCGCACAAGTATTTGTTTTGCCTCAGAGTGTGTGGGTGTGTGTGTGTGTGTGTGTGTGTGTGAGTGAGTGAGTGTGTGTCTGTGTGTGCGTGCTAAGGTTTTTCTCAAGTTTTTAGTCGCCATCCGCAAAATGTTTTTCTCGCATTTCAATTCACCACAAAAACGTTTTGAGAAATTATTGCAAAAGTTTTTCATAAAATGAAAGCGCATAAATTTAGTACAAAAAAAGTTCGGTGGAGTGAAAGGAAGGCATTTGGTGGGGTTAGATAGTTATAGAGCTGGTTAGAGTCAAATTCCAAGCGGCTGCATTGCATGCGTCTGATATGAGCGCCACAACCCAACGCACACACACATACTTCATGTGCACCTTTGTGCGACACGTTAAGTTGTAAAAACAAAAAAGTATGGTCGAAAAAATGAAACAGCAGTCGCTGCAACAAAAGCCGAACGAGTGCAAAAAACTTTACGGGGATAACCAAAACAAAAAAAATACAAAAAGAAAAAGACAGCAAACATTTTAGACAGCAACCAAAATAAGAACAATATGAGCTGTAAGCCCCAGGTGTAGCCCTGGTAACGCTAAAGTCCCACAGAAAGTAGAATAAGATACAGTTCTAACTATCTTAATAACTAAATATTGAAATAAAGCAAAAAAATAAGTTTATCATTTCTTTTTGCTAATTGTAAATTTTGTGAAAATATTAATATTCATTTATATTTAATATTTAGTTTACACTTATTTCCTATGAGCTCAATATATATATATATATATATATAGTGAATATATAAATATTTATATATACCTAGAGCTTCAACATGTATTATCTGTCTCTATTTACAATCGAATAACTGACGAAAATCTGATAAAAAAAAATGTTAACAGTATCTGCATAAAATTTTAAGTTAAATGCGAAAGATTTATTGGACAACTACGACTACATAAACAAACAAGTCTAGTTTTACTTCGCATCATGCAACACTCTAGTTCAAGTCGCTCAACAGCAATAACAAATTATAATGAAAGCTGAATTTAATAAAAAGGAAAAACAATAAAATATTTTTAAAAATTTCTTTTTTATATTTTAAACTCTAATAAAAATGAATACATTTTAAAAATCAGTTTTTATTTCTATACATAACAAATAAAAATTATCTAATACTTGAAATTTCCGCAGAAGCAAATATTTTTTTTTAATATTGAAAAATATTTCTGAAAATAATTTTTTTATATATTTCATGTCTTACCAATTCATGTAGTTTTTATAATACTTGGGCATATTGGTTTAAGTATGTTTTGAGGCATGGTTGACTATAAGTATTGTAATATATTTAGCCATATTGAATATTTGCTTTTGTCAATTTAAAGTGCAACTAATAGAATATTAATTTATATATTTATAAAAAAAAACTCAGATAAATGGCTATTTAGTGAATATTTTTGGAAATGTTATCAGAGTAAAAATGTAGTTAAGCAGAAATTATTTGAATTTAGTAAGTTTAACTTACATCCACTTTTGCTTGATTTCACCCAGCTCAAGTACCGTTTCACCGCTAACCATTCATACTTAGAGCATACAATATTCGGTTAGTTGACAGTCATATTTCGGACATATTTTCCATTTAGTATAGTTTTCGTTGAACTCTTTCTATCTTGCTTTCGCTTGCTTTCTCTCTCTTTCTATCTCTCTCTTGCATGTATTTTTGTCGACTTTTCAACTTGGACGCGAATGTGACGCATCGGCGGGCTGGAGTGGGAGGACGGTAGGTTGTTGGGAGCTTGGTGACGGTTAGAGGAGGTCGGCGGTGTGCATTTGAAATATGGTCGCTTGTGCCACAAATAAATAACGCTTTCAAATCGCACGCAAGTGGATACAGGCAACATTTTGAGTGTGTGGGTGGGTTGCGGGCAGATGCAGCTGTTTCAGCTGCTGCTGTTGCTGCTGCTGCTTTAGGTTTAGTTTCTGGCTAGGGCTCTGCTCTGCTAGTTAAGCACTTACATGCGAACAAACACACACATTTATATGTATACACACCTACATAAATAGGAATTAAAATATAAAATGCTCTCGACGGCAACAAACAGCGTCAGCAGTCAGCATCAGCATCAGCAACGTGGGCAGCTAACACAGACACAGATACATAGATACACAGATACAGCTACAGTTGCAGATAGAAAGATACAATTGCTTAGAAAGAAATGCTCTCCCACATGCTCATAGATTGCCCGCCCGTTGTATGCGTCTGCGTTGGCAACTAATATTTATTTTTATTCCACACACTGCCCAGGACAGGGGGCACTAGTGTTAGGGCATGAAGGGGACGCTTTATTTTATTTTATTTTATTCTATACTCGAAGAATCTTCGAAGGTTAAAAAGTTGCAGAAAAATGAGACAACATTTATTTTCGCCTAATGGCAAAGAATTGTATTATCTGCGAGGCTTTTTTTTTTAAATATACCATAAAGTGTCCACACACAAATTATTGCTAAAATATGTGAACATATATATGAGATATACTAGACGAAATACAAAATTTTAAAAGAAAAACCCCCACACATTTATGTAACCTAGCAGTAAATATAATATTAAAAAAAGAAACAAGCTGAAGAACGAATAACAAATAAATGTTTTAAGTTTCAGGTAATATTTTTATAATTGTAAAAGGCAAAAGATATAAGATTTTTGTACAATATAATTTGCATTTGGACTGAAATTCATGAATCTGTCCAATGGGGGAACCTTTAGCAATTGTATATAAATACACATAAAAATATTATATACATATGGAATATATATTCTTATAAATTGATTTTAGAATATTTATTCTCATGTAGAATAATATTATTTGTCTTTGTCTTTCTCATTGAGGTTTAATGTTATATATAAGCCATGAGCTTATAAATAATATTAGTACATTTTGGAAATATTTAAAATTTTCATTCAAACTTTTAAAGTTTCCGATTAAGAGCTGCTCAACATTTCTAAGCAACATTTGTATTATCTAAGAGCCCACCAAGTAAAGAATTTGATTAGAACTAATAGAAGACCCACCTCCCACGTTGAGGGGCGTAGCGAAGTGCTAAACGTCAATGTACTTGAGACACTTGACAGGCCACGGTGACAGGCTCATCAGTTTGTACAGCAGTTGGCACTTATTGAGCAATTAAATAATCGAAATGCACGTGCAGCATGTTGGGCCTTTGAACTCGACATTTATAAATGAGAAAAAAAAAAACTCACCGCTTAGCAACTAGAAAATAGAAAATAGAAAATATTTGTCAACGCGTTGGTAATTGAATGCCCCAGGCTGGCCGAGTGCAATAGCCTTTGTCAAAGTAGAAGAAAGACCAACCCCAAGGCGACATCTAATTACAGCTAGTCAGAAAGGGGATGAGACGGGGAGGGCGAGTATGGTAGCAGAGATCAACACGTAACTGTAGCTGTATGAAAGCAAACACACAACACACACACACACAACACACACACAACACGCACACACACACACTCGCACACACACACACTCGCACACACAATCTATGCCAGAAAATGCAGCGATCGAGCGAGCGTCTCATTATTTATAGAAACCAACGCGTTGCAAACGAGATGCAAATACAACTAGACAGAGATAGACACAGCAGATCGCGAGAGAGTGAGCGAGCGAGAGAGCGCACAAAAACGGGCAGATACAATTTTTATGATATTTTTAAACGATAAAATCACAGCAGGCGAAGTCAAGTGCACACACTCCCGAGCACATTGCATTGGCATCAAGTAACCCGGGAACGTGTTCTGGGATTCGGCTGAGCAAGCGGAGCAAATGGAGTCATTAGACAGCCAGCCAGCCAGCCATATACCCAAATTGTAGCCTAAATATAGTACAATATGTCCAACACTCGAAATGGAGTTGCTATATTTGAACCTGGCCAACAGCTCGGCCGAGCACATGGCGCTCTCGTGTTACATAGACGCGACTGGTTCTGAGTTTTGAGGAGGATTTTAATGTTTAATATTTTTGGGTAAATTCAATTGGCAAAGCATAGGCTCGCTCCATGTGTCGCCAGCTTTGCCAAAGGGGGGCTGTGTGTGTGTGTGTGTGTCTTAGTGTGAGGTGTGGCTGGGTGGCCTTATAACATAGCAGATTCAAGTCACGATTTAGCATTTTTCATCAGCGCTGCGATTTTCATGTCACGTTCGCTGACAAAGTTTTCTATCCCGTAACCTTTACCCGTGCCAAGGCGCGAACTTTTCAAGCTTCGCGTCTTTTGCGGCCATCTAGTCAAGTATATACCGAACTTCATGTATGCCACATACATACATATATACATACTGACAGCCATATAGGACATCTAGAACTCAATGCTCCTGCCTTCGGCTGGCAGTTGTTATGTATTTTGGGCTTGTTTGCTCGGCAACAAACTTTGCCAGTTTCCCTGATGTTTAATTGTTATTTTGTGTGTCTCTTGTGAAGCATTTTAAGTACGTCTGATCTCATTTTGAAGTTGTTCCAAAGTTATCAGAGACCCGCCGGCTGTTGCCATAACTGAAAAATTGCCAAACTGGGAATATTTAAAGGTACTCCAAATGCTTAAAATATATTAAAGAGGCAAGATTGATACTTATTGTATTTGAAAATATTCTTTAAAATTTGTATAGTTCATATTTTAATTATGAAAAGACTTATAGGTATTTGCTAATAAACAAAAAAAACACAGAGTAACATCTGCAAGCAGTTCGCTTTTGGAGCTCTTTTACCCTCTCGGTACTTTGCTTTAAATATAAATTTTATGTAGAGTATTTAAAGTAGGATTATATTATTATGCACTTTTTCAACGGCTGCTTCATTAAACTAAGATCTGCTCTAACTTTATTCACAATTTGTTTGCAATTTTGTGCTTGCACACGAAAAGCAACAACAACAAGAACACAAAAACAAATGCAAACTTTTGCGAACCACAACTCGGACGCTGGAAACTCTTGAAGTAGTTCGCTTTTTGCCACTTTATTAATTTCAAAATAAAATAGTGCAACCATTAACAATGCACCAGCAACAAAAACAAACACACCCACACAACCTCAATGCGAGACATGTAGAAGTGCTGTAGGCGGGCGTGTCCAACTCTTAGTTACCCTAAGTTGACATACAATACAAGAACTGAGTGAAGATAGTATAAAAATTGTATTTTTGGGCACAACTAATTGAAGTATCTACAGAGTAGAATATTCTCAGGTTCAGCACATATTTCAAATCTATATATATATCAATTTAAATATCTCAATATTTCGATAAGTTCTTCACGATTAATATACTTGATATATATTGATATATATTCTTTCATATTCCTTCATACACTATAAAATAGCTTATATACCCTGTTTTACAGGGAGCACAGGGTATATGGAAAGCCACAATAAACAAGCAAAAGCGGCAACAACAAATTGTGAAATGCAACTAACTGCAGCTGGAAAGAAAAACTATGTTGGCTCGCACAATGGTTGCAAACGTGTTCTTCATATTACAGAATTAAGTACTTAGAATGGGATCGTATACGCACGCTTTTGTAGTGCAGTGTAAAAAGCACAGCACAAGCTTCTGCTACAACTACAGCTATTGCTGTTGCTGCTGCTGTTGCTTCTTCATCTTCTTCTGCAACTGTTCTAGGTTGTGCTTCTTCTTGTTCTTTGCACGCTCCATAGTCATTTGGAGCATATGTTTCGAACATTTTTCATAATCAAAAAGCTTTTAGCGGCGGACAGTGGCAATGATGGCCACGACAACGATGCGGCTGCCACACACACACACATACACACGCCCCCAGCCTCCGTGCCACGCCCTCCTTGCCGCACTAAAAAGCTGCAAAACTGACTAACTTATTGCAGCCAAGTGGAGCTTATTGTCCGTTTCATTTTCAAGTGCAGCAGCGTGTAAAATCGCAATAATGCACCACTTTCCAAACGCTGCACAGTGCTCACTCGCAGTGTTTGTTACCGATTTGTGGCATAACGAAAAAAAATAAACCCGAAAACAACAACTTGACAAACAGCTGCCGAGCTGCCAACAGCAAACAGTTAGTTTGACCGAGTGTGAGTGAAGCTAAACTTACAAATACTCTAATGCGAATCTAATAAGATTCGCAGTTAACAAGATTTCTGAAATAAGTCATATGTCAGGAAGTGTAAGCACTATGTCCTACATTTGCGATCTATCTATAGATCGATTTAATATAGCTATGACTGCCCCTCTTCTCTTGAACTCATCTTTTAGTTTGAAAAAATCCTTAAAAAGCTAAAGCTATCAGCAGTTGTTAACTGATCTAAGCTTAAGTTATTGTAAGACAAAATTTAATAAGCAATTTTGAGAATTTTCTTTTGTGAAAAAAAATAAAGCAATAAAAAAATGTAATATACAGTTGTATTCATGGAAATAGTAGTGCGACTGTTAGCAATAAACACAATATTTGAAAAACAATTTGAAACGAATATTAAGATTAACATATTTTTGATAAATTTGGATGTTTTGTTGGTTCCAAACTTAGACACAAATGCACTTCAGGGACTGAGAAAAGAAATGAGCAAAATTTAGTCGTTCATTAAAATAGTAGCGGCAACTAAAAAGGAAAAAACTTTTAAGCATTAGTATTAAGCATATTTTTTTGTATATACCTTGGTAATCTAATATATTGTTTTATATAAATTAATATTAATATTTTATGTGTAAAAAAAAAAAACTGAAATTTATTTAAACTAACTCCTGCTTATATATACCCTTGCCACACCTTACGGTTACAGGGTATGAGCAGAAGAATTTTTGCAAAGGACAAACAGCATTTGTCATGCCAATTGATAGTCGACAACAAGTAGAATAACATCAACTAACAACTGAAAAGAGAGCGAAATAACAAATTTAATTTATCTCGGAAAACACACACACACACACACACATACACATAATCAAAAAACAAGACGAACAATTGAATTCAATTTCCATAGGCATAAACATGTTGCCAAACATTTATAACAAATTGCATGGATTGCAGCGAGTGGCCCATTGTTCAGATGCATATTAAAGCATACTTATTTGCTAAAGCAATTTAAAATTGTTTATTTATAGTTGACAGTTGTGTTGCGTATAATATTATATTTGCATTAAGCAAACAGCAACTCCCACATTTAATTGTTGTTGGCTTTTGCTGTGCGCATTACGCATTTTATTACATTTCCGAATGCTTTTAATTGCCTTTCATTAATTTTTACGCAATGCCGGTCATTGTATGCAAATAAATTGCGCATACGCCTAGTTTGCCAGCTGCAACAACAACAGCTAGCACAACAACCACCTAACACACACACACACACACACAAACCATAAAGCACAGCCGTGTCCACAAAATTTGTAGCTTCAGCTGAGCTAAATTCCAGAGAAAACAGTTGACTCGCCTTTTGGTACTACAAATAAGACTCGCAGAGAATCAACAATTTGATGTTAATTAAACTTTTTTTAATAATCATAAAATACATTTGAAGAACATTAGTAATTATATAAAATTGATATGCATCAGTTTAGTTTTGATTATCGGATCACCTTTGGTTGGTCTTGATCAGTGAAAACATTGAAGTAGACCTCATTATGGCTTAATTTCAGTAACTCTTTTAGTTCACAGTATCCAAATGAGGTATATAACTATATAAAGATGCATGAATGTGCTAAATTAACTATTCAAATGTCTGATTTATAGACATACTCAAAATGACATTCATTTCGTTTCTATTGTATATATAAAATTTGCATAACTATGTAAAATTTGAAATTTAAAACATTAAAATTTGGAGTATTACACATCAGCTGGAAAATAAATGTATTTATTGTTCAGAATTAACGCATTCAATTCCTTTTGGTCGGTCTCTTTGTCAGATGCTTCATCGCCCTTTTTGTGGTTATATACAGTATATACAATTAAGGCCACAACGAGGATTATACCAATTATGGTAAATATTAAACAGGCGATCACCTTGACGCCGCATTTTTTAAAGCTGCAAATTACAAAGATCTATTTATACAAATATATGTTCCGAGGGAGAGGAGCTGCATGCTTACCTGCATAGGCTACACGCAGCAGACTTACACATACTGAACAATTTTTGTATTATTTTTATTTTATTTTTGACAAGCACCCAATGTTGTATAACAAAAAAAAAAAACAGAAACAAATTTGATATCCAAGTAAACTAACATAACGTGTGTGGCGACAAAAAGCAATTGAAATATTTGTCACAATATGAAAAAATAAAATAAAAATACAAGTAGACGACTGCTTAATACTCATCAATTTCTTGATTTGCTTCACCCACACCTGATGGCCTAAGCAGTCTGAGTATCTTTAGACGGACTCGACTGTCTGCCCAGCTGTTGCTATTTTCCCCCATTGTGTACAGGGTATTTAAATGATGCCCCAGCAGCATATTTTAGCTTTCAGCCAAATTATATATATTTTTATTTGTGCGCAATTTTGATAGCAATGCGATGGTAAATTCATAAATTCGATTAACTTAAGCCAGCAGCAGCGCATTCAATTGTTGTTAAGGGCCTGCAAAGCCAACTGTAAAAATGAAATTTAAAAAAAATAAATGCAAATAAAATAATAAAAACAGAAAAGAAACGAAAAGAAAAGAACAAAAATATATGTACATGCCGCATAATCGAAATGTATTTTGGGTTTTTATTGCGACTGCGAAGTCAAGGTAGGACTTGAATAGCCGAGGGTGTGTGGGCTACGAGGGAGCTGTGGCAGGGATGGGGGTGGCAATAACAACATTTTAACGCCTTATGGTCCATTTAGGTAAAAGTGCCATTTGCGTTGTGGGCTTAACAAGAAATTATGACCTCTGGGCGGCCCAGCCACAAGACTCAAACCAAAAAAAAAAGAAAGTATATAAAAATGGGGCAAAAAAACGAGACATTTAGGATTAAGGATATGAGTGAAAGTGAGCGAAGACCGAAGAGAAAAGCTACAAGATATCAATATCAATATCAATCACTTAATAAATATATTATATTTATTTATTGTTTGTCTAATATACTATAAATAGCAATAGCTCATATTGAGAGTCTGATACTCCGAGAACTTATCGATAACATGCAGTTGTTTAAATTTCAACATCAAATATATTTGCCTTTCTAAGCATCTAGTAGTCTTCGGTTTTAACAAAATTTTAAAAAAAACTTAACAAATCTGGAAATTACTTTTATAAAAATAAAAAAAAAAAAAAAACCTAAAATTCCAGACAAATTTTAAATTTTATAATGACGTTCCGAAGGCCAAAACTATTTGTGGTTGCCATCATGACTATTGTGATTTTTGATTATTTGTTTCTTAATGCTATTGAGGCTGTCAAAATTGATAAGCCGAAGTCCGAAAGGGACAAGTGAGACACGTGGCAGAGTATGTTAACTAAAATTATTTGAAATTGAACAGAGCCTAACACACTTGCCATCAGCACAGGTCAAAGAAGTTTGCCGTGCAGGTCTTCGGAAGTCGATGTTGAATACTCTTAAAGGAATGAAGTCTAATAGTCCAATATTCTAAAGAGATTTAACTTTTATAAGCCTAAACAAATCAAATCAAACAAGTGTCATGGAATTAATAATAAATAAATAACATAATAATTAATAATATATCTGTATTTGATATATACGATATGTTATGATATGATAAAGTGAGTATACTGATCGGGTTAAGGATCAAGAATATACAGATGTATATAGTTTTATTGAGATGCATCTAAATTATTAACTCAGATAACTTAAGATTATCCTTGAAATACTGTGATCAATTTGCCATCTATGATCCTTTTTCATTTTCATCCATTGTCCAGACTGAGGTGCTTCGAATTCAATGGCCTTCAGTTAAACTAAAGGCTGGCCACCTTTACGGACGCTTAATGTTAACGATGCGCCGAACTTATGGCGGGGTGCAAGTGCTCCAATTGAGCGAACTGTTGAGCTGAAATCTGTGCCTGATAGCTTTCAAGGCCCGATGAATTTCGTGTGGCAAGCATCCATCTGCCACATCCACACGCCCCAACAGCCCTCACCGTTTCAACTACTTTCGTGGCGTTACATTTCAATGAAATTTCCATAAGGAAACCATTTAAGAGCTGCCGAAATGCGGAACGAAGGAAATCTGTGAAAAACCGCAATGTCAGTGAAGTTGCTCCACCCACGATAATGCCCCGCCTACTCTTGATTGTTGTGTGAGGCAAAACTGATGCTAGTAGTTAACGGTACTTTGTATGCAAAGTGCAAAAAACGGAAGTAAAGCGCCGAATAGTCGAAGCAACTAGCCCAAGCCCACGCCCAAGCCCAACGTGTCGAAGTGGGCAAAACCGGGCGAGGGCGAAAGCAGATGAGTGCCGGCCGCAAAGCGCTCAGCAGCTTGTGTTTGATTATTTTTTTACGCCGGAGCGGCTGCTCCTAGCTACTTTCGGGTGCACTTTATTTTGCAGATTGTTAGCGTTTATATCCGCAGCAGAAAAGGAGCAGCAGCAGTAGCAGCCGCCACGCTGACAGCTGACTGAAATGTCGAAAGTAAGTTCAAATCGCTTGGGTTCAGGCTCCATCCGTTTGGAAGTGCTCGACGTGTCTATGTATCTACGTATCTATCGTGTGATTAAGAACGTTGCCTTGTATTTAAGTGTTGGCCCTAAGCTCTTTGTTACTCTTTATGCTCCATTGAACGGCGATTGGCTGGTGTCGTAGTGGTTCGGTGGGTGGGTGGGTGCTGGAGCGATGACTGGGAGTGGTAATGGTGCGAGTGCCAGCGGCCAGCTGGTATGGATTGGATACTTGAGCATACCATTACCACAGATGCGGCAGCTTTGTGCACGGCTTTAGATACAATTTATCGATAAGCACTTAGTTTTCCCACTCAACTGGCTGTAATTTATGCACAAATCCTAAAATATTGAAACGTTTACAAATAATTTACATTGAAATTATTCCAAAAATCAAAATACAAAAAAAAACTGTATTTTTTTTAATAAGCTTGCAGGCAAAATTATAATAATAATATAATATTATAATATAAATGATTATATTTTTATCTATCAATGGCTAATATTATAATATACCTTTTCCTACTTAATTATATTATATTCGAGTATACAATCAGAGTATATACGTATACATAATTTGTTTTAAATATATTTTTTAGTAACAAAGTTGGAACCAAAAACTCAGTATATTAAAAAGATTTTGTTCTCTATATCTTGCTTGGAGCTGTCAGCGCAGCACTTTGATTATTATAGATGAGATCTGAGTTCGTTTGTTGGAAGGCAAATCTAGTCGTAGTCGTAGTCGTAGTCGTGTAATTTCATTAATGCCCTTTAATATGGTGTGTGCAACGCATCAATGAATTTCATTTCGTTGGATCTTCGGGCACTTTTTTTTTATTTTTTCATTATGCCGATGGCTTCCGTCTTCTGCAACCTTCAATTTTCTTTTTTTGTGTTTTAAATTTTGTTTCTGTTTTTGTTCTCAGTTGCCGTCGCTTCTTTTTGATTGCCTTTTAGTACATTGAACATTTGGTATTTGCTATCTGCATGCTTCATGGAGCGAATGGGTGGTGGAGCGGTACGCAGGGCTGTGGAGTGAGCTTGCCGTTACTTCGATTTGTTTCTTATTTAAATTTTGTATACGCTTCGAGCGACATAGTACCAGTGCCAGGGCGTGCGGCTGTTGGGCAGGGCTGCATTAAGTGCTTTTGCGGGTGCAAACGCGAATTAATGCGAGCCAAAAAAAAAAAAAACAACAAAAAATTGAAAAAAAAGAGAGGAAATCGTTGCGGTTGCCAGCTGTAACGCGTTTAATTTATACGCTCGCCCTGGCAGCACAACAAAATAAAGAATGGCAAAAAGAGCAGAAATAAAAATATATATTTATTTTACAGCTGCTTCAGCACTTAGAGATATGTGTGTGTGTGTGTGTGTGTGTGCGTATGTGGGAGAGTGTTGCGGGCAATAAAAAGCAGCCAGCGAGTGGCATTCAACACCTTTTTCTATTTTGGCCAAAAAGCTTAATAAACAAACGGGCCAAATGGGGTGCGGATGCGGATGCGAATCCGAATCCGAATGCTGCTCGGGTTGGCAATTGGCGGTGACTCTGGGCCCAAACCAGCGCATAAACATTTAAGTCCACAATTTGCACAGCACGTAAAGAGGCAGAACACACACACACACTACATTACACACCCAACCGAATGCTAGCCAAATGCAATTTTCACGTGCAACCACAACGAAATTTATGCCACACCAGTAACTACAGCTACAGCTAAAGCTACAGCAACAGCAGCTGCTGCTACTGCTACTGCTGCTGCCACTGCTACTGCTGCCCCACCCACTGCTGCATTCATATGCCACTGACAATGGTTGACACCGTTCGCCCGCAGCCGCAGCTGCTGCACCTTTCGCCACCAACGCATATGAGCCGAAGTCGAAGAGTCGACGTCGTCGTCGTCGTCGTTCTCGACATCGCGGCTTCATGCGTGCCCGGCTACGTTGTGGCAACATAAACATAAAACCAACAACAGCAACAACTGAAATAACAACGGCAACAAGCAGCATCACAACAGCCTTAAATGCATGCCCCATGGACAATCTGAGCCATAAGCGAAACTTTAAGCCAGGCTACAACGATATGGCTTAAACCTTTTCGAGCTATGGGCGCTTCCATTCACAATTCTGAATGTGAGCTTGGAATTTTACAATATTATTGTAAATTACTTAAAGTTGCTTTTAGCTTAAGACATTTGATCACCTAAAGCTGCAGCTGCAAAAGAATATGAAAAAATGATATTAGCTTTTAGAATATCATGCTGTTAAATATGAAGATCTAGGAGGAGACTTCATTCACTTCATTGAAGCTCAGCTAAAATTTTTTAGAATTTCACAATACAATATTAAAAATATTTGAGTAGATAACTTGATGTTGCTTTTAGCTTTAGATATTAAATCAGCTTAAACTAATATTGGATTTCATTTCTTTGGAGAGTAAATTAAAGGAATTAATAAGCTTAAAGCTGTTAATAACTCGATTGAAGCTTGAAGGAGCTTAAGGATATTTGCTGTCATCGTTAAATATGAAACTGAAAGAAGAAAATTTGAATGGTTTTAGCTTTAAGTAAGTTGCTTATCAAGTTAAGCAAGTTTTTAGCTTTAAGTAGCTTGTTTTTTTTTTTTAATTTTGGGCAAATCTCTGACATAAGAAGCTTTTAGGCTTTAAATACAAATATTTCACTTTAAACTTTTATGTTCTGTACAAACTTTTCAAGTATTCCGATATTTTAGGAAATTTTAATAATTTTATTTAGTTTTGCTATAAAATCACTAAAACTTGTAAAAAAAAAAAAATAAAAATATGTGCTATATACAAAGTTTAGAAAATCATATACAATTTTATAGTTTTATTCAAAAATGAATAATAATTGAATATAAAATATTTAAAGCCACTTCGAGCCAAGCCACAGACTGCAAATTGGACATTGGCCATTGGCCATTCTCTCTACGCGGCTATAGTTTCAAGTATTGGTCGGGATTCCTTTTGTTATACCATTTGTAGTGTGGTGTGCGTGTGTGCGAGTGTGCGCGTGTGTGTGTGTGCGTGTGGGGAGCATTGTAATGCAGCGCTATCACCTGGCGCTGCATTTGCTCAGTAGCCAGCTTATTTATTGCTGTTGAATTAAAATGAAAAACGTTTTGTGCTGGTCGAGGCTGGGCTCAGTTCATGTTCATTTCAAAAGGGGCCACATGATGACATAACCAATGGCCCAATGGAGAGCAAAGCAAGGCGCTTCCGTTTACTAACGACACTGAGCAGGTGGAATGGTATGGCATGGTATGGAAGCGGAGCACGGTCGGTGACCACGGCTGGACGCACAGGCTGCTCAAGTAGTCATAAGCACGACTCATGGACAGCTGCAAGTGAGCTGACTTTGGGTTTCCGTTTCCGCTGCAATGTGTCGCCGCCATTATGCAAATGCCGGCAGCCCCCATCCCAGATCCTTGTGTACAGGCAGCCAGCACAGCTCCACAGCTCATTGCAATCTGCATTTAAATGACCCACAAGCATTGTGGAACGCGCGCGCGTTCACTGAGATTTTATCGAGCATCGTCTTGTCGCATCATTTGCAAAAATATTAAAGCAAATATATAGCTAGCACCTGGAATAATGCATAAAGCATAAAGCACCCCATGAAGGCGACACGGCTAGCTGCGTGCCTGGTGTCCTGAAATGAGATTTTGGTTGGTCTCGTAATTGAAATTCCTTTTAATGCTGTGATTCCTGCGGGCTTTGACCAGCCAGCCAGAACAAGTCAACTAATGATTCTTAGCCGTTTTGATTGATTGCCTTTTCAGGTATTTCCAAGGAAATGCAAATGACTGTCGTAGCTAACATCAGAAGCCAAGCAATAAGTATTCCTAATAGATCGAAGAGTCAATCAAAAAATTATTTAATATGCGGTGACAGCTGACAGAAATTTAAAGCTAATCGATGCTGTACACCATGCGCCGACAGAAATTTTAATGACAATTCATTGAAGTATCGAATATGCAATAGAAAACAGTATCTACAGTATCTTATCTGTTGTTACAGCAAAGCAGCTTTAAGTTAGACTTGAGTGAGCGAAGCAGTTTCTTCGCTTGACCGAAATGACGAAAATAGTTTCCCAGTTGAGAAATTTGTAAGCTCCTAAAACGATAGACGTCGAAGCAAAAGGTGGTCATATCGAGCCCAAGTGAATTAAATCTGAATTTTTAACTATTCTTACACATGCTGCAGCTTAAAATAAATCAAAATCATTTAACAACCCGAATTTATGACCTATTACATAGATTACACTTCGAGTGCCTATTCCTGACTGACGGTCATATCCCAGTATAGTATGTAAAGCAACTACAGACTGAACCAAAAGAATTTGGAAATTGCATAAAATATAATATAGCATAAGCTCTAATATGCAGAAAATTCTAGAAATCCATTAGAACTTTATTTGGACAATCATAAAATCTACGGCTTAACTCATCTTGCATTAACACAAACCAAACTGCAAATATTCATTGTGCAACTAAGACAAAATGCAAGTCTTTGCCCGTTTATCAGATTATTAAGTTTATTTTGCACATGGCTTAACTTATTTATAGAAACATTTTGTTAAAGAGTTAAAGTAAAGTTTTTGGCTCTGCCATTGTGCGACGTAGTCGAAAACTAATTTTCACAAAGCGAGAAGAGGAGGACAGAGCTTGGCAGGGCGATACAATGGGAGGTATTCCCCAGCCATTTTCATAACTTTGACAAGGTAACATACAGAGTCGAAAGACTGCTAATAAAGTTACATGCAGACACACATAAGTAGAGTGAGAGGGAGATACTGAGAGATAAAGAGCGAAAGAGATAGATAGAGAGAGAGAGAGAGAGAGAGAGGGGGAGACTGAGGACGAGGCACTTAAATTGTGTGTAACTCGCGTTTTGTTATGAGCCAGCAAAGCACGCTTCAACTCCACACAAACAAACACACACACACACACACACACACACACACACATACCCATATCTACACGCACACACACACACCCACACTTACATGCTTGCCCAAGAGAGTTGTTAACGTTTTTTCATCGCTGTGTTTACTCTTTTTCATCTTGGCGCCATGACTCTAATGACAGGAGCCCTGTTGCAGGCAGGTAGGTGGGCAGGCAGGCAGACAGGCAGGTAGGCCGCGATAAGCGACAATAAACATAAAAAAAATAAAAGTCAAGCCAGCTAACATCGCCCCAGCCCACCTGTCTGCTAGCTCGGCGAAAAATTTTAACAACCACACGAGATTCTTGTCGAGCTTTTTACGGCTCTCATGGATTTTTCGCCGGATTTGCAACGCATCAAATTGTCCAATTTTTGTTGTTCTTTTTTTTTCCACGCTCACATATAGCCAAACACGACTCACAGATGCGAGCGGAGCTGGAGCAACAACTCTCCGCCCGCTCCTTGGGGTACGCAAATTAGTTCGCAGCGCAAATCCATTAATTGAATTATAATTTACAAGCGCAATTCCGGCGTTGCGGCGCGCCCTCGTGGTGGAAATGTGGAGCAAGTAAACAATAAAGATGTCATATACACCAGCCTGCCGATGGGCGCGGTTGGGCGTGGGTGGGGCGTGTCGGTCGCATACACTCGCAGTGGCCTTGTTATGCAAACGTTGTATTCGAAACAAAAAAAAAGTGTTTTACATATTTGCATACCCTTGATTTTTGCTTTTTCCATTGCTGAACGTTCGCAGCCGACATTTTACTATACCCTGTACGCATTTCGGCAATGAAGAGGGTAACTCACATCAATTTATTGTAAATTAATTCTGTTTAAAATTTATATTATTTACATATTCATATTCATTCATGTTGGAGTACGAATATGCCTTAGAGCTATATAAAAAGAAATTGCAGGGTATTTGGCAGTCAGTCAGACATACAATTATACTCAGCATTTCCCCTTGTTTACCAAGCATCACAAATATTTTGTATATATTATTATAAAATGAACGCAGCAAAAATTGAATTTCAATTCGTATATTTTTTTAGTTTTTCTGTCTTTATTTTTTTATTATAAATATTTTTTTCGCGTTGCATTTCATTAAAAATATGAAAAATTGTTAGCCGCATATTTGGAAGAGAAAATATTTTTTAAATGCAATTGATTGCGCTTTTAACGAGCATATTGTAAAAGAGTTTGATTTAATTAAGCATATGAGAGATGTAAACAAATATTTCATGAGAAGAAGTAAAATGATACCACAACAACAGCGGGAAAAAAATGGATTTTTTATTTATTTGCATTTAATTAAAAATATATTAATGAAAAATATTATAGGAGCAGTTTGAAAGCAATATGAGTTATTATGAAAGAAACTTCCAATCAATTTCTGTTCAAAGTTCATTAAGACAAAGGTAAAGTAATGAAGAGAATCGAGTCTGCCTGACCTGCAGATACTTTGGCGCCAGTTCAGTGTCTGACTGCTTACTTATTTTAGTAAAATATAAATAGATTGAGGTGTGGCAAACCCTCTTCTTGATCAGAACGACGAGCTGATTTACCATGTCCATCCGTCTGTCAGTCCGTCCGTTCATCTGCAGTTTTTTTCCTCCTTATGCCATACTTAGTATAAGCTTGTCTTCAAAGAATGATACAATGATTGGAATAGCAACATTGCGCAGAGTTCAAGGTATCTTCTAGTCGGACACTTCCGCCTAGGGCACTCTTACATGCTAACATTTAAGTTTATTTTGCAATACTTAAACTGCATAAAACAAAAAAAAACAATTTCTTCTTCTATGCTGACCAAACAAGAGTGTTACTATTTTGAATAACTGAATTTTAAAATAAAATTAATAAAATCAATACTATGCAGCTATTAGCGTCTTCATTAAGATTTGCCAATGAATAATTAAATATCCGAAATTTCAGTTCAGATTGTCATGAGTTTAGTCATTGGCATAGTTCAATCTTTCAATCTTAAGTCAACTTAATGGAAATTTATACAAAGTGCAGTAAATATAGCCATTACTGCAGAAGGCGTAGAAGAGTCAGCCAGCAAAGTGGATGAAGCCTATATGAAATGCAATTGAATTGAAAACATTTGATAAGCCGACACTTGACATTTGGACTTGGTTCATAAATTCGAATTATTAATAAGTTTGTCAGATCGATTGCGAGGCGTTTGTCAATTTGTCGCATCAGCAAAAGAGACGACACCAGACAATGCCACAAGTTGCAATCCCAGCGGCAATGCCAACGACAATGTCGAATGCATTGCAAATAGAAATTGGCAAACACGCACCACAGATACACAGATGGAGCAAGTTGAGCATGGATGTGTTGCATGTCCTTGCTGCTGTGTCCTGCCCGCCTGCCCGCCCTCACACTGTGCTGTCCTTGTCATGTCGAGCGTCAGCTTAACATGCGATCAGCGACAGTGAACGACAGGCTGAAGTGGCATGCCTTTGCAATAGACCAGCAAGCCAGCAAGCCACCAAGCCTGCACCACAGCACCACCACTGTGAACTTTGAAGGCGTTGACAGACAGCAATTTGCAATTGCTGAAATAATTTCGCTTTAGATTATTTTTGTCGCCCACTTTTGATGCGTGTTAACTGCCAAATCAATCGTGCCGCAAAACGAATGCAGCAAAAACGCAATGTTCATCGGCCATTAAAAAGCAATTTAATTTACTCAAATTTACACACACACACACAGAGATATACATACATATATATATATATATGTGTGTGTGTGTGTGTGTATATGTATGTCAGCCATAAAGTATGCTACACACATTTTGCGAGCAGCTTGCAAGGCAACAACATTTTTGCAGCTAGATAAATTTCAATTATTAAAATCGAATTTGCATAGCACGCTGTGGGCGGCAATAATGACTGGGGCGTGGCATTAGTGGACATGCTAGAGCTGATGTCGTGTCGTGACACGCACACTTATCGTTAGCACTCCCCGTTTCAAGCTCATCAAAAGATATTTAGCAGAAAGTCAAGCTGCAATTTTATATGTAATTGGATAAAAAGCAAATGAGGTTTATAATTAAAGTTATTGAAATTGAAATTGATAATATTAATATGAATGTTAATTTTTAAAATAAACGATATTTTTATCATTTTATAATGACAGACTCAGCTTAAAGCAATGGCGCTCTCTAGTATCTAAATCAATCAAATCCAAACTTTAAAACTAAAAGAAATTCATTGAATCACAAACTCGATTGGGATTAAAGACAACAAAAACATAAATTATAAAAGCTTACTTCAAACTGACTGTACTCACAATATGTATGTACATATTGGGTCGTTCACTAGGTAATTTCGTTTTTTTTATTGCAATTGAAACCCGACTTTTTTTATTTTATAAAACATCTTATGAAATTATGTATTCTCCATTTTGATCTAATACCTTTTGCCGTCTTTCGGGCAAGAGATTGATCACTAGAACTATTGACTAATCAGTCTTATATAAGTACACTTATAGCTGCTAGTCGAGCAAATTGATACAAGATAAACTTGTATACATATATACAACAAATTTTAATGAAATATTTTAATCAGCAATCAAACTATATCAGAAAAGTCTAAAGAGAAAGCGAGCTTGTGGGGCAGCTGCAAAATAAATTGACTAGATAATATTTCAAAAGAATTTAGACGATAGCAGTAAAACTATAAAAAGCCGTAACATATTATTGTTTGAATGTAACAAGAACTCAAATATATATATATATATATCTCTGTCGCTCTCTCTCTCTCTATTTTTTTCTCTCTCTATTTTTTTTGCATTTCTGAAATTCTATTTACAGATTTGGATTCAAAACATCGAAAGATTTTTAAAAAATATATTTATAAAAAAGATCAATTTAAGTAAAATATATCAAATGTAGCTGAAATTTTTATGCACTTTGAATTTGGCTGAATATGAAAAACAATATACCTAAATCAAAGCAAGTTGCAACACGAATTCGCACAGTTGCTCTCTTGCTATGCAACTGTGCAACACTGGCGCTGCCTTGTTTGCTTGCAACATGTTTTATCACACACACAAAGAGAGAAAAAAGCAATTAAAGCGAATATTTTTGTTTATTACCAAATTCACAAATTATCAGATTTGTCGCACTCACCTCTCTCTCTCTCTCTCTCTCTCTCTCTCTCTCTCTCTCTGGCTGTCTCTGTCTCTTGGGCGTGGTCAGTTGTGTATTCGATATGTTTTCCAATTAATTTGGCTGTCGTTGCAGTGTTGAATAACGTGCTTATGTTTAGCTGTCAAGTCTCTTAAGCAACAACAACAATAAAAATATTTACAAAACTAAATAAACATTATTTCCCATACGCTCCATTTATCCGTTCTATGCAATAAATTTGTAAAATTGCGAATTTTCTGCTTCAATAAATTGTCAAATCTGCAAATCAACAATAACTTAATCTATGGGACCTCCATCGTTGTAGGTGTAGCTGACTAGTGTGTGTCTGTGTGTGTGTGTGTGTGTGTGTGTACACAACCCAACTGCATGCAGTACGTATACATAATGTGCTGTTAACGGCTCATAAAATTGCACTTTAAAACGCGATTCGCAGTCGCGAGTCGAGCGCAGCAAAGGACAAAACAAAAACAGGAAGTGTCAACGACAACGTTGGCTAGAATTGCCAACAACAACAACAAGGCAGCAACGGCAGAGCCAACAATTTAGCATGGGTAACTCAAACTGTTGTGAAAAGACAAACTCTTATAATTATATAGAAAACTTTATCAATTATAAGCTGACTCAAGGTCAGGTTATTTATAACTAATCCACATTAACAAGTTAAAAATTGAGTAGGCTATATAGCTATATATAGCTACAGGCAGGTAATCGGACTAAACTATCACCAGTTGAGAGTGACATTCTTACAACTTCTCTGGTCTAGGACAGAAAGGCAGACGCACAACAAGACAGATGCATAAAAACCCATCTACTATTTTCACTTCGTCAACAATCATAAGCGGAAGCTGGATAATAGGGATTAGGGATTAGGGATCAGCTAGCAAATATACATATTTATAATGTAACTTATGAAGCCACCCTCGCACTCGTGCATAACAACAAAGAGCAAGCGAGTCCCATTGTCATTGCATTTGTGTCTGCAACATGGGCACATAAATTTCAAATTGGCGCTGAAACTAAAAGCAATGCAAAGTTTATTCTTAAATTAAATAAATAAAAATAATAAAACAAGTCAAATTGCTAAGAGTGAAAGAAAATAAATGCAAATTAAATTAAATTAAATATAAATTTAAATTTTTAATATGTCCATAAGAACTGAAAAAGCTATATAGAAAAAAATGCAGACTAAATTAAAATAACAATAAACAAGTAAGAGTGCTCTAGTCGAGACCGCTCGACTAAGAGATACCCTGAACCCTGCGAAGATGCGATATACAAATCATTTTACGCTTCTTTTATATATACATATACACAAACAACACATACAAACACACACACATGCACACGCACGCACAAGCACGTAAGAAAAGTTATCGATTTTTATCGATAATAAGGAAATGAGATGAGTTATGGAAAAAAAATGATAAACTCGTACTGCGTAGGATATACACGAGTATACATTTCAAATTTCAGATCTCTAGCTTTTGTGGTTTGCGAGATCGCTGCGTTCACACGGACGGACGGACGGACAGACGGACATGGCTATATCGACTCAGTTTGTCGAGCTGATCAAGAATATATGTATATACTTTATGCGGTCTGCCATGTCTCCTTCTGCCTGTTACATACATTTTCACAAAAACATTATACCCTGATTTCCCATTTTCAATGGGTTCAGGGTATAAAAAAATATCTAAAAAATATAATAAATAGGAAAAGTTATAACTCCTCAATGAAAACTGAAATTTGAATGAAATAAATTTTGGTCTGTACAAAAAGTAGTCAGTGATGATGGGAAAAAGTTGCTGCTCTGTATATTTAAATTTTATATTAATTTTATTAATTTTTGCAAGGTTATATCAAAATTTAATTTATTTATATTACTTTATATAGCAACATTTTAAGGCACTTGATATCTTTAGCTTTAGAGGACACTATTTTTACATTATTTAGCTCTTCGTATTTTTACATCCATATTCTTATTAGTATCAAGACGCCTTTGTATACAATTCTAAAAACTTTCAGTTTCACAATTTTACTAAATTCCCATTTAAGAAGTGAACAATTAAGGTGAAGCCGAGCCCACTTGCTCTCTCTTTCTCTCTCTCTCTCTCTCTGTCTGTCTCTCTTCCCCTTTCTCTCACATACACCCTTGCCCATGCAAATATGTCAACTGATAATAATAATAATACAAAAAAGTGTTGCATATGCACGGGCGCTGTGCAAAAACATTTTTTTAATCTTCCCCATTTGAGTGCAATTTCTCTGCATAAATATGAATACACACATATATAGATATATATATTTTTTAATATGCTCGCAAATGACAAAATGAAATAAAAGATAAATACTCGATACGAACACAAAAATCACACACAAAATACACACGCATACACTGAGAGAAAACAGCAGCGCAACAACAATGCGCATTTTAAAAACAAATATAAATAATGCATAAATACGATGACGAACAGCGAAGCGAGTCACAAGACACGACCCATTTAAGTTAAATGCTCACACGGGACCAGTTGTTGTTGTTGCTGCTGCTGATATACCCTGTACCGTGGCCGTAGTGAGAGGTATATAAGCTGAAACTGTGCCTAGAGCAGGCAACTCAAAAAATAATAATGGAAAGTGAAAATAAATTAAATGAAATGAAATCAAGTAAAAATAAAATATAAATAGTTAAATTACATTAATTTATTTTAATTGTATGATTTAATTAAAATAAATTCATTAATTTATTTATTATATATTTACATTTAAATTAATTAATAAAATTTAAAAAATTAAAAATTTGTAATACACTTCAAAATGCATACAAGACAGAGCATTCTAGTCGGGCGTACCCGACTACCTAATGCACGTTTATGATTCAAAAAAGGAAATTGATGCCTTAAATTGATATTTTCAGATTTGCCACGCCCCAGCGGGCAGATCATATATACGTTTTGACTGATCCAGCTGCATAGCTTAGGGAGCCGGTTTTGGCTAGCTACGGGGCTTAAGCACTAAAGCTGTGGAGCATACAAATGCGCCCGACTTATATATATGTATATCAAATATATACATAGTATATATGCTTACACATATGTATATATCTATTGTCATATATTATCATATACAATGGTTGGAAAAAAGTCTTGCGGTATTTCCGTAAGCTTGTCTTTGCAAGCGCGTAGTTCTAGTTGTATTCGTCGCATCGGTTCACGCTAGAGCTTTTTGGAAAGCTCTTTTCACGTGCTAGCACGTGTTTGATTGTTGTTGTTGATTAAACATGGAGCAACATAAAGAGAAAATACAGCATATTTTACAGTACTACTACGATAAAGGCAAAAATGCATCTCATGCTGCTAATAAAATTTGTGCAGTTTATGGACCCGATACAGTTTCCATTTCCACCGCACAACGATGGTTTCAACGTTTTCGTTCTGGCGCAGAGGTGATCGAAGATGCGCCACGGTCCGGAAGGTCTGTCGTCGAAAATTGCGATAAAATCGCTGAATTGATCGAACGAGACCGGCATAGTAGCAGCCGTAGCATCGGCCAAGAGCTGAGCATGAGTCATCAAACCGTTATAAACCATTTGAAGAAGCTTGGATTCAAAAAGAAGCTCGATGTATGGGTGCCACACGACTTGACGGAAAAAAACATTTTTGCCCGTATGGATGCATGCGAATCGCTTCTGAATCGCAACAAAATCGACCCGTTTTTGAAGCGGATGGTGACTGGCGATGAAAAGTGAGTCACTTACGACAACGCGAAGCGCAAACGGTCGTGGTCGAAAAGCGGTGAAGCTGCCCAGACGGTGGCCAAGCCTGGATTGACGGCCAGGAAGGTTCTTCTGTGTGTTTGGTGGGATTGGCAGGGAATCATCCACTATGAGCTGCTCCTCTATGGCCAAACGCTCAATTCGGACCTGTACTGCCAACAACTGGACCGCTTGAATGCAGCACACATGCAGAAGAGGCCATCTTTGATCAACAGAGGCCGAATTGTCTTCCACCAGGACAACGCCAGGCCACACACATCTTTGGTGACGCGCCAGAAGCTCCGAGAGCTCGGATGGGAGGTTCTTTTGCATCCACCGTATAGTCCGGATCTCGCACCAAGTGATTACCACCTATTTCTGTCCATGGCGAACGAGCTTGGTAGTCGGAAGTTGTCCACAAGAGAGTCCTGTGAAAATTGGCTCTCCGAGTTTTTTGACAATAGGGAAGCGAGCTTCTATAAGAGGGGCAATTTGAAGTTGGCATCGCGTTGGGAACTCGTCATCGAACAAAACGGCGCATATTTGACTTAAATCGCATTATTATAACCAATTTTATGAACAATTGAAAATTCAATAAAAATACCGCAAGACTTTTTTGACAACCTATATTTTTAGTCGCTTTCTCGATTAAAGTTGTTCATTTCATTTCTTGTTTCAATTCGATTTCAGTTTTCAATTTTTATTATTGAATAAGTTTTCGAATTGTAGAATTCAAAAATTCAAGTGCAGCACTTACTTTACAGGGTAACTGCCTGTCGAGCCACAGTCGCGTTCGTTTGCTGTTGTTTTTCAGCTTTGGCGCGTTGTCATGAAATATTCATGCCAGATATTTACATGGGAGGCATTAATTTTGCAATTTCATTGGCGCTTGTTATTATTATTATCATTTTTTATGCACACTTCATCTTCTGCTTCTACTGTTTTTTTGTTTTTGTTTTTTTTTTTTTTCATAAGCATCGCATAGCCGCTAAACGGCGCAAAATTGATATATGACACTCCTTTGCCCGAAGCCCATAAATATGCAGCAAATGTCATGGAATTGAGGAACATTTTGCGAATGTGACAAATGACATCAAAATATATCAAATATATATGCATATAAATATATATATACATATATGGAGATATATATACATCTATATTTTTTTATATATAATATATCTAAATCTATCTATAAATATTTTTACTTTTATAAATTCAATAAAAATCTTTAACAAATTTTGATTATTTAAGAACATATTTTAAGGACAAGAGTGAACAAATTTGATATCAAATTCATACAATTCTCAACTGGTTATAGCTTAGGAAGAGCCACAGTCTGTTATAATTGAACATATTATCTTCATTTATATTTAAGACTTACACTGACAAGTGGGGGACAGTTTGTATTGATAATAGAATCGATAGATTCTTGAAATAGCTGTATATAGGTTTGGTCTATAATATTACATCAATTGTTTTGTAAAGATACTACATTTTAAAGGGCATAGAGCTCAACACTTAATAATAATAATTCAAAAATTATTTTTTAAAAAAAATATTGTGTATACAATATATGTATGTATATAGTCAGCTGTGGTCATCAAAATAGTAGTGCGACTGACATTTTTGATAATTTGAATATATGTATATACATATATAGCTATAGAATCTGTTTCCTTTGTGGCGATTTGTAATAATAATAATTTTGTGCTCCTAGAATTTGACATCTGCTTCATTTAGTTATATTTTTATACCCTAAGCCCATTGAAAATGGGAAATCAGGGTATATTGAAATGTCAAATGTACATATGTAACAGGCAGAAGGAGGCATGGCAAACCCCATAATATATTTATATATATTCTTGATCAGGGTGACAAACTGAGTCGATTTAGTCCTGTCCGTCTGTCTGTCTGTCCGTCCTTCCGTCCTTCCGTCCGTCCGTCCGTATGTGTAAACGCGTCGATCTCAAAACCTATAAAAGCTAGAGACTTGTTGCAAGTCCCTGCATAGCACGCGCATGTCAAGTTTGTTTTAGAACATCGATAACTATTTCTATTTTATTGTTATCGATTAAAAACCTTATCGAAATGCACTTATTAAATTATATCTCGAACACCTTTTGAGCTAGAGTCTCCAAATTTTGTATTTAGATTCATTTATATTTTATGTAATTTTGATTTTTGTTATATTTCATAATTTAATTTGACAAGCTTATACTTTTTCTGCTTTAATAAATACATGATTGAGTCGGGCACCACCGACTAGAGTTTTCCTACTTGTTTTTATAGATATTAATATGAATATTGCAATTGGAATGGTTCAGTTTCGGTCAGCTATAATAAAGTAATTTAAATTGTAAAATGCGAATCAATGTTTTGTGTGCATTGTTAAGCCCCGATTCACATTTTGCATGCACAAATAAATTAGTCAAATATGATTTACGCTGATTTGTAGCCAGCATCCGTCTACCAAAATTTATGTAAATATATATACTATATATATATACATATATATATATATATATATATATATATTATGAAAAAAGTAATATAAATCATGGCAGAGCCAAAGTTGGGAGCTGTGAAGCTGGAGACTGCTGCCATTTGAGCAATTTGAGTTTTTGCTTGAACAATTGAAATTAGTTGCAAAATATTCGAATGTTAATTAGTGATGGGACCCGGACCCGGACTCTGACCCGGACCCGGCCTGATTATGTATAACTATGGGGATATCCTTTTGATATCCTGTTTTGCAAGCGAAATCAATTAGGCGTATGGGCAAATCGAGCTCAACTCGTTGATGGATATTTTATGGATACATATGTGACACATTACTGACCAGCCGCATCTGACCCAAATGCCTGCAGGGATGACGGTCCGCCATTATTGGCTGCCATTTTTTATGCTGCTTTGTTTCCGCTTCCGCTGTGCACCGCATGACGCAATATGCGTGCACAAAGCGATCCGCTTTTGTTGCTGTTGTTGTTTTTATAATATCTCAATTGAATTGGCATGACAATTCCAATCAATACACAGCACGAAATTACACAGAGTTATTCATTTATGACAGACAGCACTCGTTAATCCCACAACAAATATGTGCATTTTCATATGAAATATCCGAATTATGCCGCAGCACCGCAAAGAGCAAAGATTGAAACTAGCAATGCCTGCCCTGAGCAGCCCAGTCGCCCAGCATATATCAATATCAACATGTGTACATATATATACAAATTAAAGACAATTATGTTGATTCACTTGAGTAGTTACCTGAGCGCACCTTTTAAAGCTCTTATGCTTACGCCTGCCTGTTACATATGTGTGCATTCGAGTGGAACAATAGATGAATAATATGTTACACACTGAATGGCTGAATGCCTGAATGGCCAGATGGCAAAATTTATAAATTTAACAAAAATTACGAATTGTTTCAAATTCGCGCGGTTTTTGATTTAAATTTGCAAATTAGCGCCATCTACAGTCAATGTTAGCGGCCAACAAAGCTCTCTGTTATGTGATTAACATATGTTAAAATGCTTGCTTATTAACAGTAATCTTATTTGAATAAGCACGCAAGCGCCATCTGCAGTTCGCTATGGTAGCTAAGGATAGCTGCTAACTGTTAGACATCAGAGTAAAGGACTTCAGTTATATTTATATATATATATATATTTATGTACATACAAATATATATATATATATATAAATGAGTCATTAAATCTGCTATTTTAAACTTGAAGTCCTCCAAATTGCATATCTTAATTCTTAAAGATAGATAAATTTCCGCACACAACTAACAGTTTTGCTCCACATGTTAACAGCTGAGTAAAACGGACACTGTTAGCAACTGTCGTCCATCCCTAGCTGCACTATCAGCTGTTTTGTTGTTTGGCTATTTTTTTTTTTTCGTCTTTTAACTGATAAGAAGCGACGCAATTAGCTTGTGGAAATAAATGCAAATAATCGCTCAAGATGAGCGGCAACATACACGGCATCAGTTGGTTTCCCAACTTCCCCGACAAGTTTGTCTCCTGGGGCCAGGAAATCAATTTATACGAAGTGCGCAGCAAAGAAGACTTAACCCAGAAAAGTCGCCTGCCCTACATTCCGGTCAACTATCTGGCCAACGAGACGCGCTACCAGTACGCCCGCTGCGTGGCCACCTCCTATCACAGTGAGCAGCCAATTATTGCCGTCGGCCTGGCGGATGGCAAAATCGGCATCTGCAACTTTCGCGACACCTACGACAGCAGCTGGGAGTACAGTACGATGGGATTTGAGAATTCTTTAGAGCATTAATTGACCGATTTTCTTATTATACTGTGCAGCGCCGCGGCAGCAGCGCATGTGCACTTGCCTGGCCTGGAACGAGCTGGATGCAAATATATTGGCCATTGGCCACGATCGACATCGATCCGATTCGTGCATCACGATTTGGGACATTGAGCGCGGCGTGCCCAAGGAAACAGCGAATTTCTTTGGCCTGGCCGAGGCGGCCAACTCCCTGTGCTGGGATCACAATCATCGCATGCTCATAGCTGGCATGAGCCAGAAACTGATCAAGCTCTTCGATCTGCGGCGTAATTGAATCAATTAATTTGAATATGCTTAGTCGAGGCAATCTGAAATCTAATCTTCCTCTTCCTCTTCCTCTTCTTGTTGTTGTTGTAGAGAGCAACACCACCTGCCAGTCCATACAAACGAAGACAGTGCAGGGCTTAGCCGTGGCGCCCAATGGCAACTACCTGTGCAGCTATGTGGACTCGCTCATTATGCTATGGGATCTGCGCGCCATTGAGCGGCCATTGCGGCAGATTCAATCGTCCCGGAATCACATGCAGATCAGCTGGTGCCCCACCCGCACGTCGCTGCTGTCGTCACTGCAGCGCGACTCGCCGTACATCACACTCTACGATATTCGCAGCGTGGACAACGAGTCCGGCCGCGAGGTGTACCATGTGAAGCGGCAGATAAGCCCGCTGCCAGCCAAGTATCAGCAAAGCGGCAAGTTGGCTGCCGTCAACTGGCTGTCCTGGCATCCGCGCGACTTTGAGCGAGCTCTGCTGCTGGCGGACGCCCTCAATATATTAGAGTTCCGGCTTCCCGCCAGCTTGCATACGGCATTCAGCAATCGCAGCAAGCTGCCGCTGCTCATGCAGCGTCCGCTCTATGCGCCAGCTGCAATTGGCCAGCAGCCAGCGGCGAGCAGCTGCAGCTCGTCCCTGAGCTTTGATTTTGTGGAGCGTGAGCTCCTCGACGAGGATCTGCTGGAGGAGACGCGACAGCGTGCGCTGCAGGACTATGGCATTAGGCCGGATAATAAGCGATTCGCGGAGCTACAACTGAGTCCATATTTGCGCAATGTTTGGGCCACCCTCAGCCACATGCACAGCGAGGAGCGCCTGACGGGCTTGAAGGCTACGCTCGGCATCAATCTGGGCCACACCTCGGAGGCGCTGATGGCCAGCTCGCGCATTGAATCCCAGCTGCTGCAGTGGCCCGACGGCATCAACAATTCCAGCAAATTGATTGCCTATCGGTAAGTGTCCACTGTACAAGGATTACAGCCAATCTCATCTAATCATCGTTGCAGGAGCGAACAGCGGGATCTGGCTCTGCAGCTATGCGGCTGGTCCTTTGAGCACGAGCTGGACCGCTTCATCGACGAGCTGTATGCGAACAAGGAGTTTAGCAGGGCGGCCATGATCTGTGTGTTCCATTTGAAGGTGCTGGCCGCTTGCAATATATTGTCCCGGGCCGCGGACAAGATGCGCGATCCGAGCATGTATCGGATCACAGCGATTGCGCTGTCCAGTTTCAATGCGGATCGCTGCAGCTCGACGTGGCGCAACCAGCGCTCCAGTGCGAACATGCAAATACAGGATCCGCACTTGAGGGCCATCTTCTCATTCCTCACCATGGAGGCGGACAACTTCGAGGCGGTGCTCAGGGAGGAGGGCGTCTCCCTGGCCGATCGTGTGGCCTTCGCCTGCAAATATCTGTCCGAAACGAAGCTGACGGAGTACATCAAGCAGCGCATTCAGCGCGCCATTGAATGTGGCGATCTCAATGGACTGCTGCTCACCGGCGAATCCTTGGATGGCATCAATATACTGCAGGCCTACATGGATGCCAGCTTTGATGTGCAAACTGTTGCACTGCTGGCCATCAATTACTTCCGGCACGAGCATTTTGCAGATACTCGCATCCAGTACTGGATAGCCAGCTACCTGGACTACCTGAACAGTTGGGGCCTGTGGGAGAAGCGCGCGGAGCTGGATATACAAATAGAGAAGATACGCGCATCGACGCGAAGCGCCCGCACCGTCTACCTCTCGTGCAACTTCTGTGGCAAATCTGTGTCGAATGCCCTGCTGGATGAGCCGCGACCACGTAGCACAAGCACCAGCACAAATCGCTTATCATCGTGTCCGAGCTGTCGGAAGCCGCTGCCACGTTGCTCGCTCTGCCTGATGCACATGGGCACCATGATCAATACGAGCGCCAGCGATAAGACGTCAACGGAGCTGCAGGGCGGCTGGCAAATGAAGCCCTTCTCCAAGTGGTTCTCCTGGTGTCAGACGTGCCGTCACGGCGGCCACACCGAGCACATTGTGCAATGGTTTAAGTGAGTTTCTTATTATTATTATTATTTGAATTGTATTACCTAATCGCGCTCGCATTTGCTTGCAGGCAGAACTCAGAGTGTCCGGTGTCGTCCTGCAACTGTCGCTGCTTCGACATGGACGGCCCCAAACCAAATGCTTTGCGTGATATTTCCTAGCTGCTCCGACAGACATTCAACAACAATTACATTTATACAAACATATACAAAACGCCCACGCCATATGGTTCGCCTTAAACTGATAAGTGTTCATTGTACTTAGACAACGGCCCATGTGCCCGTTAGCTTAAGTTTATTATGACCTACAGCGTTCAGCTGCTCAATTGCATTTTATATTTACATATATCAAACGCATTGTACGTGACGAAATGAAGCCGCCAAAGCAAATTCAAAATATTTCACACACTTGCAGGACTGGCCTATAAACTATTTTATCGATTATCGATAGTCATTTTTGTTGTATTAGATGTTTACGCTATTTTATATATATAATTTTCAATCTATACTTTTAATATGCTAAATCAACAAATTTAAAAAATATCTTGTACTGGATATTGGCAACTGCTGCCTTAAATAGAAAAATGCAATATTACTTTTTGAAAACATCTGATTTTTGTTTGCGTGATAAATGAACTAAGTCTATGAACGATAAACGCTCGGCTCAATCGGTTCAATAGTTTATTCATTTGAACTAATGTGCCACTTTGATACAATTCTATTCTACACGTTTTTGTACGCGCATCACACTTTGTGTAAATTTATATATTTTTATATTAATTTAACTATAAACGTTGTTCTTTCAATTAAATACATTTACACGACATATCTATCAATTCAACCAAATTAATTGTTCTCCAGTGTCAAAGTGGCGAATGAAATCGCAAGTGTGTGTGCAGACGCAAACGTACGAATTCGGAGACAGACAGACAGACGGATTACAATCAACGCACGCTTTGTTACGCATTCCTTTGCACCGCTATTATTATTGGCCGTCGATTGTGGTGTCTTGTCGGTCGGGTCGGGGAGATAAGCGAATTCACGTTTTGCTGGTTTCACTTGGAGTTGAAAATCGTGAGTGCAGCTTGCAAATTAAAAATGCTAATACAGCTCGTGTATGGATATGGATGTAGCCAAAAATACTTTTAAGCCAATACGAATATTAATAATAGACCAAAAAAAATCATTTGATGTTCCCCACATACAAAATACCTTGCAAACAGAAATGTCTGTGAATATGACGTCGATATTTTGTTGTTGCTGATATAGTTTTTTTTTTTTTTGCTTTTTGGTTTTAGCGAACTGCGAAAGTTGAAACATTGCCAAATAATATCAACCTGCTATCAGCGCGTGACCCTCAAAAGATTTTCAATTATTGTTCGGATAATGCTATGGAAATAGTGATTATCTTTGAATGTTCAAGAGCTACGCATTTGATAAGCGATTCTTTCTACACACGCATCCTTTTATTGTAGACCAAACTTAACTCTAAATGCAAACACTCAACGAACGGTTTATTATGTCATTTAACTAAATTTAGATTTGAGCACGACGCTAAAAAAAATGCTTTGCATTTGAAGCTCTCTTTGGCTTAATGCGCTCTCTCACGCTCTCTCAATTTTTGTTGTCGCACGCTTTTAATCACTTCTGTGTTTTGTCATGTCATAACTGTTTATACACCAATCTTCACTTCCCTATGCCAATTCATGTTTATGTTGCCGGCAAAATGCACAATGAAAACAACCGACAGCAGCGAGTGCGATTGAAAGAGGAAGACCAAGAGAGCCAGAGAGCTAGGCAGAGAGAGAGAGAGAGAGAGAGTAGTGTGAGCAAACAGCTGACGCCATTGAGTAAAACGGCATCTGTTGAGGGAAAATTCAAATTATTGCAACAGTTATTTATATTGAACAACGCGAGCCGGACAAGCGAGCGCTTTGTGCTCTGTCGATTTATTGTTTATTTATTGTTGTTTGCCTCATTATTAAAAATAAACGAAACGATTCCGAACGATACCGAAGCTAGTCAATAAAACGCTTGATTGAACTTAAGCGTTTCTTTGCATATGAAATATCGCAGTACAGCTTAAGGAAAATACGCGACAAAACTAAAATCAACACCTAAAACTAAAACTCAATTTCAAGGTCAGCAGCTTTAAGACTTTTAGCTGGTATCTATATCATCAGCATATTTTTATTTATATTACTTGCAATTTTCTTTGTGCTTCTGCTCTCATAGAGCTAGAGCTCGGGAAAAGTTCAGTTTGCTCTCAGCATAATTCGCAGTTGAAGCTGTTTAAACCAGTATTTGATAAAGCGCATGAACTTGTTCGCCGAAGGACAAGTGCAAATAGGTCCGAGCGAACTTCGATTTCAAAGTTTGAAGTTCCAATGAGCTGTTCCCCGTGTGCATTACATGATCCATTCAGTGTTGCCAAATGAGCAAGTGAAAAGGCCAGAAACAGCTAAACATAAATAGAAAAAAAGCTAAAAGAGCTGACGGGAAAATAGCTTAATTGGCAACACTGGATCCATTGTGAGTGCACAGGGAATTTTTAGATCTTATTTTCACTACGTTGTCTTATAAAATATTCAAGCAACAATAATCAAAATCTTTTGTATGCTTGTCACAGATGCTGTACACAAATTGGGAATTATTATAATTGTGAATGCAATGATATAGTTCTGTGTGAGTATTCATTGCAATTGCAATTTTGTAGCGCAGTGTAAACGTAAACGGTAACGAAAACGTCACGTCTATTTGTTTTGGTGCTGTCATTTGTGTACCTGCCAAAAAAAAATAATAATAGAATAGAAAAATGTATCAAACATTTTGATTGTTTTTGCACTTTTTCATTAACATCTTGTTAAATTGTTAGTGATAAGAATATTATATAACATCCAATAGCGGGCCGAGGATGACGCGCTTCATTAAACAAAACCATGCTTACGTTTCGGTTGTGGGGAACTCATTGTCGCGGCGTTCGTTTGTTTTTTCTTTTTTTCTTTTATTGATTTGCGTCCAGTAAATCACGGAAAGTGCACGCAACGTACCGTTAGCATTTAGCCTGGACCTTGAAAAGAGCTTTGCATTTGATCTTTACTTACAGTTTGACGTTAAGCTGTCATCCATGCTGCAAGGCCTAAAGTAAAACACAAGCCGAAAAGAAAGAAAGTGAAAGATCCACAACATCTATTCACCAAGTGAACATATTAAATAAGACAGAATGTTACGCAATACGCCTTTCGCCAACACGCCCACATACAAATTACTGTTAGGCTTTGGTCTCTGTTCGCTGGGCAGCGCCATGCTCTATGCCTACTTCAAGTCCCGCAATGAGGACAAGGATGAAGCGGACACTAAGAAGCGGACAGGTGAACAAGAACAGCAGCAGCAGCAACAACAGAAACAACAGCAAAAGGAAATCTGTCTCAAAATCGTTGTGGACAATGACCATGTACCGTTGATAATTGGACGCGGCGGCGCCAACATTAAACTAATTGAAGAAAAGACCGGGGCAAAGATAAGATTACGGTAAATATTTAACACTAGTCTTAAGAAGAACAAATGAAAAGAAAATGCATTTGCTGCGAGTCGACGGCTCGATACTCTCTCTCTCTATCTTTGTTATCGATATCAAGTAAAACACAAATAAAAACGATATCATAAAATGCAATTAATATCGATATCAAGTAAAATACAAATAAAAACGATAATACAAATAATATCGATCCTTATTACTGACAGCGATAAGGACAACTCTCACAAATTCTGCGACATAAGCGGCTTGCCCGATGCTGTTAAGGCCGCTCGCGTTCTGCTCATCAAGGAGATTGAGCGTGCGCCCATTGTCAAGATGGAGCTGCAGGTGCCACAGCGTTTGGCCAGCAAGATCAATGGACGCGGTGGCGAAATAATACAGGACATTAGCCGCACGTCATTGGCCAAGCTCAGCATCGATCCAAATGGACGCAATGGCAAGGCCAAAATCAGCATTGTTGGCAACCAGAAGCAGGTGAATGTTGCCCGCAAGCTGCTGGACGATCAGATTGAAGAGGACGAACAGCTACGACTGGCTGTCGACGAGGTGGAACAGCATCGCGAACCACGACGTTCGCCCAGTTACAGTCTTACCTCCAGTATGTACTCTTCGCAGACATCGCTCAGCTCCCAGCCGCCGCGGGACAAGCTAATGGCCGCTCGTGGCGATGACAAGCCCATGGAGGTGTACGTCTCGGCAGTTGCATCTCCCACAAAGTTCTGGGTGCAGCTGGTGGGCCCGCAGTCGAAGAAGCTGGACGACATGGTCAAGGAGATGACCACCTACTATAGCAGTGCTGAGAATCGCGCCAAGCACCAACTGACGACACCCTATATTGGCCAGATCGTGGCCGCCGTCTTTAAGTTCGATGAGAAATGGTATCGCGCCGAGATTGTCGACATTATGCCCAATCAGTACAATCCGAATGAGCTGGTTATCGATTTGTACTTCGTGGACTATGGCGACAGTGAATACATCTCGCCAGCGGACATTTGCGAACTACGCACAGATTTCCTAACACTAAGGTTAGTATATCAATATATATTATATATTGTTGTATCCCATACTGAGTGCTCCTCAAATCTTTGCAGATTCCAAGCAGTTGAATGCTTCTTGGCGAACGTCAAGTCAACTATTACGGATGAGCCGAACACCTGGCAAAAGGCATCTATATCCAAGTTCGAGGAATTCACAGAGGGTAAATCTTTGTTTTGTCCGTTTCTTTTCGAATCTCACATCTTTATAATTTGAACCAAACAGTTGCCCATTGGCGCAAGCTGATCGCACGCGTTGTTACTTACAAAGAGCGTCCGAAAGTGACGAGCGCAGTGAATGCGGCCACACGAGATGGCACACCTCTGCCCGGCGTGGAGCTATTTGATCCCACCGAAGGCGCTGAGGTGAACATTGGCGATATGTTAATAATGCAGGGCTTTGCACTGCCACTGGATGATGCGTATCCGGTGCGATCGCGCTCCACCTCGCCATCGACACAAAGTGATTCCACCATTGAGGAGCTGTGCGCCACAAATACGCCCCGAACGCCGCTCACACCGCTGTCGCCCATGTCGCTGTCAATTACAAATGATGTGGAAAGTGTGGAGGAGGAGGAGGATGCACACTTTGCCAATCAGTTGCAACACTTGGGGCACAAACTGAACGGCAATGACTTAACCCATATCAATCCAGTTCAACTGACCACAGACGACATACAAAATAGAAATGGACAAGCCATCAATAGCGATGTGACTCGCTAATGCTGATTGGCGCCTTTTAATTCTCAAAGTTAGATCTAAGCTAAGCTCTCGCCTTATGATAATAATTGTGTGTGTAGTCATTGTAAAAAGGCAGCTCACTACTTCATATGTATATACATTATATAAAAAAAAAAAACTTTAAAGAAAAAGAAGATAACTAAACAACTGTGTAGGCTATAAGTAATTAAGGTATTGAAGAAGTTTCTCTAATTTATCGTACGAAATTTGACTGTTTATGTGCTTTATAAACAAAACACACAACATTTTCTAAGTTAATGCAACAGCATAATTGTTTATTTCTTGTTTATTGAATAGATATGCCATGTTACTTAGGCTGAAATCAGATGTACCAGATACCTGGCCATATCATTTTGTATTTAACATAAATTGTACTGGATTATTGCATTATGGCCAGATCCAGAGATATCAGTGGGCCACGTCGGAGCCCAGCTTTAGCGTTAGTTGATAAAAAAAACTTTGTACATCAAGCCCAAAATACAAATTACAATTGACAAAACATATTGTTATACTTAATGCTATTGCAGTCTTTAATGTGCTTAGGATTAGACCCATTCAGATGAGTATGTCGTTGGTAGTGTTGATGGCGATTGGTGGCAAGTAAATTGCCCGTATCTGGCTGCGCAGGCGTGCTATTTCCATGTCGTCGCGCTCCATCTCGCGTATGAGCTGCGAGAATTGGACGAGGCCCTCGCGATTGCCGGGAAAGCCATGTACTTTGATCACCTCCAGCTGCAGCTGCATTACCAGTGGGAAAACATGCTGCATCATTAGGATCATTTCTTTGCCAGCTGACGCTTTTGCTTCGGATAGTTTCTTAGAGTTTTCCGGCTGATTTACTGTGCGTATTATATCCATAAGTATTTGCTTTGCACTGTCATTATTGAAAGTGGCCAGGTACGACATTTCTAACTAATTAAATTTTTATTTCTGTTTTATGTTTGGGAAAACAGCACAAACAAAACAATTCCACACAAACGCTCACCTTGCTCTTTGACACTCACATAAAACTGGCCATTCACAGTGTGGCGCGGTAGTAGTGCTGTGAAGTGTCTAAGTCCAGACAACAGCTGTTCTTTGGCTCACACATCGAGTTAACTACATTTGGCCCAGCAAAACTGTATACGTTGACCCAAATAAATTTTTTTTATACATAAATATAATTATTGTTTTTGATTCAGAAGTGCAGCATCAATTGTGGTGCAAGAAGTACTAGAACCGTGGCTTATGATTCAGTTCATCGTGCGCGACATTGCTCAACACTAGACGAAAAATGTCACGTCGGAGAAACAGAAAAGACACAAAAAATATATTATAAAGCTCATTATGCGCAAGTATTTAAATAGATACAAAATAATATAAAAATATGCAATTGTATATTTAGTATGTGCTTTAATTAATTCGAAAAAATTGTTCACGTAAATTCTAAAGTTTTATTAAAATATATAAACAACAACGAAGGCGACGTAGTTTGTGGGTGCATTTCTTTACTGCGAAAGAAAAGAAAAACAAGAAGCGGAAAAAGTGTGACAAAACCAAAAAAAAAAAGAAGAAAGGAAAAAAGTCAGCAAAACTTGCAGTATAATAATACAACACACAAAGTAATAACATCGAGCAACACACACACAGACACACACATACATACATACAAACTCACACCAACACAAAAGGCAGCAAAGAGGAGGCAGGTGGCAGCTCAGTCCACAATTGTGCCACACATACAAAAAATAAAATTAAAAAACAAATAAAAACCATAAAGAATTATAAACATAATGAATCGCAGCGACGGCTTGGTTAGGCGCGCTGTCAAGCCACGCGAGAATGGAGCCGAGGGCGGTGGCGCTGGTGGCTTGAATGCGAACACACCGGATGACAATCAGGACACGCACGACAGCAACAAGGATCAGGAGGATAACATTGATGACGGCGACTCCAAGGAGACACGACTTACGCTTATGGAGGAGGTGCTACTGCTTGGCCTTAAGGATAAAGAGGTGCGTTGTTTGCCCGCTGTCCGATAAGACGTCTCTTATCAGCTGCGTGCATAGTATAAATGTTAACAAATTTTTTTGCTGTTTGTTTATCTTTAGTTAATATTATTTCATTTCGCTAATGTAAATTTATACATATGTAGCCCGTGCGCACAGTTTTATCTCCGACGGCAGAGTTTCCAACAATTTAATAGGCAGCTTCCGTTGTTGTTTTCTGTTTTGGCCACTTCTCTCACTCTTCTTTCACACTCATTCGCATTGGATGGGCATTCGCCCATCGACAGCAACTCCATCATCAGTAAAGCTTAAAGCATGTTGCTGTTGCTGTTGCTGTTGTTGTAGGCTTAATTCAAGGTGCATTGTTTTTGTTGAATTTGTGTGCAATACTAAGCTTTAAAGCTCAAACTCCGCAACTCTGTTAACTGTATATAAATAGAGACAAAGACAGCTAGCAGCAGTGCTTATCAGAAATATGCTTTGGCCCTCTTCGCTCTGTACAACTTATCGCCATTTGGCCAATTGTGTGAAAGCTGTGTGATTTATCAAATAAACCCATACAACAAATGTCCAACTCTGGATTATCTATTCAATTTGCCCGAAAGCTTTTTGAGCTAAATCCGATCAGTGCAGCTGTTTGCCCTAACGCAGTGAAAGCTCTGACTCTACACACATCTTCGAAACCTTTGACTTCTGAGAGACTTAGAAGAGACATTGGAGCCGTGCTTACGCGCTGGCATAAACAAGTTTTGTCAAGTCTTTCATTCACTCATATTCAGCTGGTTAGGTGTTCGCCTCATTTGCATAATTGCGAAATACTCATTAATCTCGCACATGTTTGGCAACAGCTGCCGTTTCCAGTGGCTATATTCCTATACGCGGGGCACGTATAAGGGCATGCGAAGAATTCTCATTTTGCCTTTACTCATGCAATCGCATTGTACTTTATTTGCCTCCCCTGTTTTATCAACTCATACTATGAGCTTGTCTGTGTGTGTGTGTGTGTGTGTAGAGCTTGCTTCCAGACTCACCCACACCACCCCCAACAAGTCATGGAATTTCGACGTGTCGTTCGTTTTCCATTTGTTCGCTTTGATCGTTTTGTCCCGCACTGAATTGGTTTTTTCTTGCAGCTGCCGCTTCCACAACTTTTCTTATCAGCAAATACTATTTCTTTTTTCATTTTTTCATTTAGCTAATTATTTGAGGAAGTTGCTATTCTTGTTTATGTGCCCACTTATCGCAAATAACGTCATTAACGAAATTGTTTTTATACCATTTGAATGAGAATGATAATGGGAAGTCGTTGTAGCAGCCCTCGCATATACGCGCTGTGCTTACTCATATATGTATGTATGTACATATAGACGTAATCAGAAAAATAGTAGTTCAACTGGAAAAATTTGGAGATGAACAATATTAACTATATATTTATATAAATATATTCGAATTGTTTACAAAATATGATGTTTAGAACAGAATTTTGCTGTGCAACATTTCAGTTGCACTACTATTTTTCTGACCACGGCTGTATATAGCATATCAAATGTAGTTACATTTTGGAATTTAATGGCTCGTTGGCCACCATTGAAGGGCCGGGCCGGGCGTAATACATTTTATTTTAGCTTAAACAAATTCAACTGTTTAAACTTTGAACAGTTGCCAACGGAGCGACAGCTGTAACAAGTCGGGTATATTTCATGCACAGCCCAAATGCGACTCTTATATTAAGCTGGCATTTAAGAAAATTATCGCCTAGGCAGTTATCAACAAACATTTGACAGATGTATGCTTCTGTTGTTATGCCCAAATAAATGAATGTAGCGTACACTAAATTTCTACTTTTATACGAATTAACCCTCTAACAGGCAGAAGCACCACAAGAGGCGGGGTTAGCGTAAATCGTTCTTATTCGATATATTTGAAATTTCTTATATATAGTTTTGGTAAAATCTTTAGTCAGATATATCTCTGATTCCTAAACAGCTGGCTTCTGCATCATTTTTACCGTTATATCAAATATAAATTGCAAATATGCGCATTTAGTCAATATGAATTTTTTAATTGACTGTTAAAGGGTTAAGAAACTTTGCAATATAAACGTAGATGTATTGGTTTGAGCTTTTTATACCCTGAGCCCATTGAAAATGGGAAATCAGGGTTTAATGGTTTTGTAAAAATGTCAAATGTATGTAACAGACAGAAGGAGGCGTGGCAGACCCCATAAAATATATATATTCTTGACCAGGGTGACGAACTGAGTCGATTTAGCCCTGTCCGTCTGTCCGACTATTCGTCTGTCCTTATGTATGGACGCGTCGATCTCAGAACCTATAAGAGCTAGATACATGAAATTTTTTCTGTGAGTCCATGTATAGCACGAAAATATCAAGTTTGTTTTAAAAAATCGATAACTATTCCCGTTTTATTGTTATCGATTAAAACCCTTATTGAAATCAAGCTATTAAAATATATCTCGTACACTTTTTGGAGCTAGAGTCTCCAAATTTTGGATTGATATTCATTTATAATTTATAAAACTTTGATTTTTGTTATATTTTGGATGCCGGCTAAAAGAAAATTATTATTTTTATTAATTTACTAAAATAAATACATAACTAAAAATATTTTTTAAAAACGCAGATCGGACGGGGCTCAGGGGATCTCCTAGTCGAGCACCACCGACTAGAGCTTTGTTTCCCATAAGTTTGTTCACTTTAATTAAAAAATATTTGAAAATGATAGGAAAAAAAAATTTGAAATTTGAGAGCAAAGGATAAAGTAAAATATGTTGATATATCTGTTAGCGTGAGTTAAGAAATCGAGCTAAGGATAGTTATAAGCATGAAAAATCAATAAGTTGCCATTTATGGGTAATTTGAACAATGCCTCGAACTCCACAAACATAAAGCGAAATTCACTTTTAACGTATTCTATTGTATGCGTATTTAACAGGGTTACACATCTTTCTGGAATGATTGCATATCAAGCGGCTTGCGTGGTTGCATTCTCATCGAGCTGGGCCTGCGTGGACGTGTTATGATCGAGAAATCGGGCATGCGACGTCGTGGCTTGTGCACAAGGTATCAACATGAATCTTATTGCAAAATGTTGCAATCGTTCATAAACGAAACTAATATGTGATTTGTGATTGACAGAAAGCTAATACTGAAATCGGATCAGCAAACTGGCGATGTTTTGTTGGATGAGGCACTGAAACACATTAAGGAAACAGATCCACCAGAGACGGTGCAAAGTTGGATCGAATATCTGAGCGGTAAGTGCTTCACTCACAGAAGGCCAAAGGAAACAAATTGATTGCCAAACTTGTTTGTTTGTTTGTTGCTTAGGTGAAACTTGGAATCCATTGAAGTTGCGCTACCAGCTGAAAAATGTTCGCGAGCGTCTGGCCAAGAATCTCGTCGAGAAGGGTGTGCTCACAACGGAAAAGCAAAATTTTCTGCTCTTCGATATGACGACTCATCCGCTCAGTGATAACGTGGTTAAGTGCCGTCTGGTGAAGAAGGTAAAAGCAGAAAGGAGCTACATCAGAGCACATAAGGTCATCTTCAAATTTGTCTTGCAGATACAAGATTCGGTACTCTCCAAGTGGGTGAACGATGCGCAGCGCATGGATAAGCGAATGCTGGCGCTTATCTTTCTGGCGCACGCCAGTGACGTCATCGAGAATGCATTTGCGCCGCTGAACGACGATGACTACGAGGTGGCCATGAAACGTGTGCGCGAACTGCTCGACCTCGACTTTGAAACGGAGGCGGCCAAACCGAATGCGAATGAAATACTTTGGGCTGTGTTTATGGCGTTTACGAAATAGGGCGATTGTCTAACTCCACAACCCCTCCCTAAATCTGGCACCACAGCAGTCACCAGCAACACACACACACACACACACACAACACAGCCACACACACAACACAGCCACACATACAAACAACACGCACACTTCCACCTACACTCCAAGATTTTCATCTTTGGCTGCTTGTTTTCACACCGAAACGGGTGATTCCAAATGCGCCCGCAATTCGGATTTCCTTCAGTTAATTTAAAAATGACAGTGCGAGAGAGGCGCTGATTATAGAAACCAATATGTATATATATATATATATATATATATTATTTTCTATATTCCGCCCTAATATCCGATGAAAAATCTTTCGTTTTATTTCGTTTATTTTTTGATTATTATTTCATTTCGCAATATAATTTATATGAACGAAATGATAGCTATTAGTTGACTTTTACTAACAATTATATGCCGTATTATTCCATAAATTGTGTTCTATGTAATTTGCAACAATTTCGGCATGCGAATAAACCATATATCAAAATTTCATCAGAAGAGTCGTCGTCGCTTAAACATAATACAAATAATTAAGTTGTAAACTGCAAGGAGATAAATGATATATTCAATATTTTGAGCTGCGACCGGTTTTTTATGTAATTATATAAACTTAACATTAATTGTAAGAACTAACTCGGATGCAACCACAAATAGCATGTTTACAAATCTGTCATTTCAATTGAAACAACTTCTTTATTTGCAATTTGGAAAACAATTTGAAAACAAAGAAATACACAGAGCGACAGATTGCGTGGGGGGCTGCATCTTAGGCAATGTTTATTTAATTGTTATGAATTTCGGGAACATTGAAATCGAAAACTTTTCTAAACCTACAAAACGAAAGAAGAAGAAAAACAATCTAAAATTTATGTAAATGTAAAATGTGCACGTCAAATAATAATAAATCTAGATATTTAAAGGCCTAATAAATACAATACAACATAAATATAAATATAAATATATAAATAACTATATATAATTTAAAATTATATATACATATATATATAAATATCTTTTTTAACTATTTCTTTTTTAAACTATATTGTATAGGTGCAAATTTGAATTAGGAACTATTAATTTCAGGTTGTTCACTTTATCTTCAACCAAATTGAAATATTTTATTCCAAAAATTTGGTTCAATAATTTGTCGTGTTGACATTCTGCAGAGAGTTTGGTATGATAGGTGATCCTAATATCGGTTGTCCTTCAGGTCTCGGTTTATCAATTTACGAGTTATGCCATCTCTGCCAGTTTGACCACTGATGATTATTCTGTTTTCCCAGCTAATTCCTTAAGGATAAGCTTTCTAAAAAAATGTCCCAAAGAGTTTGTTATCTTCAAAACCAATATAAAATCTGTTAGTTAATAAATTTATTTATTTAAAAGAGTTAACTTCTTACACCAGTCTAATGAAAACATTCTGCTTCTTTTTTTTTAATAAAGTTTTTTATTTCAGTTTCAATAGTTCTTTTTGCACAAAGATTTTTGGGTTGTAAAGGAGAGGGGATCGCATATACCGATTAAATATTAAAATAATTCTCACAAGAAATTTATGGGTATTTATAGATATTAATAATCAATTGAATTACGATACATCAAGTACATAACGTGCGGATAACGAAATATTGCATATAGGTAGCGAACGTACGAAAGTATTTTTTGTTTTCCAATTTCCTGGCTTACTGGAAACTCTTTCATTTCTAAATACATCGTGAATCGATGTGTACACCACAATATTTATTGCATCAGGCTTAATACGCTGTTTCGTTTTGAACTACGGAAATTTCTCGTGTAACTGTGGTGCTGACATTTTCAATTTTATTAAAAATATCCACGTAAATTGAACGGAAAATTTGAGGCGAAGAACAAATAAACACGAAAATAATTTGTCTAATTGCAGTTGCTCGTTTAACAAATGTTTATAGCGCAGAAATACACACACACAAACACACACGCACACGTAAATAAGCATATGGAATACTTAAGATTGACAAACGAAATATAGAGAACATGCAAAATGTGGAAAGTTTAATAAAAGTTAATGGAAGATTTGTAACGCTCGAAATGATGTCGCGGCTATATGTTTATATATATATATATGTAAATATATATGAATATGTATGTATAATTGAATTTATGTCTGCTCTATATGCTATAAATATGCCAACGCGCTCATTTAAACCGACGACTGCTGAACGAGAGACGGCGCATGCGCGCCCGATTCTGTGAGTAGCTTCTGGACCAACGCTCCTCAGTTGAATAGCTGCTGGCAGTCGGCGATTTATGTGAGTTGCCTACGTGCTAACTTAACAGGTCCTTGATCTCCTTGTGCATGTGGCACAGGAAATCTACATAGCTAGCCGAACCATCTGTGCCGCGATCCTCGATAAGGAAATGACGAAACACACTCTCCAGCTTATCGTTCTGGCGCACACAGGTCACCTGCAAGCAGCAAGCAAAATGGAGTCAATAAATTGATGGCTCAGTGCGCTTAGTTATTCTGCACAACTTACCCGCATGTAGCGCGTACGTTCGTCCATAATCTGATCGATAATATCAGTAATGCGACGTGCCAGCGGCGTATCGGCGGTGATGGCGAAACGTTCGACATTCACCTGCTGCGTGCATTGGACACCGAATATGGATTGCACAAATGTGGGCGACAAAGACTGGCCCAGCCAAATAAACAGATGCACACCGTTCTCCAGTATGTATGCACCGTCTTCGGTGATCTTCTCATGTGTGCAGCGCACCGGCGTTGGCAGCGACGACTCATCGGTCTCCACGGTGTGTATGGGAATGAAGCGTGGATACAAATAGTTGACCGACATATTCAGATCCATGGCCAGCACAAATTGTATAACATAGGAGCGATCATCCAGAGTCATATCGGAGCCACCAGAAACGGCATCGTTCTTCAGCAAACAGGATGCGTACAGTGGCAATAGCTTCAGGCACTCGGGTAGTATCAATTGGCCAGCGGATGTGGGCGATGTGCAGTGCTTACGATAGCAGGCCAAAATCTGTGCCGATCGCTGTATGAGATTGTCCTTGACCTGTTTGGGCGAGTGCTCCATCAGCTTGAAGCATGCCTGCTTCGCAAAGAACAACATCATGGCGTCCAAGTCACAGCTCTTGAATACATCCGCAATAGTTACAGTTACGCGCAAAGCCAAATTCAATATGCGCAATCGTCGCTGGCCACTGCATGATGTGTACAGCAAGGCCACCTGCAAGTAGACATTTTCCTCCGGCGGCAACTTATCATCATGCTTGATCTCAATGCTCACCGACTTGGTGGCATCTGTAAAAACAAAAAATAAAAAAACATAAGTTGTGATTAGTTATGCAAATCTGAGCTGATATTTGATCGCCTGCGACTTACCAATGCTCGCCAGCTCCACATCAGTCGTATTAGACATGTAGAAGTGTCCGAAGAATTCGGTAGGTCGAATGCCCGCCGAGGTGCGCACGCGCATCACTGCATCAAATGCAATCGGACGTGATACATTCTTAATGATATCCTCAATGAGACGCTTGCCATCGAGGTCCGCTTGGAAGTATGTATACTTGTAGACCTCGCCACCAGTCAGACGCGACACTTGGCCAATGGTCGCAATGTCAATGTAGGCATTGTTGAACACAAACAGATCAACGGAACAGCCCTGCTGTACGCATTCCTGTCCAAGCTGATTGTACACAGTCGTTTGCGGTGTCAGAACCGTCTTCTCCTTGTCTGTGCCAAGCAGTTTGCGATCATCGCGATTCTTGAGCTTGCCAGGTGCCTCTGCGATGGGCAGCGTTGAGTTGAATACCAATAGCTTACCAGAGGCATTCGACGCCTTAAGCGCTTCCAGACCGGCCTGTATGGCTGGATAGAGTATAGTTTCTGTTTCCTTGGTGTCGACAAACATGCGCGGTATTTCCTCCATTAGCGCATCGATCACCGCCGCCGACTCCTCTGGATGACAGAGGAAACCATCAAGCAGCGGCATAAACATCTCCTGTACATCGCCCACAACCATCATCTGTGGTTGGGCTAAGTTGCTTTTGATGTTGTAGAAGTGAACAGTGCTGTTATAAGTTATGAAGCCGACGCGCACCTTTGACTTATCTTGGCCCTGGTCCACCGGCAAATGTTTGAGTATGTGCTTAATTTGCGAGCAAAGCAGATGTACCAATCCGGACTTGATCGTATTGTACGATACATCTATGATGAATATAAACGCGGGCACCTCTGGCACCGTATTGTTCTAATAAATAAAGAAACCAATTTAGGAAAACAAAAAATAATAGAAGCAAATCAAATGATGGAACATACACGACAGTAATCCTTGGTGGCGAGAAATTCGTAAGTGCCCAATAGAAGTTCCGGACGCTCGTGCTTGTCCACACGCTGTCCGGTATGATCCAAGTGCTGATAGTAATCGGGATGCACTATATAAAGAACAATTTCAAATTTCATTCAAGCTTATGAGTTGAGTGCATAATGTTCACCTTCCGTTGTGACCTTGCACATGAGGCACTGAAAACGGCGGCCAGCATCCACGAACTGCATGTTGGGCGACATATAGGCCTTGCAGCGATTGCAACGTATTGGGCCCATGTCACCAAAATTGACAATTGGCGGTTCCATTTCACCTTTGCCAATGCGCGCCAGCGGCGAAATGTTGAGTGTTAGGGGCAGTGCCGTCGTTTTCAATAAATCCCCTGTATTGGGTATGCAGTAGAGAGAGGAGCGCATGAAGCGCGGCGATGAATTGCCCTGATCATGCACCACAAACTTCGTGGTCACCAGCGGCGGTAATAAGCCCGCCTGGTTGGTTACAAACACACCACCGGCTGCCTGCTGATTTTCAAGCATAACCTGTATAGGATTTGGCATTTGATCGGGATCCAGGCGACGCGGCGGTGCCTGTTGGTACATACTGCCCGCTCCCGGCATGGGCGGTTGCTATAACAATAAGTTCATGGTATATTAATATTGTAACAGCAAGAGGCATTGTCATGGTTTAGCATTGCGCGCAAGCACTTACGTTATAGCCAGGACGACCGGGTCCTGGTTGCCCAGGATAGCTGCCAGGCTGGGGAGGATAGCCAGGCATGGGTTGTTGCGGCTGCTGTCCGGGCTGTGGCGGATAGCCGGGCATTGGCTGAGCCGGATAACCAGGCATGGGTGGCTGCTGCATCTGTTGTCCGGGCTGTGGCGGAAAGCCGAGTGCTGGCGGTGGAGCCGCGCCAAATTGTTGTGGTGCTGCCTGCTGTCCTGGTAATGGAGGTGCACCCGGAAATGCAACCGGAGCTGATTGACCAGCATATGAGCCTGGAAAGTTGCCAGGTGGTGGCACACCATACGGATTACTACTTGGGCCACTAACTGCAGGTGGCTGAGTCACCATGCCAGGCTGCGCGAATGCAGCTGCAGGAGCACCGCCAGCTGCTGGACGCTGAGGCGGCAGACCAGGCTGCGCAAATGCGTTTGGAGCAGCGACACCAGGCGGCAACAGCGGTTGACCAGGTCGTCCATAACCTCCGGTCTGCGCTACTGGTGGCAGTGGCTGCACAGCGGCTGTGGCTGTCGATGTTGGCGGCAACTGTTGTCCAGATGGTTTTGGCGGTGGTGGCATGTGCGGTAAACCAGCCAAGCTGGCGCTATTGAGTGTCATCTGGTTAATGCCGCTGGGCACACTCTGCGGCATTGGAGCAGCTGCCGATGTTGGCTGAGCCAAGGTGGGTGCCGCTGATGTGGGCGGATACATTGACGGCGATGGCGATGGAGATGGCCCTGACACTGCTGATGGTCCAGCTGCAGAAACTGGCGGAGCCAGAGCCGGAGATGGAGCTGTCGAGCCATTTGCATAGGCTGCAGCGTACGCATTATTGTTGTTGTTATTAAAATTCATTGGCATTGGCTGCGATGTTGGCGGGGCGTTCGAGTTGAACTGATTAAACGGGGCCAATGGTGCAGCAACGGCAGCTCCAACTCCAGCTGTGGGCATGGGAATCGGTGGCTGTGAGGGCTTTAAGGGATTAGCACTCACACTCAGGCCACTCATCGACGTGGTCAACTTTCAAAAGGCAGTCAAAGAAAGAGAACGAGAGGGACAGGGAGATAGAGATAGATATAGAGAGTACTAAATTAACTACATGCTAAAGCAATTCAATTATGTATGTATGTGTGGCGCTCTTATCAGACACAGCTTTCATTATGAAAGACTAGTTGACCTCTTTACAGTGACTGTGACATGAGTGTAAATAGAGGAAATTCTATCTATAATATTACATGTCGCAGCAACGGATTCGGCGACTTTCATTTGGAGCCCTTGGGCTTAGAAGCTCACCTGCTGATAGTTGCCATTAACATAGGGCTGTTGAGCAGATGTCACTGGAGCGCCATATTGTTGTTGTTGTTGTTGTTGTTGCTGTTGTGTTGGTGGCTGCTGTTGTGGCTGTTGAGGTGGCTGCTGGTGTTGCGGCGCTGGCTGCGACTGCAGCGGTTGCTGCTGCTGCTGTTGTTGTTGTTGTTGTGGTAGCCAACCCGTCGGCCCCTGTGGCGGCCCCGCTGGATATTGTGGTTGAAATTGTGTCGGCGGTGGACCATACATGTTTGGATTCATATCTTTATATATTGGCCTGCGAGCAGCGACTCAATATGAGCACATAAAACCGTAGCAACAACTTTCACACACACACAACACACTCCAATTTCAGCTCAAAGTTCGCGTTCTCGTTTTCACGTATTTGAACGATTTCAAACGTTGTTTCGCTGAAATTTGGGCTTAGATGCGTTGACTTGCGATCGTTGTGCAATTATTTGCAGCTTTCGCTGGGAATGAGCGCACAGGTAAAGCAGTTTTTAACAAAAATTCCAAGCAAAAACGAACTTCCACGTCAGTTCGCTAATTCGATTTTTTTTTCCTGCTACTTATTGGTTGCATTTGACAGTTTGCCACGTAAAGTTGTCGCCTGTGCTACATATATCGATATTATTACACGATGTGGTTTGATGGTTTCGATATGTTGCGCGATAATTTTGAAATACATATTGTAAATGTGAAAGAAATATTATCAGTTCAGTTAACATTTTTTAATTAAAATCACTTTCCATTCAAATTAATTAAACTATTATTTATTACGCCTTGTCAATTGGGGCTCAGCAATATTCACCTGTCCATTCAAATTTAAAATAATGTAGCTGAAATAATGTAATGAAAATAATTTTGTATCGATATATCGATATCAAACTGCAAGAAATACCGCAACACAAATAATCATAGCAACTCTGTTATTTAGTTTACAGTTATATTTCAAAATGTCAGTGGAAAATTAAAATCGAATTTTATTTATGATGATTGTTAATTTCTATGAGGATTTTCATGCATTGAGTGAATCGACTCACTTAGATATTGAAGATTGGTCGGTTGACTGTTAGTTCTATATTGCTTTTTCTCGAAGCGCACAGTTGATTGAACGCCCTCGAAAAACCGAAGACCAGTATGCCGCTCAATCTCAGCAATATCACAGAGATAATCGGTCAATTCGGTGCTGCTGCACGTTGAATTGAATTTATTATCTATTATGTAGCCCTCCATGTAAGGAGTACAGTCCGGCAGCTGGGGATCAATAATGAGCACCTTGAAATAATGTGATGGCATTGGCAACGGAATCCAATCAACAATTTGATATTCCAAACTCCAATCCTCGCCAGGCCGACAAGATGGCAAATACATGGGACCCGTATATACGTACACCGAATCAAATTTCTCAGTCATTTGGGAAACATGTTCTTCCAACTTGCGCCATATTTCGCGCTTAAACGCTTTGCAAAGACGCGTGGCCCCGCAGCTCAGCACATAGACATCATTGTAGCGGAGGTGCAGTGCATCGCCGTCTGCCTCAGTTGTTAGCTTACTATAGTTGCCCTTCAGATGTTCGCACATCCATTTGGGAGCATTGGTACTTAGGTCCTGCGACACCACATAGTCTTTGTGCACATATAGATTCTCCATGCTGGGCAGGCCATATTTGATCAGATCCAGCAAATCGGGCGATAACGACTCCGGTCTCTTATCAAAAAACATACTGTTAACCATATCAAATAGCGCATAGATCAGACGATCGCGTATTCTGCTAGTCACACATATGGAGCGATTCCACAATCTCGCTTCATGATCGGTTCGAAATGTGGACAGCTAAACAGAAAAGGGCCATTGATATTCATATTATACATGATGCGCTGCTTGAAAATATATCAAATATATACCTACGAGTGGGTACAGCTTTCGTCGATGTTGAAACACATATGGATCAGTTCTTATCATCCAGAACAATTGGCGAATCGCACTTTCCTGCTGGAAGTAGGCCCCGAAAACGAATCCCGTTAAGCCCGCCAAAGCATAGAACGCACAGCTTTGGGCCCCAGGATCTACAATGTTTGACATTATAACGGATTGCAACTATTATGTTTAGGTAACTATGCTTATTAGTGCCACCTATTTACTTCTAATTTTGTGTTGAGTCTTACGGATCTCAATAAACAAGTGACAAACGTTCCCAAAAATCAAAGCCTACTCATATCTTGAAATATTATTTCACTTTGAATGCCTGAAAAGTATGCTTTTGTTTATAGTTAAGATAATAATATATTTTATAAAAATTTAACATTTTATTTAAATGATATTTATGTAGACCGTCGTAAATATTATTGCTCTGAAAAGAAAAAACTATTGAATCTATATAGATTCTTAGTTAAGACCGATATTGCCCATAGAAGCTCTTATATAGCGTTTTGATTTAATCGCAGTTAGTGCAATATAAATAACAACTACAACTTAGATACTAACTTCGATTATGTAGACTAATTCTGATTCAGATTCTGACTCTGACTCTGACTATGACTTTGACTCTGACTCTGACTCTGACTCTGACTATGACTGCGTAATAGTCCACCCTATGTTTGCTTCTATGTATTAACCAATGAATTGGCTGAAGCCAGTTGTTATTTATGTTTATAAAAAACATAAACTAAATTTGTTGGATCAGTGCTAGCATTTTTTTTTATTTATATTAATTTAGCTCCATATGAAATTTATGCAAACTCTCGAAAAACTTGCGATTCACTTGGATAGTTGCTGCCAAAAATTGCACTTCGGCGTATGCCCTGAAAGAAATGAAGACCTGCGAAGTGTTCAATCTCTCGTATATCGCAGAGGAAGTCGCGTAGGGTCGACTGATCCGGTATGGGCGCATTGGGTAGCACATACGCCTCCATATAGGGCTTACCCAAGGGCAGCTTCGACTCCACCATGATCACCTTGAAGAAGTGCGTGGGCACTGCCACCATACTTGCGCCAATCATTTGGTATTCCACGTTCCATTTACGATTGCCCTGTGCTCGGGGCTTAAACAACGGACCGGTGCACACATATACCGAACCGAAATTCTGCGTTAGCTCCCTAACATAGATCTCCAATTTGTTCCAGGCTCCGCTGTTGAAGCCCTGGCCTATTTGTGGCGCTATGTTGGTCAGCAAGAAGGTTTCATTGCAGTGCACTTGTTGGTCACGATGATTACCGGCGGCCGCCAGATGACCACGATCGAAGCCCGAGTGTTTATAGTCGGCGAGCGTTGAACGATAGTTCGAAGGCACACTCAAATCTGGCCGATAGGTGGCGCTAGCGCGGCCAACGCCCCGGGCACCCTGCAAATTGGACACTTGCAAGTGCTCGCAGACCCAATGCGCCACGCGATTGCGACGATCGTATGACAGAACAAAGTCGCTGTAGAGCCTCACATCATCCAGACCCGGAAATCCATACTTCATAATACGCTGCACATGATTCGACGTTCCATTCGTGACGCTGAAGAAACCGAACTGTGGATCAGATCTTATACACTTTGATTAACTTTGGTCGCCCAATTTGACTAGCATACCGCAGCGAAGATCTTCGGGCTGATATAGTAGGCGTAGACATCCTGTTGCACGAGCTGTTGCAACTGCCGTGTTGCATGGTTGTGTTGAAAGTAAATGCCGGCCAAAAAGCAGCCGACTGCAGAGGCCAATCCAAATGCCACGCCCAGCAGCAAGTGCCCAGGGCGGCGCATGTATAATAAAAATAGAATAAACTGTAAATTTATATTTAGAGTATTTATGGAATATTATTACAGAGTTACCTGCGACTTTCCAGTAACCTGAGCACCTGAGAGTCGAGTCTCGATAATTTGAATTTCTGTGTAAATCGAATAAAAACTGATCCCCTTGCCATTTCGAATTATCGGGACTCGACTGTACTAGAGACTTGTGCTTTGGCAAATACATACATATGAATGGCATTATTACGCTGTAAAAGTTTGATTACAAAAGTCCATCTAGAAGCAAACCTATTCAACAAAAAAGTTTCCAAAATATAGCCCATACTGCAGCCTAAGCGCTGCCCACGCGCAGTCGCTGCGTAAACTGCGCAGTAGCAGAGAAAGTGCTTGTGCGTGCGTGTGCATGTGTGTGTGTGTGTATGTGTTGTTTGTATGTATAAAAGAAGCGTAAAATGATTTGAATATCGCATCTTCGCAGGGTTCAGGGTATCTCTTAGTCGAGCAGTCTCGACTAGAGCACTCTTACTTGTTTAGAACTAGAATTTTTTCAACTAGAACAAAGTTATTCCACGCTAAAAAATTTTGGTGGACCACTCAACTGGAATAACTTTGTTCTAGTTGACGCATCTATGTGTTGTATGGTTAGTGCTAAAATATAAACGTAGTGTAGTGGCCAAAAGATAAGCTAATAAAATATTTTAATAAGAAATACATACCTTATATTAATATTCGTGTAATTTAATTAATTTGAAATATTTAAAGAATTTTACAAGTTTCTAACTGAAATTCGCTGAAATGGGAGATCAAATTCAAAATATAATGGATCTAAATGAGTATTGCCTTCGTGAAATACTCAAGCAGATCAAAAAAAATTGTGACTCAATGCAGAAAACAAAAGAGATTGACATCGCCAACTATTTGGACCTGGTTAATGTTATGCTTGCTCATAAATGCTTCGATGATCTTGTTTACCAGCTGGATAAATCACTTCATTACGAACTTAAAATTGAAGCCTTTGCTGAATTATCAATGGAAATTGAAATTTTTTTTGATAGTTTTTATAAATGTATGAAGAATTTATCGGAAAGAGAAACAGATAATCATTGGAAAAGGATCATTAATACAATAAAAGGGAATAGTGCGTTTTGTCGCTTGAATTTAGCATACACATCTGAAACATATTGTAGTGAGCATTTGGATAGATTCAATACGCTCCTAGAAAATATTTCAAACAAACCCCGTCTAGGTAGAATAATAATTTATATGCCGGGTAAGTGTGTTTTTAATCAACATTATTGTTCAATATGAAAACTCGCTCACGAAGTGCAAAGTGTTCGGTTCTTGAAGCCAATGACTTAAAATTTGAAATATAAGGTCGGGTAGATATGCCCGGATAAAAAGATATAGTGTGTATATCCGCGCCCATTGGAACGTTTAAAATCCAAAAACTTTAGACTCTGAATAAATTGAACAGCTTTCAGACCGTGAACGAGTATTCTGCAGTCGCTTGCGCCTTATTTGTTTTTATTTAATTATATTTCCAGGATTCTATTTACCCGACTTTCGAAATATTCCAAAAACTCATACACTTTATTTGAATTGTAAATTTAATGCCATGGAGTTGGCTGAATATTGTGAATTTCAGCCGTACTTAAAAGTTTTGAGTATAATATCTAATGAAGTTTATGGAAGGCTGAGTGATATTGTTCCATACTGCAATAATCTAGAAACACTTATCTTAAAAGTAAAAACTGACTACATCTCTGAATATAAGGCGATTGGTACATTGCCAAATCTACACAAATTAACACTAATTGGAGAAAAAGGAATAAAATGTTTCCCAACTGACCTTATCAATGAATTAAAAATTCGAAACAAACCTCTTAAATTATCTTTAAATTATTTAAGTTGTGATGCTAATCAAATCGCAAAGATATCCGAAATAAATCAGCTACAGAGCATTAATATACGTGAAGAAGACTATGGCCTAAACATATATATTAATGAAGATGAAGAAACGACTAGTATAAAAATATTAGTTTATAATTCTTATGATGCTACTGAATTTGCCGCTTTGGCTGGCATACGAAACTTAGAGAAAGTTCACATATTTCTAGATAAACATCAGATCGGAACGTTCAGAAATTTCATTATTGCTTTGCAAGAAACTTCAACAACAAAACTTTCAGCCATATTTAAAAATCTAAATAATAACGAAGTGACTGAGCTCTTAAAAATACAATCACTGCATCGTGCACAGTTTATTGTCGATGAACCCATTGAGTATCCATCCCACTTGCCCAAAATTAACGGTCTTCACATACAACAGAGCACACCCGGAAATTGCATAAATATTTTCCGTGCACTTGCATTACAGGAAGATTCAAGACTCCAGATATTATAAATCAGCGGAGCTCTAAGTGACGAAGAAATGCTTGAAATTTCCAAAATAAATTCTTTAAATGAAATCAATTTTAAATATTCTAAATCACGAAGTGATTTTCTAGAGCAACTATTAACGAGCAGCAAATAGAGACGACTCTTTCAAAATACTTGACAATATTAAAATATGCAAATTTAATAATATTAAATATTGATTAGAAGAATCGGAAGAAATTGAACTTTACTTTAGTGCTTCACGAGCCTCTGATCAATGGTTTCAAACTGAATAACTAGAAAATAAACATGAAAGCAATTAGAGCAAATGTCAAATTATATATGTTGATTTATATCAATAATATCTATACGATCTGCATAAAGCACTGAGGATGTGGATCGATTAGACACTCCTTTGCACTTTGGGAGAATATATGGATGGTGAGTATGTTATGAATCCCTATTGTAATAAAACTAAAAAATTGACATGTTTCCCCACAGTTGTTTAACGTTCCTTAAATATGAAAGTTGATTCCAAAGACGACAACGCAGTCAAAGTTAATTTAAGCCTTACATTATTGTAACCAAATAAATATGCCATATGTTAAATTTACATTTAGTTTTTAATGGAAGGACAATATTACACTTCAAATTTCCACCATACCATCCAGTACTCACTCTATAAACAGTAATTACTCTACCAATCAACTCACTAACATTCCACTCAAATTTCTGTATATAAGTATGTATATCGAAGTATTTAATAGCATTTTTGTAAACACCCAAGTCAATGTTGTCTTGAATAAGAATGAAAGGCGCAATATTAAATGTATGTCTAATCAAAAAGAAAGGAAACAAGCAAGAAAACTCTAGTCGGGGGTGCCCGACTAGGAGATCCCCTAAACCCCGTCCGATCTGCGTTTTTAAATATATTCCGTATCTTGTATACATACAAACGTATACAAAATTTAATTAAATTGTCAATCTTGCACTTTCACAATCAAATAGCATGTTTGTCAAAAAAGTAGTTTTTGTCTTAAGAATAATATTAATAATAATAATTTAATAAAAGAAAAAAAATAAAAGATTAAGAAGATCTGACATTTCCCCACCTGGAGTCGAACCAACAACTACTGATCAAAGCGCATCACCTCTACTGCGACACCACCATTGTGTGTGTGAAAACAAAAAATAATAAAAAAGTTTCGACATCGACGAGGTTTGAACCCAGACCTGCAGCAAGGCACGGCGTGCCCCGCTTCTATCAACACCGCCATTGCACTGCTTAGACAAGCAGTAGAAAATTTGAGACTAAAGGCAGCTAAGAATAATGACAAAATTCAAGCAGTCAGCTGTTATTGTTGTGATTCTTAGAACAGACAAGAATGCTCGCATTCGAATGTCTCAATGTATGAGTGCACATGTATAGAAAAAATGAAAACGGGGGTGGGTTTCTGGTCACATGTCGCAATTGACAAAACGTTTTGTTAATTCTGTGATACTTAATGGATTTCAATGAAATTTTCAGCATATGATCTACATATTATATTGAATATTTTTCAGTTGTATAAAATCGCAAGCGCATTCACATATTGGTTATATTTGCAACTAACCTTCAATTTGAAAATTTTTGTAAAATTTTTAACCAATATCCAAAATATAAAAAAAAAACCGAAATTGTATAAAATAGAAATGAAACTAAATGCAAAATTTGGAGACTCTAGCTCCAAAGATGTACGAGATAGAATTAAAAAACTGCATTTCGATAAGGTTTTTAATCGATAACATTAAAACGGTAATAGTTATCGATTGTTTGAAATATATATTATACAGAGACTTTCAAAAAAATTTCAAGTCTCTAGCTCTTATATGTTCTGAGATCGACGCGTTTATACATACGGACAGACGGACAGACGGACGGACGGACAGACAGACAGACGGACAGGGCTAAATCGACTCAGTTCGTAACCCTGATCAAGAATATATATACTTTATGGGGTCTGCCACGCCTCCTTCTGCCTGTTACATACATTTAACAAAACTATTATACCCTGATTTCCCATTTTCAATGGGTTCAGGGCATAAATAGGATAAACTGTAAATTTATATTTAGAGTATTTATGAAATATTATTACAGAGTTAAGAGTTACCTCGGATTTTCCAGTAACCTGAGCACAAAACAAAATTTATAAATTATTTTTGTAATTAAAAAAAAAATAAATAAAATTGGGAAGTATATATTATTTTAATTATTTAATTTATTAAAATTTATATCACATAACTGCCCACAGGCTCATATTAATGGGAATTGCATCTCTTCTAATACATAGGTCAAGTATCTGGGCCTGACACTAGACAGAAAGTTAACATGGAAATTTTGATCTAAAAACGAAATGAAAACTAAATCAATATCACATTGGCTACTCAGAGAAAAATCTTAATTGACACTTGATAACAAACTGCGGTATACACTTGTGGGCAACTATGTACACACATATGTACATACATCAAAAGACATCACATACATGCATAATACAGAGGCTTCAAGCGAAACTGCTTAGAAGACCAGTAAGCGCACAATGGCATGCTCGAACCAAGTCATACACAGCACTAGACACTTGCAAGTAAAGACTAAACACACCAAAAGTATTTGAGTACGTAAAATTCTACATATTTCATTTAACTTGTTTTGAATTCAACATTTGAATACATTCCATTCTGGGAAATGTTGATGTGGGTGGTAAAGCTTTGTTCACAGTTAACAAACTGGGTATGTTACGCAGAAATTAGTTCTGTTACTTTAATGTTAAGGAAGTTTTCCTATTTACGTACACCTGTTGCAGTGCCAAAAACATCCGAAGACAAAAATAAAACGTGTGTAGCAATTAGATATTCTGCCTGAAACAGCTTCAGAAATCGTGGCAGAAGCTAAGCAGTTAAATTATGAATATAATGATTACAAGTAAGAGTGCTCTAGGCGAGACTGCTCGACTTATAGATACCCTAAACCACAATTGAGTAATACTAGGTTATGCAAAGCGGTCTGTTAAGTTAACAGTGTGACGTCACTTTATCAGAAAATGGTGGGCGCGCTCTGATCTTTGTATGAAAATGAAGCAAATGTGACACTGTTATCTATATTAAAGCCATTAGACAAAGTAAAAACGTAAAGTGTGGTTTCTTACCAATTATATATAGATTCTTAAATCGTACAACATAATGGTTTTACTATTTTTTTTGTTCTAAGCCGTTTTCTATGCAGTTATTGCTCACGTAATCCGTTGACTGCTCTTACTTTCGTGTTGAATAGCCCTTACTTTATTTTCCAAGGCTTAAATTTAAATTTGCAAATCTAAATCGTATTACTAAGTTTTATTCGTTTCCCATCAATCCACATCATTATATTTACACTATCATTATATTGAGAATCTGATGGCCAAAGATGATGTGCAGCATTAGCTTCTGCCAAGATTTCTGTAGCTGGTTTAGACAGATTATCTCTTTCTTTAAGCTTTAAACACACATTCATACGCAGTCTTTATTGATTCACCTTCAACGTGTATAATACTTAAATATTGAGATAGATTGCCATTATCTAGTAATTTTTGGTATTTTTAGGAAGTAAAATTAAGGATTGACTATTTTGATGGTGTTTACTATTGAAATTTTGTTTGTTTTAGAGCATTTGCCCGATCTCAGTTTAAGTTCCCGCCAAACTTCAGCTGGGATAACAGAGCACAACATGATAATGTGCCGTCACAACAGAACTGTTAATAAACATTAAAAGTAACGGAACGACTCAGCCAGTCGAGCTGTTCAAGAATGTATACATATGTATGTAAGCTTTGACGATCAGCTGATGGGAAGGTGGAGCCACATATCGATTAGCTAGCAAAGACGATCAGCTGATGGGACGATGCAGCCACCAATCAGCTGTTAGCTTATATCGATGATTTTTCGATGACTTATAGTGACCAACTAAAATATATACGTAGTGTAGTGGCCAAAAGATAAGCTAATAAAATATTTTAATAAGAAATACATACCTCATATTAATATTCGTGCAATTTAATCAATTTGAAATGGGAGATCAAATTCAAAATATAATGGATCTAAATGAGTATTGCCTTCGTGAAATACTCAAACAGATCAAAAAAAATTGTGACTCAATGCAGAAAACAAAAGAGATTGACATCGCCAACTATTTGGACTTGGTTAATTTTATGCTTGCTCATGAATTCTTCGATGATCTTGTTTACCAGCTGGATGACTCACTTTATTACGAACTTAAAATTGAAGCCTTTGCTGAATCATCAGAGGAAATTGAAATTTATTTTGATAGTTTTTATAAATGTATGAAGAATTTATCGGAAAGAGAAACAGATAATCATTGGAAAAGGATCATTAATACAATACAAGGGAATAGTGAGTTTTCTGACTTGAATTTAACATACAAATCTGAAACATATTGTAGTGAGCATTTGGATAGATTCAATACGCTCCTAGAAAATATTTCAAACAAACCCGATCTAGGTACATTACAAATTGATATGCCGGGTAAGTGTGTTTTTAATCAACATTATTGTTCAATATGAAAACTCGCTCACGAAGTGCAAAGTGTTCGGTTCTTGAAGCCAATGACTTAAAATTTGAAATATAAGGTCGGGTAGATATGCCCGGATAAAAAGATATAGTGTGTATATCCGCGCCCATTGGAACGCTTAAAATCCAAAAACTTTAGACTCTGAATAAATTGAACAGCTTTCAGACCGTGAACGAGTATTCTGCAGTCGCTTGCGCCTTATTTGTTTTTATTTAATTATATTTCCAGGATTCTATTTACCCGACTTTCGAAACATTCCAAAACCTGAATCACTTTGTTTGAATTGTAAATTTGATGCCATGGAGTTGGCTGAATATTGCGAATTACATCCGCAATTAAAAGAATTGAATATAGAAACTAATGAAGTTTATGGAAGGCTGAGTGATATTGTTCCGTACTGCAATAATCTGGAAATACTTAAATTGAAAATAAAAACTGACTACATCTCTGAATATAAGGCGATTGGTACATTGCCAAATCTACATGAATTAACACTAATTGGAGAAAAAGGAAGAAAATGTTTCCCAACTGACCTTATCAATGAATTAAAAATTCGAAACAAACCTTTTGAATTATCTTTAATTTATTTAAGTTGTGATCCTAATCAAATCGCAAAGATATCCGAAATAAATCAGCTACAGATTATTAATATACGTGAAGAAGACTATGGCCTAAACATATATTTTAATGAAGATGAAGAAACGACTATTATGAAAATTGTTGTTTATAATTGTTATGATGCTACTGAATTTGCTGCTTTGGCTGGCATACGAAACTTAGAGAAAGTTTACATACTTCTAGATAAACCTCAGATCGGAACGTTCAGAAATTTCATTATTGCTCTGCAAGAAACTTCAACAACAAAACTTTCAGCCATATTTCAAAATCTAAATAATGACGAAGTGACTGAGCTCTTAAAAATACAATCACTGCATCGTGCACAGTTTATTGTCGATGAACCCATTGAGTATCCATCCCACTTGCCCAAAATTAACGGTCTTCACATACAACAGAGCACACCCGGAAATTGCATAAATATTTTCCGTGCACTTGCATTACAGGAAGATTCAAGACTCCAGATATTATATATCAGCGGAGCTCTAAGTGACGAAGAAATGCTTGAAATTTCCAAAATAAATTCTTTAAATGAAATCAATTTTAAATATTTTGAGTCACGAATGAATTTTCTAGAGCAACTATTAACGAGCAGCAAATCTGAGGACCTGAGTATTTTAGAAAATTTGAATATATAGAGACAACTCTTTCAAAATCCTTGACAATATTAAAATATGCAAATTTAATAATATTAAATATTGAATTCGTCGTTAGAAGAATCGGAAGAAATTGAACTTTACTTTAGTGCTTCACTAGCCTCTGATCAATGGTTTCAAACTGAATAACTAGAAAATAAACATGAAAGCAATTAGAGCAAATGTCAAATTATATATGTTGATTTATATCAATAATATCTATACGATCTGCATAAAGCACTGAGGATGTGGTTCGATTAGACACTCCTTTGCACTTTGGGAGAATATATGGATGGTGAGTATGTTATGAATCCCTATTGTAATAAAACTAAAAAATTGACATGTTTCCCCACAGTTGCTTAACGTTCCTTAAATATGAAAGTTGATTCCAAAGACGACAACGCAGTCAAAGTTAATTTAAGCCTTACATTATTGTAACCAAATAAATATGCCATATGTTAAATTTACATTTAGTTTTTAATGGAAGGACAATATTACACTTCAAATTTCCACCATACCATCCAGTACTCACTCTATAAACAGTAATTACTCTACCAATCAACTCACTAACATTCCACTCAAATTTCTGTATATAAGTATGTATATCGAAGTATTTAATAGCATTTTTGTAAACACCCAAGTCAATGTTGTCTTGAATAAGAATGAAAGGCGCAATATTAAATATATGTCTAATCAAAAAGAAAGGAAAAAAGTTCTTAGTGGAATCGATAGCTTGGAGTGTAAGCTGTCTTTGCAAGTGATAGAATTATGGTTAATGAAGCCATCGCCCATTGCAACGTTGAGTGCAGGCGACACAGAGGGCGCCGAAAATGAGCTGCATGGAATGCATTTTGCAGGTGATGACTGCTTTGATTGACAGCCAGCCGACCCACAAGGACCCACATGGCGCGGGTGCATTATGTGAGCACACAATGCACATCACGAACAGGAGTGTCTACAGCAGGCGCGCTCATGCATCGAAAATGCCATTAATGGCTCTTTGCGGGTGTACGCATAATTAAGGTCGTCAAATGGTGGCTGGCTTTGGACGCGGTCAATGTTGTCTTAAGCGGCTCTAATTAGCCAATTGTTGTTGTTGGCGATTTGGCCGAGTGGATGATTGGCTTAACTGCTCGTTACTCTTGACTACAACAGGTTGGCTCTGCTGCCCCAATAAGCATGCTGCACTATTTGCCATTTCACACTTTACTATTTACTCTTTATTTCAGTGACTTCAGTTCTTGCTTAGCCAACTGCAGCTATTCGATTTTTTCATTTTTCATTCAACCTTTCAGCAGTTTATTTTAAGAGGCACAAAGTAAAAATTTCGAACCAAATTATATTTTTGTCACTTGGAGGGAGTTGCAGATAAAAGGAATTCGCACTACAAAGTGCAGCGGACATAAAGATCCCACTCCACCCAACTGAAACAACAGAGACATAGAAAGAGAAAGAGTAACGTGATTTCCAGTCGATTTACTGGCCAAACAGCGGGCACATCCCGCACAAAGGCAAACAAACGGCGTCTGGCTGTCACTTAATCGAAGCCATTAGCGTTATTAGTGCAAGAACTCCACAAACTCCTGTTCCTACTCCCAGGCTTGACTGGCGGCCAGGTAGAGGGCAAACAGCGTCTGTATATTGTGTATGTAATCCGATTGGGTTTCGAGTGGCCCCTCTACACCGAAGCGTTCGCAAAGCGCCCGAACATAATCGACCAGCGAGATTTGTTGCTGCAGACAGGCGCGATAGGCCTCATCGACAGCCTCCTTGTTGGCTGCCGTGCCAAAGGAGCGCGGCCAATTCTCCAGCAGGGCATCGATGTCCTTTCTGGGCTGTGCATCGTACATGGCCTGCGTCATATGTACCTGTTCCACCTCGACAATCCACTTCTCAATATCCTTGGCAGTCTTCGCGGTGGGCACCAGCGTCGCTGAGCGAGCGGCATGGCGTGAATTGCCAGCTCGACTGCCGCTCAGCACCGAACGCAGCTTCATGTTCAGCAGGCTGGGTTCGCTCTGTGCACCGGATGGCTCGTCCAGCAGCATTAGGCCCAGGCGTTGCAGCTGCTCATCCAGTTCACGTTGACGCTGCGCCTGCGGCTGCAGCAGTGCCGGAGCCTGCACCTTCAGCATGGCATCCACATCGCCCACGGCGGGCACAAATTCCGGTACAAAGGGCTGCAAATGGTACGGCGTCTCGATCGTTTGCGGCGTATACTTGAGTATGTAGGGAAATAGCTCCTTCAGTTCCGGCTGCAACGGCAGCTGCTCCCACTTATCCGGTGTCAGCTCGAACGTAATCGCCTGCTCCTGTGCCGGCCCAGCGCTGTGCCGTTGCTGCGTCGGCTGTGGCAGCTTTTTCTGTTGCTGCAACAATTTCACGCCTGTTGCCAGCTCACCGGCTGCCTCATCCGAGCTGCCAAAGCTTAGCTGATCATCACCAATTGGCATTGGCTGCACTAGTTTTGCATTCCGCGTGCTGCCCGGACGCGTTTGTGGGCGTGGCACCGCCGCCGCCATGCCCCCATGCAGCTGCAGCTCGCTATCATCATCGTCGTCGTCATCGTTATCACTGTCATCGGCCTCATCATCGTGGTCAATGATATCTTGCAGCAGACCATCGTCGTCTGCGGAGCTGCCTTGCATTTGCTGCGAAAGGTATTAAATACATTGTTAGTATATACTTTATGGGATATAAATAAGTATAGCATATAGTTCTCTATACGAGCTATCCGCCTACCATATTCTGCTGCCTGCCAGCCGTTCGATTTACTGCTGCTGCACCACTCGCCCGGCTCGACTGGCGCTCCATTGGCACCCTACTCAGATGCTTGCCATCCGCTGAGCCGCTGATTGTGATCTCTTCGTCATAGTAATTCATTTTCTAATTCCTTTCCTTATTGTTGTTGTCCGCTTTAATGTTTTTTAAGAATTTACCTTGCTGCGAATTCGAATTTTGCGCACTTCCGCCGAATCGCAGATTCACTTGCTGAAGAATTTTTGCTACCTTTTGCAGGTGTTATGCTTTTCTTTTGCCTTTCGCGCTGCTTTACCTGCGAAAAGAAAAACAATTGTCAATTGTTTTGGGCTCATCCGTTGCCTTGACAACCATCGCGTTGCTGTTGTTGTCGTCTGTTGGCCCGGCTTACTTATATGTTTTCTGGCGAACGTCTCCTGCTATCCGTGCGGCTGTCCGGCTGAGGGAGCTGTTTGGATTTAATTACATGAAATGGAAATCTGATTTTGCAATACCCTTCCGGCATCTCGTCGATTGTCTCCGACTATTGTGACTGTTGTGTATATTGTGAGTACCTGAAAAATGAAATGATTGAATGAATTAGGAGTACGGTTTAGTAAGTAAGGTTTTACGACCACTCTTCATTAATGAAGCTGTTTTCGGGTTTCTTCCAAATGGTTTTATGAACGAGCTGAGATTTGCATACGCTTAAACCAAACGCTAATTGTAACTGGCGTCTGTTCTGATGGCTCTAATGTCTGGTCTGCCCTAATTGCACTAAGACCCCTTTCTAATTATGTATATGGATCAAAGTTTGAAAAAGATACAAATTTGAAAAAATAAAAATGTTACAAATAAAATTATTTGTTTCGAGTTATATATAGTGTATATATATATATATTATAGTTAATAGAAATTTATTATACTCAATTTAAGAAGAATGTTTGATTATGAATTTGTGGTATCAGGGCCTCAGATACACAAAAAAAACCTCAATCTGACAAACGGAAACTGTTCGAGCCCCCACACAGCAGCGCCGTCCATGCGCGTAAAGTCTGCTCGAGCGCGTTGCGGCTCGATGCGATTCGGTTTGATGTCGAGCCGCGCAACCGCAACAAACATGAAAACACAACACAACAATTTTCGGCTTTCAATCGGCTTTGGATGTTCGCGTTGTGCGTTTCGTTGCGGCTGCTGCGTGTTTAAACGGAAATACCAAATAAAATAACGAAAAAATACATTCAAATTTTACGCTGTTTTTAAAATGCGCTAAAAGAACAACGACACCAACAAGTTTTTAATTAAATATCAAAAAAGATTTGAAAGTAAAAAAAATGTGAAATATCAGGCTTCAAAAAAATTGTTAGACAACAATTCGCTTTAATAATTAACGTTGATTAAACCGCTCGATTGCTTTAATTACGCGGTAAATTTTGCATTTAATCTTGCGCAACTTGAAAGATATTTTTTATAATACGAAGTTAATTAATAGCGCCTTTATCCCCTCGGTGTGGCTAGACTTCATTAATAGCTGCTGTTTCTCTCTCTCTCTCACTCTGTGCGTGAGTGAGTGTGTGTGTGTGTGTGTGTGCGCGCGTATAGGTGTGTGCTGCGTCTTACGACTGGCACAATTTTCATTATCAGACGCTAAAAGGATTACGAACCCGTTCATCTTCATCTTCATCATCAGCAGCAGCAGCAGCAGCAGCCTTTGCTTCCAGCTTAGCCAAATATTTGCGAGCATCCGCAAACGGTAAGTTGAAGCCCCATGACCAGCTACCCTGCCCCTTCCTCTTCATCCAGCATGAGCCCCTGCTCAACCTGCTGCTTTATGTGTTAGCTTTCACGCCTACCTCGTAGGTCCTGCTGGACCTCCCCCAACCACTGGCAACAAAATGTTTTATATTCGCGCACTGTTAAAAAGGGTTATGTCTGCCCCTGCCCCTGTCCCCATCCTCCCAGCAGCACCCAGAGGGGCTGGCGGCCGGGTCAACCAAGTGTTGGCCGCATTGTTAGCTTAAACTGTGCTTTGTGCTATTACTCGAAACCTGCCCCCAAAACTTGCGCAATAAAATGAAATTGTTTTGAATTATTGAGATCCGAGACTTGGGAGCCGATTTTTGTTGTAATATCCTGTAAATGTTCCGACCAACAAACATACAAGAAATGTTATTGCTAGAGGAATGCTACGGTGATTCCATAGAGTATTCGTCAAGCACATGGGTCTTACAATTCAAACGAATGATATTTTGAGGATATCTCTTGAAATAAAAAAGCATAATAATACAATACATTATTTTCGAATATTAATTGGTCATTTACAGAGTACGTTTAAGTCGATCATGCACTTTGTTAACATAATTTATATTTGGCGCTTTTACGGTCAGCGCACAGTTTTCATTGTTGGGTTCCGGCTTGGGTTCCGCCACACATATGGAGAGTTTCAGGACTCGAATAGGTGTCTGGGGCATTAACAGTTAACATGTTGCGGTTTTTGATTGCTGCAAAATTTTTCTTTTTCCCTTTTATTTGGTTTTCTCACAAAAAAAAAGGTTCAAGAGGTTGGCCGTTTTTATGCACTGCGAATCAGTTTGGCGAAAATTGGATATGGTGCAGAAACTTTATTGTCTGGAGCTGAGCTTATCAATAAATATATATGTATATATATAGAAAGACAGAGAGAGAGAGAGAGAGAGAGAGAGAGAGAGAGAGAGAGAGAGAGAGAGAGAGAGAGTAACAGTGAGAGTTTCTACTTAATCCATTCGAGTTTGATAACAACTTTTATGAACTGCAGTTAGCTGCAAATCAGACGCTGGGTTCAATGAACAGACACTGCTTTCGACATTCACAGATATAAAAAGATATAATATATATATATATATATATATATATAGATATATATATGCCAAGTTTTATTTAGGAACTTAAGCGCAAACAAAAGTTTCATTGATATTCTTATATTATTAATATAATGAGAGATTTATAGTCAATCTGTTGTCGCTTCTATAATACATATACATATATGCTAATGTGTCAAAATTAGGTTAATATATTCTTTAACTTCTTAGTTCACAATGCTGTTAAGAATTTGCAAATATTATTATTAACATATTGTTATCTTCACGCTTATTATTTGTTGTTCGTCTTTGTATTTTTTTTTTTTAGTCTTAATATTCAGAAAATAAATTCATATAGTTTTTATTTGATTAATTAGTATTATATAAAAATATTAATAATTATTATTATTATTATATTTATCTATTTTTTAGAACAAATATATTGAATTACATAATCGACGATATGAGTTTAATTTTATGATTTAAGTCAATAATATGCCTTTATATTAATTTATGTATCTTGCCAATAGCCAATCTTTAGTTCCATTTTAGACATTTTTATGCAACCTTGGCCACAATCAATAGCAAACACATTGAGCAATCTATCTACCTTGCGCCATTGATAGCTGAGTTTCATTACAGAATCGAATCGAATCGAATCGAATTAAATCAAATTGAATTTACTGGCCTCGTGGTCGCGGTCAATCCACAATAGCCCAGTTACATTTGGCATTCCCTGCCCATTTGATGAGCGGCTAATTAATTTCTATTCATGTACATACATACAATATATGTGTATGTAAGAGTTTCATACATATTTAGAGGCAAACTGTGAGAGCTTCCTTAAAAATGGCCAATATAAATTGCCATTGCTTGTGGACGTTTTTATTTGTATTTGTGGTCTGTTTTATTGTAATCTTTTATGGTGCAGTCCAATGTTTTGGCTCAATTCTCATAACTCTGCCAGCCTATATATATGTATATGTACACGAAGGAGCAAGCTTTATAGCGCCTAAAAGTGAACAGCACTTGCTGTCCACTTTCCTTTTCATTGTCTTCGTGCGCTTATCGCAGTCGTTGCTTTGGCCTAAGCATTTTTATGTCTGTTTTGCTTTGTCTCTTTCTTTTACTTTTTTGAATACCCTGTACGCAGTGTGAATGGAAAAAATGGGTTGACTTCAATTGTGGCAAAATGTGCTGCAGCGCAGATCAATTATATTTGTGCTTATGCAGTTTATCTCAATCATCTGACTGTCTATAATCAGTGCATTTCTAAAACATAACAAGTTTCTAAGTTAAATTTGCAATTCTCATTTAATTTTATTTTACTTTGACATTTTCAATATTTATATAGTATTTAAATCTGGAATACTCGTATTATTAAAATTACATTGCTGTTTGTTTACCTTCAATCTTAAAGACAAGTTTTATCATGATAATATGAAAATTTCCTAATAACACAAAAATAAATTAAAGATTTATTTTATTATTTAATATTTATTCATTCTATTTCTTTATTATTTAAATGTATCATATTATTTAATGGAAATACATCAAATATATTTTTAATGAATTTGGAAAAGAATTAGCCACCTGAATGATGACTGTTGAGGACTAATTACGGGGTATGTGCCAGGCGAGCTTTTTAGTTTAAGTTACTCCTATTTGAAGCGAAGTTAGTCTGTGTGAATAGGCTTAAGGATGCTCGCGCTGGCTGGTGCTTTGCTTGGGGTCTGGGATAATCATCAGCATGCGCGGCCATGTTCTCAAGTTCGTCGTCGTTTCAAGTTCAGCGAAAGTGAAACGTGTCGGGTATTTGGTTTTGGTTTTAGTGTTGGGGATAGGTTTTAGCTGAATAGGCTTAACGGTAGGGAGGGGCGAACGTAAGGGGGAGCTATAAAAATAAAAATTGTTTGTGCCGAGTGGAAAGTTCGTTTGGCAATTTGAATTGAGTTGCAGTCGCAGTCAAAGTCACAGTTACGCTACGTCACACACACACGCACACGCACACGCACAACAAAGGCAAACGACAAAGTTTTCAAGACCCGTCACAACACATAAAGCGATAAGATGCCAAGCAGTAGGCTCAAATTATGTTTGACATTTTCAGCCAGATTGGTTTTTATTTAAATTAGTTTCAAATACATGTTGTAGGCCATGTTGAATACCAGCTCCCCAGCCCCAATTCCCTGCTCTTACTCCCTATATGCTCGCTGAAGTGTAAAAATAAGTTAAAAAAAAAAAAAAAGCGAACAGAAAATAAGCAAAACAAATTGATTTGTGTGTTTTTTTGCTTTCTGCTGAGACTTGCAAAAAGACTTGCGAAAAAGTTTAGATATAGAGTATAAATAAAGTGTATTATAATGAAGTGGAACTTCATATTGGTATATTAAATTATATGTGTATAAATTGTTTGTGAGAAATAGGAAAGAAAGAAAACTTTATACTGAGCTAAGCTTAAGTTGATAAAAAAAATTATTTAAAAAAATATATATTCTACAATATTTTAAGCTCATATAGAATATGAATTTATTTGAGTAAAATAATGTATCAAATATTTTTAATAATAAATTATGAATTGAAAAATGTGATATTGTATAGTAAGTTTTGTAGCTTTCAATAATAGCTTGATCAAACTCAAACTCAAACTCAAACTCTATATCTATATATATATATAATATAACGTTACGTTAAGAGTATATTATTTATTTGTTTAAGGGCATCCAAAGAGTGTATATTATCATTGCTCTTTCCTGTTTTTATTTATTGTTTCATTTTCATGTCCAACTGCTGCCTCAGCTGTTGTTCATGAGCTTTGATTGAGTTCCTTGAAAGTTTGCCAGCTATATGATATCCCATAAAAATAATAAGCAAAATCAGTTTCAGTTGCCGACTTTGAGACTCGGATTTCAGCGCTGCCTCTCGATGACAAATTGCAAATAAGCGCTTGCTCACAATTGAAAATATCAATACTGAAGGCTGTAAAGTATTTTGTTTTTATTTAAATTTTTTTTTTTGTTGTATTTTTTATATTTATATATATATTTTCAAGCGGAACGAGCTAGTAGTTAGCCTAGCTCTGCTCGACTTTATTTATTTTTTTTGTTACTGCACGAGTTGTCGCTAAATGAAATGCAAATAATTGTTTAGCAAGTGTTGCGCCTAAAGCTCAAATTGTTTAAATATGTTAAAAATAAATTTCGTATTTGCTCAAGTGTCGCCATTGTTGACAATTGTAGGATCAGAACTGGGAGAGCAACAGGAGAACAAAATGTCGGATTGTGACCTAGATTAAATAACCTTGCAGACAACAGCGCACAAAACTTATATGCCCCATTTGCACTATGCAAGCAGAGTATAACATTTCTAAAATTACATTTTACTTGGTGTGAACATTATAAACGATGTAAATGCAGTAGAAAAGTTGGGAGAGTGACCAAAGCTTCCGATATTAACATCTCTATAGAAATAGTCTCACATCATCCTACATCAACTCAGCTGGCGCGCTGGCTTAGCAAATGCTTTGAGTATGCCACATCATTAATGGACATTTGTTTGGCCAGCACCTGAGACTGAGGCGCCACTTGGCCGATAAAGTATTTATTTATTTCCTTTAACTTTAGCTGGCGCAACAATCAATCTCATTGACAACGAAGCCCCAACAAAAATATTATTTCCATTGCTGTTGTTGTTGCGTCTTCGGCTGTGCCTTGATAGCTTCATTGGCAGCTCTTGTCATATGCATAGCATTTCATTTGGGTTTCGTTTTTCCACCGCCTTTACCCCATGTTAATTTTGATAAATGATACAACTTATATTTTCCGCTTCGCTTCGGCTCATCTACTGATGAGTGCGTTTTTGTTGCCGTTGACAGAGTTGTATCTGGGAAAAGTTGCTTTTCGGTCATAATGAACCGAACCGAAGTCTTGCTTGGGCTTGCTGGGACAAGTTGAGGCATGTGTCAAAGCCAACATTTGGTGTCTATAAGTAGCTTGATTTTTGCTTTGAAAACTTTCTGAAAATATGATTTTTATTTTTTAGAATTTTTTTTTTAAGCTGCACTGTCAATTTATAAGTAGCTGATAAACTCCATTGCAGACTGAAAGTTCTTGCAAAGTTTTTTCTCTCTCTACAGAGAGGCACTAAATGCTCTTTTAAGTGTAAGCCAAAACCAAAACAAAGCACTTTGTCACTTTGGTCAACAGAGCTGAGTGCGAAACTTGGACAATGGCTGAAATCGCGGACAATTTGCCTTTTTTTAGGGCCACTTTCTGCTATTTTTTTTTGGCGTCAAATGAGAAATGAAAAGTCTGAGTGTAGCCTGAGGCTGCATCAGTTGTGAGTTGAAGGCACTGCAGTTGCATAATTAGCTGAAGTGGGCCGCAGGATATGGCGCATTTTATCTCTTAATGAGCCTTGGCATGGCCCGAGGCGCAGCTTAAATGAAAATATGAAACTAACTGCTTGCAAATGGCCTTGCATAATATGATTTAAATATGGAAACTGCATACTGATGCAGCTCATCTGGCGTTAGGCACGTGCCGGTCTGACCCAATTTACCATGATGCAGCTGCATAACAATGGCCAGAACGACGAAAACCGCGCCCCGAATATAGAAATTGCAACCCTCCTTGTCACTGTCTTCTCAGCCCAAACACCCTCTCTCTCTTTCTCTCTCTCTATTATCTGGCACTTCTGTCTTCTTCTGACATTATTTGGATTGTATGGGATTGTCTGTTTCAAGGGTGTTTTTGGTTTAGCTGAAAAAAAAAAAGAAAAACAAAAAAATGTGGGTCAACATTGCGTATGAGCATTTTTGGCATTTGTGTGCGTTGACAGTGCTGAAAACAGAGCTTATAAAATTGATTAAAATACGGCAAAAGAAAATGTCAACAAGTTGAAATTATCTTGAAGAATACTTAGATACACTAAGAAAAAACATTAGGTTAATGTAACCTTAAAATATAAAATATGTAACAATATTGAACAAAACATAAATTAATGTAATTTAGTATAATTGTATGATTATATTCTAAACGGGAAATATTATATACTATTATTAATTAAAATAAAAATAATTGTTAAATTATTGAAAACTTTTCAATATTTGTTTGCTGTGCGTTAGCAGAATAGACAATAAGAACAAGACTAAGAGAGAAAAGCCAGCTGAAGGGTAAGGCCATGCCTGAAGCTCAACAACAGCAGCAACAAACAACCACAGCAACAGCAAAGACAATAGTAATAACAAGCGCTGTAGCAAACGTGTGCCATACACGTGCGTTATATTCATCATACGCCATGGTGACGCACCTTGGAAACAAACAGCCCGCGTCTCGTTCCACCTGCAGGTGACTCTATGGGGGGTTGGGTCGTGGCCAATTATGAATTTGTCTCTATTTGTTTGTCACGCGAACAACAGCGACAACAACGACAGTAACAAAACCAGCGAAACATGATAAAAAACATCTGCATAAAAGTTCCACTTGTATCTGTCTATCTACAGCAGTTTTTATCTTGCAGATACTTGGCCTGCACTTGCCGTTGCTTTGCAGCAAAACTTTTTATTGTTGCTGCCCCAAAAACTTTGGCGCTCACACTAATACACAGACAGCAAGCAGCAGCAAGAACAATTGGGCACGTGTTGACACTAAGTCACCTCTGCGCAGTAAAAGTTTCGCTTAAGCAATTTTTGGAGCAAAAGGATTTTAAACGATTTTTAATTAAATTTATGAGGACAGCTGCCATTAAGAACTTTTAACTCACAGCTGCGAAATCAAAGCAACAATAACAGCAACAACTGAAACAAGAACCGTAAGCTTTTTACCGCTCGATGATAAAACTCGGACAGAGGGCCAAAACATAAAGCAGAAGACAAAGTGTCAAAATCTACAACAGACGAAACAACAATAACAACTGACTCATGTAGAACGGACATAAATAAATGTGAAAAACACGAATCCGAACTCGAACTCGAACCCGTAACCGAACCGTAGCCCCGCTCTCGCCTGCCGCAACAAATTGCCAACAATTAATAATAAATAAATAAATAAAAATATCTTATGCATACGTTATAAATAGAACGTGCACTATCGAAGTATATAAATTTAAATATAAATATACATCTCTATCTCTATACGATTGTATGAGCTCATCTATTGTCCAGAATTAATCGAAGCCCAAACTCGGAAATATCATTAACAAAATTATATTCTGTTTCGCTTATCTCACGACGATTGGTTTTGGGAGAACTGCTATTGCTCATAACAATATTGAGGACAGTGTTTCGATAGCGTATCTAAGACAAACACACACACATACACATACAGATACACCGTTCCATTCATTGCTATAAAGTATTTCTTTGTTGACTCTTTAACTGTTCCATTTGCTGATAAAGCAGTTTACCGGCTCTTTGCCTTACCACCTTTCGTAGTAGAGTGATATGAGCAGCGTAATAATTTATGAGGTCAGTTATTTGGTAATTGAAAAACTGTGCTGAAAATGGGTCGAATTAAGTGCCAAGTGCTTAGGGCTTAGATTAAACGGTACGGTACGAGTCGATTGGTCTAGCCCTTTGAGCAAATTTGTGGCTATCATGAAGATTGTTTCGAATGAATCATGATCGGATTTGGACATAAGTTCTCTCTTCAGTTGACTGTGAAACTAGGTGAACTAGTTCATAAAAAAAGTACATCAACAAAATGCTAAGCCAATATATTTAGATATTTTCTTTGTGCAATTATTCAGGGATTAGTTTCTTGAAGTTAAATATAAAGTTCGTCTCTAGTTCAATTTAACGCTATAGCTTATTCTTATACAATTTTCAGGCAGCTTTATTTGTTAATTAATAAACTAGTTCATTGGTACAAGCTCATTTTAGACTGTAAAATACATTTCTTTTTTGTCTTTTTGAACTTTTTTATTATATAAAAGTATTCAAATATTTTCTTTATGCAATAGTTAATCTATTTGGCGCTCTAGCTCATTTCTCGTATACAATATTTTTTGGCGAAATAAAAATAAATTATAAGCTAGTTTATTTTCGACTATAAAATGTATTTGTTCTCTGCTGAATTCAAGTAATATCAAACATCAAATACAAATTTATACTCCTTTGTTTATCAAATACTAAATGCATCCACAAATTGTAATTAGATACTTATCCAATTTCACTTCACTAAATGAACTAGTTCACTTTTTGGTTTATTACGAAATCATTTCTGATTACCATAAAAACAAAAAAATTTGTACTAGACTTGTTAGTCGCAAATGCTCCAATTTACATTTAAGGCAATCATTGCCCAACTTATGGACTTAACTTTTCTTTACTGGCTTATATTTTGACAGCTCGCTATGCGCTCCATATGGCCGGCTGCCGACACATTTTTGTTGTCTGTCGATTGACTTACATAATCCTACGATATTTCTCATGCAGTTTTGCTGCTGCTCCATTGTTTCTGTCATTATTAATCCAATTAGCAGCAAAGAACATGGCACACTCCAGGCCAGGCACAGCAGGCCAAGGCACTCACTCACTTGTGCATTGCACAACATTCACACACACACACACACACACATTCATATGGCTACTCATGTGTGTGTTTTTGTGGCAAAACGTGCAGCTAGCAAATTGGGTCAAACAATGCACGAGACCGTATTGCCAATGCGAATCAGTTGATTCTTCGGTCGCTGCTAATGCTTCTCTACTGTCCATCCGTTCATCCGTCTATCTATCTGTTCGTTCGTCCGTCCTTCTCTCTCTCTCTCTTTCTCTCTCTCTCTATTTTAAGCGGCTTAGACGCAGCTACTTAACGTCAAACATTGGGGCGGAGCCATGCCAATGAACATAATGATGAATTACGACCACGACGCTGATGCTATAAGCAGCTACGGCCAAGCCACTGTGAACCACTGTGCAGCGGTTAAGTGCATTCCGACCATGCCCATAAAAAGGTCAAGTTCAAACGTAAATAGCTCGGATCAGCACTTCTGCGAGCTGGTGGTGCCTGTGGTGTCGAGTCGAGTTAAGCGCTTTATAATTGTTTACAAACTTTGCATCAAGTTTCGAATTAAGCAAGAACTATAATGAACAGGGTATGTTTCGATAGAGTGTTCGATTATAAGGACTATAGATATATGTATTGGCATTAAGCAGGGAGTGTTTGATTGATAGATACCCTATACTAATTATGCATGTTATGTAATAAGTCCGAATCTATTGAAAATTAAACTATTTTCAGAAAAACTCACCTTTTTTTTTTTAATCTTACGTTTTTTCTATTTGATTTTCTTATAATATAGAATTTATAGTTTTCATATGCGAACATTGAAGACTTCCCTTTTTCCAATTCCTTATCTTTTATATGTTTTTCACTTTAAGGAAGTTCAACTGTGTATAATACCTCAACATTTAAATTTTCAACTGAACCCATACAACTCTTTGAATTCTTTATTGATTTAATAATGTCTGTTATACATGCTAAGCTATCCGTAATTGTAAAAGAAATCTACAGCAACTGCTCCAATCCTTCAAGTGCAACTGCATTGTGTCAACTTTTCTATTCGCACTCAATCAATCTGTTTCCATGTGACAATTGATAACCATTCTCTGTGTTTTCCATGTGGAAATTTCGTATTCTTCATTCGTTTTTTTGTTTGTTTGTGATCCTACTGTTGGCTTTTCCACTTCAGTTGACTTAACCTTTGCGCTTTTGCCAGTGCCTAAGCCGCTTATTCGGGCATTCAACATTGAAACGTTTGTCCGACAATTTTGAAGAGCGTCGCTAACGACAACAGCTACAACAACAACAACAACAACAACTCATGACTAATCGCTTCAAAATGCACTGGACACACACACACATATGTATATATACACACATCTACATCAATCATCAACAGAACAACAAGCACAGCATAAAGATTAAGTATGTGTACTCATGCCCAGATCCAAGATAGCTTTTGACAAAAAAGAAAAAGAAGAAAATAATGAAATACAATTGCGGTTTATACTAAGAAAAGCAGAGCTGCGAACTGCCGAACTTTTTAATACCCTTTAGAATTATAATTGCCAGGTATATGATATGGTAAGAAGGCAAGTAGTTCTTAGTCTAAAACAAAGCGTCAGCAAAATGAAGCTGATTCGATTTGTTCACACTGCTCGGATATATGAAAAAACTAGTATACCCTACTCTGCAAGGGTATAGAAATATGAAAGATATGCATAGTTTATGAACCCAGTAACACATTCCTGCACATCTGAGTGTTGATATGCAAGTGTGTGTGAGTGAGTGTGGTTTGTAAGCACAGCACTGATTGAAGCACACTCTTTTATACACACACACACACACACACACAGACAGATTTGCATAAGTTGTTGAACTTTAGATAAACGCTTGACTCAACGAGTTTTCAAGTATCATCTATGGGGTCCATTGCCAGAGATAGCTGGAAGAGAGTGACAGAAGCTGGAGGCGAAATTATGCTTGAGCAGCTTGGAGAAAGAGCTGCTACGCATTTCACTGCGTTACTTTTTGTCAATTTTAATTTACTTCGAGCCCCGAGGCCGATGGCTTAATTCAAGTGGTGCCAAGTGGTGCCCAAATTGTGTGCCATTGGGTGTCAGGGCAATACCGTAGCCAAAGCCAAAGCCAAAGCCAAATGGCAAGTGGAGGCCCCAGCCTGGCGGTTGAGGTTGTCGGAGGTTGAGTTTTTCAGTTTTGATTTGCATAAATTGCCAATGGGCGTCAATATTTTGGCAGCCCGCCCAACTGAAAAGCCACAGAACTTGTTGAAAAACTCCAAATTGCAAATTGCAGCTACCTGTTGGAGGCGTGGCCTGATAGGATTTTGCCAAAGCTAAAAATAAACCGGAATAAAAACGGTGCAATGGATATCATTGACATGTAGAAATAGTAATACTCTTTATTAAATTGTTATATTCTCTGGAAGTTTATCTTCGAGCTATTGTGTCTGCGGGTATTAACTGATACAAAGGTCTAATATAAAATGAAATACTTAAAATATCTTAAGAAAACTGTAAGACTATTCACATTTCAGACACATTTCATTTCATTACTGTTTAACAATTCGCCTCTTGAATACAAACTGTATGCCAAAAACTATAGTATCTCTCGAAAAGAGTATACAAAAAGGAAGAAATAATTTGTTGTTACAGTTCTTGCTGTGCGGCGCGTGTTTTACGTGACATTCGGCTAAAGTTGAAACCAAAAATGAAATAAATTGAAAAATTTGCAATTTCTGTCTTACTGAGTGCGAACTGTGCAAACGGGCTTTGCAATCGAACTGATTGAGCTGCGGTTCAAAAGGTTATTGTAATCAACATTGTATATATGTATTTGATGTTGAGTTGCTTTTCAGGCAGTTAGCTGATTAAGCTGAGCTAGCTGAAAGCAACTACAACGATTGAATTGAGCTAAATTGGTGATGTAAGGCTCTAATGAAGGGCTTAATGTGATTGTCTACTTGAAAAAATTAATATTATTTACTTAAAATTAAGTATATTTATAAGCTATGTACTCTACTTCTATATATGCTATATACGTATACTCTTGTATATATTTTTGTATAAAACTTCAGCTACATAAATAATTAATTCTAAATATTTTGAGTTGATATTATATTTTGATTTATGTCTAATATATATAAGATTAGATACTCAAGGAAGCAGTTGTAGATCTAAGCGCCTTTAGAACATATTTACTAATATATATTAATATTATAAATATATTATTTACCTTTCATTTATATGGACTCAAATTTTTGAAATAATCAGGTAACTAGTCATAATAAAACAGTTGATAACAACTTTGATAAAACAATTATTTTTAGTTTCTTGTACCCTTTTTATACAAACCATAAGCTAGAGTATAATAACTTCGACCCAGTGTAAGACGACAAGTGGCGAACAGACTTTTCACTTTAGTCAACAATTTGGAGGCTGCGCTCTCTGTTCACTCGACTCTGTTGTCGCTGATAAGCTTTAACAACAACACACATAAGAAACAAAAAAAAAAACCAAATTCGGAACAGAACGTAAACACAAACGACATTATCATAATTGCTTATGCTTCATTACATATTTGCCCGGCTAGCTGGTACGGTGCTGGCAGAGCAGCGTACCATGCGCCGACTAGCCAGACTTAAAGCTGGAGGGCAATCCGAGGTCTGTTTTGCCCGACTCTCAGCATAATCATTGAATAAACAAACTGATAAAACAAAAGCCACATAAATAAGCGCAAATATTTGTTAATATTTTCATGTGCCCACATAGAGCCAAGTGCACAGATATGGATAAAGATCAAGAAAGAGTCAGGCAAAAAAATAAGCAGCATAGCGAGAGTGTGTTGACTAGTGAGATACTCTTGTCATTAGAATAATTTTACTTTACTTGACCTTTTTCCAATTTAGTGAAACTTTGTTAATTTTTAAACCAGAGAATTGGCTTTGTTCTTCATCATTATCAAGATGTATATAAACTGAGAGCAGCTTCTTCCTACTTGCTATACGCATATGCACATCGGGAATATACCCATTTTTGCACAGAGTACAGGGTATCAAACCACAAACTAAAACCAAAGCCCAAAGCTCAAACCAATGAGGCAGTTATCAGGTTTTTTTTCTCTTGTTTTTCTTCTTTTTTTGGGCCCGGTCAGGCTAACGGTATTGTGTGAGGCACTTTGGTCTTTGTGTGCCACAATAGCGGCCGCCGAGCCGCAGCTGGGGCACAGTTACAGCACGCCCAAAAAAGGGCATGTCTTCCATGTGGCCACAAGTCCAGACAAAGGCATCCATCGACATGGCCATCGCCATGTGTATCCGCTCGCAGTTGTTGTTACTGTTGCTGGTCGCATTCGCATACGCGTCCGCCCGTGACTTGGCGATTTTATTTTCGCTCCATTTGCGGCCATAAATATTCAGTCAAGTGTCATCCAGACATGGCATGTGTAGTGGAGTTTGAAATGGAAATAGAGTTGCAGTCGAGGCGAGGGCGGAAGCCGGGATTGTGATACATTCAAGTCGCGCATATGAGCCGGCTTATAGCCAGTTAAGTCACTTCTGTGGTCGCGACCAAGTGGCCCGGACCCCAGACCCAGACTCCAAAACCCAAATCCTAAAAACCCCAACCGCCAAGCATCTGCCAATTGCGGTGAAGATAATTTTTTTTTCTCTTTTAGCATTGCGGGTAAAAAAAAGAGTTGAGACTGTGTTTTATGGCTAGCGCATAAAAATGGAGACAGTTTGGGTAGTCTATGGAGTATATATGGTGTTGGCAAAGCCATTCCGAAGTGCATGTAATGGGCCAAGTCGAACGAGCATGTTAACTACCATGTGGGAGGCTGTTAAGGCTATGAAGAATTGCATTTGGCATCGGATCAAAGAAATAACAAATAACTGCCATAATCTTCCATATAATTGTGTATAACAGTTAATGGGAGATATGTGTGTCATATTGTGCATAAATTATAACTGAGCTCCACAGTGTGTTAGATAATGGGATTAAAAAAACTAAATTGGCCGCATTAGTTAGTTAAATCGAATGAAACTAAGAGGAAAGGTGAGCAATTTGAACAGCTTTTATTTCTTTTTTTTTTTAGATCTTTAGATTAGCAACAGATATTAACAGTTTTGTAAAATTAACGATAAATAATTATATAAGATTAATAAGTCAATTAATTAATAGCGAATCGATTGCGATTCGTGATATGCTCCCTACTGATAAAATGTTGAACAACTCACTCTGAACAGCTGTAGACAACTCCTTGTAGCTCGTCGAGTAGCGCTTGTTAAAGGCCACACTTGCAGGACATTCACACGGAAGTGCAATGCGTATGATAAAGTATTCAGGCACGCGGCCTAATGCCAGCATTTGTCCTCCCTAACGGAAGTGCCAGGATTAACTGGGCACTTGAGCACGATTAAAATGGAAGTAAAGTAGCTGGCAGCTACTTCCACCTCCGCTCTTTCTCTCTCTCGCTCTCTCTCTCTCTCTCTCTCTCTCTCTCTTCTCTCTCTCTCTCTCTCTCTCTCTCTCTCTCTCTCTCTCTCTCTCTCTCTCTCTGGAGAGGTGAATGGAATCGAATACATCTGGCAGCTCTTCCGCATATGCGTGCTAATCAGTTGAGTCAGTGGCAGCAGCAGCTGCTTCTAATCACAATTTGTTATCACTGGATGCGCATCAATCAGTTGCGCTTTAGAGATAACTTACTATCTATGTATCTATCAGATGCGTTGTATCTGTCTATCAGATGCGCTGGCTGGTTTAGCCAGCCTTGAGTCAATCATTCGCACGTGCTTGAGTTAACGTTAACGCTCAATTTGGCTAAATGCAATTTGCATACATTTAAGTGGCAATTGCCCAGAGACTCCAAAATCTTACCATACCTAAGTTGTCACTCCGCATCCCCCACCCGCCGAACAGGAGCTTGCTAAAATATGGCCCGACTTCATTTGCTTGTGTTGGGGTTTTTTGGTTTTTTTTTTTTTAGGGAAATGCACTTGGGTCACGTTTTTGATATTTCATTGAATCAAAACAAATTGCTGGTGCCCGGACGAGGGCCCAGGCTCTAAATAAATAAATAAATGCGCAACCGCCGGGTACAAAATATGTTGTAACGAGCTTCGAGCTGTCCGCTCGTTAGGCAAATGGCAGCCGCCGCACCGCACCCACCATAAAATGTATCCAGCTCGTAAAAAATGAGATTAAACATCATAAAAATGTAAGTTGTACTCAATTAGATGGTCAAGCAAGCAACTGTTGCCATTGGGCCATGTCAAGAGAGTTCCAAACTCTCCAATTGGCTATTCTTAGCAGGTTTTGCCTTTATCTAATGCTCTGTTTGCGAAATGATCAGGAGTATATTAGCTATTCAAGTTAAATATACAATATATAAATTTATGATGATAGATGATAGATGTCCAAATTTAGGATAGGAGTTTTCAGGTTGAACAGCTTGAGGAGCAATGCAAATGCTCTTAGCCTGTTTTTAGCTCTAGTTAAATAGAATATGTTGCAGTCGCTTACATCCGTTTTACAGATTTTTTCTTTTGCACGCTGCGCCCTGCCTCAGCACTTTGCTAATTGACAATTTTCAAGCAGTTTTTTGCGCCATAAAAGCGAACTTTTCTAATAACCCCAAAGTCAGTCATTTCGTCTAAGCCATTAAAAAATTAATTGCCCGCTTCCCCCAGGACGACTAACTCGTCGTCGTCGTTGTCTGGCCACGCCCCAAACATCGCGCTAATCCAGCATTTAGAGCGGTGCTAAACGCCTCGTCGTCAGCGGGCTCGACTCTTTTGCCAGCATTTGTTTCCCATCAAATAAGGGCTTGTCTGTTGTCCAAGTTGCCAAAAGCATAACAAGAAAACAGCTAAGACAGCGTTACTTTGTTTACCCCCATCAACTAAATAATGCCCTGTAAATAACAAATTGTTAAGTGATTTGGCCATTAGAGTGGACAAGATATGGATATAGAGATGAATTTATTTTTATTTTCTTACAAATTTTTAGTTGCAGAACATAAAATTTAGGAATATTCTCCAAATCGAAAATAAAGCTAAAAGCATTGATACATAAATATTTTTAAAAAAAGTTAGTCAGGCTTAGTATTATATAAACGTTTCTTCTTTTAGTAAGACTTGAATTCAATTCCGCATTTACTACTACAATGGCGGCGCCTAACATACCCCACTTACAAAACATGTAATATAGGGTATTTGAAACGTTTTATTTTGCCACAAGCTTCTAATTTCGTATTATTGCTTCGTTTTGTTATTAGTTGTATTTCATTTTATTTTAGGTTTTTGCTTTCGGGCTTTTGTCTCGAGTGCTTTTGCGGCTGACCTTTTGTAAGCACTTCTCTAATTGTGTCTCAGACAAGCAACAAGCTGAGAGCGAGAGCGAGATATACATATGCAAAAGGAATGAGTCAGACAAAGTAAGAAACTCGACGCTTAATTTAGCACAATTTATTATTTGTTTTGTTTCTTTTTTTTATTTTTGCGTAGTTTTTTTTTTTTTGTTTTTTGTTTTGTTATTTCTTTTCATTTGACTGACTTTGTGTGGGTTGTCGATTGACTGACGCAATCTTCCAATTTTGTGTATTACTTTCCAATTTGATTGCGCACATTATATAGTATAGTATATAGTGTAGTGCCAAGTGACGTCAGCTTGTGCAACGATTAGATTGATAGAAGGCTGCTTAACATTCACATATGTATGTATGTACTTAAATATGTATTATCAGCTGCACATATTTTTTTATCTTCCGGCTGCTTGGCACTTCCGGTCGCAAACAATTGTTATCGAAATGACAGAATTTCATGTGATTCATTTATGAAATTAAGTCAAAGGTTTTATTGAACTTGCTAAACGATTGAGCGAAGATGCACTCTAACTTGTTGAGCTGCATCGAAGCTGCATGGAGTATATTGATTCTGTGATTCGATATGTAACACGTAACAAGACTACCTTTAAATTCAAAAGGTTTTCACACCATAGCAAATTGACATATTTTATTTTATTATTATAAGATCAAGTAATCCAAAGATATATTTAGTATTTCAAAGAACATAGACCATAGGGTATTCAAGTGTCGTCTGTATAGCACTTAAAGTTCTTGAGATTTCTTCTTTGTATGCACTTCATTTATGAATGACAAGCTGGTGGCATCATCATTTGCCCGGCAAAAAGCGCAAATGCAAACACTCTGTGCAGTCGCTCAACAGAGCGACAACGCTCCCATAGGGTACTCCACTCATACAATTATTTCTCATTCTACAGCTACTTTGGCCGCTGCCTGGTTTTTCGCACACAGTGCGCAAAATTTTAATGAGTTGGAAATTTAATACCAGCCGGCAGATTGCACAGGGGCAACGGGACAACTGAACGTTGGGCTTGACGAAGGCGGGGCTAAAGAAAGTTCACTCGAATCTCGACTACAACTGCGGTAGGTCTCGCTCCAAGGCGCACACAATTCAATTTGCAGTGTGTTCTTAAATAATTTAAAATTTGCATTTAATTGAAAGATTAATGAAGGGCCAAGAGGCTAACTGAGCAACTGATTGACGGAGTAACTGACTGACTGGCTGACTGATTGGATGGTTGAATAACTGATTGATTTTCTGGTCTGTTGAATAACTGATTCGTTGGCTGATTGAATAAATGACTGATTGAGTGATTGACTGATAGCTGGCTGACAGAGTGAATGACTAATTGATTGACTGTGTGAATGATTGATGGAGTGATGATGGGATTGACATTAAATAACTGACTGCTTGACAGACTGAATGACTGATTGATTGATTGAATCTCTGACTAACAAACTGACTAATTAGCTAGCAGATTGATGGACGCACAAAGAGTCTGATTGAATCACTGACTGACTTATGGCTGTGACTGACTGACTGAATATCTGATTTCCTGTTAACCTGACTGACCGACTGGCTGCCTGGTCAATAGTCTGCTTGAACAATTGATATACTAACGACCTAAATGAGTAAACTAACTAGCAGTTGGTTACGTAGCTCTCAGCGTTGCTTTAAATCAATTTTAATGGATTCTACGTTCTTCCACCAACTCACCTTGAACTTGAGTTCCGTCTCAATTGCCGGCTTCATACAGAAAATGAAAAAAGATAACAAAAGCCGCGACTAATTTGTATGTATATTTGAACATTATAAATTGTGTATATAGTAAATATACTTTGTGTGATTCTCTCGAGCTGTGCAGTCGCTTCCGTTTGTTTGCACAATGCGCAATTTTTCTTAGATAAGTCGCTGGCAAATGTCGCTTCAATTTAACTTAGTTTTAGCAAAGTGATTTAGATTATATTTATGCTAAAATATGTTTTTTTGCCTTCTCTCTTTTCAGTTTTTGACAATTGCTGAACTTTGTTGGGGAACTTTGTGCGCTTGCGGAAATGTAAGTTCAACACAAATCTTAATTTAACCGTTCTCATTTAACCCAAATCCATTTTCGGCTATTTAATTAAGTGGTGTGCACTTTACGTGACGCCGTAAATGTCGTCATTTTATGTGACAGCCCGCCCGCCCGACTTATCCATTAAATTATTCACGTATCATGCGATCAGCCAGTTTGTGAACTTCCATTTCACGGGCTCTAATAATAATTAGTCTTCACGATGTTGAAACTCTCGTTAAAATCTTGACTTGTCTGCACTTGTTGGCCCTCTGCTCCTCTGCACTGTCTGCCCCCAGTTTGTGTGGCTTCTAATTGTAGTTAAACTTTCTGACATAATTTATGATGATTTTCGTGCTCTCAACTTTCTTATTGTTGTTGTTGTTGTTTTGGTTTTGTTTGGAAGTTTTTTATTGTACCTGCCGGTTGCCTTCTCGCTTTCTCAAAATTCTGAGAATCTTTAAATTGCATTCTGAATGCCAAAAAAAAAGGAAGCAAAAAGAAAAAGCAGCAGCAACAGCAACAGCAACAGCTCAGGCTGTTGATTTATTATTTGAATAGCTTAACAGTTTGTTAGAATAATGAAATTATTTTGAACTCTATTGAAAGATATATGCATACCTTAAATAGCTTGAGATCTTGTCGAAGTTGATAAGAATTTATCTGAATAAACTTTTTGCTCTTACCGCGTTAGCGAGCACATAAAACTTGAATATACAAAATTTTGAAAGAATATTATTTCTGATTTAAGTTGAAGTTTAACCACATTCAGAAATAACTTCCGATTTGGTACCTATTTTAACTGTCGTAAAAACTAAGCAGGGACTGTCGAAATGTTCTCAAATTGTGACTATACAATTTACAGTTCATCAACATCAAAGTCAGCTTATATTCAAGATTTCACAGTTCTATGACATGCATATGGCACACACTTAATATTGAATTTTATAAAATTTTTCCCTGCCAACCAGCCGATTGCACATGCAATTCTCGTAATACCCATTACAAATAAACGTGTACATAAAAAAAAAGAATTTACAAACATATTGACGTGTCATCCTAAGGGTTATGCCTGACGTAAGAGATTAAAGATAAGTACTGTTGACTACCTCCATTGCACAACGAGCGAGAACATCTCTATAAACATAAACAAGTGAGAGTGCTCTAGTCGAGACTGCTCGACTAAGAGATACCCTGAACCCTGTGAAGATGCGATATTCAAATCATTTTACGCTTCTTTTATATATATGTATGCACATATAACAACACATACACACACACGCACATGCACACGCACGCACAAGCATTTTCTCTGCTACTGCGCAGTTTACGCAGCGACTGCGCGCGGGCAGCGCTTGGGCTGCAGTATGGGCTATATTTTGGAAACTTATTTGTTGAATAGGTTTGCTTCTAGATGTACTTTCGTAATCAAACTTTTACAGCGTAATAATGACATTCATATGTATGTATTTGCCAAAGCACAAGTCTCTAGTATTTGAAATACGTTTTTTTCAAATTTGGGGGGAAGGGGGCGTGGTATCCAAAATCCAAAAATTGCAAAATGTGTGTATTCATTACACGGATACACACAGTAAATCTGAAATCTTTAGCTATAACGGTATTCAAAAACGAAGAAAAGTTATCGATTTTTATCGATAATAAGGAAATGGGATGAGTTATCGAAAAAAAAAGATAAACTCGTACTGCGTAGGATATACACGAGTATACATATCAAATTTCAGATCTCTAGCTTTTGTGGTTTGCGAGATCACTGCGTTCACACGGACGGACGGACGGACGGACGGACGGACGGACGGACGGACGGACGGACAGACGGACATGGCTATATCGACTCAGTTTGTCGAGCTGATCAAGAATATATATACTTTATGGGGTCTGCCGTGTCTCCTTCTGCCTGTTACATACATTTTCACAAAAACATTATACCCTGATTTCCCATTTTCAATGGGTTCAGGGTATAAAAAATAAAAATACTAAATGAGTATTCACAAGTGCATGCATATGAATGCATGAATACATTTGTATATAGACAGACTATAATCATTTGCAAATAACTGTAAATGAAGCTTTTAACGTCACATTGAATTGAAATTGAACGATGAGGAATGAGGCAGCGGGCGAGCGAGGGCGAGGGCATGGGCAGAGAGGCCAGAGTCTGAGACTGCGACTGCGACTGAGACCGGGTCTGTGAGATTCTTACGAACTGTGCGACTAAGTCAACTCTCAATCGCACACATGTGACCCTGGCCAGTTGGTGGGAACCGAAAAATACAGAAGTTTTAAATAATAATAATGAAGAGCAGTACTAAGGCATGAAGAATATTAAATGCCCTTACAGCTAAAGGCTTATCTCTAATCGATTGTCTCTTAAGATCTTAAGATATTATAGTAAAATAATTGCAACGTAAGAACTATATTTTAGTTATACTTTTGTAGAAATATATTATAAAATTGTTCCATCTTTATAAGACATTGGCTATATAGAGGGAATTATGGAATACAAACTTTTTTACATAAGATTTTAAATTGAAATCAATACATATATGATATAGTGGTTCTGTCTACAAGAGAAAGATGGATAGACAGACTTGACTTCAACAAATCTTGTTTTTGTACTATATATAGTAGATATACTTGATAATGTTAATATTTCCGGACAAACTCACAATAGTCTCTAGCAGTGTATATTAAATCCACATTGATAAAATAAGTACTAAAAATAAGTATGCGTAATGCTTATAATGATGCTGTGGCTGCAATCTTTATGAATGAATGTTTTATAACTAAATATTTTATTGTTTATACTTTGTTGTTGCTATTTTTTTGTTGCTTTTTGTTCTTCCCCTTCTTTTAACTGATGTATTTTTAACTATGTTCGCATACAAAATAAAGAGAAAGAAAAAAAAAACACTTATCACTGACATCATCAAACAAAACGCAATGCACTTTTTATGCGTTAGCCATATTAAAAATCATTTATAAAGTTTTTCAGTTCGCTGCTTTAATCGTTTAATTGAAGCTCGATGTAATTTATTAAATTTTGTTGTTCCAGTTTTATATATTGGTGTGTTTATTGCAAGATTAATTAAAGATTTCATTTTTGATTTATTAAGCTACAGTTTTGGGTGGTCCCAAACGGCCGCTGGTCGTTTGGGGTAATGAATGGATTGACTTTGTGTTCTGAGTTCTTTGACGCTTTGGCATTTTGAAAGTGGCGCAGATTAATTATATTGAGTATGGGCAGATTTTTATATTAAATACGCACAATTTGCTTTATTTGTTCAATATGCATATTTCAATTGAATGCCATTAATTAATGAGCAAATAAAAAAGTTTGGTTGCATGCTGCAACACATTAATTTGTTAAAACCTCTAAAATATTTGCAATTTGTTTGTATTTTCTTTTTGTGGCTTAGCAAAATTATATTAACAGCCATCTGCTCTGAGCCGCAACTATTTTAAATTGTTTTAGCTGCGTTTGAAGCACTTAAAGTATTTCGCATCACAAATAAAACTGTTACTTATTAAAATATTTGTAAGCTAGCATTAGTAACTGTGAGTGTATTAGTGAGAGGCTATGAGTTCTCATATAAGCAAAGCTTTAAGTTTGCATTGCTGCAGTGCGCGTGTGCCTCATCTGTGTGCTAATGGAAGCTTTTTCAAAAAGTAAATTCAAATTGGAAAATACATTTTTGGCTATGTAAATTCGCTTTGACTGTGTAGCAAATATTGAACCAGTTCAGCTGAACTATGGCTTGCCCAGCTATGCATTCCTTTCATAATTCTGCTGTTGCCGCTGCCTGCCCACGGACAGGTGCGATTCATAAGTTTGTAAGCAGAAAAAACTGCGTTATATTGGCAACAACTTTTTGCCACACAGTTGCGTAGCCCACGAGCCGCAAATGATATCAAAATTGGGTTAAGCAACTGGCCAGGCCACGCGTCTGTTGCAGTTGCAATTGCAGTTGCCACATTTGGTGTCTCCACTTTTTTTTTTGTTTTTTTGTCCAATGAAAATGAAAGCAGGCCTCAGCAATCAGAATACAAGTCTAACGCAGTTGCCAAGTGGGCCACGGATTTTCGCCTGTCTGCTTGTGAAAGTGAAAACTGAGCAAATGATAAACAGTAAATGAGCGCGCAGCGAAAGTGCACGACGCGCAAATACCCTGTAGTCAACAATGAGTTATCTCTATTAACATTTATAAGCTAATAACTTGACTTCAATATTTCTTTTATTCGGTGATTTGTAGTGCCTAGACATATCTTTAAAGTAACTCTCCTGCATAGGCTTATATAAAAAACATTTCATGTGATCAAGATCTGTTACCTTTTCCCTCTGCACGCCTACAAAACAACTACCTTTTGCTTGCCCTCAATGGTTACAGGGTATGCAAACTGAATTTGTGTCTAGCTGCAATTGTCAGACATAAACAAACTGCCCAACGCTCATTACATCAAATTTGTTTATTTTGCTTTACGCATTCATTAACTTACACATACATATACAGATATATATATATATATATATATATATGTATATATCTTGTGGTCAAGTCATGGGCATGGATTCTCAGTGAACTGCTTTGTTGCTTCGCTGTTGCCGTGGGAGTAAGTGAGAGTTCAATTTGTCTAGACTTTAAAGTTTGTGTGGTGTGAAAGTTTGGGTTTATTTATTTTTTCCCTCACTTAAAACGATTAACAATATTTGTTAATTTTTGATTTTTTTTTTATATAAAAAATTAACATTGTTAACTGTCACTTTTCACCCAAAGGATTATATGGTTAACTGATTTGCATGTCAAGCAATGTCGGAAGTTGTATCCATTCACGCAATAGTTGATCGGACAACAACAACGAAAACATGATACGAGAGACGCACATTCCAACCAGATCTATGTTTGTTTATGGGCTTTATAACACATTAAGATTAACCTGTTTGGGAGTTGATTTTCTTCTTCTACTTTTTTTTATATATATACATATATATATGTATATATTTCTTTTTGTATCTTCTGGTCGAAAAAATTTTGCTTGGCTTCCGAGTCGACTCTGCATGGGCTTTCTACCCCAACCAGTTTTCATTTCTTTACAGATTTATTGCCAATATTCACTTTTTTCTTGAATTTCTTATGTTTTTTTATTATTTTTGTACAATTTTTTATTTTAGTTTATACAAATTGCTTGAACAATTTTTGCGGTTGCCCAGGCGAAAGTCGTTGGCTTAATTTGGGTGATTTTTTCTCTGCTGTTTATTACGGCTGTTGTTGTTGTTGTTGTTGTTGCTGAGCTTAGGCGTTGTCCCAGTCACAGCGATCTAATGCTAGCTATGTAACTTTAAGAGCAACTTTAATTAAAGTGATTGCCCGTTGGCACGATTTCGATTTCCAGCTAAAAAGGCGCGTTCGAGCCACATTGCTGAACGTGTCTATCATTAGGCCAGGGTTCCGTTGTACAAATCATATTGCACAGATTTTGAGCATGATTAAAATGCGTCCTATTGGGGCGAAGAAACTTGTAAGAAAAAAATAATATACTTTATTCAAATATATAGCTAAAACGTGCTTTTGACAGTTAATTATATTCAATTAATTAATAATTTAATTAAAATGATTGCTGAATTGGGATTACTAAATAAAACAAAACAAATAATTTAATTCATGAAAATGTTTTCAAAAAGAAATTTTCGATCAAGAAATTGATTTAATCTTTTAATAAATTTAATAAAAAAGTTTTGATTATTATTAAACATTCAAATTTATTAATAATTCATATATCTATAGCATATATTGTTAAATTAAAAAAAAAAAAACACTGATTAATCATAAAATGTAATTAAAAAATGCTTTATTCAACTTTTTTTAATTGTTAATAAAAAACAATATCAATTGAGTACGAACTAATAAATTAAAAATATTTCAATTGCATTTCCATTTGATATTTGTTTTCTACGCTTAGATAAAAAAGTACATAATGAAGTTATGCAATATTTAAAAAATTCATTCAAATTGAAAGTAGAGTTTTTTTTTGTTGCTTGCAGCAAATCAAATACACACTATCCAGAATTTGATCAAATTTATTATACACTTAATAAACAACAGTTGTCATGGCAAAATATAAGTATATATTTATACATACATATATGTTTGTATGTGTGTGTATATTTCTTGATAGATATGTATAGAAAAGCTGATGGCAGTTCACTGTTTAAATGTTGTCAATATGAACGGCACATAAATCGTGATGGGTCTGTTGACAGTGCGTAGCGCATAGAATATTGAAGAAGTATATTAGGATAGGCTGACTGAGTCGGGGCTCTGGTTAACTCCAGCGCCGTCCAAACAGAAGGAATATGGATGTGTGCCACTTATTTGCATAGATTGGCATTTTTTATGTGCCAAAATAAATTTGTTTTGTATATATTTTTTGTTGTTCGCGTTTCCCATTCAATATGTCACGTGACGCTGAAAGTGGAATCCATTTTTTTTCTGGCCCATTTTTGGCCAATATATAAATATATGTATATATATATATATATATATATATATATATATATATATATATATATATATATATATATATATATATATATCTATGTTTAAGTGTATGTAACATGTTAGCTCTTGTATATTCGTTTTGCGTGTTCTGTACTTTTGTCATCAATATCTGTGCAGCACATCAAAAAAAGCGAAAAAAAGAATGTTCCTTATCACGAAGCACGCATCAAATTGGAATGTAGTTGGTTTGGTTTTTCACCCGATAGTGTATTGAAACAAGAGTTTTTAATTAGTTTTTCTTCTTCTTTTTTTGAGCAGTGAATTGAGCGCTGTAAAATGGTTTTTGAGTTATGTGATAGCCCCAACGAAAAAACAAGACAAGTGAGATCGTAAGCGACTGCGTCATGCTCGTTCACAGTTCAATAACTGATTGCCAGCTAAAAAGTGACTTTTTATAATAAAAGCCTGACAAATTGTGAAAGATATAAATTAAGTATATTTATCACATATGAATATACATATATAAGTAACTTAATTCGCAAGCCAATACACCCGTTTCAGTTAATGAACGTGTGTTAATATATATAACCAAAACGGGTTGCATATGAACAGGAAACATGCGTATTTGAAGCCGGTTTTGATTTTGGCAGACTTTTACTGGCAGTTATTATTATTTTTCTTCTTTTTTGTTTGGACATCAGAACTCGTTCCTGCTCTCCTTACCAAACCCCTGCGCCTGCCCCTGCCCCTGCGCCCGCTCACATTTTTACTGATTTGTTGTATGTGAAAATTAACGCAGATTCGCTAAATGAAAAGCAAAGTGCAAAAACATCAAAGCTACATGCCTGCATATATATATATATATATATATATATATATATATATATGTTTGTTTATTTATTTATAACAAAAGCGCGTTAATTCCGCCAACGTGCATGCGCGACCTTTGCAAGTCATCAAGATATTGGATATTGCAATTTGTGAGCCGCGTCACGTTTACAAAGCCCTTGACAGACTCTATCTACAATATGTATATATATAGTACATATATACATGACATATACCAAAACAAGGTACTCGACATCAAAGTCGCACTTTTCAATTGTTTTGTGTATTGCATTCTAATTAGCGTTTGGTCAATTGATTGATCGATGGACTGATTGATTTATGCTTGGATTGATGGGCAGCTCAAAAGGCTCACAATTGTTTGCCGTTACATTTATAATGCGCACCCACAACTGACGGCTGTGTGCGGTGGTTTTGCTGATTGTCTTCACCCACCAATAAAACGAAATGAAAAATGGTTCATATCTTCAGCAACTGCAAAGTTTTCGCTTTCAATATTTGAAGGTCTTGTCAAAAAATAAAAATAAATAAAAATATATACATAAATATATATACAATATATATAATAAAAAACTTCTTTTGGTATTCGTATTGTATTTTTACTATTTTTACTCATTTGCTGGCCTTTGCTGTCACAGAAAAGACCGCACAATGAGCGCTTGTTAAGGTTGGCGCGTCAAAAGAAAGTTCAATAATACCCTGTAACCAGCAAATGTATAGGGTATACATATTAAAATTTTTGAAAATGTAAAAATATAAAAAAAATTACATTTGCATATTTTAAATTTGAGACCTTCTGTGAAAGCTAACATACCCTGTAGTCAACAACGATCACAGGGTATATATAGCTATTGAAGCTATAACAGCGCGAAACTCATTAAGTACCAGTACTAAAAAGGTATAGATGTAGCTAAATGTATATACAAATACCTGTATATATAGATATAAAATCAAATATATAATATATAATTTTCATTGCGAAATAAAATCTTTACAAATTTAAAAAAATATATATAATAGTTTCAAAATAATTTATATATTTTAGATATTTAGATTAAATATCCAAAATGATATATAAAAGGTTACACCTCTCATAAGACCTCTTCGAATACCCTATAGGTGTTAGGTGCAGGTTTTCTTTAGCCTACTGGGCGTCTCATCAGTCAATCAATCAATCACTTGTCTATGTGCACTAAAAAGAGACACGAATGTGAGTCAGTTTATTGGTTGGGGGCGTGGTCAATTGATTGTCCGCTGCCACACTACGAATCTTGTAAGTAATTTGACATGCATGGAGAAAAAATGCGACTTGGTGGTCTTTGGGATGGTGTCCAAAGTTTTGCGATCTGTTGCACATGTCGCTGGTATTTTTATGGCTCTCGCCTGACCATAAACACACACATAATAGACTTTCACTCTTTTTTCATTTATTTTGTTGTATTTTCACGAGCATTGATCTCGTAGAGCATTTGGCGTGTCCAGCGCTTGATGGATGTTGGATGTGGATGCTGCGGTGGCGCTCAGAAGCCAAAAACCCAAAAAACCGCAACATGCGCCCAGAGTCTATGGAATTTCACTTTTGATTTGAAATATTTCTCTGTTTTCTTTTTGTTTTATTTTGGATTTTCGGCTTGATTTCAATGATTATAAAAATGTTGAATGTCAGTTGATGGCTTTGATTAGCATAAATTTGATTGTTATTATGGCATTAATTGGACGAAATAAGTGTCTGTACAGTCATATGAACAGTTCGTCAATCAGGCGATCAATCAATCAATCATTCGACTGCTATTGTCATTCCAATTCATATGCGTTGCGCGTCAGCTTTTTTTTTATGAGTTTTTTGACACTTGTGCGAACTGCAATTAACAACAAATTTGCAACCGGTATGAGACATGGAAAGGAGTTGCCAGTGCGAGGAAGGGGACAAGGAGGAGAGAGGAAAGCAGGATGGTTGCTGGCAATGGCAGGCAACATGCACAGAGGCCATTATTTGCCACACTTCAACTACAACAAACACAAATTGATACAAACTAAGAGTATTGGTATTACATGACTAGCAGATACCATAGAAATTAGCATTCGAAGAAGAGATTTCAGAATGCATATTCAGCTATAGCTATACGCTGCTCTTATAATTTAATTTTGGAGAGAGTGGCGCATCTATTAGTATTTTTTTATTTGCCTATAACATGACAGAGCTTAAATACAATCTTTGATGGGCTAGACTCATAAGATAATCGAAACCCATTAAATTAATGCCTTAGGTCAAGAATCGAAATAAATCGATTTCTTGGGAAAGAGAAAAGTTTTCAAAAACTTGTTTCAGAAATAGTTAAAGACATTTGGAATTTATTAATTGGCATCTTCAAATTGTTAGACAGTCAGTCCTAAGATCAATTTTAGCTCATCTAACCATCCCTTGACTACTAGTTATCTTCCATTTATTATAGATTGCAGAGCATTAAAAAAGAAATCAACATTTTATCTACTAGCAAATTTTCTACAAGTTCCCAACAAAAGAAACTTGGCTGGGGGTTGGGTAAACTGTGAAAATTCTGCAGCTTCTTCAGTGGCAGCTGCGTTGTTAATTTTACATATTACAACATTCGACTTGGCTGTTGCTGCTGCTGTTGTTGCTTTGAAACTCATTACAATGACTGCGCAAATGCAGCGCAATTCGCTTGGCAATCTTCGCCAGCCCCACCAGTTCCATAGCTAGCTCATCCATTGTTGTCGTAAAACTTTGTTGCTGTTGTTGCAGCTGTTGTTGTTGCTGCTGTTGTTGCTGCATTCATCGTGTTGACAACAAATGGCACTAAATTTTTGGCGTTGCATAATAAACTCGACGACGTTGTCGCTGATGATGCGCTCAAAAATAGCAGCCAAACAGCACATGCAGCAGACTGTGTTGCACGAAGGGCTGGAGGGGTGGAGTCCACTGCGACACGGTGGCAGAGACAGGGCCAGGGGCAGGGCACGGGCACAGCTGAAGCTGAGTTCAACGAGTAAGACAATAACTTTTTCCTATGATGACATTATTCACGTGAAAAGTTAAGCCGCCTGCGAAAGAGGAAAAGAGACAGCGAGAAAGGCAGTTAAGGGAAGTGAGACACGAGGATGGAAGTTATGTGAGCGTTTAAATGAGGAATCGATTTTGGCAATGAGCTATAAAAAGCACAGTTTGTTAGTTGGCAAAGGAAAAAAGTTTGCCAATATATATTTTTGCTACACTATTAGGATTGGGAGAGAAAGCTAGCTGAAATCAATATTGATACAGTTAACATACAACTCACAGATGTTTTACTGTATATTTTACTTAGAGATAGATAATATATTGTGTAATACAAAATCATATTTTCTAGAGTTTTAATTGTTTTGACAACGTATGCACTTTCTATAATTAAATTAAATTTACATAATATTTTACCTATCCTGTATGCATGCAGGTACAACAGCTTTTCCCATTGGCTTTACCATATCGTACAGAATATTTCGCAATTTTCGCCCCGTTTGAGCAAGAGCAGATCTGCTTGTGGCCCAAAATAATAATATAGGAACTCATTTGATGCACTGCATTTCCTTTTCGACGCCTGCCCTTTTGCCGGCTGCTGTGTCTCAGCTGCTGCCAGAGTTTCATCTCATTTATCTGACGTTGCTTGCCCGGCTCACCCGCGCTCATAACTCAAGCCCCAACTAGGTGCAGGAAGAGCCCTGCTCAACCCTTTTTGGCTGTGAACTTTCTGAAGCTGAAGTTGCATTGACAACATTTCAGATTGCCTGCTGCATGTTGCAAATGGCAAGCTTAAGAGCTGTTGAATTGGAGTTGCAGCTGCAACAGCAGCAACAGCAGCTGCAGCTGCTTCTCGAGTGCCAACTGAAAAGCTCTACTTGCAACTGTCGGCATGGGGTTTTGCAATCAGTGGAAAGCAGCCAGCGACAGCTATTGCAATCGCTGGGCTTGTGGCATGACATTTGCCTTCTTCAGCACATGCAACTAATCTAGGCCCGAGTAGGGCCTCTGCTTTTTTCATTTTCTTTTTTGGGGTTTCCATGTCAAACGACCTACAAAGCCCGCAACAGTCTAACTCAATTTCCCCTTTCTCCACATTTCACATTTCTGCCGCCTGATGATGCGCAATTTCGCGTGGGATTTGCGATGCAGAGACAAGTGAAACTAATTTGGGGCGAGACGGTGAAATGGAGAAACAAAAACTGGCGACAAAGTCAACTCTTAAATTGTGTCAAATGTCGTTCAATTAAGTTGCGCTTGCACAATGATAAGCGCCTGGGATACCTCATAACAATAGACAGACCCAAAACCCGTCCTCCCCCTTGGGCTAGAGGTGTTAAATGGGGGACGGCTCGCCAGTTGGATTGATAGCGCCATAGACAACACACACAGCCATAGTTATATGAGACTCTGCCGCCGGCTTCTAATCAAGCACGTAAATAAAGTTAAAGTTGATACATGGAGCCATGCACAAATAGCGCCCAAAGCCCCTCCACCCGACGCTATTGCCTTCGGCTCTCTCATCAAATCAATGGGGCCAACTCACCTACAGGCCCATACACTGGAGGGCCCCCAACAAAAGCGACCAAATGACAACATCAATGGCGACAGCATATGTGCCCGCACTACATACACAGCGAGAAGCGTTTTTAAATCCTAGCTAAAGCTATTGGCCTGGAAGCAAATAATTGCAATGAGACCATGGAGAACACAACCAAATAAGTGACTAAACATGACTCGCATTTAAAGGGAGAACTGTATTAAGAACTGATTCAATCTGTAATTGCGAGACCAAATCATGGATCTTTTCGAAATAAAACAGTTGAAATTACCAACGATCACAATTGATCATAAAAGTAATGTGACTAAGATTGAATTGTATTAAAATGGAATTGTTAGGCTACAACTAACGGAATTTAAATGATTGAAAATGGCCGAAAATAGGCATGTGATAAGGGAGCTCAAAAGTATTAATGAAAGCTGCTGAAAATTAACTTATTTTATAATTTAGCTAAACAAACTTATATCGGATGATGAAGTAAACTGATTGTGCAAGCAACTTGCGTGTTTCTTACTCTGATATAGGAATTCATAACTATCACAACAACGTCCGACCGCCTTGATTTCCAATTTAACAATGCCTTTCTTCAGTAAGTAAGCGCAGTAAGCGGACGTAGAGAGAGAGTGAACACACGGAGAACTATCTTCTCGATTTTTTGTTGGAGTTTTAGTTGTTGCTCTTACAAAAATTACTATTTGATTATGACTATATGATATTCAAATAATCTTGCACTGATTATAAGCATATATAGAAACATAGAAAAAAGCGCCAAAACTTGAAATTATAAATATAAATGTGAAAACTAAGTCGAATAAATATAGATTAAAAAATATGATTGATATGGAGTTTTATTCTTAAATATTCCAGATATACAATATATATAAATTCCTGATGCATCAATACTGCATCATTATAGACACCTAGTAAGCTTTACTAAATCAAGTTTATAAAATAACTTTATCAAAGCGAATTCTAAAACTTAACAAATTTTATTCTTCAATATGCTACATATCTGTGCCTGATACATCAACAATATAAACTTTGCTAACTCAAATTTATACAACAACTTGATTAAAGCTAACTCTAAAACTGAGATTCCCCACTTTATAATCCTAGTCTTTTTTCGCAGTGTATTGCTTAGCATATGCAGTCAGCTCCCTCTATTTAGTATGTAGCACATATGTATGTGTGTATCCAGAGTATAAATATAGTCGTAGCTTTTGCCCAGCGGCAACAACAATAAAAATTGCTAGCTCTATGTAACATTTGATTAGGTTGTGAAAGGGGGTTGGTAGGTAGGTGAACGCCTCTTGCCATCTACCTTCTGGTTTAGTAAAATGTAACAACAATGGAGGGAAATGTTGATGGGCCATCCGGGGGCTGGTGCAGCTGTGTCGGTCGAGTGGGGTTCACTTTGTGGGGCGAACATTGGCAATTAGAAATTGAAGTTAACTTGGCTCGAAGATTACTTGCATAACCGCAGACGCATCGTAAGCAGGCAGCAGTGTGTATCGTTAGGTCGTTGAATATACGACAATATTTACTGTACTTTCATCAACAACGACAACACTAACATACAATGTTCAACTACTGATAAGTTTGACTGCATCTCAAGTGCAGCGATGTGTGTGAGTGGAGCAGAGCCAAGACAATCTTCCAATTGTTGTTGAAAACTTGACTTTATTTCGGAACTCCTACACCTATGTACATATATGTGTTGCTGCTGAAAAGTTATACAAGCTCAAAATATCGTAAAGTTAAGAATTTTGCAGAGTTTAACTGAAAACTAAGCAAACTAAAGTTGAGAATTGGTGAACTTGCCTCTAAACTGAAAAACAAACTGTCTTGCCTTCCGTAGCTTTCCCGTGTGTGACAGTCTACCTAAGCTAAAGAAGTAAGATATGTCCCCAAGACTTCAGGTGGAGCAACGTATCAAACTTTACTACTTCCTTCGCCTAATACCCGAAATCGGTTTAAATAAAATTTGATATATTTTCAAGGCTATAACAGATTCTATGATGAAAGTTGTTTTAATCTAATCCAAGTCAAAGTCAATCTGCATACATATGTTTATGAAATACAGACAACAGGCTGCCAAAAATCTGTATACTCCATGGCTCACTGGCTCACTGTCTTTCCCCCCTATCTAAAATACACATTGTGCGCCACAGAAGCAACAACAACATAGACAACGACAATGTAGAACATGCACACACATCCGCTTATCGTGATAAATCAAAGCCACGAGTGCTGTTAATTTTCCAAGAAAATCTCAATGTACATTGAAGACTGGAGTGAGGTGGCACCCAAAATGGAAGCTCTGCCCAAAACTGTGTGTGCGTGTGTAATGGTCTGTGCGTGTGTGTATGTGTGTCTGTGTATGTGCGTGCATAAAAACAAGTTGAATTTATGTTTTCACGGCAAAAAATTATCTTAAGGCGAGTGCGATGGCGATGCGAGTCTCTGGGAAGTCTTGGCGCGAGGTCTCGCATGTTGTGGCAAGTTTCTGTCTGATTCTAATTAAAAGCAACAGCAAATGAAGTTGTTAGCACCGCAAACGCGCTAGAGAGCCCAACTCAACCAGAAAATTATCAACTCTGTGGGGAGATCTAAGCCCTCAAGTACAACCATCAAATACAACCAACAGAACACGAACAGCTTCTGCTTGGACGCGACCAAAAAGAAGTCGTTCTAAATGCCTTAATTTGAGCAGGACGAAAAATAGAAAGAGCAGCTCAACGAAAATTAAATACTCTTATATAAAAGATTTTTGAAATCTTCAAAGGAATTCATAAGCATGATTTTGCTAAGCTATGTTTTAATTTAAAATATAATATAAATATATATATGAAATAAGATTTATATATAAAGACATGTTTTATAACTTAAATATTAAATTTTATATATTATTTATTATTTTATGTAATGTTTCATCCTAAAGTCTGAGCTAGCTGATTCTTCACAAGGTCTCGGATAGGGTGTTACATATTAAGAGACTGCCTACAAAAATAGATGGAAGAAACGAATTAAATTGTGCACATTTCCGTGCAACGGAAATTGCCCAAGTTTGTCACATGAAAGGCAACATAAGAATACAAACCATAAGCACAATAACAGTAAACAGAGCATTCTGCGGCTTGGCCATTTTTGGAATTTTTCGTATATTTTTTGGCAAGCTCCATGAATTTCTATCAGTTAAGCGCCCACAGTTTATCCGTGATTCTGCAAATCTGTTTAAAATTGAAATTCATAATTTGCGCACACACACAAACACACTCACACTCACACAGGTGTAAATGATGTGCACAATAATTTATGCGCTACAACAACAAACAGCAACAACAACTAACAACTTTATTGGCCATCTGGCAATACAATTGAATTTGCAGCAGCATTAGCACGAGATTATGCAAAGTCCACAATTCGCTGTAATTTGTGCGTGCGTGCTAATTTAATAAATTTCAATGCATAATTAATTATCATTATAATCGCATTGAAAGCTCTGCCCAAGCCACGCCCCCTCGCCCCACCCCCTTGCCATAATTCAAATGAAAGTTTTTGCGCTTTTGGCAACAGTTTCCACTGTACTTACGACACGGATAAATCACAATTTGTAACAATTTATTGCATTACGTTTCATAACTGAACTAATTTGGAATATATTAAAATAAGTATAAAATGTACAGTTGCGTTCAGTAAAGACAAATAAGCAAGAACAAGGAATACCTTTTAGATAGATATTTAGCTTCGTTATATTTATTTAGATAGGTATTTAGCAGAGGATATGGATAAGTGTTATATCGAGGAACTGAAGCATAACTTTTTTTTATCAATATCGTTTTTCTATCTATCTAGAATGAAACTATAACTATATACTTGGGTATACAGAAATATTTACATAGAAAATAAAAGAAAGAACGTTTTACTATCATAATGTCTTATTTATATTAAAATAGCTATTCATATAATACAAAATATATTTTTGAAACTATTTATACATTTCTTTAATCCTTCATAAATGAGAAAAGTCAATGTAAATGAAGAACTAATTGCTTTTATAAAGCCATTACTTGTTGTTCTCAGCTTAAACTGCACACATATATATATGTATATATTGTACAACTATGTATGTTGGTTGAATTTAACGCACTGTTTAAGCGCCTAAAGGAATACAAGTCACAAATTTACACACACACACGGACATAAATTAATTAAAAGTCGGAAACAGATAAAAAATATACATAAATATAAATAAGTAAATACACAGAAGCAACAAATGCAGGCGACCGTTGCGACAATTATTAAAGAAGCAACAACAATGAGAACAACAGCTACAACAGCAGCAGCAGCAGCAACAATTGTGACAACAACAACAATAATCAGGCCAACAAACAAACCAACAACAGAAATAAAACAAACAGCAAAACAGCTGCACGCAGCACCAGCACCAGCAGCAGCAGCAGCATCAAAAGAAGCAGCCGCGTCATCTTTGGCTGCATGTTGCACGTTGCACGTTGTACGTTGCTGTGGCAATTATACATGTGTGTATGCAACGCCGAACACAAATTGAAAAAGTCAACCCCGAGCTTCCCAAACTCAACCAACGAGTCAGCTAACCAGAGAAGTTAACAGAGAATTAAGAATCCAAAGCAGCAACAGAGTTAGTGCATGACATAAATACACTTAGAAAAATATATATAAAGTTATAATAACCTTTAAAAATATTCATAAATTGTGTAAGAAATTTTTGAAATATTTTGTAATTGAAAAAAAAGTAAGAGATATTTTCGAATTGACATATTTCTCAGCTTAAAATTTTGTATTTTTATTTATATTTTTCCAGTGTACTTATACTCTCTAAGCATGAGCACAACAGCAATAATTGTCCCTCACAATTTGTCATTCTGTTTCTCTGCTTAGCAGTTACTCACCAAGATCAGCATGATAACAATGCTTTACACAAACACATATACACTTAAAATATTTAATTGTTGCACAAATAAAATGTATACTCATACATATACATATATATTATGTATATACATATGTTTATAAGTACAGAATGGCTGACGCTTATTTATTTTTATTAGTGTGTAGCCCTGAGGTCGCGTGGGTCGTTGCTTGGGCGCCTTTTGAAGCACGAGCACAGTGAAGTGTCGAATTAACAGAAGTGGTTAAGTGAATATGCACAAAATACGAGTATGTAGTATGTTCAAAGTTCAGAGTTAAGATGAGCTAAGTGAGTTCAGTGGGAACCAAAAAAGGGAAGTAAGTGTGTAAAGTAGTTATGCCATTCATAAGAATCATCGCGTATCTCCAGCAAACCTGAACAGTGGCTCAGCTGCCTCATTAGAAGCCAAAAAAAAGACAGAGACTTTTATAAAATTAATTTATAAAGCTTAAGTATGTATTTAAGTCTTTATATAATGACATAATATATCTTACGATATCTTTCTCAAGTTTGAAACTCTTAGGATTTCTAATAAAAAAATATACTGCGCGTTATTAATCTATCTGCTTATATAATATTGAATTTGCTTTGTCTACTTATTGTTAACAACTTTTCAAAATGTTCCCAAAGTTTGCACAACTTTTGTCTAACAATTCACAACAAAAGGCAACTGAACAACAAACTAGCAGACACAAGTCATATGTCAATTGGTTAATTAAAAGAGACGTTACTGATAACCTTTTATGTCAGTTTCGTGTAGTTTTTTGTCATCACATTTTTTATATCGTATACCCTTTGAGCAATGATAAAATGGGGTATGATGTTTATGGCATTGCAATAGATTCAATTGACTAGTTTTAGGAATTTATCAAGTTGGAATCTCAGTCGCACAGCATTTTTATGATATCAGTGGACGAAGAGCAGGCAACAAAAAATGACACAACACAGAAGAGTCTGAAAAAGCACATGTGAAAGACAGCAGACTGGGAATTGGCACAATTGGAAAAAATAATAATATATTAAATATTATATATTACAGGGTATTTTTAAGTGGACCTCGCTCTATTAAGCCTGTAACTTGTTTATTTTAGTATCTTTCTCTTTTGGCGCTTGTTGTCTCTCCCAAAAGCAGTTCAAGTTTTCATTGAAACGTTCATTATGAACAACTTTTTTTAAGCTATGCCTAAAGTTCAATAACAAACTGCAGTAATGAACTTTTACAAATTGAATTCAATAACAAATGAATGCTTCCATGACATGTCTAAAAAATTAAAAATAAATATTTAAGAAAAGTAAACATTTAATATTTAATTAAGGAAATTTCTTAGAAATGAAAATTTGTCATTATATTTAACATTTTGTGTTTCTCTTTTACATTTCAGATCACATTTGTTGCAGAGCCAAGCTAAAGTCTTGAATTATGGTAAGTAAATATGCTGCTAATTGGGGTTCTCTTTCAACGAATATTTCACATGCCAATTACACGCTAAAAAGGCAAAAAATATGCAATTTACATAAAAAATTAGCAAACACTTAAGTAATTTCTCCATGTCAAATGTCGCCAAGAGAGAAATATTTCTTAATTTATGCCACTGGGTTGAGTCGAACTCTCGCTCTCCCTCTCCCTCTCTCTCTCTCTCTCTCTTTCTCACTGTCGCTCTCGTTCGCTCTAGTATGTAAATGAAATTTTTATGCGCTCGCATATTTCACGCCGCGTCGGCTGCTTTGTATCGCGCTCTTAAAGCTTAACAAGGGGTGTGGCGTGTGGGGAGAGGGGATGCCCTTTTTGACCACTTAATATGCAATGTGTAATATTTAAATGTAACCAGGACAATGCCAGCGAGCACAGCGAGCAGCTGGGTGCCTGCATAGAGAGCTCTCTATTTTCTTTTCTTTTTGACACCCTCGTCCCTAGAGGCCTGGGCAAATCTACGAGGAAATCTTGTTGTGAATCTGCCAAGCAATTTATATTCGGTGCCTCGACATGTAGCAACTGGGTCAGTGCATGTGAAGAGCTAGCTTCATCTGCCTTGTTTTTGTTGTTGTTCTATCAAGTCAAAACTCACGTATTCTGTGAGCTCTTTAATTTTGTATACTCTGTTGACGACGTGAACTCTGTTTTTTGCTGGAGACAGCAAAACTGAGATATGTTGCTGAGAGACTTTAGGAGATGGAAGATATTGCTTGATCCTATAAAGTACGCCCATCCATAGATTATATAACTATGGGTTGTAGAGGTTAATCGGCAACTACTTATTCTAACTATATATAATATATATTCCTCAATCAAATGCTCTATTACTTATTGTATAGAGAATATCCAGACTGGACTGGAGTCAGTTATTTTCGACTTCTATCGGCTCGCTTGGAATCCATACAGGCGTATGCGCAATTAATAATTCGTTTGCCATTAGAAGCCAGAAATACAATTTCCGGCTCATTACAAGCAGCCCATAGCCCGCTGTGTCTCCGTTCAAGTTCAAAGTCTAGACTCTGGCTGCTGGTCACCCACAGAGCACAATTAATTTAATGCCAGGCCATAAGATTGAGCAGGAGAAGAGATTGTTAAGACTTTGCTGTACAGTTAGCGAAATGCTTTGCACTGATTGCAATTGCTATCTGTATTAGCTTTTATCTCTCACATAGTATCTCATCCTCTGCCAGCTTGATAAATGAGTTCATAATGCGGCCTAATTGTGGCCTCGTTAGTGCTAGCTAAGTGGGATGGCCAACGACAAGGCGACACTTGGGCCAGAGACTGATAAAGTGTGGAAGTCGGCTGTCTCTATGTGACTTTTGCAGATTTCCATTTCGGTTCCAATCAGACAATGCCGCATGTCATGTGTATTGGCAATAAAGCAAATCAAATTTAATGATAAGCTCATGTGCTTGAACATGTCTTTTACGCTTGATGAGTTTTCCACAGCAGCAGCAGCAGCGGCAGCTACAACAATGCCAACAACAAATACATAGAATGTCTAATTTAACGGCGTTGCGTATACGCCGCGTGTGCTCGCTTCGCACACACGGACCAACCAAGGACCAAGGACCTTTGGCATTCTACATGCTACAGCTAACGAAGCGAAATGAACAGACAACAACAAGAACAGCCCAATTTGAAGCCATAATTTACTGCTTTTATTTATGGCATATTTTTAGGTGCTCACAGCTAGCAAACACAATGCTTAAATGAAGTGTTGAAAAATTATAGAAGGAGAAAAATAAGGGAAAATACGTCAAGTGCTGCATAAATTAAATTCGTTTCTAAATTGAACTTTTGCGATAATTGCTTTGCGTTAGGATTTCACGCGCTTTCAGTTGAATTTTCAGTCCATCTGGAGAGCTAATAAATGGCGCCGGCAGATGTGAAACCTCGACCATGGCATTCGCATCCAGTTCCAGATCATAGTTCTGCAGCAGCCTAACAAGCGCCAGTTTAATGACCATTTTGGCAAAGTTTTGTGCTGCAAACGGAAAATTTTCTTAGTTTTTGCTCACACTTAAAGGTGTTCAGTCCTCGCGCTACTTACCCACACACTGAGCACCGCCTATGCCAAAGCTCGCAAAAGCTGAGGGACATTGCTGGCCTTCATTGGGTTTGTCATGCAGAAAACGGAGTGGTTTATATTTCAGTGGCTCGCCAAAGTATCTGCCATCACGCTGTATGGCCAGCAGCGGCACCATCAATGTCTTGCCCACGCCAATGCTCAGCCTGCTGCCGGGCACTGTGTAGCTCTTGCGGCAAACGCGCTCTATAATGGGCACAGGTGGATACTTGCGCAGCGTTTCTGTGGAGCAGAACAGTTGGGACATTAAGTTTGGATTGATGTAGCTTGTTGAAAGTGAGACACAATGAAGCCACACCAACAAGAAGGGACTTTTTGTATCAAGCTAATAGTAAACTAGGACTGGCATACAGCTATAGCAAGCTTTTCTCTAATGGAGTAAAATTGTATCAAGTATGCTTTACTATAAGTACTATGAAGCCAAGATTCACACCATTTTGTCTTTGATTGCGGTACGATTGGATATGTTGCGATTCTTGAAGTAGAACGATGCTAAAATTGTCTAACTACGCTATAAAAGGACTATGATAATGCCAAAGTTACCCATTAAAAACAAAACATCCCCTCTGATGAAGATAAGATATGCTATGATTTGGGAAGAATAATGCTAACTTACTCATTGGGGATGCTGTTTACGTATTCTCTTAAAGATGTGGCTTGTCTTGTTAATGCTATCTAAAGTATTCTCTTCTAGATATAGCTAGAACATCAAGTATATTTGCTCGTACTTATGTCAATGAACTTACCTTTCACACACATATCCATGTATTTGAGTTCCACCAATTGATCGAACGCCAGCGGACCATCGTTAAAATTGAGTTCCTTGATCTCTGTCTGCAGCTTCTCCACAATCAGTGGCTGTTGGGCAATCTCATAGAGTGTCAGAGTTATGGTAGAAGCAATGCTATCCAAAGCTGAATGCATTAAGTCCTCAGCTACCTTAGCCAGTCTCTTGATGCACATCAGCTTGTCCTCTTCTGCAAGAAGTGGCGAGAACAAACCTCAGCTATAATATGGTTAGTAGGGAATGCGTTGCTGAACTAACCGATGGCATGTTCGACTTGCCACTTGTCGCTGCTAAGATCATTGCCATTGCGAAACTTGACCAACAGCTGGAGCATGTCCTTCCGTATGATGCCGCTCTCCTCGCGCAGCTCTACATTGTGCTTAATGATGTCCAAGAGGCGATAGGTGAGCGAGGACTTCTGTGGCATGCCTCTCAGTGTGCTGTGCACAATGAAAAATATTACTTGCATGTTAAATTGCCTGCCAATTGGTACTCACAATGATTGCAGTCCACCGTATTGCGAAGGATGCTGCACATAGCTGTTGAGTATGTGATCCCTTTGCACGAAGTTGTTCACGTCCAAGCCATAGACCAGGTTCCCCATGATATTCACAGCATAACTGACAGTTGAGACATTGAAACAGACATTAGTTTGAGTTATGGCTAGGTGCAGCCTTCCGCTTACATTCTCATCAGGTGCTGCAGATCAAACTCCAGCTGACCCTGCTCCTCCTTGTTTGCCAAGTACTGCATCATATAGTCGGCCACATTTTGAGCATTGTTGAACATGGAGGACAAACGCTGTGTGCTAAACATGGACGATAGCTTCTCCAACAAGTTGAAGCGCCTATAGCCCTTGACATAATCCCATTTGGATTCGTTAAAGTGTCCATTCGACTGTTGCAGAATGCTAAAGGCCAGCTGCGGATGCCGCACCAACAACACGGGTCGAAAGAAGCAGTAAATGCCAAGCAAACGATCGCGCCCCTGCTGGTAAGCCTCACATATGGCCTCCACGTGCCGGAACTCTCGTTGGTAGGCCAGCGTGAGAAACTGCCAGGACAACGAGGTATGCTCGCTCGGGAAGCGCTTGCGTCGCCAATAGCTGTAGATGTGTCGCACATACAGAAAGATCACCGAGTAGACGATAATCGGCAGCAGCAGCCACATGTTGAGGCGCACGCAGACGTTGATGGACTGACTGAATGCGTAGCCCGGCGATAATTATGACAGGTTGCGCCTGTGGCACACAGTCGCATCCAATGGAAATCGAAAGTCACGTCTCAGCCGCTGCTCCGCTCTGTTCCACTGGGCAACAAGTCAACGCAGTCTGACGCAGTCTGACCAAAAAAAATGTGAGAAACAGAAGGAAAAAAAAACGAAACCCGGCAACTGAGACGCTATCGCCCTTCCAGTTATCTCTCTCTCTCTCTCTCTCTCTCTCTCTCTCTCTCTCGTTCTTTACCTCTGCAGCTGTCCCTCTCTCGGTTTCTTGTGTCTTTGCATCTCTCTCCCTCTCTCTCTCTCTCTATGTCTGGCTGATAATGAGCACTGTCTCTACCTCCTGATAGTAATTTATGCAGCAGTAGCTGTACCAGATGCCTCTGCTGCTTGCTATTTTATCAGTATCGCTCTGCTCAATATTTTTGACAATTTTTGTTTACATATCTCTCTCTCACTCTGGCACTGCACATCATCATCATTCATGGTGATAAGACAATAATTTCATTATATATACTATATATTGGTATATAGCAACCAAACAAAATCTTGGGAATTAGTTGTGCATAGCTCAAGAAACACAAACTGGACCTGGCGAGTTTTTATTGTTCTCTTTCTTGCGAGCTGTGCCAAAGTTGGCAGGTTTTTTGTTCACCTCTCTGACCAGGGCCAACTTGAAGCTGACCTTGCAGCGAAAATTGTCTGTGATCAGGAGCAGCGTTTAATAACAACTGTCTGGACATTGTCTGGGATGGGCAGCGAGCACAGTCTAAGGCAAGCCGTAATTGTATATATATTTTATATATATACATATATAATTGTATATATATATGCATATACATATATAAACATAAATATATATATTTATAATTACATTGCTGATGCATATAAGAGCAAAAACTGATATTACAATTGCTAAAGATTAAATACTCTGCTATATGGTGTTGTTGTTGTTTCCTTAAAGAAATATTACTGAAATTCAAGATCCGCTTATGAATTCCACACAAATGACGCACATATTGCATTAACTTGACTACTTAACTACATATAAATTGATTTTCTACCTACTCTTCAATAAACCTTTGAGCAAAATTCCCTCAGTTTTCTGCCAATCCATATCTCTGTCCGCATATCTACCAAATTTCCCATAAATACCCAAATAAATATCTACTTATTTTTAGCCTACATTTAACTCACTTAGGTACAGCTAAGTGCTTGTCTTAGGTATACTTCACTTCAGGTACTTTGCTGTTCATCTAGGTAAATAGAAATGAGTAAAAAAATTTTCCCAAATATCTAAATCTAAATAACAAGGAAGATAAACTTACCAGCCACTAGACTCTTGAGTTGATTACTAAATGCATATTGCTGAAAAAAGAGTGAAAGCAGCAAGCAAATAGTTTTTAATACTAAATTTCAGACTAGCAAATACCCTGTAGCAAGCAGTACATAAATCTGTATTAATATAAAAAAGGGCAGATATGACTAAAGAATCTCATAAAGAAACATATTTTGGCATATATTTATATTTTGTTATACCCCACATATCATTGTTGAATTACTGGGTATGCAAAGCAATTACCCCATAGTTCAACTGTAATTAACATTATTTGTGGCATATATTTGCATGTCATTTTCTATAATATTGACATCTGTGAGCTGACATCAACCTCAGTTAAAAACCAAGAAATAAATTTTACTGTTTCAGTTCACAATCCAAACGAATTCTGGGCTTAGGCTTCTATTCATAGAATCTGCTAGTGTTGTAGTCGAATTTCAATTTAAAATATCTATTAAGATTCGCTGCCAAAGTGTGGACTAAATTTGAGCCCTTTTGAGTACTCTTCAAGCCTTGTGTTGTCTCCGTCGATGATGTCTGGCGATCAATTTGCAGCTAAATGTGCAAAATATTTAACAGCAATTCAGTTAGCAATTACCTCCACTTCAAGTTGGTAATGCACTTAAATTGAATCCTAAATTGTTGCTTTTAGAGCGTTAATTAAATGTTGATGTGCCTCAAGTGAAGCCCTGAAGAGCAGCTGAGCCATGGATATCGACTAATGTGTTTATTATAGCCTTTGGTATTCAGATGTGAGCGTTGTGTGTGTGTGTGTAAGTCGAGCAAAACGAGTTATTCAATATTTATTCATTCGATTCGTGAGTGTGTAAACAAATCAAAACTATAAACAATTAAGGTACTTATTCATCACGAATTTCTTCAGTTGAGGCACATTCATTCAGCTGCGAAGCACGATTTGAGAGACTACAAAATGTAAATCGGAAATATCTTTTAGATTATTAACTGAAAGAAATAAATATCTTAAGCCAATTGAATTGAATTTTCAAAGATATTATTGTTCATGTTTTTCATTATGTGATTAGATCAGACTTTGTTTGAAAATGCTATTAAGCAACTTTTATGAACTATGACTTTCATTGTTCCATTGCCTCATTATTCATTAAAGATCATATTTATTAAACTTTCACTGAGTTGATTATATCTATTTATTCTCATAGTACTTTATGCATCATAACTGAACTCATATATTTAATGTTAATATCAATCAATTTTTGGGCATTAAGCGTTGTTGCATTAAATGAAGTATTCTTCATCCTCATCCTCTTCTCTATTAACTACCAACTTATTCAATAACTTATTATCCTGTCACAAGCTGAGTTATCCGACTATTATATTACACAACAATTAAGCAGTAACAACAACAACAACAGCGACAACAACAATCATCTCAAGTGTCAACGGCAATTGGGATCTGAAGCTAACCAAGTGTGGCATAAGCCAATTCCTGTTCCCCAAAGGGAAGCAGTTAATCACACCCATTGCATGTGCAGCAACAAAAATGCAAATTGTGTGTGCGAAAACAAGCTAAAAAAAAAAAGAAATAGAGAAAAAAGCTAAACATGTAACAAAAAAAACATGGTAAAAATGCACTGAAACACGCCAGCGGCAAACCGGAGGCAATTTTCCACAGCATACACAATTATTTAGTTCAGGCGGGCGCAGGCGACGGGGCGTGGCACCCTTTGAGTGCCACTTGTTGCGCTGCTGCAGAGAGTGGGAATTTGATTTAAATGCGCAGTTAAGTAAAGCAGGTTACATGGCCAATATCAAGTGTTATGTGCGCCACTAAAATTTCCCACAATGGTAGAAAAAATACAAATCAGGCTGCAACAGTTGCAGCAATTGGTTGCAAGGTGCCATTAAGTTGGCTCACTCTAGACGCCTTTTGCCTGCCAAATCGATTTGGCCAAGCTACTCAGAAATTGAATTTAGTTGACCATTTGCCAGGCTTTTGCAGCTTTTTGGCTTGTGTCTCTCTCTAGCATGGCTAACAGCAGCTGCCGCAGTGGCTCATCCGCTTCAGCATCTGGCCCACTCATCGCCTCTATTGAGTCCTTGCCAGTGCACCCTCTCTCATAGCATTATCCATTCAGTCATGTAATCGCCATGAGTTAGCAGTTTGTGCAAACAATTACTCAAAATGGCGAAGCCCTTAAGAAACTTAAAAAATACTTTGAGATTCTTCAAGTTTGCTTCTTTGTGCAAGTTTTCTACTTATATGTATTATAAAGATTTTATTTTCGGCGCTTTTTGTAGCATTTGATTTCTTACAATTGTTGATTAAATACTCAAGCTCTAGACCTAAATTATTTTGAGATATATATGAAAAGAGTGGAAGTGAATTGCAGAATATTTTTAGATACAAAAATATTTATACACAATTTTAAATGCTGCAAAATATATTTTTTTTAGTTTCATTTCATTTGATATTTTAATGTAGCGTAGAGCTTCAAGATTTATCGCTGTAAAATTCCTACTTCCGACTACGCAGTCAAAATAATTAAAAATAAATATTTCTTTATCAGAGTTTAAGAAATTGCGCACATTGCTTTGAATAATTGCGATAACTGCGCTGTTTGCAGGCGCAACTTAAATATTGTTAACTAACAACAATTAACCGGCATTGTGCGGCACTAATTCAAAATATTTTCCAATTAAGTTAACAATCAGAAGAAAATTTTCTCTATCGACAGCTGTTGATAGGGCTTGAAGACATAGGCAGCCAGCTTGTGATTATGTCATGAGAATCAAAATTAATTAAGCACTTGCTGTGATTCATAAACACCCACAAAACTCAATCACGAATGCATTCAGTATTCCCGGCACGTGTCATTTAATATTTCATTTCAAATTGCATTTGCCGCGTTCCGTTCGATTGCCTACAAATGCTTAAAATATAAAATGAATAATTGCGCTGAGAAATTTCCCATAGACGACGACATGTGCTTGTTTTCAGTTGTCGTTTCTATTATTGTTTTTTAGCTGTTTGTGTTTTTCTCAAGAATTGCTTTATGTAAATTTGAAATGTTGTTAAAAATTTCGCTGCTAAAAAATGTTGTCATAAACCAGAACGCGGCACAGGCTCGCAATGCAATTCGAGCAGCAAGCTGAATGAAAGACTATTATATGTGTACTCACATACACACCCACGCACACACGCTGCGAGTTCCACTCGGTTTGCTGTTTCTGGTGTAGCCAGCAATTTGCAAGTTAACAAAAATATTAGTACTTGACAGCCACGTTTCTGTACACCCCCAACCCCCCAGCCCATTCCCATTTTTCAGCCTCGTCATCAGAGTCAACATCTTCAACAATGCCGATGCTTTGTGAACAACATTTTCTGTTTGCCAGCAGCACGTTGCTGAAGTTCATGAACAAAAACTAAACAGCAGCAGCAGCAAAAGAAAATGAAAATGAAAACAAAGATCGTGCAATATGAATTATCAGAATGCCAAGGCGTAGATACCCTATAGATAAATACTCAAACTGTCTTTAAAGTCTATCTTAATTATAGTGGGATACAGTATATCTTTGTTTTCATTTGTGTAGTAAAGCTATCGTAAAGATAAAAAAAACCTTTTTTTAAGATCTATTCAGTGATAAAATTTTTTTGAAATTTTCTTTTGATATTTTTGCTTTATTTATTTATTTTATATAAAGATAAAAAAATATATGTTTGAAATTATAACATTAATATTATTGATCTACAAATAAAAAACAAAAACAGTTTTCAAAAATAAATATATAATTATTTATTATTAATATAAAATAAAAATAATTAGTAATATAATATAATAATTTTTATAGATCAAATATATGAATTTTTATATTTTAATTATATATTTTTTTCTTTATATAGAATACATGAAATAAAATGAAAAAAAATACAAACATAATATTTTAAAAAAATTATATATATATATATATATATATATATATATATATATATATATATATATATATATATATATATATATATATATATATATATATATATATATATATATATATATATATATATATATATATCACTTATAGTATTTTTTATAAACATATTCCTATATTTTCAAAGGAATACCCTTATGATAAGCTCGCTCCACCAGCTCAAAGAGTATCAGAAATGGCAAACTGTATTTACATGCAAATTACTCATTGGGGCAAAGTGCAGTTCAGTGCGTGGGGCCGGAAAGGAAGGAGGGAAGGAGAAGGGTACTTTAGGGGGATTGGGGCTGTAGAGTACAACTAGCAAATACAATGGTGCGAAATTTGCATGTTTATGCGAAATAGCATTGCGTTTGGCTGTTATGAAAAATTGTTGGTTTGCGCAGGGTGGCGGTGGTAAGAGCTGGGTCGGGGTGTGGGTTTGTGGTTGGTCGGACAACGAGTCGTATGAGCAACGCGGCAAATGTTGAGCTTGACAACTTGAGCGCCAGTGGAATTTGCGCGATTTGTGGTGCCAACTCAGCGCATATTTTGAAGAGAGAAAAATTAGGTACAGAAAGGGCGAGAGAGAGAGAGAGAGAGAGACAGATGTTGTGGTTATGGATATGTCAACTTAGTTTTGTGAAGAAAGCAGGAGGGGGATAGGGGATGACAGCAGATTCAGCTGCAGCAGCGGCTTCAGCTTTGCATGCAAATTGCTTTATGGCCAAACGAAATTGGTTTAATAACAAATTCAATTTAAGTTTAAGCATTTTTTGATACACATACGTGAGCACACAATCATTTACAGAGGCGGAGACAGCGGGAGGCGTGGCCGGCGGTGGTGGGCAGAAGGCGTGTGCACTTGGCGAGACGTTGGCTTTGTGCATTTTAATTGAATTTTCCCCTTTGGCAGTTTGGCTGTAGCCAACGTCACAGAAAATTTAAATCACGGCACGTTTCATGATTTTTTTTTTGCTGTTGTCTTTATTGTAGTTGCTGTTGTTGCTGTTGTTGTTGCTGCTGTTGCACTTGAACAATTTTTCATAATGCTCAGCTATGAAAAGCGGGCAGAAATTAACATAAAGGCCAACTGTCCAACTGACCCCCGTTTCAAGTCGTTTTGTATGCCACGCCCATTGCAACGGTATCTAATTGGGAAAGTCTATGTGCGTGGGTATGTGTGTGGGGTGTGTGTGTATGTGTGTGTGTGTGTGTGTGTGTGTATGCTGCCCACTCAATTTGTTTGATTTCTGTTTTCTGTTTGTATTTCTGGCTTTGACATGGCCAACATTTCACTGACCTACCCCATAAGCCCATCCACAACAATAACAGAAGAAAAACAGAAAAAAAAATACATTTGTTTTCTCTTTTTGGATTTATTCGCTTTTGCCAGCACAAATTGCTGTTGATTTGCTTTTGTCGATTCTTGGCCTGTCAATTTCAAGCATTTTGTCAAATGAAATATGAAATCTTGACAGCGCTTCAACAAAAAAATGTTGATAAAGCTCTGAGTGCACGCAGTTAGACTACATAGAATAGAAATTTCTTCGTGCTTTGTTATCGAAAAGAATTATTTGTTAAATGATTTTTAAGGTCTTTTGCAGTCTATAACATGTACTATAAACTCTGATAGATTAGGCATCAAATTATCAAACAATTATCAGCAGCTGAAACTATTTTGTTCAATTTGATGTCGACACGTGAAGAACTTAAGCTTTTCTTTTGCAAATTACAGAAGCAGAATTCATTCAAAGCCTATTTCACATTCTCATTCAAATATTCGCCCACATTCTCACACCAAATTCCAATTAGAGCTCATTACTCACTACGATACTCTGGACTGATTAACCAGCTATTAGAAGCAGCTAATCACGAAATATATCTAAATACCAGTATATATACGCAACTATTCATTTATAATGAGCATAAATAACAATCGTTGTTGTATTTCGATTATTAGCTCTATAAATAAAAGCAACGCCAGCAGAAACAAAAACCAAGAAGAATAATAACAAAATGTTGCGCATACGCCGCGTGGCTTAGATGGGTTTGACATTGAACTTGCTGTTATATCGATGCGACGAAGGCCAGTGGGAGTTCAGCTGGCAGTCAGACAGTTGCAAGCACATTAAATATTCATTTGGTCGATGGCGGCCACAACAATAAAAATGTCAGGCTCGTCCTGCGGGGCAAAACTTGTTTAATTGTTAGACCAAATGTTCGTACAACTGGCAATAGACAAGGGCAAAGCCACAGGGAGCTGGCATGAGGGACCGTACCGAAGGGGCTGAAGACACGTAATGAAGCCACATAAATCTCAGCACCAAATATATTTGCCTGAAACGAGCCCCAGCAAAGCAAGGCAATTAATCTTAGAGAGTAAGATTTTTGTTTTTTTTTTTTTTGTGTTTTTCTTTAATATTATTATAGAGGCAGAGCCAAGGGACACTAGGCAGGACAACATATTAAAGACTCTCGACTCGGCACAATAAATGTGCATCCGAGAATCAGGCAAACCGCTCGACATGCTCGACATGCTCCGTGTGCGTGTAAATTATAGATAACCGCGTTAATGTTGCAACTCCTCGAGTAAACTTTGCGCCAACTTTGTCGAAAACTTGGCCTAAAAGTGTGCCACAGCTTCCGCTACTCCAATCTGTCCCCCACTCTCTCTCTCTCTCTCTCGCTCTCTCTCTCTCTTTGGCTCTGCCAAACCGGAAAAGAGATACACAACATCGTAGAACTTCCGACAGGTCCTGCTGCCCCTCTCTCTCTCTCTCTCGCTCAGTTCTCTGTGCAAATGTGTCGAAATATTGTAAACTTGTTTGTATTTTATATTTCTTGGTTTGTATTTATTTCTGCGTGTGGCATTATTATTTATGGCCTTACCGTGGTTTTTACTTTAAGTTTTTCAAGTTTTGCTTCGGTTTTCGCACTTTCCTTTTTAGCGCTTGATTTTTTTTTTTTTTGCCACTTTCTGTTGCAAATTAGCAATTTAAATAATTTAATTACAGCGTGACCAACAATTTGTGGCGTTAATTAAAACGTGCCCCCGTCCACGTGCCCGGGGTTTACGGCTTTGGAGCTTTGTGGGTTTTGCGGTTCTCTGCAAATGTGCAGCATTTCCACATTTTCACATTTCCATTCATTAGCGTTTTGCCATTTGAGTTTGGGTAATTTGATGCAGCCATCAGGTATTCAATTTCAATCGATCTTATTTGCATTGCATGTGAGTCGGGGCTTTTTTTTTTTAAATTGATCAATTTGCTGCCAAGTGTGTGCTAAATAATTAAACTTTAATTAACATGACTGGCGATTACGTTTCAAATGCTGTTGACTGTGTCAGAAAAGCTTAAAACACGATTACAAAAATAGAATGAGCAAAAATAAATTATATTTAACATTATCAAAAATATAGGGACAAAACTCAAAAGTAACAAATTTCTGAATACACAAAATTCAAGTCAAAAATAATATTTTGAAAAATTTTAATTTTAAATTTTAATTTCGCTTTTTTTAACAACAATTATTTTTGGGAAACAGAAATCAATTCGAATATTTATAGCAGCCTATTAAAAATTATATGCAATCATTTAATAACAAAATTAAATTAAAAAAAAAAAAGTTGAATCGATTTCAGTCATGTTCAGAAAATAATTGAAAAGTAGTTCAAACATAAATGGAAAAATCTTGACTACATTTTTTTTTTTAATTTGTAGAGTTAAATTTACTATGGAATTACATAGACAAAAGTGCGTTAGCAACTGAAAAATTTCTTTTTAAAAATCTCTTTAGTCTTTGAAGCAATTTACAATTGCAAATTATTTCTCTTGCCTAAGCTCTGGCCGGGTTCTCCTTAAATATTGCGCATACGCAACGTTGCAGACAAAATGAAATAAAGAAAATTCCAACTATTTACAACAAAATTCATGCACAAAGAAATTAGATTTATGCTCACAGATAAATTCTCTGATTGAAAAGACGTATTAATAAATCAATTTTCAATTGGCTTAAATAGTTTTGCTAACTGTTTGCCGAGCGCATTTTACAGACCATATTTACGTTTGGGTTTTGGAGCGGAAATTGATTGTGTATAATTTCCAGTTGAGCTAACCAGATGAGCGACCACAAACAACAGCAACGACCAGAGCCACAGCAGTAAACAAAAAGCAAGAGCTGAGACTAAAGTGCAGAAAGTGCAGCCAAAATGCCAAAAGCGCGTGCTGGGGAATTTGTTTTTAGCCAACTTTGAACATGGCGCAAGTGAAAGAATAACAAAGTCAGCTAGAGATACCCTGTAGGATAAGATAACTATAGGAGCACAGATATAGACTTAGAGGACAAATAGATTTTTAAGATATATAGAGATACAGAAAAAGATATGCAAATAGAGATAAAACCATGACATGTTGAAATACAGAATTCCGTTTGTCTGTTACATACGCATACTAAAACCCGGCATAGACTATCTTGTACAGGGTATAAAAAGCATTGCATTGGCGTTATGTAATGTGCCAAGTGGCAGAGCTCGCCTCCGTGTCTAAAGCCCTCGCAAATACAATTGAAAAGCTTTTACACTTTGCCGCAAATCTAATTAAGGATTTTGTGTGTTTCGTTTTGTTCCATTTCAGATGTCACATCAGCAGCAGTTGCAGCAGCAGCAGACACGTCGTCGCTTGGGCTCCGTTAGTGACTCGGCGCCGCCATCGGAGTCCAGTGAGGGCACCGCCTCGTCGGAGCAACGGGATGAACTGATACTGCATCCGGATTGGTCGGCCCACTCACAATCATCGGCACAGCGCAGCAGCGCCCATGGCACCACATCGCTCTACAATGCGTCCGACATCGATGCGGACACCATCAGCACCGACACGAGCAGCAATACGAATCTATCGGAGTACGAGCGCGGCCAGGTGGAGAGCTTCTTTGCAGGCCTTGGCACCGAGATTTTTGTCAGCGGCGCTCTGGCCAATCTGTACGAGGGCACAGGCAATGATGGCGACTGGCGTTTGGTCTTCACTGGCATACCCGTCATACTGCATGACAAGGGCAACGCACGGGCAAGGTCGATGCCGCGACTAACCCTGGTGCTGGCTGAGCGTGGCTCGTGCTTTGCCTTGTGGTCGGATCGTGTGGACAATCTGTCCAATTATCGGATTGCGGGACCGTCGTTCCACACCATGTGCCTGTCCAGCAATCATCAGCAAATGATTGGCTTCAGCTTCGATTCAACAGATGCAGCTCGTGAGCTGTGGCAGCACGTGGAGCGTCTAGTCAGCGATCCCGAGAACATTGCGCTCTCGGTGCCCGGACGCAAGCAGAAGAAACAGAAGCGAGTCAAGCCGGCGCCGCTGCCGCCCAAGTCACAGATCTCTCATCCATGCCAGTTCCATCATGTGACCAGTGTGGTGAAGGAGGATAGCGAACGGTACTACAGCATGCAGGCATTCGGGCCGCTCCATGCGCAGCAGCATCGTTGATCAGGGTCGGGCGCGTGGATCTGGAACACGAGCGCCCTTTGGTGGCAGAATTAGACCCCACCCAACGAATGACACGAAAACAAAAACAAACAAAAAATCAAAACAAAATTCCAGTCCCAAAACAAAAACATAAAATTAAAATTATTAATATAAAAATTGGTTTAGTTTCTAGCTCTAATTGTATCCTATATATATATATATATTCATATATATAAGTATATATAAATATATATATATATATATATATATATACATATATATCTACATATATTATTTGTTATAGCCAGTTAGGCTTAAGTTATATGCCAATGTGCGTCCTATACAGCTGTGTGGATCGCGCATTTATCTGTGATACCATTTAGGCGTCTATATATTCCTAGACTTAGCATTCGGAATATTGCGAAAATCAAACAAGAAAAAATAAACAACATAATTCAATAGATAAAATATAAAACGAAATAATAAGATAAATCAATAAACTTAAGACAATTCGAACGAGTTTTATAACGTTTTCTAATATCGTCAACGTACATTTATCTATATACATAATATATGTGCAAATCATATATATATATATATATATATATATATATATATATATATATATATATATAGAAGAGTATAATATATATATATATAATAATACATGGTTTATAGCTATCAAGTGTATTCGTTCGTGTTTAGCATGTGCTGCATTCTTAGAAATTCATACGTAGTTCATCAAATAAGTCCATATTGTCACTAAGCTTGTTTTCTTAACAAATGTTTACTAACTGTTTTACATACAAACATACATACATATATATATATATATATAATAAATATAACACACACATATATATATAACGTACATCTATGATTATCACGAACCGTATGTACATAGCTCTAAGCATTACACATTCAAAAATCGAGCCTATGTATTTCTTAATCGTCAAATTGCATACGCAAATGTCAAAATCAAATAAAGCTGAAAAAAAAATTATTTTGCTTTGTTTTATTTATAGATTTACTATATTTTATATATACATTTTTAAATATTTTTTTTTTGTATAATGAATTACTTAAATTGAATTAAATGAAGTTTTCATTCAATTTGTGTGAAGGTAAGAATTATATATTGGCCAATTCGTTTGCCCCCATATAGCCAGCCAATCATTACCCTTTAATTGTGCCACCAATTACGATAACAATTACAATTACCATTTGGATAGTAAAAGAGAAGAGAAGAGAGAGCAAAGGGTAGAGCGCAAAGTAAAGAGCGCCCGCATAATTAATCAAAGGGCATGGAAAAACTTTCGAGTTGCTGCTGATGAAGCTGTTGTTGTTGTTGCCGTTGTTGAATCTGTTGCTGTTGCTGTTGGTGCTACATTACTGTTGGAGTTGTTGCTGCTACTGTTCAGCCGATGATAAAGTTGCTGTTGTAAATTTGACTGTTGTTGCTGCTATTACAGTGTTGTTACTGTGGCAGGTGTTGTTGCTATTAGTGTTGCTGTTGCTTCTACTGCCGATGAAGTTGCTATGATTCATTTTAATGTTGTTGGTACTATTGCAAATGGTACTGTGGCAGATATTGTTGCTGTTACTGTTGCTTCTACTACTGCTGCTGTTGCTACAGCTGTTATCAGGAGTTGCTGCTGATGTTGTTAATACTCGTCCTTTTCCTTCTGCTGCTGATTGACTGCCTGACTGCCTTAAGTGCAATAAATGTATTTAAATCATGTGACAAAAACACTTCTCAATGCTGTTGCTGCTGTTGTTGTTGCTGTTGTTGCTGTCGCTTATCCCGGAGCTGATATTGCTACAATTGCAGCTGTTATCAGAGTTGCTGCTGCTGTTGTTATTGCGTTTGCCTCTCCTGCTGCTGTTACTGCTGTTGATTGACTGCCGCAAGTGCAATAAAAGTTGTTAAATCATGTGACACCAACACTGCCGAATGATGTTGCTGTTGCTGTTGCTGTTGCCGTTGCTGTTGGGGAGTTGAATGCAGTTACAATTGCTCTTTGGAAGAGGTTAATAGTCCAGGGGGGCGGCGTGTTGTATAAGTGCCAGCAGTGCAGGCCGCAATAAGCATTTATGCTAATTAAGACACATCGAGTGCCACTCAGGAGCGACCCCAGGGATAGACGAGGCGAGGAGTGAGGATGAAACTGGGGCTGAGGTGCGGTCAGCCCCAGTGGCTGCGGCTGTATTCAACATTATGAATGTGCTTGCATTTTATGGTCGTTTTATTGCTGTTGTTGGTTTCGTGTAGATTGCCATTATTAATGCCATTATTCTGCACATTTATTACGCATATATTTCGTGTTGCGGCCATTTCGACAATTTAAATGTTTTCAACATTTTCAACATTTCATGTCAACGCAGTTAAATAACGAACGCGCTTGCGGCCAGACATCAAACAATGTCTGTAAGTAACAAAAATGCTGCATTTTATTTGAAAAATCTCTTTCAACAAGCTTTTAATTGGAGAACAATCAAAAACATTTAATAAAAAAATATTTTTGATATTTTAGAAAATAATTGGAAATTGGAATTTACAAAATTATTTGTTGCAATCAATAGCTGTGCTTTGAAGAACTCTTAAAAGTTTTAGCATTTGCAGCTATTATCATATTTATTCAAAATAAATCTCTATTTTCCATGAGCTGAAAAATATGTAAAAAACATTGATTATAACTTTCCAAACAAAATTCAAAATACTTCAGAGCTTTATTTCTTACAGTATGGTGCTTAAAATATAAATAAAAACAATTAAAATTATGACACAAGAAAATGATACTTTAAAAACGATTATAATATCTCAGGACATTTTTAATTAGTATAATTTAGTTGAAACTTTTTAGAATACATTGATTGATTCAATGATTGTAGTTCAGTCAATCTCACCTAATTGAATTTAAGCAATTTCTATTTTTTGTAATGTTCAATCAGACTTTTTCGTTTTTATATGCATGCATATTTTAAATATTTTACCTTATTTTACACAAACATTCCCAATATTTAATATTTGTTTTCCATTAACTTTGAATATATTTATTAATTATATAATTAATTCTTACGGAAGGTAAATTTGTGAAATATTTGTGTTTATTTACATATAAACTGACTGATTGCCAATCAATATCTCTCACACTTTGTCTCTCTCTTTCTAGCTCCCCTTTTACTTGCATTTCTCCTCTCCCACAACATTTTATTATCCGCCCTTAGCCGTATTTGAATTTCAACTTTTAATCAAGATTTCGTAAGCGGATTTGGCTAAAAAAAAAATTTGCTAAATTTTGTACTTCTGTTGCACCCATTGAAAAACGTTTTGTTCACGCCACAGAATGTTGCAGGGGTTAAATGGGGAAACCAAAATTTCTGCTTTGTATGTGCCGATGATCTGCAAATGCATAAAATTTATTTTCATTTGCAGCACTCAACTTTCTGTTTGGCGTCTGGTTTACAGTTGATGCCACATAATGTGGCACATGCATTTACCAATTGTGCGTGGGGTGTGCGGGTGTGCTGCCAGCAAAGCCGCAAACATTTTGATGATTTTAGTTGACTTGCTGCAAAACTGCGGCTTAATTGTTGTTGCAAACAATAAGCGGAAGCTTGCGGTGTGTGTGTGGTTGGAGTGTGTCTGCTGTGGTGTGCGTGTGTGTGTGTGGTGTGTGGTGTGTGGTGTGTGTGTGTGTACCTTTGTCGTATGTCGTAAGTGAATCTGTGCAGTTTCGTGTAACTGAATATCTGCGAGCCAAATGTTAAAGCTGTTCAAACAAACATCCAAGCAGACGCATGGCGCATGCCACCACATGCCACATGCCTCATCAACATCGTCAACAGCGTCTTTCGCAATCAAAATGCAAGTCAGGCGCCGAACACGCATTCCTGATGATAATGCTTGGGCCTGCCTTTGTGCTCTTTGAAAAACCATTAAATCTGCTAAAGCAAAACTGAGAAATATATCCACAATTCCACTTTCAAGGTGAGGCGCCTGCGAGTGTGCTTTAGTTTAGTTTTTTTCCTCTCAGGACATCTTAGGCAAACACGTGTTTTGTACTGCAAATAACACACACACACACACATGTGACCTTCCTTATGTTTACACAGTCAAAAGCAACAACCTCAAGCTACAAACTAGAAACTTGAATTTAGATACCCTAAAATGGCAATTTGAAAAGATTTTTAACAAATGAAAGTAGACAACAACAATTTATGGAAAAATATATTTAAATATCTAAATATATTTGATATTTGAAAAATAAAACATGAAACTTTTATAATCTGTGTGGGAAGCTAAAAGAGAGATGCAAAGTTTTTAACCCTTAAGTGCAACTTAAGCAATTTACAGGGTATAACAACGAGTAGGACTTTTTCAATAGTTATATCATTCGATATGTCTATATACATATGTGCATGCATACTTGCACACGTTATATGCGCACATTTCAATTTCTATGGGAATTCCATTTGCCACGTAGGTTGGCCTACTTCCTAGTTGCCACGCCCCACACTCAACTGACGGTTTTGACACGTCCGAAAGTGATTCAATGGCGTCCACAACCTGGACATTTCACAAACAGGTGACACAGCGGGTGCGGAGAGAGATAGCAGAAAAACATATTGCATTTGAATCCTCTTAACACACACATTTTGAAACATTCAAACTGTCAACATTTGAATTGGAATTAGTCAAACTGAAATGGAACGTGTCTGTCTATATTTGTATATGGCTATTATATATCTATCTATAATATATATTTATGTCAAAGTATACTACTACTACCTTAATTCGTACATGAAATGCCAATTATAAATGAATGTTTATCAATTTGCACAAACAGCAAATCCAGCAGCTTCTACATATTAATGAGCAAAGCCTTTCAATCTATTTCATTAACTGTTTTGCCAAAATCAAAAACTATTTACTCTGCTTGATTGGACACAAAGATTTTAATTTTAATTTTCAATCAATTGCAAAACAGAAATTACTGTTAGTTTGCTCTATTGATAAATCGATAAACTGTATACAAATTTAAATTAATTTATAATTATTAAAAATCCCAGATCACATAATTAATTAATATCTATTATCTAATAATCTACCAAATTTTCCAGAGCATAAAACTTTAAATATACAAAAAAAAATCATTTTCATAAACATTAAAAATTAGAATAAATAAATCTAATCGGAAAAGCTCTCCATAATTACAAAGAAACTTTTTAAGGCAGGTAACAAACTGAAATTCAATGTCAGCTTTAATATGCAAAGGATTGTTATTAAAACTGTTTATTATCTGGCCATAAATATATTTTATTATAAAATATTCCATATATACAAAATTATAAAAAAAAATATTTATCAAAATTATTTCAAACAAAATTTTGAAAATCCGACAGTAGCTAAATAAAATTTGTTATAAATCTGAAATCTAATTTCACACAAGATCAAGCAAGAGCCAAGAGCCGATAGCTCGTTTGCTAGCTATCCCAAAGAATTTTGCCGCACCTGAGTGGCTTTAGCTCTAATGGGCGAATCTCCGCATGTTACACACACACACACACACACACACACACACACACCCATGTGTGTGCGAGAGATCATAAGTCGCATTTGGCGACTGGCAGTTGGAAAAGCAGACGCAGATCAAAGAGCAAACCTGTTGTGTAGGGGTATCTGCGGGAGGTGTGGCTCGCCTTGCAACGCGTGTATGTGGCAAGATCAGTAAAACGAGCATATGTGGACTGCCACAGTGTGGGGCTACAGTCAGCAAGCAGCATGCTTTTTGCCAGCATTCTTCAATAGCGACTGCGACTGCGACTGCGACTGCGTTCTGACCGAGTGCATCGAATCTGGCATTCCCCCTGCCCTTTGGCTGTCTGCCAGCAGCCAGTCAAGCGGGTCGGGATCTTATGCCACAGCGCATGGCGGGGAGTCAAGTTCATTGCACCGCCGTCTGGTGGCAACGTCTACCGCTCTCCGTTCACGTGTCGCGTCCATTTCCCATTTGCTAAACGCTCTGCAAAATTGCCATTGGCAGCTCAAAACTATGTATATGAAAAAAATATGCAAATTTGTTGCACTTTTGATTAATTAATTACATACAGATTTGGTAGCTAGCGCCATTAGAAAACCCCAGAAAAACTTTAAATTATTTTCCCATTTGACAGTTGCGAAAATGCGTAAATTGACAGTGATGCGACTTCCTAATTGGTGCGAAACTCAGCTAAAATGCGCCAAAACTTCGATTTTGAGTTTAATAGCAGTCACCTCTTGTTCGACACGAGCTTAGCACATTCACAAACCACAAATTTAGCACCATAAATTTGTAGCTCAGTAAGTTTAGAACATTAATGAATGCATATTGAAAACTAAATATTTTATTATAAATATAAATTTTATAGCTTAGATATTAATGAAGATAACTTTGCAAACAACACAAGTGTTTTACAAGTAGTTTTATTTATTGAAACACATACATATTATATAAAATAAAGTTATTTTAGACATGATCTGATCTAAATGTATTTGCTCTTAAAGTCATAGTCCTCGTCGCAGCTGCCTCCAGAGTTGTTACCCAACAGCTGATCTTTGCAGCCGTGATGCAAGCGATGCACATCCGAGTCAAAGCACTCGTCGTGCAGACGCTTATCGCGACTCTTGCTGCGCTGCCTCTGATGACGACCATGCAGGGTTGAGTGCGCCTGCCCGTGCGAGTGGCCGTGCGAGTGGCCGTGGGCGTGGCCGTGATGATGGCCAGTGCCCGCGGTGCTGTGGCGATGCATGTTCTCCGGGCTGAGTTCACGCGGTGGGCGGCAGTGGCTGGAGGGTGGCACGGGATCATCGAAGCGCGGACAAGGATGATCGCCAACGGGTGAGGCCGTCTCGTAGCGCTTAGAGAGCAGGGTAAACTCCTGGTGGGCAGAGCACAGCGCTTGCAGGCGATGCAGCAGATCCGTTTCGGGCAGATCTCTCAAATGCAAAGTGCGGGCGACCGAAGTGCGGAAGGACTGCAAGTGCGAGAGACGTTGATTCGTATCCGACAACTGGGCACTCAGACGGCTGACGTCATCGCGCAGACTCTGCCAGAATAGAGACCACAAATAATTATTACAAAAACTAGGTAAGCATTAGCTAAAGCCCAACTCACATTGATGAGCGCCTCGTCTCGGCAGCGTCGATTTTGATTGGATTCACAGGCGGATTTCATGCGTTCCTTCATCGCGTTCAGCTGAGAGAGCAGTCTAGTCTTCGCATCCTCCAAATCGCAGATCTGTGTGCTCAGCTCATCAATCTTACGTGCACGCTCCAGTGCTGTGATCTTGTATTCCACAGCCTCCGCCAACTGCGCTTTGACCTCAGCGATTTGGGTGCGTGCATCGGCCAGCTGAGCGCTCAGCTTATCCACCTGCTTGGCTGCCTTTTTGGCACGGCAAACGGCATCATCTCGTTCGCCCTGCAGCATACACTTGCCGCGTGCCCCGTCCTCAATGATGGCCAGCTTGCGACGCAGCAGCTCCAGATGGAGATCTCGGCGTTGCACCTGCTCCCGTAAAACACGCACGCGACGCTGCAAATTGTAGACGCTGCTGCTCTCCTTGATCGGCAGATCGTGACAGGATCGCTCGCGCCTCAGCTTACCCTGGCCAGCATGATGATGATGATGCTGATGCTGATGATGATCGCAGCAGTTTTTGTCCTGTGCTATCACAGCCAACTCATGCTCGCAGTGCGCAGACAGACGTTCGGCACGCTCCAACAGGCTCTCGGCCATGAGATTGGTGTCGGCCCCCAATGCAGGTGGAGCCGTACATTCGCTCCAGCTGAGCGCATTGGCCAGCCGCTGCAGGTACTCGGACAGACCCATGTGATCCTTGCGCAGCGTGTGAATTTCCGCATGGCATTTATCCAGTCGCTCGGCCAGCTCACACTTTTCCGCCTCGCCCGAGCGTAGGCGGCATTCCGTAGACTCGCGCGATTCCTTAAGCTTCTCATGTTCGCTGTTCAGCTGATCGCGCAACGAGTGCATTTGCTGTGAAAGAAAGAGAATTGGAAATATAAGAGCAACCGTGTTAAGGGATTCCAACTCACCGCCTGCAAAGCCTGATTCTCGCCGAGCAACTCGCGCAGCTTATCCTTGATCAAGGTCTCGCAGGGTTCGGGCACATTTACCAAATGACTCAGATTCCTCAGAAACTGTAGTCGGTCGCCCTGGATGCGATCCAAGTTGTTCTGCAGCCGATGGCAACGCGATTCAAAGCCACGCAGCTCTTCCTTCAGTTTCTCGCCATTTATCTCCGATTCGGTGAGCCGATCGCGTTGTATTTGCAAATCTCGTTCGTACTGACGACAACGCCCCTCCAACTCATGGTTGTGGTTGCCCGCGCCGTCCAGCTGAGCGCTCAGACGCTGCTTCTCAATGTTGGCCAACGACTTCAAGTTAAGCAGCTCGTTCTCGCAGGAGCTGAGCGTATCGCAAGTGGATGCGACCTTCGCCTTGGCGCGCTGCAACTCAATGACCAATTCCTCCACACGAGACACAATGCACTCGGCCGTCGCATGGCCATTTTCGTCCAGGCTCAGGCAGACGCTCAGACGGCGCAGTAACTCGTGATACTGCGCCTTCGCCTGCTCTTTGTGCGATTCCTCGCTGGCAGCGTGTGCCTCCACGTGCTGCAGCTTGCAGATCAGCTCCTTGTTGCGCTCGTCCGAGCAGCGCTTCTCGCGCTGCACCGTCTGTATGGTGGCATCGCAACGCGCCTGCACCGCCTGCTCCCGCTGCTCGGCCGCCTGCAGGCGACTCTGCAGGGATGCAATCAATGCAGTCTGCCGTGCCGCCTGTGCACGCAAATTCTCCACATCCGATTCGCGACCACACAAAGCGCTGCGCGCTTCAGCTAGCTAAATCAGTTAATACCATTAGAGCCACCCACAGAGCCAATACTAACTCAATCTCAATTCTTACCTCACCAGTCAGACGCTCCTTTTTGTACGACAAGGCGGCCAGTTCACTGCGCAGCGTCGTTGTCATATCGATGCCATGATGATGTTCAGTCACTGTAATCCCAGCACTTCCACATGAATTGTCCAGCTACAAAGCAGATAACGTTACTGCCTAACATGATTTGATAACAAATAAATATCTTGAGAGATGGAACTAAAAACTCGCATATCTGAACGTCTCTGGCTGGTGAGTCTTTTGGATAAAGATTTTTATAATTCTGGAATTATTTGGTTTAAAACTCAGTTCATAAAACTGGCTGCTATTAAATGAAAGACAAGATTTATATGCCTTTCTACAATTTATAGCAATTTTTGTCTCGCGAATTTTTCAATTTTTACCCTAACACCATAAAATGTGATTTTTTCATGAATTTTTGATAGATTTTGTAGCTTCTGAGACTTTGAAAATATATTTCGAATTCTTTATCTATAATTTAGCTCCATCTATCTTCTTTAAGAGAGAAATGTTTTAAGAGCCAAAACTTCTCCTAGTATAATTAAAATTTATATCTTCCTTCATTGAGAGCAGTTTTAAGAGCCAGAATTTGGTTAAAGTATATTAAAGTATTTGATTAACGTAAGAGTAGAGCCAACTCGTACTACATTTCCATCATAGAAAAATGTTTCTTCAAGTGTTTACAATCGACCAATCGTTCCATTTGATCTCTGTCAACTATTCATAAATACTTTCTGTCATTCACTATTAATATCTGTTATCGTACCAAATGATGATGATGCGGAGATAATCCACCACTGAGACCCAGATGATGGTGATGCAGATGATTATCACTGGGCATATTTTGCACAAATTATGAATTAATTTCCTTCTTATATATTTTTTTTTTTGTTTTTTTTTATTATCCAAACGAACCGTTCAATGAAAGCGCTCGACACGAACTAAGCCCTGTGGCCAGACTTCCTGTATTTCCTACAAGCTATGGGGCATTGACAACAGCCTAACAACTGGGAATTTACCTCAACATAACATCACACAAACAATATAAAATGCTCGTGATTTATGCTCCAGCCAGGTTTGGGGGTCGAGCGAACGGGTTGGCAGGGTGCCGACATAAGTGAAAACGAGCTCAATGGCATTGTATGGGGAAGTTGCAAGGAGTTTAGGGGAGCTCGGCCACCAGGCATGAGGTTTGCACATTCCAAACTTTTCTCAGTTTGTTTTCCGTTATTTGGGTCATTCACATGGCAAATGCAATTCAAGCCAAAGCAACAACGTACGCACGCAAGGCGTGAGATATGGAAAGCAATTGCCTAGAGGCGTCCTCTAGTCCGCCTCGAGCACAGTGTTTTGCTCCATTCTCTTTTTGATTTTTCAGCCGGAAACGGAAACTGAGGTGTGCAAGTTTTAGCTAGGCTTTCAATCAATTAAAGCTATCTGGCTTGTGAATAGTCGTAAAGATTAAGTATGCGTGAAATATATGTAGACTAAGCGAGAATCCTAATTGTGATGTGCTTAAAAAGGGTATATCTATTCGGAACCAAATCTTTCCTTTTTAACAAATAAATAAATTATTATCTATATCTATGTATATCTATCAATATATATAATATTTAATGCCATTTTTTTGCCTGCTCCAATATTCTGCATTCTAAATCTAAAGCAAAAATCTTAATTATATTGATTTTGAACCAGTGTGCAGTTAAATATAATGCAAATCGGTTTGAGCCATCGATAGTTGCTCACTCACAAAAAAAAAAGAAGAATAAAAAAAAACAATGGCAAAAGTTTTGAGCCCTAACAACCGCATAAATTTCACACCAGAAAAACAACCAGCCCAAATTATTGATGCAACTGACTACTTAAATACCCTGTATACAGTCTGAGCAAAGCTTAAAGTAAGCAGAAGAAGCTTGCTTCATTTTTCGATTCGTTAGTCATCTGTAGTGGCAATAGTTAAGCAAATGTCTCTGCCTGACCAATTAAACGGATAAAACATGCATAACGAATATGCTCTCTTGCAGCTTGTGTGCAGAGCATAGAAACAGGTACCAGCAAAGTTTTGCTCGTTGATAAGGCAGCCCAGCGATTATGTGCACAGAAAGCCCAATTGGCCAAAAGGAAATTATATGAAACACATATGGATATGCAGGCAGACACACATATGCATTTGTATGGCATATATGTATGTATATGTATATGAACAATCAGATGGTTTTATTACACATTCTTATGGTATATAAAATTCGCCGAATTATGGCAATTTGTCACATGATTTTCGGGCAACTGAAGCCAGGCAAAGATATCGCCAGCACTTACCGCAGCCAAGGAGCGTGCAGCGTTTGCCATTGGAGCTGCTGCTGGTGACATTGGCAATGGCGATGAGGACGACAACTTTCCGCATAAGAGCTCGAAGACATGCCAATCCTCTGGCGTGTTGCCATTTGTGTTGGGCCGCAGATTCGCTGGCATATCTAAAAACAAAATATGCTTAAATATAAATAACTCCGAGTTTGTATAGCTGCGTTTGGACCGAGTGCAAATTCTACTATTCTATCTATTTTCTAACTGTAAATATACGAACAACAAACAACCTGGCAACAGTCGCATGTTGCAGAAGCTATGCGACTACCAGTTGCCAGGCGCATAAATAACGATACATAAAGCGCCCCTCACTCACGAGGGCGGGCACCCAAACACGTGGGCGTTACTAGGGCAATGAATGGCATAAAACTAATTCGAAGAGTATACGACTAGAATATACTCTAGAAGGTACAATAGGAGCCAAATGAGCTTACATCTAAAGAAGTTTTTATTCCTAATGCTTGCTCAAAAAAAAACCGAAAAACAGAAACTTCGATCTATCCATTACTCAAAGCTACAATTTGTTGTCAATCTTCAATAATTCGCTCTTAAATATTGTAAATATTTTTAACCAGAAACATAAAACGATCTTTTCGCTTTTCTCTGCCACATCATGTTTCAAGACCCCACATATATGTATTGTATATATAGTGATAAATACAAAAAATTTTATAATCTACACTCATGCTTTAATGAATTAATTAGGTGTACAGGATATAAGCACGCACATCATTTTCATTGCTTGGACAAATGCATTTCAGTAAATGTTTGCGCAAAAGTTGCTTCGTTTGTTTAGCTTGACTTTGATTTTGATATGGGAGTCAACGAGAAATCCCTCCTTTTTTTGGACAATTTGTGATGAATTCGATTCTATTCCATTTCCAGGTTTATGAATTTGAAATTTACTTCTGTTATAGCTTTGTTTAGGTTGCCAACGCAGCTATTTTGTTGTTTGACTATTTGTAGCCCAAACTCTGCTAGGCGACTGTAATTTGAATACATTTTACTTCTTTTTCTTCTTCTTGGTATTTTTGCCTAATGAGCTTTTTCTACCTCTGGACGACAACTAGTTAATGGGGAATCCGGAATCGAATCATATTTCAAACATAGTTATATTGGTTAAAAGCAAACTTACAGAGGCTGTTTTTGTTGTTCGGCGTCCAGCACCAATCGATTGCTCAAATTCGATGAGTTCCATAACCTCGCTAACTCGACGCTTAAACATTTCCACTTCTTCCTGGTGGAATTTGAGATCATCTTTGGCCTTAGCCCAAAGAGAACGTGTTATATTGCACTCCAGTTCAGCTGCCTCCAAATCAACTTCGAGACGTTCCTGCCACTCGGATATTGACGCCCTATAGGTATCTATTGCATATTGATAGACAAAGTCAGAAAATCCAAATGCGGATACATCCATTTGCATCTTGTCGTACAGCAGCTTTATTTCGTCCGCATACACATTCTCCTTCTTTTGCAACCACATTTGACTCTGCTCACCACAGCTGCGCAACCAATTGCTGCGATAGCGCATCTCAATAAGCGACAAAGCTGCAAAATTCGGACTACATCAGACCCAATTACAATGATAATAGCTATAGGGATTCGCCACTTGCCATCTGCTTTGTCAGTTTCGGCAGACAATTCGCGACCGCATTGCGATGTAATACGAAATGCGCTTCCCCGGATAACTCCATCGAGATTGTGGTAAACCGTGCGCAGATTGTGCAACTCCTTCACCCACGTCGAGTTCACCTCATAGTTCGAATTGCTAGCAAATTTATAAAATATATTAAATAAATATATAAATAAATAATAAATAAATTCAATTAGCCATTGGCAAGACCTCAACTATCTGGTTCGAATAAATCTGCCTTGTACATGATATGAAAGTAATTAAATGATTGAATTTACATTAGATAACTCTGAGTCGAACCAGGGCGTATGATCATAGATGTCGTCAAGCATGTGTACCCCAACCACATGGCAATGATTCGCACCATTTAAGTAATCACTCACTTTATTATCGTTGCGGTGTTGCATATGTCGCGACCCTGGTTAAAGTCTTCCATGATCGTGTCGACAAGTCGTATGATTTCTTTGAGATCGGTGCAAAACTTGGCACAATCCAAATCTGGTTTCGTCCTATCCCTGACCATAACGCCCACATAGAGTTGATTGACCTTCTGGCGGCGCAGAAAAAACTCCAGCGACCAATGAAAGAGTTTGTGGGGTATTTCGACAGCCTCACCTGGCCAAATTTGTAGCAGTGTATCAATTTGCTTTTTAAGCCTAACCGATAGAAATTGTATGGCCGCTTTCTGGAACTGATAGAGGCAAACGGTATAGAGCTTCTCCAACTGCACGGACGTTAGCGATGGCCGATACTGCGATATGGAATCAAGGTGCAGTGCTATTTGAGACTTTTTGACCATATTAAATATCGCCAATCCCTCAGCAGTTGCTGCTTCATAGCGCATCGATGGCATTAGCCTAGTCTCGCGCTGTTCTGTGACAACATTCTCGGTGGTTGGCAATATGGATTTAAGAAACTCATCGCGACATTGAGTGGGATCCGATTGCTCCGGCAATGGAAATGGTATAGGCTCGTCAACAATAGAATCGAACAGGGAATCGTACGACCAAATTTCATTCTCCTCACTGGAGTCCATTTTGTTTAATGGTTTTGTCTTTTAACTGTTTTTGTTAATATTTCTGTTTTTTTTTTTTTTTAGTTCCTTAACTTTGTGTATGTTGTGTAAAAACTGAAATTAAAGTGTAGAAAACAACTTTCTGAACTGATCAAATCGAATCTGATGTCAGATTTCTGAAAGCTTTTTACTAATAATAATTACTTTTATGTTATATTATAAAAAAAATATTATTACAATTAATAGGGAAAAATGGTATCAATTCCAGCCAGATTCATGCAAAAGAGACTCCACATGAGACTTCAATATTTCTGCAATTTCTGTATAATTTATAGCAACGATATTTCGCTTCTCTCTGAAATAGATCTCAGAAAGAAAGAGAGAAAAAACGAGACGGACCTGATGCTCGCTTCCGGTCAGCCCAGTGCACAATGGTCCAGTGGTCCAGTGGCGGCAGGGCTATAAATAAAAGTAGCTCATCCCGCACAGAGCAGAGCAGAGCAAAGGGCTTGGCGACCCGGTTTTCGCATGGGATGCCAGCCCGACCGACTGACTGCCTGCCTTTTGCCTGCTGCTTGCTACGTGCTGCAGGTTGCCTGCTGCCTGCTGCAGCTTGCTGCTGCCCTGTTGCAGTTTCTAATCGAATCGAAACCTTTTACCCAAATGTTGCCTACAGGCGCTTAGTCCGCGGCGCGGCGACTTTGTTAGCTAAAAAATATCGTGAGCCCTGTGTGTGCGACGAGCAGGGCTCGCAAAATGTGTGTGTGTGCGTGTGTGCCACATGCAACACACAACCTGCAACATGGCTATATCGTTGCGGCTTCTAAATGCTGTTCGCCCGTTCGAAATTGTTCTGTTAAAATCTGTGCGCTTCGTTGACAATGCCGCAAAATGTTGCACAGCATCATCATAAGGGCAAGCACGACTGCGTGTGTGTGTGTGTGTATAGCTTTCTCCCTCACACGGCAGCCCTTTGCGAGAGTGTGTCTGCCTGCTGCAAGCCCTCCCTCACTCCACCACCACTCTTCACATTCGCTAAGCGAGCTCATGCCAGTCCATCGCTAGGGCGAGGGATACATACATACACACACACACACACACACTTGCATGCATGCATGCATACCAACATATTTATGTATATGCTGCCTCTATGTTGCCGTCCCTCACATAAATACATACATACATATGCACGTATGTCGTGCGGCGTTCTGTTCTTTTCTGTTGCTGGTTCTGTTTGTGACTTCTGCTGCTGGGGCTACTACTGCTGCTGCTGTTCGCCTGTTCGCGCGCACCATCGAAATTTCACATGTAATTCCCACGGCCTGAATTTTCCCACACAAAGCGAAGAAGAGGAAGCGAAATTCAACAACAAAGCGACATACGGGCGATTGGGACAGACAAGAGCAGCAGCAGCAGCAGCAGCAGCTCACACAGGCAGACAGACACACACACACACACACACACACACACAGACAACACATTTTTTATTGCATTCAACGTGGTCCCAGGGTCGCTGCTCGCTAATCGGCTCGTCTCCTTCTTCACAAGCACACAAACACAGAGACACACTCTCTCACACACACACACACTTACACACGCGCGCGTATATTGTTTCGTTTTCTTTTTTTCGTTTTGACATTTTTTTCTTTGAGCCACATTTTTGTTTCGACAGGGATGCAAGCGCACAGGCTATGTAAATTATTCCAAATACTCTTTCATACCATTTCCAAATAGTATTATAAATTTGTTGCCTAATATGTAGGCATATCCTAGATACGTGAAGATGTTATAGATATTATCTGTATATCTAGATTCAACTACCATATCAAATGTCTTTTATTGGAACACTAAGAAGAATTGAAGGATATCAGATGATTTGACTATATCATATATATCTCAACATCCAATCTTCCAAATACTCTATTTACAGATAGCTGTTTGTAGATATGTACAGCTGTGGTCAGAAAAAAAGTAGTGCGACTGAAAAGTTGGACAGCAAAATTTGGTGATAAACATAATATTTTGAAAACAATTTGAATACACTGTTATAACAATACTATAATAAATATGAATATAACATTTCAATTGTCCCCATAAAATAAGCAAATACCAATCAATCTATAACCTAACCTAAAATAGTCACTAAGGCTTAAGGTTATGTTTACCTAACCTTAAAATGTCTATCTTGAGGTTATTGTTCACCCGGCCACTTGACCTTGAGATGCACTTCTAATGGTAAATCAACCTGCGCTGCTGAACAATGTACAAATAAACATAAGAGCACAATAGAAGGGCGACGTAGATGGGAACAGGGCCAGAGTCGGAGTTGGGAGTCGGAGTCGGAGTCGGAATCGTGTCGGCCTGCCTTGTAGCATAGCCGTCATTCCAGTTCTTTTAAAAGGCATCGACTGCAACGCCAGCTCCGGCTACTGCACTCCTGGTTTATCAATATGTTCAAGGATTTTTTCATGCTTCCAGGCATGCCACTCACTCTTAATATATGTGAGTGAGTGTTTGTGTTTGTGTGTGTGCGAGTTGATGGCTTGAATTTGGCAGTTTGACTTGAAGAGTCATGCGTACACAATTTGAGTGAGTGCCTCCCAATGTTGCGATGTTAGAGACAGAGGCAGACAGAGAGAGAGAGAGAGAGAAAGAGAGAGAGAGAGAGAGAGGTGGCTTAGTATCGTTTTTTTTTTGGCAGTTCTTGTCATGTGCGCTACATTTGCTGCTATCCTGTGGCCCAAACTCAGCAGGAGTAACAAAAAATGCGCTTAACGAGCAACATTTGCTCAAAAAATCACACACACACTCACACTAAAAAGTCAACTCTTGCTCAAACTAAAGCTCAAATTTCATATCACTCACTATAAAATACGTTTCGAAAAGACAACTGAGAATATGCGCTCAGACCTAACTGACTGCTTAATGCTCGCCAATCATCGCTAATCAGCTGAAAATTCTCTTTGATTATTTAGTAGAAGCCTTTATTATAATCCTAAATGTAGACTTTAACACAATTTCAATCTATGTATATAGAACTGATAACTGCTAAATCAATATACTCTTGATGACTTTGTTAACAGTGCATTAGAAGAGGGAATAGGTATGCAAATTTGATATGCCGAAGATTTTATGCCCTTTAAATCAGGTAGCTTAGATATAATTCTATATTAAAGTTTTCTTCTCAGCTTATTGATACAAGTTCCAATTTATCAGCTAAGATTAAAAAAAAAGCTTTTTAAATATATTTACATTTTATAGTAATTTAATTTATTTCTGCTTTATTATCTTAATATTAAATTTACATAACACTTTGTGTGCTCTTTCTTCAAGGTATTGTAAAAAAGCTCATTCCGCCGCTTAAGTGGCTTCGGCTACTCAAATGACATGCAAACGTGTATCTGCTACTCTACACCGTTTGGCGCCATTTCCCCAGCGACAAAGCTTTTGCTAAGCAAACTTTTTGCCTAACCACACAAGCACACGCTCGCTACACAAGCACACATACATATGAGCACGCGAGCGAACACACACACACACACACACACACATGGCCAATTCACACTCATTTAAACGCTACGAAATGAAACGGCGAATGGGCCGTCGAGTGAATGTCACGGCGAGAAATCTCTCAAAGCTGCCTGCTCGAAGTGCTGAACGCCTGTTCATTAGAGTCCATGAATTGAAATTGTGTGCAACGATGACGGCGACCGCATGACCAAAAAAAAAACAAAACAAGAGAAAAAATTGCGGCTTGGGAATGGGAGGAGGCATTTTGTGTGTGTGTGTGTGTGTGGTTGGGTGGTGCGGCGGATCAATTACGAGTGAGCGACTAAGTGTGAGTGTGCATGTGTGTAGCAACAAGCTAATGGCGCTTGAAATCCATAAGCGACTCAGAGTTGAGTGCCTGCCTGCGCTGGGCTTGAGCAGCTGGAACTGGAGCTGGAGCTGGGTTTGGGACTGGGGACTGGGGACTGGGCACCGAGACTCCACGTTCCGTCAATTCAATTTGCGCGCAATTCGCTTGCGCTTCCAAATGAGAAAGAAAAAAAATAAACTAGAGCAAGAGCAGCATCATTTAGATTTAGACCGGAATAGTAACAGGCGCGCAGCGCAGCTTGGCAAGCGGCCCGTAGGTACATTTTTGTTTGCCGTTGGAAGTACAGCATATGCACGTCTCGCTCTCAGTCACACTAGTTGTCGCACTCGCGCGCATTGCACTTGGCCTGTGAGCTTTTTGCGCTGGTGTTTGGCGCGATATTTCAAATTGAGTATTGAGCAAACTAAATTAGTTAAATAAGAACAAAATGACTTTTGTTTTGTGTATAAATTGATATTTAATATTCTTAGGATCATTTTCTTTACATTTCTTGGCTACTTTGTATTTATGTTAAAGACTTAGATACAAATTAAAAATAAAAATATTGTTGTTGGTATTTTTTAGGCATTTTTGGCATTCTCCACTTACAGTCTTATGAAAAAATACACTTGCAAATATCATTATTTTACTATGACACTGTTGACACTACAAGAGCAATTATAATTTAATTTGATGTTATTTAGAAACTTAAAATTTGCATAAATTAATTCATTTCATCAGCTGCTTTGACTTGTTTACGGCAGCGTTGCCACATAATTAAAATAAGTAGAGATGCCACAGCGTTGGAAATACATTTGCACAGCTGAACGAGCCTGCCAACTTGCGTACAGCTTGGCGCGCAGTTTGAATAATGAAAGCTGATTGCATTGTGCGCTTAATTGCGTTTTATAGCACAACAAAGTGAGCGAAGGCTCAACAACAAAGTGTAATTTAATTGCCAGAGCAACAGCAACAACAGCCACAACCTTACCGCAATGATGAATGAATGCAATTTGTATTTAATCAATAAGCACGCCCCGCAGTGTTTTAAATCAGCGCACAGTGCCGCTTTACGGCTTAGCGCCAGCATCCGCAGCATTCCTGCTGTCTCGCTCTTTCTCTCTCGCTCTCCCTCTTTCGACGCATCCGTGCAGAGTTAGGCAATTTTAATTGGATTTGCATTCACAGTCGCTGCTCGATACCCGTTTCCACACACACACACACATCTTGCCTTCCTCTGGTGCTCCCTCTTTCGGACCTTTTGCTTGGCCGTCGTACGCCTCTGGCCTGAAACATAAATTTATTTTTAATTTACTTATGTATGCGCGACTTTGGTAGGCTGCCCTGCGGTTGTTTGATTTGCGAATTAAACAGCGTGCAACAAAAAAAAGGGTACAAAAAAATTAAGGCAGCGGCTCGTTAGCGCTCTTGCAACATGTCAGTGGCGCTGCCTGTTAGGGGGAGGGGACTGTGTGTGGCAAGTTGGCCAGTTCTCAATTGCCAAAATTAGAGCAGAGTTTACAAAGAGTTATAATTTTGTAAGGTATCGCAACTTACAAAGGTATTTTTAAAAGTGGGCGTGGCACTCATCAATGTTAGCAAACAAAAACAAAACACAGCAGACAACTATGAAAAGGAGTTTAAGTAGTCAAGTCCTAAATGACATGATCAAGTGTTCAGCTAAATGATATCCTGTAAAAATCAGGTCATTCACTGATAACTGATTTGAATCAAAAGCAAAGATTTCAATAAGGAATATAATTTTTTTTAAATAAATAAATATTGAAAATTGATTAAAATAGGAAACTATTTATGAGCCTGTTAAATTTGATGCTCATGATAACTGCCAAAAACTTTGTGAGCCTGCACTTGTTAAAAGTGACTTCAATTGTTCATATTTCTGCTGACCATTACATACCGCTCATATACCCCAGCATTATTCGAAATGCATACAGGGTATGAAGAATAAATCTTGTATACATGTTGCTCGTCTTGACTAATGCACAACGGCCCCAAATCAATCTGCAGATGAGTCCCAGCATCTTCCACTCAGCGCGCCTGTTTCATATCTTCCCCCCTCTCTCTCTCTCTCGCTCTCTCTCTTTCAGTCTCTCTCACTTGTGCCGTTGGCCACACAAACAGCGTCTGTGGCAATTTAAAAATCACATTAAATTAGTCAGCAAGAAATCAGCGCAACGAAACCATCAACAAATCATCTCAAATTAAATTCATTCAAGAGCTCACAGCTCCAGCTCGAGTTGGAGTTTAAATTTTGAGTTTGGCTTCAGCTTCATTCATGCTCCGTGCGAACGGGTAGCACTTGCCCTGCCCAGTCTCTCTCTCCCTCTCCCTCTCTTTCTCTCTCTCTCTATCTTTGCTTGGCAATTAATAAAAATGTAAATTCAATTAAATTTATATGACAGCGAGCTGTCAGAAGAGCTCAAATTAAAAATTACTAACAAGACCAGTTACCAACTCACAGTCCACTCAACTCCAACTCCACTTCAGGCCAGGCTTAATTAAAAATCCAACAACTGCGCGCCTAAGGCAGACGCTGAGGCAGAGTCTGAGGCAGGGTCAGGGGCAGTGGCTGCAACCGTGGCCAGTTGCTCAGCAATTCTCATTTGCGAGACTTCAATTTGAGTGACGTTCGGTGGCCACCCGAATGCTTGGGATGCTGCAGCGGCTGCTGTTGCACATTTGCGAGGTAGCCAACTGCCAGTCAGTCACCAAAAAGTCGAGATGAGCTGGACGGATGGATGGATCGCAGTTTTTGCTAATAGCGGAAGCGTTGCGGGGCTGAGGCGGCGTGCCTCGACGGACACCGCCTAATAATTAATAAATTAAAAAACAAAGTAACACGCACATGACATGAGAGAAACGAGCCAACAGTCGAGGCTGGCTCAGAGCCAAATTAGCCACACACACACACACTAACACACACAGAGAGAGAGAAAGGATAATCAAATGCTGATTTATGGCAATTTGTAGTCGAGCTCAGAGTCGTCGTGGCACATCACTTCCGGCGCGACGGCAGCTGTGTGAGGTCCTGGCGCTCAGCTGACCCTCATCCATATTCTCATCCACATCCACATCGAGTTAGAGTTTATGTGAAAATTAGTAGCTAATTTGCGCTGTCATCATTATTGTGTGTTGTGCAAACATTTGTTTGACTCGACAACGAGCGACCGACCGACCGACCGACCGAATGAGCTCGTGAGAGGCGCATAGAGAGGCGGGACATGCATATAAATGAGCAAGCATGACGGCGCACTGAATGGACCCACTGAATCGGCCACTGATCAGGCACTCTGAACATGTTAACTGCTGTTGATTGTGGCCGTGTGTGCTCCATGTTCATAGATTGTTATTAATACAAAGTTTACAGCATTCACAATGGACCTCACAAGGAAACACTAATCAACCAAGTGAGAGATTTACAATATAGAGCTACAAAATGTGATGGAACTCGAAGTATAATTTTTTCACCAAACTTTCATTCACAGAAGTGAACTAAGAAGGGAGTGAACATTAAGTAAAAAATTGTTAGTTTGATATAAGATAGTTAGATATAAAGATATAAAGAAAATCAACATCAAAACTGTTCTGTTAAAAATTCAATTTGTTATTTAACCACTTCTCCTCCTCAGTTATATATTTGACATAAATGAATAGCTATACGAATTCCTAATGAATAACCATTTAAAGCGTAAGTCCAAATGGTAATTGAAATTTGTTGCGCAGTGTTATAATGTTAATGAAATTTTATGGCAACGAGAAGACACGCGCATCTCGATCGCCATGTGATGCCATATTTAAGAAGCTAACGATCTGCCGAACAGCCAATTAATATATATCAAAAATGCATATTCATGATGTTTTCTTGCTTCTCTCTCTCTCTCCCTCTCTGTCTCTTTCTCTGTTGTTGCTTCCCAGCCCACGCAGTCGAAAGTTAAGCGGAACGAAACGAAACGAATCAAGAAATCAATAGAAGGAAAACACATAATGAGCTAAGCAGGGGCAGTTTCTTTAAGGGGGCGTGGCACAAATTTAAATTATGCTGATTAGCTAAATGAGAGGGAGGGGGGGACGAGGAGGAGATGGTTGGGTGGATTGGAGGCAGCACATAAAAATGGGCATAGCTTATGATTATAATGACTTATAAGCCTGAAGCTAAAGTAAAACGAAAGACTCAGGCAACGAACTTGTTTTGCGAAACTCAGTTTTTGGCCATAAATTAACTCATAATTCGCAAAGACTTATAAACGAATGCTTATCAAATTAATTAATTAGTAGCCGCTGCTCGAATATCACAAATGATTAATAGACATCAAGTGAAGGTTCCACCTGGTACGAATTGACAGGTCATAGGTTAATTACGACTCGAGAGGCTGTTCGAAAAAGCTACAACAAAGTTTATTTTGCCAATATGTGATTTGATTTCCGTTTCGCGTCAAGTTCAATGACAGAGCATCGCAACTTTAATACACTCTAATCAAATGTCTGACCCTCAGAAATCGAATCACTTTTTGGACCAATGCGCAAAATGAAAGATTTTAATCACATTAGGCTCAATTTTCTGGCCTGCATACGTGTTCGCATCCGATTTCCGGGCAAATTGCTTTCGATTATTTTGGGAGAGACAACAAGCGCAGCGATTGCAATAAGAATTTTGGAGATATATTTACGCGGAGCTGTACGAGGCGTGGCCGGTGCTGTTGCAGAACATCAATTTGCAAAACTAAAAAAGCAATTTATCGAAGCGCAAAATAAGCTGCAGATTAGCACTGTAATCTCTCTTGATTAGCTGCCTAAAAAGTATAACAAAAATTATATTTAGGGTTTCAGTAATTACATATGAATATAAACTCAGTTTTTCAAATAGATATTTATGTTAAATGTCTCAAGTTTTCATCTACAAATATTATAAAAATTAATTTTTGATTAGAGAAAAAATATTTTCTCTATGAATCCCATCTACGAAATTGACTGAGTTTTGATAAAAATTAAATATTATTATATATGTATGAAGTAAATAAAATTAAGAGATTAGTTTTCCTGTCCTGAGACTCGACTTGTTTGCTTTACCACAATAAGAAATTGTATAAAATTTATAATATAATTTCCAAAAAAAGGTTTAAAAATTTAATATGGAATATAAAAACAAATTTATATGTGCTTAGCAAAATGAATAAAATTTTTATATTGTATATTAAATATTCAAAGATAACTGAAAATAAAAATTATTCTACAAAGTTTAATTTTATTTTTACTTATATTCTTTTATTGCTTCTTTAGTTAAAAGAAAATATTATTTAAATTATTATAAAATAAAAATGTAACAACAAAATATATATTAATATTAAAAAAAGTAAGAAAGTTGTATTGAATAATTATTTTGTTTTCGTTTTGACTGAATGTTGCCATTTCAGCCATCTCACTATCATGACTACATCTGAAGTTTCGCGGCTAAAACGCGAGTGGTTCAATGTTTTGGGTAATTCTTCAATGTAGTTCGCAGCCTGATGTCTTATAAAATGATAAATTTAAGCGGCTTTTCGATAACACATACGACGCTGCAGCAGCTCTGTCTTAAACTGAAGAATTCATACCTTGAAGATATGGAATTCGGTGGAAATTCCGTTTACCTGCAAATGGTATCAGACTCAAACGTAGCCAATAAATCTCTTTTTTAAATCAGTTTAGTTCTGGAATCCAGGCTAACAGATATTCATACAGCTCCGAAGACTTAGACAAGCAGTTAAACTGACACCTCGCCTGTTGGCCAATATTAAAATGTGTAAAAACTTTGGCATATCAATTGAAAAACAGACAACCAACAACAAACAACAGTAGCTGCTGGCAAATAAATTAGCAAAACGTGGCCCACTCCAGTTGTAGGTGTTGGCCTGATGCACGCCCATTAAACGCCCACGCTACAACATGCAACGCGGCGAAATATTTCGCGCGCTCACTAATCAAATTTATATAAAAAATAATGCAAAATGAATTGAATTAAAAAAATAAATATTTATGTATGTATATATGTATGTATGTATATATATTTTGTGTATATTTATATATATATATATATATATATATATATATATATATATATATTTACAAAACTCTAACAAACTAGAGAAAAACGAAACTTATTCAATTACCCACTTTGGATAGCATATGCATTCAAATTAAATTATGTAGCTGCAACAACTACAACAACAACTACAAATGGTAATGGCAATTACAGCTATAAAGCCGCCAAACACGAATCGCGTGCAAAAACAATTTAAAAAACAATCAAAAAGAAAAAAACTAAAAAAAAACATCAATGGCAACATAAAATACCATAGACCGAGACCTCTAGCCAGGAGACAGCTCTACACTTCTGTGCATTTGCAGTTACGTTTCGGTTGGCCAACACCCACACACACACACTCACACAAACATTTGGCCACTTTACACTGGCCCCAAATGGTAAAAGTTTAAGTAAACAAAACTTGAGTGGAATGCTCGATGCCAGCCCTGCCAAGCACTGCCCTACACTACCCTGCCATACTTTGCACTGGCTCTACTCATACCCTACATTGTCGGCGATTTGAGCATATTGAAATGCTCTTTAAATTTGCATAGATATAAAAAGAGAATAGTGCAAACAAGTTTTTATAGCAGCTTTGGCATCATTAGAGGACATTTCCTTGCTCGTGTTCTAAAACTTAACAAACTTTAATGAAATTCCTATTGATCTATGTTTCAATGGCTTAGATCAATGAATGATGAGGTCTTTATATCTATCATGTCTAAGTCTTTGTTCTTCAACTAGAGATTGCATTATTTTTATCGAAAGTATTAACAGATCATCTTTAATAGATCCCTACAGATATATACACAGTTATAGATCTATATATTTATTACATAAATTAATGGTAAGAGACGTACACACTGTTTTCTAAATATTATGTTTATTCCAAAACTTGAGTTGTACTACTATTTTTATGAACACAGCTGTATATAGTAATGTTTGTTATTAAAATTGTCGATAAAATAGCAATATACGCATAGACATACTAAATTTGTACCCTACTGGAATTCGATCCCCGAATATTTGTGTCCAGTTGCCTACATTTCTTTGATATTTACACAATTCTTATAATTAGTGTATGCTTGATTAAAGATACGCATTATTTCCCTCTCATTTGCTCTCCTTCTGCCCTCTCTCTCCACATCTTGTTGCAGCGTATTTTCACGTCGTGTATGCCCGAAACCTTCTGCCTTTATTAAACTTACGTTTCATTTTGATTTCATGTAAATTGCCTGTCGACGACACAACACCAACAGCAACACCAACACCATAGCAAAAGCATACACACACACACACACACACACAGTCACTCCATGCGACTCTCTTTGCGTACGCTGAGCATGCGACGCGCTGATTGGCCGACAGCGCTGAGTGAAAAGGGCGGCGCTTCAGAGCGAGAGAGAGAGACAGAGAGAAAGCGAGTGAATGCACTTGCTAGTGGGTGAAGAGAGGTGACCGCGGCAGGTGTCGCCACAGCAATTTGCTACTTAACTCGACGCGTTGCCAAACTAAACAAATTCGAAATTCGACTGCCGCAGATTCTAAATGAGATTCGATTGAGCTCCCAAGAGAGTGGGGAAGAGAGAGAGAGAGAGAGAGAGCAGGAGAATTGCGACTTCAGAAAGCCGACGGCTCAGGCAGACAGTTTGAAGCCAATTAGACATAACAGTTTACCAAGTCTTGACGTTCGTTTTTGGTCAAACTCTTAATAATATTAATTTAAAATATGCATTGCTAAATGAGTGTCGTAGCATGGCAGACCAAATGATACCTTGCCATAGCGTGGCATAGCATGCGATGCCATACGATCCATACCAAGTAGCTGACACCTTAATAAAATCGAAGAGCACTCTTCTTCGACAGAATCGCCAGTTGCCAACTCGTTGGGGCATGCTGCAAAAATGACTATTTTTGGGCTGTATGTTGCTGTTGCTGCTGCTGCTGCTGCTGTTGTTGCTGTTGCTGCTGCTTCTGCTGCATGTGGAAACGGATGGATGGATGGATGACAGGCCTGCATGCCAATCACGCGTCAATTGCACTGACCATTGCCAGCTATTTAGGTAGCCAGCCACAAGTCCCCATTAAGGCCGCTGTCAACGTTGATGAGTTGATTCTGTCGCTGACAGGCGATCCTTATGCAGGAGCCCAAACTGTTACACTGATCGTTCGCAAATGGTTAGCGCTTCACACAAATTAGAAACAAACTTGAAACTTAGTTCTAGTTTTTGAAATTAATCGAATTGCTATATATATACGACAGATATCTTTCGTGATATTATAAAGACTAATTTGATAACTCCAATCTTGTACTCTTGGAAGTAAATAGCTATGGCTATACGAATGGAGATTCCATTGAAGTGTGAATGACTAAAGATTTTGAAAATATATATACAATATAAATTTAAATAATTTATTTACATATATTTTTTTCAGAGTACACGTTTTCATATATATCTACTATATTTTCTAGCTTAAAAAATTTTAATTCTCGATTTTTGTAATATTAAAATATTAATATTTCGTAATCTAAACTTTAATTTAATATTCAAAATAATGAAAATGTAAATTTTTATAAATACTTTTCAACTTTGTCATCTATTTTAAAGCCATCACACTGCACTTACAGTTGTTTTAAGTGACCCACTTTATAGTCCAGTTCCTGACCCATTCTCCACTCATTCTTCATTCTGTGTGACTAATGCGCCGAGCGACTCCCGGGGGCAAACGCCGCTTATCTATGGGTCCGAAACATATGCTACATGTTTCGGTATACGGTATACTTGATTTTTTTCTGATTCTTTTCGGCTCTAGTCGATTTATGACGATCGTTGTTGGTGTTGTTGACTGTACGTATTAGGTGATATCGTAAACTCCAAAGCTGTGATAAAACCATTAACAATTTATTAGCGTGTTCGAACTTGTGTCAGCCATTTGTAGTTAGTTATGCGATCACGTGAGTCATGTTTTCCTCTATGGGTGGCATGCGTCTCGCTCTCCCTCTCCCTCTCTTTCTCTCTCTCTCTCTCTTTCTGCGCAGTGGGGTTGGGGCTGCACTTATCAGCCTCCAATTCAATTAAGCGAACAATCAATTATGATTTGTCACGCGAGCTCCAAAAAAAAAAAAGAAAAAAAAATAGAAAAAGGTTTGCGATAGGAAAGAACACAACACCCGCACAGCCTTGGGCCTCTCGCCATAGTCTCCCGCCTTATCGTATGATGCGGGCCTCTCGTTTTATGTTTGACATTTCCTAATTATTGATTCTATGTTTTCGCTACCTTTTGAAGATTGGAACATGTGTTCTGCAGCCCCAGCTACGAAACGGAAATGAAATTAATTGGAAAAGTGCGTACATACGAATTTCCCAAGTATTCCAACCAGTTTTCCAAAGCTCTGTTGCAAGCAGGCTAAGCCTCTAACGTCCCGTGTCCCACATCGAGACTGGCACAATCACACTCTCATTTATCGTGTTTAAGGAGAGAGAGTCGGTGCTAGCATACGTAGATAAATATATATACACAAAAGCTCTTGTACAATATATTAGAATTTTCACAAAATCAGAAGAATAAACACATAAGAAACGTAACCCTTTCGACATGTTTCGTTCGTATGTGCGAGAGGCAGTCCGTTCTAGCCGGGCATTCGCCCGTGCCTACTCCAAGGATGTGGCATTTGGTGCCGATGCGCGTGCAAGGATGCTGCGCGGCGTGGATGTGCTCACGGATGCTGTGGCCGTCACCCTGGGTCCTAAGGGACGCAGTGTCATATTGGAGCGACCCTGGACCTCGCCTAAGATAACGAAAGACGGTGTCTCGGTGGCGCGTGCGATATCGCTCAAGGATCAGCATATGCAGCTGGGCGCTCGTCTGGTCCAGGACGTGGCGGACAATACGAATCAGGCGGCCGGCGACGGCACCACAACGGCAACCGTGCTGGCGCGTTGCATTGCCAAGGAGGGTTTTCAGTATATAACGAAGGGTGCCAATCCAGTCGAGATTAGGCGTGGCGTTATGCTGGCCGTCGACCATGTCAAACAGGAGCTCAAGCTGATGTCGCGTGCAGTGGAGACACGTGAGGAGATAGAACAGGTAGCCACAATTTCGGCGAATGGCGATAAGCAGATTGGTCGCCTCATTGCCGATGCAACAGATCGTGTGGGCCGCACCGGCACCATCACCGTCAAGGAGGGTAAACGACTCAAGGATGAGCTGGAGGTGCTGCAGGGCTTGCAATTTGATAAGGGCTACATCTCCCCTTTTTTCGTGAACACAGCCAAGGGCGCCAAGGTGGAGTATGCCAATGCCTATGTGCTGATCACCCTCAAAAAGATCAAGTCACTCAGGCAGATTCTGCGGGGCCTGGAGCAGTCGCTGCGACAACGTCGCCCTCTGCTCATCATTGCAGAGGACATTGATGGCGAGGCGCTGAACGCTCTGGTGCTCAACCGGTTCAAGATGGGCCTGCAGGTGTGCGCTGTCAAGGCGCCGGCCTACGGCGAGTATCGTAAGCAGCTGATAGGAGATATTGCCGCTGCCACGGGCGCCACGGTGTTTGGGGATGACATTAACTATGCCAAGATCGAGGAGGCTAAGGTTGAGGACTTTGGTCAAGTGGGCGAGGTTGTTGTTACCAAGGACACGACCATGTTGCTGCAAAGCCAGGGCAAGCCGGAGCTGCTAAAGCGACGAATCAAAGAGCTGCAGGATGAGCTAAGGGATCCTGCAACTAAGAACGAGCAGAAGCAGCGCCTACGAGCTCGCATTTCCACGCTGACCAATGGCGTCGCCGTCATCCACATCGGCGGCACCAGTGAGGTGGAAGTGGGTGAGAAGCGGGATCGTGTCACCGATGCCCTCAACGCCACGCGAGCTGCCATCGAGGAGGGCATTGTGCCTGGCGGTGGCACCGCTCTGCTGCGTTGCATACCCCGCCTGCTGGAACTGAAACCGGACAATGAGGATTTGAAGCATGGCATTGCCATAGTCGCGCATGCTCTGCGTATACCCTGCTTGACCATTGCAGCAAATGCTGGGGTCGACGCGGCCATGGTGGTGGCCCAAGTGATGAACGGCGAGGATGACTTTGGCTACGATGCCATGAAGGGTGAATACGGCAATCTCATCGACAAGGGCATCATTGATCCCACCAAGGTGGTGCGCACTGCTATACAGGATGCGGCTGGCGTTGCTTCGCTGCTGAGCACCACCGAGGTTATCATCACCGATGTGCGCGATAAGGATCCTCTGGCAGCACTTAGTGCTGGCGGCGGTGGTGGTGGTGGATTGGAGGATGCTCTTGGCGGCTTGGATCTAGGTGGCATGGGCGGCATGGATGCTTTATCGGCGTTGGGCGGCATGGGTGGAATGGGTGGTATGGATGGTATAGGTGGAATGGGCGACATGGGTGGTATGAGTAAGAAGGCAGCAGAGATGAACGAGGCAGTTCAGAGTATTCCCGGCATGGAGGATGTCACGGTACATGATATTGATAGCACTAATATGTAGATATTGTTCTTCCGCTCTCGTCTTATTTCCCCCCCTCTCTCTCTCTCTGTCTTTATTTGTATATTTATTTAGCCCTATATTAATTTGTGTGTTGGAGACTTTTTTTTTGTAGTTGTGAACCCCAAATTCTTGTTTTGCTGCCCGAATAAAAGAAAAATTGTTAACAGTGCACCAAATGGAGATCTCAATATGAATAAGGGAATTGCAATGGTCTGCGGACGTCTACAAGATGTGACCCAGTGAACCTGCGTTTGTAATGCTATCAATAATTAAGTGCTGCTGCCACCTCAACGGACAACAGACAACGGGCCAACTGGACACGACGGGACTGGAGCTGGGCTGGGTCGGACTGGACATTTGGACAGCTGATGAGGCCGGGACATGGGCTGCTTAATAAGCGGCGGCTGCTGCATAAATTTCCACCAAAAACAAGAGAAATCCATTCACAATTGATAGCAACGAATTCGAAAGTCTCTTTATATTATTTGAACTACTTCTTCTGATTCGTTTAAGCAAGGACTGACGTAGTAGACGAAAATGTAGCATCGAGAATTTCATATCTAATCAGTGGGTAATATTATATTGAATTCTTTGCCATAGATATGGAAAGGCAACGAGTCGATTATAGATTAAAACAAGAAAACAAGAACCTCCCCGACGATCAACAAAATATTTCACAAAATTTATTTCTGTTGGTCAATATCTACGCTGACAAATTGTAAGAGTTTGTCTAAGCCTTAGGCCCAAAATCAACTATAATTATTATCTAATATATATAATAGAAACCTATATTATATGAATTATAATTTGTTTAGTCAACAGAAATTAGAAAGCTAAGTTATCCATTGATAGAGCATTTGGAGAAACGAAGTCCGTTGTTCACCTTTTGAATGCGCACGCAATGCAAAAATCTTGTTAAGCGTTGGCAACAGGCAACCGAATGGTGCATTGGAACTGGCCATGGAGCTGGGCATTGGAACATGTGCAAATGCGCATGCGTAATTATTGAAACAAGTTAATTACTGTGAAGGTGCCTACTTCGACTCCAATTCCTGACTTCGATTCTCGGCTACAGTTCGAACGTTGCGCGGGCGACTGTTCGAATGTGGCGACTGTTCCGACTGGTTGCTTAATATATGCATCGGGCATGGGGCATGGGGCAGGCACATTCCAAAGTTGTTGTTTCTGGCATCCTTTTATGGCCATGTGGCTTTAGGTCCTGCTGCCTGCTGCAGCCGAAGTTGTACAGCGTGCAGCGTGATCAAAGTGTGAAATGACTTGTTGCTGTCTGATGGCCGAATACAAATTGCTTGATGCCTGCGATTCCAATCACAAAGTCTTCTCCCCCCTCACTGTTTGCTCGATTGAGTGTGTGTGTGTGTTTTTTTCTATGCCCTGCCTTAATTAAGTTGTTCAGCTTTGCTTCCCAGGAAGTCCAATGGCTTGCGTTCTGTTCCCGCTAAACGCCAAGTCCATAAACTCAACTGTAGAATGCCAGAGTCGTAGGAGCTAATGATCTAATGAAATTATGGCTAAGTGAATTTCAATTAAAAGCACAAATATGGAGATTGATTTCTAAACTAAAGCATATCTATAACATAATTAGCAATGTTTTCTTACAATTAAAAAAAGGAGACGATCAAAGAGTTGTATAAGACACTAGATCCATATACTTATAAAGAAAGTCAGCTTCATGAATCATAACTAAAATCAAGGCATTGGTTCAAGTCGTAAGCCACAGTATCCACAGCTTTTCGGGCTAAGTTTTGGGACTTTTTGTTGGTTTATCATTGGAAAATCATTTTAAATCGCTGGCTAAACACACATGAATTATGTTCAATTAAATTTTATAGCTAACTGTTTTACGCTAGAAATAAATAAATAAACGATCAGTTCCGATGACATCGATACCAATTCGTGGGTCCAATTTCGTGTTTCCATTGCGCTAACAGAGCGGCAGCGTTTGAAGGCGATGCCTCCGTTAGCAAAGTGTCGTCCGATAAGCATCGAAGACAACAAGCTGTAGCTGTGGCAAATCCGATAAGGAACTAGTTGCCTTTGGGGGCAGCACGCGCTCAGCGAATGACAATCACAATTTTCAGAGATTCGAGTTTTTGGTCTCCCCCGGTTCAATTAGCTGGGACGTCCCGCTAGCAATTGATTGGACTGTGCTTTGTTGTATGCCCACTAATTATAAGGTCTATCGATTAATAATCGACTCAGTTGCCGAGTCGTAGTTCAATCGAGCAACGCCCTCTCCACGGTAGTTCCACATTATTTGCATTCTTAATTTGTTCCTAATTAAATATTCATCTTTTGTGCCTGCCCAAGTGCCTGCTGTGGTGCCATCTCCGGCTCTTTGGCTCTCTAGCTCTCACGCTGTGTCACTTTTATGGCACTTGATTTATTCGAATATCTCTGATTAATTGAAGCCGACTCGCGTCTAATTTTTTTTTCTTTTTTTTCGGGAGAAAGTCAGAGTTGAGAGCGAGTCGCTCTGGCGGCTGGCTTAGCTATGAGGTTGAATTGGGCTCTTGGGGATCCATTAGGGCTCGTTAAACAGGCAGATCGCCCTCACTCTCTCTCTCTCTCTTTATTTCTCTCTAGCTGTGTCTCGTCCTAAATTTGCTACGGTTTATTTTTACGCTTGAGCCACATAATTTAATAACCTCGAGTCGTTGTCTTGGCATGTGCATAAGGTCTTTAGGCTTATGAGTTGCTTCCCCTTCCAAGACAAATGGGTTTATTATATGATGTCTGAAATTTATGCGCGCTATTAAATTGTTTATTAAACGACCACACGGCGCAAATGGCGAAAATAAATCGCTTTTCACTTTAAAATTAATGCAGCCCTACTCTTCCTCTCTCTCTGTCTCTCTCTCTCTGCTGTCTTTCTTTCTGAATTAGCATCTGCTGCCGCTTGACCAAAGGAGCTGCTGATGAACTCATTTGTCAACGTCGCCGCGCCAACGGGAAGAGCTTTGATGAGCCCTCGACCCATCTCTTTAATTATCAATACGTTATTACCAAGTAGCTTGTGCATACTCGTAATTGCATTGCAGTTGCTCCTCCCCAAAGCTCGGTCTCGTCTCTCGAACCACAGTGGGCATCACTTAAGAGTGTTGAAACTAGTTTCGTTTAGTTATTCATTGGATTGGCTTTTGGTAATTTGTTTAGTTATTTGATTGGTGAATTTTCGATTTGCCTATTGTATAGTTCATTAATTCGTTTGTTTAGAAATCAAATATCTTACTCCCTTAATTTCCTACTACTCCTTAACTAGCTCGTTACCTCGATTACCTACTCGTTCGATTGCTCACTCGTTAGTTGAGCTACTCGTAAGCTTTCTTATTTATTCGTTAACTTTTTCGCTACTTTACCCACTCTTAGTTTGCCCACTCGTTCGTTTATCCACTCGCTAGTTTGCATACTTATTAAAAATCCAACTCTTTACTTCATTCGCATCTGCTTTACACACTATTCTCTACCCCCTTACAGTTCGCTTTTATGGCATATACACTGTACTTGTTGACGTGGACTGCAGCGCGCGAATTGCTGGCAAATGTAAACGGAAGCCGAGCTTAGTGCGAAATTCAATTTGCGAGCTTCTGGGAAACCTTTTGAAAACTCCAGCAAGAACTCGAACTTATAATGATGGACTCCCGGGCTCGTGCAACGGCCCAACTAACAGACTGACTGAGAGACAGACAGACAGACAGACAGGTTGGGGTATAAAATTTACATTCATTAGCTCGTTATCAATCTTAATGCGGTTCGCAGTCATCTTTAGGTACTTATGACTTTCAAGTGGTAGCTCGGACGGCTTGCCACATGCGGCCAGCTATAAAAATTTGCAACTAATTACAAAATGTAATTAATAGTGAGCTCAGCTCTTAATGCTGCCACGGCGCCGAACGGTCGTCCAAGCCGGAGGCCGTCTTCGGCCCATTCAAAATATTCGCAAGCGTTTCGCAATGGCGGCGTGAAATCAATAAATTAATAGACGACTGGAAAACAGGGCTAGTGTTAGATCGAAGATTTGATTCCCTTCATCTGCTCTTATAAGAAAAAAACATTCAAATTCAAATTTGAATTTGTGTATGAACTGTAGTCGACGCACATCCCCTGAACTGAAGAAGCTGCCACATTAATATGCGACAATTTTAATACCCTGGGCAAAAAAGGGTATTCAAAGCCATATATGGGAGTATTGAAGTCCGGCTGGCAAAGGTTCATTGGCAGCTGATGGGGTCATAAATTTAACTAGCGGTGACATCAGTCGCCAACGGACACGGACACGGACACGGACATGGACATGGATATCGATATGGTCATCGATAGGGATATGAATATGAACGGAAGCAATTTGGTAACTGATCAAGGGGTATCAGATGGAACGAGCGAGGGGCACTCAAACAAACATCATTTACAAGTCAATAAAATCAATTTTGAGGAGGAGGGCGCTGAGGCACAAACAAATTGCCGACAGACAGACAGACGGACAGACAGCAAATTGGTATATTACTTAGGATAACACATGCCGCAGACCAATTATAATTCTAACGATAGCCCGCGTCCCGAACATCCACTCACAGCTAGAGCCTGCACAAGCCGACCTCTAATTAATCAATTATAAAACAAACGAATTCGATGCGTTGATAGCAGCAGAAATGAGAGAAACGAGGGTCGCGACGCGCCAAAGGGATAACTGAAGATTGTATGGTACACACATACACATACACACAGCCATACACACACACACACACACACACATACACACACACCTGGTAGCTGATCTGAACAGCTGCTTGTGAGTTTCTGACAGCCATACGACTTTGGAACCTGTGCATCTGCGGCTAACAGTTCCAATTCCTAAGAGATATTTTCAGCATTCGCCTTAAGTAAGCTCTGCTAAATTAGTATGCCTAGTTCTAAAAAAAATTACAAATATAACCAACTGATGTATTCCTATATAACATTCAGATTAACCAGTTTGAAAAATGTTTTATAAATATTTCATTGCAGCAATGGGACTACTTTAAAGATTCATTGGAGAAAATGAGAGAGCTACGTCTAGGAACATATGGAAAACCTTAGCTACTTTTTTCTTTTTTTTGAGAATTTGACTCTAGGTGTCTTGTTTAAATACCATAAAGGGGAAAAAATATATACCTCCCTTAAGTCAACTTTGTCCATACAAAAAGTCTTTTCGCTATTTAGCTTGACTCATCCTGTCAAGAGCTGAAATATTTGGAAAGCTGTTTATAGGTATTGCCAAATGATAAAACTTTTACATTTTGAAGGTCAGTTGCTGGACTAATGTTCTAATCGTATGCGTTTCGAAATGGTCAGTGGATAAATTATATTTAATTTACTAAATGCTTTAAAATATGAAAAAGATAAACTTTAATAATTTTAATTGACGCACATTAAGCTGAAATTGACTAAAAATAAAACATTAATTTGCAAAAAAAAAACAAAGAGGCGAAAAATGAAAGCCAACAACGAAAACTTAAAACTGGAAAACAAAAACGAAAACTGTGGCGAAGCAATTAAGTAAAACTGTGGCCCGCTACCCGGCTATACGGCTACCCCTCAGCTACCCCTCCTCAGCTCAGGCTCTTTCAGCCGGTACACGCACTAATTACCAAAAGTATTTTTCATTTTTACATTACGATTACGAATGGCTATGAGTTGTTGTTGCTGTCTATTTCCATGTTTTCCACAATTAGATTTACGAACAAATAAAATTACCGCGCTTTCGTTTTAATTGTTGGCTGCTTATTGGGTAGCCCGGGCAGTCGGAATAGTTGGAATTGTTTGGGTAATCGACCCGCACCCGCACCCTCTTTTCGACTGCTTATCGTTAGCTGGGAATCGGGCGATTATGGCTTGCATAAACCAGTTAATAACGCGCTTCCGCTTAAGTCAAATTTGGTGGCCACGAAAATTGAGTGAAAATGCAGTTATCGCTTGGAAAAACTAAAAAAAAAAAAAGGAATGTCGTAATGAAAGCAAGACAAATCGTCGTATCAAATTACCAAACATTGTGGGCGTGCACAACTCGCAAACAACTCAGGGGAATGTGCAGAGCTTGGCCTGGCACAGCTCTAGTCGGAATTATTGGGTACTCCTTACCCTCTCCTTGTCATCATTAGCTTTCGGGGTGATTATGTCACACGCCTGCCCCATTTTGTCGCAAACGCAGCCATTTGTAATTGAATTAATGTTAGCCGTTTCGTTTCTCGGGTTTCGGGTTTTGGCTTTTTGGTATTCGGCTGTATTTGGCCGAGGCTATTTATGGTCCAAATGACAGGCGATGTCGCCTTATCGCTAGCATTTGATCGCGCGACTCCAGTAACCCTAACTAATCGCACGTAATTAAATATAATTTGGTATCGTTTACAGTTGCGTTTCGTTTCGTGTTTTTTTGTTTTTTGTTTTTTTTTTACCTCTGTGAACCACAACGCAATGATAGCCAGTGGCTGGGTCAGGGGTGCCAGGAGACGGAAGATGGGGGCGATAGTGGGTGGTTACCTATGTAGGTTAGACTGAGATTATGGCGAACGCCTCGTTCGCTCGCATAATTAACCCACCCTCAGGCAATCACAGAGCCTAAGAAAGCAGAAATTTCCAGCGAGAAAGTTTTTAATACTCAATTGAGATAAGGTATGCCTCAATTAAGATAGCTTTAAGTAAGTTGAAGTACGGAAGTAGAATAAACAATTTTATCAGCATTTGGATTGCTTACTAGATTCTACTACCTTGGTGGAAGAGTAGAAAACAAGTAATTTTAATGAAATGTATTTTAATTTTATAGTAATATTCAAGACTTAGATATCCTGGAATTCATCCAGTATCTAGTATCCATAGTAATCTTCAATAGTCAGACGCTACTTCACAACATACTTAAGATGCTTAAGCTTGTGCTATTATACTTGAAAACAACCGCATACAGGTAATCTTTGTGTCAGCTAAGCTCTAAGACTTAAAATAAGCTTTCATCAAATCTAATAAATATCTTAATACTGACATTGAATGGCATATGGATCTATTTTGATCTATTTGGGAGCATTCCATCTGGCAGTTAAATTTATTGCATTATAACCTGGTAATGAAGAGGACAGGACTCGGACAAGCGATAAGGCACACAGACATACATACATACACTCACTGGCACATATAGAACAGAGTGTGTGGAGTGGATGGATGCGCAGAGCTGCAATTTGTTTGGCTCGGACCGTTTCTCAACATTCAAGTGGCACTTAATGTGCCGGGCGAGAGGCGCTGAGGAAAGCTGGGGAAAAGGCAAAGAAAACGCGCAGCAGAAATAAAATTATTTAATTGCGCAATTAAGTGCACATTTGTAACGTTTTGCGCGACATCTGTCCCAGGTCGAAGACGAAACGGGAGAGACCAAAGGCCTCAGACCCAGAGACAGAGACAGACACAGAGTCCGAGACCGAGACCGGAAATTCAATTGTTGAGATAATAATTACATTAGGACGTGCGCGCATGCGCAACTCTGACGCGGACTGAGCATATGGACTGACCAGAGACCAGTGACCAGAGACCAGGGACCAGGGACTAGGGTATACAGCGTCTGGGCAGCTACTCCAAAATGAGCGCACACCTTGCGCGACGAGCTGATTGACACGGCCACATGGGGACGTGAAAGCCGTACCGCTAGCCGAGCGACTCTCAGATAGCGTCCCCAGACGACCTGCTGTACATTGAACCCGAACTTCAGTTCGAACCCGGCCGGAATGGTCGACTAGTCGGCTGGCCTTTTGTTTGCATTTCGCCTGTAAATGAAGCGTGAAATTGGCTTAAAGTGCAGCGACTGCTGCGTCGCATTGTTTACTTCTTGTTATGGGCCCCCGACAATGGTATTATACCTATAATGTCCATATAATGGCAACACCAAACTATTTGTATGCAATTGCCATTAACACTTTATTTATTGCCGGGCCATACAATTGCAGCTAGAAAAGAGACAGAGTGGGGTGCAGAAATGGGAGGAGTCTGCAGTTAAATGGAGCTGTGTGTGCCTGAAGCTGGGATGAGGTTTAATGAAGTAGTTAGCTTGGTATGGAATGCTTACAAATGGTTAGCAACAAAATAATCATACGAGTAGAAGACCTATTTATAACTCTAGCAAATTGAATGCAATTTAAGAGAAGATCGCTTTCATATGAAGCACTTACATATAGAGAAGTGCCATACGTTAGCTCAGAAAACTATCTCAAAAAGGATACAAATAAATCAAAGACAGTTCACTGACGTAGATCAATATATCTTTTTTGGCATAGGGTAAAATATATATATTAGATATTACAGAAATTGCATCTGAAGCAAAAAGAAATGATTTTCATAAAGCTAATGTAATTGAGTTAATACGATATTCTATGACCAGGGACAACTAGACGAACAATTGTAAGATGAATTCATATTAGAGCAAAGATAATAATCAAATGCTTAACATCGTACGAATTATGAATCATCTTTACTTTGTTACCTTTAATATCTTAATTACCATTTCTAATATATACATGTTTGTTTTCAAGTATCCACGGCATATTTGTCATTTTTCTCTTGGCACCCTTCCTTCATCCTCCTTTCCATTTCTCTCTCACTCTAACTCCTAACCATATCAAGCAATTAAGGCCCTTGACAGTCGTCTCGCAGTTGGATTCAATAAACCAACAAAGTCATTTACGAGGCCCTTAACACTATCCAACACAACAACAACAACAACAACAATTCTCTGCATATGCGTGATAGCTAAATTATTTAATTTATGAGCCGCAACAACAAAGCCAAGGGAAAAGAAAGAAAGAAAAGGCAGCAAAGCCAGGCGCATGCATCGATGGAAAACGTATGCGAAAGCAAACAAAAGTCAGGGAAATAAATTTCCATTTTGCTAATCAAATTTATTGCACTTTGTGCGAGGCTTATTCAATTACGTGCCACTCCATACACACACACACACATGCACACAAAGAGAGAGAGGGACAGCGAGCGAGAGAGAGAGAGAGAGAGAGGTAGGGTTGAAGAGCGAGCTTTACAGCATTACAGAGCCGGCAGCGGCCGGTTAGCCGCCATTATTTGAGCGCCTGAGCGCCGACTGCTCTCATAGGTCAATGCTCATTGGCGGCCACAGCAGCATGCGCTCTCTCGCTCGCACTGCTGCAGTAAAAAGCGAGGGCGAGCGAGAGAGTATGGAGTAGCGAGCGAGCGAGGCGGAGCGCTGCTGCGCTGCTCACCTGCCAGCCCGACACCTGCCTCAGCAATCGATCGTTCGTTGCGATCGCGCCTGCTACGATCGTGCATCACGCTCTCTCGCTTCAGCACATGTACCAGCAGCTGGTAACGACTGCTCCATAAGCCCAACAACCGGTTGTTGGCGTCTGCGGCCCACCTGAATTATTTTTCGGTACCGGCCTCACTGCCAGCCGCCTGCTCTTTGTGTAGTTCGCTTGCGGCACTGACGGAGCCCGGTCATCAGAAGCCGTCGTCGCGCTTAACCCGATTGTGTTTTAGCTGCCGTTCAGCAGCAGTTCTTCTACGTACATATGTGCCTGTATCTTTGTGTGTGTGTGCGGAAAAGTGCCTTAACTATAACCGAAATTTAAGATCTTGAAGCGTGATTAAACGTAATATAAAACCTCATTGGAGTGCTGCTTAGCTGTTGACTTGACAACAATTGGAACAGGGCTTCTGTGCAAAGACCGTCGGCAAGTGCTCTTCGAACAGTGTGCTTTAAAATATTGAATTCCTTAAGAAAAAAAACAAAAAAGAAGATAAATATTGCAATATTCGTCCAAAGATCACATCAGAGCGATAATACATAGCATTTACTAAAAGTCTATACAAGAAGAAGGTGAGTTATTTACTTGACTATTAGAATAGATCAGTTAAAAATAAAAATAAATACTTTTAAGAAGATTTGAACACTTTTAAATTTTAATTTAAATAAATAAACTTGAATTTAAAACATTAAAATGTTCTTAAATTTTAATCATTTTTAGCGATTTGCGCATTAACTTTCGATTCTTTCTGCATATCTGAGAATTCTGAGATTTTTCCACTTAATTTTACAATTTTTAATACTTGGCTAACAAAATTCCATAATTTCTTCATACTTTATATTTTTTACAAGATTTTTCCCACAACTTTTTCCCTCAATTGATGAAAGAAAATGAATAAAATATGTGAAATCATCTAAGAGGATTTGAAGAATTTCTCCATTCACCAGCCAACTTAGATTTTAAATTATATAACATAGGCATCGCCTAAAGATGCTCTTCATTATCAATATCGAATTGAAAAAGCTGTGAACAAATATTCTTCATATTTCTAAACATACCAAAATTAAAAGAAGCATTGACAATCTAAAGAACTGAATTTTTCAAGATCCAATTGACCTTTTTTATGTTTATATAATCTAAAATATTCTTATCAGTTGCTCCTATTAAAGCTATCTCATCTACCAATCACAGCTACTTCAAAGCTCAGTACGTTTAGTCGCACCCTCAGCACTCGCTCTCTCTCTCTATCTATCTCTTCTTCTCTATCAAATATTAAATGATACAATCAGCTCAACTCAGTGTTTGTCCTAAAGATGACCTAATTTTCGTCACGACCCGATACTATTACATATTGCACAAGTCGAGTAATCGGCAATCGACAATCACCAAGCAGCTCGTAGTCTGGCCCATTCCAAAATTTGACTAAGAAAACGAAAATTAAATATCATTAAATTTGATTAATTCACTTGGACATATCGTATCGCCTTGTACGAGCACGGAGCTTAACTAGCCCAAGCAATCGACAAAATATTATTATTATTCATTATTTTTCATTAGCTGCATGGGCTGAGTGTATTTATAGGCTATGCCACATGCTGATAGGTCGATAGGTTTATCGCTGATTGGCTTTAATTAAACACCATTAAAAGAGTACAAAATATTGTCAGCGTCTGAGCCGATGGTAAATAAATCACGTTTTGTCATTGTGATGTTTTCAAAATGTTTGCTAATCAAAGCAATGAAATTTCCACTCGTACATATGTGTACACCTACCAAATAAATGAAATTAACTGCCCACGTTTATCTCGCTGAGATAATCATGTCAAAAACCTAGTCGAAATATCGGCATTGACTCGAGATATGCTTGGGTCAGTCGAGTAATACGAGTACAATACTAGCGTTCAGATAAGTCCCAGTCAGTCATATCAACGTCACGTCAATTCGTATTTCCCTTCCGTTTCGCACCGTTCCGTTTCTTTCCGTATTGAAGAGTTTTGGTTTCCTGGCGATAATCGATCATTTTCTCTGCTCTGATTTAATTAATAATAATGCGCATGTGACTTGTCACAACCAATTTTCAATTTCGTTTAGCTGTGACGCAAATCGAACTCGCAGCCCTATCTGTGAGCAAGCATCAGTAGCAGATAGCGAGTACCTCCACAGATTTTCAGATCTAATTAGATAGATTGTTTCGTTTCTTTTGGTTTTGGGTAAATTAAAATATGTTTCGAGGCCGAAATAGCATTTGAGGTATTTGCAGCTCAATTCAATTAGGCCAACACACAATTAAAACTTGTCCGCAGATAGCGTCTCTGTCTCGCTCTCTGCAGTTCGTATCTAATAGATACAATGGCTGCTATCTATCATACTTCGTACTGGGTACAATAGCGATCACATTTCCCAATTACAGTTGTCGAAAGCGCTACCAAAGAGGCGTTGACTAGACAACTGAACAATACTACGCAGCATGGCCTACACCCACGCTCAGCTTTTGGGGGGCGATAAGAGTTGGCGCCAAGGCTCGAACCCAGCTCATTGAGAGCTATGCATATACATATGCTTCATTAATTCAAGCCAAATCCAAATCCCAAGTCCGGTCCCAAATGGAACATGCAAACATGCATGAAATATCAACCACAGACAGGTCCCCAAATTGCTCTCCGTCGCTTATCAAAACGTACAAGACAATGACAAAGGGCGGAAACACGGATGCACCAAGTCGCCCTGGCTCAAGTCGAAGTCACAGTCTCAGTCTCTGTCTCAGCCTGACTAAACTTGGGCAACAACAATAACAACAACAAAACAGAAAGTCAGCGCCAGGCGTCGAACAACAGTTGTTCGACTACACAGCTTCATGCCGCCTGCCGCCTGTCGCTCGCTTGATCAGTCGCTCTCTCGCTTCGTCCAGCTCCTTGGTCAACGTTTTTAACATGCATTTTATGAGTAATTGGTCTCGCATCATCCACATCAACAGCTCGGTACGTCTGGACCTGAGTCACGGCTCGGAACCTGCGTCGACGACTACCTTTGGCTACCGTCAACAACTCAGCCATTAGGGTGGCCAAGGCGCAAAGAAAAACAAGTAAAGGAAAAGCTTTACATGCTACAACGAAGCGCAAATGCTCTTAAAAGTTAGCATGGAGGAGAATGAAAGGCTGGGCTAATGATTTTGTAATATTATGAAATATCTCTTTATATATTCGGTAAACAATTTAAGAGTGACCTATGCTATAGCCTGGTCTACTCCATCTAAATAGTCTCGCAAATTAATTCCATTTAATATTTATGTAAACTTCAAGGTAGTAAACTAATTAGTTGAACATAAAGTGGTATATCAGCTAAAGTAAAAACACTCAGCAGTAAAAACTTCAGGCTTTCAAAAACTATTCAATGAATTGTTGCGGAATGAATGTCCTAGACTTAAAACAAAATCTTAAAAAGCCAAAATTTGTTGATTAACTTTTTTTGTGTTTTATAAGAGTATTCAACAGTCGTTTTGGTTTTTGTTGATAAGCAGTAAATTGAATTAAGATTGCCCCATCAACAAATGAGGCTGCCGAGACTTCGACACAGGATATGAATAAACTAATTATAATTGTGAATGTGAATGTGAATGTGAATGTGAATGTGAATGTGAATGTGTATGTGTGTGTGTGTGTGCATTAGAGGCCCATAATGTACCGATGGCATTGTGACTCTCTGCCGGCGTCTGGGGCACAAGAAGAATGCTGCCTTATCGCACCTGGCGCGTCCAAAGCCGGCGCCAACACAAGCAGCAGCAGCAGCAGCAGCCGCAACAACTCAGGTGCAGCCTCTGCCTTGGCTACACAATCCCTCTGTAGTCTCGCTGCGCTCGCTATCATTTTTATGTTTTTTTGGGTGACTCACGAAATTGTCGCTTGTCTGCGCTTATATGAAATTAATAATTGACTTTATCAAATATGTAAAATGAAAGACAAAGCAGGTGGGTTCTCTCTCTCTAATCCATCAACTTCATTTGATGGCGACCGTGTGTGTGGGGGGTGGCGGACCACACACCTTTATAAATATGATGAGCTTGCGCTTGTTGAGCAGGCGCCACCCAAAAAGCTCGCCATTATCAGTGGTCTTGCCAGAGGGATATTACAATGCTGATCATCAAAGTGTGACTAAAGTGGTTTAGCCTAATGTAAACCCATAAATAAGCTGCAGCAGATACCAAAGCGAACCAAGTGGACCGGGCAGACGCATTAACAAAATGCCAGAAATGAGCTTCTGTTTGGGCTGCTCTACCTGCAGTCGATCGACTCGACCGACTTGTCTCGTCTCGTCTCGCCTTACCTCGCCTGGGCTTGCTCTCCATTTAATGAAATATGCGAGTCCCAGTTGCAGTCCGCCGCATCAGGAGCGTGGAACACAAAAGTGCAGCCATAAAAACGACACCAAGCGACATGGCTCAGCACAGCAGGCAGATGGGAAGGGCGCGGCAGGCAGGAAAGGAAGCGAATGGATGCGAGAACAGAGCAAAACATTGATGCTTATCGAGATGACAGCAGGAGGACCCTATGGAACTGTGCTGCTGTACCGCAACATATAGAGTACGCACATATAGCCAGCTTGTTATTAGGAATTAATTTCTTAATTTCTGCACTTGTTGGAAGGCAACAGAAAAACAGGCATATATAAAATAACAAAGTGTGTTGCAGGTGGGTGTAACAGACTGATCAATGCTCTGCTTAATTCTCATTGAAAGCTCAGTTGGCGATGTTGGAAGTCTCCTCTTCGGGGTATCAAAAGTTAGTTCATTTTATATGAAATGAATACCCAACTTAAAGGCTAATATAGTACACAACCAATATGCCTCTTTCTCACTTGTCGAATAAAGCATAATAAACTTGGAAACCCACACGCAGCTCTCACAATGTTGGCAGCAAAAGTTGCTCTTAAATAATTTCCAGACACTAATGGAGCTTATCTCTAAACGAAACAAGCAACCGCAAACAAGTCTGGCCAGCATGATGATGTTCAAGAAGAAGAAGAAGAAGCAGCAGCTGCTGCAGTCTGACTGACTGACTGACTGATAGACAGAGTGACTGACAGACTGAGTGACTGAGACTGAAAGACTGAGACTGCAGACTGGAAAATTCAGTCCTGCAACTGGCGCTTGACTTGATTAGCATGTGAGCCCTAAGCAAGACAGTCGCCGCAGTGTGTCAAACAGTTAGGCACGACAAGCCAAAGCCCCCTCCCGCTCGAAGCACTCAACAAGGCTATGGCCAATTGACCATAGTGGGAAATCGCACTATCTGCAGTTGAGCAGAGCAAGCGCAGCGCTAACTTGATTAGTTCTGGCCAAGCTCGTAAATAAAGCCATGAACACCAAATAGCAGAAAACATTGCCAAGAGCTGCTGCTTTAGCGGCTACGTGTGGACGTTCGAGTGGGTTGACAGTTTGACTGAAAAGTTTTTTAATTACCGGCGTCAATCAGCCCGAAAGACTTTGATGTTTGTTTGGATCAACTGACTCCTTCGGCTCCTGTCCAGCCCCCGGTCCCAGTTCCATCCTCCAATAATAAAGTCGTAACGCGTTTACAATTATAAGGCGGTACGACAACAAAGCCAAACGGCACACATTCCCCACATAACTCAGCGAACCGAACGAACACTTCAACGTTTTTTCCTTTTTTTTCTGTTGAGTCGAGTGTCTACTGTACTGGCACTGTATCTACACACAGTAGTCTGAGATACAGTTCGCATGCAATGAATTAATCAGCGCTATTTTATGATCTTGATGTTGTGTGATTAGACAGGTGAGTATGTGGGGGTTGGCACTGCCCCCGGTCCCTCCCCCTCTCTCTCTCTCACTCTCTCTCCACCTCTCTCCTGCTTCATCGTCAGCATAATTGCAATTCGTACAACTAATTTAATAATTTGCAGCCGAGTCTTACACAAATTAAGTTTGTCAGCTGTCAATGCGCGGAATTTGTTAACAACATTGAAAACTGACAGTGCGAATCATAATAAAAGTTATTAATGATGAGAAATGAGTTATGAACTGACGGATGTATGTGTGTAAAAAAAAATAACTACAGGAATAAAAAACCCAATTACGAGGCAACAACGAATATCGATTGCCCTAACAAGACAGCAGAAAAACGAGTTGACCGAACTGCAAACGGAATGACAAGTGAAATCCAATTGAAGCTGATATTAAGTTAGGATCAGAATTCAAATGTATTTAGTGCTTCGATAATTTATGCAATGCTAATGCTAATACTAAAGATAAATTCATTTTTATATACATATGTATTGGAATATGCATGTATTGTCATTTTATTAATTAAAAATAAAATTGAATGAATATCTTATAAATATCAGTAATTAAAACAAGCTTCAATGTGATTAATTAGTTGCCATTCTATAATTATCGATTTTATTGGCATCAACCAAGTTTTACGTTTTACCAATAATAAAATATATAAGTAATGGGCTAAGAAACAAGCTTCCTGAAAGCCTGAAAAGAAATTTAGGATCTTTTTAAATAATAATTACAAATGATAATTCGCTTATCGATAAATATTAAAATTCCAAAAATCGATCAGCTTTCTTGTTATTGATAAACAATTGTTTATAAATCAGAAATTAAATTTAGGTTGAAGATGATTTTTGTCTCGATAATTTCGACTACAATTATATTCTACTGCCTTGACAAATTACTCAACAAAGTGGGAATGCCCTTACTTGCAAGTTGCCACAAAGAATGACATGGCAACACAGTGGACACTGCTCATTGTGTTGTGCCCATTAATGATGTTGTTGTTGTTGATGACCATGATGATGATGTTTGTTGTCTGCTGCAGCGGTTGCAACTTCATTCGTCGCAAGAATGCAACTAAATCAATCAGAAGCACACTAATTTGCCATTTAACAAGGTATTTGGACAATTTTGATATATGTATTCAGCCAGGGCCGAGGCGAAATGTCAACGGTAGCAACGAAGACAACGCCAACATAAGGACGGGGCCATCAATCAAGCAGCCATTGAAGCACCCGGCATGGGCAAGAGAGTGAAAAAAAAACCAAACAACAACTACATTGAAAACAAAAACAAAAAGAGAAAAGTCCGAAGTAGTGAAGTTTTAAAACTTGGAGACAGTGCGGCATGACGTTTTCCAATTTGGAGCTAACCATTTACTTAATTGTCATTAGGGCACATTGTATATTAATTAGCAAAACATGAAATTAACAAAAATGCTGAAAATTAACAAAATGCCGTATGAGGAAACTCAACCTCAACCTCAACTGCCACCTGATAGCAGGTATTCGGTTTGATCTGATCAACTGGTCAACTGGTCAGCGGGTAGTCAACCAACTCCGGTTGCGGTTGCTCTGCCAGCCGTTGATGATGATGAAAATGAAGTTGCCGCCCAATTTAATTAAAATTCCAAACGATCTGCACATGAAATGGCCAACAAAATAAACGCTACTCGCGGAAACGTGTTGATGATAGATCAGCCGAGCTCGATGTGCCCGAAGTGTTTGTCTGGCTGGCTGTAGCCTGACGACTGATGCCATCGATTTGCATTGACGGATGCAGCTGCTACAGCTGTTGCAGCGGTTGCTGCTGCTGTTGCTGCTGCTCAGACCACGATCATAAGGCACGCGGCCAGACCGCAATATAGCGCAGCCAATAACAACACTGTGCAGCAGGGTAATGATACCTAACTGAATATATGTATATGGATATACAATAGAAATATATAGAAAATATGTAGAAAAACTTAATGAAATCAAACATATGTCTGTAGACAGAAAACGAGAGAGAGAGAGAGAGAGAGAGAGATAGAGTTGAAGAGAGATATGAAGAGAGAAAGAGAGAGTTGAAGAGAGACAGAACGAAAGAGAGAGAGAGAGAGAGAGAGAGAGAGAGAGATGAAGAGAGAGAAAGAGAGAGAGAGATAGAGTTGAAAAGTGAAAGAGAGAGAGTTGAAGAGAGATAGAGAGAGAGAGTGAGAAAGAGAGTTTTAAAGTGAGTGCGAGAGAGAATGAGTAGAGTGAGTGAGCACGTAAAAGAGTACGTAAGGGAGAGAGAAGTGGGTCAGATAGAAAAAGGATAATGAGAGAGAGACAATTTTGTGTAAGAGAAAGAGAGAAAGTGAGAGAGAGGGAGAGACAGGGGGAGAGACAGCTGTCAAAGCTGTAATGTGCTTTAATGTCATTTTCAACTAAAAGCCGTTTGACCCAACTTCTTTATGTAACACAGATGTTTTTGTTAGTTATTTATTTTATTTATTATATTTTCTAAAGAATTTGTTAAGCTACATCTCAATATTTATAGCCACGTTGTATATCAAGTATTCATTTTGTTTGTCGTCTGGTGTAATTATTAGAAGCAAAGCGCAACCGCAGCTAACCTTAGCGTCGACTTGGAGCCTTCATGGCTATTGAAAATTATAGAAATTGGCGTAATAAAGTGTACGATAATTACATGTTTAGTTATGATTGAATTACGAGCCTCTAATGTGAGACTAATTTGCTGTACAATTCTTTCTCTCGTCCCCCTGTCTATGTGCTATGTGCAGCTGCCCGCTGGTAACTTGGCCGACTTGCTGGCTATTGGATTATGGGCATATCGGAGGAGGTCAAGCTGGAGGAACTACCGCAAGAAGCCAAGCTAGCACACCCACATCCGGATGCCGTGGCCGAACGTGGTGTGGCATCAGCCGCGGTCTCAGCTTCTGGTGCGGTGCCCAGCGGCGCCAGCGGCGGCACCAACAGTCCCATCTCGGATCCCAACAGCGATTGCGAGGCGGACGAGTATGCGCCCAAGCGCAAGCAGCGTAGGTATAGAACCACATTCACCAGCTTTCAGCTGGAGGAGCTGGAGAAGGCCTTCTCTCGCACCCATTACCCCGACGTATTTACGAGGTGAGTGTGAAGCATAATGACCAAAGATAAAAGAGAATAAACGAAATTTGCATAAATCGATTCTCTAGTGTGCATGGAGCATCGAAAATTTAATGTGGTTTTTATATGGCCGATGTATGGTAAATGTGACTATGCATATGATATGACCCCCTTGTGAGTTGAGCCCAAACTATTTGGAGCAGGGTTTTAAATTACGCTCCAAAGATCTTTCGAATCAGTGTCAATTGAGATCCCCTAGGGTACAAGCAAATTCAATTAACATGCAGAAATGTAACAAGATATGAAAAACTGCAATAATAATTGCCATAAATTAGAAACCCGCCTCTAACTGACCGGCCAAACAACCAGAACTGTCTACAGCCAAACGCTAATGGGAATTGCACAAAATAAAAAGAAAAAAAAATGAATAAAAAAACACAAATTGTAATAACAACAATTAGAGCAACTTTTTGTAGGCACTCGTCGGGTTTACATTTCATTAATGCAACCAGTTTAAATGCTTCACTATTAATTAAGCAACTAAATCAGAGTAACTTTGTTTGCCAGATTGATTGGCATGAGAATCGCATGGAGCGGCAACAAAAGCCTAATTAACTGTAATAGAAATGAGCATGACGCGTTAGTTACCTTAGGTTTTGGTTAGTTATTGTAGCATATAATGATAATCGAATAGAGAGTTTAACTTGAGTAAAAGAAACGTATTAACAAAGGTTGGTATACCTAGTTTTTAGCAATTGTTCCAATTAGAATCAGAACCAGGGAATAAGAACCAACGAAAATTAATTTTTATCTAAGATACAATATATTCAAAATAAATTCTTTTTTAAAAGAAAATCAGGTGTTCTAAATTTCAGAAAAAAAAAAACCTTTTAATAACCCCATTACTTTAGCATTAAAATTAATTGAATAACATGATACTTGATTGTTTTTGTCTATGAAACCCAAGGCCCTTCTCATGCTTAACCATTTGTAAATCATGATTTTTTCTTCTCTTTGCAGGGAAGAGCTGGCGATGAAAATTGGATTAACCGAGGCGCGGATTCAGGTAAAAGCCCAGCACGCCTAACCAATTGTGCGGTTTAGTTCGATTCGCGTGCTTCGAGCTGAGTTAACAATGTTGAAAATTGAAAAATAATGGAGCATGTCGTCCCTAATGAAAACACTTCTAGACCAAAAACGCCCAAAGCCCAAGCGCCATAGATTAGAGCATGGGGAAAATTCACTTGCTAACCAATTTTAGTGCCAGTCATTATGAGAGCTGATCCGGTTTTGGGGCCTGGCTTTGATCTGGTTTTTAATTACCGCTCATGCTAAACAACATTATTTGTTTACGTAAATTTTCTAGCGGTAATTGCCAGACCAGATCCCAAAAGGGACATCAGACTCAAGACTATAGCATCATCCACTTCAGACTTCAACTTCAACTTCAACTTGGACTGCGACTAAGACGCAGACTGAGACTGAGACTGAAACTGAGACTGGGACTGGGACTGGGGCTGGCTGCAATCAGCCACCGTTCTCGACAAGAATTCAGATTGTTATGTTAAAAACTAATTAAATGGGCGTTTTCAATAGTCACGCCCATTAATTGACTGCCACAGAAGCTGGCAGGACACAGTAGCCTGTATGAAACACATAACTCAACTCAGCCTCAATCTTCCCCCCTGTTGTTGTTGCAGGTCTGGTTCCAGAACCGACGCGCCAAGTGGCGCAAGCAGGAGAAGGTTGGACCGCAGTCACATCCATACAATCCGTATCTGCCCAGCGGCGCGGCGAGCATGCAAACTGTGGTGGGTGCCGCCCTGCCGCCCAATCCATTTACCCATTTGGGCTTCCAGCTGCGCAAGCCATTCGATGCGCCCGCCAATTTGGCCGCCTTTCGCTATCCGCACTTGTCGGCGGCTCCAATGATACCATCCGGCTACTTCAATCAATTCCAGCGGTAAGATATTTGCACAATGTTCTCTTTTATTTCTATTGGTACTTTAGCTAAACGTTCGCCCTTTGCAGTGCACCGCCGCACATGCTGCCGCCGGGCATGGCATCGATGTATTCGCCATCCAGCTCGTTTCAGTCGCTGCTGGCCAATATGACGGCTGTGCCGCATGGCCGTGCGCCGCCCATGCCCACCCTGGCTGCCAAGCCGCCAATGCTGGTGGGATCGCCGGATCTGCATTCGCCTAACAATCATCTGCTAGCCTCACCGCCCAACTCGCCCAGCTCACAGCTGTCGCAGTCGGCGCCAGTGACACCATCTCAGCAACCGCCCCCACCGCCAGCACAGCTGTCGCCACAGCAGCTGGTTGGCATCTCGCTGACGCATCAGGCGCCGCCCGCCGGCTCGCCCACACAAACGGCGCCTGTTGCCCTGACCTTGGCTCATGCGCACTCGCACTCGCATTCGCACTCGCACTCGCTCTCGCCGCAACGGCAGCTAGCGCCGCCAGCACGATCGGACACGCCGCCCGAGGATCGACGCACCTCGTCCATAGCCGCGTTGCGGCTGAAGGCGCGCGAGCACGAGCTTAAGCTGGAATTGCTGCGGCAGAATGGCCACAGCGGCGATGTGGTCAGCTAGCCAAGCAGCAATACAATTCAATTGGTTAACTGTAGTTCTAAGCTCTTAAGTTATTCGAAAACGGACCTTGCATCTTTTGTTTGTAACAGAATTCACGGATTTTCCATTAATAAAATCAAGCACAGACGTCAAAGTGTTTGTGATATACACAGAAATAAATCCCCACTATCTCTCTCTCTCTTTCTCTCTCTCTCTCTCTCTCTCTATTTCTGTTTCTGTTTCTCTCTCTATTTTTAGTTTCTCATCAAAATCAGTTAATGCCCACAAATTGTATTTAAGCCGGGCATTACAAATGGCCTGGCCCTAATGTGCGTAACAACACCTACTTAGGAGCGAGCGCTAACAGAGCCAACAACTGATTCACAGCCGGGCAAACAGCTACCAGCCAGGTCAGCTGCCATTAATCAGCGGACTGTACATAAATCAGCGCTGGCCAAAAATAAAGAGAGAAAGAGAGAAAAAAGAAACAAAAATACAGGCCGGGCGGGTGCTACAAATATAAATTTATGAATAAATTAGAAACAAATTAAGTATGTTAATGAGAGCCAGCCCAACGAAACGTAGGTATCGAACGAATCACAAACGAATGTCGAACGCCGCTTAGCGATTTCTCTCGTTTGTGAATCTTTTTTTGGATACCCTGTAAAAGAGGTGGACAAGGGGCTTACAATAGTCAAGTATATATTCAACATGTATTGAAACAAATTTATTACTGTTTGTAAAATCTTATATATATTTTCAAAAATCAAAAGACTTAGGCAACGAACTTGGTGTGTTCCCAGCACATTTTCTATTTTTGCCCAATTTCAAAGATATTTAATGTATAAATAATTGATATTAGCAAATTTATAATATGTTTAGTCTTTACTAGATTTATAAAAATCAAAAGACAAGCATTTTTACATGCATTATAAAAATGCAAATATTTCATAGATTAAGCTGTGTTTGGACCTATGAATTATTTCATATAGAGTATCTCTCCAGGCAACTACTCCCGACTAGGTATTTGTTCACGTTTTCCTTTTGTTTTTGGTCATTGTGTTTTTTTAATTTTTGGCTTGAATTATGCGTGGTAATTAATAAAATGGAATATTTATGATAACATTTATAAAACACGAAGCTGCTTAATTCGATTACCAGATATTTGTGGTTGGCTGTGAAAGATGACCCTAAAAGACGGCGCACATTGCACGGTAATTGGCTTCCAAAAGGTGGAACTGTGATAATCATGTTTAACCAGCGGAGCCCTCAAGGGTCGCTCCTCCGATGTGGCAACGCTTCATGCATTTCAATGAGTTCGTCAAATGCAAAAGCTGCCCATTAATTTGCATAATAATCAAGTCTGAGCTGAAGGAGGCGGGACGCAGGTAGCAGGCCAGAGGCTGAGAAATGTGATACAAAATATCGGGCAACAACCGATATTAATAATCATTAATTAAAGCGACTAATTAACGCTGACATTAAAAGACTGCATTTTAATTACGATCAACTCATATGGCCTCCCATCGACTCTTCAACCCTCTCTCTCCCACTTCCTGTCTCTATAATATCTAGCTAGTGATTAGCTTTTGTAAACAAAAGCGTGTTTGTTGTTAATGTTTTCGTTTGGTTTTTTTTTTTGTATTTGTGCTTAACTTGCTTATTTATTTATTATTATTTATGCTATACTTCTTCTTCATCTTCTTCTTCTATGCAGCGGGGGGCCTAACCCCGGTTAACATCTCTATTTGTGGCTGCATTTCATTTGCACAAACATTCGATAAAAAACGTATTTTTAATTCAATTTAACTTCAACAGAACTTAATTGTTTTTCACGAGCAATGAGCACTGCTCTACAACAACAACAACGACAACAAAATACAACAATAACATTTCAAACAGCAGCAACAACAGCTTTAAGATACGCGCACATTGACGACGGCAACGGCTGCTGTTTTTTTTTTCGTTGTAAACCAAATGTTGTTGTTGCTGCATACGTAATTGCATGTGTGTGTGTGTGTGTGTGTGTTGTATGTGTGTTTCGTGTGTCGGCGCAATTAACTTTGCGTTTAATTTGCAATTATCCAAACGACTCAAACTAATTAGCGCCACTTTGATTAAACTTTGCAAAATTGAACAATTTTTTGTACCCCAACAAAACGGAAAAACTGAAGAAAAAAATTTAAAAAAAAGGAAAAAATTTAGTGCAGAGAAAATTACAAAAGCAAAAAATGCTATAAGAAATGCTTACATGCAGAATTTAATTACATTTTAAGAATTCACAACTAGCCTGAGGCCGGCAAACGAAACAGAAACTGAAAAGTTGTTCATTTATTATTAAAACATAAATGCCTCATGAATATTCGCGGCTTTGCGCTTATCTAATAGATTGCCTAACATATATATTTTTCAGAGCGATACATATCATCGTCGTCGTCATCATCATCTTTGGCGATTGTGAGAAGCGACATTAAGTTAATTTAATAAATTCAATCACCCCAAACAAAAGACTTAGGCAACGAACTTGGCAAACGAAACATAAGTTAAGCTTAAGCACAACAAGAAACCAGATGCGAAGCTGCATTTATTTGTTATTCACGCTACAGCAAACTTGTCAATTTATTGTTTCCAACAAAATATTTTACTAAATTTAGACAGCCTTAACTGACCCACTTCAAAATCTATATATGAATCGCTTTCGGTTTTCCTATTAGTTGTACGCATCATACACTATCCTGCATGTGGCTGAGTTCTTTGAAAGTGTTAATTATATGAGAAAATCAATCAAAAAGTTATAATGAAAATCCATTTAATTATGACACTGATTTAATTATGATATAGAATTTTCAGGTCGAGAAAAATGAAAACCTTGAGAGTTTTATAAGTAAACGTTATTGTTAATTTAGTACTACAGTCGAGTCTCGATAATTTGTACTCCGCTAAATCGAAAATTGCGATAAATCGAAAAAAATTCTATCCCCTTGATGGGGATATCTATATGATAGAAATCTCGATAATTTGAATTTCCGTGTAAACCGAAAAAAAACTGATCCTCTTGCCATTTCGAATTATCGGGACTCGACTGTATATCTGTTACAGGAGAAATGCTATTGGTTAAGGTGCTGGAGATTTGCAATCGAATAAAACTCTATCTTCCACAACTTTGGAGCTAGAACCTCAAAATTAAGCAAGTACTGCGAACTTCTCTATAAGTTTAAAGCGACTAAGTTACGGCTGAAGTTCTCTATTGATTCTCAAAAAATTAATCATGCATGCCTCTTGAGAGTGTGACAAATTGGGTAAAGCTATAATTTTAAAATTGTTGGAGTGAGAGCTGCAAAATTTGACAGTTAAGTGACTGCAGAATCCCTGTTAAGATTTATAAAAAAGGTTTCAACTGGTTTCGGACCGTGAACGAGTATTATGCAGTCGATGGCGCCCGACTATAATATTCTTACTTGTATATAAATTATAAATTTAGAATTCATAATTGGGTTTAACTCAACAAATATGGCATTCATTAAAAAAATTGTTTTTTATTTGATTTGAATTAATGTTTGTGATATACAAGTTCGAAGCTCAATAAGTTTATAGTACATTTTATAAAGTGCAGATCCTTATATAACGAAATCTCTCTCTATTTTCACGTAAGAATTGACGGTCTGTATATAGAGTACAATTAAACTGTAAGATCTTATACACATAATAAAGTTACATGAAGGTTTTCTTTGCGCATTCAATAGACATATCGAAGTAAAAGCTATTCATCATTTGACAGTGAACACTCGCAAATCAATGACACATGCGTTACATGCACTGAATGCTGATGCTGTGGCATGCGGCTTGGTACCGCTATGCCTGCCCCTTGTGCGACCTGGCACACTTTCAACGTGCGTTCCACCAAAAAGCTGTGCCTTGCCTTTATGTAAAATGTAAAATGCCTTTCCTAAAAGTTGTTGTTGTGTTTGTTGTTCTTCTTTTTTGTCGATTGAAATTATGCAGTTGTTGTTGTTGTTTGTTGGTTTGTCCGTCTGCATAAATTAAATTAACGCTGAAATTGGCGCTGCAGCTGCAACTGCAGCCAATTCCTTGGGGTCCTATGTAGCCCATGTGGAGCTTGTCCATCTGTGACTGCTCCTGCTGCTCATGTTGTTGCTGTTGCTGCTGTTTTTGTTGCTGTTGTTGGCACTGGATGCGTAATTAACTTGTTGCCATAATTGCTCACTTTTGCATTTGTGTGTTGCATGTGACACGCTGCAACAGGGCTTCCAGTCCAGCTCATTGGCGAGTGCTACAAATTTTTCTGTGGAAGTCATTACACACACCTTTACACACACTTAACTTTATAGCTGAGCCCCCACACACACATACACACACACACACACACGCAGAGAGAGTCGGCGGACTGACCCTTATAAGCGACCAAACGGTAACGACGTGACTTTTATTATGCGCACGAGACAACACAGTGACGAAGTGAGTGAGAGAGAGGGGGATAGAGGGGGGTATGCAACCAGAAGAGAGACAGAGAAAGAGCGAGCGAGCGAACTGTAGCGAGACAGTGGAGAAACATTTGGCGCCGCAGCAATTAGTTATCAAAGACGTCGCGCATTGACAAGCAAAAGTCAAAGCACTCTTCGAGCCACCCAAAAGAAAGAAAGAACAAGTAAGCTATATGCGGATTATCTGTATACATACATATATGTATACGATATTTAAACACATAATAAAACGTTATATAAGTGACTCATACGCGTGGCCTGTGTAAGTGGCACAGCAGCTCCTGAGCTGCTGCCAGGCAACAGGCAACGCCCCAAATCATGGCAACCTGTGCCAGAGGGAGACACCCAGATAGAGAATGCACTGTCGAGAGTGAGGGGGAAACACATGATATTGAAAAAGTGAGACCAGCTTAACATTGATCCCTATCGACATGTCAGCTACAGTAGCCACAGCAGCGGCAACTGCAACAGCTTAACACGAGGCACAAACAGCACGCAAGCTGCAAAAAACCATTTTGCTTCAAAGATCAATGCGGATACGTACGAGCTACACATGTGACTTGATATATACATTTATGTGTGTGTGTAAGTGTAGTAGTGAATGTGTATGTGTGTGTGTGTGCGTGTATATTGACTTATTTATATCTAGATTCTAAAAATTAAGAAGTGTAGCATAGTAGCAGATTGTACTGACTGGCTCATAGTACAAGAACAGCTGAATTTATGAAGATTGCGCTGGCACTTGAGGCAGCAAGATATGAGTAAAGAGATTTGAATGAAGCTTTACAATCTCTCATATTGAAAGAGACATTGATAGATTTACAGCAATGCAGACATTGCTTAAAACTAATCAGCTCTATTCATACTTGATCATGAATAAATATATATTCCTATATTTTATATCAGCGTACAGATGTTCTCTGCCATGCGTTATTCATCAAATGAAGCATAAATAACACCCGCCATAAAAATGTAATAAAAGTCTCTAAAAAGAGCTTGGAATATTTACACGTTCACATTTAGCATAAAATGTTTCAGTCAACATTTCTGGGTAAACGGAAGTGGGTCAAACTATTTCGAAAATAGAAGAAAACAAAAACGAAAACATTTATTCAAATTAAAAACAAAATACAAATGTATTTGGCAAATTAAAAATGAATGAAAACCAAAATCGAAATCAAAATCGCATTTATTTTGTCAAAGTTTAGTGGGAGCTTGGAATAAATATATTATTATATTTTGTTTTTTTTTTTCAGCTTTGTTCGTATCGTAAAGATCTTATCAAGCTTCTCTGTTGCTTTTTAACGAGTTTTCAAGCAAAGCGTTTATCAAACGCTTGAATGCATAATTTGAATCAAATATGCACTAATTAAATATATTAAATAAGCATAAAAACTCTACAAGGCATTATCTACGCCTCCTTAGCTTATCTTTCTATACATGTGTAGGGCGTAAACTGTGACTCTTGCTGTTGCTGTTGGCCATTTGCATAGGCCCCTACGCAGCTGCTAATGAGCTGTCCCCTCTTCATCCGAAGCGTAGGTGTTTAGCGTGTAAGATTAGATTAGGCTAATCAGGCAGGCGAGATCTTTACTGTGGATACAAAACATCAAAAGCAGCTCCGTCACACACACACACACACGCGCACACTAGCGTAGAGATATAGATGAGCTGAATGCCAAGGCGTAAAGCCCGCAAATAGTCAACTCTGTTAGATGGCGCACTTGCAAGCTGCCTCTAATTGCCGATAATTAACTCAATCGAAATGCGATTTATAATTTCTGCTCGCCACAAATTAAAATTGCCATTGATGGCATTTGTGGCATGCAACTCATATGAAACGCCGCAAAATCTGACAAGCCAGAACAACATCATAAAGCTGACAGGAATGTGCTGAAAGGAGTGTCTTGCACCAGATGATACCCTGTAAATGCTTCTGAAGTAGACTTAGACTATGAAAAGGTATTGCAGCAAAATAAATTGAGATGAAACTTTAAGCTGATATCAGAATTTGATGGGCCTAACTTGTTATTAAGCTGTTTGAATGACTGCAACATCTGGATGTAAGACGATATGAGTCGGAATCTCTTATTAATGTAAAATCAAGACAAGTTTTTTTAAATTTCCTTCATCCGATTGTGTTCAAACGCATCTTCAAAGACCCAAATAAAAGATTGCTTAAGAAGTTTTTAGCAAATCAATTTATTTCTGCGTGGAAAATGGTAAAATTTTGTTGTAAATCATAATCTTTGTCTCTCTCTCTCTCTCTCTCTCTCTCTCTCTCTCTCTCTCTCTCTCTCTCTCTCTCTCTCTCTCTCTCTCTCTCGTCCATTCTTGATGTGTGCAACTCTATCATATCCCATCTCAGCGAATTTCCCTGCCTACAGGGTATGCATAAGAAATATGTGAAATTAAATAGGCCGCAGCAGCTGCTCGCAGAGCTGCAGAGAGAGAGAGAGAGAGAGAGAGAGAGAGAGAGAGACTGACAGACTGAGAGACTGAGAGACACAGCAGTTTGGGGACATATTTAGGCGTGCCCAAAAAGGAGCAGCCGACCGACCCGCTCACTAATTTGCCATTTAAGCAGGCATCTCTGGCATTTGTGACAGGCAAAGGCAAAGAGGCCAACGCAAAAGCAAAAGCAAGAAAAGCAGCTGCTGAAAAGTTCCAACTTAATGGCTTAATGTAGAGAGTTAGTGAAGAAGTCACAGTTGCTGACCAGCGAATAGCCCAAGTGCTGATAATTAACAATTTCAGGTGCCATTCGGGTTGAATCTTTGTGGATTTTATATAGATTTTGCAATCAGTGGTGCAATTACCTCCCCGCCAATCATCTACTTCGCCTGGCTCGAAAAATCTTATTAAGTTTTGTTTGTTTTCATCATTATTTTCACGGCTGAACGGCTGAACCGTTGATCCGTTGATTCGTTGCCCATTTTCGGCCATTAAGAGTGAAAATCTTGTGTAAATCGAATTATTTGTAATTTATGGTGTGGCAGTTGTTGAATAAATGGACGTTATTACCAACCCAACAACAACAGCAACAACAGCAACAAGAGGAGCAACAATAACAACTGGCAACGAGCCAGGTCTCGCCTGGCATAGCCTAAACCAATAACCATTAAGCGTGCTAAAATCAATCGAACCCTCGCACACCCGCACACCACACGCAGCTTCACTTTTCTCTGTGTGTGTGTGTGTGTTGAGGTCCAAGACCACGAATCCTCCTCTCTTTTAGCTTGTGGTTGCAATTTGCAGACGATTTGCGGTTCAGCTTGCGGTTGCACTATGTATGTGCATGTATGTGTGTGTGTGTGTGTGTGTGTGTGTGTGTGTGTGTCTCTCTGTGTATATGTGTGTGTGTGTGTGTGTGTAACAAAGACCCAACATGGCGTACATGGTGGATGGCTGGCTGGCTGGCTGATGCACTCGCAGCCCCAGAGCCAAACTGGTTCAAAAAGATTATCGATTTTCAATTACCAGGCGAGTGTGCGGCTAAGTAGTTTGGTTTTTGTTTGGTCTAGCAATTTTCGTAACTGCAGCTGGACTTGGTCCATGGACCTGGTCAACAGCAACATACACAATAATCAACTATTTAGCAAGGCACCAGGCAACAAAATATTTTAGATAGAATATATCGAAAGAAGAACAGTGGATCTTTGCTTGCTTTGCTTGATTAGTCAAAAGCACATTAAAGCTCAAGGCCAATTGCAGTTAAAGAAGTTGAATCTATAAAGACTCAAAAAACAGCTTATGATATGCAAGAAAGGTATCCAGAAAAGTCATGTTAACAGCTATTTGATAAATTTAATTATACCTTATGCAGAACAAGCAAAACTGAAGTCTAAGAATGAAAACGTCACCAATGTTGAGGAAGCTACTAAAAAATAGAGACCAAAGCTTATAAACAGCGTTGCTCAAGCTTATTAACTCAACACAAGCTTATTGAAAGTAAAAGTTTTGAGGACACTTAAAAGCATTTAACGGAAAGCATTTGATTTTAAAAATGCTTTATTCAAGTGCTGTAAATTGTTAGTAGCAAATAAAATAAAGCTTTTTTGTATCAGAATATTTACACTTTATAAAAATATATATAAAATATATAATAATGATTATAAGTTGCCAAAAGTTTTCAATTCAGAAAGATATAAAATTTAAGCTTAAGCATCAAAATGATAATATAATAAACTGAACTAAGAATTGAGAATTAAAAAAAAAATATATATATATATATAATAGGAAAAATATATAAATATAGTAAAAAGTTTACCCATTTGCCTAGCTCCAAATCAAATGCAAACAAACTTGTTGCACAGTGTATGAAGCTGTGATATGAGAGTTGCGAACGTCAAGGAAATTAAACAAATTAAGTGCGACACTCGGCAGCGTGTTCCCAGCGGCAAAAAAAACACACACACACACACACACACACACACACATACACACATGTGCTTACATACATACAGCTATGTCTATATACATGCTATATCTTATCTATTAAATCGTTTAACATTTATAACCCGTTTGTCCGTTGTGAGTCGAGGCGTCTATCTATGAATGAAAGCGGTTTTTTTTTTCGTGTGTGTCGTATGTGATGCGACGTAATCATCGAGCTAATCCCAGCGGCAGCTAGACGGACAGACGATGAAAGCGGAGGCAGCTGCTCGACTGGCTTTGGCCAATCTTTTTTTTTTCTTCACTCGAGAGGGGGGCCTATGCTAATCGTTTGGCTTATAATTAATTAATTAGCTACTCTGATGAGCGAGAAGAAGATTAAGAGAGAGACAAAGAGAGAGAGAGAGAGAGAGAGAATGTGTATGTATGAGTACATGCAATAGCAAGTTCGTTGCCTAAGTCTTTTGTTTTTTTCATTGCAGCTGGCGTCAGAAATTTAATCAAAAAATTTCATAAATGCAGCACGAAAATTGCGCTTTTAATGACAATAATTTGCGTAATGGATTTTCATGTTTTCGTAATTGAATTTATTTTAATTTAAACCAAATTGCACAGCGGCCACAGCCCCAGCACCTTCAGCTCCGCTCGCATATAATTTTATGCGCTCACGCCGTCCGCTACGCTAATTGATTATAATTCTGTCAGTCGCCACCGTCGATGGGCAACGGGATGTGGACCCAGCTGAAGCTGTAGCTGTAGCTGTAGCTGTAGCTGTAGCTGGACTCAAGTCCCGGCCAAAGCTTCTGCTCCACATTTCGCGCATTATTTTCGCGCTCGTTAGCCGCCAGGCAGGGGCCGACTGCAGCATCTTTTGAAGATGCATCACTATCGGCTGCTTGGCAGGTGTTTTGGCATCGATCGTTCAGGCTGTTAATAAATACTTGTACTCGATTTTCACCAGCACACAGACTGACCAAATGAGAGACACAGAGAGGGAGGGAGACAGCGAGAGATTGAGGTGTTCGTAAATTGTTGCTGCATCGGTTAATATACGTGCATTATTATATGAGGCGACGACTTCCTGAGTTGCTGCTGCTGCTGCTGTTGTTGCTGTTGTTGTTGTTGTTGTTGTTGGCAACTGCCACAGCTGCCCCTTGGCCATGTTTTTGGCGCTCCTGTTGCCACAATTTACTTTTTATGAATGTCAATGGCTTTTTAATTAATTGCATACAATTGCATTTAATGTTATTTAAGCGTATACCCTGCAGCCACGTTGACGTACTCCGATATTGCTGTTAAGTCTATAAAATATGCCAATTAGAACTGGTTTCAGCTGCGATAAAGCTTTTTATAAATTAAATGTAATCGGGTTCTACTAATTTAATACTATACAATATAACATGTATTAGAAATATTAAGCAGCTTCAGGCTTACTATAATTATAGGCTTATGCATTGAAAGCACAATAAAACTTTAAGTAAACAAAATTTGTAAGTTAAATGTGAAAAAGCTGACAAATGTAAGATAAAAGTATAGTTGTAGTAGTAGCAGTAGTAGAAGTCTTAGAAGTAGTTTAAATTTGATCAAATGATCAAAAAAGCTTACTTCGTTATTTAGAAGTACATTAAAGCTCACTCCAATCTAAACAGTCAAGATTGTTGCTGACAAACTATCTAAGTATCTATCTATCTATTCAAAGTAAACATATGCTTGAAAAAAACACGTTTCAAGCAATAAAAAACAAATTTATAAGTAACAAGGCTTAATATGTATTGTGAAAGCACATTAAAATTGTAAGTAACAAAAATATTAAAAACCTGTACAGACTCAGTCCTACAAAAAGCAATAAAGAAAAGCTTGAAGCAAACCAAATTTTATGTAAATTACAATAAAATAACAAAACTTGTAATAATCAAAGTTAATTGTAAAAGCTACTGAAAGCTCAAATCACATTTAGAACAATGACCATTGAAAGCTTGGCATTACAGTTTATGTGCTTTAAGCTGGCTATAAAATCAATTTAAAGTTGTTTTTTATTTAGAAATTAAAATAGAAAAAAAATAATAAAATTATTTGCAAAATATATTTATATTTATATATTATATAATACAGAGTATTAGCAACTGAAGCATTCCTTTAGCCATCTAACTAGTTTCTGTTGCTCTTTAATTTATTTTATTTTTTTTATAGAGCTTCTTTTATGTGAATTTTATGATTTTGGATTTGGGATTTTGTGCTGCTTAAAACGTTCCACATAAATCCCCAATTAATTATGGTCAATTAATAAAAATGCGCAACGCTCGTTAAATTAAAGCGCTTTTATGCGCCAATAAATGCGAAGCTCAAATAATTTCAAATTTCAATTCGAATTCTTTTCAATTTTGATTATTTTCTCTGTGTGTAAACGATGTGGTTGTTTTTTTTTTGTGTATTTTATTTTGTTTTTTTCTTCAAGCTACCCGCAGTTCATTAAAGGCGCTTAAATTGTATTTCATTGTGGGCTGTGGGCGTGGCCGGCTGCGCCAGAAGCGCACAAATCCAATTTAAATGCAGCTGAAGACGACGAAAAGCGCAAAGCAGACCAGATCCAAGTCAAGCCGAGCCGACCCGAACCGAGCCAGGTCGAGCTGTGAGCGACCCCCTGCGCGTCTCATTGTCGTAAATCACACATTAAAATATTTATTTGTATTTTTACTTGTTTAAAAATTAGTTAAAAGCCCGCGGCGAGACGCAAACTGAGATGGAGATCGGAGTTAAAGTTGAAGACGGGGCAAGAGACCGCTCCAAGTGGAGTCTGAAGCTTCGAAGCTTCGCGTCGCTTTTGTTGTGTGAGTGAATTTTAATTTCCTTTTTATGATATTTTAATTTATTTCAGCGTAAATCAAAACCAAAACGAGCTGCGCTCCACAGTCAGCCGCCCTCCGGCCGCCGCCCCCTCCGCCACCCAGAGGCTGCACTTTTAATAAATTAGATTACCTTGCTGCGCATAACGGAGGCGGCAGCAACAGGGACAGCGCGGCGCTTCCTTCGCGCTAACTGCATAAATCTTGCGCATCCAGAGCCTAGAGTAGGACGAATCTCTAATAAAGAAGCAGCTGATGTGACACGAGCACGCACTAAAGGAACACGACGGACGACCCAATGGGAGAAGATGGGAGAGGCACGCAGATAAAAGCACGACTTAAAACTAAATGAGTTTAAATAATGAATAAATATCAAATAAATGATAAGTTAATAAAACTTAAAATGAAGTTAAAACTTTAATATAAATAATATTTTTAATATTTAAAAAAAAAATTATTTTGGAAAATTTTTGATAAAAAAAAAAAGCTAAAATATTTGCACACACATAAATTACCAATATAATATATTCTTAAGATGTATAATATAGTCAAAAATGATATAGTAAATCTGTATTAAATTAATTGAGAAATTTCTCAAAAAATAAAAAAATTTATAAATCATTTTCATTTATTAGACCCTTTATTAAAAAAGATAAGTTTTATAAAAATATAAAAATCAGATACCAAATTAAATGTTTTCTTTGTATAAATATATTATTATATAATATAAATACATATATTATATATTTTCTTATTTTATTTTTTTTTCACATTTCTTAAGCAAAAGGAAAATTTAATAATCAAAACATATCAAAAATATTTCGATAATATTAAACATTATTTAGTAAATATACATTTATCCCTATCCATATATACCTCCAAATTAAATAATTAAAATTCCTTACTATATTCGTGCCTGTATTTCTAATTCATATTAAATCACAACACGCGCCCATCTCTAGCTGCTGCTGGCGCACTTCCAAGCCTGGCCTGGAAATGACGCGCAGACAAAGATTACTTTTTCACAGCTTGTGGTACGTCCGGCTGTTTATTAATTTGACGTTTCCAGTTGCAGTGGCGGCGCGAGTTGCGCGCCGTCTGCAACAATTTGTATACATTTTTAGCCGGCAGCAGTCGAGCCCAATCTTTTGGGGGGCGTGTCGCAAAACACCCACAGAAATTAAAGGCACTTAACATAAAGCTGTGCTTCAGCTGCCGCTCAATTTGAACTGCACTCAGACTTCGGCTGATTGCGCGCACTGCCTCGTTAAAGGTTAACGGCAGACTAAAAGCAAGCGATGCAAAAGATTTCGAAATTGGAAAAGAGCTTTGGGCGAAAAGCTCAGCTGCCCGGATGTAGTATAGCCAATTGTTAGCAGATGGCGCTGCACTCTTATACGCTGTAAAGTATGCAATGTAACCTGTTGCAGCTCGAGCTGTTAATCCTGTGCAACATGTTGACTCACACAAGTTGCGTGCTGCAACTGGAAGTGTTCATTTCGCAAAACAGGGGCAATGCTAACAGAGGCTGTTATGTTGATTAGTTAACAGTGAGTGTTATTAGTGAACATTTAACAGCAGCATGAATACAACCGAGCAGCTATGTTGAGCTAACAGCTTATGTTATTTAACAAGCAGTGTGTAAGAGTTGCCTGGAACGGGCGCGTGGGTTGATGTTAAAGACATTTGCTGGATAAGTTAATGTAGAAACTCTGTTCGTCTTCTGCGAGCATATGAAACTGTGTTTTCTTTATGCCTGACTGCTTTCCACTGCAACAGAGCGCCCCCCCCCCCCCCCCTCCTGCGCCCACTTTGCATTATTTTCGAGGGCGTTTGCACAGAGAAGGAGTAGCAGAAGCAGACGCGCTAACTAGTCGCACTTTTTGCTTGCATATGCAAAAGGATAATGCGACAGCCATCCAGCATCCCCTCCTCTTGCTGGCCTTTAGCTGGCACACATGTCTGTCCCGGCTGTCCCGACTGTCCTCCTGCCTGTCTAAGTGAGCGGGCAAATCCTACGTAAATCTATCTGCGAAATTCTTGTCATGCATGCGTATCTAATAACTGGAATCTTGGCCACACCCTCACCCGCTTCGCCCACATTCCACACGAAGTTGGCTAAGTGAAATAGTTTTACTCCTCTTCTTTATCTTCTTCGTCTTCTTTATAGCCAATATCCTTATTTATAGCTGGCGATTAACCGTGTTGACTTTCGTTCTTTCTTTTTGAGGTTTAGATTAGTTACTTCTTATAGTATTAATAAAGGTGGTCCGATTTCCGATCTATTTCAAAATTCATATTTGAATTTTGTTTAAATTTATTTAAATCTCACAAACAGCCCTCGTATATAGTAAACACTTTTTCATATTTTATTTTAAGTCAAAAAAATTAAGCCCAGAGTAAGTAATTGATATATGTATGTACTACATACAGTTGTGGTCAGCAAAATAGTAGTGCGACTGAAAATTATTTCAAATAAATTATTATTATTTCAAAATTAAAATTAAAATTATTTTCAAAATATTATGTTGATTACAAAATGTTGCTGTTCAACATTTCAGTTGCACTACTATTTTTATGACCACAGCTGTACATATACACATACACATACATCCATGAATATATTATATATATAAAGTAATCATAGGAATCGGGCAGTTAATCGAGCGAGTATTCGTAGTTTATATTTAAATTCTAATGAACATGTTTTGCATATAATAGTTATAAAGGAGTCCAATGTGATTCCAATCCCGTCAACTGGAATCATAGAAAGTCTTGAGTTAACCGTTGGCCTTCTTCCATCTTCCTTCTACTGCTCTGGCTGCTGCCTTGCCAACTTATCATTTTCAACCATCTCCACTTGCTCCTGTTTCTCTTCCAGCTCAGCTTCCGCCTGCTCCGTCTTCTCCTGCTTCTCACACTCCTGCTTCTCCAGCTCATCAGCTCCTGCATCCAGCCCCTCAATTTTCCTCTCCTCTTCTTCGCTTGGAGCCGCTGTGGGATAGGGCAACGAGCGCAATCGCAGCACCATATCCTCCAGTGTCTCTGCCTTCGCCTCTGTTACAGCCTCAACTTTATCATCCTTGCTGCGCTTCTTGTGGGCATCCTCATGCCGTGCGGCAGCGCAGAGCTGCGCCTGTGGCTGACTCCTGGCCGGCGTCTTGGGTATAGCGCCTGTCGATTGACGCAGGGCCAACTGGCTGGCAGTGGTTGTAACCGTCGCAGAGCAAGCAGCTCCACTGGCCTCCTCCACGATGTTGGTGGTGGTGGTGCTGCTGCTGGTCACCTGCTGCCCAACAGGCAGCGTCTGCTCCAGTAGCTCTGCCTCCTGTCTTCTGCTCGCCTCTCGCTGTGCTATGCGATTGATCATAGCGGTTCCTCGCTCCGATGTGTTGCTCAGACGTGCTATCAGCTCATCGCCCTGCTGTTCGAGGCGACGCAGTCGCTCCGCTCGATTAGCCGAGACGCGCTCAATGTCTTCCAGGCGCTGCTCCACAGTCAGTGAAAGGCTGGCCGCAGTCTGAGGCTGAGTTTGAGTTTGATCCTGACCATCATAACGCTCGTGCAGCGTGTCCAGTCGATTGGCCAGACCCTCGCCTCGCTCCGTGTTTCGAGCGAGCTGGGTGAGCAGTTGCTGGCTTTCATTCTCTAGGCGCTGCAGACGCGCGGCACGACGCGAAGTTGAGGCCTCCTCCTGGGCAGTCAAGGGTGATTCGGTCTGTGCAGCGGGCTCCTCTTTGGGCTCCTCCTCGGTGTTGCTCTCGAAGCTGGCCTCGCGGCTGGGCGCTCGCCGTATGCGATCCAGTGACTTCTTCAAATAGTGTCCACGATCTGTGGTGCGCTTGATGCGTGACAATAGCTGACGCGACTCCTCCTCCAGTCGACCCAGGCGCTCGGAGCGCTTACGCGTGTACTCCTCCTCACGAGGCGTGAGACTGCCTCCGCCTGTGGCTGGTGCGGAGCTGGCACGAGTCATGCGCTCCAGGCGCTTCCGGTTGATGAACTCATCAAGCGGCACAGCATGCTGCACGGGCGCAATCTCGTCCTGGAAGCGACACAGCTGCACCTCGAGGCGTTCCCGATTGCCAGAAGTTTCCAGCACCTGTTGTATCAGCGATTGGCATTGCTGTTCCAGCTTCTGTATGCGACTGGCTGTGCCCGCATCTGTGGGCGACGAGTGTGGGGAGTTGCCTGTGGTTGCTTGCAACTTGCCACGCTGCCTGCTGCGTGAGCTGTGTGCGGTTCTGGCCACTGCACCGCGTGATGTGCCAGCCACATCTTGCTGCTGTTCCTGCTCCTCTTCATCCTCCTCCGTCTCCGTTTCGCGCCAGCCGCAAGTGGGCGGCGCGCTGTTCCAGCGCAACACAATCTCCTCATCCTCCGCCTCCAGTCCGGCTGCAGCTGCCGCCTGACGACCCGGCGATGTGCTCTGCATGCGTTTTATTTTGCGTGTATGCTCAAACTGATCCCTCAAGTGCTTGCGACGGGGTGCAGCATCCACAGACACAGCCACAGCCACAACCGAAGCCGCAGCCTCAGCTGACGCTTCATCAGCTGCAGCAGCTACAGCCCCTGCTGCTGCGGCTGTGTCCTCATCCGACTGGGGTCCAGAGTCGCTGTAACCACTTTCCGCCGAGTGATTGGCATCCTCCAGTTTGCGTCGCGCAAATTCGCGTCGCCAATCATTGCACTGTTCCTGGCTCTCATCGTTCTTGGCCCGTGCTGCCGCCCATTTGCGTCGACAATACTCCAGCTCATCCTTCAGTTCGCTGAGCAGACGGCGCTTCTGCTGCAGCTGATAGCGCAGTATTTGCTCCTGTGTGTGCAGCTGGCGATGCTGACGCTGCATTTTGCCAACCAGATGCCAAGTCTTCGTCAGCTCCAAGCTGACCGCACTCAAACGCTTTTCCTGCTCGTTCAGCCTGTTGTCCAAATGACAGTTGAGAGTCTTCAGGCGATTCGTTTCTTTAACCAGAAATTTCTTTTCCATAATCAGATCCTAGAAGAGGCATATTATAGTATATAGCTTCTTTAAATATGTAGCTAGCTAAATATTTAGTGCTGTGAAGCTTCAGATTGTTGCAGGTGTAAGCATCTAGTCTAAGGATTCAAGAAGCTAACCAACCAGTTCTATCAGTCTTTAAAAGGCAATCCTAATAACTTCACACAGTTTCTGAAATCTTTGAAAGTATTTCAGCATCTAAACTGTGCGTCAAACCTGCCAATATTTTTAAGCCCTGAACCCATTGAAAATGGAAAATCAGGTTATAATGGTTTTGTTAAACTGTCAAATGTATGTAACAGGCAGAGGGGGGCGTGGCAGATCCTATAAAGTATATACATATATTCTTGATCAGGGAGACGACCTCAGTCGATCTAGCCCTGTCCGTCTGTCTGTCTGTCTGTCCGACTGTCCGTCTGTCCGTATGTATGAACGCGTCGATCTCAGAACATAAGTATAAGAGCTAGAGACTTGAAATGTATAGCACGCGCATATCAAGTTTGTTTTAAAAAATCGATAACTTTTCCCGTTTTTTTATCGATTAAAAACCTTATCGAAATCAAGTTATTAAATTATATCTCGTACATCTTTCGAGCTAGAGTCTCGAAATTTTGTATTTAGATTAAAAAATATTTTATACAATTTCGATTTTTGTTGTTTTGGATAAAGTAAAAAAAAAAAAAACTTTTCTATTATTTAATTTTACGAGCTTACATTTTTTTTTGGCGTTAATAAATACATAACTAAGTATATTTAAAGACGCAGATCGGATGGGGTTCAGGGGATCTTACCGACTAGAGTTTTCTTTCTTGTTTTCCATTAGCTTTGCACAGTTGGTATTACAGCTAAGATATTCAGCACTTCATCTTCTACTCTCTTTATTTTCTTCTTTACATTATTTAAAAGTTTCTCACCTCAGTCTAGTATTATTTACTCTAAATCCACAATTCCATCCGTCTAGCTATCTAGAGTCCTAAAGACTTCTTTAAGCCAACTTTCAATGGGGTATATGTTTAGTTTGTAACTTGATGTTGGTGCGAGCTTTAAAAATTCTCACAAGCCCCCAAATGGAGTGCCGAAATGCTTGCTCACTGGCTTCGATTTGCTGTTAGCTTTTCGTTTTGCTAATCCACAAGCACAAGCAAACCCCAATCCCAATCCCAATCCCGACTCCCGACTCCCGACTGCCGCCTCCCGTTGCCCAACTCTCGCCCACTCTAGCAAAAGAGTGTGCAACATGTTTTGTGCTCAACCGATAAATTCAATTATGTGCACAACAACTGGCGCCCACTTTGCTGACTCGAAAAAGCCAGCCAGGGGCCCCCGCCCGGACGTCAGCAATAATGAAGCTACGCCTGCTTGGCCTGCACTTTACTAAATAAAGCGCTTAAGTGAATAATGCAAAACTTTGCAACAGCCCAGGACAAGTAGGAGAACGAGAACGAGAACGAGAATGAGACCGAGTACAAGGACTAGGAGCCAAGCCAGAGCCTAGACCGACACAGACACGGACATGGCCAGGCTGGGGACTTGGCTGCACTTCATCAGCAAACCGGATGCGACAGCTAACAAGCCCGATTGTCCGCAGCACTTGAGCAGCAACAGCAGCAGCATTCGCTTCATACTCACCTTCAGCTTGATGTAGGTCTTGCTGACGCTCAGCTCTGGAGCTTTGCCTGTTGCAGTTGCAGCTGTTGTTATTGTTGTTGCTGCTGGTGGTGCTGTTGTTTCTCTTGTTGTAGCTGCTGTTGGCGCTGCCTTGTGGGCATCCTCGGCAGCTGCTGGCTGCTCTTCAAACTGCACGCGCTCGATTTTGTGGTGACTCAAGAGCTCCATCAACACTTTCCAAACTTTTGGCAAGTTGCCAATGATTTCTTGGGCCGTGGCAACTTTTCCCATAATTTCGGGCTCATGGCTTTTTAACGAAGCCGCAGCAGCGGTCACTCCTGCACCCACTCCTCCAGCACTGCGCCTGCGATGCTTTCTGATGCTCGGCTCCGGCCTGACAGAGTCCGTGATATCTTCGCCAATAGGTTTGACCTCACTTTCAGAGTTTGGTGTGGGCGTTGCACTGCGACTTTTCTCACTTTCTGCCTCAACGTCGCCCGATTTGGCCGCCTGTTCGACCAGCTCAAAGAGTAGCTTGGGCAGTGTCGCACCATCGCTGCAACTGCCCTCCGCCTGTGTCATCTCGTTCAACAGGTCGCGATTCTCCTCCAGCATTTGTGTCAAGCGATCAATATCCAGATTATTCTTGCCATTGAAACCCATTACAAGTTGACTAAAGAGCTGTCGACAAATGAAAAGTGTTGGGCATGAATGGGTACCCTTTAAGAATTTGACTCTATTCTGAATATATATATATTTCTGATACTATTGTAAAATGTAAATCAACATATCACTGGCTAAAGACATTCTCTGCTATTGTATGGAAGGTTCACCTATCAGCATCTTTTAACATAAAGCAATTATCGCTCTTCTATTACATTCTCAATTTCAAGTTCCTTCTGCGACATTCTGTATTCCTGGTTTATTGAATATATTGTCTTTCTATCACTCTCTTTGCATTCAGCAAGTAGAAGTGCTTTATCTAGATTGTAGCCTATCATCTAGGCGATATATTTTCTAAACGCTCACTTTTCTTCAATATTAAATGACGTTTACTTTTGAAAAATATGATCGAGGTTTTCTGTATTAGTCTTGATATTCTATTCTTCCTTTTTAGGAAAGTGTTTTGCTAGTTGGTATATGAAAGCGATTCGCTTGGCTAATAGATTTGCAATATTAGCAAATGTTTTCTAATGATTTCATAAAGAACTTTTGTACAATTTGTTATATGGAAACTTTTGAAGAAACATTTGAAGAAACATTTGCTGACAAAGTTATAGGAAAACGTTCGCTCTGAAATCACATCTTTCAACATTTCTTCTGATTATATTACCTTTGCAAATCTACATGCTTGAAGCATATTAAGCAACTCCCTTTGGTACTCAAAATAAGTTACTAAGTAATTCCATAACTCCCATTTATATGTAGCACAATATTATTGCTCAGCGCGGTTGTCCCCTAAAGAAAAGCACTTGAAAATGTTGTTGATGCCTACCAAATTAACTGCGCCCACTTGCTCCTTGAGGGCACGTTTCTCGTACTTGTGTTCGGCGCACTCCTCGCGCACCTTGGCCAGCTCATCGTTGGCTGTTTCCAGCTCCTTGAGCAGCAATTGATTTCGTTCCTCGCAGCTCTTTGTTCTGCGAAGAGGAAATTGAAAGTGATGCACACTGACAGCCAGCAGACTCCCACACCCACTCCCACACTTACTTCTCCTGCTCGGCGATTAGCTCATCCTTCTTAATCGAGATGAGACGCTGTAGATTCTCATATTCGGCAGCAGCCACGCGTTGCCGCTCCTCGTACAATTGCCGCAACTGACGTATGTTGACCAGCTGACGCTCGTACTCCTGACGCAAGTTGTTGGACATGATCTTCATTTCGCGCTCACTGAACGAGTTTTCAATCTCCTGCAGCTTCATCTTCAGCTGAGGGCGAGCAAAAGAAACCTAGTGTTAGTTGGGAGCGGTAAACTGCCTGTGTTGCTGCTGCTCTAACCTGTGCACACTGCTCCTCCTTGACACTGAGCATCTGCTTGCAGCAGCAAATGACTTCCTTTAGGGTGCCCACTTGCCGTTGAGTAACATCCAGTTCGCTGCGTAATGAGAGATTATCGGCATTGGCCAATTGCAGGGCCAACTGTGCGTTGGCCAACTCAATGTTGGCATGCCGACTGCGACTGCTGGGATTCTCATCATCCGGATCAGGCTGTGAGTCCTCAGCTAGCACCGTTTCTACCTGCTCCGGCTGTGTTTGTCGTCTAAGACGTTGATTTTCCGCCTTCTCCTGTGCCAGCTGCTCACGCAATTTGCTCAACTCCTCACGCATATCCTGCACAGCTGTCTGACGTGCCAAGCGCTTAGTGGCCAACTGCTCCCGGAACTCCTCCAGCGTGGAGCCATCGGTTTCGGGTTTGACCTCTACTGCTGCTGCTGCTTCACCCGTTGGTTCCGTCTTGAGCGACATGTCCATAGCCTGCACCGGCTGCAGCTGCTGCTCCTGAACTTGTTGTAGTATTAAGTTTTCGTGTTCTATTTGCTGCCACCAGGGCTCGTCGGGCGTGTCGGTGGACGTTGCGGATGGCACTGATTCATGTGCTGACTGACTCGTTGACTCTGCATTTCCCATTCTTGCGTTGCTTTTTTTACTGCACGCTGCAGGCCGAAGAACAAAGAAACGATCCGCTTGCTGCCCCTGTTTCTGGTATGCCAAATGCACTCGATTTATTGCTGTTGTTGTTTCAGCCAGCTACTGCGTCTGTTTACTTTTTGTGGCACCCGTTGAGATTTACGCTAATGCGACTTTTCTTTTACGTTTCTTCTAGAGTCAAGCCAAAGAGCCAGAGAACACAAAGAGCCAACCGCCCAGCCAGCTGCGCCTTCTCCCACAATTTCGATCAGGCGAACTGTTTCAAGTTAAACAACAACAACAATAAAACTTGGCACACACACTAATGTGTCTCTCTCTCTCTCTCTATATATATTATATATATATATATAGATATATCTATTGCACGCGCGATTTCGCAATTTTTTATTGACTTTCACTTTTCACAATTCTAAGAAGTTATAGTATTTGATTTATCTATATATATTCATAAATATATATATATTGCCAACTCATATACTTCTTTGTTCACAAACTAATCTCTAAACAAATAAAGACGTATACAAAAAAATAAAAATACTTGAAAGTAATTCTCTAGTATACATATGTATGCTCATAGCATACGCGTGTTCGTATGGAAAATTTTCGATTTTGTATCTTCCGTCGCGAGGCACTTTGCGCTTGGCCAGCTCGTGAAAAACTGAGTGAACATTTTCTAATGGATTGCTATTTTTAAAAAACCGAAAGAAAAAAAACAACAAAAAATAAGCAGAAGTTCTCTTGCTCTATGCGCTCTATGCTTGGCTCTCGGTCAGGGCTGTCTGCCCAAACGCTTAGTTGCATCGGCAAATAGGCGAAAGAAAGAAAGAAAAACAATAAGCAGCAGAGAAGACGTTGCCACTCTGTGGTTCGAGGCAGGATTTTCCCCGAATTCCTTAATTTATATGTTTTTATTCGAATGCATTTCATATCAAAATCTGTCACATGAAGAGATTTAAATTTAGCTGCGACACGTCAAGTCCGATTATGACTAAGAGACAAATAAAACAGTTGCCACATTTGATCAAAAACAAAATAAGTAGCGAGCCATTGCCTTGGCACTGAAACATCTACACACAGAATCTTGCATAAATATTTCGAAACATGAGTTGGCTGATGTGAATTGGAAGATGAAATACCCTAGCAGCATATGCATTTCCCCTTCTATAGATAAGATTGCAGTGATTTCTATTGATACTAAATGATAAAGTTATTAAATAGATTTACTTACAATTAAAAACTTATAAACTTAAGATCTAAATGATAAAGCTTGCTATCACGGGCATATGATCTGGTAACCCCTTCATGATTGGGCTCAGTTCTCAAGTAAGTTTCGCCAAGATATCTTAAAAGCTATATTCATCTTATGTTGGTAGCATTATAAAACTCGATATCTAGAGAAACCAAACATTTCAAAATTAAAGCATCAAATTTTTGAATCAGGTAAATTATATAGTGTGATGATCTAAATGAAAACAAAATAGTATATATATACTATCTACAGGTAAAATAAACAACATCAAATATTATACAGTCAGCTTCGCTGACAGCTCAGTTCACATATGTATGTATGTATATAGACAGTTCAAAGTCGAGTGAGCTGCCTTATATGAGCTAAAATAAAAACAAATAAAAGTGCTTTAGACGGGAATGCCCAACTGGGAGGTACCCTGCTGCTATTTCAATCATTTTACGCTTCTTTTATACACACCATACATACACACATACATACATACGCTTGCACATGCTTACTACGCAGCTAAGGCAGCGGCAGCACTTGGTTTGCATTTTGGGCTTTACTACATATAGGAAATTAATTATCTATCAATCAAATCAGAGCGGAATATGACATCTATGACATGTATAAGTATGCTAAAGCACACGACTCTAGAGGAAAGTATATAAAATCTGAATAGAAAATCTCAGTGTTCATCACAAGAAACTACACAGTATATCTGGCTTCTACGGTATTCAAGCTGCTAAACCAAATTTATTATTTTTATCGAGAAAAAATGATAAACTCATACTGCGTATACAGCATTAAACATTTAAAATTGCAAGAGTTTAGCTTTTGTGGTTTACGAGATCGCTGCGCGGACGGGCAACAAGCGAACAGAAGGACGGATAGACGGAGGCACGGACAGACGGACAGACGGATAGACGGATATACGGACGGGCAGACGGGCATGCCTATATCGACTCAGCTCCTCCTCATTCTGATTAAGAATATATATATATATATATATATCTGCCTGTCACATACATTTTCACAAAACCATTTTGCCCTGAATTCTCATTTTCAAGCCATTCAGGGTAAAATTATAATATTCTTTGCCAACCTTAAGCCCTCGTCCCATTTAATAACTATGCCAAAGTGTACTTTCTATCATATGTACGTTAGCTGTAGGTCTTAACTTAACTGTAATGAGACTTGGAAACAATCTGGCATATTACCTATTAGGAAGGCAAACAAATGCAAGTATTTTAAATCAGAGCAAAATATCTGGTATACACTTTCTATATGGCGCAGCATTTGTGCAGATGCTGTAGTGTTTGCATTGTTTTTTCAGATGCACTCCCACCGAAAAGTTTTTGGCAAAAGTTTCAAATGAAAATGCATTTTGCAACAGATTTTTCCACTGGCAACGCCAATTTTCCTCCCACTGCCTTTTTTCTTTTTTTTTTCGGCTAACTTGCCCATTGTCGACGGCATTTGAAAAAGTGGGAAACACGCAGCAATGACTTTGAATGAGCACAACGTGAAGGCGAGGCGCGGGTGGACGGCTGGTGTAGGGCACACACATTTGGTAGGGTTTCCTGCTGCTGCTAAGTGTCGCCCTGCAAAAGAGCAGCGGGCGTAGAGCGACACACGCGCAGAGACACTGAGCAGCGAGCAGCGAGCAGCTCAGGCTTGAAAATGAAAATCAACAATGCAATTTGCCATGTTGCCTCTTTGTTAGCCCGGCCAGAAAGGCAAAAAAAAAGTGAAAATAATATAAAATGTAAGCGACTAAAACTTGAAGCGCGTTTGCCAAAGTTGGCAAAACCGAGCCAAGCCACGCCACGCCCCGCAACGCCCCCGCCCCCCAATACCGGCGGATGCCTTGATCAACTTTGGTCGAGATTGCGCCAGGCAAATGTGCAAGAGGCAAGGACAGTGCCAGCAAAAAGTTGACGCCAAGGCAAGTGAGAGTGAGAGAGATAGAGGGGGGAGGGAGACAGAGTGAAGGGCGGGCACGGCAAGTGCGAACGAGATAGCGTGCTTAAGAAACTGTGCATTGTGTTCATTATAATGGCATAATAAACCGAAGCGCCTGTGATGCAGCGCTTAATGTTGTTGCTGCTGTTGTTGTTGTTGCTGTTGTTGTTGTTGCTGTTGTTGTTGTTGCTGTTATTATTATTGTTGTCGCTTGGCTTCTCGTGTTTTCTCAAGTTTCAGCAGTTATTCTTTGACTGGCTGAAGTTAATAATAACTAATGAAACTTTTGCAGCTTCATTATGCCAAAAGCGGTCTCATATAGAGCAGCCTGTCATATGGTATGGCATATGCCCCCGTGGTTAATTAACGTAACTTAGACCAATACACACGCTAGCCAAAAGCTTAACTTCATCTAGAATGTTGAGGCCAAGATGCAAGCCTTAAAGCTGTGCATTTGTAAGCAGCAGACACTCGCATAACTAATGCAACAAACTTGTGCATATTTTGCGGCGGAGGATGCCAAAACAACAACAACAGCAACAGCAACAACAACAGTAACAGCAGCAGAATCATAACAAGGCAAGCAGGCAACTTCATTAAGCAGCAACACGTTGACACTTCCGACTTACGCTTCATTTCCGTAGTCATGCATTTATACATACAAATTGTTGCAGGACTTACGTGCTTATGTGTCCTTGCAATAGCAATTGCGTCAACATTATCTAATCTCTGCATTTGCAACACACTTGTAAACAACATCATATATTTAAATAACTAACACATTTGGCGCAAAACTTTATGTCAGCTGAGCAAGCATATTATGCAAAATGAAGATTACGCACATGTGCTTGATCTGCATTTCAAAGTGTAACGTCACAAAAGTCGAATATGCAATATACACTATCCAATCAAAATCGAACAGATGTGACGTAACGAAACTGTCTGCATGCTACCTTCTTAAATTCAATGTTCCCGGCCTGCAACAGGTTGGCAGCACCACCGATAGACACCAGCAAATTATCGATTACTTTAACAGCACGTGCAACGGGAAGAGCCGTTTGACTTTGTTTACGTTTTTATTTGTGCAAAGAACTCTTGAATAATGGACAACATGAAAGAATATCCAGTGCTGACAAATTCACGAGCCGAATTCAAGGAAATACCAAAAAAACTAAATAAGGTAAAACGTAAAAGTGCTGCTAAATACAGCTTTTCATACAACTTGTCTTGCAGCATCTCGCGAATTTGGGTGCACCGCATGTGAACTCCTTCGATGAAATGTTGGGTGTTGGCCTGGAGCATGTGGCTAAATATATGGTGCCACAGCAATTTCAGACACCAGCCGGCGAGCGGATTAGCATAAATATTGACAGCATTTGGATAACCAAGCCACAGGTGCCGATGGACGTGATTGACGTGCGCACACGTGAAGTATATCCAACAGATGCACGACAATTGCACGCTTCGTACTCGGGCATGTGCTCTGTGAGGCTGGGCTGGTCTGTGAATGACCTAGAAAAGTCCTCCATCAATATGGATCTAGGCGAAGTGCCAGTCATGCTGCGCTCACGTGCATGCAATCTGGGCAACGCATCGCCCACGGAGATGGTTAAGCATGGCGAGCATGACAGCGAATGGGGCGGTATTTTTGTGATACGCGGCAATGAGAAAATCGTTCGTATGCTCATCATGACGCGACGCAATTATCCGATCTGTGTGAAGCGCTCCTCGTGGAAGGATCGCGGTCACAATTTCAGCGAGCTTGGCGTAATGGTGCAAACTGTGCGAGACGATGAGATGTCCTTGACTAATGTTCTGCATTATCTCAACAATGGCACCGCTCGTTTCATGTTCTCGCACGTCAAACGGCTGTCCTATGTGCCCGTCTGTCTCATACTCAAGTGTCTCATGGACTACACGGACGAGCAGATCTATAATTGTCTGGTGCAGGGCTACGAGTCGGATCAATACTATTTGACATGTGTGCAGAGCATGTTGCGTGATGTCCAGAACGAGGGCGTCTATACATCAGCCCAGTGCCGCTCTTTCATAGGCACACTGTTTCGTTCACGATTCCTCGAGGTGCCAGAGTGGATGCCAGATGAGGCTGTAACGGAATTCATCATGCGCGAGCGCATTTTGGTCCATTTGAACACCAATGAGGAGAAGTTCCAGCTGATCGTGTTCATGGTGCAAAAGCTATTCCAATGCGCTCAGGGCAAGCACAAGGTTGAGAATGTCGACTCAGCCATGATGCAGGAAGTTCTGCTGCCCGGACATCTCTATCAAAAGTACTTGGGCGAACGCATTGAGATGTGGCTGATGCAGCTCCGGAAATGCCTGCTGAAGAAGCTCAATACACCGGATTCGCTGGTGACCAGCAGCATCATGACACAGTGCATGCGACAGGCGGGCGGCGTCGGCCGATCCATGGAATCCTTCCTGGCCACAGGCAATGTGGCCTCGCGCACTGGCCTAGGTCTGATGCAGAGCACCGGCCTTGTAATTATGGCCGAGAATATCAATCGCATGCGGTACATGTCCCATTTTCGCGCTATCCATCGTGGCTCCTATTTCACTACTATGCGAACTACAGAGGCGCGTCAGCTACTGCCCGATGCCTGGGGCTTCATTTGCCCAGTGCACACGCCTGATGGTACGCCCTGTGGTCTGCTTAACCATTTGACCTTAACTTGCGAGATATCCAAGCGTCCAGATCCCAAGCTGGTGCAGGTAAGTAGTCTTCAAGACATTTATTCCGCCTATAATTAATATATTCTTATTTACAGGCTATTCCCGCCATGCTTTTGGAGATGGGCATGATACCATTATCACAGCAAGAGCAGCCGGATGCCAAGCTGTATGTGGTGTTCCTGGATGGCAAGCACTTGGGCCACATTTTCCAGAGTGAGGCTACCAAAATGGTGGAAGATTTGCGTTATGCGAAAATCACGGGAAAAGTTCCCGAAATGATGGAAATCGGTTTCATACCCTATAAGAAAAATGGTCAGTTCCCTGGTCTGTTTCTGTGCACTGGCCCCACTCGCATGATGCGTCCCGTATGGAATCTAAAATGGCAACGCGTCGAGTATATTGGCACTATGGAGCAACTGTATATGGAAATAGCCATAGATGAGAAGGAAATGTATCCAGATTTTACCACACATCTTGAATTGTCCAAAACTCACTTCATGAGCAATTTGGCCAACTTGATACCCATGCCGGACTACAATCAATCGCCCCGTAACATGTACCAGTGTCAGATGGGCAAGCAGACCATGGGCACGCCCTGTCTCAACTGGCCCAAACAAGCAGCCAACAAGCTCTACCGCTTGCAGACACCAGCGACGCCGCTGTTCCGTCCGGTGCACTATGATAACATACAACTGGATGACTTTGCCATGGGCACTAATGCGATTGTGGCTGTCATTTCCTATACCGGCTACGACATGGAGGATGCCATGATCATCAATAAGTCAGCCTACGAGCGGGGCTTTGCCTATGGCAGCATCTACAAATCCAAGTTTGTGCAGCTGTCCAAAAAGCAAAGTTATTTTGCACGTCATCCGCATATGCCAGAGCTGGTCAAGCATTTGGACACGGATGGACTACCGCATCCGGGCACCAAGCTAAGCTATGGCTCGCCTTTATACTGCTACTTCGACGGCGAGGTCTCCACATTCAAAGTGGTCAAAATGGACGAGAAGGAGGACTGTATTGTGGACAGCGTGCGTCAGTTGGGCAGCTTTGAGGAAATGCCCCGGAAGACCGTGTGCATTACGCTGCGTGTCGCACGTCCTGCAACGATTGGCGATAAGTTCGCCTCGCGTGCAGGTCAAAAGGGTATCTGCTCGCAGAAGTATCCCGCTGAGGATTTGCCCTTTACCGAATCTGGGCTCATACCGGACATTGTGTTCAATCCCCACGGTTTCCCCTCGCGTATGACAATCGCCATGATGATCGAAACGATGGCGGGCAAAAGCGCTGCCCTCCATGGCGGCGTCTACGATGCGACACCGTTCCGCTTCTCCGAGGACAACACAGCCATCGATTACTTTGGCAAAATGCTGGAGGCAGGAGGCTACAATTATTACGGCACAGAGCGCCTATACTCCGGCGTCGATGGACGCGAAATGACAGCGGATATATTTTTTGGCGTGGTGCACTATCAGCGCTTGCGTCACATGGTCTTCGATAAGTGGCAAGTGCGATCGACGGGCGCCGTCGAGGCACGCACCAATCAGCCGATCAAGGGACGCAAGCGCGGCGGTGGCGTTCGTTTTGGTGAGATGGAACGCGATGCCTTGATCTCGCATGGTGCCTCATTCCTACTGCAGGATCGACTCTTTCACAATTCGGACAAAACGCACACGCTGGTGTGCCACAAATGTGGCAGCATCTTGGCGCCACTGCAGCAAATTATCAAGCGCAACGAGACGGGCGGCTTGTCATCCATGCCAGAAACGTGTCGACTCTGTGGCGATAGCAGCGGCGTCTCCATGATCGAAATACCCTTCTCGTTCAAGTTTCTGGTCACCGAGCTGAGCTCAGTCAATATAAATGCCAGATTCAAGCTTAATAAGATTTAAACTTAGTTAATCAATTGTTGACATACTTATTACATATTATCCCCATAACTATTCAATATTTGTAATAAAGTTATTTGCTATAAAAATGGCGATTTATGGATACTTCTAATATTATTTCTTGTTGCCCAGTGAAACATTAAAATCGTTCGCTTTCGAGTTACATTTTTCAAATTTCCATAGATTTTTATTTATTTTAAATACATATTTCATTTTGTTTACAGTTAAATTCCTGCATTTGCTATCTGTAGTTTGTTTTTCGTTTTTTTGTAGTTGTTGCTGTTGTTATCTTTAAATGTGGAATTCGTTTAACAATTTAACTATCGCAGCGTTTCGAAAATAGATTTCCAAATTGCATGCAAATAATAGCTTAAAAAATGTGTGTATATTTTTTTATATATATATATATATGTATATTCATTTATTATTCAAATGTATTATTTATTGAATTTTTTGTATTTGTTCTTGTGTTTCCTGCTTGCAACATTTTATGGCGCTTCAGATGCACATCGGGGGAATAGTTAATACTTGCTGATTGATATTCAATGTACTTATTATGATAATGCCAAACAAAACATCGACTCAATTTTGAATTTCGAACAATTTCTATATAGTTTATATTATTGTTTTTGTTGTTTTTTTTTTACAATCATATCTATGGTACATATACGAAATAATACATAGTACATGCTCATCAGGATCAATCGAGAATTTTTGCTATACGTATAATAATAAATTGTTGTAATGCTTGTCCTTTAATATATATGTACTTGTAGTAGTATCTGTAGTATACTTTATTATTATTATATTAGTTTGTTCAAGTTCAACAATGTTTTACGTAATGTTTTTTCTTGTATATGTGTCTGTGTCGGTGTGTGTGTGTGTGTAAATCGAAAAATTTGTATGTGATTTTCACCATCTAATTATTTGTCTATCATTTAATGAGATTTACCGCGTGCATGGCCATCTCCACCATCCACGCCTACTTCGTCCTGAAGAAACTCTCTACGCACTCTCGTCTCCACAATCTCACAATCAAAAAACACTAAACATTGAATTTTTCTTTACTTTTTTTTTACTTTTGTTTTATGCGTAATAATTTGTTGTTAAATAACATAACGATTTGTGTATTTATATCATTCCATTTATAAATTGTTTATAATTTTAGCTTTTGTTGCTTTATTACAACAATGTTTATATATATATTTATATATATACTAGGTATATGTATGTATGCTTGTATGAATCGTTTTTGTTTTTTATATATATATTTATACACATATATATATAAAGATTTATATATATATATATATATAGTAATATCCAACTGCTAATGCTTGTCATACAACATAATCTAATTATGTTTTACTAATGAACTTTTTGAGCTTAACATTTACAAAGAATTCTCTCTCGTTAGCAATTACAAAAAATAATAATAATAATAGTAAGTATATTGAAAATGGAAAATCAGACGCATTTTAACAACTAGCGCGATAAGAAATATATAAAACATGTGGAAAATTGCATGCGCCGAAAATGGGAGAGAAATAAAACGCGCTGCTAAGTGCTGAGTAGTATAGTTGGGTGTAGGTGTAGGTGTAGGTGTACGTGTGTAGGCGTATTTAGGCATGTGTATGTGCTAGTGATGGAGGTAAACATGTGTAGAGGTGTGGTCGTGGCATACAAATACGTAGCACAATTAACGGCTTAAACATAGGTCGCATATAGATTTTTGAGGAAACATGTCATTATATACTTTGTTTTTGATATCATTCTTTAGGTGATTAGGATTGTGCATTGTAAATGTGGTTCGCTGCAGTAGCTCCCTCCTAGACATATCTCCAATTACATGCGTACAGAAGTAACTGCTGCTCGCGTCTGCCTGGCTTAAAACTGATCCGCCAACAGATCGCAGATCACGCGTGTCACTGTCTCCTTGCTGGCGCGTATGGTTAATCGGAACATCTGAAAGTGGAGCATGAAATTAATATTGACTATATATATACAGTTGGATTAGTCATATTTGCTTACCTGTGCCTGCTTGTTCGGCTCCAGTCGCAGCAGGCAGCCCACCTGTTGTGATTGCGTGTGAATAATGCCCGCACAGACCATATTGTCTGGATTGGGATCAACCTGATCGAGCAGCTGCATGCCAAAGCCCATTAGCTTATTGCGTGCACCTGGCAAGTCCAGCGGCTGTGAGGCTTTGAATACCTTTTGCGCTCGCTGCTGTTCGCTGTGAGCGTGTGGCAAAGTAAAAAGCACATTAGCTACAAGTTTAAGCTTTGCCAAATGTTTCCTACTCACCCGCTGAGATTCTTCCATCGCGCGAAAAAGGACTCGGCATTCATTTCGGTTGGCTCGAAGAACTTATTCACGCTCAGCGGCAATTTGATGCTAAACTTTTGCTGTGTTCCATTGTAGCGGAAGCTGATCTCAATGGTGGGTGCGTCGGCGTAGTCCTCAATACATTCGGCGGTTAGCAGCTGTTGGATTTGTGCACCCGCCTCCAGCGTCGGCTCCACGGCCTTCATTTGCACATTCAATTTGAGCGCCTCCTCGGCGGACCATTGCAGCACAGGATTGAAGTTCTAAACGACAAAAGACATTCGATTAGTTATATGATATTATTGTAGATGCAACCACAGTTGACTCACCGTCAGCGGCACTTGCGTCTTGTTGCCGTAGAACAATCCCAAGCGGCCCAGATTCTGTCTAAATTCGGACTTGACGCCAATCTGGAGCATTTCGTTCTCAAAGAGCACACCATTATTTTTGAACAGAAACTTCTTGGTGTTGTAGACGGCGGCATTATTGTTCCCATAGATATCGCCCAGCACATCCAGCAACGCTGAGTTGTTGCTGTTGCTCAAGTTGTTAATGTTGTTCGCGGGCGGCGTGCTGAGGCCCAGCAGATCGGCATTGGCATTGGCATTGCTATTCAGTTTATTATTGTGATTGACGTGCGCATTGTTCTGTGTGATGGATGTCGGCGCTGGACTCTTCGATTCTCGTATCTCATTCTCGGGCACACGGCCAGGTTTCTTTTTCTTGAGCACGGCCAGAATGGAGCTCTCACGCTCCGGGAATGAGGGCATCTCCTCCAACACCGTGGCTAGCACATCCGTTGACGCCACAATGCTCAGCTGCAAATATTCGCTTGCACGCTGCTGCAGTTCTGCATCAGCGGAACGTAAATTGCTGTGCTGCCTGAACACCTCCTGGATATTGGTGCGTATCTCGGGAAACAGATTGATGAACTTAATGTACGTGGAGAGCAACAAAGCGCGCGTCATGGGCGAGCACAAATGATACTTGGAATGAAGCAGCTTGAACTGCACCAGCGGCGCCGAACGAGAATCGCCCGCAATCAGATTACCAAACTCGCCCAATATGTAGCCGCCCACCTTAACCATGTTCTCGTGGCAGGCGGGCGCTTGCAGCGCCTCGAAGACGGTTTTGGCAGCATACCCCTGAACCTCCTCGCGATTGATGACAATCTGTATGACACGATACCAGACCTCCTCCGACACATAATCGCCGGCTATGCGTATTAGATTGAGTATAACATCCACGTACCTGTGCATAAAATAATGGGTATCATTATCAAAGGCTTCTAATTTAGTATACAGCCACTTACCAGGTGTAGTCCGTAGCATATTTCTCAGCCAGAATGGCCACCTTGAGTACCATCTCCTCGCGAATGGAATAATCGGCCGTCTCCAGATAGTTGAGCATCTCCTGAACAATCTCTTCGGCATTGCCACGATCGCACATGGCATACAGCAAATCGACAGCCATTTGGCGCACCGAAACATCCTTTTCCATTTTCATAGAAAGTATGACCACCTCCTGATGCTTCTTGACCTCCTCGTGCGAGAACTCCGACGTCGCCAGATGGCACATGGACTCAAGCGCCAGGTAGCGCAAGTTCGTCTCCCGATTGCTGAGAAACTGGCCCAGCTGATTGCAGGCGCGCACCAGCAGATTCGGCTCGCTGTCGCTGTGTATGATCAGATTAATGGCCTCGAAGAGCACAGCATTCTTGGCATTCGAGTGCTGCACCTTCTTGCTCTTGGGCGGCTCCTGCGCCTTATTCAGTATGGTTTCCAGCGTTTCGTTCAGGCGTGCCCGCACGCCAGCTTCCTCGGTGACCGGATTATAGTTCTGCAACAGCCGCAGCAGCTTCACCGATAGCCATGGTGCCGGCACAAAGTAATACGTGTAATCCTGCAGATCCGTGTAGCTGGCGGTAACAATGCGTGACAGCCTCGACACAGCCAGATTAACGCAGCCCTTGTACTCGTCCGGATTGCGTTTGACCAACGCATCAATCAGCGACGTGGCTGCCGTAACCACGCCCATATGCTGATCATTGAGCAAGTGTATGATGCGTGAAGTCCACTCGCCACCGGGTATTATATCTGGCGAAGAGCGAAACAGACGCAGCAGGCACAAGGCCGCCGACTGCTTGACCACATCCATAGTATCGCCCGAGACCAGCAGCTTAGGTATCTCGTTCGAGAAGGACTCGGCCATGTCACGACTGCCAATATTGGCAATGCATTGAAGCGCCAGATTCACATGCACCGGATTGCGCGACTGCAAATCATTCTTGATCGACTGAATGATCAAACGGATCAGATCACTGTTCGTATTCACCAGCACCGAAATGAACAGATAACCCTGAAAGAAAGTAAACAGAATTTTAGTATCCTTCAGTATTTGGTTTGCATTACAGATCACTTACGATTTGCTTCTCTGAGTATTTGTTGGAGGACAACAGATTGACCGCCTCCATGTGGCCAAAGTCAATGTCATGCCCAAGCAGGAAAATAAAGAGCAGCTTGCACACATATTTCTTCTTCTGATAGCCATCGAGCGTTTTATCGCCTTTAAATTTGCTACGTATATTAGCCAATTCTTTGTTTATGCGCTTCACTTCCGCTTCTTTGCTTTTACCTGTATGAGTGAAAGAAAGCAAATGAGAATTTCTTTGTGGTAGATAAAAAAAATATAGAATTTTGTTTGTGTTGGCAAAAAAAAAAAACAGATCAACAACTATATAAATTTCTCAAAAATGGAAAATGTCGCGTCGAGTCTGCCTCTACCTACGTGACCTATGCTCTCAATGAAGCTGTCTATATTTAGTTAGTATATTATATAGCTTTTATCATTTGATTATTATGTTATTGTATTTGCTGCTCAACATATCTAATTCAAACTTTTCCAGGCAACTCTATTCTAATTGGAATAATCGACAACACGGTAATAAAGAGTTAATTTTGCTAAAGGTCAAGGTGTATGTTTTATTATCTGTAAGTCAGGGGAAAACCAATAGATCTACCGGAAACTAAAACTCTCTCGGATTCTACTCGCTCTAGCTAACAATCAGGCCTCATTTGGTACCAGTCACCGAGAGAGCCTTCGCGCATTAGATATGCTGGTGAGTTAACTAGCAATGGGCCTTTATGTATTTATTTGTACGACAAATGAATGAAAGAGCGTCGAGAGTGAGCGCTGGGTGAAGCGACAAGTTAAGGCTACACGAGTACAACAACAATTTGCGGACACACACACACACACATATGACAGCAGCCGCCCCGCTTTGGTTCTTCTCGTAATTGAACAAGAAATGTAGACATTGACGCCCCTATGAGAGTTATGAATATATATTTGGATAAGAAAAGCACTGATAAATTGAATAAAAAATTAAAATTAAAATTCATATAACATTCAGTTAACAAGAGGACGCCACCTCGACTAACAAATACCCTGTCTACTGTAAACAGCTGACGTAACATTCAAACTAGATGAGAGACAAAATAATAAATTAAATTATTGATTAATTTTGGAACTTCACTTAAGTTTATATAACAATAGCAATTTATGTAAAAGCCACTAGCCTGTGAAATCTGCGACCCGGACGTTGCGGCTGCCAACTGCCTACTATATACATACATATATATGTACTATATACTTACATTAGTTAAGCTAGCATAGCCTTTTTGCCTTACTTAGAGTCTATTACAAAGTTACGTATGCAATCAATTGATATATGCATATTTTTTAATGTATTTACTTACAATTTCTTATATCCGATATAAACACGGCCAGGCCTCTCATGCCATCCCCCCTCACCGGCGCCATTGTAGTTAGCTTGTTAATTTTCGCTGGTTTTATGCAAACTCGGGGCGAAGAAAAATCTGTGCGAGCGCTCGAGTTGATGCGGCGCTCTTATCGCTTAAGCTCAACGACGACGACGACGACGACGACAACAACAACAACAAGCAACAGCAACAACGGCTGCAACAACAATAACAACAAATGGCGGGCGTACGTATTAGCGGCGACAACTGTGCGACGTTGCCACTTGCTGCAGTCCGATGCTGAGACTGATGAATGACAAATTTGGATTTGGTTGCGAGAAACAAAATAATGTTCCGTTACTCTCTCTCTCTCTCTCTCTCTCTCACATTCACTCACAATATCGCTCTCGGTCGGCAGCAGAAGACCTGTTGGAAATAATATATTTGTTTAACAATCAATTGATATCGATAACAATTTTGTTATTGCTCTAAAGGCATATTTGGCGCAATTTGAACTTTTGACATTTGGCAAGCGAGCATATACGCCCCCTCTAATGCTCCGCATACCCACCCACTCGCTTTTACTTGGCAAGCGCGTTGGCAGCACTTCCAATGCCTCTATATGCACACACATATATAAATATATATATATATAAGATTTATATATTATATATATACATATGTATATATAAGTGTATTTGAAACAGCAACAACAATTGCAGTCCTGATAACAGTTTGATTCTGTTGACCTTAAGGAAATGTTTTTTATCACAATTTGCACTTGTTTAAGTAAATAAATGAATGCTGATTCGAGCAAGATCCGTGCCACCGGCTGAGGCCCTTTTGTTGTTGCCCAGTAATTATTTTGCTTTCATGTCACGTCTCACAGTCGCAGTCGTAGTCGACGTCACTTTTTTTTCTCTTCATATGAACCACACAGCCAACGGCCGCAAGATGACGAAGTCGTTTTATTTGCACAGACCGCAAAAACAGCACCACAAAACGTTCCGAAATTTCCTTTTTTTTTTTTTTTTAATTTTTTATGGCATAACACACAGAAATGGTTTCAAGTCGCGAAACTATTTAGGTAGTCAGTAGTACTACTGCTGCTGCTGCTGCTTACTTTTTGAAACGATGCAGCCAAATAGTTTTTGCAGAGAGTTTGCTGGAATTTGTGTCGTTTCGTTTGGCTTTCTCACGGTTGCGGCTGGGTCTGCTGCTTTTTTTGGGTTTTCTTTTGGGTGTTGGCCGCGGAATGTGTGCGTGCGTGTGTGTGTGTGGTAGATGCAGCACTTTATGTAACCCGTGTGTGAATTTGAATTGTATTGGATTGCTGTTATTAATTGTAAACTAACGCAAAACAAGCAGAGCAGCCAGGCATTTCACGAACTGAAAATTTCTATTGATTTTTCCTCGACTCTCCTCTCCATGCAACAGCCATCTAGCGGACACAGTGCTGTTAAACGGCCGCCAGCAAGCGTTTGTCGCGCCAGTGCTGCGCAGTGTTTCAATCCGACTGCATGCACACTACCAACACTGCCACTTTACAACTCCGCCATTTTTTGCGCTACAGCGTTGCATATGCCGAGTGGTCGTCCGACTATTTGTAGTATTCTACGTTTTTTTTGCATCAAGCAAATAAATATAATGCTCTCATATTTTAAAGTGCATTAAGCGAACCGCGAAGAGTCCAACAACTGCATACAATAGAAAGTAAACTGTTTACAAGCGATTACGCATGTGTTACGTACTGCCAGCGCCGTCTTATCATCAGAATCAACGCAGCCGCCATAAAACTGGCTACCAAATTGCAAGTTTTTAGCAAATCAATAGGAAACAACAGCATCCAGAGCCGCAGAAGAGGTTGTCGGCGTGTTTGCCAAAACGTCTCAACATGAGTTTTTCCAGCGACGAGGTGAACTTTCTGGTTTTCCGATATCTGCAGGAGTCGGGTGAGTCTGCAGAGAATTTTCAATAGACGCCGTTTAGAAGCTAACCCCCGATGCCCCCTTTACCATTAGGTTTTCTGCATTCGGCGTATGTGTTTGGCATCGAGTCTCACATCTCGCAAAGTAATATTAATGGAGCCCTAGTGCCACCAGCTGCCCTGCTCACCATACTACAGAAGGGTCTGCTCTACACAGAGGTGGAGTGGAGTGTCGGGGAAGATGGTGAGGTGGCGCGACCCATTGAAGGACTCAGTCTGATAGATGCCGTCATGCCAGAGGTGAAACCACTCAAGCCGATAGTCAAAACAGAGCCGTGCAAACCGGGTGCCGTAGATGCCAACACGCCGGCCAACGCCAATGCGAACAGCAATGCAAAAACTGAGATTAAAATTGAGCCGGGCACGGGCAATACGGCTGCAAATGCCGCCGGCAAGGGTGCCAATGCCAGCACGGGGACAAGCACTCCCACCGGCAGCAGCAGCGCCGACACCAGTGAGGTGGACTCCAGTGGCAATACCGCAACCAACAACAATGCCACAGCCAGTGGCAATAACAATGTCGGCGGCACAGCTGCCGGCACTGCAGCCAACTCGGCGACAGCTGCGGCCAGCGCGAACGCGGACAGCGCCGCCGGAGCAGCTGCGGGCGCTAACAAAAAGGCGGGTGCTAATGAACCGGGAGCCGCCAACAGCACCGCCTATCCAAATACAACGAGCACAGATGACGCAGCGTCGTCCACGTCCACAAATGGCAACAGCAGTAATTCCAGCAGCGTGGAGCAGCCGGCGACAGGTGTTACGCCCGCAGTTCCCGCCGTCTCCAATGCGGAAACTGGTGCAACAGCGGCAGGTGCTGCAGCAGCGGGTGCCAAGGCGCCCGGTGGTGCAGGTGCTGCAGCGGCAACACGAGTGGGCGCTCAGGGAAATAATGTGCAGACCACCTGCCCGACGACTGCTCAAAGTGCTGTGCCCAGCAGCACGACATCCGGTAGCGGTGGAGGAGGAGGAGGCGGCGGTGGTGGGGGTGGTGCTGGTGGTGGCGGCGGCGGTAGCAGCAGCAGCACTGGCACACCTGGCAGCACCGTTGTAGAGGCAATGGACATTGATCAGAACATTGAGATACCTGAATCCAAGGCACGTGTGCTGCGTGGCCACGAGAGTGAAGTGTTCATCTGCGCCTGGAATCCCAGTCGAGATCTATTAGCCAGTGGCTCTGGCGACAGTACTGCACGTATTTGGGACATGTCCGATGCGAATGCCAACTCCAGTCAGTTGGTGTTGCGACATTGCATACAGAAAGGAGGCGCCGAGGTGCCCAGCAATAAGGATGTCACATCACTGGACTGGAATGTAAGTAGCCAAGCCAAGTGGAAAGTGTAATGATATCGATAACCTCAACAGACGATTGTTGGGCTATCGAGAAATGATCATTAGCATGCATTCGACTTGCAACACTGAATTACTATATATGTGTATATATATTTCGATAACAATTGTAATTACTTTTTGTAGTGTGATGGTTCGCTTCTGGCCACCGGCAGTTACGATGGCTATGCACGCATTTGGAAAACAGATGGCCGCTTGGCGTCCACATTGGGCCAACACAAGGGACCCATCTTTGCACTTAAATGGAACAAATGCGGCAATTACATTTTGTCTGCGGGCGTGGACAAAACCACAATTATCTGGGACGCATCCACGGGCCAGTGCACACAACAGTTTGCGTTCCATAGTGCGCCTGCACTGGACGTCGACTGGCAATCGAATCAGTCGTTCGCCTCGTGCAGTACAGATCAGAGAATACACGTGTGCCGGCTGGGCATGAACGAGCCGATAAAAACGTTCCGAGGCCACACGAACGAGGTCAATGCAATCAAATGGTGTCCGCAGGGTCAGCTATTGGCTTCCTGCTCTGACGACATGACACTGAAGATCTGGAGTATGACGCGCGATCGTTGCTGTCATGATCTGCAAGCGCATTCCAAGGAGATCTACACGATAAAATGGTCACCCACGGGACCAGGCACCAACAATCCCAATACGAATCTTATACTCGCTTCGGCCTCATTCGATTCGACGGTTCGGCTGTGGGATGTGGAGCGTGGCAGCTGCATACACACGCTAACAAAGCACACAGAGCCCGTCTATTCCGTGGCCTTCAGTCCGGATGGCAAGCATCTGGCCTCGGGCAGCTTTGACAAGTGTGTGCACATTTGGAGCACACAGACTGGACAGCTGGTGCACAGCTATAAGGGCACTGGTGGCATTTTCGAGGTGTGCTGGAACTCCAAGGGCACCAAAGTGGGCGCCAGTGCATCCGATGGCAGCGTCTTTGTCCTCGATCTGAGAAAGTTCTGATCCACAGCAATCGCAACATTTGATGCATCTGCCAGCATCTCTCAGCACCATTTAAGTTATGTATATTGAAGCTTAAATTCTAATATGTTTCTCGCTTCTGTTGTTCGTGAATGTTCGTTCAACTTCAATGTTCTATCCACGATCCTTCAATGAGTCACCCTTAATTTTCAAGTCAATATCGTTTCTGTGCGCTGGCATTGTCGCTCGTGGGCAGCGTAAACCGAGTTTGCGCCACAATCGCGACCAGCGGCAGGAAATGCGCTTTTAATTTTAGCCATAAGCTCCATATGTTTCTAAGTTTTTTATACAGAAAGAACACCCCGTTTAGTATAACACGATGCATTTTGTTATTTTCTATAAATCGCAGCGCAGTATAATGAATGGTCCAGTCCAAATTAAGTCTTAATTGAATTATAACCTTTTATCGTTAGACCTAAGCATATTAAATGCATGCAAACAAATGTTTAGTTAGTTGCCGGTAAACGGAAACGGAAACGGATCCAAGTTCAAATGGATGACAACCCGATTTACGCTTACATTCGAACAGTGTAACTGGCTCCCAACGTAGTGTGTAAACGATTATAATTATAAAGAATGGCGTTAACAGCAACTACAATTAATTAAAGCTCCAAAACAATGGAAATCGAACATTTATTTCAAAGGGGGAGACAGAGGAGATCGCAATGCTAATCTGGCTGGTTGGCTGGCAGCACTGCCTGCCTTAAGGAAAAAGTGCTGCCCATTTTGTGAAATTTATTTAACCAGCAAAGCAGATTCTTTTCTCGCTTTATCTTTAATCAATTAAACATATTTTAAAATTATAAATAATTGCTTAATAATAATCTAAAATTCCGTAACATTATCCAAGTGGCACTGCTTGAAGAAGCGGCATTCCTCGCGCCTCACCTCGCCCGTTTTAGTGGTGCCCTTAAAGAATTTGGTCAGCTTTGTGCCCGCATACTTGGGCTTTTCCGTATCAGGCTCATCGAACTCCATTTCGTAGGCCTTGTCCGCCAGCGCATTCTCAGCCGTTGACCAGCTAAACCGCACCAGACGCGGAAAACCGAACACCAAATCAATGTTCTCGGTGAGGAAACGTTTGGTGACCGGATCACCGGGATAGCCACTGCCGAACGCATTGTCCTTGATGACCAAGCCCTCGGGAAACTGCCAGACCTTTAGAGCATGATCACGGGTTACCTTGGCGCATATACTGGCCGCCGAGACAATCGGATAGGTGGAATCGGCCTTTTTGGCCACAGTTATCTTGAAGTTTGGAAACCGTTTGAGCAGCTTCTCTTGATACTTCTCCGGTGGACCCACCGTGTCCACATAGACCTCAGCTATGTTGACACCCGCATCAATTGCATGCTGTATAAGACCCATGGCCGAGTCCATGGATACCTCGTTCAGCGAACACTTGCTGCGTCGGTACATGCTGTTGCTGATCACATTTGGCGAAATGATTTCCACGGCCCAGCCAATACAGCTGTTGGCATACTCCAGCGTATTCATATCGTTAAAGATGATATCGCGTTTCTCCTCTGTCAATTGTTTGGAGTCTGCACAGCCCAATTCAACCAGAGTGTCTTTACTGTTCAGTGGACAGTAGGAGATGCCGTATACCATGGGTCCCAGCACCGGGCCACGACCCGCCTCGTCGACGCCCAGCATGCAGGGCTGATCCTTGCAGGTCGCTGGCACATCACTCAAATAAACTGTATTTTTACTATTTTCGCGAGCAGCAATGAATGGCCCAAGTGCCTTTAGCGAGCTGATCTTATCAATATCCACATGCTCTTCCTCTGGCAATATTTTTGGTTTTTCTTCTATTATAGATTCATTTTCTTGTTTAATATCTACGTCTTCCATTTTACGCGCGTTTTTATTGTTTACGTGCCAATCGATAGGCACTTTGTTTACATTTGATGGCAGTGTTGATAAATGATAACTTTGCCATTCACAGCGAGTCAATACAAAACACTTTAAGGCGCAACCAACTTAACACCTATCTTTCTTTCCGGTTTAGGATTCTGTTCCGTGTGCTTGTTCTCTTTCGAGCTAAGGCCGATAATTATAAAACATTAATTTTTGGCAACTTGCACCAATTATTAATTAAGCAAACAGTTTAAATATGTCGACAAAAGCTGAGCTCGCATGCGTCTACGCTTCCCTCATCCTCGTCGATGATGATGTCGCCGTAACCGTAAGTTGCTAAAAAAAAAATGAAGCACAAAACAAATCCGCAAAATTAACAACAATCCCAAGCATTATATTGTTGATTTGTGCATATAGATGTATATAGACATATGTTGGAGTGATCACTAATTATATTTCTCGTTTGGCATAATTTGCAGGGTGAGAAAATCTCGACCATCCTGAAGGCCGCCAACGTTGAGGTCGAGCCCTACTGGCCCGGTCTGTTCGCCAAGGCGTTGGAGGGCATCAATGTCAAGGACTTGATCACCAACATTGGCTCTGGTGTTGGAGCTGCCCCAGCTGGTGCTGCTGCACCTGCCGCTGCCGCCGCACCCGCTGCCGAGTCCAAGAAGGAGGAGAAGAAGAAGGAAGAGGAGTCTGATGTCTCCGACGACGACATGGGCTTCGGTCTGTTCGATTAAACTGCAGCAGTAGCAGCTGAAACTACTGCAACAACTAACGTACAGAAGCAACAACATCCGCCGTGTATGTGAAGTAAGATTTTTTACTCTCCCCGCTTTCGTACACGTTTTAATGTACAAACGCGAGGAAGAAATATAAAAGTTTACTTTAAAGTGATTTTAAAATGTTTTGTAATTTTTATTGGGCTTAAATGGTACTCGGTTTGCGTTTAAAATATGCCGTCTTCCAGCACTTCGGCAATGGCTCTCAGATCCGCCGATTCGACTTGCTTCAGGCCCAATGCAATTATCAGTTCTGTGGGACACTTGTTAATCGCCGTCTTGTTCACTAGGAACTGTATGCCACCGCGTATCTCATCCGAGTCGACGCCCATACAGCAGGTCATTGTCACCGGCACCGAGACATGGAACTCGGGATCGTCCACTGGGCCCTGCGCATAGGGCAGCACGCGATGCTCGCGCTTCACATCAAAAGCGACATTGTAAAACGCCGGCAATTTGCCCAGCTGCGTGATCAGCAGCATCCATTTGTTTTCGAACTCATGAAACACGAACTCTGTGTTGTTGCCATTTATGTCCATCGCGAATTGTTTTTGGAAGCCACATTTATTGCTTTTCGTTTCAAATACGCTCATTTTGCGGCAGTCAATATAAATACTTTATTTTCCTTGAGTTTCGAAAAACATATGTTTACGAAGTCAACTGTTGCAGAATAGTTGCTCAACGGTGGAGTTCCGCTTACTGGCTGGTGTAAAGTAAGTAAAGCGCTTTATATATATTATCTTATTGTAATTGTTCAACTTTTTCACAGATTTCATATATTAACAAAATAAAAATTAGCTGAAATGTGTTCAAATTTGAATTTTAGATTTAAGAATACAATAACTAAGTGAGTCGGCGTTTATGAACAACTAAAGCGCGCTGTTCAACACTGAAACTATCGCAACTGAAGTACTCAAAATTTCCTTTTGTACAGCACTCGAAACTATCGCAATTAAAATACAAGTAGTATACGTTTTAAGACAACAGATGGCGACACCGTAGAACGTAACGTGTTTTTAAAAATGGTTGCCAAGGCTAATTTGGTTGTTGAATCGATAAATGAAAACTATGTAGCAAAAATAGACCTGAAGCGATGTCTTGCATTTGCCTTGGACCAAAGCGTGCTGGCAAAACGCATCTGCTCAAGGCCCTGCAGGAGCCAGACTCCATAGATGAGACGAGCTATTCCATGCCCACAATTGGCACGGGCATCTTTCGCATTTATTTTCCAGAAAAATCAGCAAATGCCGACAGACACAGACCCCCACCGCCGCCAACAACAGATGCCCTAGCCACGCCCCATGGCAGCAAACACCTGCCCAAGTTTATACAGGTGCTCGAAATTGGAGGCAGCATGGCGCCTTTGTGGCGACAAAGCCAATACTTTGAAGATGTCAAGAAGCTCATCTATGTGGTGGATGCCTCTAATCTGTGTCAGATTTCAGCTGCGGGTGGGTAGAGTAAACCAAACGAAATACTCTCTCTTAATAGATATCATTACAGGCGTGCTCTTCTATTCGATCCTCACCGAGCCACGCCTACAAAAGGTCAAAATCCTGCTCGTGTTGACCAAAATGGACTACTCCTATCGCCAGATGCGCAACGAGGCGCTGCTCATGCTGCAAATGTCCAAGCTACAGAAACAGATTCGGCAACAGGTGACCATTGTGGAGGCCAGCGCGGTGACCAAAGTGGGCCTAAGCACCATCTATGACTGGCTCCAAAGACCATGATTGGGTTTCTATCCATCGATTTATTTGTGTGCTAAATAAACTGAAATCTAAAGTTTGTAGTTGAGTTCCATGTACTGCAGATTGGCATTCACCTCGCCCCCATCGGGCAGCACATCCTTGGCCGCACTCAAATAGGACTTCGCACCCATAACATCCCCACCATGTGCAGCCAGCACAGCCAAATTGTTCAGTGCCGAACCATCGCGTGCGTCGGCGGAGAGGCAGAGTTGGAGGCAGCGTTTGGCCAGGTTGAAGTCGCCCGATGTCTGCATAAAGAGAATAGATATGAGCAAATAGTACTCTAGTGGAGGTTGAACGACTAGCGGGTACCCTGTAATCAGCTATAAAAAAAAAATGAATTCACTTGAAACATCTCATTAAAAGTATCTGTGCTTGAAGCAGTAATCGATATTTATCGATTTTGGTGAAATGTAAGAAATTATCATACATAATACTGAAATTTACTTTGAGATGTATTCTGTCCAGCCCATCAAGTCAAGTTTGTTACAATCGAGTCTCGATAATTTGAATTTCTGTGTAAATCGAAAAAAAACTGATCCCCTTGCCATTTCGAATTATCGGGACTCGACTGTATTTCGAAAAAGATAAATGTGAAGAAAGCAATTGAAAGCAATCGTTATCGAATTTGAAGAAAAGAAAATGTTATCGATTCCATGTAATAGGCCTAACCTTACTGCAATAAACCTAAAATGTTGTTTTTTAGGCTAAATATGAACTTAGAATATGCTGCTGCCTAGCGATAGTTATCGATAACTTTGATATTTGCGAAAAGTTATCGTTTGCTCAAAATACTGTTAATGTGGCTTTTCTTGATTCTTTTAGTCAATTTCTCTAAGAAAAGATAACTTTGAGAGAATATGACTAGATGGAGTGATCAGGAGTACATATAATTGTGTTCATGAAAATAGTAGTGCTGCTCTACACAAAGCATAAATCAAATAAAATTGTATTTTTTCTGTTGCAAAATAAAAAATTGCTCAATTTTGGCTTAACATTGAATGCAAAGAAGAGAATTCCGAAAAAATTTCATTATTTTGTAGGCGATTTCAGAGAGAGATGCATTGAAAGGCGGCGCTTCATAGCAATAGTAGTGTATATAACATATATCATATAAGTATACTATATACCCTTCCATCAGTTCTATACATATATATGCACACTCCACTTTATGCCTCTATCAACCCAAATAAATTTTCTATAAATATAGGGTATTTGACTGTTCATCATACTGACCAATGCCACAAAGCTGAGATTGTACCAAATGTCCGCCTTCTGCTCCGGCTGCGTGGCCATCAGCAAGGCGCGCTGAAAGCACGGCAGCACCAGATCAATCTGACCGCCATAGAGACAGCAGAGAGCTATGTTGCAGTAGAGCTCCGAGGTGTGGACGCCCAGGGACAGGATGCGTCTGTAGTACATCAGCGACATCTCCGGATTGTTATCGTAGAAGTAGCCGACGGCAATGCTGGCCAACGCCTCCACATTGATGGGCTGCAGCCGGACGGCCAGACGGTACAGCTGCAGTGCATCCTCCTGCTGTGACATGGCTGCATGAATGCGTGCCTGCTCCAGCCGATAGGCCACATCGAATGGCTGTCGCTCCACAGCCTGGCCAATGAGCACTAGCGATCGCTCCGGCTGCCGCAGCCTCTGATACAGCCGTGAGAGCAGCAGATACGTATCTGGATGCGGAAATGCTGCCAGCGACTGCTGCAGATGACTCTCGGCACGGCGTGGATAGTGCAGTGACAGCAGGCAGCGGCCCAGCTGCTGTTGCCACCACCAGTCCGTGCGGGCGGCATCCGCGGGCGTGGCTAGAGCCGCCTGGCCCGGACGCTGTCGCTGCACATCGAGCACCGCCTGGCAGAGCGAATGCGCTTTCTGCACATCCGCCTCGTGGTAGTAGAGGAACTGGAACAGCGCCTTCACAATCGCCTCCCGCTCCGCATAGATGGTGGGATTCAGTCGCGAGGCCTGGTACAGCGCGGCCGTTGCATCGCCCACATTGAAGGCTGCCGCCGAGGTGGCGCGCACCCGGGACGCTGTGCCACATCTGGAGGCGGGACGTGCGCCCAGCGAGGAGCCCGGTCGACTGATGGCCGTGCCCGGACGCGTCAATGCCGAGCCGGGCCTTGTGCTGCCGCTCGAGTGGCTCAGCGCTGTGGCACGTCGCTGACTGGTGCTGGGTCGCGGCTGAAAGGCGGTCTTGATGCTGGTGCCGGGTCGCGCTGCCGTTGCAATGCGCTCGAATTCCACATCCTCGTTGGCTGGCCATTGGAAGAGTTTAAGTGGGAGTTGAGTTAATTAATATCGATTTTTTTGGCAAAGAGGAAGTCTTCTGCTTGATATGCTACACCTAATCTTCCATAAATTTACATACTTGTATATAGGCAGGTGACTTAGCCTAAGTAGAGTGGATCCTAGTTTGAAAATCTTACTCTAGCTCAAACAAATGCCACAAAACTTACTTTTGTTAGTCTACATACTACATATATACCCTAGGTGAACAATGTAAAAAGGGCATATTAACTTGTAGTCGACTTGCTACGTTGCTCAGTTATTCACTTGCAGCTTATGAATAGCTAAACAGCAATTATAACAGATTGGACTATATCATATGGTGGCTATAGGAAATATCGATCAAAGAGCAATAGATATACAACTGTGGTCATAAAAATAGTAGTGCGACTGAAATGTCAACATTTTGTGATAAGCAGAATATTTTTTAAATAATTTAAATTTAGTAGTAGAATATAGTAGTAGTAGTAGTACGATATACATATAGTAGTAGAATATAGTAGCAGTAGTGGTCATAGAAATAGTAGTGCAACTTCCGTGAATTTCAATATATATATATTCAGTATGCTGTCCAACATTTTAGTCGCAGTACTATTTCTATGACCACATCTGACCACTACGACTACTATATTGTACTACTCTATGTATATTGTACTACTATTTCGCACTACTATTTCTATGACCACATCTGACTACAACTACTACTATATTCTACTACTATATGTATATCGTACTACTATTTTTCACTACATTTCTATGACCACATCTGACCAGTACTACTACTATATTCTATACATATATTCAAAATTCAAATATATATCAACGGAAGTTGCACTACTATTTTTATGACCACAGCTGTACATGGAGTAATAGTATATATATTAGTATATATAATAGTATATATAGTAGTATATATAGTAGTATATAGTAGTAGTATATAGTATATATAGTAGTATACAAAGTAGTATATATAGTATATGATTCCTATTCACAACACCTATAGTTAGCAAATCTTTCTAGCTACTCCTAACTAGACCCTTCTCCAGCAGGCAATGTAAAGCACTTCTTACTCTTCTAACACATTCATTACGCTTCCATATTGTCATGGTGTCACTCGTAACGTCTCCACTGCACTCCCACTCACCCCCATCGGCGGCATCATCCACCTCGAGATCGTCCAAGTAGACGCGCTGCGTCAGCGCACGCATCTTGAGCTGCCAGACGCCCTCCATCAGCCAAGTGGGCATTATGGATGCCATGGGCTGACCTGTGCCGCCATCCTTTGCCGCGCCTTCGCCGCGTCTTCGCCGCGGGCCAATTCGCTGCAAATGGCTACCGTATTTAAAGCTCTGGCTGGACTCGTGCTCCGTCTGCTGTTGCTGTTGCTGTTGCTGCTCTTGCTGCGCCTCCTCCTGCTGCTGCTGTTGCTCGTGCTTGGCAAAGATTTGGACATTGTTGTCGTGGCCCGCTTGGAGCAGCGCGTTGCACACCTCGGCGCATTGCTCGTAGCTGCGTCGCCGATAGAGCGAGATGGCACGAAAATATTGCAGCTCCAATGTGGCCAGCGTCGCGGCCGACGTCGCAGCGGGCGTCGCAGCTGGCGTCATTTGGCGGGGACACCCAACCCAAAAAGGCCTTTAAATCGCGCTGCTCTTAATTTCAAGTGTTTGAATTCCTTTGGGCAGCTGGCTCCTCGCTGCTTGCCCGATCTTCTGCTGCTGCTTCAACTTGTGCTTGGTTGGAATTTTAAAACCGGATGCGTGTCATTCCTTGACCGCCACGCCCCGCTGTTGCCTCCTCCTGCAGCTGCTGTTCTTTGCTGCCTGCTAATGGTTTCTTTTGCTGTTTTTTTGTTGCTGTTGTTATTTCGTCTGCATCTCTTCTAATTTTTCTATGCCCATAATTTGTACCTACCTTGATTTATTTTTATTTCGATTTCTTTTGCTTTTATTTGTTGTATTTCTTTGATGAGTTTTAATTTGAGAAATCCTTTCGGTTTGTTGTGGCCTGTGTCTAGGGCTCGATTTTGGTTAGGCTCTGCCTTCCGGTCCCTGGCTCTTGGGTACTGGGAATTGCGGTTGCCATGACAGCTATTTAATAAGCCACAACAAATGTGGCTCTGACTCAGCGCTGGGTAGTCCGAAAGACCCAAAGCTTAATTAAATAAACATTAGAATTATTTTGCTGTTTGTTTTTTTTTTTTTTTGGTTTTTTATTTTTAGTTTTTAAAAAGCTATTTTATCTCAAGTTGACTTTTCATAAATATCTTCTTCTTTTTAGCTTCTTAATCTATGGCAATAATTTAAAAGTAACTCAAAAGATTGCGAACAGCAAAATGTCATCGTCTAGTTGTCCGAGAAGAAGAAGAAGCAAAAAATAATCAGAGAGCAAAGAGACTTAGCTGAAATGTTTATAAATTTATTTTAATATATATGTGTTTATATATTAAAATAAAAATATGTATATAAATACATATGTTATATATATATATATATATTTATTTTAAATTATTTTTTTAAATATTTTTATTTAATTTAATTTAATTTAATTTATTATATTATCTAACTATACAAACAAAGTTTTATATTGAATTTTAGCAGCTCATCACTACATTTTGCAATATGTGGCACCTGCCACACCTGCTTCTGCCCCGCCACAAGCTTAGCCCTTTGCTCGCAATTGGCAAACTAAGCAAAATAAAAAGTCAAAGTCGCGCCAAATATTATGCAAAATTTGACCGAAGCAGCGAGGCTGGCAGGGCGTGGCAAGCGGCCTGCATGACAGGTGTTCAAAGCAAAAAAGAATACAAATCTGCTGATGAGCCGCAGCATCTGCCGCCAGAGAGAGGAGAGGAGAGGAGAGGAGAGAAGCAGGCGTAGGAGACTTCGAGTTACTCAGACGCCGTCTCGAGCGCTGCTGTTTGACTCGAACAAATGATAAGCGCCAAATATTTGTTGATAAATGTTTGGAAATTAAATGAACGGCAACAACAAGCGACAACAACAACAACTAATAAACGACAACAGCAACAGCAACAACAACCACAACAAGCATTTACGTTGACGTCCACGTTGAACTCATCGCGCTGGCATGCAAAAGCCAAATATTTATCAGCCTAGCTGGGCGTTTGCATGCCACACACACACACACACACACACACACACACACACACACACACACACACATTTATAAATCACAAAATTCTATGTGTATCTGTATCTTATAATAATTTAAAGTTTAGCTTTGGCTCCCACGGCCCAAACCGGCGGCTCGCTAATTAAAATTTGAATAATTTTCAATAGATATTTCCCGGATTTCGAATGATACGGAATGCCTGATAGGAGCAAACGTTTGTGAATACAAATGTGAATGCTGATGTCTGTCGATTTGCCAAAACAGAAAACAAAGACAGAACAAAAACTTATAGCTCATTATCTGCCGACAAGCTACACATGTAGCACGTATCTTGTATCTCATATCTGGGCGCTTGTATCTCGACTTGAGTTTTGTGCGAGATATCCTCCCACTGTGCCGCATAGGCAGCTCTCGCTGCTACAGGCAGTAGTCAGCTAGCTAATACCCTGTACATAAAGTGTGCACTGAAAGGCTGTGCAGCTAAATGTGTCAAAAGTGAACTACATGGGAATTGCAATTTACAGGGTATGTGGCATAGACTACAACTACTACAAATTGTAGCTAATTATTTAAGATTTTTATTTGTTATTCAAATTTTAATATGTTTATGTGTTACATACTTTCTGACAAGCACAGCATGACCATGATCAAGAAATATACAGGGTATACGCATACTCTGCTCTTTGCTATTACATAATAAGATTATAGTAGAAGATCTTAACTCAACTCGACTTGACTCTTTCAAGCTTAAAGACGTTACATACCTACCCTCTAGCACAGCATGTCCACTCTATAACTATTTACGTGGTATGATTATATAGTAGATTTGTCAGTGCTAAAATTCTAACTTCACTTAAACTTGAAAATTCCAATTATATATACTCACCACATACAGTTCAGTTATTTACAGGGTATACACAAATGTTTGTTGTATCTTTATAAAAATGCTAAAGTTTTGTCAACGCTAAAATTCTAGCATAATTCACAAAAACTTTAAAATTCCCGTTACATACCTACCCTCTAGCACAGCATGTCCATTCTATAACTATTTACGTGGTATGATTATATAGTAGATTTGTCAGTGCTAAAATTCTAGCTTCACTTAAACTTTAAAATTCCTGTTACATACCTACACACAAGCACAGCAGGTTCACTCTTCAACTATTTACAGGGTATACCAAATTGTTGATGCTTCTTTATAAAGATTTATGGCAATGGCAAGCTAAAATTCGAACTTAGTTAAACATAATACATGCCTGTTACATACCTACGCCCTAGCACATCATACCACACGCCACACTTATTTACAGGGTATAGCACATTTTTGGCGCTGCATTTGCTTTGCTTATCAGTTGGCCATAATGCGTCAGCATTGCCAACTTAGCTTTTATCACAGTCCACACACACACACACACACAGAGAGTTGTTTTTTTTTTGCGCTCATTTTTGACATGCTTGGCATTAATCATACGCCCCGTAGACGACGTAACAAAGCGAATCTCCCGCAACGTTCCACGTAATCCGAGTCCCATTCTCATCAGCTGGCGCAGCTGTCAGCTGGACATTTGTTTTCTTTGCCTCAGATATGCAGATATATAAATGTATATATAGATATGTATATATATATATATATATAGATATATATTTGGGCAAGTCGCAGCTGGCGCTAGTCTAGCCATTTTTTTGATATATTAGTTAAATGAATGAATTAGTTATATGAATTTCTACTTGCTCCGTATACTTAAGAGCTCCATGAAAGGACAACGACTGAGTTGATAAGGATGGCATGGAAGGAACAGACGAATTTTGTTTGAGGATTGTAGAGGCTTGTTTCTTATAGAGTTTCACAACTTCGAGTCGGCAAATCTCTTATAGACTTATAGACTTGCATATATAATATCGAAAAGGATGGCCTTTGAGGAGCACAAAACGAGGGGTCAAGGGAACAAAATTGAAATTGATGACATATAAAAACAAAAAAAACTTTTAAAAACTTAAATTCAATTTTTATTTATTGTTAACTGCAAAAACAAAATTTATTTCAGCAATTACACATTTTTGTATTTTGTTGTTGTTGTTGTGGTTGCTAGTTAAGAACTTGCCCGCAACAACAACAACAACAACAACAACTCATGAGAATCTTAATCTATTATTCACGCATTGATTATTTATACAAGTGTTTGCGGTTTGTTCTTTTTTTTATTATCAAAACTATTCGATATTTCGATGTGAAAGAAAAATATGGAATTAATATATAGTTAGCTGCGGAACCAACCGCAAGAAGCAGAAGCAGAAGCAAAAGAAGAAGAAGACGAAGTATAAGACAAGGCAGCAAATGCCCATAGACTGGGATGCCAATGCAGCGGCTGCCTGTGCAATATAAACGCTCATTAAAAGCATAAAAAAAAACAAAAAAAACGTCAGCTACTGTACGGCAATTGGTTGATTTTGTCGATTTTTGCAAAAGCCTACGGCGGCGAGAGCGAGATGGCGCGAGGCAGCGAGACAGCGAGAATGTGGAAAAGAGAGACTAAAGGAGAGCAAGAAAATGCGCAAGAAAGCTGCAGCTGAGGTTTACAGCCTGCAGCCTGCAAACAGGTAAGCAAGAAATTGCCAAAACAACAACAGCAACAACAACAACACTGGCCCAGACATCCGCTGAGACAGCGCACGCGCGACGCTGACGTCGCTGATGTCGCTGCCGCAGCCAACGCGCTTTTGGGCCTTTGGGGGCTAGCTGCTGCTGCTGCCTGCTGCCTGCGTCGCAGTCAAGTCTCGTGCCGCATTGTTGTTGCTTCCGCTGTCGTCGCTGCTGCTGCTGCTGCTGCTGCTAAAGATTGCAATCGCGTTGCGCAGCGCAGAATTTGTATCGGCGAGTGAGTTACTTGTACATCTGCGCCCCCGAGCCCGATTAGCGCTGGCCGCGTGACAAAAGCGCACGCACGAACAGCACGAAAGCTCAGGAATGCAGAATAGCAAAAAAAAAAAAACAAATTAATAATAATTTATATATAAGTAAGGTGATATAAAACGAGTTTTACAACATCTGCTAGATGGTTCTTTGTTATCAGATATGCCAAATCGTATATCTATTTGAAATTCCATTAAATTTCACAGGAACATTACGCACAGCTGCTAAGCATAGATAAATTCTATTGGAAAAAGTGTGTGGCAAAGCCTGGCAGACAATTACCCAAGAAAATGACACAGCTTTAAAAACAAAGAGAAAGAGGAAATATACGCTCATCTCTAAGCGCAACTTCGATTCTTTCATTTCATTGAAATTTGGCAGAAATACCCAATAAAATCCCTCAGTTTTAATAACAGAGAGAAAAGCCCTGAAAGAAAAAGGAAATATTTTTTGCACGCCGCACACTCATCTCTAAGCGCAACTTCGATTCTTTCATTTCATTGGAATTTATTTAGAACACATTTTAAAAGCAGCATTGTTGTTATTATTGTTATACGTTAAGCAGCAACAGCAGCAGCAGCAACAACAACAGCAGCAGACACGCGGCATTCCAATGCCGAAAAAGGCAAATCCCCCAACGCAGTAGCAACATCAACAGCAGCAGCAGCAGCAACAACAACAGTCGAAATTTCATTGCAGTTTAGTGAGCTGCCTCCTCGCCCTCTCTCCCCTCTCCACCCACTGCCAACTACAAATACAACGGCGCCACTTTGCAGCTCCATTGAAGCAGCATTCGATGCTGTTGTTGTTGTAGCTGCTGCTACTGGCATGCGGCTAGAGAAAAGTTTGGCTCGAATAAATTGAATTGAGCGAGATGCCGATGACTGGAATTGGAGTGAAAGTAGGGTAGGCAGATTAGACACCGACTGACTCTCAGCCAGTGGACATTGCACACACACACAGACACACACACACACAGTGACAGAGACACCACATTCCACAATCTCTGCGATTGGCCAAAAACTTCAGAATTTTGTTAATTCGAACTCCATTTTGAATGCTCTTCCAATAAGGAGACAATGATGAGGCGTCTTCCTTATTGGAATTGTGGGTGTTCGTTTGCGGGAGCTTTCACTGTAGCATTTCCAAACAATTTCAGGGTAGATAACTTCCGAAGAATCAAATCATGAAGCAAATTATTACCTGGAAACGACGCTCATTCATGCAAAGAATTTGAAGTGTGCTGGAAAGAGGAAAGAAGGGGAAGAGTGAGAGGGGAAAGGGTGAAACATACGAAGAACCAAATGCGATTTGTTATTTACATTCAAATTAAAGAGCAACAGTGACAACAACAAAAAACTGCGAACACGAAGTAAGTTAGTGTAACAAAAGTAATAAAAAATACTTTAAGCGCTCAACGAGTGACAGGAGAGTGGCGCGGACAGACAAAGAGAAAGAGTCAAAGAGAGGAATGTCCATATGCATTAACATTATCATTTGTGGATAGGGAGAGAGAGGGGTTCGGCATGACTGGTCAATAATATTCGGTCATAATAAAAACAAAATATGCGACAACAACAACAACGCCAATAAAGCGTAACGCAAACGAAGCAACACGCACGCACATACAAACACACATACTCGCACACACACACACTAAAAATGACAGAAAGTACATTATTGTTGCTATTCTTATGCTATCGAAATTCCTAAGAGTTGCGATTTCTTGCAATAAAGAGAAGATTGCCCAACATTGGAATTTCCCATATGCTAAGCACAGGCTGCAGCCAACGCTGCCAATGCCTAAGCCAGCGCCCTGTCAAATTGCGCGCCAATTCTGCCAGAGATTCGGTCAAGATTCGGTTCAAGATTCAGCTTCCAAAACAAAATGCGAAAAAGGCGCGTGTGTTCGTCACGGATGACCGACTGTTAGATACTCTTTGCACTGCTGCTTACTTCAACTGTCAGTTGTTTAAATTTCCCAAAAATATTTAGTATATACATATGTACATACATATATTTTTGGGAAATTTAATATTTGCTGTTCCACTTATCTTTGTGGGAAAGCAATATACCTTTCTCTCTTAGTCATTTCCAATGTATACAGGGTATTTGAAAAGCCAACTCGCATTCAAGGAATTGCATAAAATATTTTTGTTTTGAAGACAAGGCCTCGGAACAGGCACAGGCTCCAGCATCTCGCACTCACTCAGTCCCACAAACATACACACACACACACACACACACATGCACATGCACACTCACACTCACACAAACTATGTTGACCAAGAACGTACCAGCAGTAACAACAACAACAACCGGTCTTAGAACCAAAGAAACAGCAACAACAACGGCGCATAGCAAATACACTGTAAGAAATCGAAGAGCTCGCGCCAGGTTCCCAGTGCTGCTTTCCCGTCGCGCGGCCAACAAGTTATGGCCATGGCGACCCCCGACCCCCAACCCCCGACCTGTCAAGAACATGGCTCCGGCGTCGTGTCCAACTCCACATATAAATATATACATATATTTATATATACATATAAATGCATGTGTGTGTGTGCGGCATATTTGAGAAAACTTAAAAATCGGAAGGCAGCAAAAAAAAACGGCAACAAAATAATTTCGAGTGTGCGTGCGTGTGAGCGAGACAAGGGCTCTGGAATAGATGGGCCTGCAGCGGCAGTGCGAGCGACAGCGCAAGAGGCAAAAAGAATCCAGCAAATCAAGCTCACATTATGCTGAGGAATGCGCCCAAGTGACGATATCGTAGCAGCAGAGAACGGCGACCGCGCAATCCGCTCTTACACAAATGGACAGCGGGCAGCGCAGCGCAGCGCTCTCCCTTTTCACCCCGCCGCTAGCCCCTTTGCAGTAAGCAAGTAACCAAGGTTTGCCTGTGTACGTGTGAATGTGTATGTATGTATGTGCTGCTATTTCTTTTGCGCGTTCTTCGTTGCTGAAGTCGCTGTCGTCTCAGCCTCTGCCGCGGCCTTGCGTCGCGCTTTTCTCCTTTGCTTTGCGCACACTGTGCACGCTTGTAAAGCGAGCATATCAGCTACGCCGCACACTTTATTGTCGAATTTAGCACGAAGAGAGTGTTCAATACGAAATGCTAAAAATTGTAACAATTAATATATTTGAAATATTAATATGATTGAATACATATACGTTAAAATTTCAGTGAGGGTTCCAAGACTGTTCCAGTTGAGGCCAGTGTAGCTAAATGTAATAAGCCAGAAAACACGGTTTCCAGTTTAAACATTTTTTTAATGACTTAAAATTTGCGCTACACGTTAAAAAAATAAATTAAAAATATTGACAGTTGACATGCGTAATTGGCAACGCCGATAAGGGCATCTCTTAACCGTTGTTTATTCCATGTTTGTTCTTGTTCTTGTTCTTATTCGTTGTTTTCGTGTCGGGCTCCAAATAGTTGTTGTTCTTGCTGCCGCTGCCGCTGCTGCTGCGGCTGCTGCTGCTGCCAAGATAAAACATTGGAATTTCACTTACACACTGACATTTCAGTTAGCTACTGGGATTCTCCTTTGAAGTTTTTATTTATTTTGTTCAGTATTTACCTTTCTGTGCTATGCTGTTGTTGTTTTTTGGCTGTTTTGGTTTTTTGTTTTTTTTTTTTGGCTGCGGCTTTATGTTCGCATCTTAGTTGGAAGATTTGCAAATGCTTCATCAGTATTAAGACGGGTGCAAGAGAAAAAGGTGCTTCCAGTGTATATGTGTGTGTGAGTGAGAGTGTGTGCTTGTCAGAGAATTGTGTGCTGTTCTATTGTATTGTTCAGTCTGTGCTGCTTATAAGCCCAGGCAGAGCATACCAGCGCTGACGGCGACAGCAGCGCAAGCAGCGTTTGCCGTCGCAGCCAAATTCTTTGCCATCAATTTCAACCTGGTCGCTGAGCCGCCGTCGCCGTCGCTGTCGCCGTCGCCGTTGCTGCTGCTCGTACTAAACTACAAAACGATCGGCTCTCTCTTCTCTCTGTCTCTCTTTTACACACAAACACACACATACACGCATACACCGAGCGCTATCATGTACACGGCGCATTCCAATCTTAAATCTCAGTGGGAGATACTCATACACACACACACACACACACACATGAACACTCCACACTCAGTAATACAGTTGCGCTCTCATAACGAAACTCTCTCGACTCGGACTTCAGTTTGATTTTTGTAGCTGGACGAAGCAGTTGAACTGGCAGCAGGTTGCGCGTGGTGTTGAACAAAAAAGAAACACATACACACGTACACCGTCACACGAACGCTGAATCCGCTCTCTGATAAACACACACACACACGCACACGCTCAGTCGCAGTGCCAGCTCAGTCGCGATCGCAATAGCAACGACTGCGCGGCCCCATTGGAGCTCTGGCGATTGTAGCTGTCGCAGTCGCAGTCGAAGTCGCAATCGCAGTGTGCGCGTTTCGTTAAGCGTTTTACGCCTCGCTTCGGTTTCGTTACGTTACGTTTCGATTTTGGGTTTTTGAGATTCGGATTTAATTTCGGATTCGGATTCGGATTCGGACTCGAATTCAGATTCAAAGTGTAGCGTTGAATTACAAGCGCAAGTGCTCAATTCCATTGTGTTTTTTTGTGTGTGCTGTGGTTTTTTCTTTGCATTTTGGGCAGCGACAAAAATTCTCTGCAACGACTCCCAACAAGTTGCTGCTGGTCAAAACAAATAGCCACACAGAAAGTTGCGACCCAGCAACAACAGCAACTACAACTACAACGGCAACAACGACAACCAAGCAAACGGCATTCTTTCGCGCAACAACAAAAAGCAGTTGCCAAAGAGAGGACAGCACCAATACAAACACAAACACAAGCCAGCTCGCTCTCTCTCTCTCTCGCTCAATCGCGCTTGTTCTCTTTTTGTATGTTCATATACGTGTGTTCTGTGTGTGTGTGTGTGTGTGTGTGTGTGTGCGGAGCTGCAGCGACCGTTTGATTAAATCGTACTTACCCCAAACTCCGCGGTCCCTCTCTATTGTTGACTGATCGCGTCAAGCGCCCACACAAACGCCAGTGAGAGAGCGCGTGAGACGCGAGCCGTCCATTGGAATGCGGCCCGCCGTTGCCGTCTTCGTTGACTGCGCAGTCGCAGCGCTTTGTTAGTGTTTGACGAAGAGGTCAGCAAAAGCTTTCGGGCAGCAGCAGCCGCAGCAAAAGTAACAACAACAAAAACAACGATAATTCAAAAACAACAATACAATTTACTGTTATTTTGACATCGCGCAGCAAACGGCGTTAATCGATTCTCAGTGCAAAAAGAAAAACAAAAAAAGTTCGCTGCTTAAACAAAAAAAAAAAAAAAACAACAACAAATTGTGCATAGAAAATATCCAGCGACACTCAAATTTTGGATTACGCGCTTAAGGCGCCCCTCTTTTTCCCCACCACTGACCACAACAAACACGAAAACACAAAATGCCGTCAACTGCAGCGGCCCACGACGGCAGTGCATAAGGTAAGCGGAAGAGACAAAAATCCCTAAATTGAGGGACATTTTTCGTTTACATTTTGTTGGAGTGTTTGTGATCGGGGAATTTCTATGGAATTTTAATTGCTCCAGTCGACAGTCGACGGGGCAGCAACAATAACAATAATGCAAAATGTCTCTTATCTGTACCATAAAACTCGCCAATGGTTCGCAAAAGTTTTCAAAGTTCACACGTCCCCGCACACATTGTGCAATTAACCACCGAGGGGAGTGGCAGCAAACGGGGTAAATAGCAGGTGTCGTAAATAGCTACAGAGACACACATGCATAGATATATATGTATGTATATATACAATATATATATATATATCATGTATGAGTGTACATGAATACATGTGGATTTATGTCTCTTTATGCGGGTACCGGGAATACCAATTCCAACAACAACAACAACAACATGGGAGAGGCAATTATAAAATGGCGACCACTGAAATCGAGCAGCTGATTTGCCCACAACAATTAAATGGAAATGGGAGCTGCAGGCGCAAGCAGGCGACTAATTGAGCGTGCGCTGCCACGGGCTAAGCTCAAGTGTGTTGTTGACAGTGCTGCCACTTTTTTAAAAAGCCAAAAAACTAGCTAGCTTCCAGGTGAGGGGCTGAAAAAATAGCTAAAATGTATTTAAATATTCCATTTGTTTTTTTTTTTTATTATTTATATTTAAGGAAAATGCAAATTGGCCTGAAATATTTGTTACATTTAGAAAATATATGATTTATTTATAAAAATCTTTTTTTTTTTTAAATTCAGAATAGAAAATAATTGGTATGGCTAAAATCACATTTGACTTTAATTATTTGGCTTGAATATGCTAATCCTAATCGCCTTATTTGACTGTAAAAAAGCGACAGACGACAGCACTGTTTGGAGTGGGGGGAGGGGTGCGCTCTTCATAACTGATACTTGCGGTATTGTATTGCGGCACATGTTGCAAAATGATAAACAAATGAGCAGAAACACACGTTAAACGCTAAAAAGAAAATAAGAAAAAAAAAACGGTAATCGTTAAACGTTAAACGATTTGCCACCGCAGAGATTCGATACCGATACACAGTTGTTTATCGGTCTACCTATCTGTTTGTGTTGTGTTTTGTTTTGTTGTCGTAGTTGGTTGTGATGTTTACTATGTTTTTGTTGTCTCTCCATTTTTATTTATTTTGCGGTTACGACGACTGACAGCCGCCCACTGTAGCTGACAAATGAGTCAGGGAGAGACAGCGCGGAGAGGGGGTGGGGTATAAGCATGCTTGACCTTAGGCAACAACAACAAAAACAATAGCAATTGACAGTACGAAAATGCCGAAAACAAATTCCTGCACGCGTGCACATTGAATACAACAAAATAAAAATAAAAATAAAATACAAAAATAAATTTGCTTTAAAGCAATTAAAATGTACAGCAAATTAAATATTGAATGACAAAGCTGAATAGAAGATGATGAAGAAGAAGAGGAGGAAGCAGCAGCGACAGATATGATCGCTTACCCTGAAGCCGGGCTCAGCTATTTGGCAGGCAGCAACTCTTAACAGCGCGGCCAGCAGCATAATTTATGCACACACACACACATGCATCAGTATATGTACGTAGAAACGTAAGACACAAATTGTTTCGCACGCCTTTTAATTTAGCATGCGTCGCACGTTGCTGCCGCTGTCGACGTTGACGTTGACGTTGGCCGACCGCTTGTTCTCATTATAGAGCAACCTCGCCTAGGTGTAACTGTGATTATGCTTACGCCTATGTCTCTGCAGCCGCTGCCTTTGCTTGCGTCTGTTAATGCTGCTCCTTGGACATTTATTCTTGCGCTCTTTTGCTGTGCGCTCTCTCTTGCTCTGACTACATTCCAAGATATAACTTAGGGACATTTTAAAAAGCTTACAATTTTTGTTGCCATTTTGCTATCTATTGTGGATATTTTGAAAGGGAAATTCTTAATTTGTAAGCAAGCAAACAGAAGCTTGTTGGAAATTCATATATTGATGTGCTCGGCTTTTGTGGGAAATTTGTATAATGTTATTTAAAGGAAATTTATATTTACATATGTATGTACATATTTGGGATATTGGTAACTACCTTTTGCGTATTGCATTAAATCGATTAGGAATTAAGAATCTCCAAACTAAATATTTTCATGTTTTTGCTGTGCGAAATTTTGTAGTTTTCTGTGAAAGGAAATTGTTGTTTTTCTTATAAGTTCGATTGCCTTTAGCTGCAATCAACAACATTCCTCAGCGATAAATAAACTAGCCTTAGGGTGTGCCAACATGAGGCTATGTGCAAGTGTATGTGCGTGCACGTCTGATTTCTTTACTTCTTTTTTATTTCATTTTTGTTTTGATTAGCGCAGGGACAATTCGCGCATGCGCATATCGAACACATCAAAAATTTGTTTGGCATAACTGTCATGGCCAACATCAACAACAACAACAACTATAACAGCGGCAGCAAAAACAATTGAATCAACAACTCAGCAAATTTGCCGCATTGTTTTTTGTTTGGTTTTCTGCCCACATTCGATTTTGTATTTGCTAAGAGAACGCCAAGTTATTTATTTGACAACAACTGGCTTCATAATCGGCATAATAATTTGAGAAATGTGCCTCGCCCGCAGCTCGGTCAATCAGAGCCGCCTCCCCGCCCTCTCACCCACCTCTCACGTAATCCCTTCCAATTAGCATTAAATGCTACGAATTGGGCTTACGTATAGGCCAGGCCACGCCACGCCACGCCCCGTTTTATAGCGCACTTGCCATGACGCGCATCCGCTGGCCAAATATATATATACTAAATATATAAACACATGTATGTATTGTATGTGCTTAACAACTGTTCCGATTGAGCGTGTGAAAATGCCATCGCTCTAAACTATTTCCTCCATTGACGCCAACTGTCGAACGTCGGCGATCGCCGATCAGCGAATGCCAATTTGCCGTTTGTCGTAATTAAAAAAAAAAAAAAAATAGAAAAAAAAGAAAAAAGCCAGACACACGTTTTTAGACGCGTCAATGCGAGCCGCCGCGCAGCCAACTCATGAGCTAAAAATTCCACGTCAAACGTCGTCATTCATTAGCTGGGCTCCAGCCTCAGCCTCAGCTTCAGCTTCAGCTCTAGCTCCAGCTCCAGCTTTGGCTCAAGTTCGCTGCCGAGCAACACTTTCAATAGAATCAACACGAATCCAGTTTTAACAGTCGCTCGGCATCGAAAATCGCACCACTCTTAGAATAACTCTAGCTATGTGTGTGTGTTTGTTAGATTTAGGTATGTGTGTGTCTGTGTGTGTGCTTATACGCTAAGCCATAGACAAGGTATATTAACTATGCTAACAGAAATGTTGTTTGACATATATTTATCTATTGTACAGCTGTGGTCATAAAAATAGTAGTGCAACTGAAATATTGCACAGCAAATTGTTGTATTAAGATATATGTATATATTATTAAAAATATGTTAATTTTAATACTCGTTTCAAATTGTTTTCAAAATATTCTTCATATCACAAAATTTTGTTGTGCAACTTTTAAGTAACACTACTATTTTTATGACCACAACTGTTTATACAAGTTTATATATGCATTTGATTTGTCAATATATATAAAGTGAGTGCCTTTAATAATTGTTAAATAAAGGTACAATTTAGTACTTTTACTGCTATAATCCATAGTATATTTATTTATTATATATACGAATATTTCAGCTTATGCTTAACTTTTTCTTAGAATTCCCATTAATTAAGCGCTGACTTAACGATTCTTGCATTAAATAATTTACTTCTGTTTACTAAAAATCAATCAAAATGTAATGGTTGAAGCAACCAGTTTATGGAAACCTTTGCACACCATCATTACCTGATATGCATCTCCTTTTATAACCCATAAATTGTCTAACGTCTGTCTAATTAATAGCAGTTCATGTGGCCATTCAATACACTTTTGTAGTGTATGTATGCATCGTTTAGACTATGTCACTTTTGGGCTTTCAACACATTTGAGGCTTTATGATATTTCAAATGTTTATTGAACATTGTGCACACTCAAAGGCACTTGTGCATTCCAATGCCAATTCCAAAATGAAATCCATACAGATAGCTGCATATATATGTACATATATCTTGATATATATACATATGTATGTGTGTGTGTATATGTTTATTTATATTTTCTGATTCGTTAAGCGTTGCCAACAAACGGTTTGCACATGCGGCTTAAGCATTTATCAAAGTGTTACCCCAACCCGCTACAAAATCGCCAACTCGATTGACAAACACACACACACACACACATACACACACGCCCCGAATGAGCTCACTGCAATGGCATGCAGTTGACACAGCCCCGGATTGGAGCTGGGTGCCAAGCAGCAGCAGCAGCAGCAGCAGCTGCTGTGGCAGGGTATTCAGTTCAACTGCTGTCGCTGCACAACGTGGCGTATGCGCAACATTTCGTTTTGTTTTGCTCATTTCGTTTTGCATTGCTTTTCCGCAAAATGTGGCGCCATTTAATTGCAGCCCCCATCCCCTCTCTCTGCTCTTTCTAATATATATAAATTTTAAATATTTATTACCTTTGCCTAATTGTTATTTAGCGTGCCGCTCTTCGTCTCTTTTAATTGACCACGCCATGCCCTGCAGTCTGTGGCTGCTATTGCTGTTGACTTTTATAATTAACGTTTCTTCATCTGCTTGTTGTTGTTGTTGTTGTCGTCTTTTGCCTGCTCTCATTATAGCCATGGAATGCGGATAATTTGCCATGATTGAAATTCTGAAATGCTTTTCATTTGTTTGCATTTTAAATTAAGAAAACACATTCTACCACTTAGCTTGGCTATATCTATAACTCTTACACCTCTCGCTCTGCTCCCTCTCTCTCTCTCTCTCTCTCTCTCTCTGGTGTGAGTCATTTACAGAGACTTCAACCTGCTCGCCTACTGCCTTACTTAATGCTAACAATGATAATTGCGGTTGCTATCATTATATAATGCCCACACACATATAGATATTATTATTTATATGCATCTGTATTAAAAGGGGGGCCCGGACTTATGCATATCTCAGATCTTAAATGTGCTGTAGTTAATATTAATTAAATAACGAGCGTTCCGGCTTGGCTGCTTAGGCGAAAGCTTTTGCATAATTGAAGTTTGTGGTTTGGTAGAAGTTATGACAAAATAAGCAACTAATTGAAATTAATATTATTTTTATTGAAGTGGTAATAAATAAGGAATGTCTTTAGATTTTAGATTCAGATATTGATAAACTTGAATTTCAATCATTTATTTTGATTTAGTTGTTCAAGAATTTATTACTAGATTTGCATTCTTTTCTATTATTATAACTCAAATTACATTTCTTACTCATTTTAAGATAAGAATTTGTCTATGCCTCAGTTTATATATCAATATCAGTTCAGTAGCTTAACAAATATCTTTCTATAATATATATATAACAACAAAAAATGCCAAATATTTCAATATCTTCTGGAGTTTCCTTTGCTCTCTGCTATTTGTTAAGCAATTTCAGCTTTCTGTTTCTGTTTCGGCTTCGGTCCGGTTTCTGTATCTATTTCTGTATCACTCACGTTGCATGAAAATCGGCTTAGATATAATTGATTTTCAAAAGCATTTCAGTCTCTGTCTGTGTGTGAGTTTGTATTTCTTTTTTTATTTATTTTGTGGAATATATATGGATGTCTAGAGTGGACTCATATACATATTCTTGGTTTCTAATTTATGTCAAATGCGAGCTTTGATTGATGATCAGCAGCAGCAGCCGCAGCAGCAGCAGCGTCCATTTTGGAATGCTCTGGACATTGGGGCAACTGGAAATGCTAAAGAGGGGGAAGGCCAACAAAAGGGGAGACTCGATCATAATAATAAGTCAGGGCGGTTCCGCATGAATTGTGGCCAACAGCAGCAGCAGCCGCCGTAGACGCAGTCACAGTCACAGCCTGTGCCTGGATTTGTATATACATACATACATACACACATATATATATAGATATATAGATATAGTCTCGCTTAAAACTCTCTCAACTTGACTCTGAATAAATTTATGGAACGTTGAAATTTATTAGACGGCTGCGGCGCGCACAGAAATGCGCCAATATTGAAATTTATGCGGCCACGGCGAGACGCTACCAAAGACCATCTATATAAGACATATATACAAATATGTATATATATGTATATAGCTATATATATATACAGACATTTGGAGGCTAGTCCATAAGTTGATTTGATTCGATTTGATTTTAATTTATGCATAAAATGCTTTTCTTTCATCACGAGGCAAGCTTGAGTATGCCGCTGTGTGTGTGTGCTTGGAACTTTCTTTAACTGAATTTTAATAATTTTATGCGCAACGCACGCACGCACGGCCGCCTAATCAAGTTTGTCGCCTAAGTCTTTCGTTATTGATTGGTGAAATTGTTGCCAGCCAAAAAACAAAATAACAACAACAAATTGTCTAACCCCCTCTGCCGCCCCAACTTCAGTCCACATGAAGTTGTCTAAAACGCGGCGCCATCTGTCTCTAAATTCCATCGCTTCATTTTAAAGCAGCGAGCAATCAGCAAAAGCAAAAAGATATTTACAAAAGTACACAAAGAGAAAAATATATAAAAACAATTAAATTTTTTATTAAATTTAAATGAAATGAATAATAAAATGTTTTTAAATAATTTTCAAAGAATTTTGGTAAACTAAAAAATAATTAAAAAAAAAAAAAATGTTTTTCATTGAATAAATATGAATATTTCTAGCAGGTAGATTGTCTAGGATTACACAATTGAGACGGTGGCTTTGTAGCTGACAATGGAATACGCTTAAAGAACTTGTTTGCCTTTTAGCTTGTATCATTCACTCCATAGAGATTATGCCTTGCGAAAAAGTCACTTTGAGCTTTGATCTTGACAAGCTTTGATTCGCAAAATATCAACTGAAGAAAGTTTTGTTTTTGATATAAGCCAAGCTTATGCTGATAGAAATCTTCTTAACTTGAGTTACATCAAATCTAATTGCTCTTCTCTTTCTTTACTCATTGCAGCAGCAACGTATTTCGAACGCGCGCGCTGTATACGGAAAATGATGCAGCATGCGAGCATTTTGCACCGTCAGCGCGCCCCTGGAAGTATGCGCGTCCTCAGCCGAGCAACTGTCACCCGGCTCCCGATTTTTGGCACTGAGGTGAGCTAATACTCTTTTATATATATTTGTATAACTGTCTAACATATCAATTTCTTTTTGATTTTTTTTTGTGTGCAGACTTCTCGGCCAACAGCAGCCGAAAACCCTTTACTTCCTAGTCGATGCAAAGAGTCGCGTCCGAGAGGTTTATACGCAGACATGTCTGCACTTTGCCACGCAGGGCATGCAGGACACCGAGCTGTTCGGGCTGGCCGTGCTCATAGGTGAGTCAAGTGTGGGCGATATGGGGTGTTGTTGCTGGCCTGCAACATGCGTATGCAGCATAACGAATTGGGTTTGTGGAACGCCCTAAAACATTCAACTCTAGCCACACTTGGCAACAGAGTTTTGAGCCTGGGCAGCAGCAGCTGCTGCTGCTGGATAGTCGTGGCATGCGATAAGGCATGAAAAATACAACTAATAAACATAAACCAGTCTTTTTAAAAGCTGCTCATCATCATCAGCAGCGGCAGTGGCAGAGGCAGCAGCAGCAGCAACAGCAGTGGCAGTGGCAGTCTCTTTGCTTGGCCACAAACTCTATACCCAGTAGAAACGCTAAGAAAAGGGTATCATTAGCTAGTGTGAATGTATGAAACAGATCATGCTTCCATTATTATTCACATATGCTTAAGATATGGTCTAGAATTACATTTATCGATATCTAATTATCGATATCTATCGATGCTCGTTTGTGAAGCACACACTGTTTACAGAGCATCAACTAGTCGTTCAGTGTACGACTAGCGTACTCTTACTTGCTTTTTTCTGCTGCAGCAATGCCGAAACACATAAAAATACTAACAGCAAAAACAACAACAACAACAAAAGCAGCAGCAGCAGCAAAATGGCACATAAAACGAACAAAAAACGCTGCAAAAACAACAACGAAATGGAGTAGAAGGCTGAGGAGGAAAAAAGGGGAGTAGAAGCAAAAGGAGTAGGAGGGAGGGGGAGGGGTAGAAGCAGGGCAGCCAGGAACGCGTCGCCGTCGATGGCGAACAAACAATTTCAGGCAACGGCCAACAGAAGACACAAGACACAAGACGCGTGTTCAGTAATTCAGGTAGCCGTCGCGCGTTGCATTAACACAAACGAATCGACGACGACGAAGAAGATGCGGCCCCAGCGGAGCCAACACACGGGCAATTCAGGCAACAACAATTGCAATAACAACAGCAACAACAACAACGGGACGCAGGAACAGCCAGAGCTAAGAGGCAACAACATCCAAGCCTGGTTGGTAGGCGAGTGGCTTTGGCAGCAGCAAAGAGACGTCTTTGGCAATGGCCTCAGATATATATATATATATATATATAGATATAGATATGTGTGTGTGTGTATATATAAATATATATATGCGTCCTCCATAAAGACATACACACACATGGAGCACACACAATCTTGACAAGGAAAACTTCAACTGCGAATGCGCTTACAGAACTTAAGAGTTTTGGAAATAGCAAGATTATAAATTTTGTATTTGAATAATCAATAGTTATATTATACAATAATCTATTTATAGATGTATAGGAAATATTCCATATAAATTTATATGGAAACAGCACTACTATTTTCATGAACACAACTATATATACTAACTAACATGGCCTAGCAGTGCAGTTGATATATAACTGAATTATGTTAAAAGTTAGACAATCTATAAGCATTATATAGAAGCATTTGCAGCTTTATCATTTAATTTGATAAGGCTTTCTATTCACATTGAAATATAAAATTATTCCAAATATGAGGCAAACAAGTTCAATTAGCAAATCTTTTCCTTGCCCCAGTTAGGGTATACGAAAAAAAGTAAAGTAAAAAAAAAAATGAGAAAAGCACAAGACGTAAATTTCGTATCTGGTCGCCAGCAGTTGGGCATCACTTTCAAGGAGGCAGTGGTAGAGGCCGAGGCAGCGGCAGCGCAAGAGGCTCGGGGCAAGGCGAAGAACTTGCCACAACATCTTCAGCGAAAAAGAATTTGGTATGCAGTTGGGGGCATGCCAGCAACAACAACAACAACGTACGCGTCGTCAGACATTGCCACATGGGCTGATGCTGCAACAAGGGAAAAGGAGTGGACAGGCAATAAGCATGAGAAGAGGAGAGAGCAGCAGCAGCAGCAGCTAAAGAATCCGCAGTTCGGCCTTAGCTTTAGCTTCAGCTATGAAATTGGCAGTTTGCATTTTGCGTTACCTCGCAAGGATTTTTGCCAATATCAGTCAGCATTTGGACTGTGTGTGTGTGTGTGTGCATGACTGGCATGCGGCTGTAGCTGCTGTTGTTGCTGTTGGTGCTGCGCCTGCGTCCATTGCCATCGCATACTTTCGAGCATTTCACGCCGCGCTCTTTCACTGCACCAAAATTGCCTTTAGTGGCAGTTGTTGTTGGTGTTGCTGCTGTTGCTGCCTTGACTTGGTTGTTGTTGTTTTATAGATAGTATTTGCCAGTTTAGCTTTTGGCCAAACTGCGTTGCACACAAAAAGTTCAAACACCGCTAAAAATGTGGCTCACTATTTGTTGACCAGGTTCGTTGCTTAAGTCTTTCGTATTAGAGGACACACAGCGGATGCTGCATGCCAGCAACAGTTGCTGCTGCTGCTGTTGTTGTTGTTGCTGTTTTTGTGGCCCTTTTTGGGCGCTGTCCATTCAGTGTCTGCTACTGCTGCTGCTGCTGTCGCCAATGAATTTCAATTTTATGGCCACGCAGCCGTCAATAAATTTCATCTTTATGCAAATTTTTTCGCTGCTCACCTTTAAGTGTGTGCAGCTTGTCTCCTAGCCAGCCATCCACAGTGCGCTGCGCTGGCTGGCAATTTGGCAACATTGTCACAGACAGTTGCAGCTGCAGCAGCAGCAGCAACAGTTGCTGGCCGTGTCTGGCTGCTGCTGCTGTTGCTGTTGTTGTTAAGTGGCCAACACAATGGGCGTTGATTTTTTTCGGCCTTCTGCAGCTTCCACTTTTACGCCTGTTGCTGCTGCTGCTGCTTTCCAATACTGTTTAGCTCCTTGAGCTGTTGCTGCTGTTGCTTATGATGTGTAGTAGCTGCTTTTCCTTTGAGTAATCAAAGCTTTTCCTATGTTTTTTTTTGCTTTAGTCTAGTTACAGTTTTTATCCCTCCTCCACCTCCTTTTTCTGCTTTTCCTAGTTTAGCTGATAGTTTCTGTTCTACTTCGTTTCCAGCTGCCACCTGTTGGCACCACCTGCATTTCGTTAGCGCCTGCTCTATGAGCCTTGCTATGATTATACCTACTTCGGCTACTGCTGCTGCTGCTTCTTATGTTCCTTTCTACTTTTCATCAGTTTGCTGACTTTATTCCTTTGGCTTTCGCTCCTTTATCCCTGCTCTATTTCTGCCTAGCTTAACTGCTGCTGCTCTCAAGGCTACTTTTATTTTAGCTTGTAAATTTCCTATGCTTCTGCAACTTCTGTTTTTCCTACAGCTCCTGTGGCTCCTACGCTGCTGCAACTCCTTCAGTTGTAGCTGCTGCTGGTGTTATTTTTAGCTGTCGCATTGCTTGGATTCCAGTGCCGCATTCCTTTGCCTGCTGCTTGTTGTTGCTGCTGATGCTGATGTTGCTGCTGTTGCTGCTGTTGTTGCTGCTGTAATCTGTAGACCAGCATTTTCTTTTCCATTTAATGTTAATGGCTCATAATCATTATTATATGGCGTTGGCTTGTTCATCTTCGTCTTCGTCTTCGCGGGCTCTGCAGCCCCTGTCACGCCCCCTTAGCCGCTGCTGCCGCTGCTGTGACGACCGGCCTTGCAGCCACATGCTGCCTGCTGCCTGCCCCAGCCGCTGCCTCAACCCAAGCTGCGTGCATCTGATAACATCGGAAATTAAAATTCTTTTGGTTTTATGTTGTTTCGTTCTCTTTATTTTTGTTGTTGTTATTGCTGTTGTTGTTGTTGTCTTCCTCTCAGCCTGTTTCCATACACACACACATATAGACTGTTGTTTTTTTTTTGGGTTATTTTGTTGCTGGTTGGGTTATTATGGCTATGGCTGGCTATGGCGTGCCTACTCAAAACCTTTGGCATATAAATCTGAAGAATGCCTTGGCGACGGCTGCTGCAGCTGTCTCTTTGCTCTGGACAACGGTCTCTGTGGCTCAGGCACTGTCCAGCCCAAGAGTCGAGCTCGAATTCTGTTCGTGTTGTTATATTATACATACCCTTACGCAGAGAGCCTGTTCAGTTTATAGTGCACAATGCAACAGAAGTGTTTGTATCTGTAGAAATTAGATCAACATTTGTTGAAATTTGTGTTTTTTTCTATATGTTCGATTCATATCGTATCAAATTACTATATTATATAGCTTGAACATCTGTTATGAACTGAAAAGTTTACTTTTGTTTCGTAATAGAATGTTTTAAAATTTTATAATTATTTTAGACAGTTTTATAATGACAATACAAGTTTTAGCTTGTGCTTATACTATATATAATTTATATACTTATATACAAATTTATAGACCACAACATATACATATGTAAAAAATAATTTATAAATTTAGATTAATGTTAAATTGTTTTTATTTTCTTTTTGAGAAAAAGAAATTAATACAATTTAGTTGTTCATGAAAATAGTAGTGGCTACAATACTACTATTTTAATGAACCGCTAAATTCTTAACTTAAATCATAATAATGTTGATCTTAGTAATCGTGGCAAATTGCTTTTAAAATATTGCATTTATCACTAAATTTAGTTGCCCAACATTTAGTGCTCAGTCGCACTACTATTTTTATGAACACATCTATACAGACTGCTAGATACATATCAACAAGAGTATATAGTCTTCGTTTAATCGCACATAACTGTTTTAGTTTGTTGTTGTAAAATTCCTGAATCTCTCTAGCTCGCTCACTCCCTCTTTCTCTCAGTCTCTCTGTCTTTGGGCCACTTGATGAGTGTTGCCTGCTGCCTGTTGCCTGCCTTGCTGCCGGAATCCCAACGCATTCGAGTCTGTAATTTGTGTTGCATGTGTTTCAAATTGAAGATTTATTTAGCCTGCCCCCAACCACCGCTTACCCCTACCCGTCGTGCGTCTGTGTGTGTGTGTGTGTGTGTGTGAGTGAGATTGTGTGCGTGCGTGTTAATTGTAAGCGCTGTGGAATGCGTTGGAAAATATGTTAATTATTAGGCTTTTTGCCGCTGGCCCAAAATGCCCAACGTCAGGCTTGCAACAGCGGGTTGCACGTTGCACGTTGCGTGCTATGGGCTGCGTTGTGGCCAGCTTTGAAGGCTTCACACCTGCTCACGCTTAGAAGAAGAAGAAGAAGACGGAGCAGCAGCAGCAGTCGAGAGCACATCCATCCATCAGCTCCTGATCTGCAACTGTTGAGGTGAAATTTGAATGCGTTGCGTTTGCGTTTGAGTTCAGTTTTTGTTTTTTTCTTTTTTGGGTTTTGTGAAGAAAAGAAATCGCTGAAGACTTTGACTTTGAGTTGGTCTTGGTTTTTTTTTACATTTTATTTTATTTTATTTTATTTTTTTTGACTTGGGTTTCAGCTGCCACAACGCAACGTTGCGCCGCGCTCTTACCTGTCCGCTCTGTCCGTTCGTCTCGCTCAGCCCGTTTCTACCTGTTTTTTTCTTTTTCTTTATATATATAAATTTTTTTTTTATTTCGAGCTGCGTTTTGGGCTTGGGTCTCTTTGGTATGCGACTCGCTGCGACTTTAACTTGGTCTGCGTCTTTGACTTGGAGTTGGACTCCGTTGGGGCCTCATCGTCGTCGCCGTCGTCGTCGTCGTCGTTGTCGTCATTGATAGGCACTTATTCGGACGCTGATGATTATTATGATATTGTTGCTGCTGCTGCTGGTGCTGCTGCTGCTGGTGCTGCTGCTGCTTGTGTGCCCACATATTTCCATTCCATCTTTTTTCTGCTTATTGTTTTGTATGCCCCGAAGATACCCTAGAAAACTGTGCAAATTCCAGCAATGGATAGAACTTATCTAGATATTCATAAATTTATTAACTTTTTGCTATTTTTATATAATTAAATTTGTTTTTTTCATAAAATTTAAGTAGCTTTAGCTATTTAAAAAAATACATTTTCCGCAAATTGTATAAAAATTAAAAAAAAATCAGCAAAAATCCCAATTTAACAAATGTAAAGAATTTTGCTGATTTTGTTTATAGAAACTGCCGTCATTACAAATTTACAGGGTATCACTTGGCCAGTCTTAATTGACTAAAGCACTCCCATATATTTTTTATGTGGCTGCTCATAATTATTATTTTTCATCTTCTGCTGTTGCTGCTGCGGCTGCTGCTTCATTTCGTATGCAGGAATTCCAATTTTTCGTTCGATGATGAAGTGTGTGTTGATTTTGTTTTTCAAGCATGCAACCGACATTCGACAACTACAACAACAACAGCAACAAGAGCAGCAGCAGCAGCAACTACAGCAGGCACATCGATTCTCGAGCACGCGGCATGCCCTTGGGCCAAGTTTCCGAGTCGAGTCCCCGAACTCGAATTCGGACTTGTGCGCACTGAAAACGCTGGACGACAACAGGCTGACAACCTGACGTGGACGTGGACGTGGACGTGTCGTCATCGGCCCTGTTGACGTCAATGGGTCGCTTGTTTGCTGCCTGACAAAAAAAAAAGCTGACAAGAGTTGGGAGCAAGGGAATTGCTGGTTGCGGGTTGCTTAGCTCTTGTCAGGCTAAAGAATTTGTGCTGGCAGCGCAGAAAGTTCATTTAAAATTTTGATTAGTCGAACTGAATGAATGCGACCTTGGCGTCAGGACTTCCGACAAAACTAACAAATGGAGAATTCTAACTTGGCTTAAAGATAATGCTGCAATGAGTCGGGGAGTTTTGCTGATAAAGCGAGCTATGCCTCGATCCATGTTCCGATTTTGAAGTATATTTCCGAGGTAATGGAACGCACTGATCAGTAAAGATTATTCTAATAAGGAATGCATTCTATAGTGCTTAGTTCCCTAGACCAAAGCAAACTTAACTCGTATACTTGAACTTCTTTTCTAATTTTTACTGCTGTGGAAAGAAGAATTTTGTTCTTGAAGATCACAATAAATCAGAAATTGCTTGCCAAAGAAAATCTCTTTAGTACAGTCCTTTACTTAACTTCTAATCTCCTATTTTCCTCTTTCTTGCAGATGGCGAGTACATGTTTGCAGATCCCGAGAGCAAGCTCTCCAAATACGGCCCGAAAAGCTGGCGTTCCTCGCACACGCACGTAAGTCCACAGAACTAAACTCAAGAAAAGTAAGCAAATCTGTAATCGCATCTGTATTGTTTATAGGGCCTGGATGCCAATGGACGTCCTCTCCTGGAGCTACACTTTCGCGTGCAGTTCTACATCGAGAGTCCGTTCATGCTGAAAGACGAGACGTCCCGGCACAACTATTATCTACAGCTGCGCCACAATGTGCTGCAGCGTGAGTTGCCGCGCGACCATGCTGATCAGGCTCTGGTCGTGCTCGCTGGCTATGCGCTGCAGGCGGATCTGGGCGATGCTCCCACAATAGCAGCAGCAGCACCTGTAGAAGCTAACACAACAACATTATCAGCAACAACAACAACAAAAAACCCAACTACAATCCATCAAAGCAAGGAGGAAACGCATGAGGAGCAGGTGACGATAGCTGGCACAGCTCGCAACGGCAGATCCACGGGCATGACCACAACGCTGCCCAAGATACGAAAACGCTTGAGCAGCTACAATGAGCGAATGCTGCGCTTGTCTACCTATGTGACCTCCACCAGTCAGGCGGCTGCCAAGCGTGAAGCAGCACCCACCTGCCCAGTGCCCAGCAACAGCTCCACGGACTACTTTCGCATGGAAGACTATTTGCCGGCCGCACTGCACACGGCCTGGGCGAAGAGCGAGTTGCGCGCCTGCCATCGGGAGCATCAGGGTCTAGGCCCTGCCGAGGCGGAGCTGTTGTATATACAGCACGCGTGCAATCTGCACGAGACAATCAATGCGCACACGTTCCGTATGCGGCTGGCAAAGAGCGAGGCGGGTGTGGGCAGTGCCTGGTTTGTCATCTATGCGAAAGGCATCAAGATACTGGGCAGTGGTGCGGGAACCGAGCCCGCAACCTTTCTGTGGCCGCATATCACTAAGCTGTCTTTCGAGCGCAAGAAGTTCGAGATACGCTCCGGGGAGAGTCGCATTACGCTCTACGCTGCCTCCGATGAGAAGAACAAGCTGTTGCTGACACTCTGCAAGGATACGCATCAGTGGAGCATGAAGCTGGCCGCCCGTCTCAAGGAGGTGGGCAAACGCGAGGAGGAAGAGGCGGAATCGCAATGCCTGCACGCCAGCTACGCCTGCTCGCGCAGTCTGCTGTTGCCCTACAAGAGCAAGAACGAGCAACGCATCTCGGTCATCTCGAGCACCAGCTCCAATACCACCTCGGGCATTGTCAGCGATCGCGTGCACTCCGAGGATGAGCTGGAAATTATGATAAATACGCCGCCAGCACCGATTGCTGCACCATCCACAGAGAGCCTTGCCTTGGCTCATCTGCTGGACAGACCCAGTGTGAGTCGGCAGACGTCGTCGGTGGGTCAGATGTCGCTCAAGGACTTGGAGGAGCAGCTGGCTGCGCTGAGCGTAAGCGTGCGACCCACTGAAGTTCTGGCCAGCTCTGGCAACAATGCTGCCAGTCAGCGGACAAACACGACGAGCAATAGCATCAGCATCAGCACCGCCAACGACTCCTCCACAACGACCACAGATTCGCCCAATTCGCAGCATAATATTGGCTCGCAGTGCTCTTCGACGTGCAGCACGGTGGTGGTGACAACACCACCGGCACCACCAGCTGCCGTGCACTCCACATCCTCCAGCCTGGAGTTGGGCTTTAGTCACACGGCACAGAACTCCACCTTAAGTGAGTCGAATCCCGATGATTTCCTTGCTCCATCCGTGCGTGATGACAGTGAGAGCGTCTCGGGCGTATCCGGTGTGTACACATTGGCCCATGGCATGGCACCACCCACAGAGACATCTGGAGTTTACACCATGCACAGCAGCGAGCTGACTGGCCAGTTCTCGGAACTGGCCGAGTCCGAGAAGAGCTCACACTACGGCAGCTTCCAGCCAGCGAAGAGCGAGAGTAGCCATGCGCCCAGCGACTCCGTGGATGGTGGTGCTGTGGCCGGCATTGGTGTTGGCGGTGGTGTTTCAGCAAAGAAATGCAACGAGTTCCGTTTGCGCTCCGACTCCAACATCAGCACGAGCAGCTCCTTTCGCGGCGATGGCAGCGATCCCACGGACAACAAGCATACGCTGCTCTCGGCTGAAGAACTAACCAATCTGATTGTTGGCCGTGGCACCTATCCCAGCCGCAAGACTGTGTCCAGCACCCTGCACTCAGACTGCGATTATGTGACGCTGCCGCTGGAGGGCGGTGAGTCGAATGATGCACAGGTGCAGCCGCCTGCACCACCGCCATATAGTGCCAGGCATGAGAAGACGGGCCTGTGTGGACCACCTGTGGTGCCACCGCCACCTGTGCCGCCTATGCCGAAGCCAGTCAGCATGCCGATGCCAAAGCCGGAGCCACCAGCTGCGCTTGCACCACCACCACCACCACCACCCATAGCAGCAGCAGCAGCAGCAGTTGTAGCAAAAGTTGCAGCAGTAGCTACACCACCACCACCACCACCACCGGCCGCTGCGCTGCGTCGGCGCGATCCGCCGCCTTATCCCACATCAATGAAACCACGACCCACATCGCTTATCTCGATGGTTTCCTCAGCAGCGCCGGCACCCAGTGCCGCCGGCTCAATGAGCTCGCTGAAATCGGAGGAGATAACGGCACGCTTTATCACCACGCGGCCACAGATAAGCATCCTCAAGGCACACACCAGCCTGCTGCCAGATGGTGCAAAGCCAAGCTATGCCGCACCCACGCACTATTCCTCGGCTGCCTCGTCGAGTGGGTCTGTGTGTAGCCATCAGCTGTCGCAGCAATCGCTGCACAATTCCAATTATGCTGGTGGCTCGCAGGCATCGTTGCATCACCCTCACCACTCGCACCATCAGCACCACCACCAACACCATCAACACCACCAGCACCACCAGCAACACCAGCAGCACCACCACCATCAGCAGCATCAACAGCAGCAGCTCGCGCATCATCGTCATTCTGGCTCGGCTGCGATTGGCATACCCATAGTTCCTTACGGGCTGCACCACAAGAGCACCGCCTCGCTGCACCACCAGCAGGCGCCGCCGCAGCAGGCGTGCGTGCTGTTGCCAGTGATAAAGCCGCGCCAGTTTCTGCCGCCACCGCCGCCCAGTTTACCGCGCCAGCCGCCACCGCCGCCGCCGCCCACGCATCCCCATCATCTGGCCGGGCTCTACAGCAGCCAGCTGGCAGCGCGTAATCAGCTGGAGCTGTACCAGCAACAGATGTACAGTGATGTCGACTATGTCATCTATCCTATACAGGATCCGGCCGTTAGCCAGCAGGAGTATCTGGATGCCAAGCAGAGCTCGCTGCTGGCCGCCATGGCGCAGGCGCCGGCACCGCCGCATCATCCGCCCTATCTGGCCTATTCCGCCGGCTGGGACACCTGTAAGGGACATGCCATCTACCGGAGTACGCCGTATTTGCCGCTGGCGCTGTCGACGCATTCGCGCTACGCTTCCACGCAGAATCTGTCGGACACGTATGTGCAGCTGCCCGGCGCCGGCTACTCGCCGCTCTACTCCCCATCCATGGCCAGCATGTGCAGTTCATATGAGCCACCACCGCCGCCACCGTTGCATCCGGCAGCGGCCGCAGCGGCAAACGCTTCCAGCCTCTTTGCACGATCACGATCAGATGATAATATTCTGAACTCGCTCGACTCGATGCCGATGCCCAAAGTGAAGCGTTTGCCGCCACCGCCGCCGCCACCGTACGTCAATCGGCACAAGAAACCGCCGATGCCGGCGCCCAGCGAACAACCGCCGCCAAGTAAGTCTCTATTGATTATCTCTACTATTCAAACAACTTTTATTCAATTACATTTCTCTGTCATTTGCAGTTCCTTCAAAACCAAATCCCAATCCCAGCTTGAGCATGCTGCCGCCACGCAAGCCGCTTACGCTCAATCCGCACCAGTCCAATAGTCCGCTGATCAAGACATCCAGTGGCGCCCAGTGGGCGGGTGAGCGACCACGACCCGATCTAAGTCTCGGCTTGAATCGTGGCAATAGCAACAGCATTTTGGCACAGCTGCAGGCCTCCATTGCGGCCAGCAGCCAAGCGCAGTCGGCCAATGCCCAGGCCAATCCGTTGGATATTGCGCTGCTACGCGAGAAGAGCAAACATCTGGATTTGCCGCTCATCTCAGCGCTGTGCAATGATCGCTCGCTGCTCAAGCAGACCAAGGTCATAGTCAATCCGAAGAACGCCAAGCAAACGACGCTGAGTGTTGCAACGGGCAACAGCAATGTCGTCAGCGCTGCAGCCACTGCGGCGCCTGCTGCAACCACCTCGACTGGCTGTGGTGTGGGCCATCATAGCGCCAGCAAATCTCTGGCTCAGCCACCGGCCATGAATGGAAACACGGCCACGGCCACAACAGGCACACTGAGCAAAGGACGCAAGAGCGCAACGATCAGTCATCGACATCCGCAGGACAAGCTGCCGCCGCTGCCCGTCCAGCTGGCGGAGGCCAACAACTATGTCATGGATCCAGCGGTGGTTATGAAGCACCACAAAAGCTACAACTCGCAGTCACAAACCCAAACGCAATCGCAGACCTAAGCATCAAACAAACAAACAAAAAGAACACAAATAGGCAGAGCAGCCCACTCAATTCTCTAGTTTACGATGTGAATGTGATTGTTGATGGTGGTGGTGTTGGTGTTGGTGCTGGTGGGTCAGCAAAGTCCAGCTGAGAATTTGCATAGTGCGCGAATTGGTTGATCACAGTGTGTTGGCGGCTGGAAAGTAGATTCGAACACCAGGTTTCAACAGGCCCGCTTCCACAGGACAACAACAATCGATAGACATTTCAAAGAATACAAACAGCCAGTACAACAGTTAAGGACAAAGCAACAAAAGCAAACAAAACGAACCTCAAATACGCATTCAAATAGCACACACAGAACCCAGTCTAGTCAGTTTAGGTATGGGAAAACTGAGAGAAACTCAACTATGTAGAATGACAGAACTAGAAACACAAAACAGGAATCTTAAAAGACAAGAAACAAACGTGAGAAATGGAAGCAACAATACTCAAGTATAAAATACGAACTACTTAATTTACTAAAACTAAACTAAAAAACAAAAACAAACAATTTTTTATAAAATACTTAGACTAGATTAGCTAGTTAGTGGCCGACTCTCAGTATCTGAGAGTCGCTTAAGCACTTGAATAGGCCCAGATGCGATTACTTAACACTAAAACGCTGAAAGAACTAACTACTTCCGCCCAAAACAACTGTGATTGATATTATTTTTTATTAATTTAACTTACTTTACAAAAAAAACAAAAAAGAAGACCAATTACAAATAGTCAACAAAGAGAAGAAAAACGCACAAAAACTATGCAAATTTTTAGTATGTAGACAAGAACTCGCATTTAAAGAGAGCGCCCCCAATACACACACACACAACCCACTTATACCTGACACACACACATACACATTTATGCATACTCACGAACGTAGCGAAGCACAGGCGAACCAATGAGCGAGGCAGGAGAAAGAAAGCATTTGCAAATGTTTGACTCTCTCGTGAGAGCAAAGATAAGAAATTAACACTCTTGTGAGAGCAAAGATAAGAAAGCTACTCAATTTTGTGAGCAGTTATATTACGCTCCCGTGAGAGAGATAGATAACTCTCTCTCTCTTAGCCACGATCATTGGCTTTGCCTGTTTCGCTCAACTAAAGAATTTGTTTTTGATTTATCTTAAATCGAGTGCGCGCCCTCGGAATGCCATTTATCAAATAATTGCCTAGGCCTTGCCCCACCGTTTGTTTTATTATTTTAATTTTTGAATTTAGCGAGTGAGCGTTGACGCTTCTGTTTTAATTATTATTTTGATTATGATTTTGAATTTTAAGTTGATGATTTTGATGCATATTCATATTCATATTATGTTTATATTAACCCCTGTGTGTGTGTGTGTGTGTATATATATGTGTCGGATGTGCTAGTGTGTGTGTGTGTGTGTTGGCTGTCGTCACAAATATTTGCGTAGGTTTTTCTCGTCTAAAAGCCTATGGCTAAATGAGCAAGTGGCACAGTTTAAAGCAACACACACACACACACACGTGCGCACACGCACACACTCACACACACACACCTTTTGCAGCTATATGTTATCAAAATCGGCCATATAGTATAGAGCTATAGCAAAACGCTGCGATTCCAATCAAGTTTTTCTTATGGAATCTAGCAATATATCCTGGCAACTGCTTGCAGATATATATATATGTTTATATATATGTATGCAGCAGTCAGTGCCAAAATAGTAATAACTATCTATACGTGTATGTGTACTATATAAATATATATATATATATATGAGTAATAAAAATCATGATTTAAAGTTTTCGTTTCTTATCGTAATTGTAAGCTGTACACAAATGTGATTTAATTGTTAAAGTTTTGTAAATTTACAAATCGAAGCTTCAAACAGACGCGGGAATGTTTAAGCAAGTACATAACATTTGGGTGGGTAGAGAGTAAAGTTAATACATTAAAAAATCCATGTATATTGCACTTAAAATTAGAGTGTGTATATCACAAATGCTGCATATAGCACATATATACATCGGTGTATATTAGATGCCGTCCGTCGTCAACTCTTAACATGACAAACGACGCAACAAACAACAAAACGATGCGACTTAGGCAAATGAACTAGCAAAGTTAACGAGTGTCTGTGTGTGTGTGTGTCCTGGCACAATTTGGCTAGAGTTTGGTTAGGTAAATAGCTGCTTTCAATTGGTCGTCAACATGTCCTCATCTTCAACGGGTCGACGCACCCAATAGCTGCTTTCAATTGGTCGTCAACATGTCCTCATCTTCAACGGGCCGACGCACCCAACGTTTGGTTATTGTAAGCGCTACGCCGGTGATCAAAAAGATGCCGCCAAACACAATGCAGGCAATGCCAAAGTAGACGCCATAGTCCCCTAAGTTAATGGCCAGCTAAAAGCAATGAAATTCGATTATAAACGAATGCTAAATTTACAAGCATTAAGGACACTCACCTTGGCCTTGGAAGCCAGCTCGGGACTAAGCTCGGCGTACTGATCAAACCAAAACATGGGCATCAACACCTTCTGAATGCCACGATAGATGCTAAGAAATGGAAAAAATAATAAAAATATATTATAAATGAGTATAGGCGAGGTTTTCTATACTCTGTTCAAGTCTCAGTCGGTTGATTATTTGGCCTGTGGTTAACTGTGGCAACCACAAACCAATTACTTTCACTTATGAACAAAGTATAAGCTGCCATATGGCAATGTAAGACCTACTCATAGTCATCATCGGGCTCCAGCATCATGTTGATCTGAATGCGACCATGCACCTGGACGGGCACGCCTGTGGTTGGCTCCACGGCCATAACGAACTCGTGCTTGGCCTTGTCCGGATTTAGGCCACTGACGCCATTCAAATACGACTTGTCAGCCAAATAGAAATGCGGGAACGATGAATAAATGGGAGCCTTGTCGCGACACTCCTTGCACTCGACTACGCCCGTTTTGGGGCACTCCTGCAAGCGTGGATCGCAGAAGCAGGCCTGATTTGGATAGTTCTCGCCGGAATCTAGAGTCTCCTCGGTGCCCACCCAGCGTGTTGCCGTCAGGCCATACATCTCTAGGGTTCCCTGCGGTCGCAGATTCATAAAGCGACATGCATCGGTGGCAAATATGGTAATCTCATCCTGGATGTTCATTTTGGGTGGAAACAGATCGCCCGTGGTACCGTTGACAATGCCGCACGGCAACTTATAGAATCCTGTTTCGCTTCGCCTATTCCAGTGGGTCAGGCGACCCATATTTGAGATGTCATCGGTGCCCGTGTGTATGGTAAAGAGGCCATCGTATTCCAGTGAACCGTTGCGATCCGCCAGCCAGCCGAAACGTGTATACGGTATGTCAATTTTAGAGGTATTGAACAGATTAAGGAAATCTGTAAGATCATCCTGATAGCCATCGAATATCCATTCGTGCAAGGGCTTTGTGGTATACAAAGTGCCGCCCTCATGGTTCAGCATGAAGTTAACAATCTTTTTCACAATCTTTTTCTCATGACGCATCTCATCGGCTACGGTGGCGGTTATGGCATGCGCCGCCGTAATCATATCATACAGCGTGCCATTGGACTGTTGCTCATCAAAGAACCAGGTGCGACGCTCATAGTACGCCACAGTCGCATTATCGAAGAAGGTGTAGTTCTCCTTCTTATGCTTCTCGAGGAAGACATACGGGCCCATTTCGGTGAAGTGCGGCTTGATGTTTGGATTGCGTATGTCCTGGGGATTGGTCCAGTTGAACATATAGAATTTCAGGTATATGGGTATGGGAGCCTCCAGCCAGCTGTCATAGGTGTCGGTGCCTGGTTCGAGTTTCAAGCCCTACAAATAGAAAGATTCTAGCAAGGTGATCGAATATGAGAGATTAGTCAACTTACATTCTCAACCAGCGTATCCGCCAAATTGGGCCAGAGCACGACTAGGAGTATGCCCAGCACGGCAAACACGGAGCCAATGCCAAAGACCCAGCTTTTGCGCTGCGTTTCGCCGCAGCACTCACAGCACATGATGATAGAAGAAGAGTATTGGAAACTGTAGCTGCTTTCAAAGTTAGAGCATCTGTAAATAGAAGAGCAAAACAACTACTGCAATCAGTTATATAAAACTAATCATGAAGATTAGGATTTTAATACGCTTTTTATGGGCCCAATTGACCAGCTGCCCCCTGCTGAGTGGCACTGGGCTAATAATACCTGCGACACTTGTCGGCTTATCGTTTGGGACTCAAGTTCTTGGTATACTATTTAAATAGCAGATATCATATCTGCAATGGACATATCCGTCGTGCAGATTAGCCGCGTACAAGTTCTTAAAATTAAATTTTGATAGTTCTCGAGTGCCCACGCACCCGACTTGCCAATATTTGTAGGGCTTCTGTGATTGCGTGCCAAACTTAGATGGGTTTTTGCAGCCACTTACGTAGTACCGCCCGATCCGTTGATTCGAGTCCACACGCGCACGCTACCAAAGCCAAGCGACGACTGTGGGTCGATTGCTTGATGTTTGCGTATTTGAATGAACCATTTCTTCGCTTAATCAGCGACTAATCCTTATCTGAAGTGCATGAGCTACTTAGGAATGCAATTGATAAAGCCTATTGTGGTGGTACTACAGTCCAAAGAAATAATATATGACTGAAAACCAAAATCGATTCAGCGCCTTAGCTTAAATCTGAATGAACTGAGTTGAGCTGAAGTGCGGGTTTTCTTCTGATAAAACTTTGTATAGAAATTGCATTGTTTAGCGGGCCATAGAGTTTTCAATGTTGTTTGAATTGTAGCAGAACGTAGACTATATAGAAGTCATAGTATAGTATCTAGACTCTATACTGGACTCTGGGTTAACAAATATCTTCCAGCTCTGCTGTAAAGGGCGTGTTTCTTAATATGTTTACATGAATATTGACCGCTATTAAGCTATAGTTTAGCCATTAGTAAGGATTATTTATAACCATGATAAGATAGTCTATACAAAACAAATTGTTGATTAGAACTGGATCTGGATCGGAGCAATAACTATATATATTTTGAGATATAGACATAGATAAGTCAACAGCTAAGGCAATCATATATAGATAAGTTAACAGCATGTAACGATAAGTTAACAGCTTATCTTAAGCTTTACTACACACATATAACATACAGTGAAAACTCATTGTGAACGAACACTTGATATTCACATATTTGATAAAAAAAAAGCTTTAATAATAATAATAAAAACAAAAGATAAGAAATATCAAGACTTGTTTACCCAATGCTCAAGATTATTGCTGTTAAAATTAAGATAGCCAAGGCAAATAAATGTCCATTATTGGAGCGTTCACTGTATGTGCACTATAAATGCATCGAAATTGTATAACGAAATGACACAATCTCTAAATATAAACAATGGCATTTACGCTCCTTTGTTTGCTATTAACTGTGCTGTTTGGACATGGTTGATAATGCAATGTGTGAAAAACTAAAGAAAACATTTTATTTTCGATAAGCGTGCAGTTTATAGTGCAGCCTGAACTTGTGCTTTAGCCGGTGATTCACTAAGAATTGGAGCTGCTGGTGTTAAGTGCACAGTTAGTTGCTGAGAATGCAACAGCTCATTTACATACTTGTATTACTCACCACTTTTTTGTTGATCTATTCAAACGGCTCTCTTCTCCTCTCCTCCTCTGCTTCGTCTTCGTTTCGTTGTTGACACTAATTGTTAACCTTGAGCATAACGCAAGGTTTCTACCTGTTGGGTTTTGCAATTTTCTTGAATTTAGCAAGCAATAATAAACGCAATTGTATTTAAAGATACTTTATTAAGTTTTCGGGAATTCAAACAACTGGCAGCAACAATTAACCAAGCTTAACTGTTTGTCCGATTTAATCTAATAACAATCAGCACCTGCGCTTACCGTTTCACAAAATTGTTATAAAGTTGCAACATTTACCAACACTGCTATTAGAGATGAGCACTTCAATAATTGTTCGCGCTATTGTGATTGATATAAAACAGCTTTGTGACTAAGCAACTGAAACAATAAAGTTTACAATTGATGCTTTATCTAACTGCAGTTATTTTTACAGCTGCTAAATTGCGATGTGCATACGCTAGTTATTTTTTTTTTTTGCTAAGTGCTCATCAAATTGGCATGTACAGTGGTTACAAATGTGTTAAAATAGTAAAGGAAATAAATGTTGAATACTAAAACATTACATTTATTTAAATTTATATTTTACATTGATATATTTAAATTATTACTTGAATTACTTGAGCTAACTTATTGTTAGTTTCGTTTCTTTACGTATTTATTAAACCAAAACAATCACTGTATCTTCAATGATATTTTTAAAACAAAATCAGTTTATACTTTGATTACCAAGTAGGTGTTGACAAAGTTATACAAAATTTGAAATTTTTCAATCTCAATTGTGGTTTCATTTTTAAATATTTTCTTAATTTTCATACTTTTCATACTATTGCTTTTAATATCGATAATTGGTGTACACGTGTTTTCAGTGTGACCGCAAAGTAGTACAAATACTAGAAATACAAACAGCTGGTATATAGCATTAGGTGGCAGCACCGCCACGCCGGCTTCGACCAATCAACGGCAACCACGATGCACACACACAAGCTTAGATAGTTTTTTTTTGATAAATTTGCCAGCCGTGTTGTTTTGACGAGCTGAAAATCATTTATAAGATAAGGAAATAATGTTTAATTGAATAAAAACCACGCAGCGAGAATACTAACCACGTAGCCAAAAATACAAACAAAAGGAAACACACAAATAATGCAGCTAATAAAGGGCCTGTTACTTGTGCAGCTGGCGCTCTTTCTATTGGACGAGGCGCTGGCGGGGCGAGACTTCTACGAGATTCTGAAAGTAAAACGGAATGCCAACACGAACGAAATAAAGAAGGCGTATCGGCGACTTGCCAAAGAGCTGCATCCGGACAAAAATAAAGATGATCCGGATGCGTCCACCAAATTTCAGGATCTGGGCGCCGCCTATGAGGTCCTGTCGAATGCGGATAAACGCAAAACCTACGACCGCTGCGGCGAGGAGTGCCTTAAGAAGGAGGGCATGATGGACCATGGCGGCGATCCGTTCTCCAGTTTCTTTGGCGACTTTGGATTCCACTTTGGCAACGGTGATCCCCACCAGCACGATACGCCCCGCGGTGCTGACATTGTGATGAACATGTATGTCTCCCTGGAGGAGCTCTACTCGGGCAACTTTGTGGAGATCGTGCGCAACAAGCCCGTCATGAAGCCGGCCTCGGGCACTCGCAAATGCAATTGCCGCCAGGAGATGGTGACGCGTAATCTGGGACCTGGACGTTTCCAGATGATACAGCAAACTGTTTGCGATGAGTGTCCCAACGTGAAGCTGGTCAACGAGGAGCGCACCTTGGAGATTGAGGTAGAGCAGGGCATGGTCGATGGCCAAGAGACACGCTTTGTGGCCGAAGGTGAGCCGCACATTGATGGCGAGCCTGGAGATTTGATTGTGCGCGTGCAGCAGATGCCGCATGCACGCTTCCTACGCAAGGCCGATGACTTGTACACGAATGTGACCATCAGTCTACAGGATGCACTCATTGGTTTTACAATGGAGATTAAGCATCTGGATGGGCACAGTGTGAGCGTGACGCGTGAGAAGATCACCTGGCCAGGTGCACGCATACGCAAGAAGGGCGAGGGCATGCCCAACTTTGAGAACAACAATCTGACGGGCAATCTTTACATAACATTCGATGTGGAGTTCCCCAAGCAGGACTTGACGGAGGAGGATAAGGAAGGTGAGTTACGAAACACCCAACAACATGTATTTCTAAATCTTCAATTTCTTAACATTTTCTGCTTTCAGCTCTCAAGAAAATACTCCAACAGTCATCCATCAATCGCGTCTACAATGGGCTGTGAATCTTTGGACGTGCATCGGGGCTGTACGTTAAGTAGTATTTATTGTAGATGTGAAGACTTTTGCTGCCAGAGGAAGTTGTGCGCAAAGAAACCTTAAGGTAGTCTACTAATTGTAAAAATATAAATCAATTCGGGGTCGTTCCACATGCCACAAGTGCGACTGTAGCAACAACATGAACAGGAAAACAAATAAAATTAATTAAATTTAATTGCAAAAAACTGGATTTTAATTTATTTTCCCTGCCCAAAAGTAGGCAACGAATAAATTGCGTGCAGGCTATACCATGCCAACTGTCTGGCAACGCTGCCAAACAGCTGTCAGATGCGGCGCAGGACAATAAGGTGAAAGGCCAACAGAGGGAGAGAGAGAAAGTGCGAACGCCGTTTGCGGGTTAAAGAGCGCAGAAACTTTCAGCAGTGCGAACGTGCAGCAACGGTGCTGCAGCTTTTATTTATAATAAAACGAAAAAAAAAAAAAATTGCTATCACTTTGCTAATTTGATTATTTTGCACATTTAACACACTCTAAGCTTACTCATTACAACCGCGCAACCAAAACCGTTACAATCACACCTAACCTCAAAAATTGCCATTAAAAATTCAAGAGCAACATTTTTCAGCAACAAAAACGGTGCCGAAAAGTAATGAATGTCGTCTGATTATCCATCAATTCGAGGTGAGTGCAAATACATTTTGCTGCCAATTTTTAGCCAGTGTCAGGACGAGCCAAGTAAAGCCACTCCCCCTACGTGCCATCCCCCCCTCCCACACACACGCACACACACACCTTAGCAACCCGCTCGACCGCATTCCTTTATCGATTTTCTGTACGCGCTGCCCTTTTTTTTATTACTTGAAGTGACCCAAAAAAAAAGGCATAACTAAGAAGCAGGCACGCAGCCAAGGGTTGCGTGCTCAGGGCTCGACTGGCTTGGCTAGTGGGCGGCATTCGTAATTAACTGGCCAGTCGGTCAGTAGGTCCGATTGCATCGCATTGCCATATATATATATATATATATATATATATATTTATTCGTATCCATTACAGATTGCATTCACTCACGCTCTGCTTGATGACATCCAGGCAATTTCTAATCTTCATTTTATTGCTAATACCATGGCCACCATCCAACGTTATCAAGATACTCTGCTCGCGAGATAACAGCCGACTGGTGCGCAAGATAGTGCGTTCCAAGTGGACGCCCATTTTGGATAAGCATCAGGTAAGTGCACGATTCGAGAAGATCGGGAAATTGACTATAGTCAACATTTGGGGTGTTTTTTTTTTTTGCAGGTGAAGCTGCCCTTGGAGTGTCCGCTGCATCCGCTGAGAGATGTGTTTGCGCCTCGGCAGGATGAGAAGCAACGGGATCGACCCACGCAGTGGACCTGCCGGCGTTGTGGCAAGAGTTTCTATCAGGAAAAATATCTCGACTTGCACTTCGACACGCGGCATAGGCACATCATCAATGAGGTAAGACCAAACGCAGCTCTAACTGGAAACCCGTTTTGATGAGCTCATTTTCGCAGGCGGAGGACTCCGTTTGCTTGGCCGACTTTTGCGATATAATGCGTTGCGAGGTATTCCAAACGGAGGACGCCTCTAGCCTTAAGTTTGGCGATCAGCACATCGTCACCGATATCGAAGTTTGGGGCGACTCTCTGGGTCAGAACTCCGCCCTGGCCAAAGCGAATGCCGCATACTTGAGTCTAATACCAAGGCAAGTTGAAGATTCCCTCATAATTTCCGACTGCAATTAACCCATCTCTTGCAGAACTTCCACATTGAGTGCCACTCGTGCAGCCAAAGTACAAAATCGTCAATTACTCCAAGAGAAGCCAAGCCCCACGAAGAAGCAGTCGCCGGCAGATGCCAGCAATGCCGGCGATGGTTCGGCGGCCAAGCCCAAGTCGGCGGGCGAGAAGCTGCTGATGAAGCTGAAGGAGCTGAGTCAGACGCATCTGAAGCGCACAGAAACAGATGCATCCAGCTCAGCCGAGTCCAAGCAAAACGAAACGGACGAGGCTGAGCACAGTGGCGATGCGGAGGGCAGCGGCCAGCCAGATCCCAGCACAACGGTGGACGGCACCAATGGGCAGGCCAAGGTGCGTGCCAACTGCAAGCCGGATGAGCTGAGCAAGCTGAAGGCACGCTGCGAGCTGCTGCTACGCAGCTGCATTGGCGGCCTGCTGCTGGCCATGTCCGATCAGGCGTTCAAGGAGATGGAGGAGGAGATGAACAAGGCGGTCTGCTGGTACCTGACCTGTGATCGATACTGGGAGGATGGCCCGCTGGAACCACGTGCCTTTCCCTGGGGTCTCATTGTCATACTCATATTTGTGCTGTCGACGGGCATCTGCTTCTGCTACTACATCATTTGGATACTGTTTGAGTAAGTGTGGCTGTGTGGCCGCAGCAGCAACAGCTACTGTCCGTCAATGTGAGATTGAGCAAACCCAAGTCATTTGTTTCAGCTCCGAAGAAACGACAATCAATGCCAACCATTATGCAGGCGTCGGAACCGGCGGCAGCATCTACATGCCAGCGCCGCACCACTACCATCTCGACTATGCCACACAGCAGGAGCTGCAGCTGGACGCCGCCGGGATACCTGGTCGGACTGCCGATCCCTATCAACAGCAACAGCAACAACAGCAGCAGCAGCAACAGCTGTACTACCAGCAACAGCAGCAACAACAGCAGCAACAGCAGCAGCAGCAGCAGGCTCGCGACTTGTATCCCGAACAGGTTCAATATCATCGGCACAGTCCGCGTCACTACATCGCCGATCAGCGTCCAGCGGCGCCGGCAGCGGGCCAGGGTACGCCCACCAGCTCGTCGGCCGGCGTCCGGCAAGTGGTGGGGTCCTCGTCCAACGCCAATACGCCGCTGCATCGTCACTCGACGAGCCTGGTCTACCCACAGGACATTTTAGACCGACGCGACTATACAAGTAGCGCCGGCCGGTCAATTGCCACGAGCGTGGTGAGCAATATGAGCGGCGCTGGTGGTGCAGCCAGTGCTGGTATCGGTGGTGTTCACTACAACACACATCCGCGGCCGCTGGAGACGCGGCATCGTCATGTTGGCGCCTCGCAGCAATCGCTGCGCGCCTCCTCCTCCACGCACGAGATCGTGCAGAGCGAGGTGGGTGGACAGAACGAGCACTACATATATGTTACGTATCCGCCGGATCTGAAGAAGCGCTACTTCGACAAGTACGAGTAGGACCAAAGAGATGAAGAGAGAGAGGGAGAGGGAGAGAGAGTGCGCAACGAAACGCAAGCAAATACTAAGCAAGTCCTTGATGCGAAGGACAATGAAGCAACCTAAACCCAGTTGGTTTTTTACTTTAGCCTGCAAATTCTAGATTTGTGAACTGTGCTGTATTTTTGAATTCTACAAAAAAAAACAAAGCAAAACAAAACGAATAAAATCGCAATTTGTATTGCTGTATTATAAAGAAAATTAATTAATGAATTAATTAACTTATTTAGACGGGCTTAAGGCACTATTGTGCACTGTATTTATAAGTCTATATAGAGCAGGCTAACTTTTGAAAATGAACTGTAATCATTGAAGATTTTTATTAGATATTAATAGGCTAATATCTTGAAATATTTTATTTAAATATTATGCATGTAAAAATTTTGAGTATATACGAAATTTTGGACTGTTTGTTGCTCTTCAGATTGATAATCTTTACTTTTTCATGATAATCTATTTTGTTTTTTTCAAAGTATTCTTTAACAGATATATTATACGCTTCTGTCCAGGTTTTTCTCAATCCTTGAAATCATTTTTTGTAATCTTATTCAGCTTCGTCTTCGCTTCCGTCTTTAACTCCTCAACCTTTAATATTGCGTTGTGCTTTCAGAATCTTCTTTAGTTTCCGCTATCTAAGCTGAGGCTATTTCCCCTGCGACATCATTGGTGTTCAAAAATTTGATATAAATTTGTTGCTCCTTTTTTTGGAGTAGGCAAACAAACGAAAACGAGCCAAAAAACCAGGTCCAAAGAAAGCAGCCATGAAAAATTAGTTCAGCATACAAAATGATGAAGCAGTTGAGTTCCCACTTAAATTGAAGATCGAACATCCAGAATCGAATGTAAGTAAACCTGAAAAAAATCCAATTGACCTAGAATGATATAGTATATAGTAAGTAGCTTATATTTTGGCCAGCTCTGCTCTGGTATACCTAAACTTCACTTAAAGATTCTCTGAAACTAAAAACCAAAGGAAAGTTTTGTTATACAAAAACTCAATGTTTGGCCATTTGTTAGATTATTAACTATATGATTTTAACTATTTAATGTTTTATATGATATATTAGCAGCCTAATACAATGAGTAAAAGCTAAACAAAAATTTGATGAAGCTAGCTGCACTGAGAGCTTAGTTCCAATAGAATCTATGTATCTATATGGATATACCATAAAAAGTAGTAAGAAAAGACTTTACTTTTTTTTCATATTGCAATAACATGTACATAAAACATTTATTTCAATCAATACAATTTTAGTTATTGTTGTTTTGCTGGTGTTGATTTCTCCATCTATATAATATTGAATTTTCATTTAAATATATGCTCAAAAAGACACTCACATTCACATTTATATATAGTATATATATATATGTATATAGTCACAATCTGGACATATCATATAATGCTTAGGGACTAAAAAAAACTCTCGAGTTGTACACGGCATATAAATATTTAGTTATACTTTAAAATTTATACATATATAGAGAAAGTGTGTGTGTGTGTGTGTGTGTGTAGGACATTTAGATGATATAGTTTATATAGATATAGATCGAATATATAATAAATATTACATTAAGTGGGCATTTGTTTTTTGTTATTTTTTTGCATTTGATTTTTGCTTTTTGTACTAAAATTAAGCGTATTATATTAAACTAAATATGATTTGATATTGCACAAAAACTTGATGAATTGCAAAGGAAACAAACTAAGAAACAACAACAACAATGCGTGCCCGAAAGTTATTTATTTGGTTTACATTTACTTTTACTTTTACTAACAATTGTTAAAAGTTTTGTTTTTCTTTTTTTTGGTCCTTTGGAATGTGTTTAGCTAGAAGAAATGATGTTGCACTTAGTTACAGTTTAGCTATAGGTGGTTGGTCTCACATGATTAGTTCTGTTTGTTTTTTTTTTGCTTTCTGTTTCTTAATTAAAGCTAAACACTGCAACGTTTTCTAATCCTGCCATAGCAAATCCAATTTCAACTGCATTGCGAATTTCTATAGCGGTTTTTATCTACAGTTCCGGATCTACATACTAGACTTCGTCAAACTTGTGTAAATTCTCTTTGAAAAAACAAGGCCATTTCAGAGTGCTACAGCAAAAGTCTTCCAGACATACTATAATAGATATATATTTATATGAAAATGTCTATATAGCTATCAAATATATAATATATATATATATATGTATATAAATTTTGCTATGTTTAACAATTTCCCAATCTTAACGTAAATTGTACTAACAAACAAAAAACAAGTCTTGCACTAACTGAACCAACAGCTTCTCTCCAACAATCTTAAACTAACAGTATTTCTTGCTACACATATATATTTGTATTATATATATCATTTGTTGTATATATATATATATTATTTCTTCTTCTTATTCTGTTTTTTGTTGTATTTTTTTTTTTGGTCTAGGCTGCATTTTTGGTGACCTTCATTGAACAAAGGCAGTTGGCAAAATCTTAACTTAAAATCAACGAACTTATTTAAACAAAATAAAAGAGTTTGACAGAGGACAAGCAACGACTGCTGGATACTCTAGACTGTAAATAAAATATAAAATAATTTTACTACTCTGTAGACAACTTCCAGCATTTTAGAGAGATTTGTGGAAAGTAAAGGCTGACAGATAAAGCTTAATGAAGTCAGACGAGCAACTCTTTTGATCAATCTAAAAACAGTGTATGAGCAACAGGGTGCTTGGGCGTCTCTATGTGGGGGAGTGTGCTGCGTCCAGCTAACTATCTTTTTCCCCTAAAACCACATGGCCATCAACTTGAAATAAAAGGGCTTTACTTGGCCATAATTATACATACAGCCAAGTTAACAATTTGTGTTAACACGCAAGAGACATGCCACAGAGCTGTTAATATATATATAAATATATATGTATATATATAAGTATCCATATCTGTAACTATATATCTCTCGCTATCTGCTGTTTGACCTCTGATGAGCGACGGCTTTAAATTGTCCCGCACCGACTAAAATGCTGATACACTTAACTGATAAAAATAAAAACAAAAACAAAAAAAAAGAAAACTGAAATATAAATGTTATTTAGCTATCTCTGTCGCACTCCCACTCGCAGTGTAGCATATTAATTTATAAGTATATATAGATAAGTATTAATATGTATATATATATGGCTGAAATGACATATGTGCTCGATTTTTTATTTTGTTTTGTTTTTTAAAAAGCTAATTGCACGCGAGTTGGCATGATGCATGTGGCTAATCGCGTATACGCCAGGTGTACGCACCCTGACACGCCCCCTCGTCACAACCTGGCCCCACTTTGCACGAGATTCGAATTTTCAAAAATGTTTGTTATTTAAAAATTAGCTTAAAAACACATTAATTGCACATTTAAAAAAAAAATATTGCACGATTAGCTAAAGAAGTGATGAATATATATACATATATATATATATATATATATTATAAATATATTTATTCCTATGGACATTGACAGATATTTATTCAGCATGATTAAAATTTCGTATGACTTTCTTTACTTTACTTTAAATCGCAGCAAAAAATTTCTAAATAAAGTTAAAAATATATGACAAATTTCATAAAAATTGAGCTAATATTTTAGATATTTTAAAAATTATATTTGACATATTATGTAAACATTTTTTAGGAATACAACTTCAACAAAATAATTTTGTATACATAATTTTCTGTTTTTAAATAAAAATAAAAATAAAAAAATAACAATTTGTATTTAAACAAACACCTTGTCTCTAGACTGACTCTATGAGCATCCATTAAAGCCGGCTCAAATTTAGATTTCTTAAATATTTTTGAAATATTTTCCAATGCTCAAAATCTATACTAAAACTATATTAATGCACATGAATAAAAGTAAAATATAAATTTGAATTTTTTTAAAGTTTTAAATAAATTAATACAAATATAAACAGATTAAAATGAAAAGAAAGAATAACAAATTTTTGTATAAAAATTAGATTTTTACAGATTTGTAAAAGAGTTTATATAATTTTCTTAAATTTTATGTGTCACCAATGACTTCAAGCCTATACAGATCATCACGAATACTTTACTTAGATATTTTTGTATTTTTCTGCTCACACCGCAAAAGCTTTGATACCTGCCAATATCCATATTTGTATTAAAAAACTAAGTCTTTGCTATGCTTTAACTATATACAATTGCATCTATTAACCAAAAAAAAAAAAAACATTTATATAAACTGATTAGATTTTAGTATATGTACTACTGTATGTACTAAACAAATGCCAAAAAATTTGATTTTATATAAACAAGTCTTTTGAGATTCACAAAATGTGTCTGGGTGTGTGTGTGTGTGGGTGTGTAGGTGTAAATCTGTCTCTGTGTCTGTGTGTGTGTGTGTGTGGATAATTTGAATTTAAATTTCTAATCCATTAGGCACGTCAAGTTGATTTTTCACGCTAGAACGACAACGATTACCACCCCCTGCCAGCAACTGAGCTGGAAAGCCTTCATTTCTTTACTGTTGCAGCTATCTTTGGTTAACGCCTACGCGCTGTGGGCGTGGCATGCGTCGACTGCCGCCGCTGCTGCTGCTGGAGCAGGAGACGCCGCTTGTACTTGCGCACCACACGCTGGGCATGATCGTAGCGACTGATGTTGTTCTGCACATATTTGCCGTGCAGATACTTGAGGAACTGGCGTCGTGCGCAGATCTTGCTGCAGCTATCCGGCACCACCTCCTCGTGATGGATGAGGGGCGTGGCATCAAAGTGATCCGTTTCTGGTTCGGCCAGCATTTCGATCAGCTGTTGCGTATTGGCCTGCTCCGCTGCTGCAGCTGCTGCTGCTGCCGGCTGCTGCTGGAGATCATCGAGATCATCCGGCTCGACCACGCCCAATATGTTCTCATTCATGTCGCACTGCACCACGTAGAGATCGCTGCTGGTGTTGTCGAAGATCTCGGCTAGATTGATCAACAGCACATCCTGGCCAGAGCCAGCGGCGGCGCCAATCAGCTGCTTTGCATCCGCCTCCGATTCATTGTCCTCGGCATCAGAGTCCACGCCTATCTGCTGATACATCTCGGCCAGCGCCTCCTCGACGCTGAGCTCGCGGTGCTGCTGTGGCTGTTGCGGGGCATCTTTGACTATGTCACTAGACTTTAAGGAACTATTTAAGGCAATTTTACTAAGGTCACTTAGCTTTGGTACGTTGTTGGTCAACTGCTTCTGCTGCTGCTGCTGCTGCTCCTCATCGTCGCCATCGCTCTCCAGAATTTGCTTGAGCTTCGCTATATCATTGTTAGACGCCTGCATCAAGCCCTCGCTGCTCTGCACATCCGTCGTCGGCTTTGGCAAGAGCTCCTTTAGCGAGAGCTCCTTTTCCAGAGCGGCCATCTCATTGAAGTCACTTTCCTCGCCGGAGCAGCTGTTGTTGCTCGAACTGGAACCGTTTTTGTCGCTCTGCTCGCTGGAACTGCTTGAGCTTGAGCTGGACGAAGAGCTAGTTGAGCTGGCGGAGGATGATGTTGAGGAGGAGGAGGAGGAGGACGACGAAGAGGACGCTGAGCTCAAGCAGATGACTGTGGCTGCAGTTTCGGCTGACTGAATTGCAGCCGGATGCTCATCCATGCTGTGATCTAGCCAGCGCTGTATTTCCAGCTGCTTCGCCTCAACACTTGTGGGCGTGGCTTCAACAGGCTGGACTGTTTCCTTTTCCTTTTCCTTTTCCACTTCAATTTCGGAATGCAACTTGGCCTTCGGCGATAGATTTGTATTCTCCACATCATCGAAGCCCTTGAAGCTGCCCAGCAGCTCTACGGACTGCAGCGTATGATTGGAGTCGCCATCTACAGCTCCATCCAGCTGACGCTGAGCCTGATTCTCGCGCAGTGCATAGCCACTCTTGATGACTGTCTCCCGATCCGAGGTGGCCTCCGTAGTGCTCAGACTTGTATATTGCTTCGCAGACTCGCGCTTGATCAGCGGCAGGCGACGCTCCTTGCGGAGTGCCAAGTGGCGACGAATGCGTTCGACTCGCTGCTGACGCAGCCGGGCCAAAGCGTATCTGCGACGCAGCAGCTTCAACGTGCGGAAATAGAAACGATGCTTGATCTTGGGACTCTCAAACTCGAGAATCTTCAGCATCTTGATGCGATTGCGACGACGGCGCGCCAAGCGCTTTCGACTGGCGCGTGCCGCCGCCTTAGGCGCAAGTGGAGCAGGAGCAATGGCTGGGGCAGCGGCTGCAGGAACAGGAGACTGAGCTGGAGCAGCAACTGCAGCAACTTCCAAGATAGCAGCTTCTGGGGCAGCGGGTGTAGGCATGTTGTCTATGACTGTCGCCTCTTCCGCTGGCTCCGTTGTCTTTCGCTTCCGTTTGTAGAACTTGAAGCGATTGGCATGATCCGGATGCTCGCTGTTAGGCTGAGCATTCGGATCCGGATCCGGATCGCTGTCGCTGCCCTCGTTTTTGTTTATGAACGTCTCGTACTCCTTCTCGAACGTGGACTCATTCGAGTTGCTGTTGCTCTGATCGAACTCAATGGTCGATGGGTCCGGCAGCAGTTCGCTAGACAGCGGCAGGGTCAGAGGAACTCCGAGGGATTCCTCCGTTTGCGGCACCACCGGCACTCGTAGTATCTCAGCCAAGGCATCTGTATCGCCTGGCTGCGACTCGTTGGCTTCCGTGCCGCACTTCTTAAGACGCAGCTCATCCAGTTCCTTTTCCACATCGAAGCTGCCGAACGAATCTTCCACATGGGCCACACTCGGCGCCAACGCTGACTTTTCGTGATGATGATCGATAATGATGTCGGGCAAATTCATCGATGGGCACTGCGGCAACTCGTTGACATGAGCATCCAAGACAGCGGTGGCCACCGGGCCCGTTGGCGGCAGCGTTTCGTACATGAAACTGGACTGGCTGGGTGGTGCAACAGGCGCAACCACAGCCACCGCTGCCTGCTGTAGCTCAGCATCCAAACGTGTTTGCTGTGGCGCTGGCTGCTCCTCCTCATCATCGTTCCAGCTGGACAGAAAATCACGTATATTGGAGCTATTCGAGCTGGGCTGTGCCAGTGGTTGCGCCAGGGACTGCGACTGCAGCTTCTGATGCTGCCCTGGATAGTGAGAAGGCGCTGCTGCATGCAGGTCATAGCCCACGAAGCTGTCCACATGCGCCTCCAGATTGCCCAGAGGCGGCGGCGCACCACCACCTGCGGACAAATAGCAACCACTGGTCGTGGGTGGTGCCCGCTTCCTGTACGTGTACTCCAAGGAGCTGGCGCTTTGGTAAGGCTGAGCCCGATGCGTTTGCTGTGCGGGAACTGGCATCTGCACAGGTACCGGCCCATAACCATCCAGACTGCTGAGATCATTGTAATAGGCGCTGCTTACATTAGCCTCCATGCCCACGCCCACGCCCATGCTGAGGCCCATGTTGAGGCCCAGCTGTGGCACATAGCGTTGACTGTTGCTGGCGGGCGTCGCTGGGTTGGGTGGTGCGCCCGCAGCGCCTGGCTGAGCATAGCCATAGCCCAGCTGGGCGGGCGGGAGTGGCTCATAGGAGGCATAGAGATCAGTCGGATGCTTGAGCTTGTGGCTGCTGCCCTGGCCGCCGCCATACCCATTGCTGCGGGGATAGTAGCAGCTCTGCTGCGGATAGGCCTGAGTGCAGCAGTTTTGCCTGGTGCTGGACAGCGGATTCTCCACGGGATTGGGTGGCCAAATGCCGCGTGCAGCATAGGGCTGTGTGATGTTCGCCTGATAGGGATTGCTGGCATAAGCAGCCGTTGCCTGAGGCGACGCATACTTGTCGTATTTGTAGTACAAATCGCTGCTGCTGGCATTGAGCGGCGGCGGTGCTGGAGCATTCGCCACTGCGTGATGATAGGCGCTGCTGTTGCCCACTGTGCGACAGTTGGCCGCATTGTAGTCCACGTTCCAGTGGCTGGACTTGCGATAGGCCGACTCGGCGCTCAGCTCCGGCGGACTGTAGAGCGGTGCCGGTGCGCCAAAGCTCAGTCCGCCATTCGGCGAGTAGAGAGACATGGCATACTTGTCATAGTACGAGCCGGGCAACTGGGCAGCAGTTGGAGCTGCGCCCGATCCTGCTGCACCACCTGGACTGCCATACAGAGCAGGCGGCATGTTCTGATAGCGACTGCTTGGCTTGATTGCAGCATAGTTTGGCTCCAGCGGCGGCAATTGTTGCTGTTGTTGTAGCTGCTGCTGCTGCTGCTGTGTCGGCAGTTGTTGCTGCTGTGACTGCAAGTGCTGCTGCTGCTGCTGCTGCTGTTGACTTTGCTTTTGAACCATGCTCAAGTTGTGATATTGCTGCGTTGACTGCAGCTGCAACTGTTGCTGCTGCTGCTGCTGCTGTTGTTGCTGAAGCTGCTGCTGTTGTTGTTGCTGCTGCTGCTGCTGCTGCTGTTGCAGCTGCGTTGGCATCTTGTACTTGTACGCCTCATACGGATTTGCTTGGCTCATATAGCTGCCAGCTGTCATGGGCATCGACATGGACATCGACATCGACATGCTTTGGGGCTGTGCATAAAAGGGCGTGGCTGCCGCCTGCGGCTTGCTGCTGCTGCTCATAATATTGCTGCTGCTGCTGCTGCTGCTTAAATTGCTGATGATGTTGTTGCCGCTGCTGCTGTTGCTTGTGTTGCTGCCGCCAATATTGCCACTGCTGCTGCTGCTGCTGTTGTATTTGACAGCCGCCAACTTCTGGTACCCACTGGGCGGCACCACTGGCGCATTATAATTATACGCACTGTAGTTGTACGCCTCCATGCCACCATAGTTATAATTCTGATGATAAAAGTGCGTCTGCTGCTGCTGCTGCTGCTGTCGCTGCTGCGCATCCAAGCTGGTCAGTGCTTCGCTGTAGAAGGGCGCCACCGTCGCAATAGTTGCCATTGGCGTTGGCGTTCCCTCGTAATGGCCGCCGGAGCTTAGCGGTGTTGTGGGCGTGGTCGTGGCACTGCCATAGCCGCTGCTGGCGCTGCTGCTGCTACCGGGGCCCGAATTGCTGCCCACAGCAATGGCCATGGCGGCCGAGTCCATGCTGCCAGCTGCAATAACAACAACAAGAACAAAAGGTAAGCAAAACTTGTCGAAGGACATTAAACAAGGTGAGAGAGAATAGCGCTAGATAGCGACAGGCCATAGCTTAACTACCCTACAAATTAGAGGGAACTTGGACAATAAAGAGAATATTTGATTTAAGTACTCAAGCATATGAAAGAATATGAAATTCAACACGCAAAATATTTTTAAAATTATTGTAAGAAATGGGTTAAGGTGTTTAGCTATATAATAAGGCATAAATTTTAATCTTCGGTTGGATGAAATATAGATATATCATTGTATCCATTCGTTATACCTTTATGAACTCATATCATGAGAAATCTCTGTAAAACTTCTCTCGAATCAGATGGAATCGATAGGAAATCAGACCAAATTCCATAGGGAATCTGAACACATCTCCTATGGAATCTCTGTGAAACTTCTCTATATACTGACTAAATGATCTCTAGGGAATCAGAGTAAATCGATCATCTCTATGTAACTTCTCTATATGCAAACCAACTAGTTGATCTATAGGGATCAGAGTGAATCGATTGGGACTCTAAGCTCATATTTTGAGGAATCTCTGTGAAAGTTTTCCTTAATACTAACCATATCATCTCTAGGAAATCTGACTAAATCGATGTGAAACATCTCTATATACTGCTGTGATCACAAAAATAGTAATGCGACTGAAATGTTGGACAGCAAAAATTTGTGATAAACACAATATTTTGAAAACAATTTGAATAATATATATATTAATATATGTAATTATATATATAATAATATATATAATAATATATATATAATAATATATAAATATATATGTTTTTTTTAATAGCCGTTTTAAATTGTTTTATAAAGTGTTATGGTTATCATAAAATTTCACTGTCCAACATTTCAGTCGCACTACTATTTTACTGACCATAGCTGTAATTACCAACTAAATGATCTACAGTAAATCAGAGCAAATCTTTATAACAACTGAACTCATCTTTTAAGAAAACTTCTCTCTATACCCAATATGTGATCTCTAGAAAATCAAAGTGAATCAATTTCTGTAAATTTGGCTTAAGATTCCTTAAATTTAGATCGCAGCATACGTCCCACACAATGCACTCATATCTCTTTGTTGCATTTTGCTCTTTTCCAAATACCATTCATACAAAATGGACTAAACCTAAGCTGACATAATGAAACAGAGTTATTTATGCTATTTTTTTGAAGGGCATTAGAACAAAAGTTGACAATTTACCCAAATACATGAACATATGTATTTATGTATATGTATATGTATGTAATGCTCGCTTTGTTTACAGTGTACCTAATTTGCCCCTTCCCCAGCCCTCCTCCTTATATACACACACACACACACACACACACACACACACACACACATAGACAAACACATGTGCGCTGCACTACAGGAAAAAGCAATTATTCCATGGCATTTAAATGAAAAATGGAAAAGCCCCAAACCAAACCTCCCAAAACCCCAACCCACTACCCCCCTCTTTTGCTTTTGTTGTCGTCGTCGTCGTTGTTGTTGTTGTTCTTGTTGTTGTAGCTGCTTCTGCTGGCGACTTTAATGGTCATAAATGTCGCATTTCGCGGCACCACGAGCCACGCGCAGGTCCTCATTCAAGTGTGTCAATGGGGTTGATGTCTAAATGCTGGCTAGCTGTACGGGAATACCCCAGCACCCCTCTTCCCGCTTCAGTCAACACCCACCAACCCGTTCAGGTCAGAAAAATGAAACGTACTCGCGTCAACTTTGTGAAATGCGATTGTTCATTAAATATTAACGATTGCTGCCACCAAACGCAGGGCCAACATGGCGGATGAGCAATGCACAGTGGATTCAATTAACACTCAATAGCTCAATAACAAAGAAAGCGCCATATAGAGTAGACTAGTAGGGGAAGTATGCGACTAGAAAGGTAGAGTATACAAGTCGATGTATGTGTGTGTGAAACTACAATATCTATAATATAATATAATAAATGTTTTTAAGTATTATATTGAAATATATTCCTAAAAATTTATGTTTTCTAAATTTAAGAAATTGAGGATTGTATCCAAAAAAAATGTTAATCTTAATCTGCGTAATATATGTGAGAATACAGACTTTAAATTGCATAAGGAAATCCTTTATAGTTTTCGAGATCGACTCATTTAAGCAGACGGACTGACAGAAGAAACTGCCTAGATCAGTGCAAATAGTAATATATATATATAAATATATATATAATAATTTTTGATCAGAGCTTTAGCTCAGTTGACCCACTGTGCCAAGAGACAGTGGGTCGACGACAGCACGTCTGGACTACACGATTGGGCGTGACACCGGACGACTCTCAATTTCAACGCCCACAACAAAGTATGCCACACACACGCACACACACACATGTACTTCAAAATAGCGTTATTAATTGCAACTTCCCGCTGCCTCCTCGGGCCCACTCTCTCTCTCTCTCTCTGCCTGCATAAATAATGAACTGCGCTTAAGTCTTTCCCACTGACACACAATCCGATGCCGATGATGATGATGACGCTGTCTACGACGACGCTGACCACCTGTGACCAGCAGACACAGCAGGCAGCGGTCAGCGAAAGCGCAAGTGGCAGCTGCTGTTGCCGCTGCCGCTGCCGCCGTCGCCTTTGTTGCAGCCGATTTTGCCTCAGTTGTTGCAGCACGTACACGCCCCCCTCTTGCACGCCTGCGCTGGCAGTTCGTATGATAAATGCAAGGCGCCGCTGTAGCACTGTAGTACACGGAATCCATTATGTTAATTCACTTTCGTTAGCTCGCGAACACACGTCCGTTATGCAGCGCTATATGTGGCTATATATGGTTATATATGGGCTGATGAGCCGAGGAGCTGGCTAGCTTGATAATGGCTAACAGATTGGATTGGATGCCCTGCACTAATCACCTAATGGCCAACACACACACAATTATTGATGGGCTTTTAATCTAATTGAGCGTAGCCAATTGGCCAAATCATCATCATTATGCCAATCGATAAACGAGATCGCGATCGAAATCGTAATGCCATTGAAATTAAGCTGCAGAATTTTAAATACTCTTAGCAAATTTTGATGATAATATGCAAAGTCTGTAATAGGTGGAAGAGTGTGATCTGACTGACTAGTTGATTGAGAGACAGCAGATGTCAAAATACTTTAAGATCTTTGGGAGTTTAGCAGGAAGAATAGAACTTGATATTCTGCTGTGGTCATAAAAATAGTAGTGCGACTGAAATGTTGAACAGCAAACATTTTGTGATAAACATAATATTTTGAAAAGAATTTAAAAACGAGTATTAATATTAACATATACATATATATTTATGTATATTTATATTCAACATTTAAGTCGCACTACTATTTTTATGAGCACAGCTGTAGGCGTTGTTAACTAGGCTGTTGAAGTGTTTTACCTAATATTTTATATAGATAGTAAAAGGTTTGTTCTTTCTTTCAACAAACTATATACCATATAAAGTTTTGTCATTCATGATATTTGACTGAAAACATTTTCACATAAAATGCTGAATAATTGATTTATAAACCTGCTATATAACATAGATGCTGCCTGATTGCACAACCTACACCAAGTGCATCCACAACAATCAGCATAAACAGCATCTGTAACAAGCTCCATTTGTGTAACTTCACTTAAACCTTATATCACATAGATAAATCTCAAAAACTTTTTACTTAAATTTCATATTTTCTCTCATTCAATACGCTAAATTGCATCACATAATATTTATAACCTTTTTCAAGTAATTTTCAGTAACTTTAAATGGAACTTTAAAACCAAACAGCACTGCTTTTATTTTCTTTTCGTTTCTATTTATGTATGTATACAACTTAAACCAGGCCAGATGTTAGATTAAATTGAGTTATTCCATAAACAAACTGTTGAATAAAACAACAACAATTGCAGCGTAAACAACACAATTTATGCACAATTCGAATGCGACTTTAGAAACGACACAATTATGTTGCCATATGTTGATGTTCAAGGCGACAGAGCAAAAGAAAAACGCGCGCAACAGCCTCACACACACACACACACACACACTCACACATACAGAGAGAGAGAAAGAGTGACAGAGAGAGGTTGCATATTACTGTAGTTGATGGACCGTGCACGTTTTTTGGCCGCGCTCGATTGTGTAGTCTAGTTACAGGCTGACAATCTGCCAGCGCTGCGTATGCGTAATTTTGTTTAAATTAAATAACTCGACATAAAAAACAACGACGAAATTCTATTTCAACTTTTAGCAGCGTTTTTGTGGTGTTCGAATGTGTGCGCGCTTGAAACTTTTTCATCTGTTGCCGCGACGCCAGAGACGCAACGGAATGTGTGAATTGTGCGGCTGCGGCTGCGGCTGCCGCTGCCGTCGACGCAGATGCTGACGCCAGCTGTGACGCTGGCGCCGCTGTCAACGCAGGCGACACATACAAACAGAGCGGAAAGTCCTGCTTAAAGCAGGGCGGGTTCATGTGTGTGAGAGAGAGAAAGAGAGTGAATGAGTGAGCGCTTTTGCTGTGTATGTATGTGGGTGTGTGTGTATGTTTGTGTGTGTTGTTTTGCTTGGGAAAACAAGTGGTTGCCGTGGTGAGAAAACGAGGCGCACACAGCTAAAGCGCCGGCTGGCTAGCCCCAAAGGGTTTGGCTTTCGGGGTGGGCAGTGGACAGGGATGGCTGGTACCTGACGTCTCTGCACATTTGACAGCTGCAGCGCCGGCGGAAATGAAAGGCGTACACACGTACACACACATGCCATACGTACACTCATAAGCAAACATGACAGTTGCATGGATACACAGTGGAGCAAGGTTGGCAAACATTGGAATTACATTGGAATTGAAAGAAACAATCTAAAACGAACATTCAATAATAAAAGCAGAGTATCCTCGATATATGCATGAATATTTTCTGTTTTTGTTAAGAATAAAGCTAAAAATAAGTAATTTCAATTTCAAACTGTCTTTATTAAATGAAATACATGTTTATATGTTTATATAAAATTAATAAACAGTTATAAATATGTATGATGTATAAATATATATTTTCTAGTCCTTGACGAAAATAAAACAAAAAGCAAACATAACCCAGTTTGTGTCCTGACTTTTCCATACACAGTGCTACACTGTGCGACGGCTGATATGCAGTACACGCTCCCATTAACGGTAGGCGACGTTGCCTAACGGTTCGATGGTGAAGCGTGACAAACAAGCGACAGGCGAACGGCGCAGCTGTTAACTGCAACAACAAACAAGACAAGCAGCAGACAAACAAACAAGCAAAAAAAACAAAATACAAATTAAGAAAATGTACGGCAAATGATTTGAGCCGCTGGCGTTGACAGCTCAGGTGAAAATATAGGACCAAACGTGGCCACGAAGCGAATTAAATAAATACAAAACCGAACAAGAAAAGTAAATAAATAAAAAAAAAAAAATGCAGCAACAGCGACAGAAACTAATTGATATAAAAACCAAGCCAAAAACGGTCTTGCGGTTGCTTTGCAAAAAGGGAATTGACAAAAAAACAAAAAAAAAACAACAACAATAAATGAAACTCACAAATAGGCGACAAAACAGCAAGAAAAATGAAAAACAACGGCAGCCATAAAAGCAGCGCAATCAAATGATAATAAAAAAGCCGCGATTACAGTGACAGCAACAACAATAGCAAAATCAAAAGCAGCAAAGTTGGCAGCGCAGTCGCACTGACACACACACACACATACAGAGAGAGAAATAATACAGTTGTTGATTATGCATGCGTGAGTGAGTCTCGCGTCGCCCAAAGGTGAAACCAGAATAGAGCAAAAAAGAAGCAGCAAAATAGCAACAGCGGCAGCGGCAGCGACAGCGCCGTTGGCGCCGAAGCCACAGAAGAAGCAATAGCAATTCAAATGCAAGACAATATTCAAAAATCGAACAGCAAAGCGTACGACAAAAAAAAAAAACGAAACAAACAACAACAAAAGCTAAAAAGGCCGAAGCAGAAAGAAAAAGACAAGCGGAAGCGCAGGGTGAGGGAAGCCACCATAAATATTGATTGAAAATCAATAGGTTGCGTTCTCTCCGCCGTCTGTTTGTCTTTTTGTCATTTCTAGTCGTGAATTGAAGCCCTTTGCGCACTACCAGTCCAAGTTCCAGCCCACCGGCACAGTTACAAACACATATACATACATACATATGTATATATGTATGTACATACATATTTATACCCATGTATACATGTGTACACACTGCTATACAGCTGTATTTCCATATGTATGTACATACATACGTACGTATGTATATGCATGCGTGCTGCTGCTAGCGCTGACAAGCTCAGCTTGATAATTTAAACACGTACACTACCCTTGCCAGGCGGCAGAGACACTTACACACGCGCACATGCAGCCACACACACACGTACATATAGAGCAAAACAGACGGAAAAACACAACAAAAGCAACAACAACAAAAATGTCAACACACTTTTGCTGTTGCCGCTGCCATTGTTATGGCTTGTCTGAATTCGTGTGCTTATGTGTATGTGTGCGAGTGTGTGTGTGTGTGTTGGGGCATTTTGGGCTCTAGGCTGTAATCAACATAGTCGCTGTCGCTATTGGGGCGCAAAAAAAAATGCCAAAAGAACAGAATAAGTAGAGCACCCCAAGTCAGCGTCGACTGCGACGTTCGCAGCATAAGCCACACTCTAAAGTAGAGACAGAGCAGGAGAAGAGCACGCGAGACAGAGAAAGAGAGAGTGAATGTGCATGAGAACGCAGAGGGGGCAGCACGAAGCCAGCGTATGCACTGAAGCAGCAAATAAACCACGTATTCACATACACATACACATACATACATACATATATAGTAGAGCGCACGGCATTCATAAAGCATACACAAAGTTAATATTACAAACTCACACACACACACATACAAATACGAACCTCAACAGTTTTTCGACATTTTGTTGCTATTTTCGCTGTCGCTGCCAACGTCGTGACGACGCGTCGCTGCTACCGCTGCTGCTGCTGCTGCTGCTCACTTAAACGTTCTGCCGTTTGTTATTTGTTATTGTTGTTGTTGTGTGTGTTTGTTTTGTATCTGTCGTTTCGCTTGATTATATTGTTGTTGTGCTCCGTTGTGTGCACTATTAGTTGTGATATAATTTGATATTATTCTTGTTGTCGTTGTTGTTGTTGTTGTTGTGAATTTTTATTTATTGCATTCAATTATCATTTTTGTACGCACCACACATGTAAGCGCACAACGTCGACGTTGACAGCGACGCGGCTGCTCTGCTGCTGCTTGGCACAAATTTTCATTCGCCAAGGTAACTGATAATACACTCTATTTTACTTGTTTTGGTTACCGCTCTTGTTGTTGTTGTTGTTGTTTTGTTTTGTAAAAAGATACGTTTATGAAACAATTTTGGTGTAATTTGGTGGCCTCTGCTGCTGCTGCTGCTGCTGCCGACGACGACGACGCTTTTTGCACGAATTCAAGTTAGAGATACAGATACACGTACACAAAACGCGACTTTGAATGCAGCCGGCATTGACAGCGTTTCCAATTATTATGATTGTTGTTGTTGTTGCCGTGATTGTTGTTGTTGTTGTTATTGTTATTGTTGGAGGGGCCAGCGGCAGAAGACACCAAACGAACGCTGTACAGGTGGCAGCAGCGTGGCGAATTGAAATATCAGCGCGTAAATTGTAGAGAACTAAATATAACCGACACATACAATATAGAGATGTACAAGTACATATATGTATATACGAGGAACGTAGACGTAGTAAATATAAAAGTTAATAACAACGCAAAGAAATAAACACACACACACACATAAGAACGAACGAACCGCCGAACGAACGAGCAAACGGACGTGCGCTCTGTCTGAAAGTCGAGATACGAATGAGCAACGGTAAAAAAACGGTGAGCCGGAGCAGAAGCACGCGCCAAAACGAAAGCTAGTAAAAGTTTAGAGCGCGCGAGCAGTTCTCAGTGTTTTGCGTATCGGTGTGTGTATGTGTGTGTGCTGCAGAGAACCTCATACAGGTGTTTTGATCAGGTAATTGACTGACAGCCATGGCATACATGAGCCTGAGTTGGTGCTAATTGAACATGTCGTTCTGTATTTACAGTTAACAAAACACAAGAGCGACGGCTCATAATTAGTTGGTAAATGTTTATTTATTTATTTTTTCTTTCCTCCCGAATTTGCGCGCCACAAATAACTGAGCAGATTAAGCTTACCAGACTGATGTAAGACAAACGTAGTGCTGCCACGTAGCGGTAGTAAGTTATAGCAAAATGTAAACACACTCAAAGCGTTGCCACTTGACGATAGTAAATTTAATCGATATATGCTATCGATAATGCAGAAAAACTGAAGCGTAAACTGCGGAAAATTCGGGAATTGAGAATCCAATTTTTATTTATTTGTTTAAAAAGCCAATAGCTTAACTTAAACATGGCTGAAGAGTGGCAAAGCCAAAACTTTCGTCAAAATGTGATTTCCAAAATGTAAGTACTCAATTTGTTTGCACAGAAGTAATTTTAAAAGAATTTTTCGATGTGTCCGGCAGCCATGACATGTTGCCTCAGAATGGACCGGAGCCGAATAAAAACGCTAGCATGATGGAGAATCACATCTTTCGCAAGTCTCGCACCAAGGATGAGTATCTGGGACTGGTGGCCAAGTTGTTTATGCACTACAAGGACATATCGCAGCGCAAGTCCCAGGCACAACAGCAGCAACAACAGCAGCAGCTGCAACAACAGCAACAGCCACCGCCCAATGCAGAGATGGGACAGCAGAATATAATGCAAGATCCATTAAATGCATTGCAAAATCTGGCCAGCCAGGGCAATCGGAATCCTCAACTGATGCCGATGGGCGGTGCACCGGGTCCAAATCAAATGGCCGGTCCCGGTGGGCCTGGCACTGCATCCAATTTGCTGCAGACGCTGAATCAGCAGAGGCCCGGCCAACAGCAAATGCAACCGATGCCGAATATACGCGGACAATTGCCGATGGGCGCTGGTGCTGGAGGACAGCAAATGGTGCAAGTGCAGCAAATGGCTGGAGGCAACGGACCTGGCGGAGCAGGGGGCATGCAGCTAAATGCCATGGGACCCGCTGTGGCGCAGGGCCAGGGCCAGATTGTGGGCAACGCAGGCGGCATGCCCAATCAGATGGTGGGTCCGGGACCCAATAGTGGACCTGCGGGTGGTGCAGCTGGTGGTATGCCCAATCAAATGTCGCCCATGGTGGTAAGTAGACACAACTCCACAATGTATTTCTCCTACTATATATGCTGGACTTCCAGATGGGCATGGGCAATCCGATGATGCGTCTAAATCAGGGCATGCAGGGCATGCCGTCTAATATGCAACAGCAGCACAATGTCGTAGGTGGGCCGGTGGGACAGCAACAGGTGGGTGGGCCCGGTGGCTTGCCACCAAATGCAGTGCAACAGGGCGGCGCCATGAATCCCATGGGCGGCATGAATGTAAATATGCCACCCAACATGCAGCAGAAGCCGAATATGACAATGGGACAGGCGGCACAAATGTTTCCGGGCAATCGGGGTGGAGTTGTTGGCGGTCAACAGCAGCCGCAGCAGCCTTTTATGCGTTCCAGCCCCTCGCCGGCGGATGCGCAGCAATTGCAGCAACAGCAACAATTGCAACAGTTACAACAGCAGCAGCAACAACAGCAACAGCAGCAGCAACAACAACAGCAATTGGTGGGCAATCAGACGCCAACGCAGCAGCCACCCACACCACAGATGCCGACACCTCAAATGATACCCAGTCCGGCATTGGTGCCCCAGTCCAGTCCCCAAATGATGATGCAGAACACGCAGCGCAGCATACGACAGCAATCGCCAAGCGCATCGATCAGCACGCCCGGCCAAGGGGCGGGCAACAGTCCATTTAATCCACAAGACGAAGCGCTGTATAGGGAAAAGTACAAGCAGCTGACCAAATACATTGAGCCACTGAAGCGCATGCTGGGAAAGATTAGCAATGATGGAACCAGTGAGTTGACTTCATAATACCCAAATAACATTTTTTATAATTAAATCATCCATTTGCAGATGTCGAAAAGATGACCAAGATGAGCAAGCTACTGGAAATCCTCTGCAATCCGACGCAGCGTGTGCAGCTGGACACGTTGCTTAAGTGTGAGAAGGCGTTGGAGAAGATGGACCTAGTCTCCTATACGGGTCAGCAGTTTGGCGTAAGTCAATCCTCTTCTGAAAAAGTCTTTGACTGACTCTTTGACTAACTCTTTCACAGAAATCATCCAATCCGCTGCTGGAGGTCATCAATACTACGCTGCAGAGTCCGCTGGCTAATCATACGTTGCATCGGACTTTCCGGCCCAGCTTGGAGCTACTCTTTGGCACAGATATTTGTGCGCCTGTGCCGGCCAAGAAACCGCGCCTGGAGGAGAAGTCATCGCCATTCGATCAAGATGTGCCGTATGTGTTGCAGGGCGAGATTGCGCGTCTGGACACCAAGTTCAAGGTCAAGCTAGATACGACTGCTCAGAACAATAATAAGACAATACGTTTGATCTGTTGCCTGGACGACAAGTGTTTGCCCAGCGTTCCGCCGGTTAGCGTAAGCGTGCCGGAGGAGTATCCATGGCAATCGCCGGACTGCTCGCTCACCGAACAGGAATACTCGGCGACACCGTTTCTGCAGACCGTGCAACAGGCGCTGATCGCTCGCATGTCCAAGCTGCCCAAAAACTATTCACTCTCGCACCTGCTGGACACCTGGGAGATGGCTGTGCGCCAGGCCTGTTCGCCCCAATCCAAGCCACGAGTCATGTGTGAGCTAAGCACGCTCCTGGGTGTATAATCTCTCGAATCTCAGTTGAGTTGAGCAAAAACAGTTCTTTTTGGGTAGATGCGAATATTAAATACCCTAACAGATAAGCTGATAAAGCTGATGATATGATATTGTAATCTGAATGTAGATAAGATGTAGTCCATTAAGTATAATAATTGCTGACTTAGATTAGGAGATTGTAAGAGAAATATGTGCAGAAAGAAGTTTCTTTTTTCCAAGGCTAACCTCGATTTAGTTAAGAAGCTACTTTAGGCAAGCTACGGAACCCTATTCACTTGACTTTCCAATAAAGAACAAGTAAGAAAACTCTAGTCGGTGGTGCCCGACTAGGAGATCCCCTGAACCTCAGTCCAATTGTAAAATTAAATGAAAAAAAAAAATTAAATTAAATTATAATAAAATTATAAAATTAAATTGGCCGGTATCCAAAATATAACAAAAAACGAAATTGTATAAAATATAAATTAAACTAAATACAGAACTTGGAGACTCAAGCTCGAAAGATGTACGAGATATATTTTAATAACTTGATTTCGATAAGGTTTTTAATCGATAAAAAAAACGGGAAAACTTATCGAATTTCTAGAACAAACTTGATATGCGCGTGCTATACAAGGACTTCCAAAAAAAGTTCAAGTCTCTAGCTTCCATATGTTTTGAGATCGACTCGTTCATACATACGGACAGACTGACAGTCGGACAGACGGACAGACAGACAGACGGACAGGGCTAAATCGACTCAGTTCGTTACCCTGATCAGGAATATATACTTTATGGGGTCTGCTACGCCTCCTTCTGCCTGTTACATACATTTAACAAAACCATTATACCCTGATTCTAATTTCCCTTTTTTAATAGATTCAGGGTATAAAAATGAACATTTGGAACCCATTTGAAAGACTTGGTTTAAATTATTATATGGAAAATATATTTTCACATTGTATTTGTTTTTTGTTTTTGTTTTTTAAATGTTTTCTTGAGATTTGGACCTTGGATACTATTTAGGTACACCAGGTATCTTTTCTGCGCATGTAGCAATAAATACAATTTTGTTCAGATTTATAAATTTACCAGCGATAATTATTGTACAATAGAAAAAGTGTTAAGAAAACTTAAATATCACAGATTTTGTAGCTATATATATATAGTTTATGCACTAGGTATAATCAGAAGAGCTCTAAACTAAAATGTGTGTGTGTGTGTGTGAAGGATAATTTGTATGTGAATCCTAACATAACGATGACAAGAAGTAGCTCCTAACTAGAACTTAAGACTACGCCAGCTGGCCCGCATGTGGAGCTGATCCAGTGTTTGCTTGATTGAGCTGGTCATACTGTGTGTCGAGATGAGATTGTGGCTGGACTGCCTAGCGGGTGGCCACAAAGCTACCCACAAATGTGGACGCCTGCTGCTGTAGTCGCAGCAAATCCTGCGCGCTGTAGATGTGCAGACTGCTGGAGGAGTGACTGGATGTGGCGGGCGTTTGTACTGGACTCGAGGCGCAGCTGGAACTGGAACTGGTGGTGGCTGGTGCAATGGCGCGCAGCTGCAGCGTGGGCTCACACATTGCTGCCGCAGCAGCAGCCGCGGCAACGGCAGCTGCCTCGGCGGCCGTTGTGCCAAAGGTCACATTGCGATTAACACCGTTCGCCTTGTCCTTGTTGTGGCGCTTAACGTGCTTGGACAGATGATCGCTGCGCATGAACTTCTTGGAGCAGACGACACACTGGAACTTCTTTTCGCCGGTGTGTGTTCGTTTGTGCCGCGAGAGCTCGTCGGAGCGGGAGAAGCGCTTGTCGCAGTTGTCCCACTTGCAGATAAATGGACGTTCACCCGTATGGACGCGCTGATGGGCTTTCAGGTGGCTGCTCTTGAAGTAGTTCTTGCCGCAATCCGGAAAGGTGCACTCGTAGATGCGACTGCGTGTGGCTGCTGCCTGGGCGGCGGTAATGCGTTTGCCTGCCGCAGAGCAGGAAGATGAAGAGGAGCATGAAGAGGATGAGGAGGAGCTTGAGGCTGAAGACTGGCAAGGCGCTGGCACAATGGCCGCAGCTGCAGCGGCTGCCACGTTACTCAGGATCAGCAGCTGTGACTCGGGAGCAGTTGCTGCTATGTAGACAGGACAAGCTGTTGGCGCATATGTGGGCAGCTGTTCCGTAGCTGTTGCTGTTGGAGTGACTGTGACTGTGGGCGTGGGTGTGGGTGTGGGCAGTGCCACCTCGGCGGCACGCTTGCGATTCATTTTGTATTTGAGATTACGCCAAACATTCTCCTCCGGATAGTCATCGGAAATGGGCGTGGCGAGTGCGGCATTCATATCGCTAACAGCAGAGCAGCTGCTCGAGCTGGAGCTGGAGCTGTTCTCCTCATTGGATGAGCTGACGGTGCCCAGGCTATTCACGCGCATTATAACGCTCACACGTTGAGCCAGTGCATCTGCATCCTGTTCGTGCTCCGACTTCAGCTGTTGCTGCTGATCTGGCGGCGGCGTCAGTGTGACCGCTGGCTGTTCTAGGCGCGCCTTCTTGCATGGCCGCACATCGGCGGTATCGTCCTCGGTGTCCGAGGGATTGGGCGTGATGATGCCATTCTTTTGGCTTTGCTGATTTGCGACCAGCTTTAGCTTGGCCTTTAGCAGATTCTCATTGACCTGTTGTTTGTCCTTGGCCGCCTGGAATAAGCAAGAGAGAGAGGAGAAGAGTTCAATTAGTAACTGGGTTCAATAAACGTGGGCGGGCGGGTTCACTGCCTCTGGCCCCGAAAACACATTCGCATTCACATTCACTTTTTCCCTGTCTGACGTTGACCTACAATAACTTTTTGGCGAGTGCAAAAAACCCCAGAGAAAAATTCGCTAATTATGTGCGCGGGCGTCGGCGTCGGTGTCGGTGTCGGCGTCAACATCGACGTCGACGGCGGCGTTGGTTAAAAGCGACAAGGCCGTTCACTTTTAACCTTAACCCGCAGAAGCGGCCCCCACGCAAATTTGGTGCGCCTAACGTGGGGTTAATGCCATTGCGATATTATGACTTTTTGATATACCCTGTAAGCAGCCAAATCGGGTAGCATATGAAATGAGTCATTTTGCGCCTTTATCTCGTGACTATAAATATATATTATTCATTAGTTTATTTTTAACGAACGGCTAAGTAAAGTGCAATTTGCTACAGGGTAGCAACTAGTCAGTACTATTTTCTACGTCTCTTTTTTCTTTTTCGGCAGTTTGTCTAACATTTGAAAGCCACTGCGGCGCCCTTCAAATTAGCGACGCAGCCCAAAAGCATGCACTACAAATTTGTGCAGCGTGCGTCGCAGCTGGCAGCGACGCTTTGAGTTGTTTTTTTTATGGGCTCGGCACGTTGCCTTCGCTTGGTGTGCGTGTGTTAGTGTGTGCGTGTGGCTGTGTGTCTGTTTTGTTTGTTTGTTTGCTCGCTTGTGCGCCCGATAACCAGAAAGCAAAAAAATGTGACATATTTTATATGAAGCGTCGCTGTGTTGACGTCGCTGCCTGTCTGGGGCTTGGTTTTGTTTGTTTTTCTACCGCTTGCTGTTTCTAATTGACAACGCACCTTCGCACAGTCTTTACTCTCTCACACACTCACGCAGCCAAATGCTCTCAAACAAATGCGCTCTGACTACGTCAGCAGGCGGCTCTCTTTAAGACGCTCTCAGCAAAAACTCAGACACACACACACACATGCATACACATATGCAGGCAAGGCGCGCAAATAACTACGACAGTTCCACATTGCCGTGGAGTCCAATGTTCGCCCTGTGTGTGTGTGCATGTGGTCTATATATATGTGTATGTATGTGCTGTATCACTCGCTGTGCATGCGGTGTTCACGTGAAAGCGTGCCCGCTGCGTGATCGCATAGCGTTACTGCGGTGCGAGCGAGATGCGAGACTTTTGTTTTTAGAAACATGGCGAGTGCAAGCAAGCGGGCACTACACTTAATGGTTTGCCTTGCCATGTTTTTTTTTTTTTTTTTTTGTTGCGTGATTTGTCAAAAGCGAAGGCGTCTTGTCTGGGGGCACGAATAAAATGCGGGAATTCGCTGTAACTGTATATACGAGTGCATGTCTCTCTCTCTCTTTGTGTGTGTGTGTGTAGGCTGCATTTTTTCGCATTTAATTTTAATTAGTTTGCACTGCACTCATTTACACTCATTTATGCGCCTCACTTTGTAGGTCAATCTCTGTCGAGCTCTGAGTCACTTGGACTTACATTTTCCATTTTGTTATCCCGCAGCGGGGGCGTTGCAGGCGGCGATGGCAGCAGCAACGTATCCATATCCATTGTATGTGTGTGTGGGTGGCAAATAATTATTTAAATTTGCTTTTTTTGTATTTGTATTTAGTTGCACTTTGCACTTTTTCCACACTATCTTTGGCACCTGCACAAATTGTTGTTGCAGGGGCACTGGAGTCTGTATATTTTTCTTGTTATTTGTAATTTGTAGTTTCTCTTTCAGTTAGTGTCCGCCTTATCACTTATCTAAATCGGTGTTAGCACTTTTGATTTACACAAGCTATAGAGGCTTCTTCTAAAGTTTTTTCTTTCTCTTTTATTTCACTTGAGGCGGCTGCTAGAGGAGCCCGAGTGAACGAACCGTTGCGTTCAGAATTCAACAGACGAATGAACAAAACACAGACTGCGAACTTCCACCAGACCATCGCAGTCGCAGTCGCAGTCGCAGCGCACACACAAACACACACAGACGGTGTGAGAGTGTGAGAGACGGGAGCGCATGTTGTCGACGTAATCAGTTGTAAGTGGGCTGCTCTTCAACGTGCGCGGGTGTGCTAGGCGTCTGTCTCTCTTCAAAAATCGTCATCGAATGGGTCGTCGGCAAAGCAACCAGTGCAATGGGGAGGACACAATTGTAACTGCTGTTCAGCCAGGCACTGGCAACGTGGGCAGCGCTACGCTAGAGGCGTGAGCGTGTCACGAACCAAGCACGAGCTTCAAGTCAAAAAATTCACGACTTAATATATGACGAGCACGAGACGCATCATTTATTGCTATTTCTATTTATTTTTTAAATTGATTAAACTTGATTTGCAGCTAATGTATACATTTTGTGTTAAGCTGATTTGATCTTATAATTTATTTGAACTATCATCTATGTCTATGTATATCGTGTCACGCTCTCGACTCTAGCTGACAATTTGACAGTACGCCTCCGCAGCGGGCTGACATTTAGCTGAGACATGGAGCTTGTGTTGGCGGCAAAAGGTCAGGTCTGTGCCCACGCACAGAGGGAGAGAGAGAGACAAAGCGCACGTAACGAGCGCATGGACGTCATCAGCTGTTTACCTCTGGGCAATGTGCCGCGGGGCGTTTGAGGGAAAATACAAAATTCCATGGAGCTATCTATTCATAGCTGCTGTTCATGCACATAAGGCGTGCAAACCACAGGCAGCACTCTCATACACACACACACACATGCATGTAAATGTACATACATATGTATGTTTGTAGTTGTGAGAGGCCTACACAGACACACCCCGAAGCCATGGCTGAGTCTAAGGCCCGGCCGTTCCATTGACGAAGCCGACAAAGCTGAAGCTGCGTCTGACGTATTTGTTGCTACGGAAGTTCGTGATTAAGCGCTTCGAGCAGAAGATAAAAAAGACGAATATAAAACAGGCTAGAGCTTAGACTGGTCAGTGGCTTTGGCCAGACAGACGGACATACATTGGATCATCAATATATTAGACTGACTGCATATATTTGCATGTACATTAGCCGCATTGTTCGACAAGGGGCAGCTAACACACAATAAGTTGTTCGTGCAAAAGTCCAGACGCAGACCATTTCATTGATGGGCGAAACCGGATTGTAGGTTCGAAAGGAGGGTGCTCAGTCTATGGTTACGCTCACCAGTTGAGCGAACACAGCGTTGCCAGCTGTGAAGAAAATTGAGCACAGCTTGAGTCAAATAATTTCGCTTGTGCGGATTAATATGATAAATTAATGCCCACGTTTATCTGCTTGTTACACATAATTCGCGAAGAGTTAGTCAAACGCAGTTGAGTCTGGCAACGCTGGCTATGCTCGTAACAGTTTCACAAGCAAAAAGGGGCTCGTGCCACTTATAGCGAATCGGCAGAGCGCCATACAGCGACCAAGAGAGAGGGAGAGTCAAAATGAGAGCCACCTTCAAACAGCTGTGACTATTTTATATTGTGATGGCGCTCTTGCGCAACAAAAACAACAACGGGGCGGGAGCGAGACTGAAACTAGCACGCCATACAAAACACGCGCGAGAGAGTGTGCCTGTGTGTGTATGTGTGTGTGTCTGTGAATTATCATACTGTGTATCACGCGTTGACCTCATGATGTTCACGTGAACATTTGTTGATACTTGCCAGCGCAGCCAGTAGCTAGTGTAGGGCAATGCGGACGGTCGGGTTGGAACGAGGCAGAAGGCGGCGTGCTTGTTTCACTATTTATGGTTGGCTGTATGCGTGCGCGCGTGTGTGTATGCGTGTGTACGTGAGCGTGTTTGAGTGTTTACGGGAGTGGGTATTTGTTGTTGCGTGTTTTGTTTGTTATTGGAAACGGAATTAAATTTTGTACGGAACTCAAGTGCAATAATATTGTTGCGTGGGTGTGTAAATGGGCTGCCTTTGCTTCTTCTTTTTGCTGCAGTGGAAATATTTACATTATTTATTTATTACTATTTTTTTTTTTTTTTTTTTTTTGCTTTTTGAATGCAAAGAGCGCAACGCAATTGAAAGCCTACCCCATTATTGAGAGGTGCGGCCCACCCATACAAATTAAGCACTAGCACAAGCATAGTGATGGTTACTTGTGTGTCGGTGTGTGTGTGTGTGTGTGTGTGTGTTTGCGTATGTTTATTAAGCTATGTACGTTTCAATTTAATCAGCATTGCGAAGGGCATCTAAAATTAGCAAGAATTCCGGTTCCAGGCGACAGTTCAAGTTCAGTGCGGGACTGGCTTGTACGCCTTTTGCCTTGACACGCATTTGGAGGCCACCTACGTATCAACTGCAAGCCCGCAAAATACCACCCACAAGCCAGGGGCGGACGGCCACCCAAAGTCCACGTGCCCACGCACCTTCTCAAGTGCACGTAGGCCGCTGCTGCTGCTGCTGCCACCGACGCACAGGGTTGCCAGATGCAGAGAATGGGTAAGAGACAGAGAGAGCATAAGAACGTTGGCTAGAGAGAACGCAAGAGCTTGCGCATTGACGTAACCTGATGTAATGGTTACGTAGCAGCAGCAGGCTCTCAATGACGTCACACGCCATTTCTCCTGTTGCGCTCCAAAGGTCAAACAGAGAAGCAGCATTGCTGTTGCCAATGACGTCGCAGGGCCAACGGATGACGGTTCAAGGCCTCAACCATATGCCTTATTAATGAACTCGAGCTTTCTGGCTAACATTGCGTGTGTGTGTTTGTGTTTTTTTTTTCTTTCTTTTTTTCCCTCCATTTGCGTTGAATGTTATGTGTGTTGGCTGTTTGTGTCTCTTTTAGCAACGGACGTCAATCACAGGTGAGCGTGACGTCAGCTGCTAAGCGAAACATGTACACAGCGAGTGCTCAATCTTGTTATTGGGCCTGCCATTAGCATTTTGCTTGAATTGAATCTAAAATTCGACACGGCAACACACAAGACAAACAAAAATTTCAAAATTTTCATTTTCACCAATCTTTAAGTCATTCACATTTAGCTTGTCGAATAAATACATATTTTTCTACTTTTTTTTTTGCTTCTTTTAGTGTTGAGTTTTCTTGGCAGACGAATGCGAATGCGAATGCGAATGGGTAAAACCCCCAAACTTGTCTTTTGCCGCGTTTTTATTTCACACGCGCCACACAATTTGGCTCCATGACGTCATGCAGCAGCAGCAGCAACAGCAACAGAGGCAGCTACAAACAGCTCGTGATAATGCAGCGCGTTACCCTCGTTGCCTCACCTGCGGATACAATCAATGAAATTTCGTTTAGCACAATTATAAATTAAGCAAATCAATTTGCTGATAAAGTAAACAAATAGTTGGCCCTGTTCAAATGCTGAGTTAGTTTTGGCTTATTCGAGTTGCTGTTGAAGATTCTGCAGCAGCAGAAATTTTTATAAAATGTTACAAATTTTTGATATATTTTTTATCAAATGTTTTTCAGTTTTTCCCAATTTGAATTTATTTTTATGCATCTGAGTCACACAGTCTAACATTTATAAGCTCTTCAAATCTCATCAAATATTTGATTGTTTTTAAGTTCTTTTTTAGGGGCTTTTTTCTACGAGATCTCAATTGGAACAATGTCTAAAAAACGAGTCGGCCCTTAGGTCTTAGCCCGTTTTCAGTTAAAGCTAAACTTTTGTATTGTTTCAACTGCAATTATAATTATTTTTGTAGGTATTCATAATAACTGTCCCGTGACATATCATTTGTTTGGAGCCACAGCCTAATCCCTCATCTAGCTGAGGGGCCTACGTGCTGGCTGACGCGTTGCGTTGCGTTTAGTCAATGCTCACGTCTCTATCGCGCCTCAGAGCTTATTGTTGAGAACTTTTTACTTCAATTTGGGGTCGATCGGATGTATGTACATACAACATGCATAGGTTCGGCCTCTGGCCGAAGGCCAATGGAAATTTACGTAGAGCGGCGTCAAGGTTTTACCCAGCTGCCAGAACAATATGATGAAGATGCTATTGTCGATGATGATGTTGGGAATGATTCGGCTTGCCTTGGCATGGCATGGCATGGCATTCCCCTTTTACCTGGTATTCTGTTTGCCGCATTATTCTGGCCACTTGGTCGACCTTGGCCCAGTTCCTGCCCTTGCCAAATGTTCCAACTGAACTTGAAAGTCGTTGTCCGTGGCAGGAAGGCAGGCAACGAAGACGACGAAGATGACAACGACGACGACGACTCAGTCGATTGACCCTGAACCGGTTCATCTGAACGCCTTTAATGGGGCAATGGCAGTTCTCTTTGTCTTTTTTTTTCTTTCATATTATTTTTTATATATTTTATTTTATTTTTTATATTTTTTGCCTATGTCGACGTAGTTGCCAGCATCATGATCATCTACATTATCATGCATACTATAAACCGATTGGGAATCGTGAGTATTCACAATGGGAAATCAACAAACAACATTATTAATAAGATCAAAAGAAAATATGAAATAAGTGAGGTGAGTGTTCGACTAGAAGATACTCTAACCTAACGACAAATATCAAAATGAACCAAAGTTTAAGGACTTTTCTTTGACTGTTCTTATGAGATTTCGAGGAAATCTAATTTTTGTCATTTATTTATACTCACCGAGAGATCTCATACTAATTTTCATGTCTACAACTCTTAAAGTTTTCGAGTTATCTATAAATAGATGGAATATCCAAACAGAATATTTATGGCCATGCGAAAAGTTATCGATAAAAAAATATAGTTCTCACCACGGAAGTATAATTACGGAACTATAAATTATCCGGTCGTTGCAAAAAACTAATAAACTTTTGTTTATATTTGTGAATCGAGTATAAAAGTAAATATATAAATATGTGTTAATATGGTAGAAAGAGAAACAGAAACAGAAATAAATGTAGAGCATATGGAGCTTAACGTATACGGGGGGTAGGGAGCCCAATAGGCCGGATAGAGCGGTTGTATATATGATGACGAGGTCGCATATTCTGCGGCTGATTGGCACGTGAAGTCAACGTGAACAGAGAAGAGAGAGAGAGAGAGAGTGAACGCAAATAGATTAACAGATAGAGAGAGAGAGAGAGAGACAGAGAGAGAGAGAGGGAGTGTCTCAGCAATGGAGAGCGAGAGAAAGCGAGAGGGCGAGCTATCTTATTGCGTTATTCACAATTTGCATGACGCGCGGCACAATTGTACGGCTGATGCGTCTCCCCCGTGAAAGGTCAAGCCCATTGCGGGAACTATGATAAGGCTGACCAGCTGGAAGGCGCATGGCCACAACGCCCCATATGCGAGGTGGGTGTGGCTGTGGTTAGGCTTATCGCTGCCGAAACGTAAACGTCGCGTCGATCGTGCGCTTATCACGCTCCATCACTTAAATCGGCGTGCGACCCAAACTACGGCGGAACATTCGCTCAAATATTATTTCAATCGATTGCACTACTGATATGCCCACTGGCCGGGCGGCTTGATCAATGGGTATATGCAGCTGTTGAGTGCAATATCAATATTTTGTTGTTGTTGTTGCTTTGAATGAATCTTTGCTCTACTACGAACAGGTGAATGGAATGTGATTTTCTACGTCAAATCAAATATTTATAGGGTATACAAATGTAGATAATCGGCATTCAGAGTAGCGTTGATCCAATCAGCAGTTGCTTGTCTAGCTAATGTCTAAGAATATTTATATGTACATAAGTTTTTTGATATCAGCTAGTTAAGGGGTATGTAACTAGTCGCGCATGTTCTGCACTAGAGCTTTAAGCCAATTGCTGGTTTTTCAGTATTTTAATTGAAATTGCCTAAGACTTAAGGCCAATACTTTGTAAGTCTTTACCTAACTGGAAATTCCATTGAGCTAATGAAAGCCTTTAACTAATTGGGAATTCTAAAATTTAATGATTTTAATATCTAGATGGGTTTTTAAGTAGAGGACAATAAATGTTATAGGTATATACGGAAATTTCCACTTCATTTGTGTGGAAATTTCAGAGTTATACAAAAGTTAAGACTTGGAATATTATTTAATGGAAGTCTATTTGGCTAACTTTTAAACTAATCAAAAAATGTTGTTTTGCAAACAATGCAAAAAGTGACTAATAGACATTCTAAGTTGCGAAATTCACATTCAAGTGACTCAACCAACAAGATGTTGGACATGGCGAAAACAACGCACAATGCCTAAAGAACACAGTTAATCATCTGTCAGAGAATAAAAACTTCTAATAGAGGAAGTTGAATCTATTATCTAAAGCTACCTGCCAGCTGCAAATGGCTGCGTATCCAAATAGTCAGCAATATTATTATTATTATTATTAGTATTAGCATCATTATGAGTGGGTTTAATTAGCTACTCTGACGTCGGCCTTATGTTTGCCATTTCGTTGACAAGCTTTAAGGGGCGTTGTTGAGTGTCGACCTCGTCGACTGTGGGTCGATAACTGCCCCTGGGATTTGGCGTTGTTGATTTACTGTTCTTCTGTGTTGTTGCTGTTGCTGTTGTTGTTGTTGCTGTTGTCAGTGGGAACCTTTGGAGGCTCGTTGCTCGGTCTGTCAACAATGGAAACAACCCAAGTGCGCAGTGCTTTAGGCTCCCACAAGACTTGAGCACCCAGCGAAACACACCTTGTCAGTTGCTTAAAGTGTTTTGCTATTGTTGATACCCTGTAGTTAGGCAAAAAATGGGCATGTTGAAGCTGAGCTAGCTGACAGTTGCAAATAGTTTAATATGAGTTTTAACTCGTCAAGTTTATTTAGTTGTTTGTATTAGAGTTTATGAACTGATTTTAGGTATTTGAATTCCCTAGAGAATACTTTATTTTGAAATAAAATCGATAAATATCGATTAACAGATTTGTTATATATTAGAGTTATTTTTTGTAATATCTTTTATCATTATATATATCATATAACCTTCATTTTGTATATTTAATCAAATTAAAATCAGATCTTAAAGAACTCAAAGTTATATCTTTTACAGCAATAGCAAAGCAGTAGCTCCTACTGAAAAAGTACAGTTGTTTCATTTTGAGCTAGTTGAATGTATTTATTAACTTCATATGTCTGTTAGCACAACTGTACTTTTCCATAAGCACGCTACAGGGTATTTAGTGGCTTAACATCTTAGGGGATGAACTACAATTCCATTTTGTTCAAGTGCCTTAGTCGATATTTTTTTGTTGTCTGTGACGAATGTTGTCGCATGACGATCACACATGAGTACAGCCATGAATGTGTGTGTGTGTGTGGGTGAGGCCTTATCGCTGCCAAGAACTGTGAACAGATAATACGTATCCACGCATTTATTGAGTGCTCACTCGCTCGACTAAGTGAACCTTAGCAAATGGGTCCATGTTGTCATATATAAGCAAATTTTGGTAAATAAAGAGGCAATCTTTGAATAAGATAATGCCAAATAATGGAGTATTATTGAAAATGTATATTCATTATTATGATATAGGGAATAAAAACTTTAGATTTCTTGATGAGTTATTGAAAATTAATAATAATTAAATAATTAACTTTAAAAAAAGGAATTTATGAATTAAGTTACAATTTCAGATTGTTTTATTAGAATATATTTTTATGTTATTTATAGTCAATTTTCACTGCCATTTTGTGAGAACTTTTGGTATGCAAACTGGTCAAAAGAGCTGCTGTTTTATGATGGGTTTGGCTTGACTAAATGACAAATGAAAAAAAACAGGTCTACATTAGTCCAAAGCCTCATTTTAATGAGCATATGGGTAAATTCAAATTCCATAAAGCATGTGACGCAAATGCGGCCTTGTCTGAGTGACCAGCTTTAAGAGCTTCGCCAGCAGACGGCGGCTATAAAATATGTAAAACTTTTATTTATAGCAAAAAGCTAAAGGAAAAACAACAACAACAACAATGGCAAAGTTTTACAAACTCGCATTTTAAGATTACAAATCAATTGTTGATCGACTACGACGGCCAAAAAAAAAAACAGCTCAAAACCAGGTACAGTGGGCACTAAAAAGCGTGATCCGGCTTTAGAGTTTAGCGAATCTCAAGCAATTCGTTGCGAACAACAATTTAGCACATTTTCTCTGTTTTGTATTGTTGTTGCTATTGTTGTTGATCGCAGCACGAGCAACATTTAGTCGCCTATTTATTATTTATTTATTTTTAGCAACTCGCGACTCGTTTCCATAAACAAACAATAATGAGTTTAGCGCAAGTGGACCACACGCAGATACCCATTAAATCAGTATGTGATTTATTATTTATAGAATTGTATACAAATATATAATTTGTATTTTTTTTTACCTTCTGTTTATTCAAATTCCTTAACGTCTTTTACGCACCAAAGCATTGGAAGTTAGCGTTGCCACTTAGGTAGAATTGTATATATTTAGCATATTGTACTCAAAAAAGCAGCAACTATCGATATCGATAAGTACAAAAAGATAGCTATCGGCGCATATATTATATTTGAAACTTCAATATTTAAACTTTTTTTTTTTTTTTTGTTATGGCAATCATTTATTGTATGTGGGTTTCATTTTTCTACGAAAAACTTTAAAACCTCTTTTTGGCAAAACATTGACAAATATTCAGTGTGTGTGTGGAATTGATACAAAATATGTGAGAGTAACTGGTGTGGGCTATCTTAATAAATAAGGATCATATTGAGGTATGAGTTATGTGCGTGTGCGTGGATTAGGTAAAGGGAGTGTACGGTCTGGTAGATGTTCAAGCTGAGCTCTTTTAAGTCTGTATGTGGATGGATGTAAAGTATCAAAAGTGAGTGATTGTGCAAGAGGGTTTGGGTGAGATGAGTGTCTAGAGTTCTGTTTGATAGAAGTGTCTTGGATAATATTAATGACGTAATTGAGCTTTAAGTCTGTCATGATATCATCATTCCTGGCAAATGGAAATCCAATAAAATGTCTTATAATGCGATGTTCAGTACTGCAACAAATTCAAATTTCAAACATATCTACAATAAATATGCATTCAACTTTCTTTCAGCTACAGGGTATGTCATAAAAGATGCGAGATAAATATATTACTTTTTTTTTATAATTATTATAAGTTTATTTTGGTAAGAGCGGAATAATTCGGTTTATAATCAAAACGTAGAAGAGGCAGAGTCTAATGAATAAAAAGGAAGGCACAAACAAAATCTAATTAACATATTTTTGCAAATTATGCATCGTGTGTTGTGACTTTGGGGGCCATAAATCGATCGGATGATCCATGCCGAAAAAGAGCGACATACGAAGAGAAAGAGACAGATAGAGAAAGAGAGAGAGAGAGACAGAAGTTTAATTGTACTGCGAGCCCATATATTTCCACTTGAAAGGCAATACCCAGGCTCAAGATCACACTTTTTAAACATGTGCCGCGAGGCGTTGGCACTTGGCAAGGACAACTGTGCGCTGACGAGGAAGCAACAATTGCAACAAAAAAACAAAACCGAAATAAACAACAAACAGCAACAAATTACGCGAAAAGGTCAATGCGCAAAACAAAATTGAGAAAACGTTGAACCACCAGCGCCAGACCCTGAGCCAGCGATGAGTGTAAAAAATGTAAAGCAGGCCGGTCGCATATCAACAACAACAGCAACAATAACAACAACATCAACTGCAACAATAACAACAATTGTTTAGCTGGCAAAATATATATTGATTTTGAACTTTGGAATGATGTCATGCATTGGCTAACGATCGCAGACAGATCTTCAGATTAGAGGAAAACCCCTTGAGACAGCTCAAGTGGAGTGCAACATGTGCCTGGGAAGTGGTACGTGAGCAGGAAATGACCCATCAGTCAATCAGTTGGCCAATAAAACTTTCAATCAAACAAATCTTCAAAACAAATTTCCAATCTTCAAATATTGTAGAAAGCTTTTGCTTATATGACTGTATACCCTGTAAATGAAATTGACTAGATTCATAATATATCGATATTTTTTAGAGGCGAAGCGATATTTATGCATGGATTGTTAGATGAAGGCCATGTTGATGAGATGCGTTATTCGATATATATCGATTGTCAAGTAAATTAGTTGGGAGGCAAAGCGATATTTATAGGATTTATGCATGGAGTATTAGATGAAGGTCATGTTGATGATATGCGATATTCGATATGCAGCTGTGGTCAGGAAAATAGTAGTGCAACTGTTGTTGATAAACAAAATATTTTGAAAATTATATGCACAGCTTATGAACTCGCCTTTAATTAAATTAGTGTCGCCTACGACAAATATGAAATCAAACAAAATACGTTTTGGACTTTGACACCAGCCCAGCTACAGGGCATCTGGTAGACGAGCAAATTGGTATTTTTATGGCGATAAGTGGAAGCAGAGCAAGGCGTTTAGCTATAAATAGCTGAGCCGATACGAAGCTGACTTTAAAATTGGCTCGTTTGATAAGCGAGCGAAGCGCAAAGGAAGCCAATGCCTAGGGCCACACGGGTCGTATGCGTGATATGGCCGTGTTGCCCATAAAGCAAACAAATTACGTATACGTATTGATCATACGCAGCGTGTGCCAAGCGCGAACCTACCGCAATGGCAGTCCCACACACACACATACAGTTACACCCCCCACACACACACACACACTCAGTGTCAATTAGCAGCTGCTGAGCATTGGCTAATGCATTGCTATTCTCATTGTTGTTGTTGCTGGTTTATAAATAGCCTCAAAGGCAGGGCGCCTGGCCAATTGGACTTTGTGGCCAACATTTTGTGTGTGGGCGTGGCATGGCCGCCTTGTAATGCCAACAACAAAGCGTGTAAAAATAACTGCATAATTTTAGTTTATTTTCTTCTCTTCTTCTTTTTGTTTTTTTGTTTTTTTTTGTTAATTGTTTTAATTTTTTTCTTTCGTGCGCTGTCTTTTTGGCCAGATTTTTATGCATTTTTTGTTGTTGGGCCGCTTATGCGAATCGTCTGGCAAATTTCATCAGCTCTTTTAATTTATGCATCATTAGCACGACACTGATCAAGCTGATCGTGATCATGATCATCATCCTCATAACGGGGTCTGTGATGATCTCTTTGGGAGCAGCCCAGCAGCGAGAGTGCTGTAGTTGTTGATGCTTCTCAACAGGGCTGGGCTGCAGGGGGTGTGGGAGGCGTGGCGAGAGTTGAGGGAAGGTGGCCATAACTGTCTGGCAAACAAGGTTAAAAGCGGTCCCAGCGCCAGGGCTGCAACGACAGCAATAACGGATCAATGGACTCCAGGCAAAAAACACATTTTCGAAACAAACAACCAGAACCAGTCAGAACATGGAAAACGGGTTGTAGAGACGGCGTAATACGCTGGGCAATAATTCAGCAGTTTCTAAAGTGGCTCTAAAACTGTACGAGATTTGCAAACTGTGCAGGTGAGATATTTCAATCTTTCGATATTTGGCGAAGATCTCTTAAGTGAAGTGCAGAGGGAATTGGCATTGGGTTGAAGCAGCCTCATTGGGCTAAGTAGAACAACTTGAATCAGTGGCTTCAAAACTGTGAATGCAATGCAGTGATGTTCAAACTGTATGTGGGATATATGTCTATCGGCCATTGGGGATTATCATGTAGCTTAGCTGATCAATTTGTTGCTTAGCTCTTCTTGTGTACTAAAAATCTATTTCTGTCTTTCTTTCTCTGTCTGTCTCTCTATCTCTGTCTCTCTTTCTTTCTCTTTTTCTCTGTCTGTCTCTCTGCCTTTCTCTCTCTCTTTTTGTCTGTCTCTCTTTCTCTCTCTCTCTCTGTCTGTCTCTATCTCTGTCTGTCTCTCTCTCTCTGTCTGTCTCTCGCTCTGTCTGTCTCTCCCTCTCTCTTTATCTCTCTCTCTCTCTCTCTCTCTCTGTCTGTCTGTCTCTCTATCTCTCTCTTTCTCTGTCTGTCTGTCTCTGTCTCTGTCTCTCTGCCTCTGTCTCTCCCTCTCTCTCTCTCTCTCTCTCTCTCTCTCACTCTGTGTCTCTGTCTCTCTCTGTCTCTCTCTGTCTGTCTCTCTTTCTCTCTCTCTCTCTCTCTCTCTTTTTCTCTCTCTCTCTCTTTTTCTCTCTCTCTCTCTTTCTCTCTCTCTCCGTCTCTCTCTCTCTCTCTATTTCAATGTCTGTCTCTCTCTCTCTCTCTCTCTCTCTTTCTCTTTCACTGTCTCTCTCTCTCTCTCTCCCTCTCTCTCTTTCTCTACGATCACTACTCTGGTGTATGAACTTTGCCAGATCGGCCAGCTATGCCCCAATTCATACCCATCATATGGTCAGTGATATTTTTTTTGACTATGATAAGATAGAAAAAGTTAATGAAAACTTCAAAAATAATTGTTAAAGAATCTTAAGTGTGAATAATAATATTTATACAAACAATGATATAATATAAAAAGCAAAACATTGAAAAGAGAAAGGAAAATATGTATAAAAGCAACGAAAACAGATATCGAAAAAGAAAAGAGAATGGATTGGGAAACTACTACATAAAGTGGAAGATTTGCCAGCTCATCATTACCTCTTAGTATATGTCAAAGAGTCGGCAATACCAATATACCCCATTGCAGCACTGTGACTCAGGGTATTTGCACAAAATATATATGAATGACAGGAGCACAAGGTAACTGCACCCTTGGGTCAATGATATCGTCACGTATGCGATACAATTATTCAGTTATGGCAGCAGCAGCGGCAGCAGCAGCGGCGGCAGACATCAACCAAGTCAGCAGTCGAGGCAGCCGTCGGCAACCTCGGAACTGAGGAAGTTGCTTGACCTGGAAGTGGCCGCAGCCCGTTTTGGCCGCGAGAGTGTAATGCACCATGATTATGGCCAAGCAGATATAGAGGCAGTCACAGATGCACACACACAGATACAGCTACAGCTACAGCTACAGATACAGATACAAATGCGGGCAGAGAGACAGATGCAGTTGCTACAGCAAAAACAGATTAAGCGGGAGTAACACACAGGTTGAAGGCTGTGGCTATGAATATATAAAGATGCAAATATATCTTGAGATTGTAGATAGAAAAATAGGAAAGAAGATCTAAGATATGGTGTCTACAGATTTAGATAGAGACAACTACGAGATACGTTTCAGATACAAGGTGTGCAGCGACAGATACATTGTCAGTTGAGATACAGTGCTAAAAGAAGATGCATTTGAGATACAAATACAGATACAGATACAGATGCAGATACAGATGCAGATACAGATGCAGATACAGTTTAAGCTCATACAGATACAGATACATGTCAGACATAGATACATTGTTCATAAAGATTCAGGCCTAGATGCAGATACATTCATATTTATAGTTATAGATACATTCAGAGTAGAGATTACAGTTAAAGATACATTTGATAATAGATACAGATGTATTGGCCGTCAAGGACAGAGATACGGATACAGATACATTTCAATTCATACATACTAATGATAATAGCTATAGATAAAGATTGGTCGTAGAAGTATAGATAAAGATACTCATATTTGCATTGTCTAGCTACTTTGTTAGTTGAAGATACAGATACAGGTACAGGTACAGATGCAAATGCATATACAGGCAGATTTCCATTTCGAGTTCCACACACTAATACTAAAAGCTACAGATACTATATCTAATGAAGCCATTGCTACAGATACGCTAACAGTGAAAGATACGGATACATAAGCAGTAGATGCTTCAGATACAGATACAGATACAGAGATGTGAATGCAGATACATTCGAGTCCCGATAATTCGAAATGGCAAGGGCAATGGCAATACACAGAAATTAAAATTATCGAAACTCAACTGTAATGAATTTTTTTTCAAGGGGATAGAATTTTTTTCGATTTAGCGGCTTACAAACTATCGAGACTCGACTGTACTAAAAGCTACAGCTTTAGATTCATATACAGCTGTAGCTATAGATACAGATACATTTATTGAAGAAGATAAAGATAAATATAATGATATTCATAGCAAGAGATGCTATCTAAAGAGATCTAAAGTAGCTGTAGATACAGATACATTGTTAGTTGAAGATGCAGATACATTGGCAGTAGAGGATATAGATACATATTTACACAGTTACAGATACATTTGCATTAAGAGTCACACATACAAATACGAATAGCTGCAGATACTTTGTCCAAAGCTGGCACAGATACATTTCCTATAGCAGATACAGATACATGGGCAGTTGAGGACACTGATACTTATTTATGAGTGAAGATACTTAGAGCTACAGCCTTAGATACAATCACACTTATGGTTAGAGCTACATGCCCAGTAGAAGATGAAGATGAAGATAAAGATACTTATAGCTAGAGTGGCATTGTCTAAAAGAGGCGTCTAGATTGCCTGTAAAAGATGCAGATACATTGGCAGTGGAGGACATTAATACAGATACAGATACATTCACAGCTACAGCTACAGCGACAGCTACTTACGGTTCGTTGGATATTTATAGGTTTTTGGGCGAATGTCGAATTGCATGGCATTCGTTGCCCGAAAAGTCAAACCAAAAACGAAAAAAAAAAAAGGCGGGGCGAATGAACGCTGCGAAGGCCAACGCGGCGAATACTTCATTAACGACGTTGACCGCAGTTGAAAGGGGCGGGGAAGTAGGCAGCGGTTGGCTGCAGGATGCAGCCGAGTTATGTTAAACGCTTTCGGCTAATCAGCTGCGCCATATGTTAGCGCGGCTTATTTCCCACATTTTCTTCATATTTATTGCTGCCCCCAGGCTGCCCCCAGCTGCCCCCACCCCTGCCCCTGGGCAAATGTCCCTTTTATGCCAGCTGGGCTTCGGTACGTCGCGTCCATGGAGGAAGCATTTCATTTCCGCTCCTGTCGACATTTTTCAAATCTATGAGCGTCCAATGCAAAGCACCAAAAATTTCCATTAAAATGCAATAGGTGCAAATTAGAAGACAAAAAGCCCCAGCTCAAAAAATATAAAAAAAGAAGCGAAAAAATATGTATATAAAACCAAATGCGAATAAATTGCTCTCACGTGCATAACCAATGGTCGTGACTGCAAATACCCTGGAAAACTGGTTAAGATTTGTGTAAAATGCTAAAAGCTTATTAGAATATAATAAGTTCTGATTGGTTTCGGATATATGAAAACTTATTAAAATTTTAAGTTTTATTTATAAATTTCAAAATAGATTCCAAAAATAATTAATAATGGGCATGGGCAAAGGGGCATGCCTGCAAATACCCTGGAAAAAGGAAAGAATTTTACATAATATAGAAATCTAGTTAGAATATAAAAAGTTCTGATAAGTTTATAATAAATAAATTTGATATAAATTTGAGTTTTATATATAAATTTCTATAAATAGATTCCAAAAACAATTTATGACGCGCAAGGACAAATTGACATGACTGTAAATACCCTATAAAAAGGGTAAGAAGTTTGCCCAACACTCAAGTCTTATAAGAATATACGGCGTTCTAATAAGTTTCTGATATATAAAAATATATAAAATTTTATTTTTATTTATCAATTTCTAAGCAGATTAAAAAAATATTTAATTTTGTTAAAAAAAAACCTTATTCAAATTTTGTTACTTATTTAAAAATAAAAATTTAAACGCAGTTGCTAATAAGATAAATGATCATGCTAATCTAATCAGATTGTTTTCCAATTCCAACAAAAATTAATCATACAGCCTAAAAGTATGCCACACATTTAAATAAAAGAGCATGCATTGCCAACTAACATGCTAAGCGTTGCCAATCGCTGCAAAGCTACCTATCGATAGTAGCTGCGATAGTTGCCCATATTTGCTCATACTTGCTGAGGTTGTGGCGCAGCGAACAGCTGCAGTGCAATTCGCCGTGCTACACGTGAACAAATCACGCCGGTTTTGCTCTTCAGTTTGTGTATTAAATAAGTTAATTATTATTAAAATAAAGTATTTAAAATGCAATAAAAGCATCGGGCAGCAGCTGCAAAGTGTTAGCAGTGAAAAGTGTGCGGCGGCGGCAAGTGTGTGTTGAATTTGCGTAGTGTTTCGGCTTTTTGTTTTGATTCTTATCACGCAGCGAAACAGACGGCCAAAGCGGGCGGTGCAATGAAAAATAAAGTAAAAACAAAATGGAAAAGCTGCGAGAATGCGCGCGCAATCAACAATTGAGCGAAGGAGAGAGAAAGAGAAAGAGAGCGAGCGAGCGAATTCACCGGTTTTTATGCTGGCCGCTGCTTGGGGCGAAAGCTCACAGAGCAGCGCAGCGACGACGTCGTCGTCGACGACGGCAGCGTTTAGTTGTGAGCAAGACTTTGCACTGTTCGGACGTTGTTCGCCGCACGCCCACGCTACGCCGACGCCGACGCAACACGCGACTACCACAAGCAGCAACAACAACACGAGCTATAAGCAACAATTGTAATGCCAATAAGAAACATCAATTGATTGGAATAGAACGCCCGCCCATTGCGTTGCCAATCAGATTCCCTTTGAGCGATACCGTTACATGAACTCGCGATCGTCGCGCGCCTCGTTTAAAATTAATTGATTATTAATATGCACGCTGAAAGGTCAATGCAAATCACATATGTAATTAAAAAGAAATTATTAATATAAATTATCAAATCACAACCAATCAAATATTATTGATAACTGCATGCGTATTGCATTCCAATTGGAAATCAAAATCAAGGTGTTTGTTAAACGTGTTTTATTTTCCGCCGGTAAATGTGAATGTCGAACGGGCAAACGGATTTGATGTAGACGCCAACTTGGACGCAGCTCTACACATTGGAGCAGGCCCAACCCCAACCCCCCGCCAACTTTGCATTGGTAGCAAACAATGTCACGACGCAAACAGTCGAATCCAAAGCCGTTGAATAAAGGTAAGTGAGAACCGTTCCCCCGCCCTCGTCGATTTACACCTGCTACAAATATGAAACCAACAAAAAAAAAACAGCTTTGTCAGCTCGTAATATATGTTTTGGGGCTTTCCATGAAGCATGTGAACGATCTGAACCAAAAAAAGAAGAATTATATATAAATATATATAAATATGTATGTATGTGTGTGTGTGTATGTTTGTGTGTGTGTGTACATATGTATACATATGTATAAATTATAATAATAATAATGATAAACAGAAATGAACTATGCGATTGTCAACTAGATTTGAGCTTGTTTTTTTTGTTTATTTTTATTTAAATGAAATTTCTTTGTTAACACATTTGGAGGCACCTGGCCATAGGGGGAGGGAGGAAGGGGGTAGGGCGTATATCGAACACACCCTATTATGTGTATTAGACTAATTACATTTCGTTGTTTGTCATTTGATATATGAGCCAGAGCCACAGTCAAAGTCAGACCCAGAGCCAGAGCATTCGCTTTGACCAATGAATGCATTTTGGAATCGGAATCGATAATACGTGCCCCACCTGAAGCAACGGGCCAAAAGTCTTCGCTAATCGCTGACGGCTCCAACGCTGGAGCGCTCCTTATCGCGAGCACGTTTCACGGTTCAGGTTGAGTTGGATTTGCTTGTACTTTTGTTTCTCTACTTATTTATTTATTTTTATTTTCTGATTGTTGTTTTTGTTGTAAACAATGATATCACCCCGTAGAGTTGGTGTAAAGTTAACTCTGTCTGTACACTAACTGGATAAAAATGCAAAAGCAATTGAATATCTATGCATGAATAATAAATAAAGTGTATTCCATAGAAGATATTAAATATTCAGGCAATTTTGTGGGTACACACTGATCATATAATACTAATGATATGAGAGTAATATAAAGCGGAGGCTGAAACTTAATGTGTGTGTGTAGACACTGTATGGCAGATCGTGAAATAAAATGCTTTTATTTATTGAATATCACAGAAGATCTACTTCATTTATTTTAGATAAATATTCATTAAAATCGAAAGGTATATAAAAACATTTTCCTTCAAATAACAGCAGATATATAGAAAATACTATAATGGGAACATGTACACACTAACTAAAAACATATATATAATAAATAAATGCCATGTGTATACACTGGTCAAAAATACAACTGCATAAGCAGAGCATCAGTAGATGACATTTGGAATACACTTTGATTGAAATGGGTATTTTTTCTATAATTTCTATCATAATATATACATACATGCAATGTGTACACACTGGTAAGCAAAAGCACTAAATAGACAGTGCAGTAATAACAGATATATGTAGTCGACTTTCATTGAAATGTGTATATCCTGAAATGTTCATTATAAGTAGAATATATACATGCTTACTTTCAATGTGTACACACTGCTTAACAAGCAAGCAATAAATATAGAGTATACACTCATTTAAGTGTGTATACACTGTCAAAGAGATCACAAGCAGCTTACGCTTTCAATACAAATGTGTACACACTTTAAATATATATGAAAAATATCATAGGCTTGCGTGTACATACTGGTTAACAGTTGAAGATTTATCCTTACTATCAGATGACCACACACACAGACTAAGAAGAAGAAGCATTTTAGTCATACAGCACAGACATATGTATGTACATTCACATATTAAATATGCATGTGATATATATATATATATGTATGTGTGTGTGTACACACTGTTTAACAGCCCAACTAAGCAACGGTTACAGTTACGATAAATTAACGCGCTTATCTATGCAGCTGTTGTTGTTGTTGCTGTTGCTGTTGTTGCTGTTGTTGCTGCACCTGCGCCGTTTGCTTTCTTCTATACAGCGCACTATCGCAGGCTAGGCCAAGCACTATCCCTCTCTCTCTCTCTCTCTCTCTTTCTCTCCTTGTCTCTTTTTCTGTTAGTTTTGCATACTTATCTTAAGCGCATTTGCTGCTGTTCTTATTGCTAACTGTTCTTCTGTTGTTGTTGTTGTTGTTTTTCTGTAGCTTTAAAGCGCGCAGTCGATAAACTTTTATCACAACTTGCAGCAGCAGAAAACGAAAACTGTGCAAAAGTCTTAGCTGCTTGTGTTGTTGTTGTTGTTGCCATTAGCCTAACACACACACACACACACACAAGTAGCTTTGGCGATATGGCAACGCCGCTGTCGTGCCCAGTGTTGGCAACCGCAATTGGGCTGCAGGTCACAGACCAAAATAGATAAACATTGCATTTGGCATTTTCCATCCACTGTTTTTAGTGTTATTTTTCTCATTTTTTATAAATTTTTAATAACATTTTATCACTAATTTTATGTTAATTGCCAGCTGTGCGCTCGCTGTTATTATCTAGCTAAAAAGAGAAGTAGAAAAAAGAGATAGAGCCTGTCGCTGAGTAACAGACACGACCAGCACAACAACATGCGGGCGACAATTTCCATTTCCATTTCCATTTCAAATTCCAATTTCAATTCTCCAAGCAGAACTCCGGGCTCAAAAAGAAAAAGAAGAAAAAAAAAAAACTCAACTCAATTCAACGAGTGAGCGCGTCAGCAATCGCTGGGTACGTGTCATGCGGCTCTTTGCAGTCTTGATAGCAACATGCATGTGTGTGTGTGTGTGTGTGTGTGCGCATATCTATGTACATATGTATTTGCAGTTTGCAATTGCAGTTGCTGCAGCCCGTTGATAAAGCCAAAGCTCAGGTTGCGCTAGATAGCCAATGCCCAAGGCCACCCTGTAGCCGCGCTATGCACCCTGTGCTGGTTGTCCATTGCGGCTGCGGCCGCGGCCACGGCTCATGATGATGTTGCTGATGAACCGTTAAAGCTGGACAATTGAGAGAAAGAGCGAAAGAGCGAAGGAGGGGGGGGGGGAGGTAAAGACGAGCACAGCTGGCAGATAAGCTCGATACGAGCTTTGGCCATTTTGACATTGTGTTTTAAAAAGCGCGATAAGCTTTTGTTGTTAATGCTGATGTTTATTATTTTATTTTATTTATTTTATTTTATTTTTTTCTCTCTTTGTTTTTTGGATTTTGTTTTTTGCATTAACCGTTTGTGAAATCGTACCAGGAAATATCAGCAGATAAATAACAATAACAACTAACAGCAGCAGCAACAACAACAACAACTACAACTTGCATTACAAATTACAAAATGTTGTTTTCGTTTTGTGTACTCGCATTAAGTTCAATTCTTGTTGTTGCTTTTTGGACAGCGCATTTGCATATCAACTGCGATAAAGCAGTTAACAGGCGAAGGGGTGGTGGGAGTAGGGCGGAGTAGTGGGCGAGCACTTGGGAACGTTTGAGTCTTGAGTCACACACAGCCCCGTAAACAATTGCGATATCGAGTCGAGTCGACTCTACTCGACTCGCTTATCGAAACTCAACTAACTAAAAAGCACTTGCTGTATAATATCAAATTTAGAATAGGAAGAAAAATACTTAAACAAAACGAAACGAAACAGGAATAACCAAAGTAGATAATTCCAAGCAGAACGAACACAACTTTTTACTAAGCTGATAATTTGACTGGATTTTTGGCTGTAGATTAGATTAAAAAGGGCTTTCAGATTTTAAGCAAATGATTATTAAATAAATGTATAACGCTTCAAAATATTTAATTTACAATAATCTTAAGCTATCTAGTTTGGTTATTTTCCAAAATTTGTCATACAAATAGGTATTTTAATTGCTTTTGAAACGGTTTTATAATTCATAACATCATTATTCTCATTATTTGTATAACCTGAACACATTGAAAATGTTTTGTGAAATGTTTTGTGTATCTAACAGACAGAAGGAGGCGTGACATTCATGATCAGTAAGACGAGCTAATTGAGATATGTATCTATGTCCTGCTGTCAGTCCGTCTGATCTCGCAAACTATAAAAGCTAGATACTGGAAATGTTTCCTATACCATATTCCATATTTCTGTATACCATACGCAGTACGAGCTTAGCATTTATTTCTCGATAGCCCATCCCATTGATCTATAATAGCCGATAATTTAATTTAGTTTTTAAGCGTAGCTTGAAGACCACAAAAGCTAGAGTTTTACTGTGTTGGTTGATGTGATGCATAGAACAATAGTTATTCAACAAATCATTTCCTATAGTAATGCCCAGCGCAGTCAAAGTGCAGCCGCTTAGCAACTGTGCAGTAAGCAGAGCGCGTGCTTATGTGTGTGTGCATGTGTTGTTTATCGATGTATGTATATAAGAAGCGTAGCATGAGTGGAGTAACAGCTCAGAGCTCAGGGTGCCTCCTAGTCGGAAACTGCCTTTTAGAGCTTTCTTATTTGTTCATGTATGATATATGTTTGCTGTAGGTTCAAATTTACGCTAATTGTAAGTGATACAAACCCGAAAACACTTATTGTTTGTTCGGCCTATGAGTTCGATTATAGCTCTAATCATCTAATATTTGAATTTCATAAAATATTAAACAAACCAATCAAGTTTCAGCTCACGACATCTGGTTCTTAATCTTATGCACTCGAGTGTAGATACGATCGCAATCTTGAAACAATATTATTATCTAAAGATTAAGTCATGAATGCTTATCTAACTGCCATTAAGATTTTAGCGAATTCTTTTAATACAAAAAATATTATTTATTATTATCACAAAATCAAAAGTCAAATCAAATTTCTTAAAATATCGCACTCTGTATATTTATATGAACTGATAAATGATTGATTATTTTTAAAATTGTTTATTATTGTTGAACTTGTCATTGGAAATGAATGTGTGGAGACTGGCAATTGCCACAAATTATCTTATAGATATTTATGTATATATTTATATATAAGCATTTATATATTTATTTATATAATTTAACTTATCTCTCTATATGCATGCATGACTCTATCGTATGGAATGTTTCAAGATCCATTTGGTGAGTGATCAATTTTCAGAGACAACTGATTTGCTGAGCAGGCGTTATCAAGGTTTTCAGTTTCATATCAATCGAAATAAATACGAAATTCGATGCTCGAGCTGTGATAATGTTTTGTAGTCAATTTTGAGAGACAAGCGGAGAGTAAAAAAGCTAAACAACAACAAACTTGAACAGCTGTCCGCTGTATAGATAGCCATGTTGTTGTTGTTGTATGATTTGTACAGTTCGCGCTTATCAGCTGATCTGATGGCAAGATTGTCGCGCTTTGCTTCAAAATGAGAATGAACTGAAAACAACGACAGAAATTGTAGCAACAACAGCAACAGCAACAACAACAATACCAATAACATCAACAACAACAACAAACAGCAAAAGCAACAAAAATTGTTTTATGTATTTTGAGTTTTTAGTTGTCGTTGTTGTTGCTGTAGCTCGTCGTCTGGCTGTTTTATAACAATTTCAAAAGATTTTCAACAAATGATAAAAATGTCAATGTGATTTGGCTTGTCGGATTGTAGCCGGGGCAGCGGCAGCGCCAAGTATGCAGCTACTATGCGATTATATATGGATACACTGAGAGAAAAATTACAACAGAAATTCGTAAGCCAAAAGCAAGTGGAAGCGTATTGAAAGTATAGTCAAGCGCAAAGTTGAGGCTTAGAGCGGCATTACTTGGCCATGAATACACTGTGAGAAAAGTGACAGAAATTTTGCTCGAATGTTGTCTAAGCATGGTTAAGACCGAAGTTTTCTTGCAGTGTGAAGAGTAACCGAACTTCAGAACGTTTGTTTTTTTCAATTTAATTAAGAAATATTGCTCTTTGTTTAAGAAAATTGTTAATTATATGTAGATACACTGCGAAAAAAAGTAGAGATGTTGGTTTTGCAAAGCATAGATAAAGATTTTTGTTTTGTTTGGATTGGTCTTTGTTTAGTATGAGAGCTAAGCTTTAGAGCTACACTTAAATTAAGAATACTTTAATTTGGAAAGTTCCCTGTTTATACATGCAAATTCTTATATTCAGTATTTTTAGTAGTATTTTCTAGTATTTATTTTAGTATTTATTTTATGACACGCATGCTTCTAGCTATCAATTTAAATCTAAGATAACAATTAAATAAACTTATATATTATTTTATTCATGATTATTTAAGGCAAATTTTTGTCTATTTTTAACTCTTTTCAAGAATTTGTAACTTTGTAAAACATATTTTTTTAGATAACTTAAACTAAGAAATGTTCTACTTCAAGCTGGAATTTTATATTGATTGAAGTTTATTTCTGTTAAGATCACTTTTAGAACTTTGACAAACTGCTAAAAAAAGAGAACTAAATAATTCAAACCTTAGTTTTCGCTAAGTGTACCATTTAGTATACACAGACATCATTACGGATATATGTATACACACACACATACATGTGTGTGTGTGTGTGTGTGTTTGTGTATACCTGGTTTATATATGGTTATATTGTTTGTTTCGCTATCGCTCAGCGATCTGGTTCGCCTCGCTTTGCTGATGATTTTGGCAACTGTTGTCAGTTGCTGGGCTGCGGGACGTTTGGCGGGGGCATTTTGGATGGGCCACGATATCATTGCGCACGCCTAATTAATTTTCGTTTGGCAAGCGCGGCGATGCCATCAGATATCAGTTCCATTTTCCTTCTCCTTTTCAACCGTTGCTTGCCCCCTTCCCAAAAAAGAAAAAAAACCGCTTGAAATCTAAATCAGCAATCATCAGAAGTCGGCAGCCGCCTACTGAGGCGATATGAAATAAGAATCGCTGTCGCCTGGCAGTGATAACAACTGTCGGCCAGTCATAAATCTTTGTCAGCTGTTGATAGTCAGTTGGTCCGTCAATCCGTCAATCCGTCAGTCAGTCTGTCGCTACGCTTGAGCTCTAATCACTATCGCGATAACTATCGGACCGCAGCACTGATTTCTGCGCCTTTATCAACGGGAATTGCTTCCGCTACAGCGCGCTACGTGTCTGTGTGTGCCAGTGTGTGTGAGTGAGTGAGTGTGTGTGTGTGGTTATGAATATTATTATATCAAGTTGAAAATCTCATTTCTCATATTTCTACAGTTTATCGCCATCGGTTCGTTACTTCAAGTGTCAGCGACTCACTGATAATCGTTATCGTTATCGTTATCATCGGCGGCTTCTATAACCCAAAAGGAATTCACTTAGCCTTTGCTCATATAGTTACTCCTCTTCTTCTTTACTATATTGGCTGGTGGCACTTAAGATTTGCCGATTTGCCGATTTGCTGGCCTCACATAGCCAGATAATCATCAGCTTCATTATCATCTGTTGCTTTTTAGCTTGGTTTCGCTTTCTTGCTTTTGCTGTACTCCCCACCCACTTAATTAAAACTCAACTGCCTTCCCATCATTGTCAGGCTCTCTTCACTTCTGTGCTCAATTTCATTTCGGCCTTTCTTTATCAATCTTTTTCGCGCTTATCTTGAAATAAAGTTCAACCAAGGTCCTATTATCTATTCCCAGCGATCAGCAGTCGCCGTTTAATTGACCAGCCGTACCACACCGAACCGCACCATGCCTGCCCCTAGGCCCCTTGGTCTGTCTGTCTGTCTCAACGTTTTGCGCTGTCTTGTCTCTCTTTCGCATCTCCTTCTCATCTAACCACATCTCTGATTAAGCTGGCCACCTCGTAGACCTCTTAGACCCCTGCGACCCCTTGGATCCCAGCAAAACTCAAGTTGATAATCCAATGCCCTGGTGGTCGCAAGTTTTTCAAGCATCCTGTCTTGGCAAACTCTTAGCTTTGCTTTCTCATCAATCAATTATTAATTACAACAATTTCCCCTGCAGCTGGATGCCGCGCTTCCGCTCTCTCTCTCTATGTCTCTGCCTCTCTGTGCTGACTCAGCAGCTGGCATGTGCGATAAATTGATTAAATTTATATTTGCAGTCAGACGACAGCGACAACTTTGCTACCATCCCTCACCCGTTGCTCTCTTTGCCTTCCTCTCGATTACCACTTCGCTTACCCCTTGAGCATCTTGTATCGGTTTTACTACTTTTTTGATTACTTGCTCTGCTATCTTTTATTACCCCTTCAGCTCTCCTTTCGATTTGTGCTTCTATGTTTTAGAACTTTCGATTATCTTCTGGTCTCATCATATTTTCTTCAACCTCAGTGAATATCTCTTTAAGTTACTCTTCTATGACTTCCTTTTTGGAATCCTAGATAAGGTAAAGTTATCTATTTCAGTTATTCTTTTATGACTTCCTTTTTTGCCATCTCTAGTATTTTCCTTTAAGTAAACCTCCTTGGAATCTTTTTCGATTACTGGTTTTATTGTGTCTGCAATAAAGTGTTCAAGGACAGTTCGTCGAGGCTTCTATTGATCCTTCCTTTCTATTAATCTCTTCTACGACACTTTAGACTAATTCTACACTTTTGATTACCTCTTCGAATACAACCTCTTTGACTGTTTTTATAACCTCTTCCAACTCCTGCTTCGATTACACCATCGATTAACTCCTCGTTTGTTGCTTGTTTTGCTCATTCGAATACCTCTTCGAACTCCTCCTCAATACTATCTTTCCACTTCTTTAGTTGCTTCTTCTACTACTTCAATTAATACATTTTCTACTACGTCTTCGCTTACCGCTAAAAGTTTAAATCTTCGATTACTGCTTCGAATACCTCTTCATTAGCCAATTCCATTCCCTTTTTGCCTCCCTCTTCAGTACGCCTCAGTCACTTGTCTTGCTGATACTTCTTCAATTTCACACACACGCACAACTCAACTTCAGGTTGCAATCGCCATGGAATCGAAATCGGAGCGCATAGGCACATTTCAAATGAAAATTTAAGTGCTGCGATTAATTTGGCTTATCAGGCAGCGACAAAGCCCTCCCGCCCGAAATACGAAAAGCGAAACAAGTGCAATTAAAAGATTTTTAAGCAAACATTTGTCATTAGAGATAACGCATGGAGGAGGAGCAGGAGTAGGAGCAGGTGGAAGCAGACAAGGCGGAGGTGTGGAGGGCGACGACTACCTACGCATAAACCAAAATTGGGATGTCTCAATTGCAGGTGCTCGGGCAGGTCGGGTGAGCTGCAGCTGGCTTTAAAAAGCAAACTAATTACACGATAAACGACGCACGACGACGTTTGTCTCGAATGTCTCTATCTGTGGCGGCGCAGACCCCTCATCGGCCCACACGTTCGTTCTATGTGGCTTGTCTACGCACCAGGCAATCAAATCGAATGAATGGCTGGCAGTTTAAGCGTTACGATGGGGACGCTAGACATTGCTTTAGCCCCCTGATTGTGGCAATGGCCCTGGCCAAAATGCAGCGCACCAAGCGACGCGTCTCGCAAGCGGCGGCAATCGATTAAAAATCCATAAAAATATATTTCTAGATTTTATGTGCTGATCAGAGAAGCAAAAAACAACAACAGCAAACCAATCGAACCCCCCGCACACACACACACACCCTTTCTGCTGCTCTCTCTCTCTATCTCTCTCTCTGTGTGTGTCTGTGGGTAATTAAGTCTGCAGGGGGTTTGTGGTTAAGGGAGCACAATATGAAATCTATTTATGCCATTAGCTTTGCGCCGATCACATACTGCGATAGCCGCCCAGCCCAGCCCAGCCCCAAAAACGTCCATTTTGTTTATCTGTAGCGTCTTGAAAGCGAGTTGGCAGCACCCACGGGCAGGGCTAGGGCGGGGGGCAATGCGGTCTATCGAAAGAGAGAGAGAGTGAGAGAAAGAGAGAGACAACGCAACGAAAAGTACACAACTAATTAAATCAAAGATTAAAAACGAATCACTCATGTTCCAAAATGGAAACGAACGAGTTTGCGGAGACAACAGCTATATAGAGACGGGTCTTGGTGGGAGGTTAGTTATATCACAAGATTCTAATCGCATATTTTGCCAAAAATAAAAGAACAAGAGTGGAAAGGTCGGGAGTAGTCGACTGGGAAGTACCATGACCTTTTATGTTTTTAGGCTGTTTTAAATATAATTTTGAATAATAATAATAATTTAAAAGATATCCCAAAATGCTGAAATATTTAAGATTTTAATATAAGAATAGAGGAATATGTTATATAAAATACCTATGTATATAAGTGTGTTGAATTAAGGCTACTTATATTTACTTAATATATTTTATTATAGATTTTAAATATCTAAAAGTTTTAATTATGTAAGACCAAGAATATATATCGATATGTCAAGTCTCAGTTTAGGATGATAGATATAGAAGCTCTCATATCATATTTAAAATAAAAATCCACATTAACAAGTAAGAAAACTCTAGTCGGTGGTGCCCGACTAGGAGATCCCCTGAACCCCGCCCGATCTGCGTTTTAATATATACTCAATTATGTATTTATTAACGCAGAAAAAATTTAAGCTTGTAAAATTAAAAAATTATAAAAAAATTTTTTTTTTTTGGCTGGTATCCAAAATATAACAAAAACCGAAATTGTATTAAATATAAATGAAACTAAATGCAAAATTTGGAGATTCTAGCTCCAAAGATGTACGAGATATAATTTATTAACTTCATTTCGATAAGGTTTTTAATCGATAACAAAAGAACGGGAAAAGTTATCGATTTTTTAAAACGACCTCGATATGCGCGTGCTATACAGGGACTTCCAAAAAAAATTTCAAATCTCTAGCTCTTATATGTTCTGATATCGACGCGTTCATACATACGGACAGACGGACAGACGGACAGACGGACAGACAGACAGACGGACAGGGCTAAATCGACTCAGCTCGTCTCCCTGATCAAGAATATATATACTTTATGGGGTCTGCCACGCCCCCTTCTGCCTGTTACATACATTTGGCAGCTTAACAAAACCATTATACCCTGATTTCCCATTTTCAATGGGTTCAGGGTATAAAAATTGATGTTTATCAATGATGCCATCATGTAGCTATATTTAACATCATGTAGCTATATTTAACTGAATACTTGTCCACTATTTGCCTTATGAACAATATGTTACATATCCGATGATACACAGCAACTATATACCTTATATATAACTTGTTACATGCCCGGCCACAATTCCAACATATCCTATTCACTTTCAATTGCTACAGGGTAAATACAAGAATGAAAGACATTTGTGGCTTGGCATCGCGTCATCGTAGCACACACAAAAATCTCATTAGCTCAATTTCGAATTGTGTTTCTTGCCAGAGATACTCGACGATCTTTAGATTTCGATAAGTCGACGAATTCGTGTCTCATTTTTTTCGTTATTTGTTTTTTGTTTTTAATTTTTAATATTGTTTGCCCAATTTTGACAAACTCAATCATGTGATTTCGTTTTCTTAAGAGCAGCTCATGCGATTCGTTTCTCGTTCGACTTGGAGCACTTTAGGCGTAATCATTTGAATGGCCAACTTGCATTCGACGCGACAAAAGAGAGTGCGAGAGAGAGAGATAGGGAGAGGAGCGTTGGCTGATAGCTGACGCTGCAGTCGCCGTCAGAGCTTATCTAAATGCCAGCCTCAGAGTCTCGTCTTCCATTATGATACACAGATATGCACACGTGGACAGGCTGAGGATGAGGTGAGACTGTGGAGCAGCGAATATCTGGCGGGCAATCGAATGCGTCGCCAGCGCGTCGCCTTGGCAGTTCCAAGTGCAGCTCCAAATGGATGCAGCAAGATTCTAGATATCGAAGCGCAGATGCTCTTTTGCCGATATAGTCGCTGTGAACGGAGTTGCCAGTGAAAATATCTTGATGGAAATGTATTCCAGCTGCAATTCATAATATTCTTACGATATCTTAAGGAATACTTCAATATTTCATATAGCTGTCTGTCATATCAACCATATCAAGTTGGCAAACCTTTTTCTAGTTGTCACAACAGTTAATGTAACTCGCCTTGCTTATCAGCCATTTGCAGGGTATTCGGTGAAGTGTTGAGGAAGCATAATTTACATGGCAACAGGCGCCATTAGGCGCTGCTCAGGCCCGAGCCAAGTGAATCGCATGCGAGACGAAACCGCGCAGAATAAAATGAAAGAAATAAATAAAAAGGCCCAGAGAATGAAACGAGTTTCAGTTGCGACCTGTTGCAGGCCGGCTGCAGCGCTTCACTTGCCACTCTTCTCTCCCACTCCCTCTCTCCCTCTCTGCCTCTCTATCTCTTTCTCTGTCTCTCTTGGCTGATGGATGCGTGTTTGTTTACAGCCTCGCTGTTTGTTCAGTTTAGCGTAATTGCCGCCGTCGCCAGCGTCGCTTGCATCGCCTGCGTTTGTTGCAACTGTGACGCGCGCGTCGCCGCAGGGCGCAAAATTAATGTTAACAACGTGTTCGGTCCGACTAACCCGGCTCTGCCCCTCTGCCGCACAGTGTCCACCCGCCGGACTAAGGATATCGCGCGTGCAATTTGAATGCCAGCCAAGTGGAAGTGGTAGGGTCTGCGGCTCGTGTCTGTCTTGGCTTGTATTAAAACATTTTAATTATGGCCCACAAATGTGCGCAACTGTCTTGTTGAAAGGTGTGCCCGGTTGGCTTTTGCTTTGCCACTTGCCGCCTGCCGCCTGCCACTTGCCACTTGCCACTTGCCACTTGAGTGGGCCGCGTCTTTGAGCCTTAAATGGCATTTAGATAAAGTTGCGCATACGCCATGCAGGGCCAGCGCTGCATTGTGTGGCCTGAACAACGATAGATTTATGATCGAACTGATAAAGTGTATAGCTTCTATTATAGAATGCAAGCCAGCTAGCTGCTCTTCTTCTTCTTTGGCACACTCATTTATTGATAGTCGGATAAGAATGCTGCTAAATATGAATTTCATTGGAAATCAAATTGAGCATAACAAAAAAAAATAAATAAAGACTTTTTGTCGCCATCATCAGTCTTGGCTCTTTGCTCTTACACAAACACTTTCCATTTCACACTCTCTCTCTCTCTCTTTCTCTTTCTCTCTGATTCTAATTGCTTTTGTTGTGATACCCTAGTAAAAGACTTGGCTACAGAAGTTGCTAGGGACATGGAGAAAAAGATTGAGCTAGGATTAGGAAAAGATGAATTCGTTGGAGAAGCAGCTATATAATGTTGCGGATAGATATTAGGTATACATTTATCTATCTATTCTGCCTATCACTGTTTAAATAATTATTATTATTATAAGCCATCAATCCATCCTATAAATCTATTTACTGCTATAGCCCTTCAGTTCTTTATCTCTATGGCCCACTCATCTGTAAAGCATCTCCACCTTATTCAATTATGTTTCATACCTGATTTGCTTAGGGTATCGGTAGCTTCGTTCAAGTGTTCTGCTCTCTTGGCATGCTGTGAGTATTTGGCGTGCTGATATCAGCACGAGGCAGCGCGCCAGCAGCCTCCAGAGTCGCTCATCTTGCCCTCCGCTTATCGTCGCCTATCGCAGCCATCTAGACAAGCTAATAGGGCTTCGGCTTGGTCTGGCATGGCATGGCATGGCATGGTATGGCCTGGCCTGCTGCTGATATGGCTGCCATTAGCTAGGTGGGGTAGGGGTGTGAGCGGGGGTAGCTGGGGGTCGAGCCATCCATCTATCGCTTGGTTGGGTCGTCATTTGGTTTTGTTGCTTCAGCTACGCCTGCTGTCGCTTTGCTCTTAATTATGTTTGTTGTAGCTGTTGTAGCTGCTTCTGTAGCATCCGTTTGTCGATCTCTTGGACTGATAGCATTTATGATTTACGTGGTACATTGCGTGGCATTTGTTTTGTGCTTTACATTCATTTTCATTGCCTGTCATTATTTCGTTTGCTTTCGATTTTGATTTCAGTTTCGGCATCGCATTTCGTTGCCATGCCCACTGTATCTGTGTGTAAGTGTGGTATGTGTGTGCTTAATGTCTCTCTGTGCAGATCGAGGTCAGCGATAAGGCCGCGACGTCAACGTCAAAAAGTTAAAGGCATTTTTCGATTACAGCGCGAAAACCAAAAAAAACAACAACCAAAACCAAACAAAAGCCAATTCTGAAACTCTGAAAATGTTCCTACACACACGGGTTGCCTCTGAAATTGTGGGTGTAATTAATACCAAATAAATTCAATTGCCATGAAAGACACAGGCCTTCAACAGGAAGTCGATAAGGCTAATAGATCATTTCGCATTTCATTGATCATAGTTTTGTCTTCTTAATAATAAACAAATATTTTAAATTTTTAGAAAAATTCTTTGACATATGGAAGTATTTCTATATGAGTACTAAAAACTTTCAGCCAAGCAGATTGTTGCTTTCAGATGAAATGCTTAAAGCCTAAAGCAATTTTTTGTAGATATCAATAAACGATATATTGAACTTGTTGTTTAGTAAAAGGTTCACAGCTTAAGAGGTAACCCTCGCCAGCAGCAGCAAGACACTTTGACTAGAGCTTTGTATTGCCCGCATATCGTTTCATGTCACTATCCACTTTTCATATCCATTTGCTCGTATGAGCTCAGCTGCTGATAAAAAACAGCTCTTCAAAATGGCCGCAGCGATAACTTAGCGCCGGGCAGCCAGACTCCCAGCCCAGGCCCTAGCGACAGGTGAAAGAGAGCGAGAGAGAGAGAGAGAATGTGTGTAAGGTAGAGCTAATTCGACTGCTTATAATTATTTTATAAGTGCAGGCAGCGTTGCCTTATCCATGAACCGGCATGCCAAGCCGCATGATTCACTTGGCGACGCTAATTTTCAATGTCTCGGAGCAGCACACACACACACATACACAGAGTCGGAGTCATAGTAAGTGTGTGTGTGTGTGTGTGGCGATAATTCCATGTAGATTAGCGCTGAGTGCAGCAGTAAGAAGACGGCGATAAGCGCGCGTTCCAGAGCATCCCAGTGGACGGCATTCGACGTGGACCTGGGCGGCCGCAAACGTCGACGTCGGCGTCATCATAATGTAAAGCAAAAGTCCGCAGACAACAACAACACCAACAGCAGCAACAACAACAACAACAACAACAAAAAGGCCAAGCAGCTTTTGGCTGACTGAGTGAGTGGCTATCTGAAGTTTGTTATCCAAAATGTTGGACTGCACGTTGTCCAGCCTATGTGCGCCGGCACTGAGCGAAATATTGTGGTTTAAATAGTATTGTACGATAGAATGGATGACCTCATCAAATTTCAATTTTAAAATATTTAATTGAATCAGGCAGCTGAAAATATTAAAATAAAATATTTGAAAAAAAAATGACATGGCTTAAGGATAATATATTTTTTATGTTATTTATATTATCTATATTTTTTTGATTAAATAGAAAATAATTCAAGGAAGAATTTTCATACTTTAAATAATAATATGCTTAAAGAAAAATCTTTAACTCTTATAACTTAATTTTTAGAAACAAAAAATTAAATTGAGATTTAACGAAATATAAAATATTTTCAGGAGTTATCATACTTAATCTAAAGTCTTTTACCACTAAACTCTAGATAGCAAACTCTCTAAAAGTCAAAAATGTATTAACTTTGAGATCTTAAGGCAGTTCTGGAAATTTCCATAATATAATTTCCATACAAATAATATCCAGCTCAGCTTAGACAAAAGCAGAAATAAATTTCATTTTGGAAATTTAATAATTTCTCTTAGTGTATACTATGAGGGAGTTGTAGAGGCAGTTAGGTGAGGGGCCAGGTGTGGTGCGCAAGTGCGGCGCGCGGGGCGTAGCTGTGGCAGATTCGCTGCTCTCGCCTTGTTGGCAACTGTCGCCTCGGTTGCATTTTTTTTTTCCTTGCAGCTGATTTTGTGGCGCTGATTTTTATTTTAGACTTCAATTTCTGTTCGCTTTTCATGCTGTTATCTGTCATGAATATCCATACATGTGTGTGTGTGCGAGTGTGTGTGTGTGTGTGTGTGTGGCTTAGTTACTGGCAAACTGCTGTCCAGCTCAGTTCAGTTCAGCTTTGCAAAACAAAATTCGCTCTTATCGCTGCCTTTTGGGGGCCAAGTAATTCTCAGTATTTGTTCTGCTGCTTCTGTAGGCAATTTTGAAAAAGTTTTTTTTCTCCTCGTTTCGCTGTTGTTTTAATTTTTTGCTTTGCTGTTTTCTAGATTTTGTTCGATTTGTTTATTAGCCAATTTATCGCTCTATGCAGGCGCAAAATTTGCAATCAGAGATCGGAAATACTAAGTAAAATTGAAGCCTGTGCAAAGTGTGTGAATGCAAAAGGCAAAATAGTTAAATAATGAAAAGAATTGAGAAGTTCTCTTTATGAATTTGCAGAACTTTTCAGATTGATCTTGTTCGATTGGCAATGTAATAGAAGCTGCAGTGAATTTATACACGCTTGACTTACGAGTATACTTGAGTTAAGCTGACTTGGCTTTGAATCTGAAAACTTACAGAGATACAGACATAGCAAGAAATTCCTGTTTATACAAGGAAAACTATATACAGTTAGCAGATCTCTTCGATACTAATTATATAGTACATACATTTGCAACTTCTACTCAATTGCCTATGTTTTGGAAATAAATTTCCAATATATTCCAACGTTGCTCAAGCGTAAATCGATTCATTTCGTTCAGCGGAGTTAATATACTTCATTTTATGACAGAACAGAATGACATAAGTATTGTCAGAGTCAAATTAACCCGTGGTTCAAATCGAAATAGATAGATGACCCACCCTATACAAGTTAAGGTAGTAGCAGGAACCTTTCAGAAAAAACCAAATTGCAGATTTACTAATGAATAGTGGCAAATGCATAGAACCTCTTGTTGCCTAGTTGGGTAATCGTCCTTAATACTTTCCTTGGACTTCAGAATATTCAAAAGATCATATTTATTGGCATATTCAGTTATCTCGTTTAGCTCTAATGCAGAATTGGCAAAGTTAAACAGACTTCGGCAAGTTATTCTTATTACTTTCCACTCTTATACCAGCCTCACTCTTAATAGTTTCCCTGGCAAGCTCCACTTTGATTACCCTTTCACTCAATTATACAAACGAGCATTGGCCATAGCCAATATACTCTAGATTGCCAGCTCTAGCAGTGTATTTAAATAATACGAATCTTGAAAATTGATAAACTGTGAATTTTCTCACTCTCATTTTTGTTATGCCTGTTGTGCTCGAGCTGTAGGTATCCAATGGGAAGCTGCAACGGCAAGCAGTGAGTGTGGGTTTGGGACTTTGGGATTTGGATTTGGGCAGCGGGTCGCGCGATGGTCATCGTCAGCATTTCAGCATTTGTTGGCTGTTTGTCTCCCTCTCCCTCTCTCTGTTTGACCCGCTCTGTTGTGTGGGCGTTCGTGTGAAACAGTGCTCGATGTCGTTTCGATGCTCGCATTTAAGGCACAAACGAGCCACAACAATGACAATGACACTGCAGAAGCATTCGAAGTCTGTATGTCTGTCTGTCTGTCTGTCTGTCCGACTGTTTGACTGTCTGGCTGATACGCCTGGTAGATCGTGTTGAACGCAGCTTGTTTAGCATGCCAATTAGGCAACTGCAACAGCTGCGATCGCAGCTTTTCTCCCCGTTCATCGCAAATGCAAAATCAGCTCGTGCAGCAACGGCAACAGCAGCAGGAGGCAGCTGAAAAGGTGTTAATTTTCTGGCCAAATAGTTGCGGCCACGTTGTTATTACCAGCAAGCAAAAAAACACAAAAAAAAAAAACGAAAAAAAGAACGTCGAGCGTGCTGGTTCAGCAAGGGTCAGGCCGAGGTAACAGGCTCTGGCCTCAACTCTCTGGACTCTCGATTCTCTGCCAGTCGCAGACAATTTGTAGATGGATTTTCAAATCGTTACCGGCACGAATTGGGCACCCACTGGGCGCTTGTATTTGTATACGAATTTGGGGTTTGATTTACGCTGCAGCTTCCTCTTCCCTATGTGGGCCTGGCCAAGCAGCCGGCTTACACAGTAAAAAGTTTTTGCTAGAGAATTGAAAGTAATATAATGCAGATAAATTATAATACTTTTTTAAAATTGGAATAAAAATGTTTAATACAAAGTAAAGTAAGCTTTTAGCTGGCTCTTTCACTGAACTCCGGATTTATATCTAAAGAGTTCATCCTGCTTTAAGCTTAATTCAAAAAGACTTTTAACTGAAATTTCATTATACATTTTTAACTAAAATATGTCTAAAAATTAATGTACTTTCAGTTAAAGCTGACATTTTGTATATTGTGTTTATGTTTAAAGTTTGCATTTTATAATAATATTTTGTTTGATTTCTTGCTGTGTAAATAATTGCGAATTTCCATACAGCTGCTTATCGCAGCGCAGCTTGGCTGGCTGTACTGGATATGGGCGTGGCCTATTTAGCGATTGTGATTATGATATCAGTGGAAGCGAAACGGGCAGAACTAAAGCCAAAGCCAAACAGCGTGCAGCTGCCACGGCTGTAGTGGAGTGTACTCTTCCCATTATAACACTTTCACGGCTCGTTGCCTGTCTCATTGCAGCAGGCAGCAGCAGCAGCAGCAGCAGCAGCAACTGTTGCTGCCGCATCATCAACGGCGGCAACATCATCAGTGCAGATCATCAGCAGCTTATAAGCCCAGCCAGCAGCACGAGCAGCTAAAGCAGCTCCAACTCCAGCTCCAACTCCAGCTCCAGTTCCAGTTTTAGTTCCTGTCTCATTGCTTGGTCCTCTCCTCTTCCTATCTTGCCTTGGTTGCCTTGGGGGCGTTGCACACGTTGCAACGTTTGCATGCCATCGTGATTGGTGTGTATGGATCACAGCTGAAGTCAGTCTCTGCCTCATTTGAGTCTCTCTCTCTCTCTGTGTGTGTGTGCACGATTCGACACCATCTTTCATTTTGGCCTCAACTTCTTTGGTTCTTAACTGCTTAACTGCTTTGCTAGCCCAGGCATTTTCAATTAATGGCCACACATTCCACAGCTCCAGCCCCAGCCTCAGTCCCAGCTCCAGCTCCAGCCTCAATGTCTGCCACCAATTCGCCAATGGCAGACGCTCTCGCAGGCAATATAACTGTACGTTTACACTATGCTGCATGAGCTATCAAACTAAAGGCGATCATCTCTTATTAAATTTACATATTATCCATAAAGATTGAACGCTGCATCGAAATGAGTGCGAGCATTTTTAGGGCAGCCAAACAAGTGGGCAAAGTTTCTAAAAGCCTACAGGCGTTAGGCTTTTAGAGAGATCTAGCCTCTATTGTAGATGTTTATTGATGATTCATGTTTCAAAGAGCTCAAATCTATAGAGTTTTGTGAGAAGCTCTGTCCATAAAGGCAACGAGTGCTTTTTTTGAAAGTGAGAGGATTTGACTAAGCAGAAGACTAAGGAATTTTGAAGTAATTTGACAGAAGGTCAGCTGATATCATATCTAAAAAATATTTAGCTGAATTTCATTTAAACCATTTCGCAAATGAACTAAACTTATATTTTCTAAAAATACTCTTTTTGATAGAGGTAGCTTTAGATTAGACCATAGTTCCAGTAAGTTCTTGGTATATGGAGGCTTAAAAGCCCACTCACTAGTTAAGGCTTAAAGCTAAATACGCTAAAGAGTTTAAGACAAAAAGCAAGAAGTTATCTCAATAAAAATAAATAAAATAAAAAAAATTAATAAAATATAAAAAAAAATAATAAAAAAAAATTAATAAGTTAAGTTAAGCTGATATTGAAAGTATTGCTGAAACTGGAATTATATATTCACAAGCTAAATCGTTTTCATTCTTTAGATATTTGTACCTCTACAAAAGTCTTTAAGCCATTGTTAAACTTCTTGAACCTCAATCAATCCTTAACTGAGGTATGTCTATGATCTAATCGTCTTAGATAAAGTTTTAGCTTGCCTGCCGTAACTTAATTTTTTTTTTCAAATATATATCAATTGAGTAGCTGCCATATTCCATTAAAAACATCAACCAATCAAACACATTTCCCACACATTTTCGCTCTTTAACTTTGTTGCATAGTGTTGCAGGGAAGATCTCCCTACGGCATGCCAAACAAATTGTTGCAAGAGTCTGGCACTGCATTTGGCTGCCCCTCAACTCAACTCAGCTCAACTCAGCTCAACTCAGCTCAGCGCAGCTCAGCTTGCAACCCAGTTGGAGCTGGTTGCTGGCATCTGCAGTCTCCATCTGGCGGGCAGCCATTTCCTGACCTGCTGCAATCTTTTCTAGCCGAAACTTCTTTTGGCTGGCCGTGCTCTTGGGACACGTTTCGTGATTTATGAGGTGCGAATTGCATTGAAATCAGTTTTGGCTGCGCCACGCCTCCCGCCCGCGCGCCGTCCGCCCGCGTAGCTGCCATATTAAATTGATGCCGATTTTGTAGCTATTTTTTTTTCTTCTTGGTTTTTTAACTATATTAACAACAATGGAGATTGTGGCTGCATTTGCCTTATGCTGGCTCTGATTGGATTTGCAACGTGTTGCAAGTTTGGGTTGCTGCTGCTGCTGCTGCCGCTGCAACTATTGTTGCAGCATTGCATGATAAATAATGGAAGCGACAGCAACATCGCGGCAAAAGCCGTATAAATTGCACTGCCAACATTTTTGAGGCTGCTCATTTCAACTGCCAATTAGCTTCTCATTTCCCATAAACATAATTTCTCTTGGCTTTTCGCTTTTCGCTTTTCTACTTAATATTTTAATTAAAATATCGCGTGCCAGTCGCTCGTTAGGTCAATACAGCTAAAGTCAACCCGCAGGCGCTTCCCACCCAACAATACCCTATCAATTGCCATGCATGGGGCTTATCTTATCTGTTCCGCGCCGGCGCTGATATCTCCCGCTGATAAGGCAGCGAGCTCTAAGCCAATCAAATGCCAGCAGCGACGCCATTTTGTTTTGGACTTTTCAAATTGCTGTTGCTAGATGCAGGCTTAGGGTTTGCTTTTGAACTGCTTAATTTCTTTTGCTCTTCGGATCACAGGAAACATTTGTTTATATATCGTATATGTACAACATATAGCACTCTCTATATTTATGTATTTGTATATTGTATATATATGTGTGTGTGTATTTGCATACTCTTTTTATCGCACTTATCGCGGGCCACATAAAATTTGTGGGCGGACATAAAAACCGCAGCAGCCAGCTGAGTCGCAGATAACAACGACGATAACGCGACTGAAATTTTATAAACTTTACAAAATGCAAAACAATAAGAAGGCTTTTTATGCAGTGTGTGTTTGACTGATAGATACTCTACAGTATAAAGGAATTATTGACAGATACTCTACAGTTCCTTTTGGTATTGCATCGGCAAGCAATAGCAGTTTCTTGAAAGAGTTCTTTCTATACATGCAAAGGATTTCGGATAAGTTTTAGAGATGCAAAATTGATTGTGATTGAGATGATGACAGTACGAAAGAACAGTCAAAGTAACTAATAGATACCGTTTAGTGATTGACTATCCTACATTAACAATGAACTGTCGAAGCATACAGATTGATAGACTGTTAGATACCATATAGTAAAAGTGATCATTTCATACACATACAAATTCTTTAGATAAGCTTTTAGGTTGTAGAATTGACTGAGATAGATACCTTGCAGTTTCAAAGAACTTTCGATAGATACTCTACAGTACCAAAGAATTGTCTTTATTAATTAATAGACACCATATAGTAAAAGAGATCTTTCCATACACGCAAATATTTCAGAAAAGCTTTACAGTCTTAGAATTTATAAAGATTGAGATGAAGTATAAAGAAAGAATACCTCTTAAAATGAATAGCTAGTAAAACTGCTGCTTTATGCATATCTAGCAAGATTTCTCTTTGAATCTTAATTAGTCAATTAATTAGATACGGACATTAATTAGTGTCAGCCAATCAAATGGGATCAGATATACAACTAAACAGACTACTAGCTGGGAAATAGAGGGTATTCTTTAAACCAAATTGACTGATAAGAACATAAATATGAATATATTACGAATGCAATATAAGCATATCAAAGTCTCTATGGGCATCATCAGAAAACATCAGCACAAAACTCAAAAAAATGCGTGCTTTAGCAAAAAATACCAAAAAAAGAGGCAAAATGCAATAGGAAATCAGTAAACAAAAAGCGACACAAAAAAGCAGTGTTGGTAAATGTAAAATGGTGGCGTACAACGGAAGCTGACAAAACGCCATGGCGCTGACACTGACAGATGATGCAACGGAATCATATAGACAAACAAATATATATATAAATATATATGGATATATTTGGATATATATATATATATATATATATATATATATATATATAACAACAAAAAAACAAACAAACACACACAGCTTATGTTAATTTTTCATGTTTGTTGTTGTTGTTTTTATGTCGGTTTTATAGCTGTGATATTTGCACAAGCTTTTTACATGCTGCCCCTGCTGACAGCTGAAGGATGCGCGATTGCATCTGAGCCCCACATGCCCCTGGCCCTAAATTAACTGTGTTTCACTACGGACACACACACACACACATACACATATACACACATATACATATATATATATATATATATATATATATATATGCTTATATACATTTGGGATTTACATATTCCATTCTCTAAAATCGAATCGATTTCGATTCGCATCGCTCAACAATCTGGGCGCATTAACAACACATTTTAGTTTTAAGCTTTTAAGTTTCTTATCTGCCGAATGTTCGCAATTTCCATAAATTTCTAATTTTATTGAAATACCCATTAATATATATAGATATCGTTAAATATATATATATGTACATATATATCTTTATATATATATATATGTATATATATAGTAAACAATATGTATGTGTAGCTTGTGCTCTTTTATTTGGGCTGCTCAGTTATGATAAAAACACAAATGCTTTGTATTGTTGTTGTTGTTGTTGCTGTTGCTGTTGTTGCTGTTCGTCCGGCCTGTCGTATTGTCGATAAAATTCCGTATACGCAGCGTGCGCCGTCGCCGTCGCCGCTTTCAAGATTCGCCAGTTTGATAAAATTGCTTGCATATCTGTGTGTATAAATATTTTGTCTCGTAATTTATGGCATCTTCAACACACACACACAAACACACTCTTACACACACACACACACACACACATTGCCTTAAAGAGCATATGCAGATTGCGGCCTTAAGTGATTTTTATTTCATTCGAGGTGTGATTTAAAATTCGTTTCGATTTTGATTTGCTTTTTGTTTTGAATGTTTTTTTTTTCTTAAATTTTAATTTGAAATTGGCGCATGAAGTCATCGGTTTGTTTTTTTTATTATTTATTTTTTGCTTATCTCCTACTCACATCTGGCCTCAGTCTTTGGCGCGCTCCAAGTGAACCAGTTTGAGATAATTATAATCATAATTTGATCATTATGATCTATGCATTTAAAATTGATCGTGGGTCTACGATAAATTTGAGTGTCTCTGAAATTAAAATGATTTTTATTGCAGCCGTTAATTGATTGCATAAATTAGAAGAGTTTAGTCTTGCGCAAAAATGAATTAATTGACTTTGGGACTGAAAATTTGCAGAAATATTTTATTTGTTTCGATTTATGGTTTGAAGCAATTATCTGAACTTAAGTTCAGTTATGGAACCACGATTGCCATAATTAATAGCTCAGTTTTTAATTCATTGCGTTGCATTGACATAAATGAACCAAAGCAAATTTTCTTTAAATATTATGAATTCATTAATTTTAATAAATAATCTTTTTCAATTAGGATATTAAAGAAAATTTTAATTTTAATTTAATTAAATAGAAAAAAATAAAAAAAGTCCTTTAAAATATTTTATAAAGAAATATATAAATTACAAATAAATTTTAAAAATAATAAAATTATAAATATTAAAAAATAAAAATAATTAAACAAAAATAAAATAAAAACGACTTTGAATTTTTACTTATTTTAAAAATAATTAATCAAATTTTAATTTGATTTTTTATATATAAATATATATTTTTTATATGTACCTTATATACCCTTAATTTAAAAATTCCCCATTATAGAGTTTAGTAAATATTTTTGCATAAATAAACAAATCTATTAACTTTAGCAGCCAAAATAAGAAAATAACACGAAGTTGAGCATGGAGTACAGATCCAGCGATAATTGGCTGTTTGTAAGATCATAAAAAGCGTCAACTACATATGCAAATGCGCAACTGAAAGATCCAAAACTGGTTTCTTGAAAGCGATATATACGCGTATGTGTGTGTGTGTGTATGTATGTCTGAGTAGTTGTACACACATATGTATGCACTGCATGTCTGTAGTCTGTAGGCAAAAACTTGTCTCAAGGACCAGGTCTGCGGCTGGGGAATGGACCGGGCTGGACTGGATTGGGCTGAGACTGGGCTGGGAAAGCCTTGGCTCGTTCGTCTTGTCTGATCTGGACGCACTTAGCGTCTTATCGTCGCATCGGGCCGCTGGATCTGCCGTCGCGCCAACCATTTTGAATTTGTGTTTTTTTTCTCTTCTTTTTCTTTTTCAATCGCTGACATTGGAGCGCGGCCCTGATTGGTGGCTCCACTGGCACCCAGTCTTCCGCTCTCTAGTCAACTCTCGCGCGCTCTTTCTCTCTCTATCTACCTATCTACGTAGCTGCCTCTCTCTCTCGCGCTTTTAGTGTGTGGCGCCGCCCCAATCTGGTTTTTCAGCCTACGTTTTGTGGTTCACTTTTTCTCGTGTTTAGTTTTTCAGTTCTTTTATTTGATTTAGCATTTGCCTTTGCTTAGGCTGTTGAGCAGCTTGCGCTCACATTATCAGCCACAGCTCTCGCCCTCTCTCTCTCTCTCTCTCTCTCTCTCTCTCTCTCTCTCTCTCTCTCTATAATGCTCTCTCTAACTCTCTTTTTCTCTCTCTCTGTTGCAGGTAAGATATTGCTGACCTTTTGCCTGTTGCCTGATGATTAAACTAGAGTGGAAAAAAAACTGCTGGATACCATGGCGACGGCTGTTGAAAGCTTCACTCGAAATGTTGCACGTATCGCTTGCATTTTAAATTGAACTCACAGTTAAATATATATATATATTTTGTTGTATATACCCTAACAGGAAAGTCCTATGAATTTGTTAGTGAGTATGGAATGCATTGAAGTAGATATCTTGAAGTGTGTCTTGGATGAGAAGTCAATGTAGTCAAATATATCTGATCAAAACTATATGAACTTATAAATTTGATATATATTATATTTTTTGTAGAGTGCTATACATACATATAGATTGTTTTTAGACAAATCTTAACACTATATCATCTACCTGTTTTTGGATTAATATTAGATTCCTTTGAATTCCCAATTCCTTACTTTCTCTAGCAAATCACTTAGCTCTTTCATAAGATAATTAACTCGTTGCCACCTCACACACATATGTTACATGTTCACGGAAGGGTATTCAAACTTCGAATTTGAAGACATAGACAGCATTCCCTTTTTTATATTTTTGCATATTGCCATTCAGTTCGCACTTGTGCTTTTATTTTTCAATTTCGCAGCTTTTGTGGCTGTTGCTGTTGTTGGGATTTCCTTTGGCGTGTTGACAACTCGGCGACATTCGACAAGGACCTGCCCAACTGTTGCGCCTCGCATTGTTCGACTGCTGTTGTGTGTGTCTGTGTGTGGGGTCTAGAGGCGTGCTACTGCGCCTGCTGCTGACGCTTTTTGTATGCGCAAATTGAAAATGCTGACAATATTATCGGAATTTTTAAGTTTACACATCAGTGGGTTTAATTGTGGGCAGCAGGACGAAAGGACATACCACAATTCAGGAGGATGCGATTGCAGTTGTTGCTGCTGCTGCTGCTGCTGCCGCTGTCGCTGCTGCAAACATCACAAATTACAGCGCCGCAATCAACGGCAGCAATTTCGATTCTAAATTGCATTTTGATCAACAATTCCGCAATTGTTTTGTGTTTAAATTCAATTTATATAAATTGTATTTATATTGAGATACAATCTATAATTACAACGAACGCGAGCCCAGTTGCGTTTTAGACATTGTCCTGACAGCCCAAAAACACCCACTCAAACAAATATCCAATCACCCATGGACTAGTCCACCAACCATCCACATTTTTATCATGCTTAAACTTTATATTAATAGAAAGTGAATGAGTGTGGGCTAGGGTATAGCCTAGTCGAGCAAAGTAATGTAACATAAGATATGTTGAGTAATTGAAAATAAGAGCTTTCTTTCGTTGTTGTTCAACTTAACTTTGATTTCTGTGCCCTGAGTTAACTTAAGAAAATACGAAAATAGTTGTATACAGGGTATCTTGCAGTCCTGCACTCTCGACTATAGCTTAGTCTAACTTGTTAATATGTGTAATTAGACAAACGAGCATTGGCCGCTGCCGCGCAATGCGCATCGTTTCGATCACATTTACGATTTTGTACGACTTTGATTTTGATGTTGTGTGTGTGTGTGTGTGTGTGTGTGTGTGACACGAAATGAAGGCAATCTGCTCATCTCATCTGCTGATTGGCGAACTTTTCAAATAACGAGCATATGCGACTATGAAAATATATATGTATATATCTATTTCTATATATATTTAAATGTATATATTTATATCTATGTATGTGGAGCACAACTGCCATCATTTGCACAGTTTTGCTTATCTAACGAGCCGGCGCAGCCAGCTACAAAATATGCCCCCCTCCTACTCACACGTTTTAGCCAACTATCCAATGTTAAACTTTGTGCATTCGCATATCCCATTGCATGTGCTTGGGCTGCATGATAAGCAAGGCAAGCAGACTGGCAGGCAGCTTATAATCAGTTACTTGCAAGCATTTTGCATCCTATTTGGCACACCCACCAGAGCCTAACAGCCCTTTTGCTTATGCCTCAATCTTACACATAAAGAAATGCTAGTTGAATTGACCTTCAAAGTTGTCAAAGTGTAGTTGAAGTTTGAAAATTTGAATGAAAGCAGAAAAAGAAATATTAAAATAGACTTAAATTCTATTCCATTCACTGAAAAGGTTTTTAGACTGCCCTCGCATATAGTTTAAATATATATTCAAATTCCATTTAATCATTTCAATCCACAAGAACTGAAATTTAGTTGTGAATTTTTCGATCAGTGCTGCAGGAAATCACATTGCACTCTGTTGGCAACCAAATGCGGCGTATGAGCAATATTATGTTACGTATACGCAACGGTGGCTGCAAACTTTTTTTATTTTGCTAGCGACGCGCGTTGCGCACAGTATACTTGCTTCTTTTTGAAACGTCTTCATTGCCTTTACATGCTGTATGTGTGGGTGTGTGTGTGTGTGGGTGAGTGTGCGCGCTTTACGTGCCTGTTAATGCAATATTCAAGTGATTGCAAACTTGGCACGCCCCCGCCTTGCTGCCGGTCCTGCTGCTACTTACAACTTCTTCAGCTGTCACACGAATGAGCAGCGCGCTTATCTCGTGTGCACTCGCTTGCAGCACATGCATCTGTGTGTGTGTGTTGGAGTTTTGTTTCCTCTTTTTACAGCAATCTGTGCTGCTATCAAGATTCGCATTAAAATGTATCATTTTTGCTGCCTTCCTTGTGCGACACTAACTACAACTACAACTACAACAACAGACACATTCAACCACACCATCCTGCAACGCCCCGGCACTTGCCTTGTGGCAACGTCTAAACTTCGTAATCAACTCGTAATGACGTTACATATAATAGTTGCCTGCCTGCCTGCCAGTCTGCTTCTTCTTCTTCAGCTTCTTCGACTTTTGCTACTGTGTGCACTCTGTTTGTTGTTGTTCTTGTTGCTTTTCTTGCCTGACAGGATGCGGCGGCATGTGCAGCATCTTTGCGACTTAGCTTATCGCCAGTTTTACGTTTCATAAAATTCTGCCCGCCTTTAAATACTTATTTACAGTTTCATATTTTCTTTTGCTAACCCCTTTCGAAGCATATTCATGTATCATGCGAATACGAATTATTATTAAGTTAGCAGCGTTGATTACGCTTCACGCGCTCTCAGCTACTCTGCCCACTCTCACTCTCCATCTCTCTCTCGCTCTAACTCTCTTTGATTTATAGATTTATCAGCTAAGCAACAACAACAACAATAGTGCGAAGCTCACGAAGCCGACACGAAGACAATAGCGCGCGCGACAGCTTCGGTGCGAAAAGCTCTCGCACGCTTTCGCGCTCGCTCTAGCCCACGAACAGGATAAGCACACACTCAGTCACACACACACACACACACACACTCACATACACCTTTGCTACTCTTGTTCTTTGACTGCTTGCACTTTTTATATGGGTGGGTGAGCAAAACATTTGTTGTCGTTGTTTTGTTTTGTTTGCCTTTTCGGCTGCGCTGCCGCCGTCGCCGGTCGCTGTTTACGTTTTGCTTACGTTGTTTGCTCACAGTGAGTGTGCGTGTGTATGTGTGTGTGAGTGTATGCGTGCGTGTGTGTATGCCTGTGCCTGCCTGCTTGTTTACTCGCTGCTGTTGTTGTTTGTTTGCTAATACAGTTGGTTGCTGCTGCTGCTTCTGCTGCTGTTTCTGTTTCTCTCGCCGGCTCTGCGCTTGTGTGTGTGTGTGCGTGTGTGTGTTTGCTTGTGTTTATTTGTTCTTGCGTTGTTGTTTATCTTTGTTGCCGTTTTCTTTTTTTGCGCGCGCTCTCACACACTCACGCTCACACTCACACACTTTGGCGATGGCCTGGCGCGCCTTCGTCGTCGACATCGTCTTTTTGTATGCCTTTTTGGCTCGCCTGCGAGCGTGTTGTTATTTTGCCGTTTCTGTGTTTTTCTGTGCGCCTGTTACATGCCGGTCGCGAATTTCAACAAAAACACAAACAAAACACGCCAACAACACGACGGGACGGCTCTTGCGTCCTTTTCTTGCGCTCTTATCAGCTGTGCCCGCTTGACTGCCTTATCCTTAAGCTAGTTGTTGTTGTTGTTGCTGCTGTTGTGCTGCTCGCCGTTAAATGGCGATTTTTCACTTGCGATAAGCAAAATTATTATATTTTAATATTTCTCGCTTAGCGCAGCACAAAACTGTTATCCTTGAGCCCTTTTCGGACTGGACTGGGGGGGCGCTTTGCTTGATTTGTTGCTCTAGCTGACTGTGCGCTTTTTTCTTCTGCTTTCAAGTTTTTCTTTCTCTTTTTGCTGCTGGCGCCTTTTGGTTAAAGATAACCTCGACCATTTGCTTAGTCTGGCGTCGTTGGCAGTTCCGTTAGTTCGTAACGGCTAAAAGCTAAATTTGTCAACTTTATCGATGGCATCCATCAATGCTCCAACTTTCATAGTTCATAAACTAAATTGTAATTAATTATGTGCCGACGCTGTCGCTCTCCGACTGTCTCTCTCTCTCTCTCTCTCTCTCTCACACACACACACATTCGCTACAGCTCATCCACTAAATACCTCGATTTGTCACACTGTGGCCCCGGGTGCCCCGCCAGGTGCTCACTGGGCTTGGCGTTCGTCGTTGTCTTTGCTCGGTCAGCGCGCTTTGCATTTTCATAAATCATTTTAATGAAAATTATTTACTTTTTGGTTTTCGTATTTCTTTGTGAACTGATAAGATGAGCCGGGGGTTGGTAATGGGCATGGAAGACATCAAGACATCTCATCTAAGTGGCGCTCGAGTGCTGGCGCTGCCGGCGGCTTCGTTTGATGCAACACGCTGATGTTGTTGCAACTGCTGGCGTTGGTGCTGGCGCTGTCGCTGTTGCTGTCCCTGGCGCTGTCGCTGTCGCTGGCGTTGGCGTCTTCATTATCAGCCGCAGACGGCGTCGCGCGTTTGATAAACGCTGCGAGGCATAAGCGCCCTGCGGCAGCGGCTACCATGCGGCACTGTGTATTTGGGGCAGGTGTGGCAAGCCGTATATGAATAATTATGAATACACTTGGCGAAAAAATGTACTCCAAAATGAAGTATTTAAATAGAAATCAATAAACTTTTTTGACTTAGATCAAATAAAAAGAGTTTGGGGAGCCATTTATATCGCAAAAAGTATTTATTAATATTACCATTTTACTTAGGTTATATTACGTTATAAAATGCTCTTTTTCTTTGAGTGTATTTATACAAATACGAACCCTTTGTCTTGCTCATTTAAACACACACACACACATACACATTCAGAGACTGCCTTGGAATCAATAATGTTAACTTTTATTCAGTTAGCTCTGTTTTGCGGCTTAGCAGCTGCTGTTGCCGTGTGGCATGCCCCGATTGTGGCACGACCGATAAGGGCAGCCTAACAATAATTTCAAACATTTCATTTCTGGCGCTGTTTCGTTTCGCATTTCTCGCTAAATTCTCGCCAAAGTTTCTTTATTTTCAAACTTTTGCCATCGATTTGCTGCGGACGAAGAAACTTTTTTGTTTTAGGCCACTGCCACGCCCAAAAGAGGCCTCTTTCTGACAGACTTTATGAGATCTGCGCGCTGTGATTAATTAAGATTGATTGATAAAGCTACGTGTGTGTGTGTGAGTGCTTGTGTGTGTCTATAAAAGCTGTTTTGCCTTTATTGGCAAATATCCTGCTGGCAGCTACCCAAGCTACCCAGCTACAATGCTTCCATTTAAGGTAGAAACTCCCGCCAAACACTAAACCAAAAGATGCCCAAGCGACGATAACTCGTTTCTGGCTTTCCCAGAGATCCTTTGCAACCGATAAACGCCACGCTCTGCACTCGATAGTCGTCGATATGTATACCTGTGTGTGTGCGTGTGTGTGCTTGTGTCTGTAGTCATAAACTCGAAGTTTATGACTCTGTTTGCTCATGGCACATTTAGTTATTTAGTCATGAGGCGCCAGAGAGGTCTTCAAACCAAAGCCTCATCAATATTAAGCGATATTCGAATGCCTCCGGGTGCCTTTGTAATCGAACACCCAAAACAACATCCAAAACAACGTTCAAATCAAGTCACAAATATATGTGCATAAGTTATGGCAGTCGTAAATGAAATGAATTCACATAATTCCGCTCTCAAGTCAACTCCATTAAGTTTACCTTTATGGCAAAAAAAAACACGAAGAAACAATCGAAAAAAACCAAAATAAATAAATAGAAGTTGCAATATAGGTTACACTAGTTATATGGAGATGGGATTTGACGCCCATAGAAAGTTGATTAACATGTTGATGAGAAATACTAAATAGAAAACGAGAGTGTTTCACTATCCGTAGCCAGATCCGAAGATATCTCCAAAAACATATAAAATATCTAAATGAATCAAAATAAATTGATTTTTCGCTGTTCAATTGAGGTAACTTTCGACAGTCGACATAGATGCGAGGCTTAGATATTTATAGACTATAGTTATCGATAATTAGTTATCGATATTAATCAATGTTATAATGAACAAATATAGCTGGTGATTAAAAATGTTTTATTTATTGATATTTAATTAATGCTTATCTATATTTAAGATATTAAGTTATCGACATTTATCGATACACTATTAATCATTATTAATTATATTCCATTGAGTTAGCTAACTTGCTATTTTATTTTAAGCAAATATATCAGGCGAATAAAATTAGTTGAATATGTTTTTTTTGTTAATATTTAATTAATAATTATCGATATTTATGCATTTAAATTGTCGATATTTATCGATAATCCTAATTTATTTTCTCAAAGTTATAGTTTGTCAGCTATCGTAATACATTGATAAGAACTTCTATCAATGGACAGATTATTAGTTGATTTATTGACTGTCGAAACGCCTTTTCTTATAAGAATTTTCACACTTCCTATAGAGAATGCCAGAAGGGGTGAGAGTATATTTGCTTCGTCATTCTTTAACGATAATATTTGACCATTAATGGAAGGATAGCTGGGCGGCTGACGGGCTGAGACGGTTGGTGCTGCCACTCGACTTATCATCAAAGAATCCATCAGTCGTATCGCCAGCTGGCATCGAGCCCAGCGGTAAACATCGATTACAACAAAAATAAACGAAATTTTTTTGTGACTCGCCAGCGAAAAAGACAAAATATATAAAACTGAAATGATATACAAACAAGCTGCAAGAGTAGAGGGGCGCCCCGACAGTCTCCGGGGTGTTGCGAATCGTAATACGTGTTATCAATCAGGGGCAATCATCATTAAAAGCTTGGGCAATGCGCAGAGCAGCGGCTGAGAAATAATCGATAACGATTAGTTTGCCGAGCCAATTGGCCTAGCGTTGAGCATTTTTCCTTTTCTTTTTTACTTTTTTGGCAACGTTTTCGTGAGGTTGGCTAATTAGAAGTGGCATGCAGGCAGATTGAGCGAGAGAGAGAGAGAGAGAGAAAGAGAGAGAGAGAGGGGGGATCTACAATATATTTGCAAGTAGATAGCTAATCATGTCTAGCAGCTGTGGGCCAGCATCGCGAGCTAATCAGTTGCTGCTGCCTCTGAATTCAAGCTGCCTGCACGTGCCACATGCTGAATGTATCTGTATCTCGGCCCAAGCGGTATGCGAAGCGCATATCATTGACGACATACTGCGACATGTATCGCACAACGCACACGTGTACACTGCAAGAAAAAACGTTTGGAATTTCACAATTGATTATGATGCTGCTCAGGTTATTGAATACTTATTTAAAGTGAATATTCAATTAAATCCATTTTATTGTTTATTAAGAATTTATTCAGAAGTAAAGTTTTGTGACACTTAAAGATAGTATGAGTGTCTTAATCAATTTCTTCTTTTACAATAAGTAAAAAATTAAAAAAATATTTTACAAACATATTTTCCTTTACCTCAATCTCAAATCAACTGATTTCCGCATACAATTAGAGTTGCGCACCTTTTTCTGACTGTGCAGCCCAAGCCGATTGCGTAATCTGGGTCAACGAAATACCTGGCTGCCTGCTATCAAATGCCACATGCCGCAGCAACAAGCGTAGCGCATGTGGCATGCCTCACCGAGCGGGGAGTGGGCAATGGTGTGTGCATGCAAAACAAAGCACAAGCTGAGTATCCGTTGTTGTACTTCGTATTACTGTGCGTGTGTGAGTGTGTGTGAGATACAAATGTATCTGCGTATCTATAGCTGGCAAGAGCAACAGCAGCAGCAGCAACAGCAGCAGCGGGAACAACAAGTCGGCATCCTGCTGCAGCATTTGCTGAGCGCCTGCTACGCAACACACATCGGCACACACACAAACCCAAAGCGCACACACAAGTCGTGTGTGCGTGTATGTCGATGTATGTATGCGTGAGCCGGAGAGGCAGCAACAGGAACAGGAACTGGGAACTGGGAACTGGGAGCTGTAGTCTAAACGCCCCCAAAAATATATAGAAACGTTTCTCTCTCTCTCTCTCTCTAATCTCTAGCTCTCTTGTTGTGGTTGTGCGCTCACCTGACGCCTTTTGTTAGACGCGCTTTTGTATCGCTCATGCACGCACACAAGAAATAGAATATGTCCCCAGCCCCACTTCCCCCCCTAATAGAACTAAAACTAGTAAGTCCTGCGTCCTAAATATGTGTAATTGTGTGTGTGTGTGTGTGTGTGTGTGTGTGTGTGAGTGTGTGTGTGTGTGTGTGCTTGCTTATCGCTTGCCCCGAGCTTCGAATGGCTTGGCACATTCCGTTGCGATAAACCAGGCTACCAAAACCAACTAACATGCCACAATCTCACCACTCTCCTCACCCTACCCCCCTGCTTGCCAGTGCAGCTAGCAACAACAACAAGAGAAAGAAAGAAAGTGTTTAGACTTGATATAGTCTCAAATGAAATACTCTAATAGACCTAAGAAGAGAATAGAAATTGATATATGGATATGCATATACATTTATAATGTAATCAAAATATGTTTCTTAATAAATTTAAATAATATTATTATTAATTTTGATTGCGTTTCTCGTTTATCTCGTATTACAAGTTTGGAATTTCATGTTATCTAAATAAGTAAACCTAACTTAGTCAACTCTTATGATAGATTGAGTTATGTAGATATTGAAGCAAAGAGAAGAAAAATAAAACAACTTTATAAACTACTTTCTACTGTGAGTTATATGATCTATAAGCATTTAAGAATGTTTACTATATACAGTTGTGATCAGCAAAATAGTAGTGCGACTGAAATGTTGTACAGCAAAATAAACAAATTATTTTGAAAACAATTTTAAATTAGTATTAAAATTGAAATATATTTTATATACATACATACATATACATACATATACATACATATACATATATATATATATTAAAATTGTTTATAAACTATTATTTTTATCGCGAAATTTTGCTGTCTAACATTTCAGTTGCACTTCTATTTTGCTGACCACAGCTGCTAGTAAAGTTAGTCAATTTCAAGATAGAACTTTGATAGCAAACTTCTTGACTAGTATTTGCAACATTTTCAATATCAAATTTCTATGATAATTAGTTGATATAGTCATTCGATATGAATGATGCAGATATATCGTATGTTTTATCTACAGCAAAAATCAACTTCTTTACTCAGTTGCATCTTAATTGCTGCATTTAAACCTGAGTTCACTTAATTATATTTTAAGTTTATTTTAAATTTTTCTATATACTCCCTAAATTTTTACATAATTTCCTTGACACTCAAGTCAATATATCTCTGGCTAGAGTATTTAATTTACTAGCGCCCATTCGTGTCGCTTGTTTTTGGGAACTTTAACTAAGTCCCAAAACAGGATTTTCCGAAATGTTGTTTATCATGGCCCATACAGAAAGCCGTTCGCCATTTTCACTTCAGTTAATTAAGTAAAGGCAGCATTAAATAGGCAGGGGCGTGGCAGCCACACACACACACACACACACACACAGAGCGAGTGGGTTTAATCAATCGACAGCGCCTGAGCTGGAGCATAAAAGCTGTTCGCAACGGGGTCTCCAAATGGGGGACAATGGGGAGCAGCGCGTAGCGAATCATTTCATTAAACAATTTCATTGAATGTGAAACGCGAATTTTCCAACACTGAAAAGGACTTCATTATGCCTAGAAAATGCGCCGCACCTGCTGTCAACTGGCTGTCATTGTTTCAGCTGCTGAGTCTTTGTGTGTGTGTGTCGAGTTGGCGATAAGCAACTGCGGCACATCCTGGCAGGCTGCCTGGCTTGGCCAGCAACGGGTGCGCCCGCTGATAAGGCAAGTGAAAATGTTGAAACGCTCGCACATGCTGCTGTTACCACTTGCCCAACTAGTGGGGGCTAACTGGGTAGCTGGCTGTTTGGCTGGCTGGTTGGGTGGTGCAGCACCACCTGGCCAAAACCGACTGCACTAAAAAGCCAGCTAGCATTGCCCACTGTCGCGTTCGCTCGCTTATCTCGCTGAACAGTCGCTGCGAGGCGACGCTGTTGTGAATACCCCAAGCAGATGCCCCACCGACCAGCACCACCCTGCATCGCCCAGCTACACATGGACTGTGACTGCCTGCTGTGTGTGCACTCCATTTAAAATCTTTTTGCTTATCGCTCGCTCGCTGCTCGCCTGATTGATGGCCATAGATAAGGCCTAGCCTAGCTTTGAGTAAGGGACAGGAGGAGGAGCAGGAGCAGGAGCTGGAGCTGGAACTGGAGCTGTGGCTGTGGCTGTTGTGTCCTCGTTTTCTGTTGTCCTTGTTGCTGCTCTCTCGCACTGTCTCTCTCTCACTCTCTCTCTCTCACTCTCTCTTTCTCTCTCTGTTGCATTGCCTGCTGCGCTGCTCCATTTGGCATTGTTTGGTCCCATTAGCGCGGGTGTTATCAGCTCCAGCTCCAGCTCCGGCGAGTCGAGGTGATTCCTTTTTTGTGCTTGGCTTTTGCTCTGTCTCTCTCGCTCTCTCTATCTGTGTGTGTGTGTGTGTGTGTACCACGCCCCCTGCTCTGCTCGCTGCCGCTGCTGAATGGCTGAGTGAGAGTTTGCGATAAGAATGTAAAATATAAAATATGGCGCTTGGCTCTGCTGCTGCTGCTGCTTCTGCTGTTGCTCTGCGCTGAGGAATGTCCTTTTTGTGGCTTGGCCCTGCTAGCCCCACTACACAGCCCTCCCTCGCTCTCACTCTCTCTTTTACTATCTCTATCTTGTGGCTGTTGTGTGTGTGTGTGTTGGTATTTTGTCAATTTAATGGCCCCGCGCGCACAGCTACGTATAGAAACGCATCGGTTGTGCTTGCTGTCCACCCTGCCTCTTCCTGCCTTTCTTGGCCCATGCCCAGTTTTGCTTATCGGCAGCTGCGTCCTGCGTGCTCCTTGCAGTTTGTCATGCAGTCGCAGTCACCGAGAATTTATCATGGCCCAGTCACAGCAGCAGCAGCAACAGCAGCAACAGCAGCAGCAGCAGCAACAGGATAAAGGATAAGCGATTTATGTGTGTGCGTGTCCGAGTTTGCTTTAATGAACCTGACCAACTATACACCCACATATACATCCACACACTCAGCTATACTCACCCACTCTTGCGTAATTTGTAATTTAGCAAAATTGTTATTATCCTTGAAGTTCTGCGATGGCCAACTGCTTTTTTATTTGCCAGAAACCTCACTTCGATAAGCATCTGCCTGCTAAGCATGCTAAAGTTTGCCCTGCTGACCGCTGCCTTTCAGGTCAGCTGCCATTGGCCAGCCTTTCGGGCCAAGTTGTCGACATAAATGGTTATGATTTTTATGATGCTGCCTGACACTTTGGGCCATGATTCACACACGCACACGCACATGATGGCCTGCCACTTTAAGTAGCATGCCCCCCATAGCACGCACTCCTTGAGTTGTCTTCTTCCAGCAAACACACCCACACATACAGCCAGAGAGAAGAAATGACTGCCAACAATGCGAAACAGCAAAAGGAATGCGCACTGATAAGCCAAGAGCAACATTTCCGATGCGGCGGCCCCTGTTTCATTGCTACATGCCTCAACCTGCTGCTGCTGCTGCCACATCTTGGCTGTCATCACATGTGGCGCACATTTCACTGAGACTTTGACTGAGACATTGTGTTTGCCCTTTACGCAGCGTCTCCGCTCACTAAACAAATGGGTTTGTGGGACATAACTCATATAGAGGTGTCAGCGAGTTGTCGAATCTGGAGATTGTGTAAGACGTTGTCATACTATATGATCCTATAACAAAGCTTGATCTAAGTGAATGACATAGGACTTTCCTAGTCCTAGTCCTAGTTTGGCAACTGAAATGCCGCCTAAACTTAGTCAAAGTATTCAAAGAAGTATAAATAAAACAAGTGTCTCTTCTTTATATGTCTGTCTGTAAGTGTATTCGAATTGCGGTGCTCGGTCAATCGTTTCATTTCAGCCGCCGTCAATTGACATCGTCGCCGTCGGATGATCAAGCAGTCAGACAGTGAGACAGTCAACCAGTCAGACGGTTAGGCATTTAGCTGGCAGCCAGGGCGACATTGCTGAGGCTGTAGTCTGAGACCGAAAGCGTGTGTAAAATATATTTTTATTGCACCTTCCTTTTATGATGGCACTTCCGGCTGCGATAGCGTCCCGCCCGACGACAAAAACCGTTATCCACTCGAGATCTTGACGCACCAAAGTGCGAGGGAGGAAGCGAGGCGCTTGCCATTGTGTGCAGGTCCTTTTGCCTTGATACGGCAATTAGCTTTGGTTACCATGTGTGTGCTCTATCTGCATCTTTCAGCACTATGCAGTCCTCTCCTGCTCTATCGCCTATCTCTCTCTCTCTCGTTCTCGCTCATTTAAGCAGTTGCTACCTGCGAGCCACCCGTCATTTGCTCATTTAATGCTGGCGACGACTCATCGAAACCGTCCGAGAGCAGAGAAACAAACACAATTGAACATGCTGAATATTGAATACCCTTGCAGACAGACATATTGATTATGTATCTATACTTAGAAGTTTTTAAACTAGGAGTAAAGCAACGTTCGATTGGAGCATCTTGATGGACCTCTCTCATACATATATGGACTTGGTCGACCTACGAAATGACATTGAAAAAAGTTATTTAATTGTCTTAAAATGGAAGGCTAAGGAGGTTTATTTGCAGGCGATCCTATCTATATGGTGGTTATATTGAGTTTCCATTTCATATATGAAGAGTCTATAACAATTCGACTCAATCATATACATATAATATATCAAGGCTTCAGTAAAACCCTCCTACTATACGTTACATATTTCGTGGTAAATTCAAGTTACCCTACTCGTAGGGTATTATAAACGTTTATTGTTTTACAAGCCACTTTTGAGCTCAATTTGCGTACGGCGTCGGCGTCGGCGTCGGTTGACGTTGTCTCAATATCGGTTATAGGATCATTGACACTTTTGTCAAGTTCTGACTGGAAGTCTGAGTCTGAATTTGGGTTTGGGCTTGAATTTTTATGACTGCGTATTTGACTTTCGCTGTTCAAGCCGTGTGTTTTTAAATGGCCTCTGTCTCAGCAGATCTCTCACTCTCTCTTTCGCTCTTTCTCTCTCTCTTTCTCTTACCGTGCTGGCTTTAACGACGTCAAGTTGACGCCGAACTAATTGATGCGATAACTCGTGTTTATCACTCACTTACGGACAGACAGAGACAGAAACGGAGAGTTGGGCGACGGAGACGTGTATGGAGACGGAAGAGCCGAGCCGAGCCGAGCCGTACGTATTCAAAACAGGCGATGTCGATAACGCACAAATATTTCGAAAGCGACGGCGGCGTCTGCTGGCCCATAAGGAACGTTTCCATTTCCATTTCCATTTCGATTTTCGTTATCGCACTGTGTGCATTTCTGCCGCTGCCTTATCCAATATTTTAATCTCGCACTTACCAACGGCTGACTGAACCAAACCGAACCCAACCCGACCGAACCGAACCCAACTGAACTCAACTCAACTCAACTCAACTGAAAATGAGTTGGCAGCGGTGTTTTGGCCAAGCGGGGCAGTCAGCTCGGCCGGTAGATAACGCTTTACGTTTTACGACATTTACTACGTTCCAACAGGGGCAAGTGGAAAGGGGCAAAGAGCCAAAGGGGAATGGGGGTTTGTGCAAAGCGCACCCGCACTCGGCAATGGGCACCCGCATAGCATCGGCTTCCTGATGCATTAAGCATATTTTATGACCACTTAGAGCTCTATGAATGACAACAACATCAACAACAACAGCAAATGCCATAAACGTATAAAAAATAAGTTGAAGACAAAATGAGTTCAATAAAACAAGAAAAGGAATCATTCAAATAACTCGGAGACTCAGTTTGATTGATGAATCAGCAGAGATGTGGCATTCCGAGAGTATAGCTTAAAAACTATTTATAAAGTTTTTATAAACAGTTTTAATAATTGTTTCAGATTAAAATTAGATACAGTATTTTTATAGAATTTAAATATATAAACCTAAGCTAATAAAATTAGAAACTAATTAAACATGAATATTTGCCGGAAATTTATTTTAAATTCAATAAATTTCTTAATTTTTACTAATAATAATTTTATGAATTTCTTGCAGTGTAATATCTATTATTTGATATTATCTATTATCTAAGTAATCTTGAGTTAGTTATAAAAAGAGTAATTAAAGCATTTCAAATAGAGTTCTTTCCTTAGATACTTCATCTACTATAACTTTCGTCAATCAAAAACTTACGCTCATTTATACGATTCACCGACATTCATAACACGCTCGCTTCGTAGCTGTCCAAGTGCAAGACACTAATACACTCGCACACACACACACACTCACACACACACTCACACTCACACACACTCACTCACACTCACACGCATACAGTTGCTGTTTATGTTGCAGAGTCTGAAACTTTCTTTGTGTTTGTTGTGCTTAGTGCTTAAGCCACAACGTTTGTATGCCCCGGCTGACTTGAGAACTTAGAACTTAGTCGAGGCTCGGCAATAAGGCATTATTAAAATACTCCAAGACTCGGCAACGCGGCATGAAATTTAAATCATTTTTGATTGATTGCTAGATTAGAAAGGTGCTGCCGGGTGGCGGGCGGTGGCAAATGTGGCAGACAGCGGTGGCAGCGATAAAAAGCCGTGTGGCTGCCTGCCTGCCTGCCTGGCTCTGAAGGTGGGAAGTGAGAGAGTCACACCTTGTGTTTATGTTAATTGATTTAATTTCGCTACAATGAAGTCATTCGAGCTTGAATTGAAGTTGCTGTTGAAGTTGTCGTCGGCTCATAAATATGCTGAATAAAGGTTTAAAGTGGGAAATTTGAGAGTTGGGCGTGACGAGCTGAGATAGAGAACTCTAAAAAAAAAAAACTTAAAGCACCTGCTCAAGGTAAAGGTGTAAATGGGGCTGAGCTGAAATGCAGCAGGATTATCGGACTAAAGTATACCCTCTATGAAGTTGTAGCTGGGTGTGTACATGTTAGTGTGAGACTGAGAAATGCCCTAGACTCAGATAAAGTTGAATTGAAGATACGCTGCAGTAGTATTTTGTTTATATAAGATACCCTATATATTACATACTTTGATTGTTTTAGGCATACTCTACGCGCAGCCTTCACTTTGCTTATATAAAAAGAAAATTAGTTTATCTTTTGCTGTTGATGTAGATGAAGCTGCTTTTATCGTAAGATAATAATTATATTCTGTGTAAGTGGAAGACTAAGGGATACCCTTTATCATAATTGAAAGAGTTTCCATACTCTACTTTGGCTATGCCTGACTATGCCTATATTCAACTAAGCCATACCCTGTAATACTAATAGAGCTGAGCATAATTATACGATAATACTCTGCAATGGTGATTAAACTGCGCTCATTGAGGCAAGTTTCAAGTTACACGCGGCAACAGCAATTGTTCAAGTTGTACCACAAAGAAACACAAAACAAGAAACAGCAACAACAACAACAAAAAAAAAAAACTTAAATAGATTTATTTCATGATAAATGTTTGCCTGTTGTTGTTTTGTTTCCCTTTTTTATGTGCTTTGCCACAGCAACAACAACATGGGGCAAATGCTGCTTTTGCTAATCTTAACGACGCATCTGCGAGGCGAACGAAATGAAATAACGCGACTCGCCAGCGTGTGGAAAAACAACAAATGCAGCAGCAACAGCAACAACAACTGATGAAATAACCCCCAAACTGCGGCGTCTTATCAGCGCCAGGATCTAATCAGTCGGTTGCATCTGCGTCGACTTCGCTCCGAGCTGAGCTAAACTCTGCTCTGTGCTGTGCTCCATGCCGCGTATATCGAGGTCGAACCGGGTCGCTTTGTATGTGTGAGTGTCTGTGTGTATGCGTGTGTGTGTGTGAGCGGGTGTGCCTAGGTGTGTGTGTCTGCGTCTGCTGCGTCATTTGCAATTGCTGCAACAACTTGATTTGGTTTATTATTTGCAGCATATTTGTATACTCTCTAGAAAAAGGAATAAATGTAGGGGTATTAAGCGTAAAATTGCGCAAATGTCAGTAAGTGTGTATGCTCTGTGGGCATAAGAATAAAAGGGGTATATAAAAATGAAAGAAACTACGATCGATAGATACAACAAATTTATCTTGATTATTTTGCTTAAAGAAATTGAAGTTTACTCTTAGGTAATTTGAATTCGATTTTCCGCTGCTAATAAAGCTTTACATATCGGTAATTATCGATGCACATCAAACAAAGTTTCATAAAATATCAAAATTTTCAGTCTAACAGCTCATGAAGCAACATTTATTTATTACTTTATTAGTTTATCATAAGCAATTTATGTTCGGGTAGCATTACTAACCAAAAATCGATAAGTTATAATTGACTAAAGTAACTCAATCAATAAAAATTTTTAACAAAATTAATTCAAGAAATTGTTCTCTGCACTTTCTCCTCTTTTTTTTGCCTTACAGGGTATGTTTAAGTCAGAACACTCTCTCCATTCTGCCATTCATACTTATATTTGTAAACTGTTTTCGTGGCTTTGCCTACATTTATCAGCAAACGTTGATCTGACTTTATTTAGCTGCAAATACATACATATTTATGCCAATAAATGAGCACGTAATAACAATGACACACATAGCTACACACACCACTCACACACACTCACACACACATACACAGAGACACATAGACAGCTGTACTTAACATAAACATAATTGCAAAACAATTGCTCAGAGCTGAACGCAACTGCAGCCACGCAGCCACAGTCGCAGCCACAGCGACTCTCAGCTTGTTGTTGATAGTTCATCACCCTAGAAACAACACCAACAATAATAACTAGCAACAACAACAACCAGCAACAACCAGCAGCAGTAACAACAACAATTACAATGTTAAGCGCATTTATCAAAAGAGAAAAAAAAACCTTTTGCAGATATTCACGCATGAAGTGTTTATCGCAGTCCAAACTCGAAAAACACCCACCAAAATGTGAAAATGTATTCCCAACTATAAGAAAAATATGAAAATACTAAGACAAGTCGAAGCGGTGATACCCTACAATATAAACTAATAATATTATAAATGAATTTATAATTTAAAAAGTTGTTCTCAATTTTTGAATATTTTTTCTAATACTTAGAAAAATTTAATAATTTTTATAAACGATCTTTATTGAAAACACTTGTATGACATATAGTTAGAGCTATAGCTAAGTATGTGTCATAAGTGCTATGAACTCTGAGCCTAAGAGTAGAGGAGAGCTTACGTGTCAGCCAGTTGCTATGGCCAAAAAGGGTATAAGGGCGGCAAGGCTGGGCGGCGGCGGCGGCGGCGCAAGCGGCACGTTTAATGAATCTAATTAAAAGTCAACAATGGCAAACGAGATAATCGTCATTAAAGGCAACAACAGCAACAACAGCAAAGGTAAGGCTGGAAGCGCTGCCTAGACAAGGGGTGGAAGGTGATGTGTTTTGGCTTTAACGCTTGGCTACAACGCAGGCGCAACATCCAGCGATAACAGCTGATTGAGAGCAGCGAGAGAGCAGAGAGAGAGAGAAAGAGAGAGAGAGAGCAGTGAGAGCAGTTGATAAACATCTGGCAAATGTTTTGCATCTGCAAAAGCAGTCAAGCAAATGAAATAAACCAAAATGCAGATAAAAGCCAGAGATACAAGCCAGAAAGGAAAAGAGAAAGAGAGAGACGAAGAGGAAGGGAGTAAGGCAGGCAGAAGTGTATGGCTGGAAGCCAAATCAACATTAAAATAGATCAACGCTGGCAGATAAACACAATGAAAACTGAATAGCGACCCCCAAGCCAAATGGAGCCCAGTTTGGAGCCCCAGGAGTGCGGAGCAGTGGGGGCAGGTGCCGGGTGACAGGAAATGAACGCAACAGAAATGAAAGGGTTGATAACAGCAGCCGCATACAAAGCTAGACATGCGTTTCTCGCAGTGTATATGAGCTCACAACAAAAAACGAAAAAAACAAAAAAAAAACAGAAAAAAGAGAACAGATACAGATACACAGATACAATTAAACACAAAACGCTTATCACTAAGCAATAATCAGAATTCCATTAGCCGTGCGACGCGATATCGCACAAAAGCATCTACCAGCACACACACACACACACACAGCAGCAGCAGCAGCGTTTGCCTTTGTTGAATGTATCTTTGTATCTGTATCTGTAAGTGCACAGAAATTGCAACTGTATGCGTGTGTGTACATACGTGTGTGTGTGTGTCTGTGTGTGTGTGTATCCGTTTTGCTGCTGGTTGGCTGCCTTGGGCTGGCTGGGCTAGCTGCCTGTGCCGGCTGGCTTCTCCAACTGGTTGGTTGGTTGGCTGGCTGACTGGCTGGCTGGTTCGCTTGCTTGCTCGATGTTATCTAACTGCGCGCCGCGCTGCGCTCTTATCAGTGCTTTATCAGTTTTTGTTTCGAATAATTTCGAACGACGTTCGTTGCGGCTGGGCGAAGGAAGCAGCGAGAGCAGCGAGCAGATATCTTATTTCAGTCAGCCAGTCAGCCAGCAAGCAAGCCAATGTGTGTGTGTGTGTGTGTGTCGGATACAGATACGAATCCAAGAGACGAGTGCGACTGCGACTTCGAATAGGACTGCTAGGCAGGCGGACAGGCGGGCAGATAGGGCTGCAGATAGACGCAACTGGCAGACTGGCAAATGAAAGATAAACAACTTTGCCAGAGAGCAAGAGTGGGAGAGGAAGACGGAGAGGGAGAGGGCGAGGAAGAGGCAGCGGGAACAACGCGCAGTCATCAACAAACATCAGCTGTGCGCGGCGACTGCGACGCGGCGTCGGCGTCGTCGTCGTCGTCGTCGTTGTCGTCGTCATTCGGCTGGCCTCGGTATCTCACATTTGTATCTCACAGATACACAGACAGACAGACGAGAGAGAGAGAGAGAGAGAGAGAGAGAGAGCGCGTGAGCGAGAGCAACACCGCGCGCAGACAGAAAATTTCATTAGTCAGCCGCTTGGGCTGCGCTCAGTTAGCTGTAGAACGCGAAGCGAACAGCAACGAGCTCCGTGCACGTCAATCAAACGCTCAATCAGTCAATCATTGAGTGCCGCGTAAATTACGTGCGAATCTCTCTCTCTCTCTGTGTGTGTTTGTGTGTGTGTCTGTGTCTGCTAAAGCAAATAAAACATGTGCAACATTGTGGCAAGTGCAACACAAACTTAGAGTAACACAATTTCGAGCTGCAACTTGGCTGTAAATCCCTGCCCCCTGCAATTTGTCCCCCTCTCGTTAACGGATATATAGAAGCGCCATGATCAGCAGCCATTCAACGGCAACAAAAGGTGAGACAAGGTTGATCCGTGGGTGCAACAAGCAGCTACCTCTCCCTATCTCTTGCTCTCCTCTCTTTGTCTCTCTCTCTCTCTCTCTCTCTCTCTGTTGGCTGAAGTCTCCAAGCGTCAGACAGCTACTCAAGCCGAGAGTATCCCCCCAGAGCTCGAGTTGAGGCAGCTTTTGGGTTTTGCTTATCAGTCGACTATCTGCGCTGTGTGGCTACACATTCATTCCTGGACAAACATACACACATGTGTGTGTGTGTGTGAGTGTGTGTGTGTGTGTGTGTGTGATATCTACAATCTGGCGAATGAAGGAGAAATAAAAAAACGACGAGGAATTCTGCGGATTGTTGTTATTATTGTTATTATAATTCCTTGAAGTGAATATCAGCAAAATATAATCAAAACGAGAAAACAACAACAACAACAACGAGTGTAGCTCTGGCTTGGACTTGGACTTGGACATGGTCTTCGTCTTCGTCTTCGTCTTCGTTTGCGTCTGCGTCTGTTGGCTGTGGCTATGCCAACTACTGGAAACGCGCGTTGTGTTGTGCGTACTTAACAGATACGATGGCGATATGAGCAGCAACAACAACAACAACAACAACTACAGCAACAACAACAACAACAATTGAGCAAACATTGTTTTCACTTGAAGCAATTATTGTGTATTATGAATAACATGTATACAAAAACAAAAAAAAACCTTTGCATTCGATTTTTTATCTTCCGGCTGCAGTTATCATAGATTTAGCTTATTTCCCGCTAAAAACTGTTGCACTCAGCGAAAATATATAGTAAGAACTTGATGGTGTAAATGTGTGTAGTATTTGGAATAGATTTGCACACGGAATTCTGTGCGTATATTTGGCTTTGACCTTATTGTACCCATTGAAAATGGCAATGCTGGGTATATTGGCTTTGTGGAAAAGTATGTGACAGGTAGAAGGAGGCTTCACAGATGCCATAAAGTATATATATTACTAATCAGGATAATGAGCTGAGTCAATATAGCCATGTCCGTCTGTCAGCATAAAATAATTTGGGTTAGTTTAGCGCAGTTTGTCCTTGATCTAAAAAAAATGTTATTCATTTTACAATCTCGAAAGTCAGCTATATCTTTAATAATATTGTATACAAAGAAAAATAAAAAATATTGTTTAACTATTCAGTCCGGATAAGATTCTGCTTTATAAAATATCATTAAACATTTCATTTAACGGGGAAGTTCAAAACAAAGCATTGTTTAAGACACTATAAAAAGTCTTATATCATGATTATTATATATATAATTATTAATATAATTTTATTATTAATTTATTCTATATTTGTATATAATTTTATTATTTATATTTAGTTTTATTAATATAAAATTTGTTTTAATATTTAATACTTCTCACTACTTACACCACCCAATTTTGTTCAGTGTATTCCAAGTGCCATTTCACTCACACTCTTCCACTCTTTTGCCATTGCAGGTGATTGTTCCGATACCACAGAAGAGATGACCGTCGACAGCAGAGGTGAGTGATGCTCCAATACGCCTCAACTTTGTGCCCAACTTTCTGGCGACAATGCCACCTTCCACCACCCATTACCCCTTTGCTAGTAGCCAAAAACTGTTATCAGTTTGCAGTCAGCAGCGCATTTCCCAGTGGCAGACACCAAAACGCTTAATGCCAAACATAAATTGCTTGTTGAGTGTGTGTGGTGTGCGTGTGTTTGTGTATGGCGAGTGGCTCTCGCAGTTGTCGCCTGCTGCGCTGCTGATATTTTGCCAATAAAAATTTAATCTGCTCGCATATCCAGTGTCAGCGCGAGCCATCCTTCTAATTTAATACCAATTTCTCATACTTCGCCACTTCTACTTTGTCTTCTTCCTCGTTTTTTTTTTGTTGGTTGCTCCGTTATCAGCTGTGGTGCAAGGCCAAAAGCGTTGATTGGTCGACCAAAGCCAAATGCTAAAGCCAAAAGCCACAATCCACTCGCACCACCCGCTTAAGCTGCGAGTGCGGTTGCGTTTTTGACACCTCAACTTGCTGCGAACCCTTTTGCTGTTTGCCTTCTGCCTTCTGCCTTCTGTCGGGCAGCCACCCTGCCAGCGACAGTTGACAACCCCTTTCTCTATGACTCTATATATATTTTGTAACAGGATATAGATGGCAGCCCCCGAGCTCTGAAGTGCCTGTCAAGTTGTGCGTGTTTTGACTTAACTGGCATCATCATTGGCATCAATTTCGTATCACTTCATAATCATCAGCAATGTCAACGCAACCCGCACACCTACCCCGGCCCCTAAACTCTAACCCCTAGCCCTAACCCTACCCCAGCCCTAACCCTAAAACCTGAAACTCGAGCCAATTCACATTCAATGGACAACTGATGATGTTGTTGCTCGTAATGATGATGATGATGATGATAACGACGTTGTGAGTGTGGCTGGTCAACCTGCGACCTTTGCTGGGGTGTTTGGATAGACAGGCTTGCGGGTAGCTGGCACCACATTCCACGCCATTTCGCTGCCTTCTCAAGCATTCATCATTAATAATCCCCAAGCCGGCAGGCATTGGTGCTGCCCTATCTCCCTCCGCTGTTGGGGCCCTACCACGTGGCCTTTTTGTGCTGCGTCAGTGAAAGATTTGCAGCAGCCACACACATACAGAGAGAGCGGGAGAGAGAGAGAAACATACAGACAGGCAGACAGTACGAGTGCCCCAGTGGGCGTAACAGCTCGCCAAAAGTGGGCGTTTGTCTGCGCTAATCTTTATCTAGCTGTTGACACTCCATGGCAGCGCAGCAGACCAACCAGCAGCAGCAGCAGCACCACCACCAGCAATGAGATTTACAAAAAAAAAAAAGTGTTGCAAAGCGCAGAGTCACATTCCTTTCAGCCTCGTCGCTCGCCCTATCTCACTCTCTGTGTCTAACTACCTCTCACCCGACCGCCCCGCTCAGCTGCCCATTGGCCTGTTCAATGTCAGATAACTGCTTTTGCCTTTTGAATAAAACACCTGAAAGGGCATAACAACTATAAAGAACTATTTGCTCCGATCAGTGTTGCAAAATGTCAACATATCTGAATTGATTCATATAATATAAATAATATATTTAAATGAATCATGTCTTCAATGTATTTAATCAAGCATGAAAGTCTGCTCTTTTAATAGAAATCTACTCACTTTGAGTTAGCCAACACTGGCATCAACAAGTTACTTAAGTATGCATACTTCTATAGTATGCTCAATCGATTCATTTTTACAGATGTTGATATACTAAACTTTATTTAAAATAATACCAATCAGGGAGTTCAACAATGGTGCAGATGTTAATATTGTTAATGATCAACGTTCTTATTTAGCTTGTCTTTGGCAAAATATGTGGCCAATAGTCTCCTTGAGGTTTTCATCATTTTATCCTCATATAACATTCGATATTATCATGCGTTCATAAACTCAAAGTCAGACCTAATAAAGAACTAAAATTTATCGACAATACTTATAATAATTGCAACATCGATCATGATTTTTCCGCCCAAAATACTATCCTTTAATTTATTATTTAGTATTTATCGATAGTAAAATATCGTGATTACTATCACTACACGCGCTTCACAGCTCTTGTTCGTTGTGCAACACTGGTGCTGCACATCTGCTAGTCGTGCACGCCCCGCAGCAACATTCCTATATGCGCTTAGCTTTGGCTTTGTTTGTTGCTGTTGGCTTGCCCAGCCCCTAACTAGGGAGGTGGCCGCCCAGCGTGGCAGCCTTGCAATGTTTGTGGTGGTTGTTGTTGTTGTTGTTGGTGCTGATGATGCTGCTCACTTTTGCCGCTCTTCATTTGCTGCTGTTGCTGCTGTGCAATGTACTGTAAGCGCATCTACAAGCTGTGCTATCTCACTTGCTCACTCTATATATATGTGTGTGTGCGCTGTATGTGTGTGTGTGTGTGTGTGTGTGTGTGGTTTTTATCTATAAAATTCATGAATGCTTCGGCTTATCTGGCAGAATTGCATACTTGCAGCAACCCAGCGCCTGGCCTGGCCTCCGCTTCAGCCATAGTTGCTGTTGTTGTTTTTTCCCAGCGTTTTTTGGTTGGTTGCTCTTGGCTGCTGCTGTTGCTGCTGCTGCTGCTAGCTGCTGGCTGCTTGTCTTCTAATGGCGCTAAGTGAGCTGCCTGCCTGCCACTCCCCCTTAACCAGCGCCTTTGCCTACCCACACATGCACTGTGGAGCGCCAGTCTCTAATGGCATTTTATCTGAAGCATAATTTTTTATTATTCGCCTGCCTGAGCTGTTGTTGTTGTTGTCTTCCTTTTGGCCTGGCTTAATGACAATCCAAAATACACACAGACAGCAAGTCAAATTGTTAGATAGCTTTTCGGCATGTAATTAATCATTTGACGGCCGACTTTTTGTTGTTTGTTTTTTTTCGGGTTTTGTTTTGTTTTGTTTTTTTTCTTTGTTGTTGACTATCGCGACCAAGTTAAAGGCAGCAAAACAGCGCAAGTTTGGCATGCGGGACGCATTGCAGCCCATGCAACCCATGCTGCGGGCTACAAAATAGTCAACCGCAGCAGCAACTGCACCAAAAAAAAAATATATATGTATATTTATGTATATGTAGGTATATGAGACCTAACAATCGCTCAACAGTGAGGCTAAAACAAAAATCCATTACGCGCCTGCCTTATCAAAAGCGTCCATCGTCGCCAACAACATTCCACCTCGCATTACGCATACGCACGGTGGCCGCATTGGTAACTGAACTGAACTGAGCTGAGTTGAGCGGGGGGCACGAAACGGAACTGAAGGCAACTTTCGCTTGAATTGAAACTGGCGCCTGCTCATATTTTGTATTTATGATTAAGTGCATAGCTCGGAAGTGTGTGTGTGTGTGTTGGGATATCAAAAATTACAGCGCCAAAAAAATGGTAGTCTTGGAAGGGTTTTATTGCGCTTGTCACTAGACTTGTAGCAGAGCTTCTTTTTTTTTTTAAACCAATCAATAATATTTTTCATTTTGGACATGTTCATATAGCCATGTTTCACTGTACATGTGCCACTCTGAAACTAATTGTAGGAAATTTGGTGCAGCTGTTGAAATATATTCATATATATATTTATATATATTATTGTAATTTTCTTCGAAACAATTTGACATTTATTTTTAAATATTTCAGATATATAAGCTATATAAAATATATTTGATATATAAAATATTTAAGATATATAAGGTATATAATATATATTATATAAAATATATAGTCTTCTTCGATACAATTTAAGCACATAGAGCTCTAGGTTACTAAGAAGTTATGATATTTTCATGATTTCTTCAGCAAATTTGTAGTCAAGATATTGTATATTTTTGGAACTACTTACTATGTCAGATAGCAAATAGATAAACTGATTATAATTGTGATGTTGCGTTCTTTAGGCAATGCAAAGTATATTTAATATAAACTTTTTTATTTTGCTCAATAGTGAGTAATAATGTTTCAATGATATAGGTTTACTCTAAGATCAGCATGCTCAAAATAGATTCGTTTTCTTCCTGAAATTGTGTTATAAACACATTTTATCTTATATGTATATTCCACTTAAATTTAATATAATATTAATAATAATATTGTATTAAAATATTATTATTGCTAGCATTAAGTACAGCTAATTCTATATAGATTATGATTCTCTACTTATTATTAATAAATAAGAAATGCACTTTTCTGAATCGCGCTTCAACTTCTATATGTTTTTAGTAAATTTAATAAATGATAGATTCTAATTATAAGATTTGCTTGATAAATTGATAGCGTCTGCTCTTAATATTGATAAATTTCCATGATATATTTCGCAATATCCTCATTCATACTCATAAATAATAATAAATAAAATTAGATTACTTTGGTTTAGATTATATAGCATATACATGGCTGAGCCTAAGGAGATATTTAATGAGTTATGAGGGTATCAAATCTGTGGCAGCCCTCAAGCTATAGCTCCATCCTTTCCACTTTGCTCTACTTGCCCCCCTTTCTAAGGGGCGGCGGTGTCATATAAAATTTACTTGAGTTTTTAACAATAAATTACACAGAGCTGCTGCACATGTGTCCAAATATTTGCACACACACACACACACACAGCTGAGGCAGGGAGGGGCTGGCAGGCACTTGGCCTCGTAATCCTTTTACGCGCGAGCATTTATGAAATTTATTCGCTCGCTTTAACAAAAAAAAAAAAAAGAAGCAGCTTATCGCTGGCCACAGATCACGGAGCACGGCAAACAGCCAGCGGCTCAAGTCCTGCTCCTGTCTTGGTGGATGATGAGCTTCGAGCGGGATGATGATGATGATGAGGATGATGATGGCTTCGACTTGAACTGGTCATAAAATGTGTGAGTGTAAGTATGAGTGTGTGGGTAGCTGTTGTCAGCTTGGCCTTGTCCTTGCGGTTGCCAAGGCAAAGCTGACGACTAAGGGCGGACATAGCTAGTGGTGGCTGGTACAAGGATTGGGGTTGGGGTTGTGGTGCGGTCCAGGTCGTGGGGTAGCTGCCCAACTGTCTGGCTTGGCAAACGACTTGGCTGCTCTCTGCGCTGGCCATAACACCACACAATCCTTTGGATAAATTTTCTTATCTTTGTCGACCAGACGACGATATTATTTTTAATACAGCAGCCCGAAAGCTGTCCGTGTGTGTGTGTGTGTGCGAGTGAGTTTGTGTGTGAGATTTATGTTGTAATTTTTTTATGTGATATGAGACGCATTATATTTGGGCTGACTTTTCATCATTCTTTCTTTTTTTTCGAATGCCTGTCCGCCTCAAAAATATATGAATGTGAGCGAATTGTTGAAGTGGCTTGAGTGGCATGTGTGGCACGCTTGTCATGCCCTGTCACATTCGAGGGTATTCAAATTGCTGTCAATTAGCTAGTTGGAAGTCTGTAGACCTCTTCGATTTACTCAAATCATTTCTGTTTGCATGCCATCGAGTGACCCTCGTCAATTGGCGTTTAGCTGTAATATGTTTATTGAGTATGTTGCTTGTTGGCATTTCTGATTGCCACAAGTTGTGCGTGTGTTTTGTGCAACATTCTGTGGCAAATCCTAAACGCAAACAATCGCAACTGTAGCGCACATAAATCGAATTATTTCAAATTGAATTCGTAGCTGATTTGCTAGATTGAGCTGATTTGTTGAGTCAGCTTAATATGGTCTAGTGTGCGTAAATACCAGTTTAAGTGTTGATCAATGCCAAATGACAGTGCACGAAATTTAGCTGCAAAACAAACTGATTTTGTACTTAGTAGAAGTTATTGCAAATAGAAAACCTGAAGCCTTAAGAATTTTCTAGAGCTTTACTTTTAGAAAATAGTGTTGTAAAGTGTATGAAAAGTGAATTGATAGTGCTATGCAATTGCCAAAAATATATAAAACCATATATTTTCACTTTTTATTTAAAAATCTTGCCTAAAACTTAGTTATTTCTTAGCTTAAATGAAATTGTTCAAATACTTTTCCTATCTACCACTAGATGGCGCCACAGTTCAATCAGGGCTTCACAGTATTTAGATAGCTTAAGCATGACTATATATACAATTCTTATCGCTTAACTGTGTTTTTTTTTAAGTGCAACTTTGATGATCGTCGTATCACATGGCATTTTATGAGTCAAGCATCAACTCATCTGACGTTGCTGCTGCTGCTGTTGCTGCTGTTGCTGTTCCATCAGCCTCTTGAGCTGCTCGTTAAGTTTTGCATAAAAGGCCACACTTTGAACTCATTACAAGCTGTTAGCGAGCACTTTGCACTTCATCAACAACAGCAGCGCCAGGTAGGGGCAGCCAGGTAGGCCGCACCATCTACCATCCTCCACCATGTGTAGTTGTTGTTGCCGCCTCAGCTTGTGGCTGCATTATGGCTTATTTCGCCTTGGTTGCCTTGTCAGTCAACCTGCCCTTGTCGTCGTTATTGTTGTTGTTGCTCGTTGTAAACGTTTATTGTGCCACCAAAAGAGCAGCGCGGCGTCTGCTACGCCACATATAACACACACACACAGAGACAGACACACGCACATACATACGCACACACGCGCGCTTTTTGGGCGCCTAATTGGTAGGTAATGATGTGTCTGCTGCGCCGCTTTGTTAGTCACTCGAGCGCGGTGGCAAGCTGGTTGCTCGTTGCTCGTTGCTGCCGCATGTTGCGTGGCCTGTTTTATATCGTTCGTTCTTTTTGCCAACTGGACTTGGCTCTGGGCGGCTGCGTGTCGGCATTTCGCTTTGTACTCTTGTTAACTGCTTGTTGCTGTTGCTGCTGTTGCTGTTGCTGTTGTTGCCGTTGTCGTTGCCTGCGCGCATCTTGTTAGCAACTTGCCTCCTACTTCTGCCTCCCGCCACCAACTTCTGTCGGTTCTGTGTGTGCGGTCCGTTTTTTTTTTTACTTTTGTCTTTGGCTTGTTGCAATTTTTGTGCGCGTTCTTCACACAGCTCGCAGCAATGTTCGCGCCTCTTTAATTTACTGCTAAAAAGATCTCAACAACTGGACAACCTTCCGCCCTCCTGCAGTTCCTTTCCCTCTCTCCAGCTCACTGTGTCGTGGCTGCTTTTGTTGATAAACTCATCAAAGTCATCAAAAATTGTTGAAGCAATGAAGTTAACACAATGCCAGACACGATTTCGCAGTTGCAACCCGTCTGCTCAGCCACGCCCACGACACTTTTTGGGGCGTGTCACCGCCCTCACGAATTTAATGTAACTGTAAACGAGGGCAAACGAGAGAAATTTCCGTTTTTCCCCTTCCACTGCCGCTGTGTTCATTTATGTTGCTGTCGTGTCTATGAGCTGCTGTTGCTGTTGCCGTTGCTGCTGGGGCAAATACACACAATTGAATTGTCAGCAATGGCTGGCAACAATTGTCAGTTTGCTGTGCTGCTGAAATGTACTTGATTGATCTGCCAAAAGCGTGATTTGTTTACAGCAATTGCAATGTTGCTGCCGAACTAAGGGATTTTGGTTGTAACTGCAACAACAGCTGCTGTTTGTGTTGTTGATGCGCCCAGCAACATTGCGCTGTGATGTTAATCCCGTAAACAAGGGGACGTTTATGCAAATGAAGGCCGTGTTTAATAAACGCAAATTATGAGACTGCCAGCAACATGTTGCTGCTGCTGCTGCTGCTCGACAACAGCAACATGGCTAGTGCAACAAGCACACACAAATACGCGCGCGGGCTGGCAAAGCGATTATAGATTAGCAACATTCAAACTTGCACTTGGGTCAATTTAAATTTGTGCAACAGTTGCAACAGGCACGGAAACAGCAACAGCAGCAGCAGCAGCAGCAGCAGCAGCAGCAGCAGCAGCAGCAACAACACACAAGATAGTGGGAGCAACAGCAGCTGAAACTGCAGATCGCAATTGATCAGCCGAATGCGAGAGTGTATGTGTGTGTGTGTCGCTAACAGACGACAACTGTTGCTGCTGCTGCTGCTGCTGCTTCGGCTGCTGATCAAGCGATCAAGCGCTGGCAACAGCAACAATCGACGCTGAGCGTGCTCACACGAAATTTTCAAGTACTGCGACAGCCCTGCAGCCCCTGCTAACCCCTGCAGCCTTATCAGCATGCCGTGCCGCACTGGCAACAGCAGCAGCAACAACAACAACAACAGCTGCAACAGCAACACATCTCAACAGTTGCATCAATTGCTCAACATTGAACTCTGTGCACAGGCCCAGACAAACATTTACCCCGTCCCTTGCCCCGCCCCTGCCGCATCATTTGCACGTTTTTTAATTAAGACATCAAAAAGAGTTTGGAGACTCGCTTGATTTCGAGGAATTGCCTGCCGTCCTCCAGTTCCGTTTCGCGTCCGCCCTGCCAAAGCAGACACAGACTTTGTGTTTTTGTAGCTTCTATAGATGGCAGATTGGAGTACATGGTTAGCCTCCGCCCCCTCGCTGAAGCATCAGCAGCAACAGCAACGGCAGTCGTCGATACTTTGTATGCCCATTCGCCTGGTGACATCTACGTGAAGTTGCGCTACGTGCGCTAAATTAGTCGCCAGCTCTGAACTTTAGGAGTCTAGGTCGAAATCTGTATCGTAGTTCGCGTTCGAAGTTGCAGTCAGTCGAACTTCATATTATTCAGCGACACAAAAGCAAGAAACTAATGCGAAGAAATCGGCTGTACTTTAAAGAAGTTAAACTTGACTTTGGACACGGCTAGAGAAGTCAACAAAATGGGAAAATATGAAAGATTTTGAATTAACTTTGAAAAAAACTCACATTTTTTCATTGTTTAAAAAACATTTACTAATTATTGTTTAAAAAGCTAAGCAGCTGAATATATTTTTAAAATTATTTATTAAAATAATTAAGAGTGTTTTAGCTGGCAATATCCGACTAGCAAATACCGTTTGTTCTTCGAAATGGTTAAACATTGCTCACAGTTTAGTCGAAACTGTACTAACTTTTGTGATTACTACAATTTGCTATATAATTTAGCCTCTGCATTGATCATACATCTAAATTTATACAAATTTGTAGACTGAAAGAAGTATCATAGAAGTTAAATATGCAAAATCTTTGAATACCCTACAAACATATAAATAAACAAGTAAGAGTGCTCTAGTCGAGACTGCTCGACTAAGAGATACCCTGAACCCTGCGAAGATGCGATATTCAAATCATTTTACGCTTCTTTTATATATACATATACACAAACAACACATACACACACACACACACATGCACACGCACGCACAAGCACTTTCTCTGCTACTGCGCAGTTTACGCAGCGACTGCGCGCGGGCAGCGCTTGGGCTGCAGTATGGGCTATATTTTGGAAACTTATTTGTTGAATAGGTTTGCTTCTAGATGTACTTTCGTAATCAAACTTTTACAGCGTAATAACGGTATTCATATGTATGTATTTGCCAAAGCACAAGTCTCTAGTATTTGAAATACGTTTTTTTCAAATTTGGGGGGAAGGGGGCGTGGTATCCAAAATCCAAAAATTGCAAAATGTTTGTATTCATTACACGGATACACACAGTAAATCTGAAATCTATAGCTATAACGGTATTCAAAAACGAAGAAAAGTTATCGATTTTTATCGATAATAAGGAAATGGGATGAGTTATCGAAAAAAAATGATAAACTCGTACTGCGTAGGATATACACGAGTATACATTTCAAATTTCAGATCTCTAGCTTCTGTGGTTTGCGAGATCACTGCGTTCACACGGACGGACGGACGGACGGACGGACGGACGGACGGACGGACGGACAGACGGACATGGCTATATCGACTCAGTTTGTCGAGCTGATCAAGAATATATATACTTTATGGGGTCTGCCATGTCTCCTTCTGCCTGTTACATACATTTTCACAAAAACATTATACCCTGATTTCCCATTTTCAATGGGTTCAGGGTATAAAAAAATATAAATAAATAAACAGAGAAATCTAAAAGTTCGATAGTTAATCAGCATTTACTAACCAGCACATTTAGCAATTCCGTTTACAATTCACAGAAATTATACAAATCATAAATGTTGAACTATTCACAGCTAGAAAATAATCGTAATTCGAAATACAAAACAAATACAATTTTACTTTGTCTTAAGCGAAATGTAATGAGGCTTTGAAGCGTAGAGCGCAAAACTGAGAAACCAAATTGCTTATCAGCACTGATCAAAGAATTTCACTCCACCGCCGTTTCCCATAGCGCTAAGGAGGTGCTGAATAAGAGAAGAAGCAGAAGAAGCTGCAGAAAAAAAATAAGCTCAACGCAAACTGCGAGTAAATCACGAATAGCTCCGCGAAGCCCCCAAGATATGAGAATGTTGATTATTTGCACGGTTTAACGCTCAAGATGCAGCTGTGGCAAATGCAATAGTCGACTTAAAGATACCCTGGCCAATCTAAAGTTTCTAATATGAATGGCTAAGAATCATTAGATGAAGTTAAATAAATATAGGTATATATTTTTGTATAAACTATGAGAGCTAATGGCACTAAGCTCAATAAAAATATTAATATTTATTAGTTTTTCGACAAAAGAAATAAATTTTATTTTTATTTTATATATGAAACTCTAGCAAGTCTATCAAATAATAATACTTACATTAGGTATACGAAACTTCAATTGGAAAATTTGTCGCCTTGGCCATATCATTTCATTGAGAGAAAGAGGCGAGCAACAGCTAACTTATCTCTCGATTTCCACACAAGTTGTTGCATAATTTATAGTTTCAGTGATTAGATCATCCAGTTGTTACACTCAACCACACTTTAAGCTAACCTTTACAAATCAACTAAAGACTACAGGGTATTAGCATTGAACTTGCAGCCAAAGTGTGAAATGAAATGTTGCCCGCAACGCGATTCTCTTTGCCTGTTTTTTTTTCTCGCGATTTGGCGAATTGCTGAATTTAGCGCGCTCTCTGCATTTGTTTTTGCTGGCTTTTGTTGTTGATTAATAACAATTGATAAAAGACTGGCCCCCGAAGGCTGGCGAACCTGTGCCCAAGTGGAGTCCCACTGCTGCTGCCGCTGCTGCTGCTGATGGCGTTGATTGCCACAAGGTGGCAACATTTTCGCGCGAAAATGAAGATTTTCGTTATCAGGCAGAGCCGAGCTCTGCTGACTCTACAGCGCTCTCGTCGCTCTGGCTGCGATTGGGCAACTCACGTTTTTCAATTTGTTTCCGCTGGGAAAATTTGTTTAATTATAAGCAACTAAAATAGTTGCTCCTGCTGCAGCTTCCACTCCCACGCCCCATGCAAAGCGAGCCGGCTCTTAGCACGCCCCCACCAAACATTACGCATACGCCCCGTGCAACTGTTGCAAGTACAGCCAAGACTTGAGCCGGCCAGACCATCTGGCGTCGACTGAAGCTGCATCGTCTTGCCTCTGCCACACAACAATCAAGATTCCAAAACGCTGGCCACAAAATGAGCTTGCAGCTTGAAGCTGCGTAGCTACACTAAAGCATTTGTTTTGTTTTTTAGATACCCTGTATTTGATATATTGCAATTGTGCGAATGTGTGTACAATAAATATATATAATATATAGCAGTTAACCTGATATATAGAGATAGAGAGACCTACTCCATTTCTCATATGTTGCTGGTTATCGATAGCTGATTCCTTGCTATCGAAGTCAATATGTATATGTATATGTATATCGATTACCCAGCTCAAGCTTAGCTACCATACCTCACATTCGTTGACATATATTTCTCAAATAAATAATATCTGAAGCAGAAGGAAGTACAGCATATGTTACTATTTCTCTCTCTCTCTTGTTTGGCCTCTTTACAGGGTATGTTTCAGTTATCTACTGCCGTTTAGGTCACTCTATCTTTAGTATTTCTTTCTTTTTTTTTGAGTTAACTGACCTTCGGCTGGCAACGATTAGCCGCGATGGCGGTCCGGCATTCACCAGCGACAAATGAACAAAGGGTCGCCTGGCTCTGCCCCTCCCTCCAACCCTTTGGCGACCCCCAACCCTGCTGCTGCCTTCCCGCTCAATCGCTGGTTTACTTACAGGCTGCTGGCCCTGGTTTAAGCCAAATTGCTCGATTGTTTATGGCTGCATACAACGCCCACCAACAGCAGCAGCAGCAGCAGCAACAGCGACAGCGGCAACAATGCTGGCCAAGTGAGAAACCAGCAACAATAATCTGCCGGCTGATAAAATGAAGCATCCCCTTGGCCCCTGCCCCTACCCCTGCCTCTGCCACAGTTTTGAAGCTGTGTGTGTGTCGCTTATCGGCGAGGATCGATCGCAACTGCGACGGCAATGCCGCAGCGCAGCTGATTTAACAAATTGATAAACAATTGTTGGCGTTGGCGATGCAAGTGTGTGCGAGTGTGTGTGTGTGTGTGTGTGTGTATAGCTAAGGTGTGCGAGGTGGCGTAACGTTACGAAATGGCTAAACAAACGATACAGCAACAACAATAAAATGACGCAGAGCAGAGCTAATCCTCAGCAGCAGCAGCAGCTGTTGCTGGCAACAGCAACATCAGCTTTTGAGCTGTCCATTGTTAGCTAAGCTTTGGCTTAGCCCGCACAGCCTTTGCCGCTGCTGCTGCTGCTGCTGTTGATGTTGCTGTTGCTGTTGCTGGCGTGTAGTTTGCGCCGTAACCGGCAAACACTTTACGTGTGCTGCTTATCGCGCACCAATCGATGGCAATAAATATCTTACAAATAAGCAGAATGCGCTGGAATGCACAGAGGACCCCAAAAGAGTTGAAGCCATCGTTGGCTTTCAATGGAGCTGAAATTCTGTTTTGTTTTTGGCTTTGCTTTTTGCTTTATTTTTTTTCTTTCAGTTTTTGTTTTTTTTTTTTTTTTTGGGTAGAGATGGCGAACGCAGATGCTGTCTGATTGTTCACGTGCAGCATTTTGTGTGAATTCGTGAAAATCGACACTGCAATTAGGGCGAAACGCGCGGTGGGCGCAACCGACGCGTCAATGCGTCCTAAGCAATCAAAAGACTGAGGCGACGAACTTGCTGCACAACAAATTACAGTTGCAATTGCAAGCCAGCCCGAAAGCTGACTCGCTAGCTGGCTGGCTGGCTAGCTGGCTGGTTGGCAACAAGTTGCGCTGACATTTCAATAGCCAACAATTGACAGGTCAACGCGCATTGGCGGCCCGCACGAGCAGCGTACAGTAGAGTGCGGCCAGCTCTGTGGGCCGCTTATCGGCGCCTTCATATCTATTGCTGGCATGTTGTTGTCTGTTGACTGCAACTGCTGCGACTGCGACTGCGACTGCAACTGCAACTGCAACTACAACTGCGACTCTCGTGAGCTTATCCGTCGCATCGCTGGTCGTTATAATATTTTGTGACCAAAGAAAATACAAATCAGATGTCAGCTTGGCCGCTCTAATCATCAACTGTGTGCTAACTCGCTGACCACCATGCGCTTTTCCACTCGCCGGCTTTTCCACGTAATCCGCACAGCGTCGAGATGCGTTAGCGGGATAAACGATCCAAATGGTCTGCGACCATTCGACTTCGACTTGGACTTGGTCGACAACCTCGCCTGGCTTGGCTCGCATTCAAGTTGCGAGTCGAGTCGAGTCGAGTCGATGTTCAACTGGGACAACGTCGCATTGTTTTCACAGCTGCCTGTCTCTGCCTGGCTCTCTCGCATCGCTGACAATTTGTTCGATAATAATTGCTAACCTCTGCTCACATTTGACACATACATGGCATTTGCCATGGCAGCGGGCAGCAATGCAATCAAATTTCTGTTAGCTCTTCGGTCCCACGATTCTGCTTGCTTCAGGCAGGAGATACAGTGACGAACAAAATTATTGGCGCAGCAAGATTTTTAAACTTGATAGAAAGAAAGATTTTTTGATAAAACAAAAAATTACCCAAATAGAATAGGGTATTTATTAAATGAAACCAAAATTTTTTTTAAAAAAACTTAAACTTAGAAATAGTTAAAATTAAAGAACTAAAACAACTCGTCAATTTCACTGAACAAAATTATTGGCACAGCCAAACAAAAACTTTACAAAAAATTTGGGTCATTTTTTGTTGTATCAAAAAATCTTTTAAAAAGACTTTACAAGTTGCTATCAAGTTGAAAAAGCTTGCTGTGCCAATAATTTTGTTCGTCACTGTATATCACATGGTCTTGTTTGTATATATCCAAAGTGAAGCTAACTAAAATGTAGAGCTTTACTAACTAGCATCATAGTGACACAACTTAACCCCAGACTGACCTAGATACCTTTCCTTATTTAATAGTTAATATTCCAACAACTTTTACATAATTGCAGATTCCAAAGAGCTGAGCGAGGAGAAACAGCAGCAACAGCTGGAGGAGCAGCCCGAGGACGAGCAGCTAGAGCACCAAGCTAGCAACGCCTCTGAGCAGCTCGAAGAGACCGACATGGATCAGCAAATGGTTGAAGAGGAGCAGACAGCGACCCAGGAGGCCGCCAGTGCACAACAGCAAAATGTGGCCGACAGCACGACGACTCCACCACGTAGTCCCACACCGCCCGAACTGGTGCCCAAGTTGGAGCGTGCCGATTCGCCGGCAACGCCGCCTTCCGTGGCAGCCACGCCCAGTCCGCCACCAACGCCCACGCCGCCCTTGGTGTTGCCCAAGCTGCGTCTCAATGCGCTGCTCGCTTCGGATCCAGCCCTAAAGCCCGATGCCAAGGAGCTGAATCTAGAGCCACGTTTGCTCGGGCCGCCGCCACAGCTATCAAAACCCGAACAGCAACAGCAGCAGAGTTTGCCCGATCCTAGCAGTCTGGTGGAGCCGCTGCTCAAGCCGGCGCGTTTCATGTGTTTGCCCTGCGGCATAGCCTTCAGCTCGCCCTCAACACTGGAGGCGCACCAGGCCTACTATTGCTCGCATCGCAACAAGGATGCCGACGAGGAGTCGGCCGCCGGCGACAAGGCAGCAGGCGCAGCTGGCGGTGGTGCCAATCCAAATGCCAACAGCAGCTCCAGTGGCGGCAGCTCCGGCTCCGGTGAGCCACCCGCCAAGGTAGTGCGCACGGGCAAGCAATACGCCTGTACGCAGTGCTCCTACAGCGCCGACAAGAAGGTCTCCCTCAATCGGCACATGCGCATGCATCAGACCTCGCCGGCCGCGCCCACCCTGAACAGCCTGTCCGGGCTGGCGGCCAATGGTGTAGTGGCTGCCGCCGCCGCCGCAGCCGCTGCGGCCAGTGCGCTCGAGGAGAGCTCTAGTCAAGTGAGTTGGTTGACGACCAAGTCCGAGTGTAACCTAAATCCAACTAACTCCAATTCCTTGCCACTTTCGCAGCAAATCGATCGCTACTGCAGCGACTGTGATATACGCTTCAACAACATCAAGACCTATCGCGCCCACAAGCAGCACTACTGCAGCTCCCGCCGCAGCGATGGCCAGCTGACGCCCAAGCCCGAGGCGAATGCCAACAGCAACACGGCAGGCTCTGCAGTGGCAGTTGCCGCAGCAGCTAAACACAGTGGCGCTCACAGCCCGCAGACGCGGAACAAGACGCCCACGCCTGCAATGGTCGCTGCTGCTGCTGCTGCGGCTGCCGCTGCTGCAGCTGCTGCCTCACTGCAGGTGGCGCCGCCGCAACCCTTCCTGGCCCTGCCCACCAATCCCATCATTATAGTGCCCTGTTCGCTGATACGCGCCGCCAGCCTCATACCAGGACCACTGTGAGTATAGCCTAGAGTATAGCGGGCTGAACCAAATTACGACTGTAAAGTTTTCTGAGCTTGGCTTGACCCATTCCAAATAGAGCTGCAAATGGTGGGGCCATTGATTGTGGACGATAGTCGCAATAAAAAAACAGTGTTTATTATCATTGAAAATTAGTAAGGATAATAGCACACTAGCAATGGCTTCATGAGTTAATCAAATTCTTTTAATCATGTCGTGGAAGCTGTTCCACCTTGTTGCGGTAAATGCAAACATTAATGTTGTAAACATTCTTATTAATTATTTGAAGAATGTATTACTTCTTTTGAGAAAGCGATCCATTTATATCTTTTATGAATTTTAAAGAAACCCTTTACCACTTAATCACTTTTAAATATTTGTTGACAAGCGACGCCACAAACTAACAAGTAAGAACGTTGCAGTCGGGCGCAACCGACTGCGTGGTACTCTGATTAGCGCCACCTGTAGTTTAGCGCCACCTACCGTATTATTCTTGTGATGGTGATTCTGCAGCAATTTTAACTCAAGAGCTCTGCAAAATATAATTCCAATTTGCCACGCCCCCAGAGGTCGTAGACATGTAATTTGTAATTTTAGCCAATCCTTAGAAGGAGTCTAATTAATGATTTTGTGCAAAACACTAGATATTCAAATCCAATTTGCGACGCCCCTAGTAGGCGTAGACTTGTTATTTTTGGCCAATCTTTAGAAGTAGTCGAAGCTAACGTAAATACAAAATTTGGAAGCTTACGTGCCAAAAATGTGGAAATTACAGAAAATTACATTTTGAAGGGGCGTAACAACTATTTTTGGGTCATCGATAGAGGAGGTCACCAGTAACTTAACTGGCCAATTTTGAATTTTCTAGCTCTAAAACGTAAAGAGATGCTCTACCATCGATAGTTTTGCACCTCTAATTCCAAACTTCATCTCATTCGCAGCACCACCTCCACGTCGGGCATTGTCAATCCAGAGTCCACATGCTTTACCCTTGACAATGGAGCACTCAAGCCACTGGCCACGGCGCTCAACATAAATGCGCTGACAGGCAATGCCACGCCCACGCCCACACCTACACCCACACCCATGCCTAGCAGCAATCAGCTGAGCATGCCCGCACTGGAGCCAGAGCGTCTCAGCGTCTTGGAGGCGGAGTGCAAGAAGAGTCCACCAGAGCCCAAGCGCAAGGAAGCCAGCGGCATGCGGTAAGTGAAACAGGCTCAAGCTCCACGTAGATCTTCACTTACACACTCTCTCTCTCTCTCTCTCTGCATGCACAGCGATACCACGCCCCTGGACTTATCGCTGCGTCGTTCGCCCATTTCTCCGCTGCTGCAGCGCCAGCGCCTGATGGAGGAGGCGCTGCTCAGCGCCGGCAAGGAGAACATGGAGAGCAGTGGCCGCACAGCAGGCAGCGTTACGCCCGAGCAAATTGTGTGCGCGCCCTCACTGCCCAGCAGCCCCTCGATGAGTCCCTCGCCCAAGCGACGTGCGATCAGTCCGCGGAGCTCGGGGGCAGGCAGCGCTGCCTCCATGTCGCCGCCAGCTTTGACAGTGCCTCATCTGCTGGACAATCTGCAGCCATTGCGCTCAATGTTGCCCGCCGACTTTGCCCTATCCGAATCGCTGCTGGCCAAGACCAATCCAGAGCTGGCGCTCAAGCTGGCAGCAGCCGCTGCAGCAGCTGTGGCGGGCAGCAGCAGCGCCGAGCTGGCCAGCAAGCTGGGCTTCAGTCCAGCAACTGGCGCTGCTCCTCCTCCGGCTGTGGCAAACGTAGCAGCCAATGCGCCCAACAGCCAGCCACAGATCTATGTGAAGCAGGGCGTCTCCAAGTGCAAGGAGTGCAACATAGTCTTCTGCAAGTACGAGAACTATCTGGCGCACAAGCAGCACTACTGCTCCGCCCGTAACCAGGACACAGGTGCGGATGGTGACTCCAAGAACGCCGTAACACCGCCTGCCGCTGCAGGGCCAGGCGGCGCTGCTGGCGCCTCCTCGCTGGAGACCACGCCCGTGGCCTATCAGCAACTGATCTGCGCCGCCTGTGGCATCAAGTACACCTCGCTGGACAATCTGCGCGCTCATCAGAACTACTATTGCCCCAAGGGCGGAGCTGCAGCCACGCCCGCTGAGGCAGCAACACCGCAACTGCCGCTGCCCAAGGAGAAGTGCGTCAAGTGCAAGACTCTGCATGAACATGGCCAGCCATGTGCTGCGCCCCCAGCCACGCCGCAGCTGCCGCCGGCCAGTGTGGCGAACAGCGTGAACAAGTGTCCCGTGTGCGGTGTGGTCAGTCCCACCGCGGCGCTGGCTCGCAAGCACATGGAGATGCACGGCACGGTCAAAGCATTCCGCTGCAGCATCTGCCAGTATAAAGGCAACACGCTGCGTGGCATGCGCACCCACATACGCACCCACTTCGATAAGAAGACCAGCGATGTCAACGAGGAGCACTACATGACCTGCATCTTCGAGGAGGATATGGCAGCTGCAGCAGCAGCTCCACCCCCAGCCCCGGCCATGGGCTTGGACCTGCCCGTGGTGACAGCCGCCCAGGAGCAGCTGGAACAGCATGCGGCGCAGATCTTCAACTGCGATCACTGCAACTATGCTTCCACCTACAAGGGCAATGTGGTGAGTGTTTTCTTGAGCGAAGCAACAATGCTGGACAAATTTAACTCTAATTGTAATACTCTCTTCAAACAGCTGCGTCACATGAAACTGTTGCATCCACACGTGGCAATTAGCTCACCCTCCATATCACCCGAGACCCGTGAACCGGATACCAATGCCCATGCCCTGCCCGAGATAGCTCTGGTAAATGGCGAACGCGAGGCGGCTAGGTAAGCATACTTGAGTAGAAGTGCCCGACTACGAGATACCCTCACCCAAAAATAAGTTATATATATCTCCAAATTAGGGTATCTCCTAGTTGTGTACTACACCAACAAAACTTACTCATTTATATATATTTTAAAATACATCAAAGTCTATAATTCAAGTTGCCTTCTATCCGTTGCAGTTTCCACATTAAGTCGGAGCCGTTGGATCCACCTGTGGCCACATTGAGTCTGGTGCATGAGAACAACAATTCGCCTATTGGCACGCCGCATACGCACATCAAAGCCGAGCCACTGGACATGGGCATAGAGTTGACTGCAGCCACACTACCACCACCCATGGCCAATTCGCCGCTGGGGCCGAGCGCCGCGGAGGCCATGAAGAAATACTGTTCCACCTGCGACATATCGTTCAACTATGTGAAGACCTTTTTGGCCCACAAACAGTTCTACTGCAAGAGTAAGCTGCATCGACCGGAGGCCAGCGATAGCCCCAGTCCCACTGTGGGCGTTGGTGGCGCCGCCATGCCGCTGCAGTCGCCCAGCGAGCTGCTGTTGCTGCAGAAGAACAAGGAGAATCTGCAGGAGGCGGCCATTTGAGAGAGCCAGCTGATGTGGGAGGTGCAGCGCAAGCAGCTGGAATGGTACTACAAGTGCTTCTGAGCCAACCACCAATCACCACCACAAACATCAACCACCAACACCACAACCACCGACACAGTATCGAAAGTATTTCCGGAGAATCTCCAACTGTTCCCCCCCTCTGCGAAGATAGATAGATCCTGATTAATAATATCCAGGCAATATATAGATATACATACATAAAGACATACACCCACATAGATATATATATATATATATATATATATATAGAAATCATGACATATAATGCATGCCAAAGCTTACCACTTAGAGAAGAAATCACAATTGAAGTGCAAGAAACTACAAGTTTTTCGATATCGAAATAGATCATAGTATATCTAGGGAGTATGCTCCTCGAACTACCCAAGTGGAAACTCTCCACGGTTGGGTTAAACGGTATATAATCCTAATAGATCCAATAATATCCATAATAATTATTGTAACTCCAAGCCGCTGCCCAGCGTTCAAGCTTATATAACAAATAAAACTGTGTAATTTAAATATATATAAATATGCATATAGACAAGGTATAATATGTATATGTATATGTATATGTATATGTACGGTATGTATTTATTAAGAGTGTGCGACAATAAAAGTAATTAATTTATTCAAAATAAACTATTAAAAATAATTATGTGACTTGTATTCTGAGGGTATCATAATAGTTATATGACTAAGTATTATTAGGTGTTTCAGAAGTGTTTTTTTTAATTTTCAATATTTTTTAAAAGTTTCGGCTAAAAAGTTATAAATAAAATAATGTTATTTATGCTGTATGTATACTATATGGTCAGAAAAATAGTAATGCGGCCGACAAGTTGCATAACAAAATTTTGTGATAAAATTTTGAATATATATATACATATAAATATATATGTGAATTTTAATATTTGTTTAAAATTGTTTTCAAAAGATTATGTTTATCACAAAATTTTGCTGTCCCAGTTTTCAGTCGCACTACTATTTTTATGAACAGAGTTGTATATATTTTTATTAAGTTGGAAGTGTTGCAGATCATTGTCGTAGGTCTTGTCTCTCACTAATATTTTCTATATACCCAAAACAATATTGATTTTGTATTTACAACCGAGAGGACTACCATTACCAGACTTGCATAATCTTAAAATAGTTTTTTTTTCGACTGTAAAATTTGTTCCCTTCAAATTTAGCATTTTAACAACACAATTGATGCAAGATCACAAAATACTAGAAAAAAAATAGAAAATTTTCATATTACCACGACTCAGCTTTTGCTCTGCAGTAGCCTGGAAACTAATGTCAAATAAAATTCACTACCCTCAAATCAATTAAGGAATTTTGCAAATTTTATAATTTTAATCAATTTGTATTTCTTGCCCAAAAGAAAATGGTTTGTTGCCTACTTTCAGGGTGAGCAATAAAATGTAATGCGTTCTATCACAATTTCACAAGAATTTCCTTTATCACCACAACACCCTCGACCCCGTTAACCCACTTTCGATCAAGCATTAGGCAATTGTATGGCTCTTCTCTAAGAGATTCCCGGCGAACATTAAAGGTCAAGTATATTTGCCACGTTAGCAAAAGGTGACGTCAGCATCGAGCGCGTTAGCCACGCGGAGTCAAGTCGAATGGCCTACATAGTATTATTATTGAAACAACGTTGGGCTGTTATTACATATATCATATAAATTTATTGAAACACAAATAATGCGAAAATTACAGTGCAGTGAAATAAGGAATTCTACATGATGTAATTATAATTGTATGTAATTTATTTGCATATATATATTTATAATTTATAATTGGTGCAACCGAATTTTGGATGTTTTCGTTTTTATTATTTGTTAACCAACTTAAGAGTTATTAAAATGTTTTGTAATTAGAAGAGGCATTCACGAAAATGCCTTGTTCCTAAATGTTTGTTTGCGTGTGTGTGTGTGTGTATATATATGTGTGTTGTATGATCACTGCCGGCCCTTTATAAACGTTGATTTGTGTAAGTGTGTGTGTGCTTTCTTAGAGAGAAGCGATATTCTCTGTTGATGCCTGTTTTCCTGTTGTGGGTTACTCTCTATTCGGTGGCAGCCATGGCACGCGCCTGAGCACGCACGCGCTTCTCGTATTCCAATCGATTCTGACAGTAGATGGTGTATGCCTCCGCTTGGGCTGGATCCTTGATGTTGGGCTCGTTTAACAAATCCTGAATGCCCAACAGAATCTGTTTGATTGTAATGGCAGGACGCCAGTCCTTCTCCTCGTCCAGCAGCGAGAGGCACACGGTGCCCGATGGGTAGACATTGGGATGGAAAAGTGGCGGTTCGAATTTGCATTTCGGTGGCGAGGTTGGATAATCATCCTTAAAGATCATTCGCAGCTTGTACAAGCCACCCTCCCAGGGCGTCGATTTCTTGCCGGGAATGGCGCACTCCCAAATCATGAGGTTCAGTGTGCCATCGGGATTTTTAGCCGGTCGTGCCACAAAGCCAAACGGATGATCCTTTCGCCAAGCCTTGCGCTCCTCGCCCAAACGTGTTATTGCAATTCCAGACATCGGTTGTTTTGCACCTCTTGTTGCTTGTCGCTTTTGTGAAATCTATTGCAGTTTCTCCTTTCTGTCTCTCTGCTTCTACCTACGATGTACACGCTGCTTGCGTCTGTGCAAAAAAAGTATGCTCACTATTAACGCTAAAATAGTGAAAACTTTTGCATTCTAATTTGCAAACATACCTTTGTATTGAGTTCGCTGTCTTAAACAGCTAAAACTATTTGCAATTATTTGCTTTTTCAACCAAACTTCAAACTTTTTTACACAAAATTAGCGCAATTTGACGGCTTCGGCTTTCATTAGGGATGGTAGAAAATATTGATACATCGATACCTTGTACATTAAAAACAGTGTGACCAAACAATCGGTCAGCGAAAACACCACAAAATACCAGACAACACGACGAGCAGAGAAACATCTATAATTAGTTTCATCTCATTGACTACAAAGATTTAATCAATAAAATTATTGCCAATAGATATGTATCGTCATTTAAAGTTAAGAGATTACATTTGGCTAACTTGAAAAGAAACATTTGCTTCAAATTCGGCCTCACTAATTGCCGATTGATTATCGATATTTCTCGCAACGGATAATTTGTCTTCAGATTTATCGCTGCTGATTTGGAATATTTCAATTTATTATTTTTGTTCTTACATGTACTTAATTTTGTTACAGTTCATTTCTATAGACTTATGGACTTTTGATTTTGTTCAAAAAAAGGATTTGTAAACTATGATCTCCAAGCGTTTAAGCCTAATCGAACGCAATGGTGGTTGTGCCTTGTCTAGGAATAATCCTCAGTTCTTAATAGTCAAATCGTCTTTTTCAAATTGATGGAAACAGGCATAAAAGGAAGCTAAGTAGAGAAACTCAATCGCGAAATATAAAATATATGATGTGCTTATTACTTGTTACTAGTTAATAATAGAAGACTTGTAAGCGGGCTTTGTAAAAAAGAAGAGGGAAGAAGGGAGGGAGAGAACGGCACTTGAAATTCATTTTATGAATTATTTTGCCTTTTTGGAATCTTTTTTCTTACTGCTGCTGCTGCTGCTGCCACTGTCGTCCTTCTCCTTTTTCTCTTTCTTTTCCGGTTTCTCCTCAGGATGATCTTCATAGCTGTGGAAGACAGATAAATCAGGTTTCTATAGGGATGCATATGCATTAAGGACTTACGCAAAGAGCACCTTCAGCTCGCCTCTGACCAGGGCCACCAGCAGAGGTGTACCCATGCAGGCGGGCACTAGGTAGAGAAGCGCCGGCTGCGCATGCTTGAAGACGTGCATCACAAAGATCGTAGCCATGAGACCCATGAAGTAGGCAGCTAGCGTGGAATAGAAATAGATGCGCGTCTTGCGTTTTTTGCTGTCATCGAAGCGCAGCAGCAGGGCAATAAAGATGCCCGGAATGACAATGTCGCCCAGACCCAGCATGGCAAAGTTCGACGCGTTAAAGCCATTGTCAAGTATGTCCTGGGGAAAGACTAGCTTGATGGGCGCCTCAAAGCTCTTGGCCACAGTGACCATGACATTGGTGCCAAACACCCAGAAGATGTCGTAGAAGAACAGTCCACTTAGCAGGATGACGCCCGTGACAAAGTTATTTAAATGCAGCATCTCGACGCCGTTGATGGCGAAGGCCAGGCCGAACATATTGTTGGCGATCCAGTGCTTCTTCAGCAGATACCAGACGCCAATGGCCGATGAGATGATCAGGCAGACGATGTCGTGCGTGGAGAACTTGTAGTTGATGATGTCCTCCTTGTGCTTGCCCTCGCCCTTTGTGAAGTGTATGTGGAATGGTACTTTTGGCACAGCGGCTGGCATCAGCGAGTTGATCACTGGGCTGAGCAGGTGGGCCAACGCAATGACTCCCAGCACAAAGAAGTAGCCGGTTAGCAACAAGTTGATGTGGACCTTCTGAAAGATCTGGAAGAACATGTACAGGCCAAACAGCGCCACAGACGCGATAAGCGGAAAGTACATGGCATCCTTCTTGGTCATTGTGTCTGCCTTCTCGCCGGTCGACTGAGAAACGTGTGAAAGTTAAGTGAAGAGTGAAAGCAATCGAGCGAAAGAGCGGTTAATATTTCAATCACACACACACCTTTTTCAGTTTGTGCAGCTTCACGGAGCGTATGGAACCAAAAATAATGGGCAGCATGGCCATTATGACCAGGCTGCCATACGCCACGGCGATGCCTTCCGGCGTCGAGGGCTTCTTTTCGTTTGTAATTGTTTCATTTTTAGCACTTGCATTCGCATTCACACTCTCCAGTATGCCCTTAATTGCATTTTTCACGGTGCCAATGACTTCCTCCGCCATGTCTACTGTTGTGTTAACTTTATCTCAGCTAAGTTTAACTCTATATTTTCGTTGCCGTTGACGATTTCTATTGAAAATCGTTTCGGCTCGCGATTGGGGGGTAACAATTGTGACACGCAGCCACACAACAGCAACAACAGCAATAACTGCAAACGACGCACACGTCAACGCTAGGGATGGCCGATAACATGATAACTTATCGACTTAAATATTAAAAGGTAAGAAAAATCACGGTAGCATATATTTTGGTTAGCATTAATTGTCCTATTAAATTTGTTATTATATATTACACAATAATTAATCAATTACAACATTTTCGGTGAGCTAACTTAGTTCAAAAAGCCTTTAGAAAATTATAAGTGCAATACGTTAACATGTCTCTGTTATGTCTATGTTATGCTCATTATGGCACTGTCAGCATTATCAGCTGTCAAATCTAATGATAAACCGTTACTACTTTAACTTTGATTTTGAAATAGCTGCCAAAAATTTTGTGTGGGCGGCGACATTATCCACTGTACGTACTGCAGCTACTTACAGTTGACTGCATAACTCAGCGCTTGTGTTATCTTGTATAACTCTCAGTGGCAGTTACGCCGCTGACTTTATCAGAGGCTGCAGCCATGTGCGAAACCCTCTGGTGGCTTTCAGTTCGACGCTCAGTCGTTATGCAGAGACCGATGAGCTCACATTAAATTTAGAATAAGTAAATTGTTGATCTACAAAAAAACAAAAAAACAAAAAACAGGCATATTGTGAACTTGAGGCACAACAATGTCGACTAAGATAAAAACTTTGATTTCCGGTCGTAGGCTGTTGCTGTTGTTGGTGTTGGTGTGCCTGCTCGTTTCCGTGCCAAGCGCCAGTTGTAAGTGCAATAAATATAAATATCTTTACACATTTATCAAAATCCCACATCTGATCAGGCAAGCCGGAAGACTTAGATGCTCCTGATACGAAGTCGGCCAATGTGAGCGCTCTGGATCGGCTGCAAATGAATCTCTTCGTTAACTACGATGCAAACGTTCAGCCCACTATCCAGGGCAAAGCGGCTAACGTAAGCCTTGGTCTATCGGTGAACTACATAGATATCGATGAGCTCAACGGCAAGATCACGCTCCATTGTTGGCTGAGTGTGGTAAGTGTAGATTGTAACAAAGGCATGCTTAGTCAGACTCTTAATCCAATTTGATTGCGACCATTGCAGCGCTGGATGGACGAGATGCGTTCATGGAATATTAAGCAATATGACAACATTACCAAGCTGCATATACCGGACAACAAGGTGTGGAAGCCACAAATTATGATCTTCAATGCCGCCGCCGATGAGGGCAACTATCCTGTGAGCACTCAGGTCATACTGTCCAATGATGGCAGCTTCCTGTGGGTGCCACCAGCTGTCTATACGGCCTATTGTGCGCTGAACATGGTCAACTGGCCGTACGATCAGCAGATCTGCAAGCTTAAGATTGGCACCTGGTCGGTGACCAATCTGAATGCGGCCTACACTAAGGCGATCGACTATGATGATCTGGTGCAGTCGAGCGAGTGGGAAATTGTCAGTGGCCGAACGGAGTTTGTGCATCAGGACTATTATAGCTATGTGGAGTTTATATTTACGACACAGCGACGCTCCACCATGTATACAGCGATCATCTTTACGCCAGCCTCGTGCATAGTGCTGCTGGCGCTAGCCACTTTCTGGCTGCCACCGAAGATGGGCGAGAAGATACTGCTCAATGGCATACTCATCCTAATGATTGCTGCATTTCTCATGTACTTTGCACAGCTGCTGCCCGTGCTGGGCGGCAATACGCCGCTCGTTGGTAAGCTGAATTACTCCATTACCAATTTATTTGAAATATTCTAATTCTAATTCTGTTTTGCAGTTGTATTCTATAGCGCCAGCCTGTTGCTGCTCAGCATATCCACGATTATAGAAGTTGTGGTGCTCTACCTGGCCACGGCACAGCATAAGCGCCGCGTGCCGGACTTAGTGAAGCGTCTGTTGAATGGCAAACTGGGTACTTGTCTGCTGCTCTCGCACTTCACCAACGAGGCTGAGCAGCCGTCAATGCAAAGCAATGGCATACCCAAGGAGATGGATGAGAATATGTATGATAGTGTGGAAGATATGACCAATCCGCTGGACATCAATCCCACTGGCACGCCCTCAGCGCGTGCCCTGCAATTCGACTGGGTGCTGCTGGCCACTGCTGTGGATCGCATTTGTTTCATTTGCTTTAGCCTGGTCTTCATAGTGTTGAGCATTGTTTATGTTGTCTAAGATACCAAAATATTACCCTACAATAGATGTAAATCATGTGCTTTTTTTTATAGATATATATATATAAATATATGTATATATACCTATATATACAATTTGTACTGCTGTACACAGCGAAAAATGTATGTATAAATTCTGTTTTGAATAAACTAAGCAATTTATAAATTTAATTATAAAATCATTACAAAAATGTAAAATTGAAGATTAGCTTTAAGAGATATTTATATACCATTTACTGCTCTAAACAATAAGAGTGCTGTAGTGGGGAGTACCCAACTTGGAGATACCCTGAAGCCTGTCATGGGTTCAGGTTATAAAAAGCTCATCCACTTCATTCTATTAATTTCTTTCGATTTGCTTTAAATGAAACAAGTTTTTTCTTTTCTTTTTCTCAGAGTGTATTTCTATTTGTGTATTTTGTTTTTGATTTCCTTTGTTTTTTCCATGTCCAATTTGTGAACTTGTAATTATAATTATTTAAATAATATGTTGAGAGCTCTATGTACATAGACACGCGCATTAAAAGTAAAGTATGTGGGCTTAAAAGCAACATTTAACAGACGTTGTAACAAATTAGTCAGACCGGGTTAGATCCTGGATACTTTCTACATGTATTGCTTCCTTTTCCTTAGTTTTTGTTATCTTTTTTTTTTTTTATTCTTTTTGTTGGCGGCTGCATTGCTCCATGTATTTATCACATATGAGAAATTACGTAATTAAACCAAAAGTAGCTGGAATTAAGCGAAATGACCTTTTTACAGTGTGACCCCTGGCGGCCAGAGCGAGATGGAGCTACAGCAACTGGCTGGGCTTGTGCGCAGCGGGCGGCCCTTGCGCAAGCCCGACCCCCGCCCCATGTATCAGTAAAGCAACCCCTGACAAATTGGGGTTGGCCATTTGCCATTGCAATTAAATTCGCTGCTCATAGGTCACATTGTCAGTGGCTGTGGATGCTCTGGGCTCTTGCTCTGCCGTGGCGGCTGACGCGACGTTTGTATAACCGCCCGGGCCGGCAAATACGGACGACACCTGAGCAGGTGAGGGCAGCGACGAGGCTGTCGAGGGTGAGGGAAATCCCAAGCTGGAGCAATTCGAAGCCGGCGATGTGAGCTCTCCAGCGGCTGCTGCGGCGGCGGCGGCGGCAGCGGCATGTGGATGCAGCAGCTGATGCGGATGAACATGCGAATGATGGCCATGATGGGAATGATGCGCCAAGTGATGCGGCAGATGCTGCGCGGGCAGCGCATGTGGGCCACCGCCAGCGGCGGCATGTGGATGCGAATGATGATGATGATGATGATGCTTATAGGAACTAATCATGCTGCTGGCCGGATCACAGCCCTGTGCTTGCGCCTGGCAAGCGGCCATCAGGCCATGGAAATCAAATTTGTACGCATAGCGCTTGCCATGCACCTTGGTCATGATATTCTTGTCATAGTAATAGCTGCAAAAGAAATGAAAGACAAATTAAAAAAAAAAAACCAAATTCAATTGAAAACTTGTTTCAGGCATGACTCAGAGAGCAGGAATTGTTGGTCTAGTTCGTGGAGACTTACCGCAGAGCTCTGCTCAGCTTGTCGTAGTTCATGTTTGGCTTGGCCTTGCGCTCGCCCCAACGCTTGGCCACCTCGTCCGGATCGATGAGCCGGAACTCGCCCGATTGGCCCTCCCAGCTGATGCAGTTGGCGTTCGACGAATCAGCGAGCAGCTCCAACAGAAATTGCCACAATTGTATTTGCCCGCCAGAGCCCTGCGCGACCAATCGGTGCGAGGCAGCGTTCAGCAGCTGATATGGATCTAAAAAAAAATACGCAAACAGAGACAAACAGACAATCAAGCAACAGATACATACAGCAATTTATATATTCATACACAGAGAGCGAGACACAGCAACAGTGAGGGAGCGGACGCTTGAACGCGTATCAAACGAGATTTGCTGGTCAATGGCTGCGAGGTCGGGCGGGGTTGTTGCTGCTTGAACAGGGAGTTGGTGACGTGGCATGCAAACCAAATGAAAGACCATAAGCCGACCGACCATGCCCGATTCCATAGAAAAACCACCGCAAGTACACATAAATCCTCAAACAAGAGCTTGGGATATTCCCGCCATCAGCGGACGTGAAAGGCCTAGAACAGGCTCTCAAGCAGGTGTCGACTTAAAGGCTGCATATGCAGCGGTGCTCTAGACTAAAGATACCCTGCAACTCGGTAAGTCTCTATATAAAAGTCAGCTAGGGGGTTTAGAAACTAGATCTAAAAGGCCTAAAACTTATTTAAGAAATTTAAAACTCATTTAAAATTTGATTTTGATCAGAAATTATTGTTAATGAAGATGTCTTTCAAAATTAATAATGTTAAATAAATCAATTAATCAAAATTAAATTAATAATATTAAATTTTTAAATAATAATATTAATTTCAAACATTTAATTGCTTAACTTTTTTTTTATAAATACTTTGTTAATATTATTTGCTGAATTTGAGTTATAAACTTTCTAATATAAAGTTTAAAATTCTTTAAGATATGCAAAGAAAACATCTACTGAAAAATTAATATTTATCAATTCATTCTACTTGTGAAGTTTTTAAAAAGATTTATGAAAAAAGAAAACTTTTTAGGCATTTATTAAACAGATATGATATACATAAAAAAACAAGATATATAAAAAAAAATTGATATATGTAATATATATCTATTTAAGCTTTAAGATATTCAATGAAAGCGTAGATTGAAAAATTAAAATTTATCAATTTATAGTAGGGTTGATTTAAAATATAAAAGAAACTTTATACTGCCTCTGTACTAGACTGAACTATGCTATACGTAGCTATATTATGCTATGTATGTATTGTACAAAAAGTTTTATTTTTTGCCAATTATAAACATTATATAATACAATAATAATAAATACTTTTTTATGATACACAAGAGCCATTGAACCAATTGATATCAATTTGCTATCTGGCTAGGGTATGCAGAAAGTTCCCCTCAAATAAAAATATTGTTGGCTGCAGTCACGAAAGCAACATAATTCCAGGTGACTCATGGTCAAGAGAAGACAGTTCCGCCAAAAGACGCGCACGAAAAGAGACAGAAAGAGAGAGAGAGATCTAGAGAGAGAGATCGAGAGAGAGAGAGATCGAGAGTGGACAAGCAAGCAAGAGATCGGAATTTGCTTCCTCAACTTCTATCAAGCTTTGGCATTTCTATTCTTATGCCACTTCATGTCCGGAAATGCCAAAGGTTTTACCATTGAAGATCATGGCACTATGGCCGCTATGTGCGGTGCCAGCAGCATGGCCATGATGATGATGCTGATGATGATAGTGATGCACGGCCGTGTGGTGGTGCGGATGATGTGTTGCCGGCGGTGCAGGCTGCATGCGCAGCCCGAAGCGTCGATTCAAATCCTCCGAAAGGCGCCACATGACGCCGACGTCAACGCTGACGCTCATAGCGCGTGGAGTCGAAGCACTTTATCGAATGGAAACACAAGAAACTTTATAACGACATATTCCCAGAAATATTCAATTGTATAATATATAAATGTTTGTTTGCGCGAAATTGACCTTATTGCAAATTATTTTTTATTTTTATTTATTTTTTCTGTTTATCCAATTTGCAAATTTATGTGTTAACTTCACTTTAAGATTATTTCGTTCATTTATTAAAAGCTGGATATTTTTTCATAATTCTTGCTAAGTTGAGTATAATTTATTTATATTTTTATATTTATTTGGGGCCAGAGCGCAAAAGTGCGAACTGTTTCGAGCGAACTCCATGTGGCAACTGCTGCCAAACAAAGCGGCGCCCAGTGCCCTATGCGCCATATCAGAAGACAAATATATAAACATATATATTTATATATAGTACAGCATGGTATGTATTGTAGATGTATAGCTATCTAGACACGAGCAATGCCGAGGCGCAGCGCAGCTCACCTGCGCAGCTGGTGGTAAATGCTGGACCAAAAGTCACAAAAGGCCACGTGCAGCCACTCAACCCTCGCCCAGCTCTGCCCCTCCACCCTCCGCCCTCCACCCTCATCTCTCACTCTCTTTGGGTGTAGCTCAGCTATAAGCTCTGGCAGAACAACATGTAATCCTCTTTGGCATAAAAAACAAATCAATTAAATTGGCAGAGACACAGCGACTCTTTAACATATACCAATGCCAAATCTCAGGAAGGATGCAACGAATTGAATATTTTCCTGCCCCAACCACCCAGCCAAGCGGTCGACTAACTTTCTACTCCACCCACACGTTTCACCGCCCGCTGTGCTGTTGTCAGTTGGCAGGAATCCTGACTCCTGCCTTTCGTTGGCGTTGACTTTTCTGACTTTGCGACTTTTGCGCGTCGCCGCTTGGCGCTTGGCGGGGATTATTTTGATTTTATTATTAGATGCCACATCCTGTGAGAAATTATCATATTTACATCGTTTATTATTAAGTTCATCACTCGAAACGCAGCCCCGCCCACACACACACACGCCCCAAAGGGCGAAGTTAATAACTGTCGAGCGAGCAGCGAGAAAAAAGTGTTGCATACTTTGCGGTCGCTCCACAAGGCGTTTTTCAAGAGATTTACGTTTATGAGGGCAAAAGTTGTAAGCATCGCGCGATTACGTCGAAAAGATGCCGTCAGAGCAGGTGCAAGTTTATAAATATATATGCATATATATTATATTAATACAGTGCTAGCTCGATAATTAAAAAGTTTTGTTTAGTAGATTAACTTCAACTTGGCAATAATCTTGAGCTTATGGACGAACTAAATTTCTAAAAATGATGTCAGCTTCAATGTGAACTTATTATAGTTGTACGTTGTAAACTATATTTATTATAATTTTATTATTATAATTACAGTACCTTTTTAATTAATGCTCATATATATTACAGATAATAATAAAAATAATTTTCAATCTACGAAACAATTATTTAGACTATCTTTCCCTTAAAGTAAATAAATTCTGAAAAAAACCCAAATAAAATGTTTTAAGTGGGGATTGAATGACTAGCAAATACCCAAAATTGCGTATCACTCAACTTATACAAACAATTTCGGCAATCTCTCTATGAGCAGACTCAGAAACTAATGCACCCGCATACTCACTCACAATTTCACAAACTCATGAATGTATTTGAATTGATTTAGTTATAAACAAAACAGAACAATAGCAGAGAGATCTCCTTTGGTTATTCATATGCAGAGTCCTTTTGCAACATTGTCATTTATCTTGCATTATAATTTGCGAAATTTAAGTTTTCTTAAATTGACGTCTTTAGATTTTTAATAATTATTTTTCCATTGAATATAAATTTAATATATTTTGATTTACTTTGCATATGGGTATGTGTGTATTGTATATGAAGAATTTAAAGCGAAAGTCGCTGACGCACATAGTAATTGAATTATGCTCACATAATGATTGACATATAATTTTATTAATTCCATGGAAATTGTGATAAGGTAATTAATGATTCTGAGATTTAGAGGTCCATGCGCTCAAGCATGCGTACACGGCAGACAGACTGAAGTCGATTTGCCTGTTGGTACTGAGCGCGAATAGTTATATACCTTATAGCGGCGGCAACTTCAGCTCTTTACTATTTATGTATAAATCTTAAAAGATTTAATATAGAATATGAAAATTCCGATCTTAATTTATGTACACAATTAATTCAATTAAATATTTCAAACTTTGTAAATAGTAAAAATATTATTTTTTTAAATAAATTAAAATGTATTATACTTCCAAAAGGAAATTTAATACATTTTGAGCCTCTGATAAAAACGTTCCAAGTTCTATCAATTATAGTTACCGAAGTCTACTGTTGTGCATATATCTAATTAAAAGTCAGCTTAATCCTGACTGGCAACAGTTCAAGCTGTACTTGAGTTCATCCACACTTGCCCATGCCAACCACCCACACACGTAGCCCCACTCCGAGTCCCTTTTCGAATTCCCACTCCCAGTTGGCATTAATTTGACGCCTTTATCAATAGCCAAGCCATTTCGTATACAGTGTGTTTGGGGGTTGGGTGTGAAAAAAAAAACAATCAATGAGGGACATAAGTAACGTTTCTATCAGCGCCTCCACATCTTAATCAGTTGCCATTAGGTTGCATTGAGAGTGTGGCAAAAAGGATTCAATTGATGCCTGACCGACCACAAAGAAGGACCAAAGGATAACAGAGCAGCTGATAGCTGCTGCTGCTGCTTGCCATATATTGTTTGACCTTAAACGTGCCACTGGGAATAGAGGACGTGCAGCCAATTACAAGCAACTCAATCTGGACAGATCAGATTTATGTGGCCATAGATTATGCCGAAAACTAAGAGGAAAAAACACCTTTACTTACTTGGCTCGTTCTCGTTGAGCATGGGACTTGTCTCCCTGCCGGTGGCATGGTAGAGACTCAAGGCGAAATGCTTGGCCAGCAGGATGCCGCCGCGCCTGGAGCCGGCACAGACCCAGAAATCGGCGCGACTCAGCTGGCACAGCTCGTTGCCATCTTTGGGAAAGCGGGTGATGTCCGGCTCCGGTTCGATTTTGAACTTGCGCGTCAGCCACTTCACCCAGCTGGCAATGTCCTCGGTGGTCCAGGCATGCGGATCCACGGGTACCAACACAGGTGTGCCCGGCTCACTCTCCGTGTCCGACTCGATCGGCGCTTCTGCTGGAATTGGTGATGGCGGGTGGGAGGCAGCGAGCGGTAAAGATAGTTGCAGCGGCGCAGGTAAACGAGAGCCGTGGCTACTATTACAGTTGTTGTTGTTGCTGCTACTGCTGCTGCTGCTGCTGCTGCTGCTGCTTGTGGAGCTGTCTGAGTCCGTGTCCGAGTCGGAGGATGTAGTTGTGCTGCTGCTGCTGCTGCTGCTGCAGCGGCGTCGACGTCGTCGTTGCCTTCGATGATGATCAGCCGCTTGCTTCGCCGCCGCCTCGGCGGCCGTTGTCGCTTTGGAAGATGATGATGATGATGCACCGACACCTTTGGGTCGGGCATCTTGGTGCATGGCATTCGAGCTCGGCACCAGCACTGACCACACTGCACCACACACGTGTCTGTCTATGGTTTGGTTTGAGTTTAAACTTTGGATCTGGCTGCTCAGAATGGCCATGGGAACTGACGAAACACTGAAACACTGAAACACTTGCACACTGCAAAATATCAACTGCAGCTTAGAGTTTTTATCTCGATTTTCTTTGAGCTTGTCATGGCTGGGATGCTGGAAAAACACGAGCCAAGGTCCGCTTTGTTTTGCAAACGGACTTAGGATTTAATAAAAACCAACGCGGTGATTCACACTATATTTTTTTATTATTATTTTTTTTATATTCTATTATTTTTCTTCATATGCACGCGCGCGTGAAACACCGTTTATTTGGATTAGGGACAGGGGGGTTTCGGGAGCTTTAACTAATTCAAAGCCGGTTGGAATTCAGTTTATACAGTGGAAAATCGCAGCTATGGAAAATTGTTTGCAATAACCGTTACGTTGTGATCGTGGCGAGCATCCGCACAGGTTCGCGTATGACAAGTTAATGATCGGCAAAAATTGAACCACCATCAAGTCATGACGAAATCAACAACGTCAACGCCAAAAAGCTTTCGCTCACAAGTTCTTGCGCTCTCTCTCTCACACGCGCGCTCTTTGGGCTGCTCTGCTTGTTTAAGCACGCTGCTCAATTAGCTAGCCCGAATGTATGGGCAATCACTTTTTGTATGCCATTGGCTAGAGGGATCGCAAATGATTGCAAACGTGGAAAAAGCTCTCGGCTATGAGACTCTCTCGCGAGTCGTGGCTCGTCGTTATCTACGCTCACCGAAGTGACGTCGTCAGTTAAGTGAGTCACGCCGACGATGCGGCGCGCACAAACAAACAAATACATTTGGAGAGCTCGTCATGGAGTTCCCCAGGCACAGGTTTCTCAACTACAGCTTGAGTAAAGCTGTGCTGCGCTGGGCCGCCAATGACAAGGGGCGATGCGTCGGGAGTGGAGGTAAGGTCGTTTGGCCGGCTGCTGAATAAATTCATTCATTCGTACTTTCGTTTCGCTCGCTCTCATAGTCGTTTATGTTTGGTCATAATTCCTGGAAAAGCTGCATGACTCTTTCAGTCGACTAACGCTATGATTGGGCGTTCGATCGCCGCAGATCGTATTTTGTTTTGAAACAACCAAAAATATTCTAATATGTCGCTGCAGATCGAAGAAGACGTCGACTGGCCGTTGTGTCGCTTGTATTTGATCTAACTGCTGCTGCTGCTGCGGTTGCTTTGACTGCTCACTCATTCATTCATGAGAATCGCTCATTACTCGTTCAAATTCAGTATATTCCAAATCTTTCGAGCGCCACGAGATGAGAGGAGACCAGCAATGCCCACGACGATGCCGGCGATGATTTCGAATATAAATATTACACTGCTAAGCATAACGCTCTACAAATTTTCTTCTATTCACATCATTTAATAATTATATCATTAAATAAATAAATATGTTTAAATAAATATGAAAAGGTACAAAACTATTAAAATACAAATTTTGATTGATTTTCATATTCACTTTATATTTTAATACTATTTTCAACTGAAGTAAAAAGCCAAAATATTCTGGAATAGTCTTTTAAATCATAAAATTCGATTTCAAAATAAAACGTAAACAATTTGAATAGTACAAAGCACAAGATCGTCTCTATGACTTGTAGTATGTAGTACGAAAGTTGTTTAGCTCAAAATTGAATTGCCAATGAAGCTTTCAAGTTGAGCTTTCTTTTGTTTTTGGTTTTTTTTGTTTAGTGTATAATTGATGTATTCGGATCGCGCAACAAATAGACGATTGCTCTATTGAAATTATTTGAATTCAGCTCGTAATTCCGAGAAACCATTCTGATTTCATAGTTGAGGACGCATTTAATGCATGTGATTCATACAACCGACTATGACACGCGCCCTTCACTTCTCTTCAACTATAGATTTGCGGCGCCACGAGATATTATATTTATTTTCGCTTTTTTTTTGTGTGGGGGAGATACGAGATACAGATATACGTACGTACGTTTAGTCGACCTGTTGTGTAGCGAGCTTTTACTATACGTCAACATTCATTCATAACCATTTTGTTTGGCTTCTCTTAGTTGTGTATTGTTTTTTGCCGTGAGTATCTTTATATATGTAGGTGAAAGCTCATGTAATCTTGAGATATTCCGATTGCTCATTCATAAATTGGCGAACGTTAATTATGAGTGCTCTGCATTGTACTAATTATATCTTTGGTTAAGTTATTATTAATTTGCTTACCTTATGAGTAATGCATGTTGATATATTGATGGGAATATTTAGAACATATTTGTATATAGGTATATCCATTGTCTATATGGTAGACCTAGGTTAACTCAGCTCGTAGTGCTGCAATCTTAATGAAAATTGATAGATAACAAGATTTATGATATGAACTTTCTAAGAAGAACCCGATCAGATCGCTTAACTATGTACATATATTATAGAATGTTGGTATATCTAGAATACTTTTAAAGAAAAACCCCGGTTCTTTTTAATATCTTTTTTATCAGCATCCTTATTCACATTTAATTTTAATTGGAATATAAAACATTACGGGAAAGTACGAATAAAACCTATTTGCTGATAATGCTGGGTTGGCTGTACGATAGGCTATTTATAGACGGTTGAAACTTATAGATTATCGTGGCTTCCTATCATTACTCATAGCAAACTCTGCTAACTATGAACGTAGCTAGTTCAGTGTAGCTCTTCTCTGATTTCCTCGTCATCAGCCTCGTCATCGCTGTTTGTAGTTGTATTGGTTGTTGTCATCGAAATTGTGGTGGCTGCCGTTGCTGTTGTCGAGGCGGTCGCTTGACGTCCCGAATTCCAGATAAGCTCAAAATCTAAATCACACTCCTTGGCCACGCGCTGCACCAGTGCTCTATCCACTAAGCCAGAGGCGCTCCACGAGTTGTCCTTGACGGCCAGTTCTTTAAGAGCTCGTCCAGCCTCGGGAAACTGTTTGGCATAGACCAAGGCGCGCACCAACATCGCCAGTATGTGGGAGTGACGTATGGGCGGCTGCTCGGGCTTGACTGGAAATAGAAAAGAAAAACTATAAATATAAATGACTGATTGATGACTTATGCATCTTGCACATTGATTGAAACTAGATTTAAATTTTACAGAGAAATGATTCTATGAATTATAAATAATGCTATAATACGATAAACATACTCAACATGCTGCGACATGCTCCAATTACGGATTGATTGTCACCGGCACGCAGTGCCTGCTGCATCTCCAGAATGGCCTTGACATCGGCAACGGTGCGCTGAAGATTGTTGTAGGCGTGCTGGGCATGGCTAAGCTTCTCCAGACACTTGGATGCCTCCTGCATGGCTGTCAGCGCTTTCTCATAATCCTGATACTCCTCGATCTCAATCTGTGCGCAAATGGCATAGAAGTTGGCCAGCGAATCGTAGGCCTGCGCCTTGCCATAGAAGCTGATGATGTGCTTCAGGATGTTGCCATCGCTCTGCCAGTCCAGCGCCTGCAGATAGTTAGCCGCCATGATGTAGATCTCACGCTGGCGTGACATGGTCGCAAAGAAGATTATCTTGTCGGTGTTGCCGGACTTGAGCAGGGATTTCATGGCGCGCACCTTGTCGCCGGCCTGTGTAAACTTCTTGGTGGCGCTGTGATAGTCGCCTTGCTGCTGCAGCAGCTCGCCCAGCTGTACAAGAATGCCGGTGCGTGTGTCCTCCTCGAAGTCACCTTTGCCGGGCGTCAGCATGTCTGCCAGCTCCTCAGTGACCGGAACACCCTTCTCCAGGCAGATGTTCAAAGCACGCTCCAGATGCTTTGTCTTGGCCAGCAATTGAACCGCCTTCTGGTACTGTTCGATGCTGGAGAAGAAATCCGCACAGCGATTGATTAGCTCCGCATCCGACTCGGCGCTCAGCTCTGTGGCTATAATCTCTAGTATTTCTGGCTGCTGCGACTCGAAGGCCATTTCCAGCGCCTTGTGGAGCATGCCCGCACGATGGTAAAGCTCTACTGCATACTTAAAATTTCCGCACTCCTCGAAATAGGCCGCTGCGATGGCCTTGTCGCGGCTGCGCGAAGAACTGGCCACCGTCCAGAGCTCCTCCTGAAAGTCGTTCTCCTTGCAGATGCGTATGGCATTGCTGAAGGTCTGTGCACGTGTATAGAACATGATGGCTTCCTGAAATTTGCCCACATTCTCGTAGTGTCTACCCAGATGATAGCAAGCGGCACGATCACCCGACTGCCTGGCAATGGCATCCGCCTTCGAGATCTTGCCCAGATAACAGAGTATCTTCACCTGCGAGAACCAATCCTCGGCCTTGCTGTAGACAGCTAATGCGGCATCCATGTCACCAGAGCTCTCCACATACTGGCCCCACCACTTGAGCATCTTAGGATCGGTGGTGGTTTGTATATAACGCTGCATGGCCATGGGATTCTCCAGCAGCAACTGTGTTATATTCTGCACAGGATTCTGTGTCTTCTCGTAATACTCTAGGGCGCCCTTGATGTCGCCTTTTTCACGTAGAGCCTGAGCCTTCTGGTAATATGTATGCTTCAGATGTATTCGATCATCCGCCTCGGCCACTTGAAGCGCCTCATCCAGCTGACCAGTGGATTGCAGCAACTTGTTGAGTAGATCGTGGCGCTTGCAGCGTTTGTATAGTTCCTTGGCCTCCTCAATCATGCCCAACTCAATGGCCAGCACGGCCACTTTAGCCTCCAGCTCGAGATCATCATCTTCCATGGCCTGGCGCAAAGCGCGCACTGAACGTGCCTGCTCCAAGTGGCCCATGCACACCTTGGCCACATCCAGACGATTTGTGTGCACGCACATCTTGGCTAGATTAGTCCAGATGACCTTGGACTGTATGGAGCGTACACAACGAAAAGCCAAATCCATTTGACCCTCGGCTACGTGCAAACTAAAGTTAAGCACCTGCCGCCGGGTGTTGGCATCGCAATGCTGCAGATCGACAAAATCCTGCAGCGGCTGCTCTTGCACAGCATTCACCTGGAGACAGACAACGCTGGGCACGCACAGATTGAGCAACTGGGCGCCGGCACTCATCGCCTGCGTTTCGAGCACATTCAGTTTGCATTCGTTCTTTTCCGAGTAGAACATGACCAGCACCTGCGACTCCACATAGTGACTGGGCGCTAGTTGTTGCCGGCTGGGCTTTTGGGCTTGCATCACCATCGACTTGATCTCGACAGCCAGCAGGCGTGGCTCTTCCGTGTCCCAGAAAAGTCGCACTGCCAGACTAGACTTGCTGCTGTTCTCGGACTCCTGCTTGACCAGATCATGCCCGAAGAGATTGTTGCGCTCAAAGTCCCAGCAGTAGATAGCAGCGCAAGGAGTAAAGTTGCTATTAGCGATCACCAGGGCCAGGTGACTGCCCAAGCTGTTGCATTTGACTAAAATGAACTCGCCGAAGTCATCGAAGATCTCGTGTCCCGATTTGCTGGGAAACAAGAGCTTCGGATCATGTCGGATTACATCGTACGCCTTGACATAGCCATTCATCGTAAATACGGATAGATAGCAGGCTGTCAGGTCCATGCCAATGATTTTGCCCTCTATATCGTTGCCTAGGATACGGTGAAGCACAACGCCTCCAACGGAATAGATGACTATATCGCTGGAGCTGAGGCAAAAGATGTTCTGATTGTGCAGACACAAGTTCAGACACTCGGCGACAAAGGTTTGCATTAATCTCACATTCAAGGCCGGCGAGCTCTTCACAGATGCCGTGGAACCAGCGCCGGATGCCTCCAGAATCTCATCGAACTCATCCAGGCTCTTCTCAATTTTCTGCAGACTGTAGGATGATATGGAGCGTCCATTGCTCACGACCAAGCTGAGCTCATTCAAAGCCAACGCAGTCACCGCAAAGTCCACTTCGACCGTGCACTGGCGTCCGCTGCAATGCATCAGCTGCACGCACTTTGCCGAGCTCTGCACTGCCCACAGACTGCGCGTATGGCAAGCCAGAAGTGGCTGCTCCTTGAGCATAAACACGCTCGACAAGCAGTTGACCAGAATGCAAGGCTTGGCCAGCTCATTGTAGCCCCAGGTGCAGCTCTTGATGGCACCTTGACGCGACAGTGAGGAAATGTTGCCTAGCTGCCAGGCATCCTCTGGAGCACTGACAAAGCAGCTAACTGTGCGCTTCCAAGTATACAGATTGCCTAGATTGGTGGCTGCGCACAGGGTCTGATTGCTGTTACTGTAGGCGAGGCAAGTGAAGATCTCATTTGAGCTCAGCTGTGCATACTTGGTCATCTTGCGTGGCATATTATTGTTGCTGTTGCTCTCCACGCTGCTCTCCTGACTGAAAAAGGCATTGTTGTTGGAGGAGGAGGTGGCGGTCAGACCATTGCCTAAGCTGGGCAGCGAAGAGCCCACGCTCTGTGCACTGGAGCTGGGCAAATCCATTTTCAGCAAGTAATTATCACTGCGCTCAATGTCCCAGATGCGCACGGACAAATCGCCCGTGATTATGGCCAAACTGTTGCCCGCCCAGGCAGTGGCACCAAGTTTGCTCGTGCCCCGACCGCTCAGCTTCACTCGATCCAACTCCGTTAAAATGCCCGTGGACTCGACCAGGTATAGCATGATAGTCAAGTCATCCAGCAGGCAAATGACTGCATCCCTTAAAGAAACAATGAATGAAGCCAACTTAGATAGTTAGGAGTATTTCTACATACTTCTTGGGATGCCAGAGCATTTGCATTATGCACGGCTGATGGGGTCCACCCTTCAGCACCTCGCTGCAGCTCCCGCCTTGATTAATATAGTAGGCCACGCCGCCCTGCGTGCACGCATAGAAGCAGTGATTGTCCCGCACCCCGGAGTGCCCGCGAGCAGCTGTGCGCGGTCGCCAATTGGTGAGCGTATCTAGCGCATTCTCATCGCCGGCTACCGCCGCCTTGGCCAGACTCGCCATCTCCTCGCGCACTTCGCTCTCGACTGTGCGGCGAAAACAGATCAGAAGCAGGACCTCACGTAGATCGTGCGAGAACATAGTGAGAAACTGATACTGGCCATCGCAGCGCCAGCCTGTGACCAGGCCCATTGCATCCGCTGTCACCATGCGACCGCCCTGTTCGCTGAACTCCAGCAGAACAATTGCCGCCTTGTGTGGCCCGCTGACGCTGGCGAATTCGCGATGACCGGCAAACCAGACGTGTATGTCACCATGCTCCCAGCCCGTGGCTAGCAGCGCCTTCTCCGGATGCCAGCACAAAGCAGTTGCTTGTGAGGTGGCGTGGACTGGATAAGTGACATCGCGTTGTGGTTCCCCCTAAAAAAAAGTGTTAAGCAATATACATATGTATGTAATTTCATTCCAATTCAGGTGAAACTTACGGTATCTGCAAATATGGTCACACTGCCTCCGCGCTCCTGGCTGTAGGAGGCAACCGCGAAGAGCGGCTCATTGGGATGCCAGCTGCTGATGGTGCTCACTGCATCCGAGTCCAGGAACTCAATTTTTGTATCAAAATAGAGCGTCATCTTTTGTACTTGCTTATTTGTATCCTTTCAACTCGTCGTTGTTGGCCCAACAAGCCTGGCCACAACAGGCAACGGTTGCCATGACTGCTCCTTCCCGTCGCTGCAGCCCTGGACAAATTATATTGCAATTAGTATAAAAATAGTAATTGTTGAAATACTTGAAAAACAACTATGTCGCAATCAAAAAAGTAATTACATCTTCTCAATCAGATTTACGCTTGATAGCCCCTCTCTAATTCTACGCACATGATCGCTTAAAAACAAATTACACTCAACCACAAAACAAAGCAAAATATATATATTATTTACGTGACTGTTACCACGTATATGAATAAATAAATTATATTATTAATTTGCATAAATATATGGAATACATCTATATTATTATATTGCAAAAAATAGTTGAAATTGTTCACATGTTTGTATATATATTATATATCAATTCCGTCTGATTTCAGGCATTTCAATACAAATGCCAATAATGTGCTGCACAGTGTCACAGTGCAAAAGTCCAATATTTGTGCACACCCATACATGCACAGCCAGCGAGTATACAGCTACAAAATGCACACACACTCACACGCACGCATGTTGGATATGCATACATACACACATATTGCTCTATGTATGTATGTATAAACATATGAAATCACCGGCAAACAGCTTTTCAGCATTACGACGCATTTGCTGGCTAGCTAGACACAGTTACACTATCGCTAGAGTGGAGTGAAGCACTGGAAGAGCAACATACAAAAAATGTCTGAAGAAAACACAACTAAAACTGCGTTGCGAATTGCGGGCGCGGTCATCTTGCCGAATCTGGGTGGCATTGTCAATGGCCAATTGACGCGCAAGAATTTGAAGAATTGGTATGCCAACCTGAACTTTCCATCGTTCAAGCCACCAAACTGGGTGTTTGCTCCGGTTTGGACATCACTGTACGCTGGTATGGGCTATGGCTCTTACCTGGTGTGGCGCGACGGCGGCGGCTTCAGCGGTGATGCTCAGCTGCCATTGATCGCCTATGGCACACAGCTGGCGCTCAACTGGGCCTGGACTCCGATATTCTTTGGCAAGCATAGCATCAAGGGCGTAAGTTGAAGCTTTATTGTTGACTTAGTGTGCTGCGTTTCTTATCTATTCAATGTCTTCCATAGGGGCTTATTGACATTGTTGCGCTTACAGCAACGGCCGGCGCATGTGGAGTGCTCTTCTATCGCATTAATCAGACGGCCGGTCTTTTGTTTTTGCCATACATGGCCTGGCTGGGATTTGCCACTGCCTTGAACTATGCCATGTGGAAGCTTAATCCGGAGCAGCCCAATCAAGGTGAGCAGGTGGCTCCGGGGCGCAAGCAGCAATAATTGCTGATTGATACAGATCATAAGTTTTTTTGTTTTAAAATGTTTATTTTTCGATAGAAAATGTAATCGTCACAAAATAAAATCGCATCGGCATTATCGATAAGTTGAAGAGTTGCATATGCGGCACACTGTCGATCATTCTGCTTCTTCATCTTCGCCGAACGTTAATTTTTGAAAATGCATTGAAATCATATTTAGTTGGCGCCACCGCCCGGTGTTCCAGTGGTGGTCGTTGGTGTGCCTGCCTTAGGGGAGGTCGTCTTAGGCGAAGCACCCGATTTGGGTGATGGCGACGCTTTAGGTGAGGCCTGCGAATTGGGCGTGTTTGCTGGCGTCTTCGGTTTGCCATCGTTCTGGCCGCCAGCCTTTTGCTGCTGCTGTTGAGGACTCGTTTTAGCACCTGCTGGTTGCTGTTTTGGTGGCGAAGCCTTGTTGCCCTTGCCCTGCTGTTGCTGCTGCTGCTGTTGGGCGTTTGGTTTTGGACCAGCTGGCTTGGGAGCAGACGCTTCTGGTTTGGGTGCAACCGCCGGCTTGGCTGCCTGTGGTTGCTTTTGCTGTTGCGGTTTGTTGCCACCAGAGTTTGCCTGCGGCTGCTTTTGAGCTTGCTGTTGTGTCTGACCAGACTTAGGTTGCTGCTGTTGCTGCTGCTTGGGCTTTTGAGCTGCGTCTTGTTTTTTATTATTGCCTGCAGCTGCTTGTTTTTGTGCAGGAGCTGCTGTGGGACCAGCTGTAGCTGGTGGAGTAACTGGAACTGCTGTGGGAGCAGCTGTAGTTGGTGGAGTAGCTGGAGCTGTTGCTGCTGCTAGTTTCTGTCCAGGTGCTACTGTAGCAGCAACTGTTGCTGGTGGTGAAGCAGGAACTGCTGTTGGAGAAGTTGCAGCTGGAGCTGCTGCTACTGGTGGTGTAGCAAGAGCTGTTACAGAAGGCAGTACTACAGCTGGTGGAGCTACTACTGGAGCTGGAGTCTCTGATGGTGCTACTACTGGAGCTGGAGCTGCTGATGGTGTTACTACTGGAGCTGGAGCTGCTGATGGTGCTACTACTGGAACTGGAGCTGGAGCTGCTGATGGAGTTACTACTGGAGCTGGAGCTGCTGATGGAGTTACTACTGCAGCTGGAGCTGTTGGTGCTACTACTGCAGCTGGAGCTGGAGCTACTAACGGTGCTACTACTGCAGCTGGAGCTGCTGATGGTTGTGGTGCAGATAATGTTTCGGTTGGAGCTGCTGCTATGGGAGCAATTGCAGCAGGGGCAACAACTGGAGCTACAGGAGCTGCTGGTTGCACTGCTACAGGAGCAGCACTAGCGGGAGCTACTGCAGCTGTAACTGGAGCTGGAGTTGAAGCTGTTGCTGGTGGTGCACCGACAGCTACTGTTGCTGGAGCAGCAGCAGGAGTTGCTGGGGGCGTCACTTGCTTTGCCGGTGGAGGCGTGGCTTGCTTGGGCTGTTGTGCTGGAGCTGCGCTCTTCTTATCCTCTGGTTTCTTCTCCTGAGATGCTTTAGCTGTAGCTGGCTGTTGCTTCACTTGCTCCACTGGAGCTTTAGCCTCAGCTGGAGGCGTAACCTGCTTAGGTGCTGCCTGTTTGACTTGCGGCGGAGCAGCCTGCTGTGGACTGGCTTCCTTTGGCTTAAGCTCCGGTTTCTTCTCAGGCTCAGCTGCAGCAACTGTTTTCTGATCCTGCTTGGTGGCGTCGGCCTTCACTTCAGCTTTGGCCGGAGCTGGCGCTGGCTGCTCAGCTTTTTTCTCTTCGACTGGCTTGGGCGGCTCAGCGGCTACAATCTGGGCCAATGTTTGCATAGCTGGCGGTGTATTGGCCTTGACAGCTGGAGCAGCGGCTGGACCCGGCTGTGGTGCTGCAGCGGGCTGAGTTTTTGGCTCCACTGTTTTGGATTGTTCTGCCTTGGGCTCCGGAGTGGATTTCTTCGCTTCCAACTTTTGATTATCCAGAGCAATGGCTGCTGGCTTGACCTCCACCTTGGCTGCATCCACCTGATCCTTCTGCTTATTGTTCTGTGGCTCGTTCTTCTTCTCTGGTTTTTCTTGGTTCTTGGGCTGAGCTTTCTTGTTGTCCTGTTTATCTTTGGGCTTTTCATTCGTATTGTTGGGCTCCTGTTGTGGTTGTTGTTGCTGCTTCTGCTGTTGTTGTTGTTGTTGTTGTTGTTGCTGCTTCTTACGCTCCTGTTTGCTGGGTTGCTGCGTTTGCTTGTTGTCCGCTTGTTTGTTCGGCTTCTTTGCATCCTTGGGCTTCTCTGCGGCAGGCTTTGGCTGCTGTTCTTTTCCGATAGCTGCGGCCTCCTGCTTGGCCACCTCATCGAAGTCGCCCACCAAGTCGGGCACATCATCATCATCCTCAGCCGCCTCAGTTGCAGCTGTGCCGCTCTCCGCCGACTTCTGATTGTTGGACATGGAGTTGGCATACATACGCAGCTGGACAACTGTCTCCTGGCCGAGCTGTGGCAAAATCTCCGGCAGCATTTCGACAATCTTCTTCGTTTCGCCATGACCCGTGACGGCAAAGGTGTTGGCTGAGAGCGAGGCCTGAGCCTTGGGATTGTTGAAATGTATGACCGTAAGGTCATCCTTGATGATGTTGACCTCCTCGATGCCGGGTATGGTGCTCACCGAGAGCTTCTTCAAAGAGCTCTGCAGCTTCTTGTCATCGGTGGCCGCCGTCTGGTGCATGACCTTCTTTTTGCGACGGGGCGTGCCTTTGCCACCGATGCGCACCTGCGCCTGCAGCCTTTTCAGCTTCTCCACATTCATGGCGAATCTCTAAATAAAATATTCATATATATACATATATATATATATATATATTAATATATATTAATATATATATTATAATATTACATAAAATTATCAAGTGAGATTACCTCAGATATTTCTATACAGTTTTTGGTCTTGTCCTCCGACGTGCAACTCCACGTACGTAAGAGCCAAATGCGAATAAATGCAGCCGGGGCAAACCGATCCACAGCATAGAACGACCGACCGACCGACCAGCGCCCAAAGCCCCAACCGAAGCAGCGCTGCTTTTATTAATAACGCAACTCGGCGAATCTTTCTTTCGCCTGCTTTATTTTTGTGGCACTTTTTGCATTTTTGTTTTTGCACGCAAAAAAAAAAATGAAATGGGAAAAAGAAAAGCGAAATACAAAAATGTCGCCCGACATTATAAATAGCCCAGATTCTCTGCCATGGCAGGCGGCAGGCGGCAGCCGTTGCCACTATTTGTTTAGTTGCCTTCCCAGCACTCTGCAGCTAGCCGTGTGGCCAAAGCAGAAGCAAAAGCAAAAGCAAAAGCAAAGCAAACGAAACCCCAGTTCGCATCATCCTCAACGGCTGTTGAACTATTGACGACGTTCTGGACACGCAGACGCATCCGAGGCAGTGCGTCTAAAATAGACGAACTACTATCAACACAGACACATGCACACAGGTCAAACTTTCACTCTATGAGAGTGACTTTATACGAGTATATTATATATATGTATATATATACTTATATATTATATATGCATATTGCACATACAGCTGTGTTCACAAAAATAGTAGTGCGACTGAAATGTTGAACATATTTTGAAAACAATTTGAAACGAATATTAAAATTAACTTATATATTTATAAATATATATATATTCAAATTGTTTTCAAAATATTATGTTTATCACAAAATTTTGCTGTCCAACGTTTTAGTCGCACTAATATTTTTCTGATATATATATATATCTATATATATGAAATGTGTGTATTCAATCTGAATAACGTATAGCTAAAGAAACAGGAAAGAAAGTTGATATAGGAATACACTTGCAGACATATAGATAGAACTATGAATGGGATTTTCTGTATGATCTATCCTATAAAATATGGTATTCAATATATGAGCTTTTGCTCAATATATCATAGAATTTACATTAATATAGATTATTATAATTAATTAATATTTCAAAAATCCAAAAAGTTTTTCAACTGATTGTTTTTATGACAGCCTTTTGATATAGTTAGCGGATCGGCCTAACATGGATATATAAACAGACGAATTTGTGCAAAGCTCTATCAAAATAGATTTTAAAATTTAAAAAAATAGTTGCTACAGCACAAAAAGAAAAAGGAAATACCTTCTAAGGGTAGCCTGAACAATTGCTCATCATAATAAAAAACTTGAAATAAATTAAAAAAATAAAAGTTTTAAAACAAATAAAATGCAGCAGATAGACAGACAGCCAGACAGGCAGACGAACAAACAAGTGTAGTCTGAATATTGTTTTAAATTATCAAAAAATATGTATTTAAATAAATAACTTCTATCTGAGATAGGACAACTTTAAATTTATACTTTGAAATTAAATAATCAAAAATAATATATAAAATAAGAATCTTCATTTTTATGGATAGCAATTATTCAGACTACTCTTGCATATGAACTATATAAATAAATGTAGCTATATTATTTAGTATTTCAATATATAAGATATTTCTCGAATTCCTAGTTCAACGTATATTTACATAGGTTGTTAAAGATACCTATATATACTACTATATATATATATAGATAGATATGCTAACTATTTATAAACTATTTGCCATCTTCTTTCATGCGTTACACATTTAACAATATAATTAGAATACCCGACTCAAAGGGCATAAGAATTTGTTTTATTGATGCAGTTCGCTGAGAAATATAGTTTTGTTTTGAAAACACAGCACAGTAAAAACTCTAAAGATGGCCAGCTTATTATATTATATAGTAATTAAAATGAATTAACAGCAATAAAGCTGGACCCCTAGTAATTAGCAAGATTTTTGAATTGGCAAACATTTTCATTCAAAATAGTATAGTTAAATTAAAGGTTAAGACTTTTTTAAGCGAACATTTCAGCAATAAAAACTAGAAGTTTTCACTGCATAACTAAAGACATATCCCTATTGCTGCTTAAAGATCAAATACTTAATAATTAAAAAATTGCAATGACCTACAAGAGTTTCTGATCCTTAGCCACCTGCGTTGCGAATTTGTGTATCTTTTTGATGTCCGAATCAGCGCAAGCAGCATAAATTTTCTGATGCATTTCCAGCTCCTGTTGCAGGAGCGGCTCGATGTCCCTATACTTTTCCTCTTCAGCCTTCAGCTCGGCCAGCATAGCCAAGTTCTTGAAATGTTAAAGTAATAATATATTAGCTTAGAGATTAACTGATTAACTTTAGTTTGGTAGCAACCTGACGATAACGTAGCTTCAGCTCTTTGACCAGTGCCGCCTTTGCCTCTTCCTCTTCGCTGGTGAACCGCTGTTCCAGCTCAAAGTCTTTGATCTGCAGCACATGTGGCGGCACTTCAAAATTAACCTTGTCCAGCTCACGCAGGCGGTCGAGTTCTGGCTGACATGCTTCCATCATTAGGTTAATGACAGCATCCTTACTCTGATTCAATAGTGCGGTTGTAGCTGGTGTTTCAATTTTCTGGATTGTTGTCTTAACAGCTCGGCCGATGAGCGCTTGCACCAGATTGTCACCTAAACAATATATCAAAAGGTTTAGAAATGATTTGTTAGTTGTGTTTCTTACTACCTACGTTCAGCGGATATCTGTTCGGGCGTGAAGTTAAAAAACTCTACATTGTACGCGCTTTGATTGAAGTCCATTGCTTTTCTTTAATAACTTATTTAATTTAAAACAAAAACGTAAACAAAATGATGCCCAAATTGCGCGGATTGAATACAAGCAAAAAAATCGAATATAGCGATAGTCAGCTAGCTATCGATATCTTGTTTGAGAATAGTGTGACCAGTCTGAGTTACAGTTTGAATTTGGAAAATTTTAAGACTTGACTTGCTTTATTATTATTGTTTACATGTATTAAAAACATTTGCTTATATTTTTGTTCCCATAAAATTTACAAATTTATCACTTTTTAAAAGATTTAATGTGTATTTAAGAAAAAAAATTTTAAAATACTAAATTTAATACCAGTTTTAAGTGTTGCATAGTGCATAAGTAGCAAATGCCCGCCAGTTAAATCCACTTGTTGTGATAACCACATGTAATTCAGATTGGAACTGGTGATATTTATGGTTTGTTAAGAGCAGCATGAATGCAAAGTCGGCATAAACCAGAACTACTACTAGAACTTACTACCAATGCGTCGAAGTTCCTGCCGCGTCATCCGTGCGCTAAGCCGCACATTTTCCACCAAACAACAAATAGTTGTACATCCGGATGTGCGACATGCCCTGGCCCAGAGGCAGCCTGTGGTGGCATTGGAGTCGACTATTATAACGCACGGCATGCCAATGCCGGAGAATGTGGAAACGGCTCTGCTTGTGGAGCAGGAGGTGCGCAAGAATGGCGCTGTCCCAGCTACCATTGGCATCATTGATGGCTGCATCACGGTAGGATTGACGCACGAGGAGCTTGTGGAGTTGGCGCAAAAGCCGCGCGAGCAGGTTATCAAGTGCTCACGCCGCGATCTACCCTACGTTGTGAAAATGGGTCAGAGTGGCGGCACCACTGTGGCTGCCACCATGATTGTGGCTCATCGCGTTGGCATTCCCATCTTTGCCACCGGCGGGATTGGTGGAGTGCATCGCGAGGGTCATGTCACCATGGATGTATCTGCCGATCTCGTCGAGCTGGGTCGAACGCCGGTGGCCGTAGTTTGCAGCGGCGTCAAATCCATATTGGATATTCCGCGAACGCTTGAGTACTTGGAGACGCAGGGCGTCTGCGTGGCCACCTATGCGAGCGAGGGTGGCGTCTTTCCCGATTTCTATACGCGCGACAGCGGCTGCAAGGTTCCCTACAATCTGCCCACGGCGCAGCATGCTGCTCAACTACTGCGTGCCTGGCAGCAGCTCGATCTACAATCTGGCGTGCTCATAGGAGTGCCCATCCCAGCGGAATATGCCGCCGAGAAGCTGGCCATAGATGCGGCCATCAAGCAAGCCAATGCTGAAGCCTTGGCTCAAGGCATTTCAGGAAAGGATGTCACCCCTTTTCTGCTGGCGCACATCGCACGCCTGACCAAGGGACGCAGCCTGCAGGCGAACATAGCGCTGATTCGGAACAATGCCTCGGTGGCTGCCCAAATCGCCTGCGAGCTGGCAAAAGAACGAGATGCCACTGCAGCCACCAGGAGTTCCACAAAGAAACCTTTGGTTGTGGGCGCTTCCATACTCGACTTGTCCTTCAAGATTACCGAGAAGCGGCACTTGCATCTGGATGGAGCCACCTACTCCGGTGTGGCCAAGCAGGCGGCTGGCGGCGTCGGACGCAACATAGCCGAGGGCATCTACAAGCTATATGGCCATGTTAATCTCATCTCGGCTGTGGGCAGCGATCAGTTGGGTCAAATACTGCGTCAGCTGATGCCGCAGACACTGCAACATGGCCTCATTGTGGATGAGAACCACGCTACATCCCTCTGTTCGGTGGTCTTTGATCAGTCAGGTGACTGCAAGCTCATCCTGGGCGATATGGAAGTGCATAATAGCATTACGCCGAAGCTGCTGACGGAACGTTCTGAGCTCTTTCGCGATGCTCCGCTTGTTGTGATGGACAGCAATATTTCGGAGCCAGCGATGACCTGCACGCTGGAGCTAGCGCAGCGCTACCAAGTGCCCGTTTTCTTTGAGCCCACCGATATGTTCATAGCCGGCAAGCCGTTCAGGCTGCGTCCAGAGCTCACGCAACACATTCGCCTGACCAAGCCCAACATACACGAGCTCAAGACGATTGTGGAGACCATCACGGGGCAGTCGGTCAACTGGCAGCCCAATACGAAAGTGGAACGTTCAGAGCTGTTGGCGCAGGCCAAGCAGCTACTCCACCAAATCGAGTGCCATTTCAACTGTATCATTGCCACTCTGGGCGATCATGGTGTGCTGCTCAGCATCCGCGCCGATGCCCAGCACGATACGGGCAAGCTGCTGGAACTCTCGCCCAGCGGCGAGCACATCACGCACTTCTATGCGGCACCAAAGCTGAACCACATCGTCAATGTTTCCGGTGCCGGCGACAGTTTCTGTGCGGGCTTCATTACCGCATTGCTCCGGTCGCACAGCCTTGACGAGTGCGTTGCAGCGGGCTTCGTGTCGGCCGAGCGAGCTTTGCTCTCAGAGTCGGCTGTTCCGTCCACCTATTTTCAGGATAAACAGGCATTCGAGAGCAGCCTGCAAAATGTGTTGCAAAGGCTGCAACGGCAAAGCCTCTAGACTAGACTGATGGAACGAAGAGTTGAACTCAGGGTTCTAACTTTATTCTTTAAATACATGTATAAGTATATATCGATGCTATATGGACTAGCTCCTCAATGGGCCCATCTGCAAAAAAATGGCAATAAATGTGATTAATATTGTTCTGAGGAGAATTATAGATTTTCTTTAAACTTACAACTTGATCACCTTGTCCTTGCCGCCGGAGGCGACGCGCGAGCCATCGGGCGCCCAGTCTACGCCAAACACTTCGTCCGCATGGCCGGGCAACTCTTGCGCCAGCTTCTTGCTTTGCACACTCCAAACTATAATTTTCAAATAGTAATTAGATTATCTCCTCGATCTATCACATATGCAACAGGTTTACCCTTCAGCGTGGAGTCCTTGCTGCCGGAAACAATCAGACGCGAATCCGCTGACCAGGCCAGCGTATAGACAGCCTGCACATGACCGCGGAATGTGGCTATAAAGTGACCATCGTGCGCGCGCCATAGACGCACGGATTTGTCAAAGGATGCGGAGGCAATCAGTTTGACATCCGGCGAATATTTGACATCGTTCACCACATTCTGATGGCCAGTCATGCGTTCCACGCACTTATTCTGATTGTTGCGCCACAAGTACAAGGTGTTGTCGTCCGAGCAGGAGACCAGTGATTCCACTTCATCCGGGCAGACGGCCTGGTAGCGCTTTAAAGCTGCTGCGCGTAGTTCCTCAGCTAAAAATGGATTGTGTTGAACTGACCATAGGCGAGTTGAGATGAGTAGGATTCACTCACTTTCTTGCTTGAGCTGCGCCATTTGGCGATCCTTGACCGGCTGAAAGGGTCCAGTGCGTAGTACGTAGTCCGTGCTCAGCGCAATGTTGTTCACCCAATGTGCATGGCCGGTGAAGGTGCGGCAGAGCACGCCATCGTCGGCACGCCACATCTTGATGGTGCGATCCTTGGACGAGGTATAGATTAATCCTGCGCCGCCCCAGCGCACGGCTGTAACTGCATTCGTGTGCCCCCCAATGTTGAGCAGACACTGACCCAGCTTCGTGTCCCAGATGCGGCAGTCGCCGTCACTGCTCGCCGAGGCAAGTTTGCGGCATTCGGGATTCTGGTGATAGGGCTCCCAGCTGAGGCAATTGATGTGCTTCCTGTGTCCGCTCAGTGTGCGGCCCACCTGCTGGCCCGTCTCTGGATCCCAAATAATAATGTTGCCAGCCTTGCAGGCGCTCGCCAGACGCTTGCCATCCGGTGCCCAGGCGACGCACAGCACCCACTGCTTGTGGCCGCTGCAGGTGTAGTGCGGCGTCTCTGTATTGAGATCCCAGAGGCGCACTGTAGTATCACCACTGCCGCTGGCCAAGTGTGCTCCATCAGGGCTGAAGTGCAGTGACACTATGGCCTCTGCATGGCCTGGCATGGAGCTGGTGCAACGAGTCACTGGCCGAACCTTAAAAACGGCCTGTGGCTGATACACTATATCGATCACATTCTCCGTGTCCACTGTGCTTAGGTCTAGTGTCTCCTCCAGTGACTTTTTGATCTCATCCTCGCCCACGAAGAACAGATAAGGCGTCGCCTCTTCGTTCTTAAGCAGTGCATTGCAGATGAGCCCCAGTTGCTGTGTTGTGATGCCCGATGGCAGATCTATGGGCGGACCCGCTTCCTCGCCTGTGTCGGATATGAGGCGTGCTTGCAGTGTGTGCGGCGTGGATAGCATCACCTGTTCGGTTTCATTTTCTACTCTCTGCTTTTTAGCAAACATTTTGCGATGCGGAATGTCGAAACAGCGCGAACCCAAACAACAAAATCAAAACACGTGCGCTGCTTGATTGCAACTTAACAGAAGACTAAAATGTTATTAACGGTGGGAACAGTAAGTTTTTGCACCAAAGCAACATTGCAAAGTGCAAAAACAGACTTTGCCTAACATAATGAACAGTTAAAAATTAATAAGAACTTTTCTAAACTACATTATAACGAAAGAAGTTAAAATTCCATTAAATTTTTAAAATACCCGCTACAGTTTTTAGCAGTGCCAAACGAGTCCAAAATACCACTGATATCGATATCGACTGCAGCCCAATTAGGTGCTGTCTAACGTGTTTTGTATGTCAGCATTTTACAGCACTGTCGCACAATTTTCATGTACGCGTTTTTCATACGTTTGTTGCCTAAAAATTGAATAAAATGGAAAATATTCCGCGTACTCATGAAGGTAAGTGAATTTAAAATGCAAATAAAGAGCGGAACAACTCAGACTAACAAGCTTTGCTTGTAGCGTGTTTAAAAACACTTCAAGCATCCGTGTGGCGCCCGAGTTATTTCCGCTATGCCGAGAAAATCAATTTTAATGTATTAAAAACCGTTTTACAGACATTGAGGCGCAAATATCGGATATACAGGCCAAGAAGACTGAACTGGCTAAGAACAATGCAGCGGCAGCCGGTGTGGGTTTGTTGGACAGTGGCGGCTTCTTTGACACCGATTTGTACGACGATGAGGCGGCAGTAGGAAAGGGGGCCAAAGGCCGCTATGAGGGTTACAATACATCTATAGCGGCCAATGATGACGATGGCGACGAGGATGAAGAGGACGATGGCTTCCCTGTGCCGCAGAAGCGCACCACATACACAGCGCCCACGTCCGTACTGAAGGATGTGACCCAGGGCAAGGAGGACGTAGACCCAATGGCTGAGCACCGGCGACCGACCATAGCAGATCGCGAGGATGAGTACAGACAAAAGCGGCGACGCATCATCATTTCACCCGATCGTGCCGATCCATTTGCCGATGGCGGTAAAACTCCAGATGTAGGCTCTCGAACCTATACAGACATTATGCGCGAGCAGATGCTAAAGGGCGAGGAGTCTGAGCTGCGGCGTCGCATTATGGAAAAGTCCAAGGAGGGTACACTGGTTAAATCCTCAAATGGAGAGTCGGCGTCAAAGGAAGGCGGACGCAAGCGTGGACGCTGGGATCAGACGGTCAGCGATAGCTTCATACCCGCTAAAGTGTCTGCCACGCCAAGCAGCGCTGCAACGCCCACCTGGGAAGACGTGAGTACTAATAAATTGGCTGCCAAACTGAGCGGATTAACTAAAATCGTTTTTTACTTGCAGAAAACACCCGGAGATCATCGCTGGGATGAGACACCTGGCCACAAGGGCAGCGAGACGCCGGGTGCTACGCCTGGACTGGGCACACGCATCTGGGATGCGACACCGGCACATGCCATGACACCCGGCCACGAGACGCCTGGCCATGAGAAGTCGGCACGCAGAAATCGGTGGGATGAAACACCAAAGACGGAACGTGAGACGCCCGGGCACAGCGGCTGGGCAGAGACACCGAAGCCGGATCGCACTGGTAGCGGCGCCGGTGAGAGCATCTCAATTGAATCCACTCCGGGGGCTTCCAAACGACGGTCGCGCTGGGATGAGACCCCCTCGAATGCAACGCCGGCAATTACACCCAGCAATGCCAGCGCCATGACTCCCAGCATGACGCCGCATGCGACGCCTGGCCATGCCACGCCTCTAATGACACCCGGTGGCAGCACGCCCGTGGGAGTAAAGGCAATGGCCATGGCCACGCCCACACCAGGAGCACTGGCTGCCATGACACCGGAGCAGCTTCAAGCCTATCGCTGGGAGAAGGAAATCGACGAGCGCAACAGACCATACACTGACGAGGAGCTGGATCAGATGTTTCCGCCGGGCTACAAGATATTGCCCCCGCCTGCAGGCTACGTGCCACTGCGAACGCCGGGTCGCAAGCTGATGGCCACGCCCACGCCCATAGCGGGCACACCAGCTGGCTTCTTCATCCAAGTGGAGGACAAGAATGCCAAGTTTATGGACAACCAGCCGAAGGGCCAGAATCTGCCGTTCATGAAGCCCGAGGATGCTCAATATTTTGACAAGCTGCTCGTGGATGTCAATGAGGATGCACTGTCGCCCGAGGAGCTAAAGGAGCGCAAGATCATGAAGCTCTTGCTGACCATTAAGAACGGTTCGCCGCCCATGCGTAAATCGGCTCTGCGCCAGATGACGGACAAGGCGCGTGAGTTTGGCGCCGGGCCGCTATTCAATCAAATTCTGCCACTGCTCATGTCACCCACGCTGGAGGATCAGGAGCGGCATTTGCTAGTAAAAGTCATCGACCGTGTGCTCTACAAACTGGATGATCTGGTGCGTCCGTTTGTGCATAAGATTCTGGTGGTCATTGAGCCGCTGCTTATTGACGAGGATTACTATGCACGCATTGAGGGCAGAGAGATCATTTCGAATCTGGCCAAGGCAGCCGGTTTGGCCACCATGATCTCCACAATGCGTCCCGATATTGATAATATTGATGAGTACGTGAGAAATACGACTGCGCGTGCCTTTGCCGTGGTCGCTTCCGCATTGGGCATACCCTCGCTGTTGCCCTTCTTGAAAGCTGTCTGCAAATCCAAGAAGTCCTGGCAAGCACGTCACACGGGCATCAAAATTGTGCAACAGATTGCTATACTTATGGGCTGCGCCATATTGCCCCATCTGAAGGCGCTGGTGGAGATCATTGAGCATGGCCTGGTCGATGAGCAACAAAAGGTGCGCACCATTACGGCGCTGGCCATAGCAGCGCTAGCTGAAGCCGCCACGCCCTATGGCATTGAGTCCTTCGATTCGGTGCTCAAGCCTCTGTGGAAGGGTATCCGGACGCATCGTGGCAAGGGATTGGCAGCCTTCCTTAAGGCCATTGGCTATCTCATACCCCTGATGGATGCCGAGTATGCCAACTACTATACACGTGAGGTCATGCTGATTCTTATACGTGAGTTCCAGTCGCCCGACGAGGAGATGAAGAAGATTGTGCTGAAGGTGGTGAAGCAATGCTGTGCCACAGATGGTGTGGAGCCGCAGTATATCAAAGAGGAGATTTTGCCGCACTTTTTCAAATTCTTTTGGAATCACCGTATGGCACTGGACAGACGCAACTATCGCCAGCTGGTGGACACCACCGTGGAGATCGCTAACAAAGTGGGCACATCCGAGATTATCAATCGTGTCGTGGACGATCTGAAGGATGAAAATGAACAGTATCGTAAGATGGTAATGGAAACAGTGGAGAAGATTATGGGAAATCTGGGAGCGGCTGACATTGACTCACGACTGGAGGAGCAGTTGATCGATGGCATACTGTATGCCTTCCAGGAGCAGACCACGGAGGATGTGGTCATGCTGAATGGCTTCGGCACGATTGTCAATCAACTGGGTAAACGCGTCAAACCGTATTTGCCACAGATTTGCGGTACGATTCTCTGGCGTCTGAACAACAAATCCGCCAAGGTGCGTCAACAGGCAGCGGATCTCATCTCCCGCATCGCTGTGGTCATGAAGACCTGCCAGGAGGAGAAGCTGATGGGTCATTTAGGCGTAGTCCTCTACGAATACTTGGGCGAGGAGTATCCCGAAGTGTTGGGTAGCATCTTGGGCGCCCTGAAGGCGATTGTCAATGTCATTGGCATGACCAAGATGACGCCGCCCATCAAGGATCTGCTGCCCCGCCTCACGCCCATCCTCAAGAACAGGCACGAGAAGGTACAGGAGAACTGTATCGACTTGGTGGGCCGCATTGCCGATCGTGGTCCGGAGTATGTGTCCGCCCGTGAATGGATGCGCATCTGCTTTGAGCTGCTGGAGCTGCTTAAGGCACACAAGAAGGCGATTCGTCGCGCCACAGTGAACACCTTTGGCTACATAGCCAAGGCAATTGGTCCACACGATGTGCTTGCCACCCTGCTGAATAATCTGAAGGTCCAGGAGCGTCAGAATCGTGTCTGCACCACCGTCGCCATTGCCATTGTGGCCGAGACGTGTCGTCCCTTCACAGTGCTCCCGGCTCTGATGAATGAATACCGTGTACCGGAGTTGAACGTACAGAATGGTGTGCTGAAATCGTTATCCTTTCTGTTCGAGTACATTGGCGAGATGGGCAAGGACTATATCTATGCAGTGTGTCCGCTGCTCGAGGATGCGCTAATGGATCGCGATCTGGTGCATCGCCAGACAGCCTGCTCAGCCATCAAGCACATGTCCCTGGGCGTCTATGGCTTTGGCTGCGAGGATGCTCTCACACATTTGCTCAACTATGTGTGGCCCAACATCTTTGAGACATCGCCGCATCTGGTTCAGGCCTTCATGGACTCAGTGGATGGTCTGCGCGTCTCTTTAGGTTCAATTAAGATCTTGCAGTACACGCTACAAGGTCTATTCCATCCGGCGCGTAAGGTGCGCGATGTGTACTGGAAGATCTACAATTCGCTGTACATTGGCGGCCAAGATGCGCTCATTGCGGGCTATCCGCGGATCACCAACGATCCGAAGAACCAGTATGAACGCTACGAACTGGACTACACGCTCTAAGCAGCCTCCTCCTCCTCCTCAATAACCCTTAATTTTACTGTAATTTTGATAAGATGAATACACAAATATAGCACGAATGTACAAAACGAGTATTTATTCTACATTTTTGTTTTTTAGAGTAGCCACGTGCGAGACGTAGCTACTGTGGACCAGAGCTGTAATATATATAGTATATAGTATATCATTCATTACCAGGAAATACATTTTAATTATCAGGAATTTCAAATTGATCAACTTTAATTACCAATTTGATTTGATTAGTTTTTTTAATTACCGGAAATTACTTGAAACATTGTCTTTAATTACCAACAATTACTTGCAAATACTGTGGCTAATTACAGGAAATTACTTAAAGGAATTTTATGATGAATGTGAAGTTTATCAAATGAATAAGAATTTTAAGTATTCGTAAAAAATTACCAATTTGACTTTAATATTTTTTTTTTAATTTTTAAATATCTTAAATTATCAACAATTATTTGCAAATACTGTGGCTAATTACTGAGTAAAGGAATTTAATGATGATTTGAATTTTAAGTAATTGTGAACAATTTTCAATTTGATTTTAATATTTTTTTTAACTATCGGAAATTGCTTGAAATATTGTCTTTAATTACCAACAATTATTTGCAAATACTGTAGTTAATTACTGGAAATTATTTAAAGGAATTTTATGATGAATGTGAAGTTTATCAAATGAATAAGAATTTTAAGTAATTGTAAATAATTACCAATTTGATTTAAATATTTTTTTAACTATCGGAAATTGCTTGAAATATTGTCTTTAATTACCAACAATTATTTGCAAATATTGGAATTGGGAATTTGATGATGATTGGTTAAGTTTATAGAATGAATAGGAATTGTAAGTAATTCATTTTATTTGAATTCTGTAATTACTTTAGTGTAAATGCAGTTAAATACTATGCCTATTGCATTGGTAATTAAAGTTTAGTCTACTTGTATGCCGTTATTTGTTAATTACTTTTCAATTACATATTTAATTCTTTGAGTAATGTGGTATTTCACTTTTGGCTGCGCTACTGAGCAATCGTAAAGTAATTGTAATTCAACTTGATTTATCAAGTAATTAATTTGAGTTTGCAAAATTGTCTTTTCTGTTTCTTTTCAACTAGTTAATTACAGCTCTGCTGTGATCTAATCTTTTGGCTTAGTATTAATACAAATGTGTGTTGGACCCGCCGGTTGCAGTTGAGTCTCTCGGTGCCTGCTATCGATGGAGCATCGCTTCGACTATATCGATGAGGCTCTGCAGCCCGAACATATAATTGTGATCGGGCTGCGCATCTTCGGCTGGAAAGATGTGAGCGAAATCGATGCAACGCACGCGTATCCATTGTTGTTGTTTCGATTTAGTGGGCAGGACGGGATCTAAGGCATCTTCATGGAAGCCATTGTGCAGGGCGACTTTGGAGTTGGAGTTGGAGTTGGATGTGGCCAATTCCTGTAGCTGCTCGAAGTCGTAACAGATGAGCAGAGAGCTGGCATAGAAGTGAAGTAAACGCTGTCGCTTAAACCAGCTGCGTATGGAACGCAGCTGGTTGAGCACCTCGTGGAGGAGTATATCGCTGGAGCTGCAGTTGGCATTGAAGAAAAGCGCCAATGCCTTATGAAAGCCCATTACATCCAGACTTTTGCCATAGTCTCGACCCTTTCGAATCAGTACGGTTTGGTCGGGTTGCTGCTCATCCGGGCAATAGACCTGGAAGCCGGGCAGGCAAAGGCCCAGATTCTGTTTGCATAGCACATACTTCTGCTCCTCGATGGTGCGCTTCTGCGCCGATGACAATGGGTCCCAGGTGCGTCGGCCGATTTTCACATCCATGACACACGGCTTGGCCATGCCGTGTGTCAGATCTTCCAATTTGATAAATGTGTGCTCACGCTGATTAACAACCAGTTTGAGTTGGCCATAATAGCGGGGGACGTGAGCTGCTAAGGCGGCGAGCAGTGACTGATCCGCTTCGCATTTCCCTTCACCTGCGCCATTCAGGTTATTGCCACCTGCGCCTGCATCGGCTTGTGTCGCAACTGCCGCCGTCGCCGCCGCCGCCGCCGCCAGTGACTCATAGAAATTGAGTTCACGCACGCCGCACTCCGGTTTGCCGAGCGGCTTGAAAACGCGACCCTCGCCAGCGTCTTGGAGCAGGCCGACGGCGGCGGCGTTGCTCGCTTCGAATGCGTGGCCAGCCACCTGGGTGAGCAGCTGAGAGTAGCCCATGGGTACAACGGGCGTAGCTGTTACCTTTTCTTGTGCTTTCTTGGCCATGTTCCGTCTGTCTGGCACTCAAAATCAAAAGCAACAGCAACAACTGCAGCAAAAACAGCGCAAAAACCAGAACAGTGTTGTGAAGTGGAAGACTGATTATAATAGTGGTTTTCTTTTGTGGCTAAGCTCATAAAAAACTGAAGGCCAACCGATTAATGAAAATAAACAATTTTAAGTTCATTTCAAACAATTGCGAATGCGTCTTAAGTCAAAGTGCAGCTTCTTACTTATGGCGGCAATTTATGAAAATCAGTGTTGAGAACTCTGTGCAGCAACTTGTTGTGCATTAATCGTTATCGAGCAGCCACTATCGATATCGGTCGCTGCTGTTGTGGGAGTTGTCCGATTTGTGTTGTTGCTTTTATAAGCATTTAACAAATTTATTTACCAATTTGTTATTGCATCTTATTGACTTAGCTTACAGCATTTACTGTGAGCTGCATTATGAAATCGTGGGAAGTAGCTGTGCTGCTGCTAGCGGCCGCTTATCTGTGCAGTCAAGGTAAGTTTACAGCCACACCTTAATTAAGAAACAAACGCAATGACACATGTGAAACAATTTGCAGTGGATTTTGTACAGGGACTAGAGTGCTATGTCTGCTCCAACCAGACGGGCAACACAGAGAAGTGCCTCAACACGATCAAGACCTGCGAACCGTTTGAGAATGTCTGCGGCACTGAAATACGCTGGGGCAGTCAGCCCTACTTCTCCGAGGGCGCTCTCAAGCAGTATTACGTCTCGAAGCGCTGCATGACCAAGGAGCAATGCCAGTCGAAGCGTCGGCGCTATATGCAAATGTATTGCACACACATCTGGTACGAGGATTGGGCGTGCAACGAGTGCTGCCAGGGCGACAGATGCAACTACTTCATTATCGTAAGTTGGGCGTTGGCCTAGGCTCAGACTCTTTACTAAAATCCCAAATCTTACAGAGCGGCGCGACGGGTCAACAGAGTCACATGCTTAAGTTCTTAGCTCTGCTACTGGGCCTGGGACTGCTCATAAGACGTGGCATCATGCCCTAGAGCTCAAATGAAGCTAATTTTCAGCTTTTTCTTCTACGCACATTCACATTCCAAGGAAGCTAAGTAATTGTAATTTTAATTGTAATGGTAATACCTTCTCATTTCGTCCACTAGTTAGTAGTTACCACTGTATGCCGTCCATTGTATGAAGCTCAAAGTGCCTTCACATTGTCTTTTTTATGTATCTAAGGCTTGCTAAAGATTTTGGCTTATGTTTTGGATTGCAGACGATTTTAAGATTGGATTTCATAGATGCTTACCTTAAAGATATATCTGATTATATACGGTGTAAGCCAGATCCTGAGTAGTGTAAATTTGCTTGTAATTCACAAAGCTAGTTTCTGCTTCTAAAATCTTTGCAATCTACATATATAAACTAAAACTTTAACTTGTCCTTATTAGCTCTTAGTAAACGTACTCGAATCATACGAAATTCTCGACGATTTTTAACACAAACCTCTTTTGGGTAACGATTTTTGAAATACAAACGTACAAACAGCTAAAAATAGTAAAAAAAAATAAGATTGGCGTTTTCTTTGAGCGGTATCTTTATATATTATATTTTATATAGATCATAAAAGTTATTCATTTGGCTAGTTGGTGCAGAAGCAGCCTGCAGTGACGTTCACCGTCTTGAATTGCCATTGCCAGGGCTGTGTCAGCTCCTCGGGCACCCAGAGACGCGCCGATGAGGAAGCAGCCTTTGGTGGCAGCTGATGCGGACCCAGCGTTAATACTTTCACCTTATACTCGAGCGGCTTGCAGTTGGAGCCTCGAGTGCACTTGGCACCTTGAACTGGTTGGGACTCGCAGATGGCGCTCATCAGATAGCGTGGAAAACATGTGCTGCCCAAGTCAATCAGATCGTTCTGCATAAGCACATATTTATATATTTATATGTAGATTTCATCTAAATGCAATCTGTAGTCTTACCATAACTTTGCAATCGCAGCCCGCGGCATGTGCATCATTCCGTTTGCTGGTCAGCAAATCCTCGTAGAAATCATTGTAGTACATCGGCGGCAGTTGGTAGGGCGTCAGTGCCGCCTCTGTTGGACGTATAGTGGGTGGCACAGCCACAGCACCCGTACTGGCTGGTCGGCCAAAGAGCACATTTAACATGTTGGATGTGCTCTGATCCGCATCCGGTTCGACTGCATCATTCGGTTGCTCGCCGTCGCCTCTGCCGCTGTCGCTGCCGTCGCCGACGCCGACGCCACTGCAGTCTTGGACGCCTAGCAGACGGCTGCAGCGCTTGGGCATGCTACGGGCGAGCATTGGAGCAGTCAGTTCGTCGTAGGCAACAAACCGATTGCTGCTGACTAAGCAGCGCAGCGCCAGCGCCGCTAGCAAAGTGGCCATCTGCAACGAAATTGTTTTATTAATACACTGAGAGAAAAGCGAGATTTTTTAAAAATATATTTATAATGGAATTTTTGAAGACACTTGAATGAACTGAGAATATTCAAATGGTTATTCAGATTAATGTTTTTATATTATTTATTGGAGCGAGCAATCTTAAGTCTTAATAGAAATTCTATATTAAGTTTAAGCTTTACTCAGTTTGGGAGTTTCAATTTGTGATTTTAGTATATTCCAGTTTTAAATCATATATTTAAAAATTTTAATTCGAAACAATGTTTTTATTATCATGTTTTTTTTTTGTTACAGGTTATTTTTATTAAAGGTAAATTTGACGTTTGTTCTAAATTTCTTATTTTTTATTTACTTAAATTTTAACTGAATAAGAAATTCTTTATTTGGAATGATGCTAAATTGATTTGAAAAATTTGTTTCACTTCAAAACTTCTCTAAGAAAGTCATACGTGAAGCGTCTTTGCTTAAGTAGCAGATGTATTATAAGGAATTTTTTGTAGTTTGTAGAATGAAAAAATCATCAAAATTTAAACACACTTTACACAGTTAAAACTTCATATTGTAAGTATATTTTCGTATATTTAAAATAAAAAATATTTCTTGAAATTATATTGACTTGAGTTTTATAACATCAAATAAATGTTTTTAGTATTTTATTAAACCTTCTAAACTTCAAACTCTTTGTAACTTAATTTAAGAACAAATCAACTTAAACTCATTCTTAACACATTTTTAATCGAAATTGGAGTTCAAAATTGTTCAATATTTTGCACTATTTGCCGTGTTGGACTCACCCAGAGCATGGCTGGAACCGAGCTGCTGCAGAGGTTGGCTGCTTTTGCGACTGTGATGGCATTGGTGGGGCGTTTATATAGCCGCTGGCCAGCTGGCTGAACAAAGGCGGCCAAATGCTCGGATTACCTTTTGTGTGGGCCAGGCATGTCCATTATGGCCCGTCACCTGGACAGCAGCAACAGTCGCAGCAGTGGCAACAGTAGCGAAAGCGGGCACAGCATCCGAGTCAAACAAAAGGCTCAACTGTTGACATAATAACAAAAGACTCTGGTGGTTGGGTGGTGGCTTCAGTTTGTGGAACCTCAAGTGTGGAGTGACTATTTATAGCTGGACACTGGACACTGGCTTTAAGTTTCAGCTACTTGAAGTGTTTATGCGTGTGGCCAAAAAAAAAAAAAAAAAAAATAGTAGAAGAAGCAGCAATAAAAAGTGGGAATACCCAGTGACCCAGACATTTGCAACCACCAACCGCCCAACCACTCAAGCAGCCAGCAGGCTAAGAGCTACACTATGAGCTCATGGACTGCGCGTCTAGCACTAAAAACTCAGGTGCATTTGTTGCTGCCCCAAGGGGTAGGTGCTAAGTGTGTGTGTGTGTGTGTATGTGTGTGTGTGTGTGTGTGTGTGTGTGTGGCAGCTAGTTGTGGGGCTTCACTGTATGACGATAAAGTCGCGCAAACGCCAATCCACCCAGCGGCTAGTCAGTTGAATGCGCGTCGTTGCCCCGCACGGTGGGGCGCAGATATATATAGTATATATATATATAGCTATATCTATATATATGTATATATCGCTTACAGTTGGACGTGCACTGGCAGCCACGTGCAAGCGCTGCTCAAACTGTTTGCGTGAAGGAGTTAAAAGCCAGGACGATTGCCAAAAATATTTGCAGCTGAATCAAAGTTTCGTGTTGTTGTTGTTGGTGGTGGTGGTGGAGCGCGTACAGTTATCCGCTTGACTTGGTGCAGGGGCGGAAGCCCTAGTTGTGTTGCCCCCTGTTGTCGCTGGAAATCGTTAAAAAGCATAGAAAAGTTGCGACTATGTCACGAATTGTCGACTAAAGAAAAAAAAAACAGGCTAGAAAAGCAAATAGAGATCTTTAGACCAAGTCGCAGCCCAGTTGGCACTGAGGATACGCATGGACAAAGGCACAATGAAGCGCAAGCAGCGTCGATACAGGTGAGTGTTGCTGATAGGATACAGGTGTGCTAGTGTGTTTCATGAACGCGTCTTTGATCCGCAGAACCACATTCAATACACTGCAGCTGCAGGAGCTGGAGCGCGCCTTTCAGCGCACCCACTATCCGGACGTATTCTTTCGCGAGGAGCTGGCCGTGCGCATCGAGCTGACGGAGGCACGCGTTCAGGTCTGGTTTCAGAATCGTCGAGCCAAATGGCGCAAGCAGGAGAAACTGGGCGGGGAGTATGAGAAGGGCGCCGGACTCGAGCTGGATGTGGCCTTCGATGACAGCGCCGTGCTGGGTCAGCTGGACAGCGCACTGGGTGAGTAGCTCTCACTAAGTGAGTGATGATCATGGAGCACATTGTCTAATGATCGTTCGTTGGCAGCTGGCGGTGGCACATTGCTGCCGGATACGCCGCCGCAGTCTTCCAACTCGCTGGACAACGAGCTGAAGGCGCCATTTGGCACCGGCTGTGTCTCGCCCTCTCGGCTGTCGCCCAACATCTTTCTCAATCTGAACATTGATCACTTGGGCCTGGAGCGTGGCGGCAGCGGTCTGTCCATGGAGTGGTCCACCTACCCGCCGTCCACAAGTGCCACGCATACCACACACCAGCACCAGCAGCAGGAGCAACATCAGCAGCAGCAGCAGCAGCAACACATGCAACAGCAGCAGCAACAGCAACAGTCGCAGCAGCAATCGGAGCAGCAACAGGTCTGCACGCTGCAGCATCAGGCGCTGGCGAGCGCCTTTGGTGCCTCCCTCGATCTTGATCTGAACGATGGCTCCTCGGCCTACGATGAGATGAAGTTTCTCAGCGTGGATCAGTTCACGATCGACAGCTTCAAGGCGGACTGCATACTCAGCATGGAGCACAGCCTGGCGCTGGATGACAAGCAGCAGCAGCAGTCGACGTCCTTCGAGTCCCAGGATAATGCTGCACTGCATTCATTGTGCCTGGACGGCATGGGCGTTGGGTTTGGCGGCCTCTCACTGCTCTCCTCCCACGTTGCGGACGTTGTGTCTGAAGCGGCGCCCAAGTCGCCGCCATCGCTGCTGGTGCTAGACAAGACGCTGCCCTCGCTGAGCATCGGTGTGGATGGCATCAGTGAGCTGGTGGAGCAGCTTCAGCAGCATCAGCATCATCAGCATCAGCATCATCATCATCAGCATCAGCATCAGCATCAGGATGTTGGTGTGGGCGGCAGCAATATAGTCTAATCGCAAAATTTTGCTTAAACTAGGCGAATTCATTAGGCATAGTTCATGTTGTACGATTATAGCTATAATTTTTGGATCCCAATGCTCTTTTCAATATGGAATAAGTGAGATGGGAGTTAAGTTGAGATCTGTGTAAAGTTGTCTGATTTCTGATTTCGTTAAAGATATTTATGTTAGGATCTAGTGCTAACAAGATAATCTCTATATTTGATCTTCGGTTCATACTATTCAAGAAATGTTGGCTAGAGTATAGAGTATAGAGTACAATATCTTCATAAAGACTAACTATATATCCAACATTCTATCAGTTTTTTAAACTTAGTTATTACATAGCTTTCTTTACAAAAAACGTTTGGGAAATGCATTTTTTATCAGGGATATTGAAAAGAGCATTCGATCTTCGGCTTAAGTCGATGTTACACTTACTTTAATTCCTAGGTCATTTACCTAGACAAATTCTAAATATAGTTAATGTTATACTATTGTAGATATGATTTTTTACTAAAATACCTATTATAATATACCCACTGGGATATATACAGCTGTGTTCATAAAAATAGTAGTGCTACTGAAATTTTGCACAACAAAAATTTTGTGTTAAACGTAATATTTTGAAAATAATTTCAATATATATACTAAATATATTTATATATATATTTATATACATAGTTATATATAGATTTATATATATAGATTTATATATATATTTTTATATATATATATTTATATATATTTACATACATATTTATATATATATATATTAATCTTAATACTCATTTCAAATTGCTTTCAAAATATTATTTTCATCACAAAATTTTGTTCAACATTTCAGTCGCACTACTATTTTTATGAACACAGCTAGATATATGTGGATTACTGCTTCGTCTATGACTGGTAAGTATTACTTGCAGAAGTTGTTTGATTTCTTAACAACTCTGAAAATTTCTTTTTATTTAGTTAATTATGTATGTCATCAGGCATGTCTCGAAGATTGCCTTCTCTACAATTGAGCATATGAATTCCCAGCGATAAAACAAATGGATTCATCTACACTGAGAGGTTGAGTATACTAAACAGTAATTTCTGTGAATTGACTCAAGCTTTCAGTTCTGTCGAATTGAATTAACTTCTAGCTGTAAAGCACTACAAATCGTATTTACATATAAATATAGACCGCATGAGTAAGAGATATGAGCTGCAAATTCTCTGAAAATCTCAGAAATCTGAAAATGTTGCAATAATCGGAAAGTCAGAAAGATTTAATTTTCTATCAATCTCTAAACATAGATCAAGTACAAGTTGCATTTAATACTAACTTAGGTTTAGGTAAACCCTTTTTAAAATTATTTCTCTTTTACCACTTTTCCATCTGCCCATCTGCCTCCATTATTTCTTGCAGTGTAAGTCTAAGTTGAATTCACATTTAAATAGTTTTTCTCTGAAAGCTTAGCTGCGATTCGTTTCTATATATAAGTTCTTACGCCTAATGCCAGTTTTAAATGTTAATAAAAAAGCCTGAGACATGTCCTTGCTGCTCAACTAGCTCTCCTCTCTCTCACTCTCTCTCGCTCTCCCTCTCTCTCAGTCTCTCTGTCACAAGGCTTAGCAATGCTTTCTGCCATACCTTGAGCTGTTATCGTGCCTAGCTCCTGCTTCTAAGGATTCTCTTGCACACTCAACTGTCTGCGTGTGTGTGTGGCGTAACAAAGGACACCCCCAACCCTCTTTCAGTTGGTATTTGTGGGTCGGATTAGAGCCAAAACTAATTGTGTGATTTGTATGATGAATGGTTTTCGGGTTTCTCCAGTTTGTTTGCTTGCAAATAACATTTGCTTTTTCCAACAATTGCATTGGTCCCTAGCCATCACACCGTGAACAACGCCTCGTCTACCCCACCTTTAGCAGCTGGCCATAATTTCCATTTAGCGTATCCCAGTCATAAGCTAATAAGGCCTGAGCCGGGCAGCCGGGCAGCCAAGCAGCATGGCCTTGGGCAGCAGCTGGAGCCCAGTCGGAGCTTTATAAATAAGCCCAGCGACGCGATCCGTCGACTCGGGCATTAACACCTTGCGCTAAGCTCTTTGTGGATTTGTCTGTGCGCCCGACTCACAGAATTTCAGCTTATTGGCGGCTAATTGCGGCTGGAGCTGATGCACTCGACCCGGTCGAGGCCACAGCTACAGCTATAGCTTCAGAAAAATACAAATAAAATGTTATTAATCCTGGTTCGTTTGGTTGCCATTGGATAAGCCCGTCGAAAAATGCCCAAATAAAGTGCGCTGGGGGTTGATGTTGTTGCTCTGATCCTGTGCCCTGCCAGGCATTGATCGAACCCTTTCACCTTTTACCTTTCCCTCACCTTGCGCTTTTTACAACCTGTCAGACATGTACACATGATTTGAAATTAATCGAAAATGTTTCGTGCATGTTTTAAAGGATACGTCGTTGTTGAATTCAAAGCACTTCAGGCTGTATGCACAAGGACCACAAACTTTAATCGATAGTCAAATAAGCGTTGAACAGCACCAGAGTCAAGTCTGGCCAAGTCTGGCCCCAGTACGTGTGTGTGTATGTGTGTGTATGTCGCCTGCAAGGATAACAAGGAGCTGCCTTGCACATTGCACTCTCCCTCTCTCTCTCTTTCACACACACACTCTTCTATTGTTTGCTGTAATTTCTCTAACGTTTGTTTATATTTTATATTGAATTCGCCTCGGGCCGCATAAACGCAATAATCGCACATTTTATGGATTAAACTCACCTGCTCACCTGCTAATCTATTAAAAATTTACCGCCAGGACCAAAAATGTCTGCTTTGTGCGTTCAGCTATAATTGAAGTTTTTCATTTTCATTTTTCTGTTCTCGCTTTCTCTGTTTTTCTCTTGACGACCTGGTCGAGCTTCACGGGAGTGTTGTGTTTTGCTATGGAAAAAGAAAAGTTAAAATTAATTTGGATTTGCTTTAAGTTAGATATTAACTTGTTTCACAAATTTGTGATAGTTGAAAATGAAAGTTTTTATGTAACATATTTTAAAATGTGTTCTAAGGGTCATAATTAATAAATGTTATAAATTCTTTTAGCTGAATTTTTAGTGAGTTTAAGTGAAATAGAAGGGAAATGAATCTGAAGTCAAATCGTTTATATGGCTATATTTAGTTAGAGACAATAAAATAGAAGTTATTTAAGAAGTTTTTAACTTTGTAGTATTGTGTTAAAGTTAAGTTCTCACTTCTGCGATCAATCTTAAAGAAGTTCAATTTTGTTGCTTCTAGTAAGTCCAATTGACTGTCTGATTATTGGACCAACTGTGTGATTGACAGACTTTGTTGAGTATAAGTCAATATATGCTTTGAGTACTATCTGATTAAGGACTGATTGATCAACTTACAATGCATGATTGACTAATTGACAGAGATACTTACCCTACTAACAGCCTGATTGCCTGATGGGCAAATCATAATGAATGATTGACTAACTAACTTATTAAGTGACTGCTTACAATATATAGTCTCAGAGACTGATTGATTGACTGCTGATACAAATATAATGGATGCTTGATATATAACCTAGTTCATTTATATTCAGATCAGGCCTCAAACCTCTTAGACTAACAAATCCAAATAAACACAAAGCATTATTGGCAAATTAACTTATTGATAGACTTCTTCGTTGTTAGTCCCAGAGATTGATTGATGGTCTGATGATGTTTATTGGATGATTGACAAACTAATTTACTAATTTACAGTCAAATCAGATTTACAAAATTTTAGACTAATTTATAAACTGCCTAATTTTGTTAGTTATGCAATGCATAAATCATAATTTCTGTTTTACTTAATGACTGACTGCTTGGACTGTAGTCTTAGAGACTGATTGACTGACTGATGATCCATATTTATTTATATTCCAAATTTACATTAAGACTAACAAATAATCAATTCAAATTGCATTTTCTAGAACTTTTCTTATTGACAACTGCTTAACTAAAACCCGATCACTCGATTTCCTTGAATATATGAAACTCCCAATCAATATACATACCCAAAGTATAACTGTTTCAGAATATTTTGGAATGAATTACTAATGGGCTTGAGTCGAAAAAAAACGAGCAGAAATATTGAAATATTCGAAAACAGAGCCTTTAACCAAATGAGTTATTCATTATGAAGTTATTCATTTGAGAGCGAGTCAGCGCGCTCTGTCGACGGAATATTAAATAATGAAATATTAAAATCAATGTGCAATGTGTTTGTATGGAGTGGGCGCACTGCGTGGGCGTGGGCGTAGGCGTGGCCAGTGTTAACATTGCCCAGTCCGCAACAAACGAGAAGGTGTTCATGTGAATAAATTGCAATTAACAATATTATTTTTTATTTCAACAAACGAAACGCTGAAGCTATCCGTCATTTACGCAAGGACTCGCACATAAAAAAATGGCTCTCATTTAATTAAAGGCAAATTTAATGGGTAAATATTTCATGTGCCACACATAATGGTCTTTATATATACAATATGCACACACATACATACATGTATGTGTTTAAATGGGGGTAAAAAAAATATGACGCTTAAATGTTGGTATAATTTTTATTTTAAAAACAAAAACTTTGTACGCTGTGTATGCCATGTAAATAGGATGTAAAGGATATGGCGGAGGGGACTCATGCGGCAGCAGCAGGACGCGTACGTATATTAAATTTCGTGTTGATAGAGTCGAAAAAAAAAATATATATATACATATATATATATTAAAAGGAAGCAAAATAATAAAATACGAAGCGTGCACTAGAAAAACAAAAGAAATCAAAATTAATAGACTGCAAATATTTGTAAATTTTTACACGAACTATTAACAAGGCTCACACAAGCTGAGGGCCGAAAAATGAGGGTAGTCTGAAATACGAGACTCGAGATGTCATTGACAGGAACGGATCCAAATAGTACAAGCAGAAGGCAGAAAAACAGAAAAACAGAGACCTATGCAAATAGTCTGCGTTAGTGAGGGACAGAGCATACAAAATGGCGACGGCAACGAAATCAAAGATGGAAGGTGCAAGGGGGGGGGGGGGATGGCCGGATGATGCGTGGAGAATAAATTTGAATTTTGGTCACCTGACATGAACTCTAGCGCTGGTCAAAGGAAAATAACAAGACAAAGATGTCAAAAAAAAAAGAAAAAAGAAATACAAAACAAAGGACAACACACATGACAAAACTGGTCAAGATGGCAGCTCCAAAAGCGGATGGCATGACAACAACAACAGCAGTATCAGTAGCAGCAGCAGCAGCAGCAGCAGCACCAGCAGCACCAGCAGCAGCAGTAATAGCAACAACAAATAACGGCAAAAACGCTAGCACGACAAAGTCATTGTTAAAATGTCCATTCAACTGTAAATTGCAAAATACAAAACAAGTAGCTGAAGCGAGCCAGCTGAAGAAGAGCAGGCTGAAAGTAGCTTGACAAGTGCCGTTACTAAAATGCTAAGGAAGGGGTCCATGTGCCAGACAGAGATAGCTGCATAGCAAAAGTATGCTTATATATGTGTGTTTGTGTGTTGGTAAATTGCAAAAATGCAAATGAAATCAGACAACAGTTGAAACAAGCTAAAGAAGAAGAAGCAGCAGCAGTGAATGTAATAGAGATGGCAGATAGCGGCAAATACACTGGGAGATAAGCAATAGCTAGTTTGTTGGGCAATATGCAAATAAATTTTTTTTATATAAAATATCTCGCTTCTTTTTATGACGAGGTTAATTTTTGGTGCTGTTTGAATAAAATACTCTGTATAAAATATTTATAGTCAGAATTGTAATACTTGAAATAAGTTAAACTATTTCTAATATACATTTAAGTCTTGATTTGAATCTTACCTCAGAGAGCTAATCAAATTTTCAATTCAGATAAATGTTATACTTACTTTAAGCTCACAGCTTCTAACTCTTTTCTCTAAGTGTAACTGATATGTGTAGCTCTTGTATATACATATCCAGCACACACCTGAATGGCTTGACTTGTGTGCTGTCATATCTATGCCTTTAGCTGCGCATATCTGTATATAGCTATATATACATATGCATATACATATATCCATACTCCATTGTCATCTATTTTTCCCTTCTTTTCCGGCACTTGGCATGTAAATTGGTTTTGGCTCTTGTTATGAAAAGGATTCCCCTTAAGTGCGCCCATTTGCTATTGACCAAGCATTTGCCTTTTTCGACCTGAAACTTGTATCTTGGCCAGAAGTTTTGGGATGCCACGTATTATGTTGTTCAAGGGGCGTGTCCCCAGCCAGGTGTGAACAAACACGTAGCGGGTCTTCGCCAGCTGTCGATAAACTTTGCGTGCGTAGTAAAAAAAGTCATTTTCTTAGTTTGTTTTTTTTTTGTTTGATTTCTTTTGGTTTGGTTTTTTATTATTTAAATTGTTGTGTTTGTTTTGTTTGTGTTTTAATAATTTAAATTTAACATTACATTTATTTAGACTGTTATTTGCTTATCGCTATCGGTTATCGATAAGTTTACACTTACAATTTAATATGCGCTTTACTTTTGGGCAAGGGGAACACAAGACAACTAGATAAAAAATCACATGCACGCACACACAGACACAGACACAGACACACTCACACACACATACACATACATTTAGTAACTGTACATTTTGGCTAATTCTCTTACAGCTTTCACTTCAACAACTTAAAATAATAACAGGTTTTCTTCTTCTCTCTTTCTTTTTTGTTGTTTTTTTTCTTTCTTTTCTCTTACTTATTTATATACAAAACAAAATTAGTTTGAAGCGCAGCTGCAAATATATTTACAGTTATTTCAGTTGGCTTATCTTAGCTTAGCTTAGGCCACCTCCAGATCGGAGGACTCGTCCGCATCGCTGTAATGATTCGGATCGCTTTTGATGTGCACCAATTGGGATGCGTAGTCGCATTTGATGCCGGCGTTGCCACCTGTCGTTGAGCTGGTGTTGCCAGAACTATTGTTGTTGCTGTTGTTGTTGGTGTTGCTGTTGCCATTGTTGTTGCTGGTGGTGCTGCCACATTGCTCCTCCTGTAGCTTACGCAAACGCTCCTGCTCCTCGCGCTTCTGTTTACGCCACTTGGCACGACGATTCTTGAACCAGACCTAAGGAAAGAGACAGAGATAGAGAGAGAGAGTGAGTGAGTGAGCGAGAGGAGGTAAAATCTTGGCTTAGTCTAGGCAACCTTTGATATGGCTTCAAAAACACTTTCATCCGTTTTTCAAATTATATTTTCCATTATGCACGACCCGCTCAACTGTAAATATTTTAATGTTTTTTTCTTTCTTCTTCTTCTCCACATTTTGTATGGCTGCTCCTTTGATTTTCTGGTTTATCTGCGCCCAGTCAGTTGCCTGACAACGCCCCCCATACGCCGCTTGCCTGCCCCTCGTATTCCGCCTAATTAGTTAGCTTATTGTAACTGTAATTAATGTGTGTGGGGAGGGTAGAAATACATCTATATATATATTTGTATGTATAAAAAATGTGGCTCGTTTTCCGCTTGCTGAATTGTATATTTGGGCACTTTTTAATTAGGCGCAGACCACACCCATTCGCAGAGCTCGACCCGGCCAACCCTTGGCTACTTAGTTAATTAAAACAAAAGCTACAGTCAACTGACTTAGGGGTTAATTTGCTACGGTTAAAAGGGCGCTGAGTGTGTGGGTGGGGCAGATGGTGGAGTGCCACTCAACCTCTCTCTCTCTCTCTCTCGCACCGAGCATCTGCTACGCGTATCTCTTGTCATTTTGGCTACTGTTGTTCTTCTTGTTGCTGTTGTTGTCTCATTGGCAACGGGGTGGAGCCAAATAAACTCAGCTCTGGCTCTCGCCCAATCCCATTGCCAAATGCCAATTGCAGTTGTTATTTTGCAACCCTCGAAATGCTTTTTATTATTGTTTGTTAAATAAATACTCGACTTATTGTTGCTGTTGCTGTAGCCGTTTGGTAATTGCAATTGTTGTTTTGAGACAACATACAAAAAAGTTTAATTAGAAAAATTAGAGCTTTCATTTGTTATTTATTTTTTATTTCTTATTTTGCTGCTCAAATTTCGCTTTTGTTTTGGTTGCGCGTGAAAAGTTTTCGCGAGTGCCACGCCCACTGCACTGCCCGAAACGGCACAATATTTATGCAGCAAATCGACTAAATTCTGTTGAAATAACAGTGAAATAACGGCAGCTGCTCTGGGCTGCACCAATGACAGCCGAGTGCAGTGCAGTGTTGGAAAATGCGCTAAACTCATAAGCAGAGCAGAGGAGAGCGGCGCAGAGCGTAGCGCTGTGCCCCAACGCGAAAATAGAACACAGATCTGCTTGAGCTCATCTAAGTTTACATAAAATTTGTGTAAATTTGTGCAGCTGTTGCCTATGAGCGGATGAGTGGGTGGGGTGGGTGTGGGGTGGGGCTGGGGTGTTGGCTTATTTGCTTAGGATGGCAGCAAAATGGCGGCGCGCCCTGGCAACCTTTGAACTGAGCTCAGCTCGGCAACGCTGCCAATTTACGTTTGAAGTGTGTGCGTGCGTGCGTGTGTCTCTGGGCAGGTAGGCAGTGGGCATGGTCACGCCTCACTGCAGCTGTCAGAATGCATTTGTGACCAAATTTAATAACGCAATCTAATGAATTTTTGAATTCAATTTTACAAATGGCCTGCGGGATAGCAGCTATGTGTGTATGCGTGTGTGTGTGTGTGTGTGTTTGTTTTGCTCTATTTATTTTCATAATTTTATAATTTTATGAGCTTAAGTTATTAAAACAACTCACACACACACACATAGAAGTAATCTGCAGCGATTTTAATGCATTTTTCAAAACATCAAAAAAAACATACAATATTAAAACAAAATATATATATTGAACAGCTAGCAAATACCCTGTAGACACAATGATACAGCTTGTGCGAGAATTTTTAATAGAATTTAAGCTTTGAGACAAGCTTGAAATATAACATTTATTTATTTTAGTTAACTTTTCTGAGAGCAGTTACTCAAAAATGTGTTTAAGCTTGTTCAGCTGAAGCAGACATTACTGATCTAATATAAAGCTTAAGTAATTTGCTCTCTTTGCATCTATCTCTATCTCTCAACTGCATATACCCCATCGAGACCATAGGGTATCTGCTTTTATATGCTATGAATTTAGCTAGCCGCTTAACTATGTCAACATGCAAGCCAACAAATTGCCTATTCAGCAAATTTAATGCGAATAATCTAAAAATCAGTTTGCAAAAATTCATATATAAAAACTGAAATTTTTGTATGTGGCGCTTGTGGTTGATTAAAATTGCATATTTTAATTAACTGGCAGCCAGGCGCTTGTCAATACGCATTGAACTCTAATCCGACGGGCAGTGGTTGCCCGGGCAAAAAACCTAATCCCGTAATTTCTACGGCCAACAACGTGCGGGCTATGCACATATATAGAGTAGTGGGTGTGTGTGTGTGTGTGTGTGGGTGAGTGTATGTGTGTGTGTGTGTGTGGTCGCGTGACCATTGTCTCTAACCTTAGGCAATTGCCACCCCGTTTAAAATCTGACTAACGCACAACATTTGCAATAGCCGCGGGCGCCTTTTTTGCAGCCAACAAAAAGTTGCCAAAAATCGCAGTGAAAATTTTGAGAAATTAAATAAACACAAGTGCAAAAAAATGAGAGGTGGTGCGGTGTGTGGTGCGCGTTGTGGTGCTGGCCTATGTGTATCAATGAAAATGGTTCGCATGCAAATCGAGCGGCGGAGGCGTCAGCGGCAGCGGCTGTGGCTGTGGCTGCTGCTTCACAAAAAATGGCTTGCAAACACAACAAAATGGCCGCCGCTGGAAGCGACAACTTGGCATGCATGGGCAGCACTGCGATCGGGCAGGCAGCAGGCAGTAGGCAGCAAGCAACGGGCAGCGTCTGGCAAATATTGCCACAGATTTTTCAGGCAAAAGCGCATAAATCGCTGATACGTCGAAATCCGTGCGAGTCAAGTGAGCATTCTGACGTTGGCCGGGGCAAGCAGGCGGCGTGACGCAATGGCAGCGTGCATGAAATCCATTGAACAAACAGGCCGACGGCAGTTGATTTTTAATTAACTACAAAAGCGCTTTATGGCCCGCCACCGCCGTCGCGTCGCGTCGCTTGGCCAGACACAGCTTGTGCAGGCGGCGGCTGGGTGGAGGCGTGGCAGACAAAACGTGGCATTTTCTGTTATTGTTTGATTTTTGGCAACGTAAAATGTGCTGACCAGTGCTGCCCATGCAGGATTACCAAAATGCAGCACAGCGTAAAATGTTGCCATATAACTGTATAAACACACACACACTCAGATGTGTGTGTGTGTGTGTGTGTGTGTGCTATGCAGTGACATTGTCGCTCTGCTATGATAACTTTGCGCTTCGTTAATCGCCGCAGCTGTGCGCCTAATTTTCATGTTTTTGCAGCCTCGCAATATGTAGCCAAAAACCAAACAAAACTCTGCCAAAAGTCAAGTCGAAAAATTGTCCCTGCACTTGATTGGCACACGTGCGACTGTGTGTGCGTGTAGCACTCTCTCTCTCTCTCTCTCACTCTCACTCACTGTTACTCGGTATGTAGGTGGGGCCTGGGGCCAGTCAAAATGGCGGCTGCCATTGAACAGTGCAGTACGAGCTCGTTGCTCTAATTAGTGAAAATTGGCAACGCAAGTCGGTTGGAAAGTTCGTCACCAACACTGGCAAGCGCTTGTTGTTGTTTTTGCTGCTGCTGTTTCCGTGTTGTTGGATTAAAAATCGCGCAGCCGTGAAAATTGCTCGTTACGGCTACAGTTGGGTACGCTTTGGTTTTATAACACAACAAGGCTGTTGTCGAAACAGGCAAAAAAGTGCCTTTAACTGGTTACGTGTGCACTAATTAAAGGTGTAAGACTTTTATCAGAATTTCTTAATTGCAGTTTTCCGTGAAATTTATTGATATGCTAAGCAACACTGGAGCAGTTATCCAACAAGTTAATTACCTAATAAGTGAAAAATATATGAGCCATCCAAATTTATCGATATATTTATGCAGTTGACAAATAAAAAATTAAAGTGTAAATTAAATTACAAAAACAAAACAAAGGCGCAACTGCATGTACGCATGTATTTCTATTTATAGACGCGATCACAGTTAGAATTGCATACGTATTTTAAGCATTTCAAATGGTAGGCAAAAGAACTGCAAGCGAAGTAAGTTCTAGTCTTTGTCTCTCTCACACTCTCTAATTGCTAGTTCGATCATTAGGCAAATGGCAAGGACAAAATGGTCGCAACATTTGCGGTAATTTGATGACTCGCCAGCGCGTGCGACAGAGATGTCATGACTTTCTTATTGCATGGGTGAGTAAAGCAGTTCTTTACGTTTGAGTGATAAGGTGCGCTGCAATTATGTCAGATCACAGCTTATGCTTCGTTGAATATAAAAAGTGCCTTAAAATAATGTAAATTTTAACGAAAAAAAACATGATAAAGAAAACATTTTAACTGTGATTAATCGCTGGCCGCAAACCCCGCTGGGTGACTGTGTGTGTGTGCGGGGCTGACCTTTTAAAAGCTTAGCGACGTGCACCTGTCCAACTCATCCCTGCCAACGCCCTCCCGCTACTTTCTGCACCCTGCTAAGCTCAAGCTTAGCGCTTTTTGTGTAAATTTATGCAGCTTCGAGGCCAATTTTCGCTCCACACAATATTTGTCTATGGTTACACGCTTCGACAGCCAAAACTGTAAAGCAAACAGGAAGCGAATGTACAGAAATCTCTCCCCTGCCAACCACTCATCAATCCAACCTCACCTCCCCACCTTTGTGTGTGCCGGGGGCCACAAACGCACTTTGCGCCGCAAAAGTCCCGCGAGAATTGAGAGGCAGCAGCAAGAGCGACCCTTAAACGTTGTCGACACACACACACACACACGCACATAGAGTGTAAGGCGTAAAATTGCGAAAGCGAAATTGCTCTCAAGTGTTTGAATAATGGAAAATTATGAAAAATATAACAACAACAACAACAACAACAGCAGCAGAAGCAGCGGGGGGGCTCTGAAGTGGTCCGTGTGAGTTTTTGCGGCCAGTGCAACAATGTGGCGACGCTGCGAGGTGGGTGCTGGGTGGTTGGTGGATGCTGAGTTCAGTGGTTTACTGTTTGCCCGCAGGCCACTTCATTGTTGTTGTCTGATTTTTTTTTTATTTTTGGAAATTAACGAAAATCTGCTGATTCCAGCTCATTGCCATTTTAATTTCATTTGATTCAAACACTAAACAAACAAAGAGAAGAGACAGAGGAACACTCAGCTGCACTGAGAGAAAAAGCTAGTAATCAGATATAATTTATATGAATTATAGAGATTATTTTAAACTACAAAGTTTAAGAATCTTTGATCTCAATTCCACTTGAGCTGATACCAAATATGCCACATTTATTTCTCTAAGTGTACTTCAAGTGTTTTGTGGGTGGGCATTTGGTTAATGTGTTTATTATTGCTACTGAGAGTTGCAATAATAATAATGATGATGATTACAATAACAATAGTAGCAAGAGCAATTGCCTAATTGCTGCACCGCAGGTGGCCCAGATCCCGAGCCACTTGATTGTGCAACCCACACATCAAAGCGGCAACAGAAAGGGGCAAGGACTCACTGCCTCTCTATTCAGTTGAGGCTGGGGCGCAAATCCGAGGCACAGCGATCACACAATGGCCCAATGAGTGAGCACATTTTATGCGGACCCTTTTCTTCTTCCTCTGTTCACAAAAACCAAAAGCCAACAAAAATATTTAAAGAGATGAATAGAGAGAGAGAGAGAGAGACATAGTGAGATGCTTACTAATTTCTTGGCGACGACAAAGATAAATATTTGCGCTGCGCTTGAAGAGTTTATTGACTTGGCTACGACTACGACTACGACTTTGCCTCTTATGGCCATAATGAAGATCAGCAATATGATAATAATGCTGCTGCTGTTGCTGCTGTTTGGGAATTGGGAATCGGGAATCCGAAAATGAAATCACCTCAATCACTTGAGCTGCGGGATTAGGCGTATTTGACTTGCACGCACCAACGAGAACAAAAAAACAGAGACACACAGACAGCAGCCCAAGACTGAGATTGAAATTGAGGCCTCGGGCTGTGAGCGGCTGTGTGGTCAACTCTCTCGCGCCCAGCTACTGTTTTACCCGTCTACAGCAAGAGCAAGCAGAGAGCTGGCGAGCAGCGGCGACAGCATGCTTGCCCACTCGACTGTCTAAATAAAAATAATAATTGTAAATGATGAAGTCAAAATAAGCAGATCATTTAAATGGCGATGGGAACCCAATTGCGCATACAATTTGTCATTTTTACTGTGCTTATCGGAAATATGTGTATATATATACATACATATATACCCTGTAATTATTGGTAGATGAACTTGTAGGTTGAGATAAAAGTGAAAGACTGTAAGCAGATAAATCATTCTATATATGTTTGTCTCTGAATTGAATTAGAGCTTGATATTAGACTTTCTATCAAATATATTCAAATATTTTAATTTATTCTGCATTTTTGAGAATTTTTTTTAATTTTGTTGAAGTCAGTTCATAAGAATGTTGACTGAAGTTTTTGATATTATTTTTTTGATATTATTTATAATACATCTGAAGGCAAAATATGTTCATTTAGAGCAAAACTGAACTAAAACTTAATTTAGGATTATTTTCACACATTTTTTACTTCGAAATAAATAATAAAAATCATTTTTCAAATCGAGTTTCTGGTCTTTGCATAGGTTTCACTTCGAGTGCCGAACTAGGCTCTGCATATATAGGTTATATAGGATATATACATATATGACTTATGTCATATCTCACTCATCTATTCAATCAATGATCTGCTGCTTCACAGATACTCAGGTTATCAGTGATAGCTGGGTTATTAAATAAATAGAAATATATATAGAGAGAGACTAAGAATTTTAAATCCTTTTATAAATATGCTTGAGAAAGAAAAGCTTTAAAATATTTTATAATATAATGTACATAATATAAAATAAATATTATATATATATAATGATATAATCAAGGCAAACGCAAGAAGTTTATTCAATAATATCTGAAGAGCATTTAATATGAATATATAATTTGATATATTATATATACATATGTATATATGTATATATACAATATATATTTTTTATTTTTATTATTATTTTATTTTGTTTTTATTAAACATTTTACGTTTTCTTTCATTAGATCTCTATATATACTTCTATCTATATAAAGCTTCTCACTCTCTAGCATATTTAATAAAATTCTCAGTCTCTCTATCTACATATTTTCTTATATATTTTATATATTTTTACTACATACATATATAAAATATTCATAAAATTTATATAAACATGCCAAGCTGAGCTCAAAAAGTACAGAAATTGTTCAATCAATAAATGAATTTCTGAATTTCTACAGGGTATCTTCACAGCGCACACTCTTGCCTGCTCATACTCTCTCATACTTGTTTGGTGATTGCTGCTGTTGTTGTTGCTGTCGTTGTTGCTGCTGCTGTTGATGCTGTTGTCTTAGGCAAGATTTTTAATAATTATTGCCACTTATGGCATTGCCATAGAGCCCATACAGAGACCCAGCACAGCGAGAGGCATTTGTATGGATGCGGAATCCGAAGCGGACGCGGACGCGGACATGGGCGTAGGGGTCTTGAAGTGCTTGGCTCTCGGGACACTTGGCATGCAAATATGCTAAACAGTAGCCGAGTGGCTGCCCATGGCAGCTGTTGGTCGAGTGCAGCGGGGCGGCTGAGGCAGCGGTGCCACAACTGGAAGACGCCGCTCAAGTTGATTATGCTGCTTAAGTCAATGACGAGCGATGACGATGCACAAGATTTTGGATTTGGCTTCTTTGGCATAATTGTTATTGTTGTTGTTGTTGTTGTTGTTGTCTCTGTCAGAGACAAGTTTCAAGTCGCTTTCTTGTATGTTAATTAAGCCAGCTAGCAGCTAGTCTTCGCTCAGCCTGCCTGCCCCCCCTCAGTCTATGACCAGCAACTTTTTGGCTTAGAGCTGCTTGCCCAAATTTCAATTAAGTTGTTTGTGAAATAAAATCAAATCGAAATTCCAAGCGCAATTCCCAGAATCAGTTACAAACCCCAGCACATATCCTAATCCGCTTAGAATGCGACGGCTTTTGAATTTGTCGCCTAGGCGAAGGCGTCAATTGCGCCCGCGGGCTAATGTCACAGCAGCAGCAGTTGCTTGTTACGCAATTTAATGCTAAATAACTGTTGGTTATCTTAAGCCGAACGACAAACACGAACTACAAGCATAAACACAACCCCTTGCCAAACACACACACCTTTGAAGTGAGTTTGGGCACACGCAAATGTCAACAACTGTCGCACTTGGCGTGCTTCCGTTGTGTGGTTGGGTGGGTTGGGGCAAGATTAAACATTGACCGGCAGCATATTGTCAAAGCGACGCTAATCCTTATCAAGGACGCCTAGCCTGCAAGCGCGATAACCCACCTTCAATCAGCAACCCGCTAATCACTCAACAACAACAACAACACGAGGCGTCGCTATCAGCGCCATCAATAAATTGCTTAGAAATTAAATTGTCAACTTTTTGTCGTCGCACTCACAAAAATTTGTTGTTTGTTTGCCTGAAATACTAATGGACTTTGAATGGCTTGAACCACCACCACCACCACGCACCACTGGCAGCCGCTGAGATTTGTTGCTGATTTGCCTAATGTGAACTCTCGGGTCAGGGCTCTGTGCTCCATAGAGGGTTGTAAGCGCCGCCCGGGGTAGGCTTTGCAGGCCTTCCAGATAGAGCGACGAAGAGCTCACTCGCCGTGTTTACATTGGCAATGATACGGCCTAACCTCAATGTTGAGGGCCAGCCTGTGGCCCATTACTCAAATTAAGTGAATCAGGACATTGTTTTGCTGCTGTTTGTCTGCCGGAGCAGGCAGCGAAGCCAGACAAATGCTAAACGCTGACAACTAAATAAACAGCAAGAAGTTCACATCAAGCGAGATTGCAATGCAGATGGATGGATGTGGATGCTGAATAAAGCAAAGCCAGTCAGCTGGGCGGGGCGGGTGGCAGCACTCAATTGGTTTCGCGCGTAGCATTAAAACGAGCGTGAAATTAAGGACTACGACTCGTTGGAGATCGGATTCACGCTTTAACCACTTTGTAATTGAAATGGTAGCTTCAAGGTGACTAGCTAATGGCTAGACTTAAGCCTTGCCTTGCTTGAAAGTGCATTAGGAGATGAGAAGTTATTGAAGGAAATTTGTTTTGTTTTGTTTATTAGATATCTATTTTGTTTCCTTTTGAATGTGTTGAGAGATTTGCATTAATTGATTGAGTAATTGACTAACTTGATTAATTTAAGACAGAACTTAAAAGTGTTGTATCTAAAAGACTTCGAATTTTATAATTTACTTAACGAATACATGCTGCTATCTTTCTTTCCTTGCCTTCCATGCCTGTGCTTCTATAGTTTAGTTATCGACTAGATAATCCTATCCTTTCTTTCTTGCCTTCCATGCCTGTCCTGCTTCTATTCCTGCTTGTCTTAGACGCTGTAAGCTTAGTTGCTATGAGTTGCTTCAGGTTTTATCATATATACTTCTTACTTACTTTACTTTTACTACGTCCCATAAAGTATATATATTTTTGATCAGGGTAAGGAACTGAGTCGATTTAGCCCTGACCGTCTGTCTGTCTGTCCGTCTGTCCGTCTGTCCGACTGTTCGTCTATCCGTATGTATGAACGCCTCGATCTCAGAACATACAAGAGCTAGAGACTTTTTTTGGAAGTCCCTGTATAGCAGGCGCAGATAAAGTTTGTTTCAAAAATTCGATAACTATTTCCGTTTTAATGTTATCGATTAAAAACCTTATCGAAATCAAGTTATTAAATTATATCTCGTACATCTTTCGAGCTAGAGTCTCCAAATTTTCTATTTAGATTAATAAATATTTGATACAATTTCGATTTTTGTTATATTTTGGATACCGGCCACAAAAAAGGATGATATTCTTATATCATGATGACTTCTGATGAACTCAATCATACCTTCGTATAAGACCCCTTAACCCATCATAAATTTACGTAAACATCGACTTACCTCCACGCGCTCCTCCTTGAGATCGACCTTCAGGGCTAGCTGCTCGCGCAGCACCACATCTGGATAGTGCGTTTTGTCAAACGTGGCCTCCAGTTGCTCCAGCTGCTCCTCGGTGAAGATGGTGCGATGACGACGCTTGCGTTTCGGCGGCGGCCCATGGCCCAAATGGCCCAAGCCCAAATGATGCTGAGCATGGTGAGCCAAATGCGGATGCGGATGGGCGTGCGGATGGTGCGGATGATGTCCGTGAGCGGAGAGTCCAGCGGCGGCAGCTGCGGCGGCACCATGTCCACTGACGTGCGCCTGCATCTGGGCGGCGGCGACGTGGGCAACGGCCGCGGCATGCATGTAATTGGGATAGAAGTTGGGATAGGCCACTGCGAAGGCAAGAGAAAAGTTCGGATGAAATTCATATGAAAAACAATCGGGAAAGCAACGAAAAATTCTTTAAAATGCGCATAACAAAGCTGAACAAGCAACGGTTGCCATGTGGCGCGCTTCCGATTGCAATAAAACCCCCTCGGACAAAAAAAAAAGGGAAGAAAACTTTGACGTTTTAATTCATTCATGCCTAGGCGACGCGGGCCTTTGAATTTGAATGTGGCGCATGTGGAAGCCAGGGCAAAGCGTTTGCATAAAATTCCATGAGGGAATCCCACGCTCGAATCAACATAAGACCCCAGCCAATGGACTGATAACTGACAAACCCCTCCCCCCGCCGACACACAGCCCCCTGCAGTGGCAGGACTTACAATGCAAATCCTCTCACCGCAGAAATGGAACGGAATGGGAAATCATCTTTCACGGATCAATGCCTAATTATGAATAATGCCATTCAGGCAAAAACGGAAAACGGAAAATGGTTCAATAAATTTCGGAATCCGTTCAACGATCCACAACAGATAACCTTAAGGTGTTTGCCAGCTCAACAGAAGCCAAAGTCGAGGACGCGTCAATCAACCACCCACAGATTGGCTCGGTCTTCTCTCATGTATTCACTGTACTCACCTAGGAAATCCGATGGGGAGGCGGCAAAGCCACTCGCTGCTGCCGCCGCCAGATGACCGAGATGCAGGCCAGGATGCTGCAGCATGGCAGGAACCCGCTGCGGTCGGATCGGACTGGCTGCGGCGCTGGAGCTCGAATTGGAGTTGGGTGAGGCTGGCGACTCGGTGTTGCGCTTGACCAGGCCCAAGCCCAGGCTGCCATTGATGCTGATGTTGTTGTGATTGATGCTGTTGTTGTTATTGCTGTTGCAGTTGTTGTTGTTGCTGTTGTTGCTGTTGTTGTTGTTGCTGTTGCTGGCAGCTGCAGCTGCTGCTGCATTGCGTGAGCCTAGAATGCTGTCTATGGTAAAGAGTGATGCGGCAGCAGCGGATGCTGCAGTGGGTCCACTCACGCGCGGACGCTCCTCATCCAAAATGGTGGCGCCCGACTGGGAGCCATCATCGGAAGAGGGCGTTTGCGATTGCGGCTGCTGCTGTTGCTGCTGCTGTTGCTGTTGTTGCTGTTGCAGCACCGATTGCAGCCGCTGGCCCAGATAGCCACATTGCTGGGAGTTGAGGAGCATGGCGGTGGTCAGATGGTAGGCGGCATTGCTGGCATTGGCAGGCGAGCGTGAGCGTTGGATTTGACGTGGCGGCTGCTGTTGCTGCAGCTGCTGCTGATGGTGCTCACCCAGATCGGTGGCGCAGCGCTTGAGCACGTAGGCCGCCGGCGGTGAATTCGTTTCGACCATGTGGCCGAGTGTGCTGGGCGGCGGCGTTGGGGGCGGTGAGCCCGGCGAGGGACTGGGCGTGCTGACAACCGTTATCTTGAACTTGGCCTTGGCCGAGCTGCTGTCGCTGCTGCTGGCGCCTCCCGCTAGCTGCGACGGCGTGCTCCACAGTGATGACAGAATTTTGGCGGATTTTGTGTTGCGACTTGTATAAGAAATAATTATGTTATGTTTGCTATTGGCAATAGTCACAGTAACTGTAATTCACACGCACGCACACACACGCACACACGCAGGCACAAGCACTTGAAACACACACGCGACGTGTTTTTTGGCTTGTGACTGAAAAGATTTTGCGTGCTGAACTGAAACTGAACCCTTCTTGTTCGCTCGAGCTACGAAACCGTTTTGAATGCCACGTTCAGCGACGGCTGCAGCGGCAGCAGCAGTATCAGCAGCAGCGACGACGCGAACGACAAGTTGTCAATCTCTCTAACGTACATACTCATGCACTCCCTCTCTCTAGCATTCACACGCACACTCACACACACACACCCATGGCAGACATTTTCATGCTTTGGCCAATCAGCGTGCAGCTGGGCTTAGCTGAGTCCACGCCTTTGCGCTCGCTCTTGCTACCATATTGAAAGCATAGAAAGAGCGAGAGCGAGAGAGAGACAGAGAGAGGGAGAGAGAATGGGCGCGAGAGCAAGTAGCTGCTGAGAGCGCGTACAATACAGTTAATGTGGTTGTTGTTGTTGCTATTGCTTTTGCTCTTGCTCTGTTTTGGTGGTGGTGGCTGATATGGTGGACGCCCTCTGGCTGCCGCTGTGCGTTGCGTGAGTGCGACATCTACTTCATCCGCATTTACCGTTACCCGTTAGCTAGCCGCAAAGATGGCGCGCTGAAAAGATAATGCTGAGCTGTCTCTCAGCATAAAGCTTCCGTCTGCTACTGCTGCTGCTGCTGTTGCTGTTGCGACGTGGGCGTGCTACTCTCTCTCGCTGCCGCTGTTGCTGCTGCGACTGCTGCTGCTGCTGCGTTTTTTTGCTGTCTTTCTTTTCCCTTCTGACAGTTATTTATACAGATAAAGTCATCACTGACAGCCCCCGCGGCTCGCGTCAATGTGTGAGCAAGCGAGTGCGCTATATATAGGCTAAGCAGCTCGCACTCACACTTCAAAATGTTGCCGTAATGTGGAAAATTATGTGCTGGAGTTCGCGCTGCCGAGATTGGGTTTGCGCGGGGGGTTGCGCGGCTACACACTGCTGTACTGCCGTTGTCGGCTGCGCTGCGCTGCGCGGCGCCGTATCTTAAGAAGATAATGACTAAATTAATGCTTTTATGTTTTTGGCAACACATAAACATCATTATGCGCTCAATCCTCGCTCGGGCGCACGCTCCTCCAGCGTTGGGCGGGCGAGTGCGGGTATGGGCGGCAGCTGAGGCTGCGTCTGCTTATGTATTGGCCAGTTGAATGTGACGGCTTGTATATAGAATGTGTGTGTGTGTGTGTGTGGGTGGTTGTGCGTGTGTGTGAGGGAATCTCTGAAGTCAGCGCCATTTACTGATTAACTGGATGGAGCAAGAGCAGCATTGTGTTATGTTAGATCGGGTAACGGGACATTGTTAACTATACTTATGCACAAGTATGCGTCTATGTGTATGTGTGTTTGTGTGTGTGTGTGTGTTTATTTGCGCATATGAAAATATTTTAATCTAAAGTTTCCACATCAAACATGCCCAAATGCAAATCCCAAATGTCCTCCGGGCCACCAAGCCAAATGCAGCAAAAGCACAAACTAAGCCATTGACTAATGATAAATGCAATGTGGCAGAGCCAAACCTAAACTGGACGCCCCAAAACCATATGCTAAGCTACGTCCAAGTCAGGTCGAGTCGAGTCGAGTCGGAGTGGCTTATGTGCATGCAGCTCGTATGTAACCAACTGATTATGTGGCCACCGCCCGCGCTCTGTAAAAGGATGAAAGGATCTGAGCGACATGGGCGACATGTGCGACCTGGGCTGCTGCTGTAGCTGTAGCTCTGCTACGCTCGAATGTTGCCAATGCTTTTAGAAATTATTGAATAATTAAGCATGCCAACAGCAACTACTCCAACTCCAGTCTCCACACTTCTTGCTGCCAGCCAGCCATTGGAGCGTTAATAGTCAGCATCAGGCGGTTGTGTGTGTGTGTGTGTGGTAGTCGTAGTGGACCTCACTCGTCTGTCTACTATTTGTTTTTGCTCTGAACTTCTTACATGAACCAAAACCAGCAACTCCCGACGGGAATTGGCGACACACACACACACACAAGCACACACACAAGCACTCACACATGTGCATGTAAGTGGAGTGCGCCTCGATAAGCTCAAAAGTTGTGCTGAAGCAGAAGGATCCAATTCTCCAACTTTACCAGCATTTGGATTTTTATTGTTATGCTCTTACAGTGGGTATTGCGAAGAATGTTAGTTACTTTGTAATATTTTGAGATAGATATTTAAGAATGGAAAGAATGGATATATAATGTAATGGAAAGTAGTTGATCTATAGCTATATGAACTCGATGATCAGAGGAGATTTATTGATGAAATTTAAAAAAAAACAAGTTTGTCCTAATCTTTATATATGTATGTATGCACATATGTACATATGTAGGTAGTTTGCATGCTTTATTATAATTGTCTTATGTTGATTGAGATATAAATAAGTGAGCTAAAGGTGATGTTTGAAATGATAAAAATATAAACAACATTTTAAAAAATTCTTAAAATATGAAATAAATTATTTTTTAAGTATTTTATTTTTAAAATATGAAATAAAATATTTTTTTAGCATTTTGTTGTATTTTTTACTTTTAGAACTGATTTATTATTTAATATATCTCGATTTATATAGAGCATTAAATAATTTTGATATGGAATTGGTATACAACGCAAAAGGAAAATTCTTTGTGTGCAACTAAAAATTCTAAGAAGACTTTTATTAAAAGTATTTTTGGTTAAATTCATTTATATTTACAAGTTAAATCTATTATAGAAAGTTCTTTCATAAAAAATCCTTTGGGAGGAATTAGTTCATTATTGAATGTTGATGATGTAGAAATGATATAATTGATGTATAGATTTGTAGTCAAATACGATAATTGCTTGGATATTTTTTGTATTATTTATATATTTATTTATATGCTGCAAATCTTTTACAAATTAAGTTAGATGCTTGGTTAGCAGAGCTGTGGCATTTAGATTTCAATTGAAAATAATTTTAGATTACTTTTAGTTTAGTTTGGCGAAAAATGTGTTTATAGAAAATAAAATGTAGTCCAAATTGTTTCAATTTATATTTATATTAAGCTTTCGATTCGCTGTTTGGTTTGCTTGAGGTGTTAAGTTAAGGCGATGAATTCGAAACAAATATTGATTTTTCTTATTTATTGCATATTATATATTTATATTTATATATGTATATATTATATTTGTATATATGTACATATGTACTGTATAAGTTTGTTCCATTATTTATTCTTTATCCTTAATTAGATAGATTTAGTAAGCTGCTAACTTAGCAGTGCTAAGATATCTATCGTTTTATATGCCAACTACTTATGCTTACAGAATATATCTATATACATATATTTATAGTATGAATCTTTTTATACTTAGAGTATATATCTATTTATATCCATCTATATCTACTGTATATCTGTTAAAATATTGCTTTACAAACCCAACTTCAAGACATATAAGTGCAAGCATATATAAGCTTCGGCTTGTTCCACAAAATCTCTTTTCTCTCATTTTTTCAGTTAGTCAGAATCATTTTTTTTCGCATATTTTTTTTTGTTTCGCTTTTTTTTGCAATCTGAAACTTTGATTCTCTGTTTTGCTGTAGTCGGGTGCAGGCACTTTTTGTTTTAGTTCGTAGATTGAATTTTAAATAACAAATTAAATTAACTCGACTAAGTATTGTGCGAGTCTTTGGCAACGTTTCCAACTGTCGAGCGAGTGACTGCTCGAGCGTCCACCAGAAAAAGTTCAATTGGCAAAGGACTGTGTAAACACAGTGGGAATAAAAGGTTTTTCTACTTTTGCTACTTCCTTTTGCTTGGCCCGCTGCTCGATTCGTTTATCATGGATTTTTATTTCGATTTCGATTTTTCAATTCGATTTTGATTCCGTGCCGGCGGCAATTTGTTGCTCTTTGCTTGAGCTTCAGCGCTTGCCAAATTAGAAAAGTTTCCATTTTTTTTTGCACTCTGCACTCTCTGATGATTGTTTGGCTGGGATGGATGAGATGAGGAGGGGAAGAAGGAGGGTGTGCGTGTGAGCTTTGGGTATTTGTCTAGTTAAAAATTTAAGCGAATTGCGAATGGAAGCCATGCCGAAGCCAACTGCTGCCTGGTGCCTGGTGCCTGGTGCCTGCTGCTGACATTGATATGTTAATGGAATCGTCGTCCAGGCATCTAATCCTCGCCGCTCAGCCACCCTGTTCGACAGTGACTGGCACCGGTTTCCCATTCGCTTTTTACTTGTCAATTAAATGTTTAATCCAAATATCGTTTTATGCGTCGCAGTTGCGCAGGCATCAAGGGATCAAGCCCCGGGATCAGTATCCGGATCAGTTTAATCTAGCGATATGCGTAAGCGTGCAAATTGCTATGATTACGCATGCGTCATGATCAAATGCGCCAGCAAGAGATGGCAAGAGTTAGAGTGAGAGACAGCAACAACAATCGCAGCACAACAAAAGGTGCAATAAAACCTTGCATGCGGCCGTACATAAAATGGAAAACTGGAATTGCACAAAGCCCTAATTCAAACTAAGAGAGAACAAGAGAGAGAGACAGAGGGAGAGAGACCGAGTCATAAATGTGGATGAATGAAGCGGGGCGTGAGGCGAGCCCAGCAAAATGGCCGCCTGCAGTGGACGATCCTGCAGAGCAGAAGCAGCTGCTGCCCCTTAAACACAAACGAGAGCAAACAAGCAGCGCACACTTTGGTCTGTGCTCTGCGGGTTTCTGTTTAGCCATAAACAAATTGAAAATTGTGAATTGAGATATTTGAGTGGATGTTTATATTGACATATCCTAGCCATATAAATATGGGCCTGTTCTTTGAAGGATCTCTGCTAGATTTGCATTAGCTATAAGTATGTTAGGGATGATCGATTTGCGCTTAGACTTTAGGCATAGACTTCGATTATATTAAATACGAGTACATTGTTTGACTTTTTGAATATCTTTTTATAGCTTGACTATCTTTATGAAACTTCGTAGGGTTTTAGCTTTCTCTTGCAGACTTTTATATGTCGGCATTGTCTTCATCGAATACCCGAACTGATACCGAAATCTGCTTTCAGTTGCATGTGTTTATAATCATTCTAATTGTATCATGGTTTAATAATATTACTGATTTTATTTCGCTGAGAATTGTGGCATGGTTGGCCTGTCGGACAACTAAAATACCCTCATTGGATTGGTGATATTACTGAGACTTTTATTCTGTAGTTATTTAGTCTATATAATATCTAAGTTTCATCTTTAACTCCTTTTAATGCTCATTTCATCAATGTACTTAAATAAACTTTAATATGTACAAATATTGAAATTTTTAGGTCTATGCGCAGCTCTATACATGTTTATAAAAACCTGTTGAGTTCTCTTAAAAAATATGTCTTCTGTTTAATAATACGTCCTCATATTTGGGACTATGATGCAGATCAACGTTCTATACAAACTTTTAGAAACCATTCAGTTACCTCACAAGATATCTGATTATGATTAATAACATATATTTTGATACCCTCCTAAGCCACAAAAGCTAAAGACTTCAAATTTTATATGTGTGTACATATGTACATATGTATATTCCTGTCTACTATCCATAATATGAGTTTATCATATTTTTTTAAATAACTCACCCCATTTCAATAGTATACAATTTGTTTTGGGGTTTTAAGCGTAACTTGATTACTACAAAAGCTGAAAATTGTTAAATTACTGAGCGGGTTACCGTAATAAATACACAGATTTTATATATTTCTCTTTCTCGAATTCGTATCTCAAATAGAAGAGATTTGTGTTTTGGCAAATTCACAAAAATTGATATATTTATCACACGCTCTAAATATCATTTGCTTTTATGGCAAGCATTAATTACTGCAAAAATCTATTTCTTTTTACGATATTGGTGAACTACTCCAATTTGTTATTATTTATTATTTGCTGATTACTAAATTCACACACAAAAAGTATGCATAAAATGTACAATATTGCCTACGATATTGATATATTGCTCCTATTCAAACTGTTTTTGAACAAAATATTGACATGTAAAAAGTTGTATCTATGCATAAAGGCTCTTTGGCTATTAGACTAGGCATTTAACAAAAGAATTGTACTATAGGGGGGAATTGTACTACGAGGGTTGTCCGTAAATTAAGGTCTCCAATGCTTCTTTACATAGTAAACATTATTTTATTTTTAAAACAATTACAATTATAGAATCTGAAAGCTTGAACTATTAGCTACGACGTAGTCCACATCACATTTACATGTTGCTCAAGACTTCAAACTCTAATAATTTGTGTTAAAATTAAAAAATAAAATAATAAATTTAATATTGAAAAGAAATTAAATTGAAAAAATATTCATATTTCTTATCTTATTTAAAATGATTTCTTTGCTACAAAGAACTTCTATAAATAAATCAATTTTAGCTCGATATTGCATTGTATAATATGTACAAATTCCAATTAATTTCCTTTGAATTCTTAATGTTCTACTATTACCCCTTAGAATGTAACTCAGCTCGAATTAAGAATTGAATTATGCAAAGAACTTCGAATATATTATAAATTACAAATTCTGATCGAGTCTATAATCTTTTGAATTGTGTTTACCAATGTCAAGTAGTTATAGTAGGAAGGATCTTTGTGTCACTCTCCCTCTCTCTCTGGGGGTCTGTCATAATTTTTGTGTTGATTTGATGCGTAATTAAAAATTTAAATTATGTGCCTTGAGGATGTGCGCAAGGAAACAAAAGTGGGTGGCAAATATTTGCGAATGGAAATGGATGGTTAAAGCCAGTAAAACATATATTTGGCAAGCCGCAAAGGCAAGGGCAACGGTAAAGGCGCAGGCAAAGGCAAAGGATGTGAATAAATTATGGCTGGCAAAAGTGAAAAGCGACTCTAAATTACTTCAACTCAATTAATTAGCCAGTCCTGGACGGCAGGACAACGCGTGTGGGCCGAACTTTTGTTCGTCTGCTATTTGCCTTAACTCTTTTTCCACACAAATCTCACAATGGGGCTGAGGCTGCATGCCATGGGGGATGGGGGCATTGTGTGTGAGCTGTATCGAGTGCTAGGCACCTTTTGTCAAAGGCAGCCAAAGCCAAATAGTAGTCTACTTTTTATGCCAGCTCGCAAGCAAGCAAGCAAACAAACATGCAAACAAACAAACAAACAGACAAACGAGAAAAACGCTGGCAAAAGATGCCAGAGAAAACAGAGCCCGAGCAGCAGCAGCAGCAGCAGCGGCAGTTGCTGCCTCTGCTAGGAGCGCCTCGCAAGACGACGCAGCTCGACACGCTGCATTTGTTTGTTTTTACAATTGTCGAGGCCTACGTTCTACTGCTCTTGCTCTCTTTTATATTTCTTGTTGTTTTTATACCCTGTATCTATTGTAAATTATTAGAAAAAGGGGTAAGTTGATGTTGGTTATGAGTTTGTGACAGGAGAGCAGCAGAAAGGGAGCCAGCCAATGACTCGTATATATCTATTAACTATAGCTGCTAAGCTGTATCTGTATATCTAATAAAGATATATCAGTTAGATCTAATATACAATATATTGCATAGAATGGAATATAAATTGACTGATATTATATCCTATAATAAACACAAATCATACCAATATAACTTTGTATATATTATATTCATGATATAAGAGTTGAAGAAATAATAGTTTTTTGGCTGTCGAAGGTGTCTGAGTAGAAGATATCTGTGGCTCAAAGGTGTTTGAGCAGCAACTTAAGTGATATAAAAAGCAAAAAAGGGAAGGGAAGAGCTGCGCCACAGTTAAGACTAGAAGAAATGCAGTTATAGTTGCTAGTTATAGAGGCTCATGAATGCTGAGGTCTGTGATTTGAGTCTTAAGAGTTGGATAATGCCAAATTGGCAATCAAATCTAGAAATATTGATTAGGCTTGGCTGTTTAACGACACAAGTTGTGAGTGCCTTAATGGTAAATAATTGTGAGCAGATTATTTAACTGAATGGCCAGAGAAAACTGCAAAGTCACAGTAGTCATAGCATACATCTGAGTTTGTAGCAGCTGGATGTATGTATATACATATGTATATAGACCGGTGGTCATAAAATTTTAAATCAAATTAAATAAATTTTAAAATTTTAATATTTTTAAAACAATTTGTGCTACAAATTAACTATATATATATGTATATATATATATTAAAATTGTTTTCAAAATATTAATTTAATCACCAAATTTTGCTGTCCAACATTTCAGTCGCACTACTATTTTTATGACCACAGCTGCACATAGTATATGACATGAAATAACAATTTGTCACTTAAGCAGACTTTCATTCAGTTCAAGGCCACAAATTAAAGAAGATAAAACTTTTCAAGATCGCTTTATGTGTATCTAGTAAATTGTCATCATTTTATTTCGTAAGATTAATTTATCATATATTTATTCTATGTTAAAAGTGCATACTGATCAGTTTAGATTATTTGCTTTATAACATCTTGCTCTTCATTTAACTAGAGAATATTTTTACAGTCGAACACGTTCGGAAAGAGCGAGCCTTACTCCCTACTTCTCTCTTCCTTTCTTACTCTCTCACTATCTCTCTCTCTCTTTCCCTCCCTCTCTCACGCTCTCTCTCTCTTGCTTTGTATTCTTTTGCTTGTTATGTTCTGTTTTGTTGCCTCTATTTGCCGCGTCGGCCATAAAAAACAATGGCAAAACAATGGCAGCTACTGAGCCAAAGCAAAACCAGATCCTGGACTAGTTTTTCCATCAACTGCAATCAATTGCAGTTTATTTTTATTTTCTCTCTCTCTTGCACTCTCTCATCTGCTGTTTCTTCTCCACACACATGGGAATTATGAAAAGCGATCGTTTTTCTGGCCGCTTTTCAATTGACCGTTCAAATCGCAACAAGGCTCAGCTGGGATAAGCCCTGTTGTAGCCGCAACAGAGGCTGGCAGGGAGCTCTGCTCCGAGCTGGGCACTTTCTGCTGCTTGCTGATGCGCATTTGATTGCTGTTGCCATTGTTGCTGCTGTTGTTGTTGCTGTAGTTGGCGATCCTGGTGCACAAAGCGTGTGTAAGTCCTTGGAAAATCGCTTCACTCACTTTTTTGCGCTGCCTTTTTTACTTTCTTTTCAATTTCCTGCAACTAATTGCGAGAAAAATCCTCAAGAAATGGCGCAGATTAGATGTATATCTTTTCATATATCTATATATATATTATTGGAGCTGCATGTAGATTTGCAGATGGGTCAGCTGAAAGCAAGACTTCATCGTAAGGAAAAGGGTGTGAAGTGGTAGCTGCAACGCGTCCACTTGAAAATCTCGTTATCCTGTCAACGTCAGGCGCACAGCGCAAAAGATGCCAGTCATGACTCTGACTCGCAGCTCTGACTGTTTGGGGATGCGCCTCATCAAGTGGCTGCCCCAGCAATTGGCAGCTGCTGGTGCTAGCGTATCGCTTACCATGTTGAATGAAAAGAGCAAAACAGTCGCCCGCCTACAACCACCAAGTGGATCAGTGGCAGCAGCAACAGCAGCAGCAGCAGCAGCAGCCCTTTTGTCCCATTGTATATTTGTCCTGCTGCTCGGATTGCCGCTCGGGTTGGCTTAGGACGCGCTGTGGTTAAAGCACAAAACTGAGTGCACTCAAACGCCTCGACGGGACTCAATTGTTTTGAGATCAATTTGCAACTTAATTGAAATCCATTTAAAGTAATGAGAGTTACTAACTTGCCTACCCCTAGCCCGGCAACCGGCTCTACCCTTTTACCATATTTCTCTCTATCTTTTTTCTTTCTTCTTCTTGGCTAGTCTCGACCAAGCTGCAGCTCATCCCGTGCTCAAGAATTATAATCCCACGCCACGAGCTGAGTTGTACCTGCTGCTGCTCAGCCGCGGACTAGATCAATTTGCAAAACCCTTTTGTGAAGGCAAATTGTCATCTTGGCATGTCCATGCTTTGAGTGTTGCTGAATGGTAACAAAAATCCAGTATTGGTTAACACCTGGAGTGGCATTTCATAATGATAATACTATAATATAAGTGTAATCAAAGCTCGCTCGGTCAACAGCGTCAATGCGATGATTCTTGAGCATAATTATTACACAAGCATGTATTCCAGTGTTGGTTAACGCATAAAAATATTGTTTGGGTATTATGTGATAGAGATTTGTTAGCTAGATATACATAATTAAAGAAAGTCAATTTAGGGACCAAGCTGCAATTTTTTTCAATGAAAGAGGCATATGAGTACATTCTAGTGATAGTTAAAGTGAAAAAATCAAGCTTTAAGTGTTTTAACATGGAAATATAAGACATAATAATGTAGTATATAATAATGTAATTATATGCTTTTGGTCGATATCTCATATTTTCAGGGTTTGAGTAGACAGCAACTCAAGTTTCTTCTTTCAGATTTTTTGATCTGTAAGGGGACTGAGTAGAAACTTGCTGTTCAAGCAAAAACTTAAGTGCTGGTTAGCACATACAAATAAAAGAGGAAATGAGTTGTGCTGCTGATAAGACTAAACCAAACATAATTTGAGATTCTACAGGATTTTTTGGGCATGTCAACGTTTTCAGTTAGGAACGCAAGTGTTGGAAAATACAAAAAAAGAAAATATAAACTGGCAGTTCATTAGGCTCAGCTGTTTAACTTTTCAATTTGTGTATATTTTAATGCCAAATAGATATAGGAAGTCCATTTAACTAACAGCAGCTATAACAACAGTGTTGGCTAATGCACAAAGCAAACTTTTAAGGCTGTTTGGCTGACTGTACCAGTTTCTCGTATCCACACGAGATCAATTCGCAAGTTGAGTCAAGCTTAATTTTCACATTGCGAGTGTGTGAAGCGTTAAAGCGAGCTGCCATAGCAGTGTTGGCAATAGCCCAAAAAAAAAAAACAAAAGCAGAAGAAGAAATAACACATAAAAGTGGGGCATTATCCGATGGAGCTGGCAAAAAATATGCAAATATATATATGCGCAAAATACATTGGCCCGAAATGTCAGTCGGAGTCCATTAAAAGGGAATAAGTGCGTGCAAATCCTGGCCGCAGGATATTTTTCATATTATCAGCGTATATTACTTCATCGAAAATGAAAAGCCTCGCCCCACACCCACACACACACACCCGCAGAGAAGGCAGCCAAAGTAAACATGTGTGGAGTGCCAAGGACTTTCGAGTAGCTCGTGAGTAGTTGAGGAGGATTGTGGATTGCTTTTTACGGCCGCGCGACATCGCGCCTTGCCTTGCCTTGCCACACACACACAAACAGAAAGAGATGGACAGGTAGTGCGAGAGAGAGAGAGAAAGGCATAGGCTGGACCACATATAAGTTGATCCCTTGTAAATCTCTAAATTGTTTTATGACCATATTGGAAAAGTAGGTGTAAACCTAATTTTCCTTTATAGGCCCGGCCCGACCTGCGCCCGGGCAAAGCTCAAGCCAACAACAAAAACAAAAACGAATGATGAATAAAAGAACATTTGTTGTTCCGGCTTGGACCGCGCGCACAGCAGGATATGCACTCAATCGGCCGCCTCTTCCGCCTTTTGTTTGAACGCTTGTGCTGAGCCTCATTTAAATCGTACCGCTGGCCAATTTGCATTCGCACCACAAGCAAATTGATCCGCCCTAATCCCTGGCCAAGCTAGCAACGCAGTCGCAACTCCTTCGAGCCTCGGTCCAGGCTCAAGCCCAGAACCTGGACAGGATTTTCATTTAAAAGAACAACATAACAATCATTGCCTTTCAGCGCAGGCCTTCGGCTTCCGAAATTGAAGTCAGTCGGTCGACCAAGCGGCGGGTCAGCTGGCGAAAAGGGGTTCCTGAAAAGGATCAAACTGTAGATCCTGCAGAATAGTGTTGTAAAACACCTGAGAAATGCTTCAATTATTAATTTCGAGTTGAATACGTTTTCTATATAGAAAAATAATAGTATATATTTAATCGATAATAATATTTAAATATTTTAGTATATTATATTACTAATTTGTCTCCAACTAACAAGAAAAACATTTTCAAATTTTAAACTGTCTAAAAAGTTAAGCTGGCGCCATCTATGCTTCATTTCACATGTAGTTTATGTAGTGCTGCCCAGCTGGCAACGCTGCTCAACACAGCTGTTGTTGCTAGCTGTCTGGCATCACTGCGACGATAAACACAAATTCGATAGACAAAAAATGTAAAGCAACAAGAAAATAAACAAAATTATGCTGAGCAGAATAAATAATACTAAGAAATAATACGGACAAGCAAAGCTATGGAAATGGGCAGGCAAAAGAAGCGACGCAAGCAGCGCAAACGCAAACATCAACGCCGCAAGCAAAAAGCGACAACAGCAGCTGCCGTTGCAGCGGCTGTGGGTGCACCACAGTTGCCCGCCGAGATTTGGTGCAGCACGTACAAATCTCTGCTGGCGTGGCATCAGGCACAGGTGCGCAGCGTCTGTGGTAAGCAAATGGAACCGCCGGAAGCTGAAAGCTGCAATGAGAGGGAGGAGGACGAGGAGGAGGAGGAGGACGCGACCTATGAGCAGCTGGAGGAGGAGCATTTGAGTGCAGATCCTGACGATGTGGAGGAAGTGGATGAAGAATATCTAAAGTTTCTGGAAATTACGCTGCAGCATCAGCAGGAATTGAAACGCTCGCGTGCCGCAGCTGCAGCTGCAGCCGCAGAAGCCTAACTGCCAAAACCCGCCGAAAATTTGACTTAAAATTAGATTTAAGTTTTTATATACGCATACAGTGAATACTGGCTTGCAAGGACAAGGTCTTAGCAAGACGGTTAATTAAGAGAAAACATAAATAAGTAAAATTTAGTTTAAGAAACAATTCGTAATTGTATTCAAAATTTTGGATTTGTATTCGTAAATTTCAATATTTTGATTTGTATGTTAAATGTTAAAGTAAGAAAATGGAGATTGATCTCTCGTATTTTGTGTTCTTAAGGTAATCTCTAATGGAGTTACTGTAAAGTTGGGAAATCCTGGAACTAATGGCTTGCAGTATTTAGCAAAGATTATTCAAAAACTAAAACAAAATTGAGAAAATTATATACTACTAAAAGAATTTCCAAGTATTTATAAAACGTATGAATTCTGACATCCATTGTATTTAAAGATATCTCAAAAAAACGGAACCAATTTACGATATAAACAGATTCCGCGAAAGAGATCCACAGGCCTTAGAATGCGTTCCTTGAATACATTCATTACGTTCCACGAATGCGTTCCATGAATACGTTCCACGAATACGTTCCTCTGAATACGTGCCTTAATTATGCAAGCGCATCTCTTCAAAGATGTGCGCCCTAGGAAACTGTTCGTTAATAGAGTTTTCACTGTAGACAGCTAACACTTTGCATGGCTCGCAGGCGCCTATGGCAGGCGATGCGTGGGCGTGGGCGTTGCGTATGCATGTGCAACTGTAAACCTGGCCAGAGGAGCTGCTTGGCCACATTCGCAGAACTTTTCTTGGCCAGGCTAATGAAGTTGGGAAGACGCACATTAAACTGACCGAGACAAATGAGAGGCCATTTGTAAGCAACACACAAAGAAAGCTTCAAATTAAGGCTACCAAAGCAGAGCGAGAGAGAGAGAGAGGTAGCTAAGGGGCCATTTCATCAGGGCAAGCCGAAAAAATATTTAACAGTGTAAATTTATGCGGGACGCCCATTAATATTGAGAAGCAGCAGCCAGATCTCTTACTCTCTCTCCCGCTTCCTTCTCGCTTCTCCTTTTCTCTCGCTGACTGGGTCATCAGCGAGCTTTGTATGCTACGCCAGTTGTAGGCGTGGCAACGCATTAGCCGCCTTTCGCGCCGCTTTTCGACAGAAAAAGCAAATTAAGTTATCCGATCGTTGTCTCAGCCTCAGAACTCAGAACTCAGAGATCAGAGCTCAGACTCCAAGTCCGAGTCATTCGTTTGTGGAGCAGGAGACACTGGCTGCCACCAGCTAGTTAAGCTGTCCATGGGCCGCAGGTGTCGCAAACTAGAAACGGGAAGCGACCTTTCTATAACTGCAAGCTGCATAAATCATACAGTGGAAGCAGGTGAAAAAGCTGCTACTTAACCCATGAAAACTCAGGGAAGGCCAAGCTGAAATTGGGGCTACAAATCAGAACTCCAATTTACTCTTTTTGTTTAGGATTTGAACTCACTGTCTGTCTTAGCTTTAGCTAGATGAACGTATGGCTTTTGAGATGAATGAAGCCCACTTTTGGTTAATCTTGTGTTGAGCAAGTAACAATAAACTCTCTGCTGTAAGCTTTGAAATTGCATTTTTGGGTGCACTGGCGGAAGTTGTCTAAATATGGATAATATTTTTGTATAACTCTAGAGAATCTATATATCTATATAAATTTTATTATATATTAAAATTTGTAAAATATATTTAAAGGAATTAGCACCTTAAATATCTTCAGTCATGTATAGCAACTATAAAATAAAAATAATAAAAGTATTGCTGTCATATAAAATCAGTTTGCAATATTGATTAATTTATCTTCTTAATAAACTAAGCCTTTTTTAAATACAAGAGATTTTTATGCCTAGTTTTAAATTTAATAAATTTTTTTTTTTGGTTTTCAGCTTAAGCGATTGGTATTCAGAATTCGAAAATATTTTCTTTACCTTGAACCAGAACAGCTTCTCTAGAAAATTCTATATCAATAAATCAACAATTTAAGCATAAAATACAGTTTGGCTATTTTGATTGAAGATGATATGGAAAAAAGCTTAAATTGTTGTCAAAACTTGGTGTTCTTAAGCTGAAACGACTTTTTTTGGTTTTCTAACTATTAATCGCTTTTTAATTGCGCGATGAAAATGATAACGATACAAATTAGAGCTACAATTTGAAGATTTTATTGCCGTGGGATTTTTTGAAATGATTTGTTAACAACTTTAATTTTGTCAAGCAAGCCAACAAAAATATTTTTTTTTCATATAAATAAAAAAAATTTAAAAAAAATCGAATTTTATTTTAAGAATAAGGAATAGTTATTTTTGCGTCTCTCAATGTCAACTAGAATATCTTTGTTTTCTTCTTCCAAGCAATTCATAGTGAGAGCAAGTTGTTGTTGCATTGCTTGCAGACACTCATTTGCGCCAGGATGATGCAAAAGATCATTGAAAATGGCCGCCGGTTCCGGTTGCTAAATGATGCAGCAGTTGGCAATGTTGTTGTTGCTAAGCGACAGCTGTGTGAAGCAGAAAGCAGCAGCAGAGGCCTCTAATTAAATGGGTGTAGCTGCTGAATGCTGCTAATAACCAACAGGGCAACAGCAGCAGCAACAGCAACAGCAACAGCAACAGCAACAGCAACAGCAACAACAGCAACAACAGCATCAACGAGCAGTCAACGATGTGGAAAACAAACAAGCCAAACCCAAAGGGCTCTGCTCTTGTTCTTGCCACCTGTTGCCATCTCTTTCCGCTAATCGACTCTTTCATTTCTGTTTGCTGCTAGCAGAGATGAGTATATGGATTTTGTCACTCAAAGTGTAATTGGTGGAGACTTGGGTATACCTATGTGATAAAGGCAAGTTGGAACTTGTTGCTGTCGCTTCTGATTGATTCTGATTGAAATTTGTTGCATTTGTTTCTGATTGCAGCAAATTTCAAGTGGGGTTAAAGTTTTTATTCAGGGTAGCTTAACTACAGTAGTTGCAGAAGAAATATATTTGTTGTAAAAACGTATATCAGCTGTATAGAAACAAGAATTTATATGTATATAGTATATAAATCTGTAGCTTATATTACCCATCATTTACTTCCAAGGGTATAAAATCTTCGATTTGCTATTCTTTCTTTTTCTTACAATGTTTTTTTCTGGTTGTTGTTGTTGTGCTACGTGCTTGGCCGCCATGTTGGCAAGTTTGTGTCTGAAGTCTTTTGATTTAGCATGCGATATGAAACACCCCCGACACAGCAAAAAGAGATCAGGCGAGATCTTGATGTGTCGCATGTAATGCATATATTTTATGACACACCAGCTGAAAAACCTGCTGTTGCTACTGCGCGAATGGAGGCCAACGGGCCAGATTGCTTGGATGCTGTGTGAGTGAGAGGGAGACAATCTTTGGTGCCAGACAAATTGTTGCCTACAAATCAATTAAATTGCTAATGCAGCGCGACAACAAACAAAACGGCAGCAGCAGCAGTAGCTACGACAACAACAACAACAACAAATAGCAGCAACAGCAGCAAATCGTGTATTGGGCTCACAATTTAATGGAGCCACATTCCAGTGGCTGGGCAAAAGCGCCATTGTCATAGCTCCAAAGTCAGCCAATGCCGCCAAAGCGACCGCAAGAAATGCATAAACATATTGCAGATTGTTTTTTTCTCTCATTTTTTTGGCTAGTCTCAGCAGCAGCAGCAACAACAATAATAATGAGAGGCTCCCCTCCCACAATGGACGCTGGACTAGGCATACGAACCTCCATGGAGCTGCACGAAATCAAAACACAAACTAAAACAGAAGCAAATTTGCAGGCAAAAAAAAAAACTAAAAACACCACGGGATATTTTTTGTATGAAGATAATCCCAAATCAAAGCTAGACAATAAATGCAAATAAATTTTAAGCAAATGACATAGAGAGCAATAGGTGGAAGGAGGGGAGATGCAGCTGCAGCAATTCTTGCTAATATTATCTTAAGTTTATGAGCTAAACAAAAAAAAAAAGAATGCTGCAGTTGGATCTTTGTTTAAGAAAGAAGTTCAAATGAGGAAATCAGATTCATTAACTGATAATTAGTTAACTCGTGTAGACAACTCAAGAAAACCCAAAATTATATATTATAGTATATAAATCTACACCCATCAGCTACGGGTTGAATCAGAATTATCATTGTGAATTAGCTATTTTTAGCTAGTTTAATAACAAGAAAATATGAATTGTATTGTAAATTATGAAAGTTGAAAATGAGATGATTTGCATGATCTGTCAAGGAGGAGTAGACTAAGCTTGCTACTTAGAATATTTAGAAATTCGAGTCAAAGCTTGTAGGCTGCATAAATTTTTGAGGCTTAGCATCCCGAATGAAAGAAAAGTAGAGCAAATAATATCGTCAATTCTTAGTTTGAAATATCACAAATATACGAAATATATCAGATTAGTTATTTATGTAAAAAAATAAAAACTAGATGTAAGGATTAAATATGAACTTAAATATATTTTAATGTGTGACAATAAAATTTTCTATAATTTATTTTGGCACTTAAAAATCAAAAGTAAATGGAGAACAAAAGAGCAGTGGGAGGACAGCAATCCATAAAAATAACCATTTAAAATTTATTTATGATACATAATTGATTGATAATAATCATAAATCATAACTGTATAGAATTTTAGATTATATCATATAATTTTATTATGCTACAAAACGATTTCTCATTTAGTTTTTCAATCTTTGTGCAGTTGGTGCTGCCTTGCGCTCTAATTCACACATTGATATTTTCATGCGTCTAAACCGCCTCCCACTGTTTGGGCTGTTGTCGTTGTCACCAGCAGCAACAGCAGCAGCAACAACTGAAATTGTAAACAGGTTGTGCTGCTGGCAATTCTGGAGTTGGCTACACGCTGCTGAGTCGCTGTCGAAATTCATTGAATTCAAAACCAATTTCAAGTCCAGTTTCAAGTTGCATTTGTTTTAGTTTCAGTTTTCAGTTTTGTTTTGTGTCTGTGTCTTTTCCCATTTGTCGCGATAGAAGGGGCGACAGCAGCAACAGCAACAGCAACATCTGTGGCAGCTGCTTGGGATGGGCGGGGCGGGGCGAGGGAAGCGTGAGAGAGAAAGAGATCTCAGCTACAAACTGCGCTAGCGCACGCGTTCAATTAGCTGCAAATTGCAAATCGTGCGGCGCATGCGCAACGTCCGCTGTCCAGTGGCAACAACATGTTGCTGGTGCTGCTGTTGCCAGCAACAGTTGCTAATGTGTTGTCAACAGAACTCGCGCTGACAGCAGAATCGAAAATATTTCATTTCAAATTTGCGCTGCGTGTGAGAAAGTGTGCGAGCGAGAGAGATAGAGAGAGCATGCAAGTTGTGTTGCAAGTGAAACAGCAACAGTTGCTGAAGTTGAAGTTTTTTTTTTCTCCTTTTTTAATTGTGCGCACTGAGTTATGTTATAGACACAGAGCTCACATCCTGTGTGCCTGGTCTCAAATGTCGCTTTGTTGTCTGTCGCTCATTCTAAGCACAAGCGCTGCTCGTAACTCAGCAGCAACATTTGCATCTGCAGCCGTAGCAACAGCAGCAACAGCAACAACAGCAGCAACAGCAACGGATTGCATTCCTTTTTGCAGTTCAGTTTCAGCGCGCATTCGGTTTGCAATTTTTGTCATTTGAGTGAATGATAACTGACAGTTAAACAGGCAACCCGCCAGCCTGCGTCCGCTCCTGTTGCTGCTGTTGCTGTTGTTGCTGTTGTGGCCCTGGCCTGTCGTCTGCTGTCGCCGTTGCATCCTGAGGGTTTTTTGTTTTCGCTCTTGCTCCGGCCAAAGGTAAATGTCAATAAATATTGGCAATGCTGACTGCAGTCGCTGTCATTGTCATGGTTGTTGCTGCTGCTGTTGTTGCTGCTGTTGCTTTGGAATGCCTCAACTGGCAACTGTTGCAGTTCGGCTTGTTATCCCATTCGCGCGCGAGCATAAATTCTATCAACAAGCAAATGGAAATATTAAGTAAATTTAGATGTTGCACTAAGCTTGAGAGAGAGAGATAGAGAGGGGCGGAGGGTGTGTTGCTGCTTTTGTTTATGCGCTCAAAGCCACCGCCGCCACCAATTCAGGTACTGATTCTACGGCTGCAATGCGAAACCAACCGCAGTGTAACATACATCATTTTCACACCGAAACGCAATTGATGATGAGACCACGATGAAAGGAAACCTGTGGCAAACCTCAAGGCGAGAATTATGAGCGACAACAACAGCATCAGCATCAGCAACAGCAACAGCAACAGCAGCAACAGCAGTAACAGCAGCAACAGCAAATGACTTTGAACTGAGAATTTGCAGCTAATAATTTACACAAAAGCGTTTTTAATCATCCTGTGCCGTGGAAGCCTACACGAACGTCCAATAAATTGCCAGCGTGGCAGCAACAACAACAACCAGCTAAAGCTAAGAAATATTTACAACAAAGCAATCAATCAGTGCATTGCTCAATACGCGGCCATAGTCAATGATACCACACTGTATTTCGTACCACTGTACCGGGTCTCTACCGGGCCAATGCATTGTGTCAGTCAAGCGAGACAGACAGACAGACGGAGAGACGGACATTGGGAGCAGTGGGAATGCCAATGGCAATGGCAATAGCATTGCCGATGGCCACCAGATCATTGATAATGATCTGAGCCGCAACTAGAGTGCAAGCTGCAAGCTGCAAGCTGCAAACAGCAGCAACTCCCCCGCTCCAGCTCCCCAGGACAAATGGTGGAGGAGAGCGCCAAAGACCAAAATCACAAAAGTATGCGTAATGGCCCCAGGGAGCTGAGCGCAAGGCCTGCGGTTGTTTTGCCTTTTGTCTAGATTCTCGCCTGCGATGAGAAAACGCGTCATAAATGCGTAAAGTTGACGACAGCAACAGCAGCAGCAACAGCAGCAGCAACAGCAGCAGCAGCAACTGATGGACAACCTGTGCTTGTGTGGGTTAGGTAAAAGGTGGAGCAGGAGTAGGGACAGGAGGAGTAGTGCTTGTCTCGGCAGTCTTCATCATATTTAATGGTTGTGTGATAATATGCCACGTTGCTGCTGCTGCGGTTGCTGTTGCTCTGACTGTTGCTGTTTGTACGCCAGCAACATGGCCATAAACAGTCTGCTGCAGTTGCAGTTGTGCACAAAATGCAACGCAAAACTCAATTAAAGAACGCATTGCAGTCACATTGCAGCCATGATACTTTTAGCTAGACGCGGCAGCAACTGTTGCTCATCATCATCGTGTTGCTGCTGCTGCGGCTGCTACGGCTGCTGCTGCTGCTGATGATGATAAACAACTGACATTTTGAAGTGCCAGTTCGACAGCGTTGTTGCTTTTGCTGCTGCTGTTGCTCATAAATATGGCAATTGCTGAGTCGTCCTCATCATCAACATCATTACGATCAACTGCAGCTTGGGCAGCATCGTTGTGGTCATCTACAAGTTGGTTATTAGTCGCCCGGAATGTTGGCGATGCGCGTTAATTAACTCATCAATTTTTTCATTTTATTCGCTTGCCAGTAGCAACAGCCAAAAGGATTTTGGCTACCTACAATACAATGTAAGAGTTGCGTGCAGTCTTAGCTAACAAATCACAAGAGTTGCCATGCCCTTAGCTGCAATTGTTGCTGTGGTTTGCGCTGAGTGCGTGTGAGGTGGCATTCCTCTTGCACCACCCCCGCCTAGCTGCCCAGCCCTTTAAGCAGTTGCTTTTTATTTATTTTTGTTAGCGAAATTAAGTACCTACTAGAATGTAGTTGAAAATGTCTTTAATAATGACAGCAACTATGTGTGGAACTTGAAAAGCGCGTAAGCATCATCAGCTTCACAACACGTTCATGTGTCGTCGCTCATGTCCATGCCTCCATGCCCGTTGCCCCTACCGCTGTTGCTTGTCCTTTAGCTGACTGCCTGCTAGTTGCTGCTGTTGCTGTTGCTGTTGCTGCTGATGTTGCTGCTGCTGTCTGTGCGCAATAATCTGGAACGTCATTTTTATTGCTGCCACTCGCTGGGGCATTCCTCGTGGCTCGATTCGTGTGTCCATTTCTTGATGCCATTCACATTCGTGTGCGCACAGCTCACTGGGCCAACAGTTCAGAGCCACTGACTCAGCTCGGTAGTTCTCCAGCTATCCAGCTGCCTAGCTGCCCAGCTGCTTAGTTTCCAAGTTCCAAGTTGCAGTCTCAGCCTGCTCGTTGTCATCTTAAGCAATCATCTCATAATCGGCAGTGGCAGCGATTCTGGCTCCGACTCTAGCTCGCAGACTCTTGCATTTATGCGGCGTCTTCGCTGTCAGCAAATCCCAAGCAGCCAAATCGGTGCAGCAGCAGCAGCAGCAACAACAACATTCGCTGACACATCGTCAAGTCGCTGATATAAATCTACGCATCGGCTCCAGATCTGGAGCGTATTTTGATTGATTGCTTAGCTTGGTCGGAAGGCGGCTGCAGCGGTGGCATTTTTTTTCTTTTTTGCCGCTTTTGGTGTTAATAATAATTATTTGAAGCGAATTGCCAGAAAGAGAAAAGTTGTAAGAAAGAGAGAGATGTATATTTATATATATAAACATTGATATAGGAAGAATTCATAAGAGTGATACTACAAATCATATAGATAGTTCCCATGTAAACTGCTCGGCATGTTGCTGAGGGGTTGCGACGGTAACAGTAGCAGTAGCAACATAGTATTTGGCCGCGACGCTGACGTGTGTGGCATGCAACCAAAATTTGTTGGCTGCTGTTGTTGGCTATTGTCATTGCTGAGAGATAGGGAGAGAGAGAGCTGCAGCAGCAGCAGCGCCAACAATGTAACATTGCTGCAATTTAAATAAGTGCCCAGCAGCAACAGCGCCAACAACAACAACAACAGCAACAGCAGCAGGCAGAGATAATTGTCGCTCGTTTTGTTTGTTTCGTTTCTAGCGCTCGTCTTTATTTTACTCCTTTTGGCGACGCCGGCAACACGAAGGTCAGCAGCAGAAGCAGCAGCAATTGTTGCTGCTGTGGCTGTTGCCTGAAGCCTTTGGCCAGCCGCTTACAAGCGTTGCGAATTCCGCGCGTCTGTCCCCATAATTGTTGCATTGCCCCACTGTCCCTCAACACTTTGAGAGATCAGCAATTGCTGTGGCTGTTTAATGAGTGCAACAGCAACATCAGCGGCAGCAACAACTGTGGCATGCGAGGTGTCTAAATTAGCTGGGAACGCGTTTTTCGGTTTGGAGAGCGCGGTCATCAAAAGCGGCATATCATCGCCGTTGCCGTCGCTTGTAATTAGGAACAGAGCAGAATGCCAAAAAAGTATCAGTAGCAACAGCCACAACAATAACAACAACAGCAGCATTAAGAACAACAACAATGCTTTGGCTAGCGGGAGGATGGTGGCAGAAGCTACACACAAGATTTGTCAGTCGCAGCGGCAAATAATAAAAATCGGTAGCAATTGCAATTGTTGTCGAATGTTCTGTTGCTGTTGCTGCTATTGGTGGTGGTGCTGCTGCTGCTGCTGCAGCTGCACAAAGGGTTGGCGGCTGTACCGTGGACTCCCTGTGCTCCTGGTGGTGGCCATGGCAACATGTTGATCACTGATATCGTCTGCACGATTTGCACAACAGGTAGACTGCAGCGCCAGGAGAAGCTGCTGCCCATTGCTGCTGCTGCTGCCTGCTGTTTTGTATGGACAGCTTTTTGTGCTGCTGCTGCCTGTTGTTGTGGGTTTTTGTTGATCTGGCAACTTCATTACTTGACAGCGCACGACTTTGATATAGAAGCCCCAGTTCAACTGCAAAAATGCATTTCAAATGACCAACAGCAGCAGCAGCAGCAACAACAGCAATAACAGCAACAACAGCGGCAACATATATGCTTTTTGTGCATGTGGCATATGGTTGTAATCAATTTTACAAGTTTTTATTGATGGCAACAGTGTCGCCGCATGTGGCAAGTTGCGTTTGGGCTGGCTGCACACGGTGGTATCCTTGAGCCAACAGCCAAACGGCCAACAATCAACCAGCAACAACAGCGACGACCCACTAAGCTGGCCAGCAGCCAATGGCGGCAACACACTCGTGTGTGGCATTGTGCAACGTGCCTCAACTGACACCTAGACACATTTTTGCTGTGGCACAAATCAAAAGGCAAACATTTTCACTTTCAATTACAGCAATTAAAGCGAGCAATGATAATAACTTATTTAAGACGCGCTCGGCTACAACGTGGCCAGTTGCCTGTTGCTGCCACAGGCCAAAAACTGGACGTGCCACGCAACGAGGATGCTGCAACTGTTGCTGCTGTTGCTGATGCTGCTGTTGCTGGCATTGTAAAACTAGTTCAGCTGCCCCGCAAATTGAATTTTCGAAAACTATGCAACACTCATACGCCCCGTGGGTCCTTGAACCCCGTCGCGCCCTGCTGCTGCTGCGTCGCAGCAATTGCAGCATAAACGCTTTTTAATTGAATACGAATTCTGTTACGCTTCTCGACAGCTGCGGGGCTGTAGGGCAACTGGGGGTGGGGGGTTAGCACTGCCTGTCCTCGATATGCGATTCGCGATCAATGTTGCTGCTGCTGTCGTCGTCGTTGCTGTTGTTGTTGTTGCTGCTGTTGTCGTCGCTCGTTTTTGAAGTCATCGCCCAGTGGCTCACTTACAACTGGCCGCCGGGCATCCTTTTTGGTTAGCTGCTTGTTGATTTTTTGTGTCTATAAAGTTTTATATATATAGCTTTATATATATACGATATATATATATATATATATATATATATATATATATATATATATATATATATGCGATATATATATATTGTTAATTTATAGAAGTTTTTTGTCGCTGTTGCTGCTGCTGCTGCCGTTGAAATGCCTTGGTCGTTGTCATTAAAACGCGCGATGGGACATCGATTTGTTGTTGTAGCTGCTGTTGCTGTTGTTCTTTTTGTTGTTGTTGCTGCTGCTGCAGTTTCTCGTTTTGCGCTGCTCTTCTTTGGCGTTTTCTCTTTGCTGCTTGTTGATTTTTGTCGTTTGCCTTTTAAATGAAAATAACGATAAATCAAAGGTCGCTGTCCACAGCGTACCCAAAATGCATTGCATTTGGAGTGTTTCATTTAGTTACACTGTGCTACACTAAACTGCTTTTGCTTCGGCAGCTATGCGTGAGCAATATGTCATGGAATAGAGATGTAGACGAGCTCATTAGAAGAGAGAGTGGGAGAGATAGAGTTGAAATTGAAAGAGATTGAACTTAGTTCAGTTGAACATTTAAATCAATATATTTGACTGCCAATTCCAATTGAAATAGGTCCCACCAACAGGGCAGCAGGTGGCCAGTTAGTTTAGCTGTCCATTCGATACACACACACACACACACACACACACACACACATGTGCACACTCACCCACAGAGTGGCGGCCACTCTCTAAGTTTTGTGCTACTGATGAGGCACGATGATTAGCTGAATCCAAACTGAATCTGCGATGAAGCACGAGCCGCATGCAGTTTAGCTAAGCTAAGGCTAAGCTGATTCTCCGACTGCCACATACCTGTTGCTTTCCAATTGCAACTCGAGCGAAAGTGCAGCCCAGTCACCTGTGTTGGAGCTGGAGCTGCAGCCAGAGTCAGAGCCAGAGCCTTTGGTATTCGCGTATCGCTTAACGATGTTGCGAGTAGGTGGCCCACTGTAACGGTGCCCGGTCCTGAGAACCTGGCGCAGAGGTTAACCAATAGTCGGCGGCCAGACCAGAGCACTCAGATAGCCCCCACAGTTGCAGTTGGAGCCTGAGACACTGGGATGCCATTGCATTGTGGAGGCCTAATTAATTACCACGCCGGTGGCTTTCTCTAATGGCTGCTACGTCTGGCAATTGTTCCCGCCTGTGCCTGTGCCTCAGCTCAGGTCTCAGCTCCTAATGTAGATATTCCATTTGCCATTAGCCAAAAGAGTTGCCAGTGATGAGCGACTGGCAACTGGCGACGTCTGACGACGTCATATGACTGCCTGCCAACCCCTTTAGCCAGAGGGAAGAGGTGGTCTACTCGCTTGTCGATGCTTGATCTGGCTGATGCCTGCGCCTAGCTTTGACTGCTGCACTTAATCTCCAGACCAGAGAGACAACAACAACAATTGAGATTATATCTCATCAAAGAAGCACGTTTTTGAAATTACCGTACTAAGTGGGCGTCTAACTGTGCCAGTGTGTGCTTGTCTGTCTGTGTGTGTGTGTGTGCTGCTGTCCGCTCAATCTATCCTGTAGGCCCCCCTCGCGTATGCCACTCATTCAACAAGCTCAGCAAATTTTCTTCAAATTTTCCACGCTTGCTTTATGCAATTTGTCTACTTTGGCGAATTCTGCGCCTACACTAAGCTACAAAATTAACAACAGCTTATTTAATAATGTCTTCAGTGTTGTTGAAGCCATGTGCATGGGCAAAGGCTCTAAGAGAGCCAATATAATTTCTATTTTATAATTTGCATTTTATGATATCGTGTTTTGCATTGTGAATTCTGCTTAATCTTTGTCTCAGTCTATATTTTAGCTTGTAGCATAGTGTAATTCTGAATAGTTATAATATACGTAGATAAACCGCAAGCTCAACTCCATTGCCGAAATCAAAGTCAAACAGATAAACACAGTTATGAGCGAGTTGTCGACGTGTCTGTACCCTGGAAATTGAATAGTAATAGTAATATTATCATATATTATTATATAATTATATATAGTAAGTTTTTACTAACAGAAGTTGAAATATAAAAAGCTTGAAGGAATTTAAAATGTACTGTAAGTTAGCTTAAGTTAACATCGAGAAGAATTAGAAAATGTTGATTAAGCTTTAGTTGGGTCTGTTTATGTTTGCGTAGGTTTGGTTTATTGGGATACTTAAATAGTTGTGGGCTCAATACAATCCATTGTAGCCCATAAATAGATTTATTATTTTTATAAGTATTTTTTAATAATTGTTCTAAAAAGACTTGCTTTTTTAGTTCCATCAAGAAATCTTCACTTATCAGCAAAACTCGAGCAGTGGGTCGCCTCATATAGAGCTGATTTAGTATACATGTAGCTCATATAGATAAATCCAATGAGTCAAGTCCCCAGAATGCTATTCAGTTCCAGGGTATTCAAATGTTTTATTAAAAATATTTTAATGCCATTTAGGATTAAACATGAGGCAAGTGTATTAACCTCTGGCGGGGTGGTGAGGCGAGGGACCACACCGAAACAGCTGCCCTCGAAACGGCTCGACTACCGTCGGGGTCAAATGTGGCTACCAATGGCCATTGGCCATTGACTTGAAGCTGAAGTTGAAGTTGAAGCTGGAGCTGCTGTTGTTTTTGTTGCTGCTGCGGCGGCGTTTCGCATTTCGCGCGATGCGTTTGTCGTCTTCTGCTGCTGCTGCGGCTGCTGCTCGGGGTCAGGTTCAATTTGGTGCGTGGAGAGACGTGCAGAGAATTGGAGGCGGTGCTTGTTGCTGCAACTTGCAACTGGCAACTGGCAACTGGCAACGTGCAACGGGCAAGTGTTGCATGTTATGTTTGGCAGCCCACTGACCAACAGCGGTTGCAGCTGCAGTTGCTCCCCACAGCGCATGGACAATTTCTGGCTAATTTCCCCATGCAACCCTCTACATTACCCCTCTACCCCCCTTTTACGATCAACTCTCGCGCATTTCTAATAATGCAAATCTCAAGCGCTACATCTGCAAATGGGAAATGCGCCTGCTGCTTCATGCAGAGCGACAGATAGAAAGAGAGAATACGAGAGAGAGAGAGCAGCAGACAGAAAAAAATGTTTGCAATGCTTAAATAAATAAAATGAAGAAATTGTAGAATCACGACGAGGCAACAGCAACAACCGGCAGCAGCAGCAGCAGCAGCAACTGTTGCTAGCCTGCCATTGGCAATCGCTGCCATATTCTGGGCATATCCGAGGCATATCCATGGCTGCTTCGGTTTCATGGCCATGGTTTCATTAGGGCCAAGATTATGCAAACAAACTCTGACAATTGCCACTGATGAGGCAAAGCTACAAAGAGCTGGCCAGGGGTAGGCCATGGGGGCACCACCGGGAGTCCCGTTTCGTTTGCAACTGTGGCATTTGATTTGTGCCATGAATGAAATTTACTTGACATCGTTTAGATACCCTGCGTATATAGCAATTACCTAAAGGGGTGTATCACAGTAATAGAATGTAATATGTAACAATGACAGAAATTATATCGATCGTGGCAATTGTAGATTGAATAAGTCTGTTAAGTTATATAGGTATAGGTTAATATTAATGTGATTTGCTACATATAAATTCTTCAACTTTCAGCTGTTGATAGACGTGAGTTGATCGATACTTTGAAGCTGCCATCAATAATATCGATCATTCAAGCTATCGATGATCAAGTTATTAGCAGTTGGCACTCAATCAGTTAACTCATTGTGCGCTGTGTTAAATTACAGGGCATCGTTTAGTTGTGCATTGCCGCTCAGCGCATTCCTGACTTGTTTCATAATATGCCGTTAACAGCAACTGGGCTAACGGCAACGTTTGTAATGTGTCCAATTGGTTAGCCAGTTGGCTTATCATTGTTTTTTTGGCAGATTAACTAGCTGCCGCCCAGGTGGTTCAGGGGCATGGCGGTGCTTGGAGGGGCGGCAGCTACTCTGCTTTTACCAATTTTTCTCACACAGCAGCAATTGCACTGGATGCATGTTAATGATCTTATCGCAGCGCCTAGCATTTAATACCAAATTTGTTTTATGCAAATGAACCGAGAGCAGGCAGCAATTGCAATTGCCAACAGCAATAGCAACAGCGACAGCAACCGATTGCAACTGGCAACTGGCAACAGTTGGTGACAAAGTCGTATTGCAGGCGTTAGATTTGATGTTGCTGCCACTTTACGGTATTTAATTGATGTTTAACCTTGGCATGGCCCGCCGTACGCCAATTGAAAAGTGATACCAACCAGCGACAACATGCAACGCAATGTTGCAGCTAGTCCCGCCCCCTTCCGCCACCCCACTCACAGCTTCTCAGCGGCTGCAGCCCAAAAAGGCAGCAGATCGTGTGATTTTGAGCTTGCGATAAGCATTGGATTTGCTGCCGTCGCTTGTTGTTGTTGTTGTTGTTGCTGCTGGTGGTACTGGTGCTGCCGCTGCCGCTGCTGCTGCTGCAGTTGCCAAAATTGCCGGCTTTATTTAATAAATCTTTTTATGAATTCAATTTATTTTTCAATTTTTCAAACGCTGCGGCCAGCCCCAAAGAATATGAGGCACAGCTAGCAAGCGGGCGGACGGGCAGCAGGCAGAAGACGGGCGCAAAGGCGATTGCTGCGATGCGATGCGGCTAAAGATTTGAGTTTATGGAGGCCGGAGGCGGGGCTAGTGGGCAGACGGGGGCAGCAGGTGGTTCGTTTGCGTGTTTCATATTTAATCAATTTTTGGCTTATGTTGTTGCTGTTGTTGCTCTTGCTGTAGTTTGCGCCTGAGTCGCACGCTCTTTTATCTGATTAGGCTTCAATTTCTTAATTCAGCCCATTGATTTGGATTTGGATTTGGCTTTGGTTTTGGGTGCGGATTTTCGATTTTGAATTCTTGGATTTGAATGTGGAACGAAGCCAGGAAATCGGAGAGCAGACACGCATACAACTTGTTTCTTGTTAACATTGAACTTTTCGTGTTTTGCATTCGATGAATCGATAAAGCGATGTTTATCGCAACAGCACAAGAAGGAGTTGGTGGGGTGGGGAATGTAGAGCGCTCTGTAAGTCGCCATAGTTTTAGCTAAATTATTATAGACAGACATATATTTTAACTAAAGAGTCTTAAAAAATTACTTATTTATGAAACATAGAGACATAGAGACAATTCTTCTTTAATATGAACTCAAAGCTTCATAGGCTCAAGCATATTTGATGATCTCAAGTTCAACTCCATTTGGAGACACAATCAGTGGCTGATATATTTCACAGTAATACAATAGATTCGGGTGCGATACAATTTCTTTTTATTTATCTATTACAAGTCGCGGGGCCTGCCTTTGTGTGATCCCATACTTTGCTGAAACTGTTTTTGGAGCTCGTCTAATGAGCGGCTGTTGCTGTGGCACTGTGTTCTCGTTGCCGTTGTCCGGTCCAGAAAGTCGTGCAACCAGAAGCGGAAACAAGACAAATCCCATTCCCGAGCCCAAATCCCATTCCCGATCCCAATTCCAATTCCAATCCAAATGCTGTGCAGACAATGCAACAACAGCCGCTGCACATCATGACTTATGCGCTGAGAGAGTTTTCCGCGAAATTTTCGCCACAGCAAGCATGAAAAAAAAAAAACAAGAACACCTCTGTTCCTAGTGTTGCTGCTGTTGCATTGATTCAAATGGCAGCAGCAGCAGTGGCAGCGGCTGCGGCAGCGGCAGCGTCATTGTCGTCATTCAAGGCCAACAAACTGCTGGCTCACAATGAAATCTGGTCTTGGACTTGGACTCGAATCTTTGCTTTGACTGTGCCCAAAGCTGAGGCCATAAATTAATCAAGCTCTTGGCGCTGGCTTAGCTCCCTCTCTCGCTCGCTCGTTTGCATTTGACAATTGTGTGGCGGCAGTGTGTGTGTGTGTGTGAATCCTTGTCTATTTGCCAGAGGCGCACTTTTGCTTTTGGGGGCCCCAGCGTCTGTCTTGAATGCGTCCATCTGCAAATCGCTGAGATTCGGTTATTGACAGCCGGCGGCGGCGGCGGTGGCTACGGCAGTGGCAGTGGCAGCGGCAGCTACTCGATTCGCTTTTGTCTGCGCCTTTTGGCCCAATTGACAGCCTGGCAGCAACTGGAACTGAGACTTGCGACTCGGACTCCAACTGTCGACGGTCGGACAACGTCGCGACATTCGCTGGGTTCTCTTGAGCATTTTGTCCGCCGCTTGGGCGTAGATAATTTATGTCCTGGCATTTTTGCATACACTCGTAATCGCAAGCGCACTTATTTTTACTTTTACTTTTGCCCAGTTGCTGCTGCTGCTGCTGCTGCTGATGTTGCAGCTACTGTTGCTGCTGCTGCTGCTGCCCTTTGTGGTTGCATCACTTGAAGTAGCCGCCGTTTACGTCGCGTCCCTTTTGTTTTAGTTCTTTTGTAAAAAATAACTCCTTTGTCCTGTCAGTCAGCGGTACGGACGATCGCCAGCTCGACGCTCGCTTTCGGTTGACCACCCGTCCTTCCGCTCTGCCCCCCTGCATCACCACTTTTCCTGTTGCTTTGCATACATAAATTCATCTGTGCCAGTTGCACTGGCTGTTGCCCTCACATTGGCAGTTGCTGCAACTGCAACTGCAACTGCAACTCTCGGCCTGCACATTTTTAGCATCTGTCGCTGTTAGGGTTAATGTCAATTGGCCTGGCTACTGCCAATGCCATAAATACGATTGCAGAAAGGGAGCGACAGAGAGAGAGGGAAAGAGAGAGAGAGAGGGAGAGAGTGAACAGTTCGGCAAAGCCTGCTAGCCCTAGGGGCTGATTGCATTGTCTCACATCCTGAAACTCAGAACCCGCCTTCAATTTAATTAGCAGGTTCTGCGCTTACTTTCTAATTGCCTGCTAGAAGGGGACGGAGGCGTGCTTGGAGCAGGCTCGAAGGTGGCGGAGGGGGTGTTTTAGTCAAGGCAAGTCAAGTAGTAATCATTGTTGACAATCACGAAAAGTTTGCGCAGCAAGCAACAGCAACAGTTGCAACTTGTTGCTGCCTGCATTTCAATATCGTGCGCGGGTCGACAAGCTGCAACAACAACAACAACAACAACAATAACATCAACAACAACACACAAAAAACATTTATACAAATTCAACTGGAAAACTAACAAAACGCCAATTAATTGCCAAATAGAATGTTTATCTATGAAATCGTACGCGCTGCAACAACAGCAACATCAGCAACCACAGCAACAGCAACAGCAACAGCAGCAGCAACAACTTGTGCTAAGCGATAAAGGCGTGAAGGAGTTGCAGTTGCAATTGCTACAAAAAAAGCACTGCTAAGCATTAGTAAAAGTTAAGCATTTGTGACCGTAACACATTTGAGTTGGCCAATTGAAGTTTTGCTGCTTGTGGGCAACAACAATTGTTGCTGATGTTTTTTTTTTGCTCGAGCGAAAGAAAACCAAAATAGTCGACAGTTTAGTAAAATGGCCAAATGGCAAGAGTGCGACTGCAACTGCTGTTGTTGTTGGCTTTGGCTATGGCTATTGCTGCTGTTGTTGTTGCTGTGAGTCAAGCAGCAACATCGGGGCGCTGCCAGCAATGGTGACGATCTAAGCGTCCAACGTGCATCGCGAGCGGCATCTTAGATGCTTATACGACTGCACACATACCAGCACACACACACTCACTCAGTCATAGAGAGCGCGTCGTGCAGATTAGATGCCTCTTCATACATATGCAAAAGGCAAGCCGAAAGTCGTGTCGGTTGCTGCTGCTGCAGCCATTGTTGTTCTTTTGTGCTGATTGTTGTTGTTGTTATTTTTTGTGTGGAAGAAATGGCTTCGACTTGTAGCTTAGCCAAAGATCAAAAGTGAGTGAGTGAGGGAGAAAATGGTGTGAATGCGAGGGAGAGATGAGGAGGTGCGACTTAAGTGCAACTTAAATTTTAAATGCCACTTTAATAGCATCATTTGCACACGGCCAGCTTGTTAAGTTGAACGGCAAATTTCTGGCCAAGATTGCAAACCATGAAGCAAGCATAAGATCGAGCTATAGGGAGCGAGGGTTGCTGGTGCTGCTGTGTTGGCTGTTATTGTGCCTCAGCAACATTTCTTGCAAATGAGTCTCGAACCGGAATTGTGAATGTCTGTAGTTTATTTATATTATTTTCATTTGATTCAGTGCATGTCTGCTGAGAAAATAAATCAAAATCACGCAAATTGCTCAATTAAAATTACTCAACATTTTGGCGGCTGCAACTGTTGTTGCTGTTGTGAAATTAGCATTTGAATAATGAATAACAAACTGAATACGCTGAATGCAGTCCAGGCTTAAAGCCTGGGCCAACAAACTGCTGTCATGTAAGCGACTAATTAACATGTCAGTCAGTCAGTCAGCACTAGCAGCAACAGCAGCAGCAACAGTCGCAACAGTCGCAGCAATCGCAGCAACCGTTGCCACCTTGGAGCCACCCCTCAGCCTGAGCCTTTAACTGTTACGTATGCTACGCACAAATGCCAGTTGAATGGCTTAGAAGCGGCTAAATAAACGCCAGTAACAGACAGCAACAGGCAGCAGCAAGCAGCAGCAGCAACCTGCACAGGTTGCTGTCGTCGAACTAAACAAATCTCTCACGAGTTTCAAATTTGCCAAGGCAGTTGCAGCCGCAGCCAAAAATCGCCGAAAACGTTTAAAATTTTTGAATTTATTAGCCAAAAATGTGCCTGCCTCAGCAAGTTGGGAGGGAGAGCGGGCTGGCAGGGACAACAGTTGCAGTCAGTCAGCGACTGTTGCTGCTGGGTCTGGACCAGAGCCTCGGCTTGAGACTGGGTTTGAGCTTGGGCCTGTAGCTTCCTGTGGCAATCTCTGGGCTGTCGTTGCACGGCGCTAATTATCGCTGCTAATGATGCTTTAAAAGGCAGTCGTCGACGACAGGCGGTCGACGCGCCAGCAACAACAACAACAACAGTTGCGCAACTGCAGGCTGGCCAGTCGATGCTGCTGCTGGTGCTGTTGCTGTTGCTGTTGCTGTTGCTCCTTTCGCTCATCGCATGAGTAATTGACAATTTGCTGAAGTCAGCGTGTCTCCTGCGTCTGCTTTGGACCCTCGTCTCGAGCCGCACACGATACGTGACCGTCCGTCCCAGCAAAGAGAGAGAGAGAGAGAGAGAGAGGGAGAGGCTCGCGTTCGCTTCCTGCAATATTTGTATATGTTAATTGTGTGACTAATGACAGTCAACTTGTCATATTTTTATCAACATGTGAAGTTAACATTTTTGTTTTGCCTCATCGTTTGTTGCTGCTGCTGCTGCTGCAGCAAGTTCGGGTTCTAAGTCTTTCGTTTTGCCTCGTCTTTGGCTGGTTTGCCGTCAGCCGCCTTAATCGGGTCACTTGTGTCAAATTAACGCTTTTAGCGTATGCAGCGCAGATAACGAGCCAACAAAAAAATCCTATATATATACATATACTATACTGTATATATATGCATTTACCCCTCCTACACTCAGGCACACTCTCACACAAAGTCGGGGGTCTGGTTGAAAAAAATCGTTAGTACGAAAACTCAATCAAATGTCGAAACTTGAAAATCGTGATCATGGTCCTGGCTGCCTACCCCCTCTAGCTCTTCATCTTCCTCTCCTTCTCTCCCCTTCCCTACCTCACCAGCTGCATGCCTGTGTCTATGCCCGGCGTAATGGCTGTTGCTTTGGGCACACAGTAAAAAACAACAAACGGTAGCTGCAAACAAGACAAAAGACAAACTTATCGTTTGAATTATCGGCATTTATTTGCATTTTGGAAACCCCACAGCCCCACAGTAGCCCCTCTCCTTCTCGTTGTTGTTGTTGCTGTAGCTATTGCTGATGCTGTTGCTGCTGCTGCTGTTGCTGCTGTTGCTACCTATGCTCTGCCTTTAATTCACTAAAAGTTTAAAGCAAATGGTGAACAAAAGAAAGAGAAGAGAAAGAAGAAGTTGAATGAAATAATATGCTAAAAGATATCCTATACAAAATATATCTAGCCATCGCTAGATTGAAGAGAAAGAGAGATCAATATATTATAATAAGATAGCAAAAAGATAAGAAATATAAAGAAACTTCATAAAATACTAAAGACTCTTATCTCATGCTTATTACGCCCTCTTTTTCATAAGTACAGGGTATATATTGTAAAGGAAGAAAGCAACTGCCAACGGCTCTCAATGACAATTGGCTACTTGATGGCAAGCGGTGAGCGCTGTTAAACAATATCACACATACGCGCTGCCAGCAACAGTTGCTGCTGTTGCAGTTGCTGTTGTTTTTGTTGAGTTTCATGCTTCATGGCTCACTTGGCGAGCGCCTTGCGTTGCATTTTACAGTTAGCACCGAGGGCTTCACAGTCCTAGACTATATATATATATACGTTTCAGTACTGGGCAGTCACACAATAATAACAACAACAACGGAAAAAAATTAGCATGCGCAAAGGTAGTAGGAACAGCAGCAACAGTTGCAGCAACGCTTGGAATGTCAACGGCAGCAGCAAGAGCAGCTGAGATTTTTTGTTGCTGTTGCTAAGGATTTTCCTGCTGCTGCTGTTTTGTAGCTGTGGAAAACGTGATCACTTTAACATTTTTGCTGCTTGCTGCTGTAGCTACTGCTGCTGCTGTTGTTGCTGTCGTTGATTTTGAGTGGTTTTAGCAATTCTAATGCTGTTGTTGCGGCACAGCTGCAGCTGAGGTTCTCATATCGATGGCAGACACATGCCCCAATAGCTGGCAATACCGTACGATAAGCGGTTTCTGATGGTTACACTTGAATTCGCCAACATTTCTCATGCCGAACACACAATTTCTCTCTCTCTCTCTCTTTCTCTCTCTCTGTCTCTTTGTGTCAGTCCGGAAATGTCTGCACTTCTTTTTGGCTATTCACAATGAAATGTTGTCGTTGAAATTAAAAACAATTGCAATGTCAAACAACAGCAACATCAACTTCAGCAACAGCAACAACAACAACAGCAACATCAACAAGAACCACATGATTGCCTTGTTTTGTGGGCTGTGGCTCGCAGCTTGAACGACTGTCATGGGCTAGTTCTAGCATTGTTCCATTTATGCAGAAAAGTTCGTACAGGGAAGAGATGAAGGGTTGCCTGGGCAACAGACATCAGCGTCATATTCTCCACCCACATGACAACAGCAACAGCAACAGACACGGAAACCAAGATAACAACAACACCACCAACAACAACAACAACAATGTCAGCATCATGATCATCATCTTCGTCATCTTCAGCCGTCGTTCTGTTCTAATGTCTGTTGGCGGCACGGCAATTAAAAGGCGCGCTCTTGTTGCTGTTCGCCTCATTGTTGTTGCTTGCTGCGGCAGATGAAACATTGAAATCAACGTTGTCTCCGGCAACAACAAGACGCGTCTTCAACCACATCTGCGTTCATCTAACAATCAGAGAACGAGAATTGAGAATGAAAACGCGCACGATTGCGATTAGGAGCGACGAGTCGAGTCGAGTTGAGTTGAGTTGAGTCGAGAACTGTAGACGAGAATCTCGCGCACAGCTCTGACTATCTAATGCCCCGATCTCTGTGTGTACCGCAGCAATGTCGATGTCGACAGCGCCACCTACATGTGAGAAACGGCACGGGAGGGGCTGTTGAGCAGACGAGGGGTGGGATGGGGTGCACTTTGGTTGAGGGCCGAGGCTTTTGTAACTGCCGCCTGCCGTTGAATTCAACTTGCGAACTGTTTCTATTTCTGTTGCTGTTGCTGTTGCTTTCTCTGTCTCTGCGGAAGTTGTCGCTGGGCTCTTAACTATACACTGTTAGCAACGGCACTTAAAGGGTATATTTGATTAGAGGAGATTTGCTGGTGGTTGTTCTGAGGTGGATCGAGAGGCTAGTATCTTCCCTGTTAGCTAGGAATATAAATGAATTTTCTTTTCCTTCTTCATATTTGTAAAAATATCAGAGTAGGTGAATCCTGGCATTTTGCCTAAGAATTTTCACGATTTCTGCTGCTCTACGGTTGCTTTACCAAATGGTATTTATCTCTTACTGTTCTATAAGCCATGAAGTAAGATCAGCTTGAAGCTGGGAAATTAAATAAATTTGCCTTGTCTCGAACAGAGTATCTGACAGTCAGATGCTTGCGATTTATAGTATCTCCTTCTTATAGATTCGCATAATTGTGCATAATTTGTGCAGATCAAACCACCTATACCCCTGCTGTCTATCTGAAGCCCAATGCGCACAATTCTCTGATTAGCTGCCTTTCAGGGTTGGGGGCGGCTGTATTTGTTTTCCCCTTTGGGGTCTGCTCGGCTTTCAGCTTGGGCGTTGATTGGCGTCTATTTGCTGTAGAATTTCTTGTATTGAATGCTAATTTTGCGAGGCAAAATCAAAGCGCCGTTAGAGCCGATCCAAGAAGCTGGGCCAGACAATGCTTTACGCTCCATTAATAACTGACAGGCGCAACCAGGGAGAGAGTGGACGAAGACGAGGACGAGAACAGCTTGCAGTCAAAGCCAGCGACAGGCAACAGACAGGCAGGCTGGCAGGCAGGTCGAGGAGTGGGCGCATTAGCTTTACTTTTGTTTTGGGCGGCAAACCCTTTTTGGCTAGCAACAATAAATAATGAAAAGTTGACACGACAACGTCATAACCTTTGAACGTGAAACCCAAAGCCAGCCACACGATGATGCCCCAGATGGAGCCACATTTGCCCAGATGCCAATGCAAATGCAGATGCAGTCGCATCCAGATGCTGTTGCTGTTGCTGTTGCTGTTGCTGTTCGCAAACACCCCCGCACAGACAAATGCATTCAATTAGTTGCTGTCTCCACCTTTCGCCGCGCCCTTTGTTAGCTTTAAGTGATCTGCTCTGAGTTATGCTCCATTGTGGCTGTCTGCTCTGACATGTTGTTGAATATGCGACTTGCTCTATCGCTGCATCTATCACACTTTACAGAATTGGTAGCAGCTACAACACAATAGCAACAGGTGGTAGCCACAGCTTCCAACTGCCAACTGCCAATTGGCAATAGGGGCAATTGGCAATTGGCAATTGGCAATTGCCATTGGCCATGTCGCACGTCGCTCATTACATGGCCTCTGTTCAGCTGTGATTCGCATAGACTCTGCTGTTTTCCATGTTTGTTAATCGCAAATGAAATCGAAAACTATGTACAACAGCTATGCAAGCAGGCAGCAGGAAGCTATCGACTAATATATACCCTGTATAGAGAGGAGATACTGAAGTTCCATGAAACGGGAAAAGGAGCTGAGAAGGAACATTAAGGAAAAAGTGTCTTGTGTTAAGAAAACTCTGATCGTCGGTTCGCCTCGTATATCAAGTTATACCAAGTTAGCACTTCAGAAATATAATAAGCAATAAGGACACACGATTTTACTTAGAACTTTTAGCAGCTTGATACATCTATGACGAATTTAGCAATATGTGAATCTTAGCAATATTTAGGCTGGTATTTCTTTATACATTATTTTTCAATTCGCAACAGCTGCCTGTTTCATACGCTGCCATTATGTTGTCATGCCTCTATTAACCCAATTTTGAATGATTACAGGGCATAAAAAGCAAACAAAAACTTGCCACATGAACACCGTTCGCTTCACATGCCCCACAGTCCGCTTTAAGCTTTTTTAGCTCTGGCTTTAAATCAAATTAAAATCCAAATAGTGTGTGTGGCTTGTCTGTCTGTCCGTCCGGCTGTCCCTCCGTCTCTTCGTCTGGCTGTGTGTCTGCGTTTGATTTTCATTTCGATTTGCTGGCATTTTCAAGTTTAGTTTAGTTTCGTTTAGTTTTTTGTCTTAATTGGTTGCCTGATAAGATGTGTTCGCTCATGTTGTTGGCCGTTTTGCTCAGCCACTCGTCGATAGGCTGTCCCCTGCGCCCCGCCTGCGCTCCGTTGGCCTATTGCCTGCTTGGACGCTGTCCATTCACCAGGGCGCAAGTAAGCCCCAATGCGATTAGCCAGCGCAGCGGCTAATGAGCCTTTTTTTTTTTGTGTGTGTGCTGCCTCCCGTTGCGCATACGCAACGTTGCCGCAGAGCCGGCACGAGTCCCAACGGCTTTCGGGGGCCGTTCTAGCTGTTTGCATAATTCTCTCATTAGTCAGCTGTCGTTGGCTTTTCGAAAGTCGAAGTTCAAGTTTTAGCACAATGTGCGGGTGCAGCAAAGCGCCGCATAAACACGTCACCAGCGGGACAGCAACAACAAAAGGAACAACAACAGAAGCAAACTGAAAATCAGACTCGGTCACTTAACACTATGAGGACGGCGCTGGCACTGCTTCCAATGACAATGGCTGCAAACATTGGAGTTGAATTGAGATAAGAGGGCGACTATAGCTGGAATGGTTGACCGACAAAATAAAAGGACTATCTTAGGATTTGGTTATGTTTTTGTATAAAGTAAAACCATGGACATTTTTTAAATTTATTAACATTCAGTTATTCGCTTACGTCAACTCATTCAAAACTATCATCCTTAAGTAAAGACAAAGATGAGGACTTTGATAACAGCTATTACTAACAACTATTGAGATTATATTAATCTAAATCATAGATAGAATCTCAGCTTTCAACAACATATAGGCTATATAAATTTCCTTTATTTCTAAGATTTATAAATTCATGTTGCTGTAAGCTTACCAGTTATAGATTTTTACCACTGAAGCAATCGATTGCTTAAAGTTCGCCGTTGAAAGCTCGTGTCATTGCAGCATAAGCGTCTTGTTAGCAGACCGTTAAATATGAGATAAACAACTCGTGTGTGCGCCACATTTTGGCAACAAATTAAGTGGCACAAATCGATCAGCTAGAACAATGTGTGTGTGTGTGTGTGTGGGTATACCCATGTTTGCTTGACTGTGTGTGGGCTGCTTCAAAAAGAAAAAAAATACAATTGCTGCGCCGTCGACTGCGACTGCGACTGCGACTGCGCAATGTGTCAACGCAGCTCGCCAAATGCCAAAATGGCTGCCAGCTAGATCTGTTTATGTGGCTTGCCGAGGGAAGCGAGCAGGGGTTGGGGTTAGTGGGGTTTGGGGGCCTATAGATTGTTTACTCGCCTGCAGGCGCCAAGTCTTGCGCCTTTGTTATGCAAATGCTGCGCGTTTCTGAAGCCCGTATGCCAAATGAAAAGAAAAAAAAAATAATATGAAAAAAATACGAAATCCATGCTGCAATACACGTATGTGGCGCGCATTGGTGGCAACACTAACCCACTCCGCAACTCAACTACCCCCCGCTTGTGGCAAAGCACTTTGCATTGAGCATTTGCTCGGCTTTGGTTTTGGGCCAGTTTCACGATGCGAATGCAAATTTTTGTTGCTGCTCGCCTCAAATATTTTGGCATTTGCGCATTCATTTTAATTTTTCCCAATCGCTATGGCTCGAACCCAGAGCGTGGAGCTTGCCGGCGAGTTGTGGGGGGAGGTGGCTTGAAGTTTGGGTTTGGGCAGTTTTCTTTGAGTTTTTTTTCGGTTAGCTGTTTAACCGGTTGCCGTCTCATAATTTGGTTTCTGTTGCTGTTGCTTTGCCTAATACGTGACTATCATGTCATAATAGCGAATTATTAGAATTTAATGCGCCTGCAATGTGGAGCCAAGCTGCCGGCTAACAGCTAACACAGCTAACACAGCAGACGGCAGCAACCAGAGAGACAGAAGACGGCAAACGACAGCCGGCAGACAGCAGATGTGGCCGTACTGAACCACTGAACCACAGTCCCATATTTATTCAAGCCTAAAAACCAATAACTGGGTCAACAACTGTTTGCCAGCATCGTGAGGGGATTCCGAAAGCAAAACACCAAATGGGAGCCTAAACAGTTTCGTTAGATAATAATATTTCTCTCTGCAACTGCTTGAAGTTGTGGGATCAATGCAGTTGGGTTTGGCTGGGTTGGGTGGGAGCGAAAGAATAGAATATATTATCAGTATGTTTTGAAAATATTTTGCATATATTATGAGCAGATTACAAACATAAATTACTTCTATGGTAATCGAGAGAGTTGAGTAAAAGTTAAGGTAGATAAAAACTATTTTTGGGAATATTTTAAAACTAATTGCGAATGTATTGCGTGCATATTATGAATAGAAATTTGTTACAGATTGTAATATGGTATATCATACAATAGAAGAAAGTAGAGAGTTTTGCATGAGTTTAAGCAAATGTAAATATTATAATAGCTTGCAGGCTTTAGGTCATGTATTTCTTAACTAACTACTAATCAGCAAGGCTTTACACAAGTATTATATATTATAGAAGAAAGTAGAGAGTTTTACATGACACTGCCAGAAAGAAGTTTAAACAAACGTGAATATTACAATAGCTTGTGAATTTTGCAGACTTTAGGTCAAGTATTTTTAAACTAACTACTTATCAGCAAGGTTTCACATAAATACTCGTATTATATAAATAGTGATATAATCATTAGTAATAGTACTAGTAGCACAACATTCTTCTCAACTCTACAACAATTTTGGAGTCGTAAAGCTTTTTTACTACTAATAACACTAAGCATACTTTGGTGAGATTACTATTTGTATTTCCTTTAATGATTGTCTGTTTGACTAGTTCTGCATTAAATTTGTATTTGGTTGTGGAAAAAAAATATTTTTAATTTTTGTACAAACAAAATTTCATATGTATTTTATTACTTATTTAAAAATATTTTGTAGAAACCTTGAATGTTGAATTCTGCCAAATAATGAATGGCGTAGATCTTAGAAGATAATACGAGCAGGAATAAACTAAATATCTAAGAAGTAAATTTTACTGTTCTACACTTGACACTTTTTTTATTCAGATAAAAATTACATTAGGTTCCAGTTATTTGAGCATGTTAATTGATCTATAATATTTTTATTCAATTTCATGGTAGAGGGGAAAAAAGGGATTTGCATGAAACATTTATAGTTTCTAGCTCTTACAGTTATATATGCGATCTACACCTAAATACACACGCACAGACAGAAAGGTGGATATGGCTGAATCGGTTTGGCTGGGTATAGTTATCAGGCATAAATATGCTTTGTGGGACCATCACACCTAGTTCATGATAGGTGCAGTGAAAACATGACGAATATGATTCAGGCATTTCATGTGTACTTAGTTGGGTTTTTTTTGCAAATATATTTTGATTATCTTAAGAGCATAGTATTAACGTCTTTCGAAACATTTTAGGCATATAGTGAAGTCTCACTTTCTACTATAATATGCGCTCATCAAGATATATACATAATATAAGATATTTATAGATTATATATGGTTATCTAAGAAACAGTTGCTGCAAGGCATTTCACACTTGGGGCGTCGTAACGCTTTCGCCAGCAATCGATTCTCGTTATCGATTGCTAAACGGGGCGCAACTGATTAGAGGCATGAATATTTATATCGCTGGCTCAAGATCTGCTGCTGCTGCTGTTGCTGCTGGTCTAATCATGGTGCTTGTTCGGATTGCGCCAGTTGGGAGTTTATCTTCGGTGACGCCCAGCGCTTGTTGTCGTCTCTGATTTGGAGATTTTGGGCGCGCATTATGTCTTGATTAAGTATACGCCGTGTGCTTATTGATTTAGTTTCACCTCAAATTGCGCGTTTCACGCTTAAGTCGAGGCTCTAGCCACAGACAGCCTGGGAGGCAGAGCTGAAGTCAGCTATTTGCCAAGCGCTTACCCTGGGAACACCTGCAGCTGTGGGTCTCCGGTTGCCACAACTTCCATTCCAACTCCAATTGCAGCGAATCGACACGATCGAGTGACGTTTACATGCTTCACACTTTACTCTTTCAGGTATACCCTGTGGCACATAAAAATGTTTTTTTAACTGGGTGTAATAAAGTTTGGAAATATATTTATGAAGTTGTTTAAGTATTTCATCAAGAGGACTGCGAATTCAAGCAGCAGCTTTGGCTTAAGACATCTTAAATTATCAAATAAAACTTTATTTCTGAAGCTGATCAAAGTGAATGGAATTGATATGGCAGGCTATTCTGACTGATTTCATAGGGACTGAGAGGAGTCCCAGAACAATTCAAATACATCTTAGGGAACCTAGAGCCTGGATCAAGGTAATCTTCTATTTTAGACCACTTTATGATCTTCAGCTCAATCTGCAGGGTATCCTTTAGTCATTTATTGTTTTGCAGATGGATATAATTTATTATTTTTGTTATTTGGCAATTCTTTTATTTGTATTTGGTTGCATTTTTTGACTGCTCTTGACAACTACCGCAACTGCAGTTGTCTCTCCATATTTGGGAGCAGTTGGGGGCACAAGGGGCTGGCGTTGCATGTTGTCAACGGGGGCGTCTCTCATTTGCTGGCGACCAAAACTTGTAACGAGCTGACAAACGGGAATCGTTGGCGAGGCGTTAAATTTCATGTAGGTATTGATTTCCATTTGATTTGTCGACATGATGCTGGCAGACTGCCTCTCTCGCTCTCTCTCCCACTGCTCGGCCCCTCAGCGCTGGCTCGCCAAAACAAACAACTGACAATATTTCACAACATTTCACCTCATTAATCAAACAAAATGCAAGGGCACAAGTCCGCAGCTGAATGCGAGTCCAACTCCAACTGCGTCTCACATTCAGATTGGAATGTTTTTTGGGCATATTTTCAGCAAGTGTCAGAGCGATTTACAGTTAGCTTGCGAAATCGGCAATGGAGAATCACCTCAGTTTTACCCTCCGCCTCCGCCAGAGTCTGAATCTGAATCTGTATCTGAATCTCTGAGTCGGCCGGCCGTTGACTTTTTAATTGATTAAAATGAGAAATCGTTACGATTTGTGTGCGCTGATTGTGCGAATGATTTTCAACAAGGATCTGATTTCACAACTATATATACATATACAATATATATATATTTTAAGCATATGCCAAAGGGGTGGCAGGGATGCTGCCAGAGGTCAACGTGAATTTGCCATTGTTCGGAATCATAATGACAAGTGAACGTTGCTTTCTATAGGACGCTGGGCTGGACACAGGAAATGAAATTCGATACTTTCGATGCGCTGTTCCCAGTGCCCAGTGCCCAGTGCCCAGTGCCCAGTTGCCGCAGTTGTTGTTGGTTCTGCGAAATGCCAGATCCCAGGCTCCAAACTGGCCAATAATAAGCAATAAAAATTCCGCGTGGATTTTCGGTATATATGCGTTGAAGATTTATTGTCGGCTAAGCCGCTTTGATGAGGCCCATTCGCTGCATTCGATCCCGCTGCCTAATTGTGTCCTTTTGATGCAACTGTTTCGCATATTTGCCATGCAATCGATGCCAATAGAAGTATCTGAAAGTCTCACAGTCATCTCCTCCTCTCTCTCTCTCTCTCTCGCTCTCTCTGTGTCTTGGCGACCTCTAGCCTCATTTCTGCTATGCCCCACCACTGACAACTTTTGTACATTTCTTGCTAAATTAACTGAATTTCTGACCCAGCGCAGGACGAGACAACTGCCCAAATCAAAAGAGAGAGAGCAGCAACAAAAAAAAAAAAAAAGAACAGAACAGAAGAGTTGCCAACAACAAAGGCGAATCGTTAAGAGTCCAAAGATCGCATAACTCGCACGCTGCACCACTCCGCCACCGCCGCCTGCACCACACAGATCCGCTCCTACTCAACTGTAAATTTCCAAAAGACCAAAGCCGAAACTTGGCTGCAGCTGCGACTGCTGGCGTGAGGGAGAACGGAGGCAGCTGGTCGGGGGGCTGGTGGGGGCAAATATGCGCAAACTGCTTGATGTCCACTTAAAAGTGTCAACGTAAAATTCTTGGCTGCCCAGTGCACAAAAAGTGAGTGTTGCCTGGTCGCGAGCCGCCGCAAAAGGGAACGACGAGCTGGAGGAGCGCAACTGCTGGAGCTAAGGGTGCTGCAGGAGCAGCGGGCGAGGGCAGTTGTTAGTGCTCTGCTGTGCGGTTGCTGTGGTCGACTTCTGTTTTTGGAGCTGCCAGTCGGAGGCTGCCAATGAGCTACAATTGGAAATGAATGAGCTCGCCAGGCGATAGATATACACTGTCCAAAGAACTAAGAAGATTAAGTGAGCTCAAAGTACTTTAGAGAAGTGTTTATCAGTTATGGCGGAACTCTTTAGCCGTTGACATTTGTTAAGTTGTTGGCTTTATTTTAATATGATTATATATATATCTAAATACCTTGGATATATCTTCAAACGTGCCTGATCACAAAGCAGCTATTAATTAGCAATATCAGGCTTTGACGTCTGCTGTAGGGCATCGATGAATCGTCGTTTTAAGATTTGCCTCCGCTCAACACATTTGTTTTTACTGCCTTCCCTTTTTGCATACCCTGTACACATTAAGTGTGCATCGAAAGGGTGTAATAAAGTTGCTAAATCATATGAAAGAGAGAACAAGTGACAATGGCTGAGGGACGTGAAGAGACTGAAGAAGGAAGCATCGCTCTATTTAGATATAATCCGATATGATATAAGTTTTCATATAATACGAGTTTAAATAGACTTTAGTTACATTAGGTTGCATATTTGGTATACAGGGTATCTGAAATTTATGTACTTTTCTGTCTGCAGCATTCTTACTTGTTTCTTCTTAATTTTTTTTGGGGGCTTTTGTTATTTTGGCAGTTGAATTGCGCCTTTCGCCAAACCATTCGGCTCATTTATCTGAAAACTTTTCTTCTTTCATTTCGGTTGCAGTTTTGTGGCCAGACAGTGGTCGGAAGAGGGCGGAGCAGGCGGTTGGGGCAGAAGCTGTGTTTTTTTTTTGCTTCTCTGCGGTTGTTTGTATTTTGTTTGTGTTGTTGTTGTTGCGCTGCTCTGTTGTTATTGTTGCTCGGTTGCGGGCCAAAGTTGCAGCATTTCGAGAATTTGGGTTGCTCCTTTTTGCTGCCTGTAGCAATGTGTGTGTGTTGGTGTGTGTGTGTGTGTGTGTGCGCTTGGCATTTTGTTGCTTTGTTTTGTGGGCAACAAAAATATCACACGAGTATAATTGAGTTTGACACAATAAATTGCTCATCGCGGACGAGAGCTGGGCCAAGCCAAAGCTGCAGCAGCAGCAGCACCAGCAGCAGCAGCAGCAGCACGAGGTGCCTCGTTGTTGTTGTTGTTGTTATTGTTATCGCTGACCTTTAAAGCCGCTGATTTATAAATTGATTCTGTTTAACTTTGTGGCACAGCGGGTTAGCTCCTTTGGGCTACTTGCATCCTCTCGGCAACTGGCTGGCAGGCTGCTTGGTTGGCTGGTTGGTTGGCTGGCAAAGGCATTGCCTCCCCATCTGCAGCTGACAACTGCTGCCTCATTTCATTTGGCACATTAACACGTTTGTGTATAAATTCCTGGCTTAGCTGTTGGATATCACTTGCTCTCGCTCTCGCTCTCTCTTTCTATCTTTCTTGTTCGATTCCTAAGCGCTGCTTTAATGAGTATCCAAAGCGTTTGACATTGACGACGGCACGAATATTTCAATTAACTGACAGCTCGCCGAAAATGACTGAACAGCAGCTCGAAGGCTGCGTCTGCTGCTGATGTTGTAGCTGTTGCTGCAAACCTCAATTGCAAAACTGAGCGACTGTCGCGACTGTCAGCGGGCATCAAAGAGCGAAAACGACGACAACAGCTTGGCTGCTGTTGTTGTTGCCTGTTGATTTTGTTATTTCCGCTGCGCAATGCGATAAAATGCAAATCTCTTTTGATGCTAAAAGGACAACAACAACGACAATAGCAACAACAACAACAATGAACAGTCGAAACAATGGCTGCATGTTGCTGCTGTTGGTGGCACATCAACGTCAGCAGGCAGCAAGCAGCATCAGCAAGATCAACTCAATGGAGTTGGGGTAGCCAGGCTAATCTTCATCAGCCGCCGTTTGTAGTTGGCATTGGATTTTGCGGTTGGCGCAAAGTGTAAGCCTCACACAAATCCCTAGACACACGCGCAGCAGCTAGCCCAGAGGGGTGAGAGAGGGCGGCGAGGGCCTTGGGTTGAGTTAGAGAAGAAGATGGTGCAGCTTTATCTGCGCAATAGATGGACATTTGGATAGATTGTTCTTGTTTAGCTTTGACGTTGCAGCGCTGTCTGCATTGCAACGCCCCGCTCACTTCTGCCGCCCACAGCTTGAGTGGCTTTATGAGATTCGATCATCGCAGCTCCTTTTGGGCCAGCCAGGCGGTGTGTCATGTCCAAATTGTTGAGCCACAGTAGCTGTTGTTGCTGCTGCTGCTGCTATTGTTGTTGCTGTTGCAGCAGCAACAACAACATTTGCAGCTATGGCAGCTATTATTATATTTTAATGGCCGCCTTTGTGCGGAATTGAGTTTTGGATGGATGGCCACATCTATTCGCTAGCTACATTGCCATTATATTGCAAACATTGCGCGTGTTTCATTATGCGAACGCCTCGTGTTGTTCCTCTGTCCAGTCTCTAATGGCCCTGCCCTGTACTGGCATTGGCATTGGCATTGGCTTTGGAATTGGAATTGATATTGGTTTTGTGCTGCTTCGGGATTTGTTGAAACACAAGCGCGCTCATCTTTGGTGGGGAGCGGCGCCAGTGTGAGTCCACAAACGTATCGAATTACATGCGGCGGCGTCGCATCTTTCCTTTGATGCACAACTGTCTGTAGCTCCTCCTGCTGCCCTGTAGATGCGCTGTTTGAGCTGGCTAATATGCAGACTCCCAGGCTGGGGGACAGCTTCTGCGCTAGCGGAACCGGAAATGGCCAGTGCCAAACAAAAGACTTAGGCAACGAACTTGCTCCTCATATAAGCAGCAAGAAATCTCTTTATTGTGCGGATTGGTTTTATTTGTTGTTGTTGTTGTTGTTGTTGCAGTGTTTCTTGGGCCAATCATGTCGGCAATTAGCCAAAGCCCCGCCAGTTGTCTGCGTGCTCCACCCCGCGCAACATCTTTTCGTGGTAGCAATTATTTTCGCATTTGTTGTCCACTTGAATGCTAATGCCAAGGGGTGTGTGTGTGTGTGTGTGTGAGCGTGGACTGGGAAACGAGCTTATTAGTGTGCGCATTGCAATAAATTTTGGACAATAATCAAGCGTGCGCTACAATAAAAACTGCGCATCAACTCAGCCACAACTTCAAAGGATTTGCCAAAGTGTTAAACTGACATGCGAGACGAACAGACACAGATAGAGATGCAGCAGGTCCAGACTGCTGTAAGCCATAATTCTGAATGTGGCCAAGCCGTGAGCTAAGCAAAAGTCCAAGCTGCTGATGGCTGATGCAGAGGCAAACGACGCGACGTAGACAGTGAACAGCATCTCTGGACCGAGTCGGTTTAGCGTCAGGGGTAAGGATCGCCCCCATAACTGACACTTGCAATGAAGACATTAGCCGCTAATGGAATTGTTATTAAGCCGCCGTCGCATTTGCAGTCGCAGTCGCGTCTGAGCTTAGGCTTCTGCCTCCACTTGATGGCGGCTTTAATTTTCTCATCAGCCGATCATTTGAGATGAAATAAAATTATTATTGTATTTCATTTTGAAGCGCAGTCGCCGCCACAGTCGCTTCAGCTGGCCACCGCCGCCGCCGCCGGCTATCATCAGGAATTTGGCAGGCGGCATGGCGGCAAGGCGATACAGTGCAGGATGCAGATTTGAAGGCTCAGCTCTCTCGCTGATTTGCAATGGGCAATCGTAAGCGTCATCGTAATCCTCAACTTAATCGTAAGCGTAATCGCTTTATTGTGCGCTTGATGCATTGACAAATTATAAAGGCATAAGGCATAATCAGCCGAGCTGTATCGGCTATGCGACTGATTGCATCTTATCACGCAGCAGCTGCAGCAGCAGCAGCAGCAGCAACTCGCAAATCACTTATTTTGCAATCAGCTGGGCCAAATCGCAGGCGCAGGAACAGAGAATAGGCATACCAACTGGTCCTGTTTCAAGTTCCAAGTCTCCCTTCGATGGCTGTGTGAAACTGTTGCAGAAGAGTTCTTTTGACTGCATGCTACTCTGTAAAGATGTTGTTAGGAGTATCTACAGACTATCTATAGGGCTTAAGCTTCTGCAATTTAACTCACAGTCAAACAGGCCTGACAAATATCCTAAACTTTCAGGATGATTTTATAATTGCTTTATTCTAATTTCAAATCTTTTCCTTTAACATCATCTGAAGTACTGCATATAATTAATATACTATAGATAATCGAGTCACATAATAAAGTAAGCTTCATCAGCCCGCAATATACTCGTTTGCCTTTTATGAACAGCGCATGAGCGCAGCATTGGAGCCCAATGCCACACTGCCTAGAGCCGTGAGTGGGGCATGGCCTGGCATGCGACTGTCAGTGGTGTGGCGTGGTGGCGCTGCCCTGTTTAAAAGCTGTCGATGTCCCGATTTGACAGGCCAAGTGAAAAATGTCCATGCGTCCAACGCGTAGAACAATGTAAAGGCCCGGCTAGTACGTGTACGTGTACGTGCTTAAAGTTGAGACAGGCCAGCACAGCCAGCCTAGCCACAGAGCCACACAGCTATACAACCACTTAAATGGCTTTAAAAATAAACCCAACGGGCCTGTTGCTGTAGCTGTTGCTGTTGCTGTTGTTGTCTTTGGCCTATAACAAATTAAGGCTTTTCACTTTCCGCCGTCGCGTTGCTGTCTGTCGTACACACCCCAAAAACAAAAGGAATGCTGCGTGGCCCAAAATGAATACCTAGGCGAGAGAGCAACCCATAATCATCATCAGAGTTGCTGTTGCAGCTGATCCTCCAGCTAAAGATGCTAGTTTTTCAGTTGTTTGTATTACAAGTAATATGAATTGACGCGCAAACTAATAATAATAACCCAGTCGGGAGTAGAACGCCATGTGACTATAACGAAAACAACAAAAAAAAAAAAACACAAGCAGAGATCCACTGCAATTGATACCAATAGGTGGAAGGAGCAGGAGCAGCAGCAAATCCAGTCCAAAAGTCGAAACTGGCAAATGGAAATAACTCAACTGGTCAAAAGGAGTGTGCAGCAGAATAATGATAATGACGACAGGGCCTAAGGGGGACCTGACATGCGAGGGGGGGCCAGCGCTGAAGAGGTGTGTTACTGGCCAGAAATCAGAAACAAATAAATGAGTTCATGCAACGGCTTTGAAATGAAGACAAAGTGCGACGTCGCTCGGACTGCTGCTGCTGCCTTTCAATCCGTTGTTGGCTCTTCTTCGCTTTGGCTGCTGCGTCTGCAGCACGTCTAGAATTTGCGGTAACTGCAGCAGCAGCAGAGGCAGCAGCAGCAGAGGCAACAGCAACTGTGGCAACAAGGCGGCCACCGCCTATCGTCGACTCAGATTGCAAAGCGCGACAACAAGCTCGAGTGGAGCAGGCTGCTTGGAGACTCGGCGGCTGCTGCGTATGTGGCATGCCAGTTCAAGAGTTCAGCTACGTTTTTGCCACCTACAACATGTGCAAGACCTTTGTGCAACTACCCAATGTTCTCACTCTGACAGGGGCGTGGCTGCCACTTTTGCTTTTGCCTCCCAAAAATAAGCAGTTAGGAAAAATTCGCAGAAGATTTTATACTCTATTTCAAACTCCTATTCTATTTCGATTTCAAACAGTTTTCAATATCTTAAATATTTTACTTCAGGTAGCTAAATGATAAAGCTATTAATTTCATTCAGCCTTTTGGCCCTTTTTGATATACAAGGCATGATTCGATCTGTCTGATATAGAGTGCTTGCAGCAAAAATAAATAACTACACAGTTCATACCCACGATTAAGATTAAGATTGTGATTGAGATTAAGATTGAGATACCTTATCGGCTTGCCAGGGGCTGCCTTTATGTGTAACACATTGCGTGACATAATTATAATACCCACTGTAAGGGCATGCAACGAAAACTACAGCAAAAATAATAATAATGAAGGCGTTCTGCCGGCAATCCATTTCCAGCTCTTCGTCGATGACTGTAAATTTGCAGTCCTTGTGGTTGCTGTTTCTGATGCTGGCTGGTGGTGGTGGTGGTGCTGGTTGGTGGTTGCCGCCTGGGGCTGTCGAAACGTTAATGGAAATTAATCACAAACACAACAGCAATTTGTAACATGTTGAATGTGGCAAGAAGATCTCAACTGGTATTTTAGTATATTTCATATTTATTTTTGATTTTTTCTTTCGCTATTACAAACTAGAGGGCTTAAACATAATGCTCTAGATCTAGAATGGAATACAGAGTATATATATGCATATATATTTTTTTTATATAAATTTTTACAGCTTTGCTAGATCGTAGAGAGAGAATTAAACAATTAGCATCACACATAAAGTGAAAAATAACTAAGAAACTACAACTTAAGAGCTAAATATCGTAAGGCATATCTCGTTAATCGTATATGTATATCGTAAATGGTATATGCATGCATATATCGTGCTAAGTATGGAAAAACATTTACAAGGGCTCTCCAATGATTACTAAAAACAACTTTTTACAATTCTCCCTCCCCCGCCTGCACCTCGGCACTCGGCTCTTTCTCTTCATTTCTTAGTATCTCAGGTTGATTATTCTCTTTATTTTGATAATGCGATATCATGGGTATAAGGGAATGGGGCTGGGTATGGGAATGGGAATGGGAATGGAGGCAGACATGCGAGCGTTCTTATTCTTCTTTTTTTATATTCTTCTTCTTGTTCGATTCTAAATGGTAATGTTTAATGGTGAAGTGCACTTGGTTCGTTTAGTCGCGTTTCCTTTCGTTTGCGATTCGTAGCGAAGAAAAAACTAGTTTAGTTCTATGCTTAACTCTACATCTTTTACGTACTACTTGTTACGTACTACGTTAGGCTCTACGTTTTATGTCTGCTTTATTATTATTTTCCTTTTTCTTTATTTTTTTTTTTTTTAGCTTTTAAGAAATGCTTACAACTTATGGCTGGCTTGGTTTTTTGTCTGTTCGGCCCGTTGGCGCTTCGAGGCGGCCAACCAAGCATATTTATCAGAGAGTCTTTGTTGGCTTTGTGTTGGTCGTGTTACTACTACAATCGTACATATACTATATATACATTACATACAACAACTATGCGTGCCTGTGTGTATAAGTGTGTGAGTGTGTTGGTGTTGGTGTTGGTGTTGGTATGTTGATGTGCCTAATGAGTTCCCAGCAACACTTTTCAATGGAATGCGATACGTAATGAATGCATGACTTATAGAAGTTAATTTAATAGAATCTTAATTAACAACAGAAGAATCGTATAGTAAATAGTTTAACTGATTAAGGATATATAATACAGCATAAATAACTAAATAATTTTAAAGAAAGTGAAGAGTTTCTTGATAATGAGAGAAATGTGTTGCTTAGACTCCTGTGCATACTTGATAATGCATATATGTGTGTGTGTATGTGTATGTGTGTGTGCGTGTGTATGGATGGTATTTCTTATGTTGTGGTGCAATTAATACTATGCATGTGCAGCTGCGCTCCATTCAAATTCAAGTCTCTGGCACTAACTAGAACTAAGTACGCTAAGTAGGCTAAACTCTAATGTTTGATCACACAGATTTGGGGGGAATTGCGGGTTCAGTTCACAGTTCACAGTTCGCAGTTCGCAGTTCACATTCGCGTGCCCACATTGGCGCGCTGGCTGGGCTGGGGGGCGTGGCGCGGCAGCGAGACATGCGACATGTGGGTGGGCGGTCCGCCCAGCGGCGAAATCGATGGTGAGCGTGTTGCCAGCGGCGAGAGCGAAGGTGAAAACGATGGCGACATGGCCGAGGAGGTGCTGAAGCCGCCGCTGGCCTCGTGGCCGATGGGCGAACGCGGCAGGCCGGACATGCTGAGATGGGGCGGCAGACGCAGGCCACCCGCATTGCCCAGCACGGGCAGATTGATGGCGCGTGGTGCAACGTTTGTCAGCAACGGCGGTGGTATGTGCGCGGGTGGTGCCTTGAGCACCACACTGCCAGCACCCGTGGAGGAGTGCGAGGAGTGGGCCAGGGATTGTTTGCTCTTAGCGCTGGACGATGCGCCGCTGCCACTGTGTCCGCTATGCTCCGACATCGTGTCGTCCTTCAGTCTTGCTATTTCGGAGAAGACGTGCGCCAGCGGCTGGTACTGTGGACCCCAGTCGAGCAGATAGTCCCAGTTGTAGCTGCCCGTCAGCTCCTCCTCGCTATGCACAATGGAGCTGAGCGAGCCACCTACATTGCTACCGCCAACCACAACTGGCACCGGCACCGGCACCTCACCATAGCTGGCCATTACGCCGTGTCCATGGCCGTGACCCACGGTGCCAATGCTGCCCGCCGTGGTGGCCGCATCATCTGCGCTGCTGCCACGCTCCGAGCCAGCGCCGGCCACGTCGTTCAGCTTGGCATAGATCAGATTTGTGATGTCCGAGCGAGCGGTTTCGTCCGCATCGAACATATGCAGCGTGGGCATTGGCATGGCCATGGGCATGGGATGACTGGAGCCGGCCATGCTAGAGGCAGCGCCAGTACCGCCGCCGCTGGGATCATGATCCACAATCCCTAGGCGGGCCAGGTACTCCTGTGTGTTCTGCACCGAGATGTCTGAAATGCGTCCATCATCGCTGCCAGCGCCGGCGCCAGCACGGTGACTCAATGGTCCCTCATTGATCATGCGTATCTCCTCATCCTCGCCATCATCTTCCGCTGAGCCTCGACCACTCGAGCCCGACTGCTCGGAGCCGGAGAGCTCTGAGGTGGTTGCTGCTCCCGAGCTACCTGCATGTGGTCCAAACGGAGGTATCTCATCGTATTTGGGTGGTGCGAATTGCCCAGAGGCAACAGCACCACCGGCACCGCCCGCTGCCGTCATGCCACCGCGTATGGGCATGGTGTCAAAAGCACTGGGATCTACATAGCTATTGGAGTTGCCGACGCCCACCGTTTCGCTGCTGAGATGTGGTTTGACTGCGTTGCGCGGCCGTCGACTGCGCATGTGGATGAAGAGGAAGATGCCCGCGGCGGCGCAAAGGATGAGCAGGAGCGTGACTAGCACACCGACAATCCAATCGCTGGGTGAGCCGCCAGAGCCAATGGCACCACCGCCACCAGCCGCGCCACCCCCTGCACCACCGGCGATGCCAATAGATGCCAGGTTCGTGTTGGGATGTGCCAGCGGATCCAGCGCAATCTCCACGACGCTCATGTTCGTCAGCGAGTTGTGGCGGCCCGACGAGGCAGAGATTACCAGGCTGATATCGCGGCCGTCGTCGATGAGGCTGTCGTCGAGCTTCCTTTTGATCAGCACCGCACCGCTGCTGCGATTCACCTTGAAGTGGCTGTGTGGTGCGCTTAATTGGTAAACCACACGTCCGTCCGCACCGCTATCGGCATCTGTAGCCGTCACCTGGCCGACGACAAAGCCCAGCGGCAATGCGGCCGATGCTGGCAGCGCGAACCGATATGTGCGCTCCGTGAACTGTGGCGTGAACTCGTCCCGTGACTCAATCTCAACGCGCACCGCCACCCGCGCGCTGCGTCCGCCCATATCACTGGCTCGCAGCTGCAGATTGTAACGTTGTCGCTGCTCATAGTCAAAGACTGCGGCCGAGCTGACAATGCCCGTGGCGGCGTCCACGCGGAACAGACGCCATGAGCTGTCATCGTCAGCTGCCGCCACCAAGCTATAGTTCAGCTGGCCAAAGGCACCGCGATCCAGATCGCTGGCATGGCCACGAAACACGGAGCTGCCCAGCGGCTCGTTCTCGGCCAGAAAGTGGACGTATTCCGCTAGCGGAAATTGCGGCGCATTGTCGTTCTCATCGTGCAGCGACAGGTGGAAAGTTTGCAGGCTGCACAATGGCCGTGGCTGATGGCTATCGCAGGCGCGTATTATCAGCTCATAGCTCGTCGCACCACTGTCGTAGTCCAGGCGATTGTTCACGAACAGCACACCACTTACTAGGTCAATGGTGAACATGTGCTCGTCGTTGCCGGAACTGATGTCATAGACCACCTCAGAGTTGGGCGTGTTCTCCTGATCGGCGTCCAGAGCGAGCAGCTGGGCAATGGAATAACGCAGCGGCGCCAGCTCGCTAATCTCTGCCTCATATTTGGCGCTGGGATCAAAGATGGGCGCATTATCGTTGGCATCCAGCACGCTGACAAACACCGTAATGCCCGCGCTTGAATTCGAATTCGAGCTGGAACTGGTTGCCGCTGTGTTGCCCTGGTTGAGCTGCAGCTGCAGCTGCAGCTTGTAGAGATCATTGCGTTCGCGATCCAACATCTTGACCAGCACGAGCGCCTTGTTGGGCAGCAACTCGAAGGCGGCTTCCTCGTTGCCTGCGACTATAGTGAAGGCCTGATCCTTGACATCGTGTCCGAGTTGCAGGACTACGGATCCGAGCGGTGCCGCCTCGCTGATCTGTGCGCGATATTGGGTTTGCAGGAATTGTGTGCGGCCCGCGCCGCTGTCATCTGGCTGCACACGCAGCAGCGTGGCTCCACTTAGCTGAGGCTTGCCCGCATCCCGCGCCACAATGCCCACAAAGTAATCCCCGCTACTGGATGCAGCAGCAGGCAGGTGACTCATGTTGACCGAAACCGCGCCCGTTGTGGCATGCACACTGAAGCCAACCACAGGTGGTTCGATGTGATAGCTAATCCTTGAGTTGCGACCCTCTGCATCCGCATCTGTGGCATTCACTGTGACCAGCTCCACGTCCATGGTGGAGCTTTCCAGCAGCTCTGTTGCTGCGGGCAACAGCGCAAAGTAGGCGGGGGGCTTCTGTGCCAGAAATCTGGGCGCATTGTCATTCTCATCGGCCACTCTGACGGTTAGTGTGGTGCGCGCCTCGTGCGCAGCATCAGATGCTATTATCTCCAATTGATACTCCTGCTGCAGCTCGTAGTCCAGTCGACGCTTCAGCACCAACTTTCCACTATATCGATCTAGGCTGAAGTGCAGCAGATTGTCCATTTCCACAGGTGAATCGCTGCTCAAACGATAAGTCAACGAGGGGTAGGTGTCCACATCGTTGGCCGACAGCGAGGCTATCACAGCGCCCAGTTCGGTGGCTGTGAAAGATAAAGAGAGGGGAAAGTGGGAAGAAAGTGTTGGTTAGTTAGGGAAGATTTATACAAGTAAGAAAACTCCAGTCGGTGGTGCCCGACTAGGAAATCCCCTGAACCCCATCCGATCTGCCTTTTAAAATATACTCAGTAATATATTTATTAACGCAGAAAAAATTTGAGTTTGTAAAATTAAATAATAAAAAAAAATCAGTATCCAAAATATAACAAAAATCGAAATTGTATAAAATATTTATAAATCTAAAAACAAAATTTGGAGACTCTAGCTCCAAAGATGTACGAGATATATTTTAATAACTGTATTTCATTAAGGTTTTTTATCGATAACATTAAAACGGAAATAGTTATCAAACTTTTGAAATAAACTTGATCTGCGCCTGCTATACAGGGACTTCCAAAAAAAATTCAAGTCTCTAGCTCTTATTTGTTCTGAGATCGACGCGTTCATACATACGGATAAACGGACAGACGGACAGTCGGACATACGGACAGACGGATAAACGGACAGACGGACAGACAGACAGACGGACAGACAGACAGGGCTAAATCGACTCAGTTCGTCTCCGTGATCAAAAATGTATATACTTTATGGGGTCTGCCACGCCTCCTTCTGCCTGTTACATGCATTTTCACAAAAACATTATACCCTGAGACTCCATTTTCAATGGGTTCAGGGTATAATAAATAGCCGAGTTAAGAGTTTTGGCTGTCCAGCTGAGGAGACAGCTATCTTTATGAATACAAACTATATCTTGCAGAGTTATGGAGTTAGAAATTCTAGGCTTTGCTTGGACTAGGTTGACTATAACTAACAACTATTTATGTATACTTTTGAACTTACCCTCGCTAACGCTGACCACATTGTTGGGCGGAAACGTGGGCTGGTTGTCGTTGACGTCCACGATGTGCACGCGTATCGTTGAGGTGCCCGTCATCTGTGGCACACCCTCGTCTGTGGCAATTATCTTCAAGCTGTAGACATCACGGATTTCGCGATCAAGCACAATATTTGTGCGCACAATGCCGCTGAAAGCGGGCTCAATGACGAAGGCATTGTCATGGTTTCCATCCACTATGTGATATCGAAGGCGTGCATTGGCGCCCTCGTCCGCATCGAAGGCCTGCACTTGGGCAACGAAGGTGCCTTTGCTGTTGCCCTCCCAGGCGGTGGCCACAAATTGACGCTGCGAGAACTGCGGACTGTTGTCATTCTCATCCTCCAGCTCGATCACCAGCTCCGCGTAGCTGGACAGGAATGGTGCCTCGGTGGTGCGTGCCACCAGCACGAGGCGCAGCTCGTGCGGCTGAGTCGAGGCCAGTGCAAACGAAGAGCTGGTTAAGGCGCGTTGACTCCTTGAGCTATTCGTGCTATCCTGTTGCTCCAGCTGCTCGGCCTGCTCCATCTCTGTCTGTTCATAGTGCATGGCACGTCCGCGACTGAGCGATGCTAGCGTGGGCGTGGCAAAGCGATCGTAGTCCAGCAGCTGAGGATTAGCTACACGTATTTCACCTGTAGCTGGATCAAGCGCAAAGATGCCGTCATCATTGCCTGCGCCAAAGGAGAAGTTCAGCTTTTGTCGCCGGCCATCGCTACGCACGGCAGCCACATGGAGCAGCTTTGTGCCTGTCGGAGAATTCTCGCGCAGCTTTGTGCGATAGGTTTCGTTCTGGAAGTGGAGCACGGGCACTCCAGGGCTGGCCTCACCCACGAGCAGCTCGATCAGACCGACGCTGCTCTGCGGGGGATTGCCCTTGTCTCGTGCGATAATCTCCAGCTGCAGCAAATTGCCCGTCTCGCTGGCCAGGCTCTGGGTGGCACTCAGGGCGCCCGTGTTGGGATTAATGCGGAATTTGCTGCGCATGGCAGCTGAAGTCAGCGTGCTGTCCGCCTTCAGGGCATAGAGCAGTTCCCCATTGGCGCCCTGGTCTGCATCGTGCGCTTGCACCTTGAGCAGCGTTTGGCCCGGTTGAATGAGCGCTGGCACTTGCCCCGTGTAGGGATAACGCTCGAAGATGGGCTTGTTGTCGTTGATGTCCAGCACATTGATCTGCACGGCAACACTGCTGGAACGTACCTCGTAGCGTCCACAATCAGTGGCCAATACCATGAAGCTATAGGTGAACTGCAGCTCGCGATCCAGTTTGCTGTGGAAGGGCATAGAGAAATGCAGTCAATTAGTATGCTGAGCGTCAAGAGGAATTCATAGCTGGAAGTCCGATGGATCGCTGATTAGGCTTTATGCTTGGTCGATAGTAAAAACAATCGAATGGGTATCTTTAGCGACACTAATTAGTCGCCCGCTGCTATGCCTGAACATAATCCCCAGCCACAATTAGCATCACGAAATGATGTGGAATTAATCCAAGAAACACATACAACAGAATCACGACTAATGCGGGGATTTCCAGGGGCAGGAGGCAGTGGAAGAGGGGGAGGGAGCGGGAGCGGGCTGCCAGGTAATTAAGTCATTTGCTTGCCAGCAAATATTGCTGTTGAAATGATCCACTCGTGTTGCAGCTAATCTGACTGCACGCTGCACACAGTACACAGCTCACTGCACGCTCAAGAACCCGCCCGTACCTCAAGGCCCCACTCGACTGGCATTCTGGTATGTGGTATCTGCCACAAATAATAAACCAAAATGATTAAAATCCTAGCCATAGTCAAAGGGTTGAGCAAGTCTCGCTGCTCGCTGCTCGCTGATCGCAGCTCGGCGCGATTGCATGTCGTCCAATAAAACGAATTTAGCAAATTACGAGCTCATCCAGTTTCAGCTGTGGCTATGCAGCTCTGTAGCTCTATCTCTGCAGCTCCATGTTGCTGTTGAGCCTCATTATACTCTAAACAGTAGAGGCATTCACATATGGTCGTTGGATTTGCTGCACAGCTGAAACCTAAGTGATGTGGTTTTCAAGAAAATTCCTAGAGCTAATTCTAAAATAAATTATTTAATGATTTATATGTACTATATCTTATTAAACATCACAGAACCATATCTCTGCATAAAATAGCGAATATTAAAACGATTGATGAGCTCATCACTCACTCAAAAGCTAAGTTCATAATTACAAAATCATATTTAACTCAAGAGGTTAATCGGGCCCTTGTCCTACTATTTCTATATAGTAATGCCAAAAGTGTCTTCCCTTCTAGTTTTAAGTTATTATTTAAGTCGCAACTAAAGGTTTTTCATCCATTTTCCTTTACCATCTAAATATATCAAACAATGTTCAAAGTAAATTCTATGTGAATAAGATATCTCAGCTGCACAGACATAAAATAAGTCTAAACTCTGTATAAAGATTTAAAAATAAAGAAAAAGAAATTTGGAAATAAAGCATATATTGAATTGAATTGAATATCTTATTAAAGATTTTACTCTGGTTTAGCTATGGAAGGGCATTCAATCGACGTCTATACTAGGCTGAGTTTTGCTTTCTGATTTTATGAATTGAATCAGTCAAAGTGAAGAAACTGGCTGCAGAAACATTCCGCTCGTCGTAGCATTTTGTTGTTGTCTATTCAAAAACAACAGCAACAACAGCAGCAATGCCTGCCAAGGGTCAGTCAACAGTTTTGTTGTTGTTGTTGTTGTCATTGTCGGCTGCGCTTGCTGATCATCAGACAGGCGAAGCAACAAGCGAGAGCCTCAGCAACTGCGCCTAGTCTTGTCCGGTCAGTCAGTTCGTCAGAGTCTGCACAAAAAAGTAGCTAGCAACAACAACAACAACAGCAACAACAACATCAACAACAGCAACAGGCTGGACAAGCGGCAGCCACATTTTTGCTGTTGTCTTTTTATTTTGTTGTTGTTGTTGTGCTGCTCCAATCCTGACTTTATTTAGCCCAAGCAGCGCGAGTCCAAGTCCAAGTCCAAGAGTGCGACCGCGAAAGCGATCCAAGACTAACAACAACGTCACGAAATGTCTGTCCCGGCTGTACGTCTGTCCATCTGTCTGCCCGTCCGTCCACGCTGTCCAGTCTTGACTGTCGCTCTACAATTCTTCTACCTCGCCATGTGGTGCTGCTCTGTGCGCTCTGTTCTCATCGTTGTTTTCCGAGTTTTGGTTCGGTTTGGCTGGGTTAGCTTTTTTTTCTCAATTTTTTCTTTAAAGTTTCTGTTGTTGGTTTTGGTTGGCGGGGTTTTTCGTTTTTATTGTTTGCCGACAATCAGCGCAAGATAAAAATTGGTACATGACAGCGGATCGCGTTTGTATAAATGGCAAACACTGACGCTACTGTCAACTCAAGTGCTCCCAGTGCTAAAAAGCTAAAGCTAAACCCAAATCTAGAAAGGCATCGGGGGCAATGCATCAAGCGAACAGAAGAGCTTCGAGTTGGACCGAGTAGGACCTGCCTGCATTTCAGGCCGGAACTGAGCGCTAGTAACGCAATTGTAACACCCCGCCTCATCCCTCTCTCTCTCTCTCTCTCTCTCCCTCTCTCTCTTGGTATCAGACGGAACAAGCAATTGTTGTCATCATTGATTGTCAATAAGCATAAATTTGCACCAGAGGGGGCCCTCAAGTGCAGAGGCCGAGACCAGCTCCAGGCCCGACCTTATAAGCCAGCTCTGCGAAGTAGCAAAAAAGTAGAGCCAATCCTTTTTATGCGTACACACACACACACATCCACACACACACACACACACACAAGCTACAAGGCCCAATGCTATTTATAGCTGCTGCGGAGGGTTTTACCGGATTGTCGTTGCGTAGGATGTTGTCTACTTGTAGTTGGGATTCGCAATCGCAGTCGCATTAGTTCGCGTTGTTATTGAGGAAATTAAGTATTTCAATGTTTCACTGGCATTGTCCTTGCGCTGAGATCTAGCCCGCAGATAAGATGTTGCATTGCATTGACCCAAGACAAATATCCCTTTACCTGTAGTCTGAAGCCTCAATTCGTTTAGACTAACTTAATTTGATGTGGCGCTAGCTAGTCTGAGTCATTTTGATATTTGTTGTACGAAGATGCATTTTACAGTGAATTCAGCATTTTGTTAGAGTAATCTGTATGTCTTCGAGAATCATAAAAGTTAAAGCAAGACTTACCCAACGGTTGTAATGAATCCACTTGTGCTGTCGATAGCAAATTGCCATTGCGTCTCATTGGCCAGGGAGTAAACCAATTTTGAGTTAACACCAAGATCTGCATCGCGGGCGTTAATGCGCAACACGCTGCTGCCAATTGCTGCATTCTCTGGCACACTGGCCACATATTTGGGCTGGTCGAAGCGCGGCTCATTATCGTTTTGATCTTCCACAAACACACTGATATTGCAATGACCCTGGTGGGTGATGGGCTGGCCGCGATCCGAAGCCTGCAGCTGCAGCGTGTATCGAGCGTGTTGCTCGCGATCCAAAGACCGTGCGCTCAGCTCGCCTGTTCTAGCATCAATGCTGAATTTATTGCCCAGATTGCCGCCTGTCATGGAAAGAAGCAACAAAGCGAATAGTTTGACTTAGATGTATGTTAATTAGGCGATCTATTAAGGAATACTCACCAATAATGCTATATACGATCTCTGCATTGGCGCCTTCGTCCAGGTCGCTGGCCACCACCGTGTGAATGATGGACGATTCGCTGTTCTCTGGCACGGACAGCCCGTAGCAGGAGCCCGGACGGAACTCCGGTGCATTATCATTGATATCGCCGATGGTGATGATCAGTGTGGCCACGTCGAAGTGCTGTCCCGTTGCCGGTTCTGAGTTGCTCTCTGAAGATCGTTGCTTGCGTATGGCGGATGCGGGCGTGGCAGACATGCGATTGGCATCACGCACGTAAATAGGCAGAGTGTAACGGGACTGCGTCTCACGATCGAATTGGCCACGGGTCGTCACAATGCCGCGTTGCCAGTCCACATGGAAATGATTATCAGCCACACCAGTGGGTATTTCATAGCTGAGATTTGCTGTGGTTAGGCAAAGTGAGAGAGATTGAAGTTGGGAATTAGTGAAAAGGAAATGCAATGTCAAATCAACAAATCTCTAGTCGGTTACTTCTTTTTATACCCTAACCCATTGAAAATGGGAAATCAGGGTATAGTGGTTTTGTTAAACTGTGAAATGTATGTAACAGGCAGAAGGGGGCTTGGCAGACCCCATAAAGTATATATATTCTTGATCAGGGAGACGAGCTGAGCCGATTTAGCCCTGTCCGTCTGTCTGTCTGTCTGTCCGTCTGTATGAACGCGTCGATCTCAGAACATATAAGAGCTAGAGAGCTTCTTTCGTAGGTTCCTGTATAGCACGCGAAATCGAGTTTGTTTTCAAAAATTGATAACTTTTCTCGTTTTATTGTTATCAATTTAAAACCTTATCGAAATCAAGTTATTAAATTATATCTCGTATATCTTTTGATCTAGAGTCTCCAAATTTTGTATTTAGATTAATTTGTACTTTATACAATTTCGATTTTTGTTATATTTTGGATACTAGCCAAAAAATACATCAAAAACATAACTGAGTATATTTAAAAACGCAGATCGGACGGGGTTCAGGGGACCTCCTAGTCCGGCACCACCGACTAGAGTTTTCTTACTTGTTAATCTTCTATCGTTAATGAGCCGTAGCGCAATCTTTGGCATTGTATATACGCATGATAATTGACTCTATTTATTCTATTTATTATTCTAAAGATATTTGATTAGTCAGAATCCACATACCATTATCGGCTCCATGAAAGGCTTTCGCAGCTACCTGCAGCACGAAGCTGCCGCTGGGCACATTCTCCAGGATGGTTGCTTGGTACACGGCCTGCAGAAATCTGGGCGGATTGCTGTGGCTGCCCTGCACCAGAAGCTGTAGACTTAGCGTGGTCTGCTGCTTTGAAGGAGCGCCATGATCGCTGGCACGGATTGTCAGTGTAAATCTTCCAGTCTTATCCAGCTGCTCGGAGGCAGGTGGCAGCGTCTTGGCCAGCTCAATAATGCCAGACTGTGGCTTGATGCGAAAGCGACCTTCGCCATTGCCGCTGATAATGTCATAGGTGATGCGTCCATTCTCACCAGCATCACGATCCACGGCCACAATATGCGTGACCATTTCGCCAATGCGTGTGGCATCGCTTACATAAACTGTGGCGGCACCACCTGCACCACTTGTGCTGGGTACCACAAACTGCGGTGCATTATCATTGGCATCCAGGATGCGCAGTCGCACCGTGACCGAGGTCTGCAGCCGTTCCGTAACGTTGGAGGACTGATCCAGTGCTTGCACAATGAGCAAATATTCCTGCAGCGATTCATAGTCCAGCGGTGCCTGTAGGCTTAAGGAGCCTGTCAGCGAATCCAGCGCAAACAGAGGCGTCGTCTTCTCCAGGCTCTCGTTCAGTTGGGGCGTGTAGCGCAGCAGGCGGTATTGCAGCTCTCCGTTGGTGCCGGAATCCGCATCGGTGGCCGTGAAGTTGTGTATGATGGCGCCAACGGTCAGCGATTCGCTCACCTGCAGCTCAATCGGATCGAGCGGCCAGCGGGGCGCATTATCATTGACATCGGCCACCTCGATCTTAACAGTGATCGCGCTGCTCTGCGGATTATTGCTAGCCGAAGTGTCCAGAGCGCGTATCTCTAGCCGAAACTCCGATTGAAGTTCGCGATCCAGCTGACGGGCCACAACCAGATTGCCCGTGTTCCTGTCTATGTCGAAGGCACCCTCGATGAGATCCTTGGTCAGCGGATTTAGAGTGTATGTGACGCACAGTTGATCGTTCAGCTCATCCAGGCTATTACTACTAACTGGTGGCAGCTCCGCGCGTTCATTGGGACTAATCGAGCCCACGACATGACCAACGGTCGCATCCTCGCGTACCTGCAAACCAAAAAGAATCAAAAAAGGAGTAAATAAATGCGGCAAAGGCAATTATAGATTATTTGCTGTTTGGGGCATTAAGCGAGTGGGAAGGGAGGGGAAGGCGAGAGGAGGACTACATACGACGCTCTACTTGACTGTAGCTGTGCTTGGTCTGGGCCGGGGTATCTTAATCTCAACAACAGTGTTGAAAATCCAATCTTAAAGCAATAATTCATACTTCAAGATTACGAAGGCAGCAAACATTTAAAAATTTCATTCCCCCAAAAACAACGCTCGATGTCTGTTACTGCTGCTGCTGCTGCTTCCCAGGCCAAACGCTTTGTTGGCCAGAGCGGGTGGGGACGGTGCTGTGTTGGCGAACCACCAAACCACCAAGTGCCTGGCATTGGCCATGGCCAAGGCATTGGCAATGGCATTAAAAAGAAATTATGCATTCCGACCAAGTTGGCGGCCCCGAAAATCACTGAAGAAAAATGTGAGCCGAATTGCAGGTTGACGGCCAGCGAGGGGCAGGGATGAGTGGTGAGTGGTGCACGGTGTATGGTGTATGGTGTATGGTGTGTGTGGTGGTGCAGCGGCAGCTCTTCGCATATAAGAATTTAATATGCAAAACCGCAAAAACCGTTTCGCAGCATAAAAACAAAAAAGGTTTTGCGTTGTTTGCCTCCTCAGCAGGGCTCAGTTCTGAGTGTCTGATATGTGTGTGTGTGTGTGTGTGTGCATCTTCTTCTTTTTTTCATAATATACATTGAAAATATTGTTTGGGTCGCCAAAATGGAGACACAAAAATGACAGTCACGAGATTTATGCCACAGCCAAGATTACGCAGGAAGAAGGTCTGTTGACTGCTGCTGACTGTGGCTGCTGCTGCCACTGCCACTGCTGCTGCTGCTGCTGTTGCTCTTGCTGATTTTAGTGGTGCTTTTTGGTCTGCTAACGACTACTGCTATGGCTGCGGCTGACCACCAAATTATGCAAGGGAATATTGCTGCAAAAATGGACACTGCCAAAATGGCGCATGATTTGTTGTGTACTTTTATAGCTGACTGTATGCCAAGCATCACAGCGAGTTGTGGTGGTGGTGGTGCAGCGACTTGCAGGGTGGTTGAAATTGCTTAATTACAAAGATGCATATTATATGCTGACTGCAGCAAGAGCAAGGCAGAGCAAGATTTGTTTGTGAGCCGCCAAACAGGCCAGCTCAACCAACTCAGGCAACTCACGCTGCCCCAGCTCCTCCAACTCCTCCTGCTTTTTAACTGCTTGGTCAACGCCAACGCATAAGAACAAAGCGAGAAGAATGCAGATGCAGTTGAGGACAAAGCATGGTATCAAAGGCAACCGCCAACGAAACGCAACGAAATGTGTCAATTTTAATTGTTGCCGAAGCGGATTTAAAAGGCGAACCGCGGCCGGACGCACAGGGTCAGCTGACTGACAGACCACAGACAGAGTGGGAGCAAGAGAGGAATATATAGATAGTTGCAGAGTACGAGAGATAGGGAGAGGGAGAGGCAATTAAATGCATGTCAAAGCGTCGCAGCCATCAGACTCGGCTTTTCGTCCTCGTCCAGAACAGTGTCGGAAATGCAGCAACAGCAACTGGATGAAGGATGAAGCGAACATGCGCAGGCGTCTGAGGGGCTTTGCCAATGGGAATGGGAATGGTTGGTGCTGGATTGCAGATAGGCATGTGTATGCAATAATGTGCAGGGTATGCAAAACATGTGCGAATCGAACGTGATAAAAATGTTAAGAGTCGCATCGTTTTTAACTGCTACAGTAACATGCCGAAATCTAAACTGCGCGACGAAACAACAAAATAACTAAAGTTGGGAGAGAGACTGAAATGAAAACAACGAATGATTGATACGCTTAAAAGGATATATATATTAAGTTTGCTGATATATATTAGTTATAGCACCCTTTGGATCGGCGGGGAACTATCTAATCTGTGAGTATTATAGAATGAATAATAAATTAATAATTGTTATTATTAATAATTATTATCATTATTATAATTAGTTTATACCGGCATACTGGCCCACCCATTAGTTAAGGTTTAGAGATAATTGCGCAAAAGAGTCTTAGACAATAAGCTGCAACAATGAATTAAATATGAATTAAAAAAAAATATATATGAATTAAAGATCCTACTCAACCGAGTTTTCTTTATACATTTTTCTCTGTAGCTCTTAAGATCTCAGTACGGTAAATGTTGGTATATAACAGAATAATATTAAGAAAATTAGACTAATTTTATTTTCAGTTCAGACTCACAGTTACTATAGAAACAAAAGATTTGATTGAACCTCAGCTTAAATCAGCATATTAAAAACTTTCTTTAGAATGATCCAAGCTGTCTTTAAAGATCTCTATACGACATTCTCTTTAGCTACACATATACTAATTCGCCTTGAATGCATTTCATATTTCTTCATGCACTTAAAACATTTGCAGTTAGGGTATAATGCTCAGTTGACGGTTGCGAATTGCAGTTAATGGGAAAGGTGGCATGGTGAAGGGAGTAGGTACAAGCGGGAGTGCAGTCACAGTTCACAGAGTGACAATTACGCGTGCGCCATGAATAACGACAGTCAAGGAAGATGTTGCTGCTTCATGTCCGTTGCCCCCTGAATATGCCCCTGTAGCCAACACTGTGAATGCAAATCAGGAAGAGTTGTACTATTCGCACCCGCGCTGACCACCCTGTGCCGCCCGCTAGACCAGCCTCAGAGTGAGAGAGCGCTGATGTCTGTTTCCGCGGCTGGGGAATCGTGTTCTTGGCCATTGTCACGTGACGCCCGATGCTACAAATCATCCGCACAAAAGGCAGGCGACAAACGCGCTGATCACGACTGAAGTGAAAAAAGCAGGAAATCAAACGAGCCAAGGAGGGACTTCGTGTAAAACTAGAAGCGTCAAATAGACAAAAGTTTTCCTGGAACCACCTGGAAGAAACCTGCCTGCCAGCCTGCCAGCCTGCCAGCCTGCCAGCCTCTGCGTTTGGGTCTCTGCCTTGTCGCTGTGGGCTTGGGCTTGGGCTTGGGCAAATGACCCGCCCATAAATCTCTCACTCACCCTGAAGACCAGACTGGAGCTGGTGAACGTCGGCCGATTGTCATTCAGATCGAGCACTTCGACGCGCAGCATTCGCAGCGTCTGTTTGGGCGGATTGCCGCCATCGGTGGCGGCCACGGCCAACCGATAGATGCTGCGCTCCTCGTGGTCGAGGACGACGCGTGTACGAATCACGCCTGTATTGGCATCAATGCTGAAGAGGCCGTGGCCATCCGAGTCACGACCCTTCAGCAGCGAATAGTTGATGGATGCATTCTGACCGTGATCGCGATCGATGGCGCGTATGCGCACCACCTCGGTGCCCGGTGGCTGTTCCTCGCGCACGCTAACCACATCCTCCTGCGGATCGGCTATCTCCGGCGCATTGTCATTCACATCTGTCACATGAACACGCACCGGTGCCCGCGCACTGCGCGTCGGTGTGCCCTGATCCCTTGCCTCCACCATCAGATCGTATAGTTCGCGCACTTCGCGATCCAGCGGTTCGCGTGTGCTTATCTCGCCTGCAATTAGAAGGGAAGAAGAGAACGATTTTTGTTTAGTAATTAATCAAGTGTTAATAGAGCATGTGAATATTGGACTATGGCATACCCTATATCTTAACCCATCAAGAATTGGAACTATTAACTGAATTGTCAATATATCATAAGTTACTGAGAGTGAGTGGAACGATTGTTAAATATAAATGGAATCAGATGATCCGCAAGTAATACAAGTTCGGAAATCGCTGCTCTCTCATTTGCTAATACTTTTCCTAGAACAACTTTTATTTTGGTAGGACTTCGAAGACCACTTTTAGCACTGAGCTGCGATAGTGAGTTAAAGAGAGCAAGAAGAACAGAGAACAGCGATAGAGAGAGAGAGAGAGAGAGAGAGAGATAGAGAGTGAGAGCTACCGCTAACCATTGTTGATTAGTTTGGAAAATGTGGCTCGTAACTGGGTCGCAGATGATTAATGCCAAAGTGTTGGCTGGTGGTGTGCCAGTGGTGCTGGTGGTGCCTCCGCCTGTTGCCATCAAAATGTCATGCCTGGCAGCGTGGCGGCCAAAAGAAAATCATGTCAGGAAAAACGAGTTTGGCAGAGCCTCTGTTGTTGCTGTTGCTGCCAGGATTAGCTGCACGCGATTTCCATATTTAATTTAAATGAAGCGAGACGCTGGCGCTGCCACAGACTGTGCCTCCTTTGCAGCCAGGCCCCTAGAGCGGACACGCACACACACACACACACAGACACACACTCATGCACTTGCACATGCACATGCACAGTGGCCTGCAAAATGTCAACCCAATGATATTCCATTGACGGATGAGCTGACAGCGTTAAAACTGTTGTTGCTCAAACACTAATGGTCATGCGCTACTCCTGGCCTGCAGCCGAGATAGTTGGCTGCCGGCTGCGCCATCTACCCATCTACCGATCTAGCTGGCCATCTAGCCATATCTCAAACAGATCGCATTTTATCGCTTGCCCCATCGTCAGCAGCGCCGTCGTCGTCCTCGTCCCCGTATGGGGAACTGGTTTCCGTTTGCTCGTGCGCGTTTGATCTATGGGCGACGTGGGCAATGCCAAGGAGCAGTGCAGAAGCGACAGCCAAGTGGAGCAGTAATGAATGACCATGGGTCATGGCTGCTGGCTTGACAGTGGCTTCTACTCGGACACGAACTCTAACGGCGTTGAGTGAGCTGTTCGGGCTGCGACATTTTGCGGATTGGCGGCTACCGCGCAGCGCGAACACTAATTTATGGCAAGAGGATGCATCGACTCACCTGTGACGGGATGCACCTGAAAGCTGGAATTGGCTGGCAGCAGGCTGTAGCGTATGGCCGCATTCTCGCCCAGATCTGCATCGCTGGCACTGACAACGCCCACAACTGCGCCGCGTCGTAGATTCTCCTCAATGCGAAATTCGTAGCTCTCGCGCTGAAACTTGGGATCATTATCGTTGGCATCCAGCACGCGGACCAGCACACGAGCACGCGCATGTGCTGCCGGTGTGCCGTTGTCGGTGGCCAGAACGGTCAGCTCATAGCGATCGCGACTTTCTCGGTCCAGAGCCGCACGCAGATAGATCCAACCGGAATTGGGAAATATGCCGAAATGCTGGGCAAGATCTGCATCCGGACCGCCAACGCTCGCCAGGCTCTGGCTGGCATTATCCGCGCCCGCATCCACAATGCGATAGGTGATGCGCGCATTGTTGCCCGTGTCTAGATCGCTGGCATTCACTTGGATGATCTGCAACAAAGAGTTGAGAGTTTGTGTTAATTTGGATCAGTCAGAGATGGAGAGTGAGAGAGAGAGAGAGTGAGGAAGAGGAAGAGGGAAAGAGATCTACATGCCAAACACGGCTGGCGGTCATCAATCATCCACTGAAGCGGCGGCATTGGAATCTCTGATGCATGTCTGCGTAAATCTCTAGAGGAATCCCTAGAACTGCAGCAACTCGTTTCAGCCTCGTGATGCCAAAAGATATAAAGTGATTTTATGATCAAAACTAGTTCAGCAGGCAGCATGCCGCATGCCGCATGCCGCATGCAACATGCAACAGGCCTGGACGTGGATGCAGCAGCAAGCGCAACAGCAGCCGCCGCAGCATCTTCTCTGGGGTGTTGAGATATTTTAAAAAAGATATGACGCCTGCCTGACAAAAGCGTGACTTTTACGGGCTGTTAATCAAATTTATGTTGCGCATTTAGTTTGCATTACAAAAATTTATTTTTCAATAAAACTTCAGGCAGCCAAACGTGGCTGGCAAGTGGTGCAGCTGGTGCACTCACCAAAATACTATGTTGTTATAGAAAAATGTCTTAGAGTTATAGAAGAAGATTGTGTCTATGGCCATACTTTTAGTCCAGAAGTTATATAGTATATAGTAAAATGTCTTGTGAGGGATACATTAAGTTCGAAACAGTTAGAGCTTTCTAATAAGGGAATTTTATAGAATTTTTTTAAGTGTAAACAGTGGCATCTTGAGTTATAATACTCTCTATCAAGTAAAGTATATTTAAAGTTACAGAAGAAGATTTTGTTTATGGTCATACTTTTAGTCCAGAAGTTATATAGTATAAAATGTCTTGTGAGGGATACACTAAATCTGAAATATTGTAGTTCAATCTTTCTAAATTTCATTACAATTTTTTTTAAGTGTAAACGATCGTATTTTTAGTTATAACGCTCTCTGTCAAGTAAGTTTTCTAAAGGATATTTAAATATATATTTTTTTTATTACATACAAATATGATCTTCTATATTTCTACTAAAGTTTTTTTCTAAGTGTAGCGCTAACAAGTTTTGCGCCTTACCTGTGCATTAATGGCCCGCGATTCGGACACATTCACCGCATATTCGTCGCGCTCAAAGACGGGCGGATTGTCATTGACGTCCTGCACGTCAACGAGTATGGTGAGATCCGCAGAGAGAGGCGGCAGTCCGCCATCGGTGGCCGTCACAATTAACGAATGCCGCTGCGCAGTCTCGTAGTCCAGATGTCGTGATAGCACAAGGTGGCCCGAGCGTGCATCGATAGCAAAGAGTGCAGCGGGCGTTGGTTGTGCCTTTCCCCGGGCCGGCTGGGTGGCATTTCCCGTAATGCTGTAGGTCACCTGGCCGCTGCTGCCCGAGTCCTTGTCGTGAGCATGAGCAGCGAACAGCGGTGTGCCCAACTCGGCATTCTCGGGCACCGATATGCGCACCATGCTCGTCTCAAACTCGGGCGCATTGTCATTGACATCCTCCACTTCGATGTTAACTTGTGTGTGGCCATAGACGGGTGGGTCGCCGCTGGTCGCCTGTATGTTCAGCAAAACCTGCGCCTTGGCCTCGTGGTCCAATGGATGGGCAATCCGTATGTTTCCCGAGGCGGGCTCAATGCTAAAGTAACCATCCGGATCGCCCGAGTATATAGAATAGCGCACCGGACTGCGTTGAGCTGCAAGTCGACAAAGAAAGACGGAGAGAAAGAGGTTAAAGAAGATAACACAAATTGATGAGAAAGAATGTCAAAAAGGGGAAGCGCGGGTTTAAAGGGTTGCCAAAAAGATGCCTCATTAAAGGCAATTCAAATGCCAGTGAGGCAAACAAAGGACGCGCAATGAGTTTGCAGATGGAACAATAGAACGAAAGAATGAACGAACACTGAACCTCGTACCAGATTGACACATGAGAGCCAGCCGAGGGGCCAGGGGCAACGGCAGCGGGAGCAATGAAAGGAAGTGCACAGCGAAAGCAGCAAATTAAAGCTCAAAATTCATTTTGCATAGCCGTTCAAAAAAAATACAAAAAAAAAGACTTCCAACTTCTGCCAAGCCGCAGTCGCAGTCGCAGTCTTTGCCGCCAACTCCCCGCTGCTGCCTCAAGCCCCAGCCTGCCTTCTCCCGGTAGACAGGCACTCGAGCTCGTGTCTTGGCCTTTTGTATCAGCGAGCGAGCGAGCGATGACGAGGACGTGGAATATCGTTGATGGGTGCAGATTTCTGCCGAAATTTGCGTTTGAAGTGTTTTGCTTCGGCTTTGTTGTGCATGTGTCCCCCCTCTGCCCACACTCTGCCTTGGCCTCTTCCCCTTAACTCTGCTCCTAATTCTTTTCCTTCGCCTGCTGTGGCTCTGACTGTGCCTCTCTGCCGGCCAGTGGCCCATTTTGTTGCAAGCAAGCACTCTGCCAGTGTTCTTTTTTTTTTGCTTGTACAAATTTTATTTTAATTTTCTTTAGCTTGTTATATTGGCGGTACAGAGTATGATGATTCAGACATGAAATATGTAACATATTCCAGAAGAAAGTGACAAGTTCTTGCTGCACATATTATAGATTGGGCAAAGGTTATCATTGTGAGAAATATATGAGTATTTAAGCAACCTTAAAGATTTCATTAAGTTGCAAATATATGATTAATAATGGTCAAATATATTCTTCAAAATATTAATTTAAAATCTATAAAGCACTTCATGATATCATGCTGTTTCGACTGTTAAGAAGATCTAGTCAATTTCTGTCCAGATATGCTTTTGATATACAATAGGATTATAGGAAGAAGTCGACTATATTTGAAGTCTTAACTTCCCAATTCAACTCTTAGCTGCCACGTTTACTTCCTTACATTACACACGTTAATTGAAGGGTATTAAATAGTCGCCATGTCTACCATGCTGTTCCTTCTCGTGGTTTTTTTTTTGTGGCCCAACGATTGGAGCATTCAACCGTTGGACCATTCGATCGCCCGCTCATCCGTCCGTCCGTCCATCATATGCGCATATTTTGTTTTCCAGCTCACTGAACTAATGAATGCAATCCAATACAAAGACGTCGCGACGCTGGCCGCCAAGTTTGGTAGCCACGGTCTGACCCAAGCGCAATATGTATACAGACAATTTGGCCAAACAGATGAGTCTGCCCTGTGGCAGAGCCTGGCTCCAATTGAAGTTGAAGATTTGTGTGGTACTCACCGGTGTCACTGCTGGTGGCTATCACCGACCCAACGACTGTGTTGCGTGGCACATCCTCCTTTACGTAGTAGTTGTAGCGTGCCTTCTCGAAGATCGGTGGCCTCTGCATGGCGTCAATGATGCTAAGGAAGACGACTGCATCGGTGCTGGTGCGCAGACCACCGCCATCCGTGGCTGAGATGTTGAGCATGTGCATCGCCTGGGTACGCACGGATAGCATGTCCGGCCGGATGACAAAGATCTCACCACTGCCACGATCAATGCGAAAGATGCCACCCTCATTGCCGGCGACAATGCGATATGACACCTGGCCAAAGGTACCCGCATCCGGATCCGTGGCCACCACAGCCACAATGGGCATGGATGTGACGCTGGTCTGTGCTGGTCCAGATTCACGCAGCGATACGTTGTATTCACGTGGATAAAACACGGGTCGATTGTCATTCACATCTGTCAACTGGAGCTTGATCATGGCCGTGGTGCTTAGTCCGCCGCGATCTGTTGCCAGCACCGGAAACTCGTAGCTGTTGCGCCGCTCATAGTCCAGTTCGCCGGCAATACAAATCTCGCCCGAGGCCGAACGCACCTCGAACTCCGTGAGATGCTTGAACCCCTCGCCGAGTGTATAGTTGACCATGGCATTCACGCCGCAATCTGGATCGCTGGCCGAAACCTGAGGGCGCAAGAAAAAAAGAAGTCAATATAATAATGATTATTAAGGTGGTTATGGTGGTTGCAGTGTGGCACTGTCGCTGCCGGTTAAACGGTTGCTCTGCCAATTACAAATGAAGTTGTCAAAATTTTAATTTGATTTAAAGGCAACGGCTTAAACCCCGCACAGCTTAACTTAATTTGCAACAGTCAGTGGAGCAATTTGTTCTGGTCATGCTTTGTATAGAGTCTCGAGACGTGCCTCGGGCTGCGGCGTATTAAGCGTATGTCAACTTAAATTTAGGTTTTTATTTTTTTGGGGTTTTCAACTCTGAATGCTGCTGGTGCTGCTGCCGCCGCTGTACAGGAGCATTGACCTGGCTTTAATGGCTGCCAATTAGTTGGCATTTGCGTAATCAACATTTACATTTTACGGGCTGCACGCTGCTGGCCTACGCCACCCTAAAAATAGCCCAGCACCAGGTAGAAGGCGGGGCAGTGGGGTAATGGGGGCAGTCAAAGAGTCAGCTATGGCATTTTGCCAGACGCCAACGAACAACGAGCACAAAAAATCAGCAATTAAAACTGTCATTATTTCACTTTAAATAGTGGAATCCCCCCCTGCTACTTGCTGCCTTCTCTCTGCAGGCTAAACAGACGACAACAAGACGGGAGCTCACAGTCCGCCTCCCTCTCTGTCTCTGTCTCTGTCGCCATCCATCCGTGTCTCTGTCTCTGTCTCTGTCTCAGACTCCCAGACTGATATGCATTTAAAGCGAAACGTGTCCACGTCGCGGCGACTCCTCACGTTCAATTTCTGCGCTAATTACACTTTTTGTAAGCCAAAGGCATCGAACTGTTGGGTCGCAACGGTCCGCCTGGCGAAGATCTGCTTAGATTGCTGCTCCGCTGCTCTGCTGCTCTGCTTGGCTGCTGGGCTGCTGTGCTGACTAAAGACTTTCATTAAGCTTAGTTGGCAGCCGTTTAAACCCGTTTAACCCGAGCGAAATTGTCGCCAAGCAACGACGATGTCGTCAGAGCCAACAGATTGGCAATTTTATCTGTCAACAACATGGAACTGCTGTTGAGAAACACGGCCCAAAGACAGATCCCGACGGCTGCCCTCGCGCAGCTGCTAAAGACGCCCACACGAAATAGCTGCTGGGATGAGCAGCCAACGCCTGGACCTGGCATTGGCTCTGGCCCTGGCCCTGGCCCTGACCAAGTGGGCTTCGCCTGGGCCTCCTCTCTGATAACTGCCAGCAGCTGCCATCTGCTGTATCAACAGCAACAGTAACTGCAGTGAAAGGTAAATCAAAACGGAGCATTCGCCAATTGCCAATTGCCAGAAATAAGTACGAAAACAATGAGACAAAATGTAGAAAGAGAACAAGAACAGAAAACATTGGGAAAGGAACGAATTCAATTGACCAGACCAGCCTGAGGTAGATATTTAAAAGTCAACTTACAGTCGATTGTTCCTCCGGGGGCTATATGACTATATGACTACACTGAGAGCTTGCTTCAATAAGAGCAAAGACTGTACACATTTATACTTAAATTGTAAAAAAAAGTCAACATTCCTTTCGATAAGATATATAGTTAATGGACTTCAAAAATGTCATACTCAATGCGTTAAAGATTTCGTCACTCAAATGCTTCAATACAAGAGCTAAGTTGTGATAAAAATCGAGTTCGTTGCTCAAGTCATTCGTTTTGCCTGCGCTCGCAGATACAGAAAGCGCTGTTTGTTGTCGTCAAAACTTCTCAAGAGTTATTCATCTTTGTCAGCACGCACTTCCTCACACACTCAGCCGAAACACTTGTGCGGTGTGTGTGTGTGTGTGTGTGTGCAACAGCATTCAATAACCAATTATGGGCTAACAAGGCCTCAGTTTCTTGACTTGAGCTCGAGATTCAGCACCAACTCCAACTCCAACTCCAACTCCAGCTCCAACTTCAACTCCAGCTGCGGCTGGCTACTGCGACCGCTGTTGATGTATGCAAATAAGCTGTCAAAAGTAATTTCATTCAATTACCTTATTTATCGTACGAAACAACCAAAACGAAGGAGAAATTCTGTCATGGCCAAAACCAAACAGCTCGGCCTGCTCGGCAGCCAACACGAAGCTCGGCCAACAACAATGCGGTCGAGCTGCCAGTTGATTGCCCCGCTTCTTGGCTAACTGGCGTGTGAGGCTCGAGGTGCTGAGAAACTATCCGAGCAGCGCTCCCCATGCAGCAAGTCAGCCAGCCATTCAGCCAGCCACATCCTGATTAACACCTCGGCCAGCTAGCCAGCAGAGCAGCAGAACAGCAGAGCAGCGGGCACTGGATGAGGGGAAGAAACATTGCATTTGGGGCTAATAGAAGGTGGCCAAATGTCGGTCGTGTCTCTGCCGCGGATTATCAAGCAGCCAGCGCTTTTGATAAGAGTCGGACATGTCTTGAGGCCCGTGGCTTACTGTAGTTGCTGAACCGCCTCCCCTCCCCCTCCCACTGTGCATCTAATGCAGCATGTGGCAGTTGCTGTTGTTCTTGTTGTTGTTGTTGTTGTTGTTGCGGCATAGGCCAGGCTGCAACGCAGCCTTGCATATTTTTATGCAATTTCCGGCAGATGTGGATGATTTACCTGCCCCATGAGTGTGCCGCAGCGCGTCTGATGAGAAATGACTACGTGCCACAGAGAGGAGCATCAAATGCGAAGAGTGTAGCAGCGGCAGATAGTGTAAGGTAGAGAGGGGAGAGACCGAAGAGTTTAGAGTGCAGCGTGCTGATTGCCAAATACTTTGAGTTTATGCGAAACCATTTGAACAACATTTATTCTAAAGTTGAATGTAAGCCGTGTCTTCTACCCATGACAGCTTAGATTAAATGTTAACGGTTTCTAATCATATTGTCTAATTAATCGAAGCTGCTTTAAAAAATCATAATTATAAACATTTGCTTTGCATGATTTGAAATCTTGCCAAATATCACCGAAAATCGTGCCTAACTCGGACTCATTTGGCTTAGATACAAAGCTCTAAGCTCTAAGCTCTTGTCTCGTGTCTCGTGTCTCTTGTCTCTTGTCTCTGTCGCCCATTAGCATACCCTACTTATGGATCAATCAAGAGTTTCAAGCCAAGCTATCAAGCTACGCTGTAATCCAATCTCCCTGGCATACATTGGAATGAGGGCAATGAAAGTGTTTGCTTGCTTGACTATTGCTGCTTGGGTGGTGCCTGTGTGGTTTGGCGGTTGCGTGGGTGGCAGCTGTGCAGCGCGAAACATGTTGTGTGCAGAAAGCGTGCAATTGTATCGATTGCTAAGGTTGACCAGCTGAAATCGAATTAGCTTATAAAAAATATGAGCGCACCAATGCGCCCCTCCTGCCACAGTCGGAGGCCTTTGCTGGCTGCCTGGCTGCGTCGTGTGAAGATTTCACACTATTACATTGATTAGTCACGGGTCCCCAGTATTGCGTTCCCAGTTTCCAATACCAATTGCAAGGCTCAGTCTTGATATTTCCGCTATGTCTGCATTTGCTTGTTCTGCTTCTTTTGCCGCATCTCCTGCTGCTGTTACTTTTTCTTCTGCTTCTTCTTCTTCTTCTACAGGCCACCTGATTTATGTTGACGCCTTATCAGCGCCTCTCAATATTTATTGCAATTTTTAGAAATTATTTTTCTTAAAAATTCAACGCGTTCGGCACCCTTTAGCAGCACCGCAAGATTTATATGTGAGCAGATGTGAGGCTTTGATGAAGAGTAGCTCTCTCTCCCTCACACACACACATACACACACACACACATACAACTATCCCTCAGTATGTGTGTGGTTATTTGCGATTGCAATTTAAAAGTTGAACCACATCCAACATTCACATTCACAAAGTTGTGTTCTTTGTCGCTGCTGCTTCGGTGAGTCGCAAACACCGAAAAGCAATTCTAACAGTTGTTGGCAGCGCACCACCGCACCACCGTACCACCAGCCCCGCCACGCAGCTTGTCGTGTTATTAACAATTTTTAATTTTCCGGTATAGATTTCTGAGCCACAAGTGCGACGATGCGACGTGTCTTCAGACTTGACTCTGAGTCCTCTCTCTGTGTTTGCTCCACCTTGTCGCCGGCTGTGGCAGCGGCTGCGGTTGCGGCTGCGCCTGCTCTGACTGTGGTTGTGACTGTGGCTGCGGCTATGCCCGGAGACTGGTTGCATCATCAAAATGCATCTAACAAGGTTGTTAGGTGTTAAATAAGTGTGCTTAAAAATTTATCTTGTACATTTTCCTCCATTTGATTTATGTTTTGCGCGCCCCAACCAAAGAAGTCAAATGAGTTGGCGGCGCTGTGGTGTGGTGCAGCGGAGCAGTGGTGGTGCAACGTTATTTTTTGTTTTTTTAATGTTAGTCAGCAATGGAGACGGGCACTTGGGCACTTGGTTGGTGGTGGTGGTGGTGGTGGTGTGGCAGCTGTTGCAGCTGTCTGGCCACGGCCACGTTTCAACTTTGAGCCAGTCGCCTTTCGCTCAACGTGCCAGCGAACAAACTTTTGCTTTCGCCACAAAAACAAAGATCCGATCCCCAGCACCGAGTCCAACTTCGTTTTGGACTCATTGGGCGCCCACTGCCATCTATTGATAAATCAAAATTCCAATACATGCGTGCCGAGCAACGGGGCGAGGCGGTGCAAGATTTGCATTTGGCTGCCAGCTCCGTGCTGGACATGGAACTAAAACCTGGAGCCTGTGGCTGGACTTGACTGTGACTGCAACAACAACAATAACAGCAACAACAATTGCAACGCCAAATGGCCAAAAACATGCGAAGCCCAACTGCAAGACAAGGTAACTAAGTATGCAAAAGCTCACTCAATGCTCAGCATGGCCAGCAACAACAACTACATCAACCACAACTACAACAACAACAAACAACAAAACCTCAGCCACTGCCACTGCCACAACGAACGTCACAACCACCGCGAATGCGTTTCTTGTGTTTGGGTAAAAAATGCCTTTTTGCTGTTCCTCTCGCTGCTGCTGTTGTTGTTGGCAGTTGCAGCTGCCACCCGCCATCGTCCGTCCGGACTTGTCCAAAAACAAAAATCTTGGCTTAGATGATGGATCGTTGCATAAACTCGTGAACGTTGCCAGCTCCACGGAATGCGCACGTCCTCACGTCGCTTAGAAATGTGCGTCGTCGTCGAAGCTCTGCATTTGGCGGTCAAAGCAGGCGGAGGGCAAGCCAAGGCTAAAGTCAACGTATTCAAAGTGTTTGTGACAAAGCCAAAGGATTAGAAGCACATAGAGTGCAGTCGATGTCGTGCTTTTTTTACTGCGTGACACGACAACAGAAAGTGTTAGGTGACAATCGAGAAATTCATGCGTGTGAGCACTGGAGGCATTACAAAAAAATCTCAATTTTACTTGAGATGTCTTCACAAAAACAGTAAGCTGAGGTTATCATATTTTTACACGAAGGAATAGTACCAAGCACGAGGAAATATCTGAGACATCTTATTAGAATAAAAGCAGAACTAATCACGAGTTAAATTGACTAAATTTTCAGCTTTCACGAATCTCAACTGCTCAAAGATTATAATTAATTAAATAGCAACAAATTAGTAACAATTGAGCAGAAACAACATTCGATATAGACATCCGGATAAAGACTTTTCAAATTCGTGCTTTCCAGCTTAAACTCAAGTTTCAATTTGTATCACGCGCTCCTCTCTAGCTTCAGCCCAGCTCGAATGAAGCAACCTTATCGATAAAGAGTCATTCCTCTCATTAAGCTGCAGTTCCTCTCGCATTCAGCGCTAATTAAGTTGGATGCACGCTTCACGGACTTCAACTCGTCCTAGATGCTCGCATCTCTGTGCAGCCTGCACAGCCCACGCGGTGCGCATTGCCTAATGAAATCAAGAGCGACAGGAAGTGATGTGGTCATGGCGCAAATCAGCAGCAGTGCAGCAGCAGTGATGCGGGTGCCCAGTAGCTGCAGAGCCCATTCTGAGTCAGTGCCAGAACCAGAGGCAGCATATGTCGTCTGACTGCCACAAAAAAGAAATAAATAAGAGAGAAAAAAAAAACATTCTAATTGGCAGGCAGCGTGGGGCCACAGGCCAAGAAAAATCTGATTTTGACATGGCGCCCGCTTCTGTTGTTGTTGTTGTTGTTGTTGCGGCTACAGTAACGGTTAGCAGGCAGTTTTGAAGCCTGAGAGCTGGATGCTGGAAGCTGGGAGTGTTCACTAACTGGAGCAGCAATTAATCAAACAATTTTAAATGTTGCTTGGACAACATCAATTAAAGTGTTGTGGGAAATTAATAAAGAAAAACTGTCATAGAGGAGAGCAAGTGATTATATGATAGATACCCTGTAGCCAGCTGTTAAATGCTTAATTGTTATAGCTTGTGCGATAGGCATATTGACAATCGATATTTATCGCTTGTAGTGATGGGTGAAGATATGAGATATAAAGTTTGAGAAAATAAGGAATTGCTCTATAACTGTTCATATCAACTATAATTCATATATATATTCAACTATTTCTATATGAAATTGTATTTCTAAGCATAATTATGCTATCGATATAAGCTCACACTTTAAATATATTCAATTTGGTATGATTAGCTGATGATAAAACGTTTTTTATAGATAGTTAAGCTTGCCTAATGATGCTGTTTAAGCTAATGCAAATATTTATTATTTTACACAAGCACTAATATCTCTTTTATTATAAGTTACCTACAGAGTATGTATGCATAGTATGTATATAGCTGCTTTTCTCATCATCCGACTCATGCCCGAACTGCTTTAGCGTTTGTCACATGGCAATTTGCTTCCGCCCAAAAAAAATAAACAAAAACAACGAACAGCGAACAACTTATGCGTTGTCGCATTGCCAGTTGTTTTGCGATTTATCGATTGTGCCAACAACAACAACAACAGCAACATCAGCCGAAAACAGTTACAAAGTCTGGGAAACTGCGTTCACTGGGCTTTCCTGCACGTCTCTCATGCAGTGACAACAGCAACAAACAACCACAGCAACTGCAACAACAACAACAACCACAGCCACGTTGTTCAATTTTCCTGTTAGGTTTTAATAAAGCACCTTTTTTTAATGGCCAGCATTTGTGGTTGTTGTTTGACTTTCGCCTTTTCCACAATCCGCAAAAGTCGCACCAAAAATTGTTAAACTAGGAAATTGTTCAATGAGTTTCAAGCGGTTGTTGTTGTTGTTGCTGTCGCTAGTTGTTGTTGTTGTTGTGACTGCACTTGCCAAACGCTGTGAACTGACCATAACTGCCAGTTGCATCTCCATCTGCAATTGTGTGTCTCCAATTGGCTTCTCTTTGCCTCACTCTTTCTCTGTCGCCATCTATGCCTAACTGGAGCAACTGGGCCACACAGTGCGCCGAGAGCAGCGAGCAGCTGGCACAGTTAGCCTGATCCACTGCTATCCAGCGTTTATATCGGGCCTTTAACTAAAAGGCTTGCGATAAAAATCACAGCAGCCCTTCCACAACCACTGCCATCCCATCCATACCCAGTTTCAATTCGGAGCTAAGCTTGCAGCCGCTACAACCACGCATTCAATTTCGTCCGCCCACGTGATTCCATGTTTCGATCGTCGATCGCTGCTCGCTGATCGCTGATCGTTCTCTAGGCCAATAACAATCACAGCCAGAGTTTGTGTTTTGGATATTTGCATAAATTCTGCTAGCAGCCACAAAAAGTGGCACTCCAAGTCCCAATACTCAGTGCCACAGACACAGCAACAGCAACAGTCATAGCCTCAGCCTCAGCCGCAGCCAATCTCAAGCCGAATTCCCCTGTTGCCCAGTTCTAGTTGCAGCCGCCGCCTGGCGAGCGAAAAATTGCAAATTGAAAATGTGAAGAAGAGCGCATAAATTTATTGAGATTGTGTAAATATTTGCGCAGCATCATATGGCCGCAAATCAAAAACGTAGACAACCTATATAAAGGCTCCCGGAAATTGGATGCTAGGCTCTATAAATCAGGCAGTAAAACGAGAAATTGCCCAAAAACAAAAAATTAAATGAACAAAAATACCCAAAGATCATTTTTGACTGAAAACAAACAAAGTTGCGAAAGAGTTGAGTTGGATATAAAATATATTTTCTTGCTAAGAATATATGCAATATTTTATATAACTACAAAACTTTATCAAAAATGTTTATCTAAAAGAAATTTTGGTGTATTTTGTACCAAATTTATTTATCGAACTTAAATATTTTACAACCCAGATCTATGTACATGGACAACTGTTATATTATAGTGTCCATATGCTCTAATAAATAAGACAGCTCACTTTGTGGCTTTTTATTTCATTGTCGCTGACTTTGGTCACTTTCGATTTGGGATTTGGATTTGAATTTGAGTTTGAGTTTGAGTTGTGGCTGGAATTGGAGTCGGATTCGGTTACAGTTTCGGTTTCATTCGCCTTTGCCATCGCTGGCTGATAAATGTGCGCAATGGCACGTAAAGTGGACAAGTCTTGAGCTGGCAAGTGGTTAACGCTAACGGTACTAGGCAGGCAAACAGGCAGGCAGGCGTACCAGACAGCCGTGGGGTGGGGTGGGGCGAACAAGCGAGCAACCGAGCAACCGAGCAATCCATAAGTTAATCAAAAGTTCAAGTTTTGCCAAGCAACTCGTTGTTTTTCTGCAAATTTGAATTTGCGTAATTTAAAGCAATTCCTGTTATTTGGCGACGCACCCACACGCCCGCGCACCCCTTTAATACACAGCAGTGTAGAGCCAGGCAGCCGGGTAGCCACCAGGCCAACAGTCGCATAAATCAAACCACAAAGTGGTTGGAGCCCGGAAAGCCAAAGAGCCCGAAAAACTTGGCTGTGTGGAACGCATGTGGATTGCAAGTGGAGCGTGGCCAAACGATTTATGCGATTTTAAATATCGATTTTGTTGATTTTTGCGAGGTTTTTAGCCTGGCAGGTGGTGGGTCGTTACTCGAGTGGTGCCTGCGAGTGGTGCCAGCCCGCCAAGCCGATAACCGTCGCAGCCAAATTAATTATGAGTGTGTGTGACCCTCCCCCTGCGCCCAATTTCAGTCGCTGCACTGAAGCCAAATTCAATTTTCACTTTCAGCTCCGGTGTTGGCCGCAAGTGTTTTTCAATGTTTGGCCTGAAATATTTGTAGCCATTAGCCAAGCGCACTTTTTCACTGCTAAAAGCATTATGCAAACACTCTGCAATTAAGTTGTACCCCACACCCCGCATCAACTGGGCCAGTCTAGTTTATGCTGGCTCCTGTGATTTATCCATGCGCCAGACAGTAGGCGTCAGGCGGGGCGTGTGTTAATTATGCACTAACAATGACAAATGCCCGTCAGGTTGGCTAATCAGTTCGATTTACAAGGCGAGAGAGTTCAATGGACGCGCCCCCTTCCCTCATAGACTGACCACTGAGAAACCATGGAACAGCTACACATTCCATTCCATTGCGGCTCAAACCGCAATGGCAGCAGCGAATTAAAACCGCAAATATCAATTTTATTGTCTGGCCAGGGCAGAAGCAACTGCCACGCCAGAAACCGCAAAAAGTACAGATAGACGTGGGTCCAGCGACAGAAACCTAATCAAAAAACAGCTTCTCATCTTCCTGATGCGATTTGTTCCGACCACAGGAACAAATGACAGCGATAATGAAAATGTAAGATCACAAGTTGGCAGGCAGCCTACTCGATTTCCATTGCACAGATCACTTTCACTCGCATCTAGTCATGAGCATTGCTATCGTCATAATGCTGCGACTTTTGATAGACCGCAATTTATGGCTGACTTTAGCGAACTATGTGTATGTGTGTGTGTCTGTGTGTGTTCAACTGTCTGCCTAGCGCAACATTTGCGTTGTGCTAGCGACGTACAATAATTTTTGGCTGCTGCACAGCACAGCTGCTGCTGGCGGGCATAAATTGGTTTGGGCTTTATATTAATGCAAATATCTGTTGGGGTCTCTGCGTTGGCGACCCCCCGCCAGCACCAGCACTAGCACCAGCAACAGTCTCTCAGCCTTCCATTGGCGATTGCTGCGCCGATTGTCTGTCCTGGCCAGTGCGCAACATGTATATAAGTACAATATTTTTATACCCTGTATATATCAAGTGTATAATGAGGGTATACTTCACTAATGAACTATCTTATAATTATAAACAAATTTAGACAATTCCTATATCTGCTGTGTATGGATCTATTGATAAAAGCTACAGATGCGATCATTGATAAATAATGTTAAATCAGGTGTATAGATCATAGACTAGACATAACTCAATGCTCTTCAATTCGCTCATCCATGCTAGAGTTCTGGTATACCATTCGAATGACACTTAAATACTATTTATAGGGTAACTGCTAGTCGAGCATAGTCAACTATAGCATTTTCATTAGTTTCTTTTATTTTGGCGCTGTAGTTGGGTGCCTTCCGTTAGCTTCCAGAGCTGAGCGCTTGTTACAAACGAGTTACAAACACCTGTCATTACTATGGCAAATGGTGGTGCATATTGCTGTGGTGCATATTGCTGCCATAGACGGGGCGCAATGACTCTGCTGCTGCTGCTGCCCAGACTGCGGCCGCGTCTGACACTCAGAATTGCATAAGTTCGTCGCGTTCGTCGTTTTTATTGTGCCGTTGTTTATGAAAATGATAAGCAGACGCGATTTATGACCAGCAGCAACAGACAACAGCAACAACAGCAACAACAACAACAAGCGACAACAATTGGCAAAACAACGCGCGACTTTTTAATTGGGACGCGCTCCATTGTGGTTTCAGTGGGTGTGTAGATTGTATGGAGAGCATGGGGGCCAAAGTTGGCCACGTATTGCAAATTATGGGAACTAAAACAAAAGACTTAGGCAACGAACTTGCGCGTGCACTTCCATTGACCAGTCAACCGCTGGCCAACGAACTGCTTATGCAATGGCCCGAAACTCGTTGCGCCTAATGACGGAAATATAATGCGTTTGGTCGGCTCCAAGCTGAACCACTCTCGCACCACTCACTAAGCTTATCGCATGCCATTTTAATAAACCATTTTTTCAATTAGCCTCCTCGTCGAGGGAAGCGCTCTCACAAAAAGCGAGCAAATCCGATGCAAAAATGCGCATAGTTTAGGCCAAAAAGCCAGCCAGCCAGCTAGCCAGCTAGCCAGCCATCTAGCTAACAGCTGCAACTGGGACAAGTGGGCCATCGACGACGACCACGACGACGACGTCGCGGTGGCCTAATCGAAAAGCCAACAAGTTGACTTGGCGGACTGCCTGACTGTCCGACTGACGGTTGCCCAGTTCAACCAGTCTCTCTCTCTCGCTCTGCTGCTTGGACTGCCAAATGGATGTGGAGTCCGAGCGGCGAGCTGTTGTCCGAGTTATGAAGACACAGCCAAATAGTTTTTGACAGTTTCCAATTGGCCGCGAAATTATGTCGCTGCTCACGGTGGCCCACAGCCTCATCATCGTCAACGGCAACATCATCATGATGCTGCTGATTATCATCAGCATTGTCATGGTGATACAGTCACTGTCTTAGACATGGACACGCACACATCAAGTTGACAACTTCAGTGAACGGCTCAGGTTGTGCAATGCGACTGACAGCTTCGAAGTTAGAGTTTCGCCTGACAAACAATGCTATTGTCGATACAAAACAATCAACATCGATATGGCATCCGATAGTTGTTTATGAAAATATTTTCTTATGAATAACATGCGGCTATTAGCATTATTAATTCATAACTGCTCTAGCTTAAACCAGTTTAACAAAAAGTTTCATGGACAACTATTGGGCTATTGATAAGTTTACTCACCCAACGATGAAAGTTACGGCTATTTAGTAAAACTGCATTTGAAATCTTTGAAGCGACTTTTCAAAATCATACTTTCGTTCAAGCCAAGCGTTAAGCACACGCGACACCCCTTGATAATCGGACAACTGGTCATTTGCAGGATCTCGGCATCATTTCAAGCAGCTGATGGACACTAATTGATCATCGAAATAGCTAAATGACTTTTGGTATTTGGAAAGTTTCGCAGCATAGTAAATGCGAGTTAAAAACGCTTAAGAGAATCAATGCATTGCACTGGCAGCAGCAGCAGCAGCTCATAAACGGCACGCATGAGGGGGCGGGGAGCATTAGACCGTCTGACCGAGCTGGGAACAAAACGTTTTGTTAAACTTTCAATTAAAGTTTTTCTTATTGTACAATAATCGACTTTCTATTTGCCAGTTGTAGTTGGCTACTTCTTGGTCTAGGCAAATGACGGGGAAAAGGTGGGCACAGGCAGTCAATGCAAATGGTATTTGATTGCTCAACTTTTGGCGGCCCAAAAAAAAAAAAAAACCAGAAAAAAGTCAAATAAAAACAAACCTCGCAATCTCCCAGTGCAGCGTTTTGTGTGCCAATTTTGGTCAGCGATGCGTGACTTTGTCGATGTCGTGTTTGTTGTTTTTGTACGGGTGGTAGGCGGTGTAGGCGGCAACGGAGGCGGGTCAGTACATTGTGGCAACTGCAGCGACTGCTGCTGCCAGTCAGAGATGCCAAAATGCCAAAAGAGCCACAAAGACTATAAAACAAATTTGGTCAAGCCAAAAAGGAAGCCTTTTTTGAAGTGATTTATGCTAATTACGAGCAGCAGCAGCAGCAACCCACAAGCGACAGCAGCAACAGCAACTGCAACTGCAATGGCAACAGTAACAGCAACAGTTGCTACAGCTACAGGAAAGGGCGTTTAGCAAACAATTTTCCGACTAGCAGTGACTGCACGTGTGGGAAACTCTCTGCTCTAACCCAAACACACACACATATATGCAATACAAAAAATATATATCGTATCGGTCGTATATGTTCGTTATATATAGAAAAGTAATTTATTTAGTGACACGCCCACCAGCGATATAAGCGAAATAATCTTAGTTTTTCTTGGCGCTGGCGCAGGTACTGGGCAACTGGCAACTGGCAACTGGCCTGGACTGAAGTGGTCACAATATATAATTAAAATCAAAAAGGCCAGATGTTGCCAGCGCTGGGCTTGCAGCGAAGCGTAAAACAGTCAATGATAGCAGCAGCAGCAGTCGCAGCAACAAGGCGTGCAGGCAAAAAATGGGAATCAACGCAAAGATCGATAGAATAGAATGTGGCAACAACAAGTAAGAGTGATCTAGTCGAAAGTGAGTTGCTAAGAAATACCCTGCAAAGGGCTTCAGTTAAGGAAAACCTAACGAAAGCTGTTGGGAAGAAGGCCATGTGATTGTAAAGCTTTAGCTTTTGTAGCATAAAGATGTATATAGATAGATAAAGACATATAAGTTGTTAGCCATCTGTGGTATCCCAGATATCTATCAATCTATCTATAAAATTTAGAGTTGTTCACATCAATACAGATAAACGACACTAATACCCAATACGATCATTCTAGCCGCTGCCTGTTCATAAACATTTATGCAACTGCAAAAAACGCTTTCTTAACGCACTTTCAATGGCTCCAGGGTATTAGCAACAACTGGCTTAAACAAAGAACTCAAAGTGGAACGCAAGCTCGGAGCTCGGAGCTTGAAATGTGCAATGAGATTGAAAAGGGCGCAGATTGCCCAGTTATTAGCTAAGCGGAGAGTGGAGGCCATAGCGGTGGGGGCGGGAGGGGCAGCCAGCAAGCGCTATAGCCTGCTATTAAAGCAATAAGTTGGACAACGAAAATTGCACATTGAGTAACGAAGAGTGCTAGGAAAATGAAATGAGCCAATGGCAGCGAAGGGAAGCAAGGAAGCAAGACGCGGAACTGGCATGAGCACGGAATGTTGGATTGAGTGGCTGGCGAATGGCGAGTGCGTCACCACGGCAATCCCGACCTGCCTGTGCGTGTGCGTGTGCGAGTGAGTCTGCATGTGCGTGTGTGTAAGCCGAGTTGAGAGCCATAAAGCCGAGTTATGTGGTAATGATGGCAACAAATGGCCAGAATGCATCGGAGCCACGCATAAAGCATGTGCGGCCACCTCTGGCCAAATTACTGTACTTGCAATTGATGGCCAGCAGCCGTGTAATGGTCAGCGATCAGCCAAACAAAGAGCAGACTACCAGCTGCACAGGCAAAAGAGATATCAGTTAACTGTCGATAGGCACCAGTAGAAAGTGTTGGCAGCAGGTGCAACTCGGCCAAGTCTACAGCAAACAATTGTTCAAGCCAGTGGTAGATCAACAAAAACAATATATGCTGGTTGAGTTCTGCTATAACAATACATAAATTGATATATTGTTATCGATAAGTGAAATAACTTCTTTACTTAACAGAAAATGTTATAAAAAAGAAAGAAAAGTTACGTCCTTAACATCAATCAACATAAAATAATATATGCAGGATAAATATCGATAAAAATTTCTTTATATTATCGATTAAGCTAATAAAATCATCCAAGGTATATGCATGGGACGATATTGTTATCAAAAATATCTATATTTAAGATCGATTGTTAAAAGTTTTTGTGAATACATACAAATTTTAAATATATGGATATCGTCCAAAATAATAAATAGAATCACAAAATGTAACTGAGATAAAAACAGAGACGTTTCTAGCACTCTAAGATCACATAATAATAAAGATATTCCAAAATCATATAACTAAAGTGATAGTGATAATAATTTAACTTAAGTTTTTTGTTGCATGATTTGCCAAACATTAAAATGAAATAATAAATATATATCGATAGAAGTTAGCTATCGAGACTATCGAGCTTCGTACTATTTCTTGCCTAGCCTAAGCATTGTATCAGACAGATAAACGCACTTGGGAAATTGAAATTCTCGAACATGACTTGGGATAATCACCGCCCCCACATCGAAGGATGATAATGGAATGACTATACGTACGATCAAGTGCTCCAGTAATTGCAGCTGCTGTTGCTGTTATGGCTGCTGCTGCTGTTGGGGAGCTAAACAACTTTTAGATGATTTTTCGAGTGAATAAAACAATAACAACAACAAGTGCAATTGGTCGATGGAATGGGAGGGGGCAAAAGGGGAAGGGCCACTGTTAATGGGTATGCGAACCAGATGCATTGCCCTGCGATAGTTGCGGTTGTTGTTGGGGTTGGGGCTCTGGCCGTGGTTGGGGCTGGTTCTCGCTTCATAGTCTCAAGTGTTTGATGGTACTTAAAAACTACATTAAAAAATAATAACAGCAAGCGACGCCGAAGTTTATTGAAGGCACAGATAAGTGATCTTGTAATCATCGTGTGGACGAGACTGAGCGATGCAAGGCGGCAGAGGGGAGAGGAAGAAATGGGGGCAGACGGCGACGTATGAAAACAATAAGAAATAAAATCGATAAAAATGCTAAAGAAAAACGAAACGAAACGAAACACAACGAAACGAAACGAAAAGTTGGCATTAAAAGCTGATGGCCTGTCTGAGACGTAGACTACGGAATCGGTTTGGTCTGCGTCGGGTGCGTGCATCGCCATTGTCTGTGGCCAGGGGAAGAGGTGGACATGGGGTCGACATGTAAGCCAAGTTAAGGTGTGTATTTGCCATAATTTGCCACAGCGAACACAAGAAAATGGCTGCAATGCACCAGACAGAGAGACAGAGAGAGAGAGAGAGAGAGAGAGATGCATCCACAGAGCGAGAAAGAGAGAGGTAGAGTGAAAAGGGGGGCGTTTGCTGGATGAATGAAAGCGAGGACAACTCAACTGTCGAGCAACTTGAAGACCACTCGGACCACTGACAACGGCACGTCATCATCAGCAGCGTCATCAACTTTGATGGGGCACTCGAAGCGATGGGCAATGGGCAACGGCAGCCCGAAAAAATAACATTACATATTTTGGGGGCTGAATAAATATTTCTCTGCAGCGATAGCAATCACAACACCAACATACACACACACACACGCATACATAGAAGAAGAAGTGAGTTGTGGCATGTAGGCTGCGGGTGCGGCAGTGCGGCAATTTGATGGTAGATGGAAGATGGAGACGTAGACGGCGCTCGCATGTGCGCTAAAATTGAACAAAATCATCAAGAGTGATCGACATGTGAGCCAAAGTTAATAACAAAGCCACAAAGGCAAGGGCCAAAGGGAAGGGCAACTGCAGCAGAAATGAAGTTTTGGCCGGTTGTTGTTGAGTGCGGGGAGCAGCTGCTGCCGCCGCTGCTGCTGCTGCTGTTGCTCTTGCTGTTGCTGATGGAGGTGAAACTGAAATACGAAGAGCGAAATGATTTTTAATAAGCGATAAAGCAAAACTGCTTATTGGCTTCTTCTGGCAAAAGGCCAGGTGGAGCCGAGGCGAGTCGAGCCGATGCCAACGCCGGGCTGGGTCTTTGCCGCAAATATTTATGCGCGCACGTTGCGCTGTACAGGTCGAACGGCAACGGGCAACCGGACGGGCGGTTGCCACAGAAATTATATTGAAAGCAAATCGAAAAGCCAACAGCAGCCGTTGCAGGCTCAAAAAATATGTATATATATATATATATATATATGAAGGGACAAGCGGACAGAACTTTTTCGATCATACTCATCATTTTTGAAATTGCTTTCAACACCAGTTGGCAGCAGTTGTTATTGTTGTTGCTGCTGTTACTGTTGGCGGTTGTGGTGCAGGTTGGTGGTGCGTAAAACCATCAACGGCGACGCTTGCATCAGCGATTGGCAAGCAACACAGCTCAGCCAGTCAGGGCGGGGGCGGTGGTGCTGGCGGTGGCAGCGCGCGTGGGGTGTAACCCACGGCGGCGTACGCGCACTTCGTTAGCCAATGCAACCAGCCAGACTCCATTTGGACACGGCTGTGTGGTTGTGTGGCTGTGATAAGCATTTTGCGTTAATTTGCTCGAATGTTGCTTAATGTGCGCCCAAAAAAAAAGCAGCAGAAGAAGCATCACCAGATGAAGAAGAAGTCAAGTCTGTCCTGAAGGGGAAGCTACTTCCATTCTAGATGCTTTATCGCTAATTGGCGAAAGCAAAGCATATATAGCTTGTATTTACTGTAAGCAAATAACAATTAAAATGAAAAAGCAAAAGCAAAAGCGATTTGGCGTTGCAGCTGCAAATAAAACAAAAGACTTAAGCAACAAACTTGCCAAGTGCTTATCGCAATGGAATCAGATGAAGCGGCAACCAAATTGATTGACAGCTTCGCTAAATCATTTGTGCTGCCAAAGTGTCAGCCAGGTCCTTGAGCCAAACCAGACGAGGCATGAGAACGAACTGAAGCAGGAGCTGGATCTGAAGCTGGACCTGGAGCACAAAGCGGCACCGACTGCTTCAAGCGATCCACATAAATACACACAATTGACAATGATAATCAAATGTTATGCTAAAAATCTGCCAATGCCGAGGCCACAACAACAACAACAACAGCCATAGCATATGCAAACGATCTATAAGAAAAAGAATAAGAAGAAGAAGAAGCAGCAACAGCAGCAGCCGCAATGCGCACAGACAATGCGTACAAATCGTTGACAAAAATTTATAGTAGCAAAAGAGGCAGCCAAAGAAAAGAAACTAAAGCATACAACGAGAGGGAGCCGAGGAGGGGGTGCACAACTAGACAGCACTCGCAGCAGCCGCTTGTTGCTGTCCTTGTTGTTGTTGTTGTTGCTGTTGTTGTTGTTGAACAACAACAGAAGACAACAGAGCTGAACAGAGTCGAACAGTTCCAAGTCAAGAGCTTTCCACATCCTTGCTGCTAGTTTGCATACCAGACTGCAAAGCTCCCCCCGCAACTGTTACACTGAGAGAAAAAGCTTTGTATACATTATGGTTAAGAGTATAAGTGGTAAGTGACACAAGGAATATAGAAAATATATTTTTCGTTTTACATAAACTCTGCTTAAGAATATTAGAGCTAACGGTCGAGCTGCCTTTTGCATATTTTAGCTTTAGTCAGATTTTGGTTAATGCCAACATCTAGGCACACATTCTGTGCACTTTTTCTCTAAGTGTAACAAGCCAACTCGCCGCCAAAATCAGTCAGCCATGCGGCTTCCGACGAGGACAGGGACGGAGACAACGATGCTATCCCTACGATAAGAAATTAAATTAACGAGATATGTCAACGATGAATTCATTGCCAAGGTTTAAGCGCAAATGCCGCCATTCTTGAGCTGCTGCCGCTGCTGCAGCCGCACCACGGCTGCTCACCTCCGTACCCCTTGCCCGCTCAGGTTTTTGCATTTGTGGTTTTGCGGCATGCCTGGCGCAGCGATTAGCTACGCTTTGGCATTGCGTTTAGCCCAGCGCAGCCAAGCGGTGACCCACATGGACATTCAGTCAGTCACAGGTAGCACACACACACACACATGAACAGAGGTATCCAAAAGGGTTTGGATTTGAGCTCCTTTTAGCATTTGCCTGTGTCTGCCTGCTTTCAATGTCAATGTCTGCCCCTGGCTGCCATTCTTCAATATAATGACATCACAAAAGCCTCAGCTACAGCTATGGCTTCTCTTTTCAGCAGCCAATAAGCCGCATGGCTGGCAGTTTCGTCCGGCTCGATTCATGCACCGTCCTGCCTTGTCCTGCTGCCTGACTGGGCTGTACGATTTTAATCACATTTCTTTTGAATTAGATTCGAATTGTTGTTTCAACAGACACACACAAACACACAGACAGTTTTGCTGCCTTTTCATGAGTCAATCAACAGTCGCGTCTTTTGCATATGTAAGTCCCCCGCCTCTCCCAATGGCCGCCCCCTTTTCAGCGCTTCTCAGAACTAAACAAAAATGTGCATATATATATTTATACATATATATATATATATATATATATATATATGTATATATATTTCGATTTCGATTCAATTTAAGCTGCTTCGCATTCGATTTTGTTGCAATTGCCTTTCGCTTTTCTTGGGCAGGCAACTGTCAGCGCAGGTGAATTTATGTGCACAAACCTAACTGGACAGTAAATCATCTGCACCACCGCAGCAACAACAGCAACAGCAACAGCAGCAGCAGCGCTGATTGTCTGCTACCCAGGGCCAGGACGAGGACCAACTGTTGCCTTCTTGGATTCTTTCTTCCGCTGTTTTCTGTATAAAAATATTTCACTTCTGGCAAAGGCTATGGTGACAAAAGCAGCGGGCAGCAACATGTTGCTTGTGCAGATATTGTTGTTGTTTCGCTGTGTTGCTGTGTGTTGCTGCGGGCTGGTTGCTTGCTGCTTTCTGTTGCTGCTGCTCTTTGGCTCTTCTAACTGACAAAAAATGTTCATATTTAAAATGCAATACGCTAAAATCAACTCTAACCCCGGCCCCATTTAAGCCAACAGCCATGCTTAAGAAACACAACAGCAACATCCACTGCAGCAGCAACAACAGCAACCACAGCAACTACAGCAACAACAACAACATACTTCGTAAGAGGTTAACATCATTATTTCACCTTCTAATCAAAATCTAACCATGTTTGTGCACATTATAAAGTCGTGTGTGTGCATGTTGCTGGCGTGTTGTTGTCGTTGCTGCTGCTATGGCTGTTGCTGTGTTGCAGGCGGCGCCTTTTGGTTGCCTCTAAATGTCAAAAAAACCGAAAAGCGGTTCACAGCATTCGCTGTAGCTGATATCAGCTCACACTTTGAGAAACGTATTTATTGCCATTTATTGGCCAAAACAAATCATGCGCGACTTGACCCAAAGAGAGGCCTGGCTCAGGCCTGTTCAAAATTTTGTGGCCAATTTGTGTCATATTGTCGATTGTCCAGAAATGAAGCCATTACATACACGTTGTCGTTGATGTTGTTGTTGTTGTTGTTGTTGGTGCAGTCGAGTTATCGACTTATCGGAATGGGCGCCTGGTCTAGGGCTGTGGCTGTGGCTGTGGCAGCAACTCCTTTTGGCATCTTTAGCCGCTCCGCACTTCATTAGCGTGCAATTTAATTTGCACACACTCTCTAAACGCACACACATAAACAGAGAGAGAGAGGGAGAGAGAGAGAGAAAGAGATGCTGCGGCATTCAGCAGGAAGTCGTTGCTTGGGCAACGTCTGCCAAAGTTAGCATTTGCCGCTGCCCCCAAGATTTATCAGCAATATTTTTGTGGCCCGAGCTAAGGCATGGGCAGATGCCTCTGCCTGCTGCTGCTGCCTGTTGCTGCCTGCCTGCTGTTGCAGCTATTTAGGCATGCGCATGGTCAACAATGTACAGGTTTCTGCTGCAAGTTGCAACTGCCGCATTTGCTCGTATGTTTTTTTGGACTCTCTTTGGGTTTGTTTGTCTGTTTGCTTTTGGTTATATTTACTAATTGAATCGACACCAAAAATGTAAATGCAACAACAAACAACGCGCGCTCCGGACCAACTGACACTGACAACAACAATGGCACCAGCAGCAGCAGCATCAGCCACAACAACAACAACAAGCTGCGACCACTTCCAGTTTGGACTTTGCTACGAATCAAGTGAAGCAACAGGCAGATGCTGCAGCAGCACCAGCAGCAAGCAGAGTCTTCAGTGCCTGCTTATGCCGCCACGCAAAGTAAACAATGAGAAAATTTATGTTAGTCAAGTGCGTTTTTCAACGGAAAATGAGCGAAAATATATAAAACTATTGCGCGTAACGAGCGCAACAAAAAGCTGAAGGTAAACTATGGCTCTCTCATGCCCTTGCCGAAGGTATTCAAATAGAAAAGTGGAGTGTGTGATATTTCTGAGAGAGAGAGAGAGAGAGAGAGAGAGAGAGAGAAAGTAAGACACATCTCAATTCTCATATTTCAAATCAGTATTGATAATCAAGTCAATGTAGCTATATCTCGCTCTCCCTCTGATCAAACTTGACATAGATTCAACTTCTAGCTGCAGGCAGATAAATTAGATGACTTTATTATAGAAATGATTGGTCAAGCATCAGTCTAGCGCTTACATCGAACAAATATAGACACATAAGGGTATTTAGTTTTCGGTGCTTTGAGGCCAACTCGTTTTTCTAGTTCTCCTTTTCAGTCAACTCGCATTTTTGTGTGGGGTTTTTGGGCTATGCAAAGTTATGCAGCTAGTGGGGTAGGCTATCGGAGAGGGGCTGGGTGGGTTCGGGAACTGGTGACAATCAGGCGACTACGACAGATGTCGCAACAAGCTGAAGAACATCAGCTGCATCAGCAGAAACGCAGATTGAGCCAACTTCTAACTGTACTTGTGTGTCTATGGCCTTGCCGCCGCCGGCATGCGATGTACGAGACGCAAGCGGAGAAGAAGACAAAGACAGCGACTGATAAACAACAGCAGGAACAACAAAGTTGGAAAGCAGCGCACGACACGCAAAACAGGCATCAATCATGCGGCAACTAACCGCCATTGAAGCGTATTCTGATGGCCAGAGTAGGGGAGGGCAGCGGACAGCGGGTAGCTGGGGCTGGGAGCTGAAGTTGCTGCTAGCTGTGGGCACTACGCCATTTACATGAGGCGACACCTTGAACTAGTCGGCCAAGACAAGACGTCGACTCTCTTGCTCTTGGCCAGAACTTGTCATAGGCAATCATAACGTTGGCAGCCAGCAGTTGAACGGCAGCGGTTAAGAGCTGTAAGCGGGGCTGGCATAACCGTTTCCCGTTTGATAAGCGGCGCTGAGTATCAGTTGTTCCTAATGAGGCTGCGGCTAATAACTACTACTAGTGGGAAGTCGACTGATGCGTTCAAATGCCCACGCCCAGAGTCACGCCTCAAAAAGTGGGCGCGCAAAAGTCACGCGAAATGCAAATCGAGCAGGCAACCAGTCTCAGGCTTAGACGGGCCAAAAAGCTCAAAGCGCAGCAGAACTTGGCCCTTTAAGCCCAGCTGCAGCTGTTGCTGCTGTTGTTGTTGATGCTGTTACTGTTGCTGATGTTGCTGCTGTTGTTGTTGTTGTTGTTGCAGTCCGTAAAAGGGTAAAATGCCGTAGAGCACATAGACACAGTCGCTGCAGCTACGCGAAAATCTGCTAGAATTTGCCATTTTGGGCACAAAACATTTAGCCATTTGGCTGCAACAGTCATGTAGCCTGTATCATGCCAAAGGGGTCTGGGTCGGGGCTGTGTCTTGGCCAAAACACACTCACACACACACACACTTGTATGTACATATACGTGTGGAGTACATGCAAAGCATGGCCATTTGTAATTACCAACATGGCCGTCTGCCAAAACAAAAGACTTAAGACGCAAACTTGAGCCAAACATTCTTTTTCTCTCTCTGTATGTTTGTTTTTCTTGTTTGTTTCTTTTTTTTTTTGGCAACTCTTGTGCTCGCAAATTGTTGACCAATTTGTGACCCAAAAATGGGCTAAGACAATATGACAGCAGCACCCACAGTGCCCACTCGCTGCACGCACTCGATTGCCCACAGCAGCAGCAGCAACAAAAGCAAAAACAACAACTACAAATGACCACTGACAGGCGGCAGTCAGTGTCGGCAAGAATCTCACAGTCACGTCATCAACATAACATCATGATGAACAACAGGCAGCAGAAACTTGACTGCTGCTGTTTGTCAAAATGGCCAACTGCAAAGGTCTGGGAAGGCGGTACATGTGAATACCTTCTAGAGGCAATCAGTAGCACTCAAAGGAAAGCATAATATGAGAATGTAAAGCAGGAAAGACAACAAAACAGAAAGAAGAAAATAAAAAAAAAAAAAAACCGGGCAGCACAAGAGCTAGAAAGAGAGAGAGGGAGAGAGAGAGAGAGCGAGAAAATGGGTAATAAAAATGAGAGAGCGAGAAGCAACAGCAAGAAAATGGCTACCAAATTTAGTGGCTCTTCGGCCAACTGGACTTAAGGGCTCTGCCCCAAATAACATATGCACGTACTATAAATAATACGCCCTCATGTTGTTGTTGTTGTTGTAGCTGCCTTCTTAAGCGGCTTTTGCGGCTTTTGCTCTTAACTCTTAACTCTCACCTGGCAAATTAACTTTAACGCTTCATTCCTTGCTTTTATTTTATGGCCAGCACCAGGGCGTGGCCATAATTGTCTTAGAGAGAACAAACAGTGTGGCCTCAGTTTCTTACCTGCAAGTAGAAAAGAAAAAGCAAATGTTAATGCGAATATTTTTTCATAGTTTCGAAAACACTAAGAAGCAGCTCAATTAGCTGTTCGCAATTTGCATAAATTATTTACTGAACTGCGATAACAGCTAAGTGAAAACTGCGTTGGTCCCCAGCAATGTGATTAATCCATGTGAAAGTAGAAATTAAATATTTTTAGATGGCGACGACAGACAGAGAGACAGAGAGAGAAAGAAAGAAGGCGAGAGAAGAGTTGTAGCTTTGGAGAGTGGCAAATACTGAATCAAATGAAACAAAGAAAGGTTTTTAAGAATGCTAGAGAGTGCCAGGCTAGGGTGTGCCCTTTAACTGGAAATAAAAAAGTTATCTTTGGCCTGGACTTAAGTTTTCGACATATGTATATATATATGTACATAAAAGCCCATTTGATTCATAGATAAAAACTAAGCTTACTTTGTTATCTATTTAAGCTTTACGATCTAACCAAATCAACTCAGATTCATTCGCTTTCCTGGATTGTTACAAGCATAGCATCAATCTGTAAACTCCCATTTTTAACCCACTTCAAAAGCGTACAGGGTATAGAAATTAATTAAAGCACCTCAAATCACAGTCAGCCAGAGCATCAGCTGCTCAAGATTGAGATCTTTGTCTTAAAAGCTGAGCTACTGGCTCAGCAGTTACTTTCGCCTCGCTTTAAATGTTCTCTATGACCAGATGGCACTTCATCAATGACACGCCCACGCCGCCCAATAAATGCCGCCATATTTGGCCAGATTTGGTATCGGTATGTCTATGTGTGTGTGTGTGTGTGTGTCTGAGCAATTACCGCAACTCATTTCACTAAACGACAAATGATTGCGGCGCCCACTCGGCCAAAGGCAAAGATTTTGACTCGTCGAACTGTCAAATTTGTTGACAGCTAAAGTTGAGGAACTTGGGGTAGACAAAGAGCACGGGCGAGCGGGGGCGTGCAAACGCGGATGCAACGAGCTGGGTGCCAATGAAAGCATCTCTTAAACTATGTCAGCTCTGGGTGGGGGCAAGCAGGCGGGCAGCGTGTGTTCGCTTGTTACGTTACACAGCACGAGTAGCTGCCATTCCAAGAGGCCATAAAAAAGCATGAGCAGCCCATAAAACTGAAAACTGAAAACTTGCAACTCGAAACTATGGCAGAGCCAATGCTTGAAACGCTCACAGCCAAAAAAAAAAAAAACCAACAAAAACAAAAAAATCCAAATAAACATTTGTGTGATTTAGTTAACAAAAAAGAAAAATGAAATAACCAAAAAGAACAGTTAGCTAAATGTTGATTGACGAAGATTGAATACTCTATACGAAAAATTTTCGTCTACTGAATATGGAACAAATCTTAAGCGAGAGTTTTTAAAATTGATGATATGATATGATGTAAATAGTAGGGTTTCATGTCCACATTTCCTGATAAACTGAAATTTAGCTTAAATTTAATTAAATTGTTAAAAATATTTTGAGTTAGATTCGTCTTTGATCGATTAGACCTATTTGACGTATTTTCTTATAGAGTCAATCGAGTTAACTCAATTCATGAGGACAAAAATGCCAATATGTCTTAATAAGAACTCAGCTCAGTGTATTTTTTCACATCTTCATTCAAAGCTTTACACATTCAACAAAAATTTGTGAATACTCTTTCGAAAGTAGTGCATTGAAAAAATGAAATAAAAACCAAGGCAGGAAAAATGTGCGCCGCGGTGCAGTCAGAAGAAGGCAGCAAGAGACAAAAGACGGAAAACAAAGAGACATAAATGTCCACCCACTTGTTGCTGCCTGGCTGTTAAAGTGTCAGTTACAGCCGAGTGGAAGTGGCAGTTGCAGTTTCAGTTGCAGTAGCTGCAACAGCTAACAGCTAACTGTGGCAAGCGCTGGGAATTCAGCCTCATCTGGGTTATGTGCTGCTGCTGCTGCCGCCGCTCGCCCTTTTTAATTCGTTTGCTATCGCTGTGCGGCCTGTAAATATTTGGCATTACGTTTGCCAGCAAATGAAGTCGTTGTTGTTGCTGTTGTTGCTGCTGCTGCTGCTGTTGGCCAAAATGTTGCCAAGCCGTTCGACATTTGGCAGTTTAGCTAACGCCCTCGGGGGCAGCACTCAATGCAACAGCCAATGCAACGCTCAGCTGCAGCTTCCACTTGAGTTGCAGCTCCAACTCGAGGGATTTTTTGTGTATTTCTTGTGGCCCATCCAAAAGTTGTTTTTGGCTTCAGCTGCTGTTGCTTTTTTATTGACCGCTCGTTCAGTTCAATTATTTATGTTTAGACACCGACATGTTCGTGGCCTCCCCCTCTTCAGGCGTCGTTTAACGGTGGTTTTTTTTCGGTCTGTGACAAGCGACACTTTTATGTGTCACTGGGTTGCCAGAGACACCGCCCGCTCACCTCTTCGGTCCCGCCTCTGTGTTTGTGTGTGGGCGCAGCTTAAGCCATTATTTTGGGCAATTAAAGCCAGTGAAAGATGATGGCAACTGTAGCTGCTGTTGTTGTTGCTGCTACCGCCCGGTGGCATGCCCCGCCTGGCTGCTGCATAAAATTCCTTTTCTAATTATTGCGCCATTTTGTTAGCTATTCGCTTTAGCGCATTCTTCATCCACTCATTACACGCATATTAAAATTTATTGCAAAATTTCTAAAGTAATTTCTCATAGAAGACGAGTAGCTGCGGACCATAGAAGAAGCAGCTGCTGCTGCTGCTGCTGTTGCTTGATGAGTACTCAACGCCTTTAGTTCCCTTTCTGGCCAGCAAACGATGTTCATTGCTTTTGCAGTAATTAAAGCGATTCAATTTTCTGATTAGTTCGCCGTGGCCATGAACACACTACAAGCCGGAGTCCAGCTCCAAGTCCAGAGCCAGAGTCAGAGGCAGCGCCAAACACAGAGACAGGGACAGAAGCAGAGGTTCGGCCGGTTGGGCTTCTTGCCGAAAGCCTGAACCATAAAATGCAAAGATGCAACCACCCATCGATGTGGCAACAACGTGGCAATAGCCAAGCACCTATCAACCAGCACTTGTTGCTCTGACTGTATGTGACTGTGTGTGTGTGTGTGTGTGTGTGTGTGTGTGTGTGTATACTATGAGTACTCAGGTTTTATGCCCTTGCAGTGCGCAAAGAAATTTCGGCACGAAATGTGGAACGAATTTCTGGCATAGCTAAACATATATTGCACTTATTTATGTCTGATCTTTGAACGTACGTTTATATAACCAGCTCTAGCTAACTTTAACTATATGAGCTACGTAAGCTCTCATTTATTATGGCAGCAATGACTTTATATATAGGCTGTAACAGCTGAAGAGGCTGCTGAATCGTATGTACCACAAGTTACCAATAGCTTCTCCAGTTTGTTTCGATAATCTGAGCTCTTTCAACTATTTAATTAGTACTCACAATTTACAATGAAATTCCCAAATTTCAAGTGGTAAGCCCCCACCACATCAGATACAATATATTATTCAGGTCATCCTAACAAATTGCAAATCCATGGAAATTTAGCTAACTAAACTTTCAACATCAAGAAATAAGTTAACCGTCACACTTACAGCTAGCTTATCAGCACAATTTGCTTGATATCAATTAAACTTATAGTTTATTATTCAAGAGTATAGTTAGTCTATATAAAATCAAATTTGTTTGGGTTTTGTTTCTTGAAATGTCAAATATAAGGCAATTTCTTGCTAGTTTTTAGAGGATTACAGTCAGATATGTGCTTCTTCTATGCGTTTCTCTCTAAATCAGATAATGATTATATGCCTAATCTTTAATTTATAGAACTATATTTCTTGCAGCACTTGATTGATTCCGAATTCACAGTCAGCAAAGTTAGCTCTCTAAAATATTAGGCACACAAATCTCTAGACTCTCTTATAATCTCACACGCAACTTTCCACCTTTCAGCATCGCTCAACTTGAAATTTTGTTCAGTTTGATTTGCAATTATGAAATCATCTGCAGTTGCAGTTGCATTTGGCCAACTGCATTTTTGTGCGTTGGCCTCGTTGAATTTTAATTCACGAAATTGTTTCAAATGTTGAAAAAGCGACCCAAAAATGGGTTCACGATTTACGCAACATTCGCGCTGCAATGTGCTCGGTCGTTGTTGTTGTTGCTGTTGTAGTTGTTGAGCTGTCGCTGTTTGAAACGTTGTCCGCTTGACCGTTTTTGGGGGCAAGACGCTGGCGCTCGTTTTCATTCATGGGTAGACGAGGAGGAAGCCATTCATCGCGAAACTGTGAAAAACTCAATCAATAGCGCGCATGCCGATGCGTTGCTAAATGGCCATTTGGTGATTTGGCCATTTTGATCGGTTTCGCTGCGAAACGCTTTTTAATGGCAACATTTTCCAGCGACACTTTTGTCATCCAGCCAACTGTCGCCCGGCCCGGTCTTGGCCAAATTTGATATATGTACGCCTATTTTTGGCAGCAATAAATTACGCACGGCTCGAATTGAAACTCTTTGGAATCGATTGGGCTAAGCGGGTCCCACAGCTCGTCTCGGCGGCGACGGCGGCGGTTTCAACTGCCGCTACTGCGGCTAATGAGCGCTTTGGCATTTTGGCCTGGCTAAAATGTTTCGTTGTTGTTGTCTATAAAAATCGTTTTTTTTTCTCTGCTTCTTCTTTACAGTTTTTAGTTGATTTTGTATATTGTGCTGCGGGGCTGTGCCTTGAAATTTATTTAGCAGCGTTTTGGGCGTTGCGCTGCCGTTCGACAGGCAGCAACAACAGCCAACAGCAACAGCCGCAACAGCAACAACAACGACAGCTCATAATTAATTGAAAATAATAAATTTATGACAGATTTTCGACTGACGTCGACGCCTGCATGTGAAGTCGACTCCCTGTGTGTGTGTGTGTGTTTGTCGCTGGGCTGGTTAATAGTAACGGTTAATGGTGTAACGCCAGATGAGAAAGCACAGCAACAGCAACAGCAACATCTAAGCAACATACAAATAGGCCAACAGAAATTTTTAATTAAAGCATTTTGTCCGTTTTAGGCCGCCTGGCTGCGGCCTGTTCCTGGCCAACTAACTATTTGTGGGTGTTGGTCGGCATTACCAAACATGTGCGCGCGCAGGTACCTATATATATATATATGAGTATATATACATAAACTATAAGATACATATGCATCTGGCTTATCTTGAAGTTGGCCAACGCACTGCATTGAACCTGGCCCAAGAGGTGGGCCAGAAAACAAGTGGCTTCGGCCTAAAGCGGCATCTAAGGAAGTATCTACAGAGCCGACTAAGCATTGCTCTATTAAGAAACTTTTGAGCTATTGGGCTGCTGAAACTAAGACTATAAGCAGGAGGTGAGTTAAGCATAGATACAGATTTTTATAATATTTTAAAAATATATTCAAAGTATTTGGCCAGAACTTGAAGTCTTTTTACAAGACTGTATACTTAACTGCATACTTAGACTGTATACTTAACTATTGACCACGCATTTGGGTCATCACTACCAAACCTAAACATTTTATATTTCACATACTTATATTAGATGTCTCTATCTTCTATCTATATCTTATATTTTACATACTTTACATTCTCTTACACTTCACATACCTTAAATTATATTAAAAATTCAATAGCTCAGACATTTAAGCATTGTGTGTGTCATTCAATCAGCAGGCATAAAAAGTTTATCAAATATTGGGTCGTTCATTAAGTAATTTCGTTTTTTTCATTGAAATTCAAACACGATTTTTTTTATTTTATAAAACATTTTATGAAATTATGTATTCTCCATTTTAATGTGATACCTTTTGCCATCTTTCGGGCAAGAAATCAATTCCACGCTCATACAATTTTTGATCCTTGCTGGCAAAAAACTGGTTCAAGTGGTTTTTGAAGTCCTGATTTGAGGTGACGGTTGTACCACCAAAAAAATTCTGCAGAGACCGGAACAAGTAATAGTCGGAAGGTGCCAAGCCTGGAGAATATGGTGGTGGTGGTAGCACATCCCATTCAAGCTGCAATAGCTTTTGGCGAGCTATCAAACTTGTATGGGGCCTCGCATTATCCTGGTGGAACAACACACCTTTTCTATTGACGAATTCTGGATTCTTTTCTTTGAGTGCATCACTTAATTTGTCCAGCTGATTGCAATAAACTTCAGAATTAATCGTTGTGTTGTCCGGCAAAAGCTCAAAATAAACGATACCCTTGAAATCCCACCAAACTGACAACATATCCTTTTTTTTGGTGAAATCGGGCTTTGATGTGGTTTGAGCTGGTTCATCCTTTTTAGACCATGATCTCTTTCGCTTTACATTGTTGTAAACAACCCACTTTTAGTCGCCGGTAACAATGCGCTTTAAAAATGGATCGTTTCTTTGACGTCTAATAAGCGTATCGCAGCCGTTAATGCGACGAAGCAAATTTCGTTCTGTAAGAACATGAGGAACCCATATATCAAGCTCGGAAATTAATCCTAGACGTTTCATGTGCTTGTGAATGGTCGCGTTTGACAGATTTAATCTTTCTGCAATATCTCGAGTTGTTATTCGACGATTTGCATCGACCAACGACTTTATTTTGTCCACATCGGCCTCAAGAGGCCTTCCAGGACGTGGTGCATCCTCAAGATTGAAATTGCCGGAACGAAATTTTGCAAAAAAATTTTGGCGTTGGCGTTCGGTCAATACATCTTCCCCGTACACATCGCATCATTTTCGCCTTGCTTGAACTGCATTTTGGCCCTTTTGATAGTAAAAAGGTAAAATATGCCGAAAATGTTGTTTTTGATCTTCCATCTTCGATAGGGCACCAAATGAAAACTATTTCACAAAATCCAACAAAATTTTTTTGCAAATAAGCCTTACTATATCACCTGTTCAAAAATATATACATATATATATATATAATATATAACGACTGCGAAAAAATTCAATAAGATCAGCTGTTGTCATTAAACGAAATGACTTAGTGAACGACCCAATATATATAAAGATATACATATACATATGAATAATGTAAATCGATAGTCGTGAGTGTCGTGACACGCTGTTAATTTTACAGCTCACGACTCAACCTAAAAACAGTTGCACACTTTAATGGGCATTTGTTATATTTAATTCATTTTTTATACCAAAAGTAAAATCTAGCATTTAAGTGCCTACTTTCAACTAGTGTCATTTGGGAGATTTAAGATTCGAGACGCCAGCTCGAGCTATGCCTAATGCTCATTTAAATACACGTTCCCAACTCTCTGAGCCACTCTCTGTAGCAGCAGCAGCTGTTGCTGTTGCTGTTGCTGTTGCTGTTGCTGCTGCTGCTGTGGTTTACGTTCGGGTTCCATTTAAATTTCCATTTTGTGTTTATTAATCAATGGATGACAAGCCCAGCGATAAGCCGGACAGAGTGTCTTTCTCTGGGCCTACCAAAATGTATTTATGGGCAAAGGTGAATTTGGTTTCTGTGGTGTTTTTTTGTTTTTTGTTGGTTTGCGGCCTGTGCGGCTGTTGCTGCTGTCCAAATGTTTCTGTTTGGTATTTAAGTCCAATCAATTTGTGGCTACGGCCCTGGCCCTGGCCCTGGCCATGGCCCTTACTCTCGCCCTTTCTCTTAGCAGCCACATGCTTTTCTCTTAATTCCAATGCGCTATCAGCGCAATTAATAGCAGATTATGCAAATCAAATGCGAGATATATGTGTGGCATATGATAATATGCACATATAGACATACATACATACAAATATATATATCTGTATGATATACGTTTTATATATATATGAGAAGATGTTGCCGTTGTTTCTCTTAACCTATTTTGTTTTTGGGTCTTGTTTACAAGCTGGACAAGAATGCGAGAGGCAAAACTTTGAAATCTAATTAAATTCTTAGCCTCGCTGAACGGGGGAGGGTTGAGGAGGTGAACTCTAGCTCATTCCAAGTAAATGAGTGCTAAATTGAAAATTGTCTTGTGTCGATTAGGCGCGTAAATCGATAAGCGCAAAACCAATTTCCGATTGGGGCTGAGTTATGTGCGGCACGATTTATGGCTAAAGGGAGCGCAATTTACAATTTGCAATTGCATGCAACAGATAGAAAGAGCCAGACTGATAAAGACAGCGTGTGATAGAGGGAGAGGCGCTGATGTGCTGACCAGATGCCTCAGTTGCTGCTCAGATGATGATCAGCAATCGGCAGCACCAACAGCAGCTGCTATCCAAAACCAAGCGCGAATTATATAAAATTAATTAAAGATGCTAAAGATAATTGATTAGGCAAAGCGATTAATAATGCTTCGTTTAGAATGCTCACTCTATAAGGTAAAGATACACCATGTTATAAAATGGCATCAATTAAGCGGCAATTGATAAACAACTAACGATAGGTACTTTCGAGCAGTCCATCAATTCGTTTAGTTCTGCATTAGCATGCATTCAACGCTCAGAGATTTTATAGATTTGCCTGCCAACACCATAGGTAGCAATGCATTGTACAATACGAACTGACTGGCAGCTGCTGGTAATTACATAAAAAATCCAATTTGTTAAACTCTTAGAGTTTACAGCCTATTTAGCCTACAAAACTTAGTCAGAAGCTAAGTAGTTAGTCTGTGCCGAATTTGATTCTCATTCTTATTCTACAGTTAATTTAAAATCATGTTTGTCTAAATTAGAAGTTTTTAAAGGCTATTTAATAGATTACAAAAATTTTAACTTCTTCAACTACTTTTACGTCGATACTCCAATACTTAAATCATAGTTTGAACTCTAAACAAAAGCTCTTTATTCTGAAATAAATAAATAAATAATTTTTCAAAATTGTTTGTTTGTAAGAAATGTTGAATCTGGTGTCCTTTTTCCTCTCTAAAATATAGCACACATATATTTAAAGCAAACATATTTGTGTTTTTTTTTTGGTAACTTCCAACACTTTTCTGTCTGACAAAAGGAAGTTGATAAAATTAAAAACATTTTGGCATGCGAGACATTAAATCGAATGATGTTTACCGCGCCCATTTCTACTCAATAGTTCCCATCGACTTGTACGTGTAGCTGCCTGGTAACTTGCCACTTGCAACCTGTAGTTGGCCACTTGCAACTGTTTAACTAAGCAGCTTCCTGCAATAATTCGCCGCTGCCTCATAAAATTTTGCAAATTATTTGCCAACTTTTGTTCTGTTCTGCTTTAAGCATACGAAATGTTAACGACTTTAACGTACAGCCAGCTGGCTTGATGAGGGAGGGGGAAGGTGGTTGGTTGGCGAGGGGAGGCCGCACTCAAGTTATGCTCTGCGCGCAACTTGTGTGGCTGCTGCGGTTGCTTTTCCAATGCCAATGTTGTTATCTTTTTTACTGCAAATTATTAGTTTTTACCGCTGACGACAAAAAAAAAACCTACACAAACCAAAAACAACTGCAGAGGCAGCAGCAGCGGCAGCAGCGGCAACAGCGACAACAACAGAAGAAGAAGACGATAATTAAAACTCTAATTGTATGCGCTACCGCCAAGTCGCAAAGTCGCAAAGTCCAACTGCAAAGTCGGAGTCTCCTGACTCTGCACGGCTCGACGTCCAAGTCGTAAACTGTCCGATTGCTGCCAGAGAGCCCCGTGCTGTGAACGGAGCACATTGTTGATGCCAGCCAGTTGCAGCCAGGCAATGCTACTCCTGCAACATTGCCCATTTGCTGGCACAGACAAACAAAGTAAGCAGCCCCCAAAATGGCCGCCATGGCGATGACAACAGCAAAACAACTGCAACTGCAGCAACTGCCTCAACGATGAAATGTTGCCTCTGCCGCTTTGCAGGCCGCTTGCATATTTGGCAAACCGCAAAGTGTCTGTGCATCTCAGTCCCTTCCTCTTCAGTCTGTCAGCCTGTCTGTCAACTCACAGAACCGACACCTGAGCTCAGCCATCAAAAAGAAAACCCCCAAGTAACTTTGAGCAGCAGCCCGCTTTGATCATTTGCATCGAAGCGCAAAATCAATTCGTCTATTTCACACACTCCACGGGCTGTGAGGGGGGCATTTCTAAGTACTGAGGCGTTTTGTTTTACACTACATGCAAGCTCAAAAGCCCACGAGCGTGTTATTCTGCGGTTAACTAAACACTTTTGTTACAACACTGCTCTGTCTGTCCGGTCTGTCTGCCTCAATTGGAATCTCTGTGTCTCGTAGTCGCAGTCACAGTCGCAGTCTCAGTCTCAGTCTGCTGGCCCCATTAACGAATTGAGTTGGTAATCTGATGCTGACGGCTACGTTGGCGGCCATACAAAAATCCATTCATGAATAGCCAAATGAAGTACCAAACAAATAACCCCAACAGACGCCGGCGGAGCGATAAACGATTCAAATTTCAAAGCGTCACCAAATTAAAGCCTAAACAAATTACCAATATGTCGAGCTTGAAGAATTGTATTTAATAATTTGAGATAATAAATGCAATCGAGCTGTACAACTGTTGGTATCTTTAGTTTTCAGGGCTTAACTGTGCTTAGAAATGTCTAAATATAAAAATGAATTCAACTTGATAAGCTAACGAAATAACGAAAGACTTCGGCAACGAACTGGAAATTTTTGAATAATTTCAAAAGAACTTTTTATCCAAAGCCAAAGCTCCACCTCATCTTCTGCCCGCCCTTTTCTGTTTCTCTCTCGCTCTTTGCTTCCCTCCATCTCCTGTTGTCATTCGCTCTCGAACATTTGCTTAATTTGAGTCCAAAAGAAATGAAAAAGGAAGCACAAAAGCAGCCGCGGCGACAGACACCGACACAGGCACAGACAGTTCGTAATTTTCAGTTTTTATTGCACCTCAAATGCTCCTCGGCCCGATGCGCTCGCCATCGCTCATGCCCGATTGCTGCATGATTATTGCGTTGATGAAACTAATTATATAGTGCAGGGAGACAACGACGACGCTGACGACGCTGACGCTGACCCTACTGCCAGCTCTAGCTCCCAGCCACAAATGAAATATACACGTCAAGCATTTTGATATATGAGTCAGGCGATTGCATAAGCCGCACGCAGCGGGATCTGCCTGGAACTGTGCTCCATCTGACTGCGCTGTGCGCTGTTCGCTGTTCGCTGTGCGTTTCCCGCATAGCTTATCAATAGTATCGTGGACAATGCCAAGATGCATTTCATGTGCATCTCGATGATGCCGGCGATAAAAAGAACGGGCCACAACTCTATCGATAGCAATCAATGTCATATTTAATTCATTGTTATGGCCTTCATAAATCTGCGCTACGCTGCGCTTCAGCGAGTGCTAATGGGCCACAGAGGGGGGAGGGGGCGGCAGGGGCGAAGGCGACTAGCTGTTGTGCGTGTGTGTTATTAAGGCAAGCGTTAATAAAAATGTCAACGCGATCATAAACTGAACAACAGTCGACATTAGGGCGTTGACGTCGCTGCCAGCGTCGCCGACGACTGCGCGGCACATTTTCATAGCCAGCATTTAAAAGCGCACATAAAATGTGGCAGGCGCTGGCGCAGGCGCAGGCGCAGTCGCAGGCGCAGTCGCAGTCACAATCTAGAATTTCGTGCATGCGTGGCCAGGCCCAAGCTGATACCAAAAAATTTACAGTGCGAGAGATAAAGACAGATAGAGTGCTAGAAAGAGAGAGAGAGAGAGAGGGAAGGAGAGCGCTGGCGGCGCTGTTAAATTGGTAACATACGAGCCTGTTGGTTAACTGAACGCGTTGCTCGAACTTTATGGCTTTATGTGCCACAAATGTTTTATTGCAACAACAACAGTAACAATAACGATGCAGTGTAGCGAGTGTAGAACTATGCTGCTGCTGCTGCTGCTTCTTCTTCTTCTTCAGCCTCACAAACAACTGACGTGTAACACAAAGTGAACATGGCATTATTATGGCTGCCTGAGCTTCATAATGACAGCTGATTTGAGTGCCAGCTGAATGGGGGGTGTGGTCAGTGGGCGCATTGTTGCAGCAACTAAAACTGCTGCGCTGCTGCTGCTGCTGCTGTAGCTGCATCTACTCTAGTTAGCGGCAACATTAGCCTAAGATCTTGACATGTGTTGACAAACGTCTGACAGGCAACAAGCCAAGTCACATAATACTCACACAAAGTTTCAATTTAAGCGCAGTTTGCTTGCTATGTGAACGCGTCTTACCTGCAAAGAGTGGGAGAGAGAGAGAGAGAGAATGCGTATTAGTTAAGTGCTAAAATCAAAGAAAAAAAATCGTGAATGTGCTAATCGTGTTGCCAACAATCGATTGACCAGCAACAATGTTGCCAGGCTGTGCGCGCCAACAAATCAAATGTTGCCATGCAATGCGCCCAACACGAGCAGCAGGCAACATCAGCAACAACATTTATGAGACAGCTGTGGCAGCGCCAGCTGAATTCTACAACTTCCTCTCTAAGCAAAACACACACACATCTATACACACACTGAGTACAAGGCGCAACAAAATGACGTTCCTGCTTGGCTGCTTGGCTGCAGCAAATGCGAGAAATGCAACAAAATTAACATCATCAGACAGAAATAATCTATAATGAACATAAATCTCTTTTTCTACAACAACAACAACAACGACACGCCGCTGCCTCCTTTGAGGAAGTACAAATTTACGTTTGGTGTTGAAATGAAATGCTAGAACCGACTCCAACTTCATCTCCAACTCCAACTGCAACAGCAACATCGGCCCCAACTATAACTGCGAGTGCGATCTTCATACTCGGGCGTGTGTTAACTGCACGTGTGCCTGTTTTTGTACTTTGTACTTATATTTATTGAGCACGTTGGTGTTGTATTTGTTGTTCTTTGATGCACTGCGCGAAAACGAAAAGTTAGAGTATGTTGTAGACCTAGGAATTGGGCAATATCTACTTCAGACTTTAATATAACAAAATTTGTGGGGAAAACTGAAAGATTCTAGGCAAAGTTTAGAATTTCGATTGCTGATGCTGATATCATGCAAACCTTATTTAGATATTAGATTACAAATTCACTCTATCTACGATCAATCCATCTATCAATTATGAATTATTTATCAATAGTACAATAGATAGCTGCTATTATTTCCATGAATAGTCTATAGTATGGGATGATATAGGCAGTTGCTACACAATCGATTATATCATATGTACTTAAAAGCCTCGATATTAATAGAATTAGATTTTAGAAGACTTATCTAACGATAGACTCCGCAACTATTCAAGAAATATTATTATAAATATTATCCTTAGCTGCTTTATTCCTTTCTCCAATAGATATTCACTTTTAATGATGTTAGCTTCAAATATATTGTCAATATTATTTCAGCCACGCCCACTTGTCATCCCACTTAACGCACACAAAAAAGCACTTTTCCAGCATCTACTACACTCAGCAAAAAGAGAGCATTCCGCAGTCTTAATGTCTTTGGCCCTGAGAACTCGTCTTTATCTGCGCCGAGTCGTCGTGTATTTCTTGCTGCCTTCAACGCTAAAAATATTTGAGAAATTTATGCGTTTCTGATAAATAGAGGAAATGTCTGCACAGACATTGAGCAAATTATTAGAAATATGCGCGTTTAATAATCAGCCAGGCCGGAGCAAGCGGCCATGCGACCAAACAGCCAATCAACCAGCTAAACTAACCAACTAAACTAACCAACTAAACTAACCGACGACTAACCAAGTGGAGAAATTTTTCTTCGTCTCGTATCGAGCGTCGCGCAGCGCTCGAGCTGCTCACTCAAAATTTATTAAGTTGTCAACGCAGCGCGGCTCGCAAAAATGTTGGCAATGTCTTCAGAGCGAGCGCGCGGGGGGCGACCAAGAGACGAGTGCGTGAGTCTTTTCTTCTTGGTTTTTTTCTTATATATATATAAAAGTATGGGAGCTGCTGCTTCATCTACTGGTGCTGATCGCGCGCTGCTGGTGGGCCGCCTGGGCCTTGTGTCCAGTGAGAAGCCGTGGCCATTATTTGCGCCGTCTTATTTGGCTTTGACTCCTCATTCCGCCATCACATTCATATTTATTTGTTTGTCTTTGTTTTTGTATTTGCCATCTTTGCTTTCATTTATTGTGCGTTGCGTTTAATGAACTTTAACAAATGTCGGCAAGAACTATGATTTGTGATACCCTGTAGCCAGTAGGCGTGGGTAAAACAAAAGGGTATTATTACGTAAGACCCAGCAGGGGATATCTGCGACTCTATAAAGAATGCGTGACTGTTTCATCTGTCATAAATTTTAGAGCCATTTCAAGTTCATCTACAGTTAGTGTATGGGAACTGTATTATGAAATTTGCAGAGACATAAACAAATTCAGCCTGACAAGAGAGAAATGATTTCTATTCATAAATAAATCAAAATTGCCAAAATGATTCATAGACAAAGCTGTAAAGAACAAAAGACTTAGGCAACAAACTTGCGAAATATCATTTGACTTGCAAACATCTTACAAAGAGTATTCCCTAGTCGAACAGCCTCAACTAGAGCACTCTCATTTGTTCGCGCTGTTGTTCATGCTTTGTCTTGTTTTCTTTTGTTAATTTCCAGGTAGCATTTGGCTTAGCAGCTAATTTGCATTTTTAATTTGTTTGCCGTTTCCCCCTCCAGCTATAGCCCCTGTAGCCATTTCCGATTTGAAGTCATTTCAAATTCATTTATTTGTGTCTAAAGTGTGTCCAACTGTCATTAAGAACGCAACATTTACAGGCGCTGGCAAATTATAGGGTCGCCCACACAAGAACAAAAGTTGCCAGCGCTCCGAAGAAATCCCATGAGAACGCATAATAAAGGAATGCAAAAGATCAATAATTGATTATGCAAAATGTTTAGCTAGTCCCAGGCACTCCCCATGGGCAACAAGCTGTGGCTAAAGGCGAAGACTCAAACTGAAGAGGGCCAACAATTTAACACGCACGCATCTTGAGCAGCCAAGTGGCATACACCCGCTGCCGCCGCTGCTGTTGCTGCTGTTGCTGCTGTTGCTGCTGCTGCTGCACGCTTAATGCGCATCAAGTTGGTTAATTTTAAGCTGATTGCCAACACGAGTGGAGAGCAAGGCAAATAGTTGCGGCTTGTATGCAAAATAAATGCAAGCGGACAGCAAAAGGCAGTCGCAGAACAAAAGACTTAGGCAACGAACTTGCCAACGCATTTGAAATTAAATGTTTGCTAATTTGCCCGATTGGTGGCGTGTTCGCTTTCGTTCTGCTCAAGGCAATGGCAATGGCAATGCCACCACCACTGTCACTGCCACTGGCAATGGAAATGAATACAAAAAAAAAAAAAAACAGAAAAAGGCAAAAAAAAAAAAAAAACATAAACAGCAAGGCGAAGAACATAAGCTAGTAAAATACTCCAGAGAGTTTCCACTTTCAATTTCAGAGGCTGCATTCGACTCGTTTTCAGTTTGGCATTCGTAATGCCCATCGGCGCTGCCTAAAAATAGTGTTGAGCCGGAGCCCACTTAAGAGTTTGTATGCGTCGTCGCCGACCCTGCCGCAGCTCATCCCCAATCCCCAATCCCCAGACGCTGCCAACTGGACAGGGACATGGACAGCGACAGCGACAGGGACAGGGATATGTAGTCGTATAGTCGAAACTGAACTCGGACGGCGACGGTCTGCGGCTTTGAGCTTTTTTAATTGTCGACAATGTTTGTTGCAGTTTTTAATGAAATTCATTTGTGCAACGATGTCGATTGCAACAGTCCAGTCCAAGCCTGCGTGGCTTGGCCCTGAGCCCCTGCCTCGCTTTACGTCTGTGTCTGCGGTTTGCTTTTTGGCTTGTGGCTGTTCCCTTCGTTCCGTTCCGTTTCGTTTGTTCGTTCGCCTGGGCACATTGCGACGTGTCCTCCAAATAATTCATTAACACTTTGTCTTGTTAACTTTAATTTGATGCTGCTGTGGCTGCTGCTGCTGTTGCCATGCCCCATAGTCTGCCCCTTTGGCACAGTTTCAATTCCCTTGCAACGCTGTTGCTGACAATTTAAATTGTACTTCGAGTGAAGTTTATTACGTTGCTTGACAAATACTTTTTCGGATTTCATGTAATCCAAGTATTTTGACATTATTCCAACTCTTGGCTCCTCCTCTCCGACTTCTGCTACTCTTTTGACTCATTTAGAATCCCTTCTCTCTTTTTTAGTCTTTCTCCCCTCTTACTGCTCTAAACGTTTACCTTTCGTTCTTCATCTTTTACTGCATCTTATCTCCTCTTCGTCCCGCTTCCCCCTTTCAATTTGCCAGATTTTGTTAGCTTAGTTTTTGACCAAAAAGCGAAGAGAATCTCTTAATCCACCTCCCATGTGTATAAAATTTCAAACATGCCAACATCGATCCACTTTCGTGTCCATCAAGCATGGCCCCCGAGACGAAGCCAAGCCACTTGGCTGCTTCTATGGAAGTAAAGATATTTATGTGCTCACTCTGTCGCACACACTCGCTGTCTCGTTCACGCTCACAACACTAGGTAATCGGATATTTTTGTTCCCTTTGCTGCTTAATGAGTTGTATGCACAAATTTATGATCCGGTGGGCAGGCGCAGTTCTGTTCAAGCATTAGCTCTGATGTATAAGTATATATGTATATATATTATAGATATATATATATATATATCGATCAAAATCGTATATAGCTGAGCATTAAAGTACAGTTAGGCAATTGATTGATGCCAATTGATGGCCCGTCAGAGGTTACAATTCGCTCACAAATTCGACTAACGAGCCGCACAGCCAAAAGACGTTATAAATTTACCAATAAACACCAACAACAACAACAACAACAACAACAACTGCAACAAGCATAAAAACAACTTGAAAAGAGAGTTGCAAATAAATTTGTTGAGCTTGTGCATAAAATGAAGCCACAAAAAGTCAGCGGAACAACTGCAACAACAACAGCAGCAGCAGCAGCAGCAACAACAACAGCTGCAATGTAAACAGAACAAATATGCAACTGGCAGTGAGAGAAAACGAAGAAGAAGACGCAGATGTGCACGAGGGAGAAGAGCAGGAGCAAGAAGAGTGAGAGAAGTGCATAAATAAACGTTTAAATAAAGCCAAACGGCAACTTCGACACCCTGGCCAAAACAGTTACTTTTTAATCGGCGCGTTGTCCTCGACCACAAAAGTTGGGAGTTCAATTTGCCAGCGCATCTGAATTTAAGGCTCAATACGCCACAGCGTAGCTTCATGCCACATAAACTATAAGAAAAGCAGCTGCCCCTCTGCCCCGCTGCACACTTGGCCTGCCAGCCAAATTAAAATGTTCTTTCAACTACGAACTTTCGACAATAAATTGAATTGAACAACAAAAGCAGCCACAGTCAGGCAGGAGTTGGGTGGCAGAGGCAGTCGGGAGTCGAGAGTCGAGAGTCGAGAGTCGCGAGTTGGGGTTTAAGTCAGCTTTTGTTGCTCTGCTGTGCTGTTGCCTTTGGGTGTCTTTGGCAGAGCGCAGAGTTTGGTTTGTCTGGAGTGTCAGTTCCAGCGCTGGGCACTGGTCAAAGACATTTGTCATGTCATTTGTGTCCGCGCAGGAAACGACATGCGTGCTAATGTGCGAGTGAGGCAAGCGAGGGGTGGGCGACTGGAGGGCTGGCAATAACCCAAAAACAAAATAAAGAAAAAATAAAAGAAATAAGGATGAGTTTATCGATATTAAAAGATCAGAGGCGAAGCGGGTGCAGTGCAGCCGCTCAGCCAAAGCGAAAGCACAAAAGGTGAAGCAATGCGAGCAGCAGAAGGTGAAGTAAGGGACGATTGAGAGAGGGCACGCATACACTGAGCAAAACAAAGCAAGCTTATTGCAATTGAATGAAGAATAAATGCAGAGAAACGATAATTAAATTAAGAATTTCTTAAGACTTAAGTGCAAGCAGAAGAAGTTGGTTTGAGGTGCTCCTGAGAAGGATATACGCACAGCATAGTTTAGCCTTTTCTTATTTTTGTATGAAAAATAATATTTAATTTAAATTAAATTTGCTATGGCGCTGAAGCCATAGCCAAAATATAGTTGAAATTTATTAACCTAGGGATAAAAGATTTTATGTGAAAAGATCCATTGTAAAATAGAAGATTCAATCTAACAAATATTGGACCTGTTTTTTTCAAGTAATAAAATATTTAATAAAATATAATAAATATATATTTAAAAAATATTTTATAATTTTATATTTTACCTATTTTCTTAAATTTTTTCTATCAGTAGTTTTTATAAAACATAAAAAATCCTAAGTCTACTTTAAATTTCTATGCTTAATTCATATGCCCGGCATAATAGACTATGAGTAATTTTTCTCTGAGTGTAGGGGCAGCCCTGCTATAACTTAAGCGTTCTTGCTGGTGTCACAAGTTCGCGCTGCGGCGATACACGCATTTTTTGTGTGGTTATTGAGGTCGCGGCAGTGCGAAGCTGAATGCGGGGATTCCGAATGGGATATGGAGCTTGCGAGAGGTTGGAACTTGGAATCGGCTGCGTTATCGCTTCACAAATTAACAATCAGCGGCAATAAATGTTTGCGTTTGTTTATGGCGAACCATTGGGTTCAGCAACTGGCCCACAGGCTTTGCGGTGTGAACTTACAAGCCGCTGTATGTAGGAAGTGTGAGTGCCAGTATGTGGAACTCCTTGGTGCTGCTTTCCTTATCGGGCTGAGAGAGTCGGCGCTTCGGCCGTCTTTCTGTGTTTAACAAATTCAATTAAGCATTTTAATATCTCTCTGAGCCCAAAGTAGGTGTTGCCCATTGGGTGTTGCACCAAAGCGACACTGAAATATTAACTTGATTTAATTTATGAATTCCAAGCGGACAATCGAACGACTCCGCCACACAATATTTCAATTTCAAGCGCTTTCATTTCCGACAGTAAGAACTGCGCTTTTAATTAATGCGATAAGCAACCACTTTCGCAGGCGGCAAAGCTGAAACAGAAAGCGACGCGAAAACTTGTTCATAGAACTGCAGCAAAAAGTATCGATAGCTAAACTGGATTTGAAAGCAATCTTTTATATTACAACAGAGTGATATTCTTAGGTATATAGAAATTTAAATTAATCTTTATCTGAGTGTGCTTTGTGTGCCTTCGTTTGTAATCGATTAGTATCGCTTTTTAAAATCGCAAATCAGAGTTAAAGATGGATTGCAAATACTTTTCTAGAAGCTAACTGACTAAATATACTGCCATCAAAATATATTATCATAATAAACTGTTAATTATTTTGATACCTAATAATAACTGTCTAAAATATCAATATGTATCGATATTCATAATATCTGGCAATTAGTTAAACTGAAATATTCAATATTTTCTAGCGACTCAATCACTATGAAATTCTAAGCTGAGCTTTGCTAATTTTTTAAATTATTCTACAATATCGATAATCGATATCGATAGTAATGTCATAAATGCCAAGTGTGGAGTAAGGACACCTACTGCAACAGCTTTGCAGATTACATTTCAAGTGCTTCATGTTTGCTCAACTTTCTGGCTGACCCTGGTCTGTCTGTCTGCTGGGTTGTCTAGCATTGGTTTGTGTGTTCTATTTCGCCTGCAGTGCTTGCCCTTTCCCAAGGGCATGCCAGAATTGAGAAGCGGAGCAGCAGCAGGTATCGAGTAACCGAGCTGGCAAGCCTGCTGGGTTTGCGCCCGGTTTCTTTTGTTTCGTTTTTGCAAATTGCAACTGCAATTACTTGAATTTGGCTGCAAAGTTTTGTGTATATCGTTTTTTTTTTCTTTCTTGTTTTTGATTTTTGTTTGCGTGCTGCTCCCTTTGTGATTTGTGCTTTGGGTTTCAATCAGCAATTTTGCTTTGTTATGGCCCTTAATCAATAACTGTTGCGTTGCCTCCGCTACACTGCCTCCCAGCCAGCCAGCCAGCCAGTAAGAGCCATTCGCTGATGTCGTGGCAGCTCATCAACAACTTACAAAGTTGCAGTTTTATTGCCACCGGACGACGACGGCGGCGGCTGCTGCGGCACAAACAAAGTATTATTATGTTTTCCGTATTCTGCCACTTCTTGTGTTCGTTTTTTTTCGGGTTGCGTTGAGTTTTTAATTTTGAAGTTTTTCTCTGTTTTATATACCCATATGTATGTGCATTTGCAGCATGCATGCATCGGGCATCATCGGAAATGTTGCGAGCGATAAAAGCTGCTTTGGCATTCCGATCGTTTTATTGTTGTAGTTGTTGTGGTCAGCACGCGCTTGATTTATGGCCAAGTAGCCCATTGGTAGCGGCAATCGGCCATAAACACTCAAATCAGCTAATCACTGTGATTTTTCAGCTCTAGCCACGTTTTGCATAAGTCACCTAATAATCAGCATAATTCATTATTTATACTTAAGCGCTCGCCCCGCCGCACTGAGGCATTGAACCAGCCACCGAATATGCATAGATCGTTAGATCTTTGTATATATATTTTGTTGCTGTCTATCGTATCTTCCATCATCGTCAGCGTCGTCAGCTCGACAAAGTGCCAACAACGGACAAGAGACACAACAAACAACAAGCTGCGAACAAAGCCTGCCAATGACTGTTTAAAATTCAAAGCGGCACATAAAATCTAAAACAATTCTAATGGACGACGACGAGATACTCTGTAATCCTTTTGTTTGATCTCTAAACTCATTTCACTTTATATTTAATCATATCTTTAATGGAAAATGAAAATATTGAAGACTATCGATACACCAAGGCTGTCTGACATAGTATTTTGTAGAGTAGCTTTTGTTGATATTTGACCGATATTTGTATGATCGATACATCTATAATTGAACAGAACATATTACAAATATTTCTAGATAAACAGAAGAAGTTGCTTAAATTGATTCATTTATGTATATTGTCATTTTATATGATTCCCATCTCATATACCCTCCATTGATGCTGCTTACAGGGCATAACTAAACATAAATACTTGTATTTCTTGTATCTATATGTGTCTATAAATATGGTTTTTGCTTTTCACATATCATTTTGGCATTAACTTCTTTTCACGCACACACACACACACACTGTGGGCACGTTATAAAAATGATTGACAATTTAATTTCCAAGTCCGTTGCGGCTGTGGGGGATTTAAGAAATATTTGGCTTTGATTCGATATTCGGTTTGTTATTTGTTGCTGTTGGCCTCATAGAAAATATGCAAATCCGTACACATGTTAACAGTCCATGGCAATCTTTGTCTTTTCATAAGCTCAATTTTTTTTTGCGGAGAAAAATGAAAAGAGAATTATTGTTAGAGCATTTTGGCTGTCGCTGGACATTTGATGGACCAACAATGCTCGAGCAAATCAAACATCTTTTCAGCTGAGAGCAACCCACACGCTTCGGAATTTAGCCGAAATTGTGGTCAGATTTCGATTTGCAGCGTATTGCTGCATGAACGAAGGCGGAAGCGGCAGCAGCTGCTGCTGCTGCAGAAATCGCGAATCAGCTAAAGCACAACAAAAAATCAGTTAAAAAGGGTGCTACGAAAGACAGAGAGAGAAAGAAAGAGAGAGGGAGAGAGAGTTGAGACCAGGACGACAAATGAGCAGGCGTAGATGAGAAGCACAGAGAGAGAGAGAGAGAGAGAGAAAGAAATGGAGTGAGCGAGAGATCGGCAAAGGGCGCGCTGTGGCAACTGTGGCAAGATGCACGTATGCAGATTGCTACCCATGGCTAAAAACTAAGACTTTGTAGGATCAGCGAGGTTTTAGACTTAAGCACTGGCTGTGGCAGGGATTTGAGTATGTGTGTTTTTGTTGTTGTTGTTGTTGTTGTTGTCGGGCTCAGTTGCCTGTTGACTGCTTTTTATTTGTCGCTGAAATCTTGTTTGCTTAAAAGTAAAAATAATTAACTAATTAAAATTGTGAACTCGCTTGTTGCAGTTGCTGCTGCTGCTGCTGTTGCTTATTTGGCATAGCGCCGCATGCGGACAGCAGCATCAGCATCAGCAGACATTAGGGCCAAATAAGCTGGCAACTGGCTGCATTTTTTAGCTTTTATTTTGCTGTGGTAAATACTTTAACTGTGCAACGAGCACTTCGACTGCGACGTCGACCCGACAACGATATGCAAAAGCTATCAACGCTGCATCTTGCCAGCCAGCCAAGCCAAGTTTGTGTCCTCAGTCTTTCGTATTTCGTCTGTAGGTACTTGTTGCTGCTGCTGCTGCTGCTTTTTGTGTGGTTCGTTGCCTTGTGGTTTTTGGCTTGTAAGCTGTTGATATGCTCATTTAGAATCGCACGTTTTTTCAGCAGAAGTTGTTAAGAACACAGGCAGCAGCAGCTCAAGTGCGGACGACGGAGGTAGAACGAGCTGCTCAAAAGCCAGCGTTGATTGCTACTCCATATGCAAATGCTGTTGCTACCACACAAACACACATACATACACAAACACACACTCAGATATATATAGAGACACGCACTTGGCCTGACCCCCAACACCAATTGGCCAGGCCTAGACTTAGTTGCCCATCAATCAACGCACTTTCAGTTTTTTTACTCTCCGGTAATGGCGGCTAAGAGCGTTTTGAGCCGCCCCAAAAATAAATGGGGGAAAAGAAAAAGAAAAAGCCGCATAAAGTGCTAGGCGGAACGCGGCTGTATTGATTTTGGGAGCAGAGGCAGAGTGGGGAAATGCTTGACCAGCTAATGGACAGCGAGACGAGTTAATTGTTTGAGCTGCGCACACTTGACAACGCAGCTCCAGCTCCAACTCCAACTCCAGCCTCAAAAGAAGCTATTTTGGCCAACATAACTGAAATTGACGGCGCAGTCAGGCAAAAGGCAGCAAAAGGAACAGCAGCCAGGCATATTTTCTGCCTGTCTTTCAGCGAGTGAGATACAGAGAGAGAGAGTGAGTGAGAGCGAGAGAGGAAGAGAGAGAATGCGCGCGAGTGGCGGCGGCTATGCAAATGCAGTAGCCAATGCCCTCGGGTTGTTGTGATGTGCGCAAGCGAGCGCGCGCGCGCCTGTTCCTGCACAGTATGCAGCTCCTCGTCCTAACAGCACTTCTCGCTGTGTCTGTGTGTGTGCGCGCTTTAATTGCACGTTTAAAGGCAGCTACAGAAGCGGCATTTACTAAATATGGCCACAGCCAAGACAGAACTCGCAGCGCTGGCCAAAAAGCGCCGCCTGCCACAATGTTGCACGCGTGTCTGGAACGGGCTTTTGGGCCACAACTCCACTCAGAGAGTCCGGGCCTGTTGTCGCGTTTGGGCTGCAAATTGATGCGCATTTGATGTGTGATGACGACGTGCATACACACACACACACACACGCACACTCGCACACACACACACAAACAGTATCGACTGACGCAGTTTTTCGGTCAGTGGCAATGCAAAATGCAAACGTTGACTGAGACTGCAGCAGCGAGTGGTAGAAAGCCGCTCCTTTTGGCCGCCTTGGCCGCCTTGGCTGGTTGGCTGCCTATCAGTTAAGGTTTATTGATGTTTTGATTGTGATCAGCGCTTGTGGCTATTGTGGCTCGCTCGCTTGTGGGTTGTTTGCTCGCTCCATGGTGTTTGTTATGGCTGCCTCTTCATGTCGCTGTCGTTGTTATTATTACTGTTGTTGTTGTTGTTGCCTTTACTGTTTCCCCCTGTTTCGCTGCATAGCAGGAAATGCGATTATCTGGCGATTTTTAACTTTTGAAAATTGTGTCAAAAATTATGTTGTCCCGCCGCCTCAGCTCTCTGTGACTGTGGGCGGTGCGAGACGGGGCAAGAACACAACTTAATTAATACATATTAAGCGTTTTAAATATCAGCGCCAGTTGGTAGCACAAATAGTAGCAGCAGCAGCCACTGCATATATTAGGCACCCCGCAAACACAAATACAAACATAACAAGACAAACACACACACACACATACTTGTTGCATGGCTGTTGTAGCTCGTTGTTTGCTATGATACAAAAGACAAGTACTACAAAATATCGAGCCCAAAAACCGGCTCGGCCGCTGCGCCTGCGCCATGATTTTCCAACCATTTTGTCTCGCACACACACACACACAAACACAGACACGCACAGTTCTCTCTCTCTCTCTCGCTCTCAGATCTGCAAAGAGAGCGCCACTCTAAGTTGAAGCGCTGAATTTCTGAATGACAAACGCTGAATGCGTCGTTGCCAGCAACAGAAACAACGTGCAGCAAGTGAGGTGAATTCAACAAGCGCTCGCTCTCTCGCTCTCTCTCTCTCTCTCTGGTTTTGCTACGCTCTACTGTGGCATTTATGGAATGTGAGCGCACAAAAATGCGTTAAAGGTGTTTATAAAATTAAAATTGTGCAAAACAAGTTGCGTACGCAGCGTCAAAGAGAGCGTCGCAGAGAGAGAGAGAGAGAGAGAAAGAAGAAGAGAGAATTATGCTCATAGAGAGGGAGATGCAGAGGCAGAGGCAGAGCTAGCGAGAGCATGTGGCAGCTACAGACTCTGAGCCCATGTTTAGAAAAAAGTGAATTGATGCAAGAGACAAAGAAAAATTGGTGCACAGCAAACGCATACGCAGCGCACAGCTAAGGGGTAGGGAGAGAAAGAGAGAGAGACAGAGCCAGAGAGGGGGGGTAGGGAGTGGGGCACTTTATGTGTACACGATGGCAAAACCTGCCACTTGCACCCTCAGCGCAAACCAGTTCAATGGCATTAGAGAAGCGGCCACATAACTTGCCAAATGGGCAGGCCCAGTTCGCAGATAGAGATGCCCCCCGCCAGCCCTGCCCGCTTTCTCGCTGCCCCCAGCAGCTGCCACTTTTGTAATTGTGGGAGCCTCCAAAATGAGATTTAGGTAGATTAGCCAAACAATGCGAAATTACAACAAGAACAACAACAACAACAAGAAAAGTAATAGCAACAGCAACAGCAACAACGGCAAAGGCAACAAATGTAACTAATTTCAGCGCCGGCTGCTGCAGCAACAACTTTGGCTGCCAATCTGCTCCGCGTGCTGTCCGTCGTCGTCGTCGTCGTTCGAATGGGTGGGTGTGTGAGGGTTGCTGGGGAGTCGGAGCGGGTGCCAGCCAATTGCCAGCAACTAGCTGCAACAACAACATGTAATTGCATGTAATTTAGTGTGTAACTGCAGCAACAACAACAGCAACAAGAGCAACAAATCTGAGATGACAACAACACGCTGAACAAATTATGTTGTCTTAGAAATCAACTGACTGACTGCGCGGGAGGCAGGGCCCGGAGGAATAGGAGCTCAGCGAGCACGGAATAGGACGCTCCAGTTGGCGCTCCACTTTCGGACTGTGCAGCATTCTCGCTGCGCAATTTGCATAATGAGTTTTTAATTTTTCATTTCAATATTAATGCCGACTGGGCGCAAGTTCGTTGCCTAAGTCTTTCGTCTTGCGGCCCGAATTAAAGTGTAATTTGGTCAGCCATTAGATGGCTACCAACAGGCCAAGTAATAGTCCATCTCGAGGTCGCAGTCACAGTCGGAGTCGGAGTCGGAGTTGGAGTTGGAGTTAAAGTCGAAGTTAGGCGGCATTTGATCGCCTCTAATTAAATAGCATTTCCGCTCCCGCTCGAAAATGATATAGTCGCTGGCAAAAAAGGTGTGGCCTAGATGGGAACGGCAATGGTCTGTCCATCTGTCTCTCTGTCTGCCTGTCTGCCTGCCTGCCTGTTCGTGTTTAGGGCGCAACAATAAACTGAGGGCTCTGAATTTGGTACAAGTACGTGGTATTTGCCATAAATTTATGCTATTTGATTTGGCTTAACAATTTGCATGAGCTGAAGCAGCTACTTGAAGAACTGGGCCAAGCGCCTCAAACTCCACACTTTCAATATTGGGCAATTTCCTTTATGGGTCAGCTTGAGCGTTTAAGGCTTATTCATTTGCTAGCTTATTTTTCTCAGCAGGTAAACATATTATTAATTTTAATGCGCTTTTATGTAAATTTAAAAAGACTACAAATGTTTTTTATAATTTGCTAAAGAAAAATGTTGAATATATTTTTATTTTTAATATTTTTTGGTTCAAGCTTTAAATATTGAATGCAAGTCTTAACTCTCTTAACCTTATACTATAGATCTTTGAGCTTAGTTCAAGAGCTGAATGAAATTCTTTAGAGTTTTTAGCATTAAATTTCATTGAAACTTTAGAGCCCCGATTATAAACAAAGGTTTTTTCGGAATATGGGTTAAATAAAAAATTCCGAATCTCACTCACTTTTTCAGCTGCTTAATAATACCTAAGTCACTTAATATGAATACCAACTGAAAGTACTAATATTTTGATTTCTTTCTCAGCCACTTTATTCCTAGGCTAAGCGAAAATAATTATAAACTGTGTGGAATACTAATTATAATACCAGAACTTTCGCTGTGAAACTCTCAGGGTGTTGAAATTTTTTTTTTTTTTTGTGCTCTGTTTACTTTTGCAGCTCCAACTTTGGCATATTTTTGTGTGCAGTTCTCTAGATCGAGGATGGAGAGAGGAAGAAAACTCGCCCGTTCTTGTAGAAGAAGCGAAATTAAAGTTCGCCTTGTCTGCGACTGCTGCTGCTGCTGATGAAGCTGCAATTATCCTCGATGATGATGGCGAATTCCATTCGCAGCTGCGCTCAGAGCTGCTGTCGGCCAATCGATGGAACACGTCGCGTCCAGCCCCGAGCCGTACGGACTGACCGCCCTGCGCCCACGTGCAGTGCCAAAAGTCGAGCAAACAATGACGAGCAGCTGGCAAGTATTTGTTGTTCTCACTCGCTGGGCGACTCAGTTATTTTTCGCTTTTGGCTTTTTCGGTCTGGAAACTGGCCCGATTCCCAGTTTGTTTTAGTCAAATATTTGGCTTTTTGTTTCAGAATTGTTTCGGTTTATTGTTTGTTTGTCTTGCCCAAACTCTCATATATTAAATATATTACGAACTTATTTTTATTTTTATTTTTTTTTTCATTTTGGTTTTTTAATTTTCTTCAGTTGTGCGCCATAAAAAATGTTTAGTTCGTTGTCGTCGTCGGGTTTTGTCTCTCAGGCCCTTTAAACTTGCTCGTTGCCTGTTCTGTTTTTTTTTTCTTTTTTTGTTTTTTTATTATACTCCAAATTCCGATTTGCGTTTTTTTGGAGGTAGCTTCGACTTTTTATTGTCTTCACAACCACAGATTGGCTTCAATATGAAAAAGAAGTAACCCGAGCACAACTCCTCTCCCTGTGTGTGTGTGTGTGTGTGCACCGAATTTAGTTTTGTTTTTGTGACCGCCGCTTTTATGATTATGGAAGAGCCCCGCGCACTTTGTCTACCCATCGATATAGCTATCTCTTTCCCAAAACTCTAGATGTATATCGCAGACTCAATCAGTTGTTTTTTTTTATTATTATTATTTTTTCTCTTTTTTTCTCATTTTTGCGTGAGCCAATTATGCGTTTTGTATTTCGTATTTTGTATTTCTTTCTGTGTCTGTGGTTTATATTTTGCTTCGAGGGCCGAGACGCTTCGCTGTGGGGGCCGCGGGACGGGCATCACCGAGACGCAACTGATTTTCTTTCATTGTAATTAAGGAAACGTGACTTTTTTCAGATTTCATCGAAAAGCTTGTTGTTGTTGCTGTTGATGTTGGCACAGAATTGGCCAAGTTGTTATTTCAAATTGTTGTTGTTTTGGGCCATCGCAGGCTTTAATTTCGTTCATCTCTCGCATTTGCTGTTTCTCTTTCTTTGATGAGATATGATTTGATTTGATTTGATTTGATTTGCGGAAATCTCTACGAGAGCGCCCTGTAATTGGTCGTAGACAGTGAAACCTAACATTTTTGACTCACTAATCACAGGAAATACGAAAATATTGCCAAGCAGCTGACACTAAAAGCACTTAACAGCACTTGAAGCAAAATTTATTTATAAATATTTGCATATACAAATTTGGTTTCTAGACTTGCAAGTAGAACACGAAGGGAATACAAAGATACGGGTTATTAAAAGCACATTACAGGCCGTTATGCAACACTGGAAACTCTATACAAATATAAAAAAACAATGTAAATTAAATTATTTCCACTGAAGCATATCGCAGTTTTATGAAAAATCGAATCAAAATAGTTTCTTGCTTACGTTTACAACAACGCTTTGCAACACTGAAACTCTATAAAAAAAATGGTAATCAATGTTGTTTTTATTATGTTACCCGTATTTATAAATTGTTTTTGTTGTTGCGTTGAGTTGAAACTCGTGTTATTAAATTGCTGAGAAGTTTTTTGGAATCTAAGCAACATTTTTAGTAGTTTTTTTCTTCTCATTTTGATTTCATGGGCTTCTTTCTGCTATTTGCGACTGGCGCACAGCGAGAGACAAGCGACAAGAGAGGTCACATTTGATAGTCCGAACAAAATCTTGTCGACGTCGCGTTTGTGTTTGTGTATGTGTGTGTGTGAAAGAAGAAAAAATGGGTGATAGAAAGACAAGAGTCTGAGACGGAGAGTTGGAGACTGAGAGCCGGCCAACAACAGCGAACAAAATGCCTTCGTTAAGCGCTAGAAACGGTTTTAGGCCCCGGCCTCATGTTGCTGCTGCTGCTGCTGTTGTTGTTGTTGTTGTTGTTGTTGTTTCAGTTGTTTCTTTTTGGTTGCCCATTTGTTTTGTGAGCGGGGAAAAATGTTATAAAAATGTAATTACCCGATGATGAATGGATTAACTACAAAAGAGTGAGAAGCCTGCATTGCTTCGGGTGCGGATGGTAACGGGGGCACAACAGGGGTTGGGGGCCTGAACATGGTGGAAACGATTTGGAATTTGACTGCCTAAAACAGTTAACAAGGAGGAAATGCCGACAGCCAAGCACCGAAGCGGATGTACTCTAGATGTCAAGCACTGATAGCCTATGAAAACAATACAAACTTGAAGGCAAACATTGATACAATCACAAGTCAATTATCGCAATCTATTGATAGATTAAATTTGATTAGAAACGATCTTTGCGTATCGATTATTGAGAGCGTCGTGTGGTGGGACTATGAACTATCGAATATGGATACTGTTGTGAGCGAGAACTATGGTCTATCAACTATCGATCCAATTGGGGAATTAAGACAAAATAATGTGTATAATGAATGGTTCTCTATATTGGAATGAATAATGAAATAACTCCAAAGCTTAAATACGAAAAACTATCGCTAGTTTTGCTAGCTTTACCAATCGCAACTTTCGAGCTTTCTTTCTATTGAAAGTATAGCTTATTCTATTATCTCATTGAGAGAACTTTGCCATTAGGTATTACAAGCTTAGGCAAATAACCCATAGGGCCTAGCCTTCGGTTAGAGTATGTGCATAACAAGCTGTGCACAAATGTGTCTACGAGGCAAAAGGCAAAAGGCAAGCGGCAAGCGGCAAGTAGCCGAAACGACAGCCGCCGCAATTCCCTACGGATGTCGATGACTGAGTGATCGAACCGAAAGTTTTCGACTGCGTCTGGGTAATTGATGCATGAGATTAGTTTGGGTTTCAAGTACGTAGAAAATCCATAAGTGACGCTCGTTGTGTGATTCGAGTCACTTGGCGAGGCAAGCCAAAAAAAAAAGAAAGAATAAAACACAACAAATATACAAAAATGGGTCAAACAAAAGCTGCTGGATGGATAAATAGATGGATAGAGCTAGATACAGACATATGTTCGTTCCCCTGTTCGTTTTTCAGTTGGAGTTGGAGGTAGGGGCTTAATGACTCACCTTGAGTATACACCTGCCCACGGGCTCGTTCTCGGCAACGGAGACATTGTAGAAGCTCTGATCGAAGATCGGTTCGTTGTCATTGACATCGTGTATGGTGACCAGCACTGTGGCAGTGGAGCTGAGTGGCGGCTGTCCGCCATCCCGGGCGATCACAGTCAGCTGTGGCACCGGCTCCGTTTCGCAGTCAATGTGCGAACGTGTGGTTATCAGACCCGTCTGCGCATCAATCTGGAACCACTGTGCGTGCGTATCGGGCGTATCGGCCAGGGCATAGCTCAGTGCCGCATTGCTGCCTTCATCCCGATCGCGAGCCATGACCTGCAGCACTGAGGTGCCCGGATCGGCTACCTCCATAACGTTCGCATGGTACACATCCTGCTCAAACTCGGGCGCATTGTCGTTGACATCCGTGACACGCAGAAAAATGGACTTAGTGGCATGCAAGGGCGGCGTGCCCTTATCCGTGGCCACAACGCTCAACGTGTAGTTGGAAGTGGATTCGCGATCCAGCGGCAGGTTGACTATGACCAAGTAGATGCTATTGTCACGCGTGGTCAATGCGAAATGACCATCCCCGCCATTCAGCGAGACGTTAACATTGGCGTACTCCGTCTTCGAGTCCGGATCGTGCACGGATATGCGAGCGACGAACTCGCCCGGCTGTGCCGACTCCGAGATCTTGGGCGAGGCATCCTCGCTGAGAAAGATCACATTGATAGTCGGCTGATTGTCATTCACGTCTGTCACTCTTATGGATACAAAGGCTGTCGTCTCCAGTGGCTGCTCGCCATGATCCTTGGCCACGACGACCAGCTCATGCAGCTCCTTGGTCTCAAAGTCCAGCGGCTTGTTAATATAGACGGCACCCGTTCGCGCATCAATGCGAAACATTTGCTCCTTATCGCTCTGCCTACGATTGATGGCGTACTCCACCAAGCCATTCTCATCGGCATCCGTATCGGAGGCATATACTTGGAGCACACTAGTGCCCACTGTCGCATTCTCCGGGACAGTGGCAAAGTAACGACTCTGATTAAAAATCGGCTGATTGTCGTTGACATCCTGAATGGTTATGTTGACGGTCATCAGACCTCTCAGAGGCGGTGTCCCACCATCCAGAGCTTCTATCAGCAGACTGTACGCGGGCGTTGTCTCCCTATCCAAAAATCCGCTGATCTGCAGATCGAGATATAAGACGCCATCCCTTTCCCTATGCGAGGATAGGCGGAAGGCATCATTCACATTCCCGGAGACAATATTGTAGCGCTGCGTATTGTACGGCTCCAGATCCAAATCTCGAGCCGGCAGCAGCGTGCGCTTCACCTCGCGCGGCGTATTCTCCGGGAACTCAATGTGCATGGCCGGCTGCGGGAATGTGGGCGCATTATCGTTCTCATCCCGCACCGTGACCACAACACGTACATTCAGGCCACTCAGAGGTATGGCAACGAGGCTATAGGATGCCCGCGTCTCTCTGTCTAACCGCACCTTGGTGCGTATTTCGCCCGTGGTGCGATCGATGGCCAAATCCGTTTCGACGCCCGCCTCCGCCACAATGATGTAGGGCGGGCCGCTGTCAATGCTGTCAAAGTCACCGATATAACCGATCTGATGGTCAATGGGCACGCCCTCAAAGACCTCCAGACGACGTTCACGCTCCTTGTCCGACGTGCCCGCTGCGCTGCTGCCGAACAGGCTGCAGGAGACTAGGACCAGCCAGAGCAGCGTCCAGCTCCGGCAGCAGCTGTTCGTGTTGGCGGGTAATGTTGACCTTGAGCTGTGCCGACCGCGTCGCCGGCATCTGTGAAACATTGTGTAATCTTTCTGGGGCGTTCTGGGCGTGGCACGCCGTCTTGTGTTTGCTTTGCTGTTGCTGTTGCTGTTGTTGTTGGAGTTCACAGAACTCACCGTCGAACTCGCACTCATAAACATTTCGTTTGGTTTTTGGGGCTTGCTGTTGCTTTTGCTGTTTTGTTTCCTCTTCTTGTTTGGGTATGCTGAAAGACCCAACATGGCGTTATTCGCATATCGCCGGCTGCGTATGCCCTACGCTACGTCCAGCAGCAGGCGCCATTTTGTGCTGCAAAAATGAAGAGAGAGAAGGTTAGATAGATGTTAAATAATAACTAATAAGTTATTTAATATAAAAAAAATCATATTCAGAACAGTTTTTAGTCAGCTACTTCCTAATTTCCTAGTGTCCACCCTACACTCCTTAGTGAACAAACTGTGGTTAAGTAAAATCAACAAAGACTAAAACTCTCAATAAACAGTTCTACATATATTTGTACAGACAAATGGTACGCTATAAACATAGACCAAACGTGACCAAGTAATCCCTGCCCACGCTTGGAGCTGGCTTGGCTGGTGACGTCTTGTTCTTTGGGGCCTTTTGATAGATGGCAACTAATAGACTGATAACTGCACTAACGCGCTTAGCCGACTGATGAAGCTCATCACGTTGATGGGCCGCGAGCGGCTTACGCATTGTCCAAGCATCTGCAGCGCAATTTGAAATTCAAACGAGGAAAATGCCGCAGAATGGATACAAAACCGAAACTGAACGAAATGAAGACAAGACAAAAGAAGCTCCAGCGGCAGGCAGCAACAGAAAACTACCTGCGTAGCCAAAAGGTTCAAAGGCTAAAAGGGTTTCAGCTCTGCTCGACTCTATGCTGGTCTTTCAGTTGAAATATTGACGTTCTAAAACTGATGGCACACACACACACAGACACACATATTCCAACATTTAGAAATCGAACAAACAAAATACAAAACTGAAATTTTTATTGTGTTGAAATTGGATTGGATAGGATGGGATCAACCACAAAACAGCATAAAGATAGTCCGAATGACATGGTGGCAGACAGAAAGAGACAGAGAGAGAGAGAGAGAGAGCGGTAGAGAGGAATGAGTGCTGGCCAGCAAATTTCGTGGTCAACAATTTAGTTAACAAGACCATGACTAACACTTTTCATATTCGGCACATTCGAGTGGCCCCAAAAAACACAGAAAAGACAACAACAGCAACAACAACAAGCTACGCGGTGGCTGCTGCAATTTTAGAGATTTTTCTCGCGCGATAAGCAAAAACAGAAAAGGAAAAGGAAAATGAAAGAACTTAAAATACTTTCAGCGAGTATGCGCAACTAGCAGTTACGCTTTATATTAGTTTTTGTAAATGTTTAGAAAATGACTGATGAATGAATGGTTGAACAAAAATTAACATGTTCATGACGTATTGAAATTATATTATTAAAATCAATTCATGTTCAACTGATGGCATATAAAATTTATCCTTAACTGCTTTCAGCTCTGAGATCAGTTATATATAAAATACATAAAATATATGGATATATTTAAATTTCTTGTAGAATATAGTAGGACGTGCATGCAGGAAAGATAATTCAAAATTCATAATAATATGTAAAACTCTCTAGACTCCCATAACTCAACCAACATTTTCATGACTCAAAGCCCTGCACATTTGAAAGCCAACCTTCGCAGCAACTCCCTTCAAATACAGGGTATATTTATGATTATTAGATTGTTTCAGCAGCCCGCAGCAATTGGAAATGCCCAAAAAGAAAAGAAATTTGTTAGTTTCACATGGTATTTGGGTTCGTGATGTTCCTCGCGATAGATACGTATCTCGTAGTTGGGGGCACCCTCTGAAAGAGAATAAAAAGTGCCAGCTCATCGCTCGATGATCACAACAGGATCAAAAAGAAAGCGAGCAATTAAAAGTGAATTAATAAATGGACTACGATAGAAGATTGCATGCGAGCAGTTGTTGCTGCTGCTGCAGCAGAGCTCAATTATGTGACAGCTTGAATGCCTGATTGATATAACGTAGGGTATGAGGCAGGCTGCGTGTCCATCAGGCCGTCTAATAACTTAATAATGATGGTCAGTACCTTCCTGGAAACGCAGCCATGACATGAAAATGTAATTTAATAAACTGCAAATGCGAACCGGTGCAGCGGGCCGAGCAAAAAAAAGAAAAAAAAAGAAGCGAGATATAGAAATAAGAAAAGCTGCATTAGACATGAACCCCCGGTTCTGGTTTGAAGCTCCAGCCTGACACTTGACGGGGCGCATACGCAAATTACCTCTGGGAGATTGGGAGACGAGCTGCTGCAGCAGCTACTGCGGAAACGTCAGTTTGATTTGCACTTGTCATAAGTTTAGATGAACTGCTAATACCCAAACACATTAGAAAGCGCACCACCAAGTGGTTGCGTGTGTGTGGCTCTGAGTGCAACGCCACCAAGCTCACAAGACTGTGTCTAATATCAAATGACAAACTTGTAATTAGACATATTGTAGTTTTGGCTTTGATTTGTCTGACCGTCAGCTCATATCTTGAGCATTAAAAAAAAAGAAGAATTATTACTTTTCCTGGGACTGTCTTTCTCTGTTTTCCACAATTTTTGTTGTTGGCATTTTACGAGCTTTTGCGCTCGTAAAGGCTGGCGTTAATAAAATCTACTTAATGGCAAATAAAAGTTACAACAAATACTATATAACCATAACTCCATCAGAATGGTATACATATAAAAAACAATAACGAAATGCGCATAAACTTTACGGCTCAACTAATTAGCCAAAGGAGGGGCAAAAAGCTGAGACAGTAAAGGAAAAATACAAAAAAAAAATAAAAAAATCACTGAGTAAAGGGAAAGAAAGCCCCATAGCAATCGACAGTCAGAGAGTGTCTGACTGCTGTGCACAGCATTTGCTTTGATATCAAATAAACTGACGAAAAGCGGGCGCTGATCAGCCAACCATGGCGCCGCAATTTGGGGCAGCCAAGGAGACGAGCAGCGCCTGTCCAGCTGCCAGGCAGGAAGACGCTTTAAATCACAGAGCCAGCCGCGGACACTGCCTTTTACATGATCAGTACACATGTTTCTGCTATCCAGGCGTTCTCATTAATTGCTTATAAAAAAAGAACAGAAAAAAAGATGAAAGAGCAGACTAGCTTTGGGGTTGGCTCAGTTTAAATACTCTTACAGATTTATGGCAGATGTAAAATATAGTAATCAGATCCTAATAGCCAAACAGTAGACTCAAAATCTATAATCTTCAATATTGATAGCTATCAAAAGGATGCAGCTGAGGCAACATAAACTTAGCTATGTAGCAATAAAAACTTATTATATAAAAAATTAATTTGTAATCAATCTGTAGGAAAATCATAAGTTTAACTGATGAGGTGAAGTGAAGTTTAGCATTGACGAGGATATTTTTGGGATATCTTAAAGAATATAAATATAAAGAGTTTCAATTGATATTGATCTTATAACTTTCAAAGCTTGAAAGAAAACAATATAAGAAAACTGCATTAGGCTAGCAGCAAGCAGAACACAGACTTCCCATAGGTTGACGTAAGCAAATATGGCTACAACGACTCACCTTTTCCACGTATCATAATGTATATGAATTATGGCTTGGTAGCTGTCTTTTGCAATGGGTAACACATTGCTTAACACATTTACAATGCCCATTCAAAGGGCATAAAAGACAAAAATTAACTGATAATATAGCTGAACACTGCAGAAAGGCCAAAGAAACGAGACAGAAAATCAAACTTGTCTGCAGTTGTCTGCTGTTGTTGCTGTCGTTGTTGTTGCTGTTGCTGTTGTTGTTGGGTATTCATGATTTAACTTCAAATTATGCAAAATTGTTGTCTAAAACCGGCGGCTAAGTAGGTGGTAAGTAGCGCTTTAGAGCGTGTTTAATTAAATGTTGAGTAATTTATGAAATGTGCGAGATGGAGCTTGGCACATGGAGCCAGCGCTCACTCAAGGGTATAGAGCAAGAGACCAGCGGTAGCGGGGTATCGGCCAGTGGGGAACTGAGTTGTGGGGGCTGTTAATAAGTTATTTCTAATGGCTTTCTAATTGCCGTACAACGTCGCGTCGGACTTGTGGCCTAAGCCATAACAGCAGTAACATTTTAATTGTTTGCATATTAATCGAGCTCATTTAGATGCAAATCTGCGTCTTGCATATCGTCCATAAAATGCTGTGTGTGTTGCTCTGAGTTATTTGTAATCAGCCAAGCAGACAAAAGCCAGCAAAACATGCAGACAGTTAGATATTTAAGAAAGCGTGAAGTTCGCATGAGATTTTTTCTGCAACAAAAAGTGCGAAAATGCAAGTGAAGGCAATTGTGAACGCCCCAACACCTAAACAACTTCAGCTGACCAACAAAGCACGAAAGCGTTTTTCATTTTCATTACAATTAGCGCTATGGTTTTCGCTTTCAAATGCAGGCACTCAAAAAAAAAGAGGGTTAACTGGGCCTTAACTGTATATTAAAATACAGCTATCTATAATTGTCTCTCACGGAATTGTTGCAGTTTTCAGCTTGGGTAAAAATATTAGTGTGAATTCTTATGAATATGAATAAGACATAGGTACAAGTCGCAGTTAAGCTAAGTTTAGGCATAAGCTAAGCAGCCTTCTTGCTCTGTATTTAACTCTATTAAATATTTATATTTTCAAATGTAAAATAATATTAATTGATATTTTATGTTTCCGTTAACAAACAGTTATTACAATAAATACGTTAAGTGTGTTACTTTGTAAATGACAAAGACATGAACACTCGATATTTAAATATGATACCAAATTCATAGACTTAGTTGGCTTAGTCATTAGCAACTTTCCTCTACGAATCATATCCGTTTGTGGATATATTATATACTGACTTATCGAACATTATCGATTAATTGTTATTTAATATACACTATCGATAACTGTCTAACAATATATTATTATATGATAAAAACTAAGTATCGAAATTTATCAAACCCATATTACTTGCAATCAAAACTCGAGCTATCGATATTTTCATGCAATTAGCTGTTAATGAAAATACTTCAGTTGACAGGAAAACAGTTTGAGTTGGTTGGTAACACAGCTAGCCAGAGAGGCTACAAACAGTTGATTTGTCTATATTTAGCTTTGCTTTTGCCTCTTTTCATATTAAGTGCCATTAATTAGCGGCATTTATTATATTATTTATCATATCTTATCGGGAAACAGCGTCCGTCAAGACGTCAACTGCACCAATTTCCAAAGTGTAAGAAAATATGAAATGACGCTCACACAGATTACAGATTGCCCGCAAAACCGAGCCCCAAACTGAACCTGAACTTGGCACTGAGGCTGGGGCTGAACTGGAATCTGAATCCGAATCCGAATGGGTTGCAGGTTGTCAGGTCTGTGTCTTCTAATCTTGAAACTGTGTGTGTGTGTGTGTGTGAGTGTGTGTTCTGCACCTGCCCCACGGCTTGGTGTTCGCATTGCGGTTTATGGCACTGCGCCCAGAAAGATCTTTCACAAATTTATATGGGGTATTAATAGATTTGCGAGAACCGGAAGCTAAAGCAAGTATAGCATTATGGATCGTGTTTAGATGTTTTTCTTCTTCTTCTTCTTTGTTTTTTTGCATCGGTTTTGGGGGTAGCCAAAAGCATTTAGCAATTATTGTCATGGCCGGTGTGTGCTTTGGCCATTGTTTAACATATTTTATGGCCGTCATAAAACTGCAAAATCAGCCAACGAAGAAGCTAATCTCGTGAAACGTACGTTAACCCGCGCCCGCTGCCATAAACAACAAGCACATATATATATGTGGCCCAATCGAACTCAAAAATAAATTTGTAAAGTTTCGTTATATTTATCGCATTTGAAATGATGTTGTTGACGACTAGTTTAGCTCTATAAAGAATGCTGGCTCCATTAAGACAATCAAATTATGTAGACTGAGTGTTTATGGGCTCGATCTACAAATGCAAATGCAAACTAGCATCAGCACCAGAGACAAATACGAAGCTCGGCGACACCGAAGCCACAGATACACTTGTTACACCTCAACAACTCTATCGACTGTGTTAGGGGGCCCTGCTTTACGACTTTGGACTTCATTTGATATCTCATTCAGCGTGCAATATACACACACGCACACACAGACACACACATGCATGCTGGCGGCACATGTGGATCGTAAAACTAAATTCCAAACTAAACTAAATCAAATATAGACCAGCTGCCTGTTCGACCACGAGATACGCTCGATAGCCATTAGATAAGATTGAACTAATTTAAAAATATATTTTTACTACGCACACGTTTTTTTGATTTCTGCTTTAGGCAACACAAGTCTATAATTAGACTAGATTCTTTAAATACCATTAAAAGAGAAAGAGAGAGGTTTTGGCATTGCGAAAAAGGTCTTTAGTGATTCTTGATAAGGTTCTGATGATCATCTTAAGGTTTGTGGAGTAATTTGGAGATAATCAAGAATATATAAAAAAAAAATATATTTCTAGTTAGCTTCTTTACGAATAAATATTAATATATATTTTTTTTATTTAGGAACAAAATAAAAAGGTCGGCTGTTAATTATGTTCAAGAATATATATACTATATATACATTCTTCATATTCTGCAGTTTCTATAAAAATTGCAACGCACTTGCAAGTTTGTTGTCTAAGTCATTCGTTTCGGTTTCATTCAAAAAGGCTAATGCATGTTCGTTGCCTAAGTCATTCATTTCAGCTACAGCCATGACTGCAAATGTAAGTGCCTTGCCTTAGTTCTTCATAAGTTAGCTTAGGAAAGCGCAAATACAAGTTCGTTGCCTAAGTCTTTTATTATGGCCAGCTTTAAATAAGTAAATTTATAATTTCTATGTTTAGAAAAGGGGTATATTTAGAATATAAGCGATATATGCGCTACTTTTAATTATGTACACCGCACTTACTGACCCTAGTTCTAACAATCTAATCTAGAATCAGACTAACATCAACTAAATACTAAACTACATAGATCAATCAATAATAATTGCAATACTCCACTCAACGTCTGTCATCTGCTGCCTGTTAGTGTTAGTGCAGCACTTTGCTGAACATACACAACTTCGAACTATTTGCAGTGTCTGGCAAACTGTAACTGCTCTGAAATTAACAATGTTTATTGTTTTATGCTTTTAATGCGCATAGAGAAAATATTTATGCGTAGTTAGCACGACTGAGCAGCCGCGGGCACAAACTCAATCACAATCCAGCAAATAGCCAAGCTGCAGAGCTCCCCAATCTCTGGGCTGTTGGCGGATGAAGACACTTGCACAAAACGATGAACATATTCCAAACTTAATCACAGGCTAGCACATTCGTATGTCCACGGTGCCAACTCGCATGAGACTCAACAAAGAAATTAGCGCTGAGCTGAGGGCAAGAGCTGAGCGGGTGTTTGCAGCAGCCGCAGGAGCAGGTGGCCAGCATGGGCATGGCGCAAAGGCGGGGGACATGGTGGAGGGGTCGCTGGGTACAGATACTGGCGTCTGGTGCGTTGCTTTTCCCGAACAGCGAACCGCGAAACGTTTGCAACGGCCGCTTCCACGTCTAATGTAATTTTCTTGGCACGGCGCACGAGGCGCGCGTGTGGTCTGCAAAAAGGGGGCAGCTGCACGCCTGATGCCTGTTGTGCGTGTGTGTGTGAGTCTGTGTGTGTGAGTATGGCTGTGTGTACGCGGGGCCGGGCAAAAATAGATTAAAGCGTAATTTTTGTTTGTATAGCGCTAAGCATTGCAGCAATTAGACGCCAGCTGGGAGGGGCGGTCCGAAGTCTTCAGCAATTTAAAGCGCATTAAATTGCGTTTTGCAAGTTCGTTGCCTAAGTCTTTCGTTATGTCGTGTCGCATACGTCACAGCAATGGCAATCACCCGCATCTGACGCACTGGCGCAGAAAGATAATAAAAAAGCAAACAGAAAATGAAAAACAAAAAAAAAACGGTTCCAGAGAGACACTCTACCGTTAGGCTGCTGCATCCAAGTGCCGCCGGCGCTGATAAGGCAAAAATATGCAGAGCAGCGCAGCGACGCAGCAGCTGCAGCTGTGAGAAGCGTGGAATGAAAATGGGAAATGAAAATTATATTTTGTTCGCTTTTGCTGCCGCTTGCCGCTCGCCTTTGGTCGTCGCCGACAGTTGAGAGAACTCGGCGATCTTTTGTTTCACTCTGTCTCTCTCTATCTCTCTCTCTTGCTCTCCCTCGCGCTACGCAGCGTATTTGGAAGGAAGTGTAAATTAAGGGCCATAAAAAATAAGAAAAAAAATGAAATCCCCCGTTCGACTTGCTGCAGCCCATTGTTGGCCCAAATGTTAGGGCCATTTTCAGTTAGAGTCTTAGCTTGCCTTAATGTCAAGCTATTTTGGCTTTTAACAACAGCACGAAAATTGGTTTATAAGTGCCTACACACACCACGCACACTCACAGACACACTCAAACAGTTTAGAGCGACTTTCTGTAATTATTTCATATATTTTCAGTGGAATTTTTAATGCACTTTAATGGCAAGAGGCATTAAGAAATCCGAGCACGACAGCAAACACTTCCTGAGTATTTTTCTTCAACTACTTTTTATGACGTCCCAAAAACTCTATTTGGAAAATACGTGAAACACCTAGATGATGAAGAGGCGCTTTAAAATACTTGCAGGTCTTGTCTCTAGATTTTCCAGGAATCCGCACGTTTGGCGACACTTTATGCAGGCGACTCACGTATCGCCCGGCTAGATAACGATAACTCACTGTTCACCTGGCCTATTGAGAGATTAAATACCGATATTCTCGATTTTGCTTGTAAAACAGGTAGAAAATCAGAACTCAAATATTTCAATACGAACAAATCTTTCAAACTGTATTTGTTTTTCACATTTTCCTCACACAACATTTTCTACCCGAACAATAGGCAAAGCAGCGGCAAATGAAAAATGTTTGGAAAAGAAATGAAGTAGAAGAAGCAAGAGAAGAAGAAGAAGCAGAAGGCATGTCAAAAAGCAAAGTGTGTGTGTGTGTGTGTGTGTGCGTGCTTGTGTCTGTTTCCCCTTTCGGCCTTTTCATTTTGTGTACACATTTCGAGTCTACTTTGGCTCTGATCATTTAACGAGTCAAATTCGATTACCAATTTGAGTATTTCAAGTTGTTTTCACTGCTGCCGCTGCTGCCGACGCAACTGTTGTTGTTATGCTTGTTGTTATGTTAGCTACCTTTTACCTGGCAGCTCATCTAATTAGGCTGCTTTTCGCCAAACAAGCAGCTAAATTTTATGTGTACTAAACGTGCTTCTAGGCAGAAAATTATTGAATTTATTTGAGAGTTTGGTATGAATACTAAGAGTACTTTGATTTGTATTATGCCAAATAGTTGAATATTCTAAAATTTTTAAAAGTAAGTATAATTTTTTAAATGTTGTGTTTAAAGATTTGTTTTTGAGTCTTATGTGGTTTTTAGCAGTCATTTTTCAATGATAACAATGAATATTATTATAGGTTCTATACAAATTCTTATTTGAATGATAGACTATATATTTATAAATTATATAATTTATACTAGAGATACCTTTGTGAATGTTTTTCTCACTTAGATAGCTCAAATGTATATGTATTTCTTCATTCTCTGATTACACTAAATATATTACATATGTTATGTATATAAATAGTGTTCATACATTGATGCGTTTCAATGTTTACCTAACCACATTCGAATACTATTCATATTACTATTCATATTTCTACTAGACGTCATTCAACTACTATTCATATTTAAATATGAGCTTCGCTGCTTGGCACTTGAAGTTTTACATATTTGTATGAACACAATGCAAACTTTAATGAATATTTAACATACTGTAATGAGTACTATGCGAACCTTGAATTCTATTCATATTAAAAGGCGTACTATAAAGTCAACAATAAGTACTTTAAATATTTTTATAAGCATAACAAATGAATGCTTGGCATAAACATACTATTTTCATGCATTCTATGAGTGCTTTGTCTATATATAATATAGGGTAACCCTTTTGCCCAATTGTCTGCTCGAATTGTTAACAAACAGAAATTTCTATGCAGCTAGAACGTTTTGGTCAATAACTTTGCAACTTATCAATGTGAAGCTTTAGCGCTTTAAAAATGTCACTTGTGTACTTATGTATTATTTATCCTTTTTATACTCTCTTTATGCTGTGTTTTTCTTACATTTTGTGGCTAAATGCTGTCAATATTTTTCACCAAAGGCGCAAACAACAAAACTTGCTGCCTGCCACTGCCACCAAATGCGATGTTGAGTCGATTTGTTGTTGTTGTTGTTGTTGTTGTAGCTGCTGATGCTGCTGCTGGCCACACGGCCAAAGCGAGCCAAAAGAACTCGTTTGACTTGTTGAACAATATTTCTTTTCGCCTTTTTCTGGTTTATTTCTTTTTGTATTTTTTCTTTTTTTTTTTCTTTTGATTATATATTTTGTGTGTATTTTGTTGTTGTAGGGTGCACACACATATACATAGAGAGCGAAACGCGCACACACACACAGAGAGACAGACACGGAAATTCTTTGCAATTTAATTAAAATGCAAATATTGCAATTTTCGCAACATTCGGCATTTATTGACTCGAAGCTCACTCCGAAGTTTTTCCCCAAAAGACTTGAATTCAGATTCCGTTTATTTTCTTCTTCTTGCTTTTATTTTGTTTGCCTCTTTTCCTTACATTTTTGCTGCACGGCGAAAGAAAGAAAACAGCGAAGAAGACGAAGACGACGACGACGACGGCGGCGGAGACGGCGACGACGGCGACGACGATCGCGACGAAAACAAAATAAAAACGCGGCGACAAACGCTGGCAGATGTGAGCAGTTGGGGTTTGGGGGGCCAAAAACGAGGCGGGGAGACCCGATAGCCTACTGTGGCTTAGAATTTTTCCTTTGATTTTCACAACGAACTACAAAAATTTCGTTAGCACACTTGTTTGTCGCAGTTACCGCTAGTTGGGCACTTGTCTACACTTGCACTTGGATATCGAGTTATCGATATCGTTTCTAATACCGATTCGACGGATTCTGCAGACCACGAACCGACGACGACAACGACAACGACGACGACGGCGATGGCAACAACTGCGACGGTAGTTGCGTTAATCCGCTCGCTGCTATTGCTCAATGTTTCTGCGACGAAAACAAACGACAGACTAAATTCTCAGCGCTTGCGCTCTCCACAGCGATGCCCCCAACTCACCTGTGGTCAAGTGCATGCGGCAAGCGTGGTGAGTGAGTGAGTTAGAGAGGGAGATGCGAGAGAGAAGTTATGTGCGCTGTGGTGTGTTGGCGTCGGGCAACTCACCAAAAGCGGTTTGGTTGGTTTCTTTGGCTGGCAAACAGCAGACAGCCCTGCTGCCCGCTCAGCAGCATCTTGGTACGCTGCACAGCACGCGGTCGTTTCTTGGCCTGCATCATGGCAATTGCATATGAATGCCAGAACAGAGACAGCAGCAGCAGCAGCAGCAACAGCGGTGCAAGACAAGAATTTTAAAAGGCACCACCACACCAAACAGCAACAACAACAACAACAACAAGTAAACAAGTCAGCGACGACAGGTCCACAATTAGCAGCAGCAGCAGCCAGAGAGCGCCCAAGTTCTATGCTTTCTTACTCTCCCTCTCTTTCTCTCTCTCACTTTGTTGCTCTCTGCTGAGCACCCACACGCACTGTATTGTTCGTGCCTGAGTTCGTGCTTAAATTCGTGCTTTAATTCGTGCCTCAATAAAAGCATAAAAGTCAAGTCCAGCAATGCATCCAACGCCTCGCCAAGTGCTGCCCACAAGAACCAGGCTCTGGCCATAGCAAAAGGCATGTAAATTAGCTACACACAAAAAGAGCGAAAGGGAGCGCAACAAGTCACAAGAGAGACAGCGAGAGAGAGTGAGAGAGCTAAAGCGAGAGAGCCAACGCATGCGAGCATAAACCGGTTACAGTGCTCTCCCAGGCTAGCGCTCACCTGTGTACAAGTTCACTTGGTTGTTGTTGCTGTTGTTGTTGTTGTTTTTGGGCTATGTTTGCCGCCGAGTGCAGTGAAGTGGCCGTGGAGTGCGCTTTGGCGTTGAGTGTTTGGTATGCTGAGCGTTGCCCCCTTGCACTGCTCCACTCCTGCCCCAACTGCTGCTGCTGTTATTGTTTGTTGCTGTTGCTGCTGCTGCTGTTGCTCGCAGCCCAAATTGGACGCAGCAGCAACAACAACAATGTGAATTAACAGCAACTTTGTTTCTTACGCAACATGTGCGAATTTGGCGCCCCCAACAAAATAGAGAAAAAAATAAAATAAAATAAATATATATAAATAAAATCTCACTATTGCCTAGGCCTACGAGCTGTGCCCAGCCCAGTCCTAGCCCAGTCCAGCTCTAGCTGCGCTTAGTGGCCAAAAGGACCACCATAGAGATCCCATAGTGCAGATTCCGATTCTACAGAATTCTCAAGCATTCGCCAATTCTGCAATTTGTCTGGGAATCGTACACGAAATGTGCGTGCCATCGTTGCTGGCTGTTGTTGTTGTTGTTGTTACTGTGCTTTTGTTGTTGCTGTTATTGTTGCTATGTCTCTTGTTGTTATTATACCCTGTTCCAAAAGGGCAACAGGGCGACTTAGCTATACAGTTTGGCTTATGGTATTATATTGTATATAGAGTATGAGAGACACAGAGAGAGAGAGAGAAAGAAAGGGAGATAGAGAGATAGAGGGAGCACAGCGAAAGAGCGAGAGCGGGCAGTGATAGAGCAAGAGAGAGAGAGGGAACTCGTTTTATATTTAAAGATAGATAAATCATAGATATTATTTTGATATTTCATCTTTGAATAACTTTCACACGCCTTTTAATTTCCTCCCACTTACAGTTGCTATATAAAGTTGAAAAAGTTTCTGCGATAAATTTTCTTAGGATATAGCCTTCAGCTGATCCTCAAGCCCAGGTGCCCAAAACATTGTATGTTACAGCATATGTGTTAAAACTTTAGTCAGTTAGTAATTTATTTTAAGACAAGCATATGATTATCTTAAAATAATAAACAGAAGCACCGCCTACTACTGCCACCCTAAAGCAATACAGTTGCATGTGGCTGTCATATATTGCTGGCAAATTTAAGAATGTTTAAAAAGACACAGTGATACCCTCGATAGAGAAATAAAGATATGGTAGGCCTTACTCTTAGCTCATATAAAACAACAAATGATAAACAATTTAAATACAATTTATAAACTTCCAAAAATCCCTGCTGAAATCTGCAAAAAGACTTCGCTAAAAGACAACGAATAAAATCTTTTTAAATTTTCAAAATGCCCCATTATATTTTCAAAACACCATCCACCAAATACCATAATCTTCAGCTTATTCTTATAAACTGGTATATTCTATAAGCTAATAACCTCTCTAAGCTGTTTGGCTAGAAACAATGTCCAACTCAAACTTTCGTTTCCCTTTTGCTTCTCAGCTTTCAGTCGCTACAGAGTATCTATTAGTCATGCACTTTTAATTGCAATTACTGTTCACTTGTTGTTGTTGTTGGCTTTTTAGCTGGAATGCACGTTGGTGGCACAAGCTCTCAACTCAGCTCTGTGTTAGTCGTCGGCGCAATTTGAGGGCGTCCATTTAAGCATTTGGCCATTTGGCCGCTTGTCAAAACTCTAAATGACGTCGCTTAGCTGTCGGCTTGCATTTGCACTTTGAAATGAATGAGTCGCACACAGAGCAACAACAGCAACAACAACAACAACTACTACGACACTCTGACAGGCACTTGAAAAGCAAAGCACATAAGATATATATATATACGTATATATATATATATATTTATGCGAGTATATCTCAATGTGTGCCAGTTGATCGGCGATCGCTGATCGACGCCACCCACACGCCGACAGCCAAAGCAGCAGTCAGAGCAACCCCCCGGGTGGCTGGCCGGTGGAGGGGCTTGAAACAAATCAGGTAATGGTAATGGCAATGGACACAATTGTGTTTAGCTGGTTTGCTTCCACACAGCAGCAGCAGCAGCAATAGCAGCATCTATCCATGAGATTTGGGCAGCGCATCTGGATCGAACTGTGACGACATTTGAAATCTCTGGCTCTGTTTAAAGCCCACACAAAACGGCGCAACGGAATCCATCATGCAAGTAATATGCAAAACTATCGCAACTAAAAACAGCTCGAACAGGAGGCGACAGGGGCGAGGCTTGGGGCTGTTTTGCGCGAATCTGGCTTTAGCCAGGCCAAATCAATAGCTGTTCGCTGCGTCGCATTCGTCCCGTAGTCGCATCCTTGGAATCATCATCGTCATCAACAACTGCAAACAACATTCGCCTGTCAGCGGCAACATCATAAATTGTTGTTCTGCCACATGTTGCCAGTTGCCTGTTGCAGTTGCCTGTTGCTGTTGCCTGTTGCCAGTTGCTTTGCAGCCAGCGCTCAGCGCTCTCTGTGTACATCTGCTTGTTTTTGTTGCAGTTTGTGATACCCTGTATCCAATAAAAATGGCTATAACTGACAGATTGGGGCATCTGTCGACCTATAAACCATCTACAAATTAGCCTAACAAAACAAGAAACTGCTGCCACCGCATAAAAGTTGGATTTTAAGCTTGAGAAAAATTTGCTTAATTCATTTTTTAGAGCTATCGTTTAATATATCAAGTTTTGCAGGTATTTGACTTCTTCTACAGCTTTTTAATACAATAGGAAATACCTGCTGCCCAATTAAAAATTTTAGCTTCGAGAATGTCTATTTAATATGAAATTTTAGTTTACCAGCCTTTGGCATATTAAAAGATTTAATAGGAAATATCGAAATTTGATCGATAACTGTGTACAGAATTGAAAATATATCGATTTTGTTTGAAATAAAAATATTAATAGTAGTAGTCGCAGAAATAGTAATTGAAATATAAGTAGTAGAAGTAGCAGTCATAGAAATAGTACCAGTAATTGAAATATAAGTAGCAGAAATAATTGTAGTGGAAATAGTAGTCACAGAAATAATAGTAGTAGAAATAGAAGGAGTAGTAGTACAAATACGAGTAATAGAAACAAATAAAAATAATAAAAGTATTTGAAGAAATAAAAGTAATAATAATAGTAGAAATAGTATTATTATTAGAAAAAGTAGGCTTAGTAGAAATAACAGTAAAAGTAGAAATAGTAGTAGAAGAAGTAAAAATAGAGGTAGTAGAAGTTGAAGTAGTGCTACTAAAGTCAAAATAGTATAAATAGTACAAATAACAGTTTAATAGTAGTGGTAATAGTAGTACTATAAAACGCTTTTCGATTGTCAATTAAATATAAACAAAATGAAAAACACTTTAAAGAGTTTTTACAGGGTATTTCTTAGCTCAGCATTTTCTTTATGGCAACTAGTAGTGAATATAGATTACTTCCCAGGCAGCTTATGTACTTAACACATATATGTTTATTAATAGTATCTATGACAATTCTAGGATAACTCCCCGTCGTGCACACCCAACTCACTTATTTGGCTGTTGATGTTGTTTGTTATAGAATCGAATGCATCCTAATTCTCTCAATACGTTTGTGAATTTATCTGCCATTTGCGTTAATAGTTGCAGCGAGCTTAGCCAATAATCACAGGGTATCTCTTTAATGAGAAGCAATCACAAATCAAATCAAAAGGCAAGCAACAGAAGACAAACAGCAAGCTTTAGCCATGCAAATGAATAGCCCTATGCGTAGGTTAACAAGCAGACAAATCAAATAGCTTATTTATTACAGGGTATACAGACTTCGGCTGTCGCATAGAGACGCATACTTTACAGCACACACACACACACACACACACACACATGTGCGCTGCTGTCCTTGTCATCTACTAGTTGATTTCTTACGTCCGATGCTAAGTTTTATTTATTAGCGCATTTGTGCGCCGTAGACTTCTGTCTCCTGGCTCTGGCTGATCGCAGATCCATCTAATCCTTTGTTATGGTCCATGTCCATGCAAATGCTGCTCTTTTGGCTGTCAGCGGAATCATAACTTCGATACGTTCCACATAGGCTATCGGCGCCGCCCCCGCTGATGACGTCCGCCGCATCCAGTTGTTGACATAAATATCGCTATTTTATTTCGGTAGCCGGCGTCGACCTCAACCAAATGTCGTCGGCAACATTCATTAATCTATAAATTATGCGAATTTTTAATGAGCGCACATTTTGTTCGATTTTTCATCGCGTCTCCCTCCCGCTCTTTTACTCTCTCTCTCACTCACTCCCGCTTCAACGAACTTGTTCTGCCTTCTGTTTTAGTTTTAATTGAAAAGCGCTTTCGTTATAAACTTTAGCTTCGAATGGCCCGTGCGACTGGAACTTGACTCGAGCTCCTCCGCTTAATATTTAGTATATATATTTCGTCTCCACTGATAAGACGGCGTTCCAATTACATGAGTTTAGCTCGCTTCGGTTACCACTTGGGTGGGTTCCCATGGCCCAGGCAGTGGCAGCGAGTCGCTAATGAAGCTGGGATTGGTCCATGCATAAATATTGTCATATTATATATATATACACACACATATATATATATATATAGATGGCTAGAATAAATACATATATATTTCAATAAGAAATTAATTCTAATTCTCGAACAATGTCTGTATAACCTTTGCGTTTGGGGAACGTTTTCTTTTGATCTTTGTCGCTTGTTGGATGCTGGGACTAATAAAAGCGCCATAAAATACTAATTGACTCCAGCTGAGGATTAATTCTAGCGGTGAATTTATGTTACACAACACACAGCCGAGCAAATTAAATATTTACTTGGTTTTATGCGAAATTTATTGAAATCTCGCCGCACAATGAATTATGGGAAGTTGTAAAAGCCGCCAACAAGACAGAAGACAGAAGACAGATGAAAACGACAAATGAAATATTTAAGAAATCGTCTCTATTGATCTTGTGCTCTGATCTCACTCTGATCGATTCTAGTCGGCTGCTTGGCTCAGTCAAACAAGCGTATTATGCATAAATTCACGGCATTTTGTGTTCTTAAGTTTTGCCTGAAATCTGAGAAGCAGCGCTGAGTCCCATAGCAGTTGATCAGGTTCAACGAACTCGGCTCTAAGTACCCCAAGAATGCCTATTTCTCATATTTTCCTACTTCTTCTTCTTTTTCATTTCTTTTTTTTTTTTGAGTCACACACGCGGAATGCACTTAGAGAAAATGGACGTTCATAATGATAAGAGCTTGTGCTCTTATACATATATTTTGATTAGGAATAAAACTTTGCATATATCTAAATTTCGTTTTTAGAGTTTCCCATGAATGAAGCTGCTTAAAGAGGTTCTGTGAGCAGTTCACTCTTACTTAAGCTTAAATAAAAATTTATATTAAACAGATATATATGTAAAATTGTTTTTGTTGACTAACTGATGGAGGAACTGAAGTGAAGCGTAAAGTCTTAATCATAAAGCTAAGGAAATGTAAAGTTTTGCAATAAAAATGACTTTTTAACTTTATCTTAAGTTATTATAATCATGTGGAAATTATTGATTAATCCCTCTTTTAGAGTATGGATCACAATTCATTTCCAATATTTCTACAAATTTCAAAAATATTTCATTCTATAAATATTTTTATTTTGATCAATCTTATATCAGATATCAATTTATCATCTTTCATCTCAAATATATATTTGCAGATATTTTTAAGTCAATCAATCAATAATTTCTTCATATTGCCAAATGTACACATACAATTTTCTCAGTGTAACTCGAACGGTGGCTGCATCTCAGTGACTTTGCAATGCAAATTTGGTGGCAACCTGCGTGTGTTTGCGCATTATCCTTATAGGTGCGCAGATCTTGAATCTAGGAACTGGGCATCGACTTTGGCTGTGGCCTCATATGCATATGACACTCACACACAGAGACAGAGAGAGAGCGAGAGAGAGAGAGAGAGTGAGAGCGAGAGAGATAGAGAGAGAGAGGGACAGACAAGCCCCTACTCCGCCCTGACGAGTCATCAATAGTCAATAGACAACGGCGGCTTGGCGTAGGCATCAATCTATGCTTCGTCTCTGTCTGCAACAGCAGCAGCAGCAGCATCAGCATCAGCCAGGCAGGCCCTGGGTCTGAGCTTCATCATGGGCAACAAGCAACATGTTCCATGTTTCTTGCCATCCTCGACTCGGTTGTCGGTTGTTGGTTGTTGGTTGTCGGTTGTCGGTTGTCGCTGTCGTTGGTTTTCCTTCTTTTGTTGCTGTTGTCGCCATTACGAGTCGCAGTCTATCTGATGTTTGCTATCTATGCTCCTGCTGTGCCTTCCGCTTAAGTCTCAATGTCGCTGTCGTCGCCAGGCTCGGGACGGCAAACAGGGCCGCAGTTGGAGCTAAGTCTTGGGCGTTGCTGCTGCTGCGGCTGCTGCTGCTGCAACTGTGGCACGCATGTTGTAAACTGATTTCCCATATTTACTGACAACTAGACAAATTTCAGGCATAAGTCATGCCTCGTCTCAGCCTGGACTCGACTCTCTCGGCATTCAGCATTCAACATTCACCATTCGGCATTCGGCATTCGGCATTCGCCTCTTTGCCATTTGCATAAGTTCGCGCATTATGTCCAAAAGTCGCATTTGTTCCAGTTCCATCCAGTTGCTGCTGCTGCTGCTGCTGATGCTGCTTCGGTTGCTTTTGCTGCTGCTGCAGTAGCTGCACTCTGCATAAATTATAGCTGCGCATTAAGCAACAGTTTGTTAAACATTGCGCTTGTTGCAATTTGTTGGCTCATTTACTGAAAGAGAGAGTTCCACTTGGCCAACCAGCTAATCAACCAGTTGATACAGCAGATTTGTTCCATAGATTTCACTGCAAAGCAGCTCTCATCAATTTACTCACCTGCGCTATTTCTCATCATTTAGGCATTTTCTAATGCACTAACGAGAATCGGGTATATTAACTTTGTGATGTGTGTTTTATATTAAAAAGATAGGTATACATATATCTAGATAAGTGAAGTCAGCATTTAGAGCAGCCAGTGAGCATGGGTACTAGAGGTATTTATAGATGCAGTTAAATCATATTGGAGTTTTCTTGCGAAATATTTCACACAAGGAAGAAGACGTATTCCAGTCTAAAAAGTATGTAAATGTTCTGTTTCGATTCAATCAACTGTCTCAAAGACTTAGTTCAGATTGTATATTGGAAACACCTGCATTTTTATCACAATTGTAATATGAACTATCTATCTAAATTTAATTTAAATTTCAATATAATCTGAAAGCTCTCTCTCTATATGAAAACAATATTATTGCAATAATATTTTATATTTTATAATATTATTTTACTATTCAAAATTAGTCTTAAATGTTATGTGAGTTTTTTAGCAACAATCAATCGAAAATAGTTAATTTTCTTTCAATTTCTCTCTGTATATCTATCTCAATCTATATCAATATATTACTGCAATATCTTTTACTAGATAAAACAATTTTGGTTAGAGCATTCCGTGTTCATCTAAGCTTTGCTCATTATGCAGCTGAATCATTTTGTCTGCCATTAAATTTCCATTTTCCATTTTCCATTTGATTAGAGTTTTGATTAATTGCGCTACAGCGCAGCTAACAACTTCATTAGGCTGCCTCAAAATGATATCGCTCGCATTTCAACTATCCCCTTCTCGCACAACTCATATTCTAATCAGGCTGCTTGCTCTACCCCCACCTCAGACAGCCCCCCTGCTTTCACAGCCAACAGCGAGCTGGCAACAACTTTGGCTAATTAAGCTACACAATGTCATTGTCTGTTTTGGTCAGCTCGGTTGGGACTTGCTCCGAATGTTTGCGATGCTTGTTGCTGCTCGCATATTAAATTTCATTGATGATCTATGTTTGACTAGAGTTGCATTTAATTTTTCATCGCCACGGGAGATTTTCACACATTTGCTGCATCAACAGCGACGATGCGTTGCGGCTGTGGTTGTGGCTGTGGCTGTGGCTGTGGCTGTGACTCCGCACTGTGTCTCACATGGCGTATGATTAATGGCCAGCATTTAATTGAGTTATTGTTGGGTCTGATGGCGGCGCATTAACCCAGCGACCTTGTCGCCAACAATCTAGATAAGCGCCCAATTGAAGGACATGAGCAGGATATGAATAGCAAAACAGCAGGAAATGAGATAATTCAAGCTATGAAGCTTTGAAGTTACAAAAGAATGATATAGGAGCTAAGTTGAAATATAATACTAAATAATCGACTAATAGATTGACTATCGATTTATCGATAGAAAATGTGACTTATTTCAATAGCTGTAAACAATTTCTAGATAGCTTTTCGCTTACAATATTTTAATAAATTGGCTAGAAATCTTTAAGTGGAAAGTCTGATAAAAATGATTAAAGAAAGTATCTAAAACGGTCGAAATATAATATTGAAGAATATAAGATATAAAAAAATATGAAAGAAAATAGAATAAAAAATCCAAAAAATTCTATAAAAAAAGTAAAGTTCACAAAATTGTATTTTTTCATCGATAACAAACTAGTCTACTTTCATCTCAAGAAACATTCCCAAAGAACCATCACAAATAGTCCTATTTATAAAACGCAAGAGAGCGAAACTAAAGAGAGCGCAACCAAAGAAATGTTCTACGCATTCCAAATTGATCTAAATAAAATCCAACGACTTATTTCCCAAGGAATTCTTTTGAAAGCAAAAAGCAGAAGAAGACAAAAAAATGGAATCAAGCAAAAGCCAGGTCGGGCCTAGCGCTCGAGATGCAGCTTTCGAGCGGACATTTATCTGGTTTGCAGCAGCTATGCGTAGTTCTACATAAATTTTAATCAAATTAAAGGAAGCCACGCACTGCAAGGCGCAAATAAATTGAAACTCAGAGTCAGCCCGAATGCCCAAGTGCGCATAAGTAAGGATTACGAAGAGGTACCCAATGGCTGGCTGCAGCTAAATCCGCAACTCGATGTTGGATGCTGAACGCTGCTGCGGTTTGCTGCCAACAACAATGGCGCATAATTTTCAGTTTTGACCTCTCAATTCGCCGTCGAGGGACCGAGTCGGCGGCCCCAGCCCCAGTCCCAGCCGCAAGTCAAGCGGGGGAAACGAGGCTAGGGCATGGCGGGGGCAGAGGGTATATATGTATATGTTGGCTGCTTGGAGCTTGGCGCTCCAGTTGTGCGACTCGCGAAGCGCTCTCTCGCACTCACCATCGTTCGTCAATTCAAATTAATCAGAATTAGGCAATTACAGAAATTACAAAAATTACAACGTAATTTCGCTGAGGCTCTTCACTTTAAAAGCTTTTGAAAAATTGCGCATGCGTATTGAGAGTGAGCTGTAGCCCCTTCTCTGTCTCTGCCTTTGCCTCTTCCTCTCTCTCCTCCTCTAATCCTCTGGCTTCACTCTTTTTGGGGCCCGCCTGCATCAATCTGCAGCTCGTTTGTTTCTTTGAAATGTTTTTCAGTTCGTCTTTTTGTCTGGTGTTTTTGTTGTTGCTGTTCAGGAATTTATCGCTAGTCGTCAGTCCGTCAGCAACTCTCGCTGACTGCTTAGTGCGGGCTATGTGCTGTGCTGTGCGTGTGTGTGCGGAAATAATTGTTAACGGCAAATTCAATTTTCGGCAACGTCAACCGTTGCCCGTTGCCCGTTGCGCGTTGCGCGTTGCCCGCTACCACTAATTGGTTACGTCAGCCCATAAAAATGCATTATCATGTGCCATTTTGCATGCTTTTTGTGCCACTGTGCGGCGGCGACAGCCATTGGCCATTGGCTATGGGTGACCCCGCTAGCCAGGCAGCTGGCAAACCTTGCGGGCCACGCCCATTTTGTATGTTGTTGCCCATTAAGCGTGTCCATGTCCCTGTCAATGTCACTTTATATACAAAGTCGTTAACATTCCGCCCTTTTCAAGTGCGAAGACTCCATTTAGGATGTGCTAAGAATAGCAAGGGATATCTAGTAGGAAGTGATCGGTAGCTAGATACCCTCTGCTTGAGTTGTAAAGTAAGATATTATTTAGATATTATCGATAAAGCGATGGTTATCGATTAATTCGATACTTTGATATAAATAAACATATATTTATCAGGCTAATCGATATATCAAAATGGTTACCCTTATCCAAAAAACCATATTCATAAATTTGTGTATTTTTGATAAAACATATCATGATAACTTCGGTAAGTATCTTCACTTCAACTGTGATGAATGATGTTGATTTTTAATGATTTTGAAGACTTGATTTTTGCACTTTCTAAATAAATCTATACTTATCGATTAGCAAACAAATACATAAGCTTCTCAAATATTAAAAGGCTTAAGCCTCATTTGAAACCAGTTTTGCAATCATCCAGGCTTACAGGGTATTAAGCTATTGCATTTCAAATTGCCAAAGTTGCCCAGACGAAGTTACAAAAAAAGGTGTGCGCCCCACGAAGCAGCTTGCTACGTCACCCCGCTGACAAATACGTCAACAACTCAATCGGAAAGGCGACAAGGCTACCGTTTTTATTTTTTGGGATATCGCACTATCAGCTGCTCAATGCGCTTCACTTAGCGCGTATCTGCAAATCTCTAAATTGCCACAAATTAACAGATAATTCGACGCAGTTGCAACAGAGACGCATGTGGCAAGTGGCAAGTGGCAAGAGGCGAGCGACAAGCGACTCGCTAAACAGATTCCGTTTGACTCGGGCGCGCAAAGGCGACGCTAATAGATACTTTGCGTGCTCACACTGGCACGGGAGCGGGTAGGAGACAGGGGCCAGCACAGAGGTAGAGGTGCCTCTATTCACAGAGCAGCCAGCGATAGCTGTGTTGCACAATACCCAAATCCAATTTTCGAATTCCCACATGCGTTCATTATCGGTCTGGACGCGGACTCAAAGAGACACACACACAGTTACACACACACAGTCTTTGGACTGCCGTGGCGGGTGCGCGCGTGCGCATAACTCATTTCGCACTTTGTCCATTTCATAAGACCAATTAAAGCGCCTCGCTTCGAGTCACACAGCAGCCGAGCCGAAGCTGGACCAGTCGTTCGCTGCGCTCCATGTAGATTCGGAGTCGGATTCGGATTCGAATTTGGTTTTGGTGTTGCTGCAGCGACTGCGGGGTACACCGTGGGGCGCCTTTCGGCTGCGACAATTTTCCATGCATACGCGCTGCCAAGCGACGCGTCGGATTAAGTGGGAAATTTGACAAATGCGCTGAGATTGGCTCCCAGCTCGAACTGGATGATAATCACCTGTTCCCCGCCAGCCTACCAGCCTACCAGCCTGCCTGCCAACTGGCCAAAGCCAGCCGGTTCACGGATTCAGCCAACATTTGCGGAAACATACAAATTTGCGCATTTGTCCAAAGCAGCGTGAACATTTGCACAATCAGCGATGCAGCGATTCAGTGAGTCGGACTTGCAGGGGGCAGAGAGTCCAAAACCCAATGATTCGCATCATCTTTAACAGCAAGCGTAGACAGTGGTGTAGATGCTCAGGGAGTGAAAGGATTGATGATATGCTAACGAGATTTCTAGATTGTAGATTGGAGCTTTTCTAACTTTATCATAAATTGAAAAATATATATATCATAAAAGATGAAAAAAATAATATATGTTTCTTCTACATTTCCTATAAAAGAGTTTAAAATAAGCTTTAATTTAATTAACAGGAATTTATTGTATTAAAAAACGAGTTTTCTCTCTGAGAGCTCAATATAAATCTTTCGAAAGAATATATTAAAGAGCTCGTTATAAATCTCTCTGAAGCATGTTTTTCTGCATTCTATAATATAATAATAAAGTGAATCCAGCAAGCATTTTATACATCAAAGAGTATAAAATAATAATTAACTATTTTATTGCAATAGATACATTTGCAATTTAATGATTGAATTTGCATAAATAGTGTGGAATCATTATGAATAAAAAAATAGTCTAAAAGTTATAAAAAAAATCGATGTAGAAAAGCGTATATAATAAAATGAAATGATAATAATCATCAGACTTTGAATTATGTATTTGTAAGTAGAGACGCTTATACTTTGTTTAATGACTTTAAAGTTCCTACAAAGCTTTACCAATTTTTATGAATGCAGCAACAAAAGCTAATTTCTCTTATGATATATATAACATAAATCATTTATCTAAAATGTAATCAAAAATATAATGATCGTCTCCAATATAAAACAGCTTTATTACACATTCTGAAAGCAAAGGCTCAAGACAAGCATAGCAAGCTCAGGAAAATCCTCTAAAATCTACTGTAAACTAAAAACCCCTTTTACAAACCTCACGCCCACGTCCCTGACAACAACTACAACAACTGAGCCAAAGGGGCAGCCCAACTTATAAAGCAAAGGCAAACGAAGAAGCAGAGTAAAAAACTCAATTCGGGCTGCCTTTTTTTTAATGCGCACATTTCGTTTTCAATGCGATTCGACCACGAAATTATGTCAATAACTGAGGTCATATGCATAAATTCTGGTCAGGGGCCGACGTCGTGTCTCGGCTGCCACGCAGACCCACAGACCCATAGAGCGAACGGGCCCAGTGGCTGTGACTGCGACTGCTGCTGCTGCTGCTGCTGCTGCTGCTGCTGCATGTTTTAACTGCATGCTAAATGCAACAGGCAGCAATAGCACTGCCACGCCCCCCGCACCTAGCTGCCCGCCCTCGGTCTGGCACAGCTGGTGCTTTTCATTAAGAATTAAGTCAATGCGAAGTTGCGCGGACCCGTTTGGCAAGTGCACGTGGCTCGTGTTTGTTTTCGACGCCAACCGAAAAAAAAATAACAAAAACATAAGCTGGGGCAGACAGACAACACCAGAGAGCGTAGCCATCCATAATGGCTCAAGAGCAGCGGCACCACCCGCGCACCACTCACCACACCGACCGGGCATGCTAATAAAACGATATTTTATTGCTTTTTGGCGGCTCATCATGGCTAAAATGGCAATGGAAATGGCCAAAAGACAGGCCAACAGCAGATACATGGAAAGAGAGTATGTGAGAGAAAGAGAGAGAGAGAAGAGGGAGAGAGAGAGAGAGTGGAGAACTTGGCTGTATGTGGCATAGTGGCCGTGGCAAATTGCCTAGCAGTCGTGCGTGGCCAAACGCAGCCCAGAAAATTAAATGCTCCATTTGCGCTTGATTGACAGCCGGAACGGGAGTGGGAGCGGGAGCTCCTCCCACAGCTGCCTAGTTGAGTTGAGTTGAAGGAAATTGCTGCAGAAATCAGGACTTGCAGGTTCTGACCTAGTAATTGACTCTGTGAGAGACCCGCACCACCAGCACCACGGCTCGTAACGGGCGAATTGGTTAGAAACTAGCCCAAAACACGATTAACCCACATCTTGGACGAGGCGCTCATAAATTATTATGCAGCCAAGGCAGCCGGCTTGGCCTGGCTAGAAGAAGGCATGTCGCGCATTTTTTTTCGGCCATTTGGCGACTTTAGCTGCAGCAGCAACAGCAGCAGCAGCTGCTTCTTCTTCTTCTGGGTACAAGCTGCAGCGGCACGAACATGACTTTCTAGCGGATTTCTTTGCATGCGCCTGGCGCGCTTTTGTTGTCGCTGCTCGAGGCGGCTGCTGGGTTTTGATGCGGGCAGCGGGCGGAGTTGGTTAACTCTAGACACATGCCATGCCATGCTGCTTTTCGAATACCCTGTACTGCATGGAAAATGAGCATAGTTGAGTTAGGTAAGTGTTTGGGGCTATAAAGGAAATGCTACTCTTAATCAAGGGCACATAGGATCAAGGATCAAGAGTAATCTACCTGCATGGATGGAAAGATCGTATTCAGATTATATAAGAAATGGAGTCCACGATAGTTGATGTGGAAGAAATTTGATAAAAATTGATTTCTAACTCAATTTGGTGCTTATAAGAATTAGGGATGATCAAGAGATCAAGAGAGTTTATGACTTAACATTATCATATTTGGCCTTAGCACGACACCTATCATATCAACACTTATTATGTTATACCTTTAGCTCTTCACATTTTAGAAAGAACGATCCTTGACGATTAATTCTAAATTTATAGATTGAATCTTTAACATTTGATAGAGGTAACTGTAACATTTTGTTGGTTACATCGTCTGTTTACATATCATCGACAAATAGCGATTCTCAAGTGCTTTAGATACGTCTCTAATTCTTGCTAAAAAACAAAGAAGGTATACAGCATGTGCTTAAGCGAGAGAAAGACAATGAAAGAAATAAAGCTCTCACATATCAACGGCACTGCAGGGTATCTTCTAGTTGAGCAAGCGCTTCACTTCGTCACTCTTACTTTGCTGCCCGCTTCTCTACATTTAATTATTTTGTTTAAAAAGTTTTGACACCGCGACGCGCATGCAGATTTACAGGCTGGCAGCTCGGAGCTCGAAGCTGGCAGCTTCTGCCCGCTGCCAGAATGACAGCCATGGCCAGCGGCCGTGTTGCAAGTGTGTCCGAGTGTGTGTGTGTTTGTAAAGCGGGGAAAGACGTGACTCTGTTGCAATAGTCAAAAAAATAAAAAATAAAAAAAATCTGTTTTTTTTGCCATTCAATTTGAGTTGCGGCTTGTCGGAGATTGGATGGCACCGCTGGCTGATGGCCTCCCTGGCTTCTCGTTAGTTTCTTGTTGTTGTTGTTGCTGCTTATGTTGTTGTTGTTGTTGTTGTTGCTGTTAGCCAAAGTGTATCTAGATGAAGGCGCGACAATTGGCATGCATTAAGTTGTTGCTGCAACTTTTATGGCAGCGTGTGAAGTGCAGCATTGGATTAATTTAAGTGCAAGATGTGACAATCCGACAATGGACCAAGCGACCAACGTGTCGCACCATTCGAATATTTTCTGACCATTCCAATTGACGGTTTTGTGTGTTTGCCAAAATGTAGCGTTTTGCAACACTTCAAATTGATCAATAAGTTGTTTATGCTATGAATGTGTTTTAGTTGCGGTTGGGGCTTATGGAAGTTATATGTTGATGACGGGGCTTATTGGAATGTGGGGTTAAGGTTAACAGGTAATATATGGCTAAGTCGTTGATTAAGGGAGATAGGGATTATATATAAATTTACTCCCAACCAGAGTTAAAAATGCATATGAGAAGACTTTAATGGAGAAGCTGATGAATATGTGAGCATGAAAGAAACGTTCATGTTGGATTACCAAATATATTTATTTTAAGAGGAGAAAAAATTAGTGACTCTTCTTAAAGAGCGAAAGAGACAGAGAGAGAAAGAAAGGGAGAAAGAGAGGACAAAGACAAGAACATTATCTTTTTTAAAGAGAAAAGTAGAACAAATTTGAGAGCTGATTCTCCCTTGAGATAGAGAGGGAGAGGCTGTGAGTGGGTGGTGGAAAGAGAGAGGGGGAGTAGAAAGGGGAGAGTAGAAAGGCATTCATTTCTTAGAGGAGAAAAGTTGTAGAGAATAAAAATGAGCAAAATCTCCCTGAAGAGCGAAAGAGAGAGAGAGAGAGAGAGAGAGAGAGAGAGAGAGAGAGAGAGAGAGAGAGAGAGGAGAAAGACAAGAACATTATCCTTTCTAAAGAGAAAAGTAGAACAAGTTGCAGAGAATATTATGTGATGATTCTCCCTTCAGAAAGAGAGATAGAGAGAGAGAATGAATGTAGAGAATGCAAATGCGCTGACTCTCTCTCTTTATAAAGAGAGAGAAGAAAGACTAGAACACTTTCGTTCCTTACTTTCGTTAAGCTACTTTCTCAAATGTAATTCCAAAGCTGACTTACTGTAGAAATCTCTAAAGCGAAGTTATGCATCGATAGTAGCTTCACATCTTGACATGATATTTACTTGCCATTTATTCAGTCATTTATCTAATCAATTCTCTTTAGAATACATAATTTCAACATATTTAACAATAATCAATCATTTCGTCATTCAGACTCAATAATTTTTGTGTGCCAATCAATTTATGACTCCATCAAAATTAAGATCTAGTTCTATGAACTCGAAGTCGACGACTCAATAAAAAACCAACAAAATATTAATAGCTAGAAATAAAGTTAAGCGGATTTTCTTCAAATTTAATGATTCTATATAAATATGTATATATAGCCATGCACATAAAGATATATATCCCATAAATTCCTACTAGGAGCTAATTTCCTAAAATGCATTTAGCTGACATTTGCAGTTTGATTTATGCGAAATTCGTGGAACGCAGCTTGCAGCTATGCTAATTATTTTGCCAACACTTGTGGAATGGACGAGCTGGGGGAGGGGCGGTGCGCGTCGGCTAAAGACTCCATAGCTGAATAACAAAAAATAAACAGAAACTAACAAAAATCGCTGGCAATTTTAATTGTTAGTCAGCGGAGTAGTTGGCGCTTTGTCTGGTCGCCGCTGGAGTTGGGCAAACGCAGAAACAAATTGAATTCGATGCATTCCACGGTTAATCAAGTGGCTGACCAACTGGCTGACCAAGTGATGATGATGGTGGTGGTAGTGGCGGTGGCGGTGGTGGCGTTTGCACTGGAATTTTAATTGCAACGAAATCGAAATCGAAGCCAAAAGCCACATACGAGTACGAGTATATCGATACGCCCCAGCACCTGTCGCACCTGTCGATGGAGGCAACAAATGCCACCAGTTGCTCAGCTGTGTGACTCGTTGTGGTTCGCACAGGCTCGCGGTGGTTTACTTTCTGTTTCGGCCCAAAGTCAAATCGAGTCAAAGAGTTAATTGCGAGCAGACAATTTCGTGCACTTTTGACACCGCACGTGACGTGACAATATGAGCGAATCTGCAGCTGAAACTGAGTAAGACATGGTACACTGGACAAAATTAGGGATTGCTTTGTTGCAGACAGATCTTGCAGGCATATGAGAGAACAAAAGCATGAAAATTCATGAATGAATGATACGGATTGTCGGACTCAATTTAGTTAAATTTATTGTTTTCAAATCCGAAATCTTTGTCTTGTTAAGTTTCAAGACTTCTCAGTTCTACACTTCAAATATTTCATAACTAACTAACTAACTGTCATAATAAAACTAATTTTCAAAAATTTACCGCATTTCATTCATTATCCATTTTATTGATTATGATCTAAATTTGATAAAGATTTTATTTTTTTTCACTGTGCAGCTTAGCAACAGGCCAAAAACTGAGCATCAAATAAAATCTGCACCAGAATATTTTGGATGCAGTTAGGCAAATGCCAATTGAACTTGCCTGCTCCTGGGCTCATTAAAAACTTTCTTCTAGCCCAGCATTGAACTGGACTCAGCCACTGCAATCATTTTGGCCGCAACTACTTCATTGGCTGCGGCCTGTTCATAAATATAATGACTGCCTTGCTGTGGCTAAGCAAATAGGAATTTTGTTTTGTTTTGTTTTTGTTTTTTTTCTGTATTCGCTTTTGGAAATCATCGTCTCAGCCAGACGCCAGCGGTCAGTGGGTTAATTGTGCACAGAAATCACTCGCTACAAATGCCGAAGATAAGATTATAGATGCGCGAGTTGCTGTCTACAAGATGCTAGATGGTATTCGCGGGGCGCCCAATTAATCATGCCCTCTGACTTCCCCCTGCCCAGCGCTGAGCTCAGAAGTTGGCGAATCAAGCTGAAACAAGGCGAAAGTTAACAATTCGATTCTTGGCCTCAGAGCCACCCGTCGGGTGGTCAACACTTTCACAGCAACAAACTTATTTTCTTTGCTCTGCAGCAGCTGATCGTCTTCAGCTTTAGCATGCAAATGCCTCATCAATCAGATAGACACACACTCACACACACACACACACACACACATTGTTCGACCTTTTATGCAGCAGCTGCCTTTGCAGCCAAGTCGAAGTCCGGAACGTAGCTGACATTCAAGCCAGCTACTGTGCTGCGCAGCACGGCAATCAACGCGTCAAACGTGCAGGAAACACTGCACAAAACCCAAGTCCCCCCCCCCCTCACCCCCTCACAGCAAAACAAACACAGTTAGGCAAAACATTTGCTGTTTGGCTTGCAGCAATATGTGTGAAATCTTGACCAGTGGCTGCAGCAGCAGCAGATGCAGCAGCAAAAGCTAGCAAAATGTTTTTGACAGCTGCCTACGAAATGGCAACTGGAAAAGAGCGGGCGGCAGAGCAGCAGCAGAACTAAACATTGCATAGAGTGTAGATTATTAGCTGCACGCTAATTTATGCCAGCACAGAAGAAGCGGAAGAACGAGAGAAAGGGAGAGCAAGCAAGAGAGACATAGCGGCGTCAAACGAGTTGTGAAAAATCGCAATGCTCGCAAAATTAGTGCGCCAAGTGCAGCTGACCTTGAAAATAGCGAAAGGCAAAAGAACAAAGAGAGAGAGAGAGAGAGAGAGCGAGAAAGACAGACGCGCAAATACAAATAAAATATATAAATCACAGTTTAGCAACAATTATAACATATTTAAAATATATATTTAACTTAAATGCAATAAAATGAAGAACATTTACTTACATCAGTTCATATTTAGTGTTACATTTAAGCAATTGATATTGACACTGACACTAACGCACGGCACTACAAACCCCGAACACGCACTGGCCCTTCGGCAGCTGTCCGAGCACTAAGCGCAGCTAAGCAGTAGCCCAGGCTTCATTGTAACTGTAAGGCGCTCTCAATTGCGTGCATTGTTGTTGCTGGCGCTCTTCTATTGCTTTTTGTGCGTGATTAATTTGAGTGCGAAAATGAGCGCTAAAGACTGAGTAGCTATTGTTTTTGCTGTTGTCTTTTCGATTGTTTCGTATGCGTGCTACATACAAGAGAAGTTCGATGTCGAATTAGAGCGGTCATTTAGCAGAAGATTAACAGTTGTTAGAGTTTCGATATCGAAATTGCAGTGACTGTTATTGCTTATCTAAGCAGCTGTGTGACGTCACCGCTAATGCAAATTCGATGTTGTACCGTTACTTGGGCATTCGCTGCTTCACTTTCACTCGTGCCGCATCGAATCCAAGCATAATACTATCCTTTCTCTCTCTCTCTTGATCTTTCTTTTCCTTTTTTTTCTTCTCAACATTTACACTTTCGGTTTTTAATTGCAAGCCAAATTTGAAGCGGGCAGAGCCAAAGGTAATCCAGCTACAGCCTAAGCCTGTGTCTAAGCCCCCAGCGACATGGCGATCATTTGCATAAAACAAACAACAATTTTTCGCATGCAAGTTGTGAGTGTGCGAATTGCGAATTGCGAATTTCGAACTGCGAGTACGCTAAACAGCAATGTGAATGTGGCCTGCAGCGACAAATGCAAAACGATTCGGCACACACGAGCAGCGGCAGCGGCAGAGGCAGCGGCCGCGACTGCGCAGTCGCCAACGGCCCACGCTGATAGGCTAGGCTGGGCAAAGGAGGGAAAGAGAGCAGCGCTAGATGATGGCAGGGCAAAAAGCGTCACATCAAACATGCATCAATAAGTACACACACACACACACACACACACACACACATGTGAGCATTTCCAATTTGCAAATTTTCGTAGCCAACCAAAATGGAGGCCGCCGCCGCAGCTCATGTTGCGCGGGGCCCAAGGCAGGTGCGGTTGTTGCTGTTGTTGTTGTTCTTGCTGTTGTTGCTGTGTCGTGGCGCGTTGAAAAGGAAATTTTTCATCTGGCAAACAAATGGACCGAATGGAGTTGTTGGCCCGGCCAAAAAGCGCATGCAAAAGGCAAGAAAAAAGGCTATCGCTATCGCTAGTGGGCAATCTGCATGCCGCGGTCCGGGCCCCGATCCGGGCGAAACATTGCTGCGTGTGTGACCAGCCGGTGGTGGAGCTGGCTGCAAAGAGCGGACAATGACAACAATGAACAAATCATGAGCACTTTGCATTTGCCAACAATTCAACCAAGCCCCCTGCCGCCCAGCCGCCGCCACCCCAATCACTATAACAGGCCACACAAAAGGCTAAACAGCTTAGAGCTGGACGCGTGCCAAAAGTTGCCAAACACGACACAGCACGAGAGATTGACAACGAATTTAGATCTATTAGCTAATGTAAGAGTTATAATAAATTGAGATTATTTTATATTTTTATATATTTTTAAATAGATAATCAGGTAATTTATAAATTATATTTTTTTGCTTATGCTTTTGCTATAATTCAGTTTCAATTTGCATGCACGTAAAACATTCGTATCAATAGCTCGTGACACGGCACGCGTTCAGCTGCTTTAAAGAGTCAATATGCATGTGTGTGTGTGTGTGTGTATGTATCAGTCTCTCTCTGTGTGTGTGTGTGCTTTAAAGTAAGTTGGCAACAAATGGCATTTTTAACTTTTGACATTTCACGCGTGCAGCTCGTTGTCAGCTTGGTCGTTGTCGTCACACACGTCGTATGCGTGATGTGATAATTTTTGGCATGCCGTGACCCGGGTGCCAGCAACAGCAACAACAAAGACAAAAGCAGCCGCGGCACTTGAAAGCAACTGGCAATGGCAGTGGCTGCTCCTAATGCCAGACATTTGATTTGGCGGCTAATTCACGACAATTTGCGCCGATCGCTGATTGCAGCTGAAGAATTCCCGTTGGCCGTGTTCCTGGTTCACTTCCTAGCAGCGACCGCCACACGCGCCTCTTTAGCCCGCAAATGCATTTTTAATTACATTGGCTAACATTGGCGCGTTACCAACTGCCGGCGGGAGGGCGTGAGTGAGTGAGTGAGTGAGTAGCAGCAGCAGCAGCAACAGGAGCAGGAGCAGCAGCAGGAGCAGGAGCAACAATGCCTAACAATGGGCTACGACTTGTTGTTGCGCATCAGCCGCATCGACATCCATTTGCCTGATTGTTGTATTTGGCTCAAACTGTTTAATGCCCGGTTGCAGCAACGCTCAGATTCCACCACTGAGCCACCGCCAGCCAGCAGCCAATGGCCACATATCGATTTCAGCGTCGAGCCAACAGTTTTTCCCAGATCTGCGCTCAGTTCATCTTCGGCCTGATGCTCGCGCGTAAATTTTCATGTCGCTTCTTGATTTGCAAGCATTTAACAAAGTCAAAACAATTTTAATGCGCAGACGCGGCAGTTAATTAAAATTGCAACGAGCTGTTGACCATTTGTTATACCCTGTAACTAGCTGTGATTGGGTGTGCCAATGGCAAAATGTCATGAAGACCAGTTTAAGATTTCTGGTTTCTACATTTGTATTTATAGCAGTATGCAGATACTTTATCTGTATCTGTATCTATATATCTGTCAATTTATGATCTATCCAGGGTATTCTGCAGTCTTGCAGTTTCAATCAGATCATTCACTTGTTGTAGTTGCTGCTTGGCTATTTTGGGGCAGCTTCCAGGGCAGCAGTTGGCAGTCGACGGCTGGTGGTTGGTGGTTTGGCAACTGGTAGCCACCCGACACTTGTCAGCCACTCGAAGCGCCACCAACAACTCAACACAATCTTGGTGCATCTTTTGGCCGCTCTCCAAGGCTCTGGCCAGCCTTGCCTTTTGCCTTTTCTTTTCGTTTTTTATTTGTATTTTTTTGCCTTTTACCAAATCAAATTAATTTTAATGCCGTCGGCAGCTTTGGCGCACATTAATTACCAAGCATCTTGGTGCAACTGCGACTGGTCGAGAGCGCACCGGCTCCCATCTGCATCTCAACTCTGCGACTGGTTTATAATTCAATAAAATTTGATTAGGCATTAATTTGCCGTCGCAACTAATTAATGAGCGCACAAATGCGCCTCTTCATCTGGCTCGCTCCTTTGCCACTGCCTCGGCGACCTCTCGATTCGCTGTGCGCTTCCGCCTTATAAATGCAATCCAAGCAGCCAAGCCACCTTTAGCCAATGCTAGCCATATTTGGTTAGATCTCGAGCGTCTAATGCCAACTTTTAGACTAAAACATATATTAAATGCTTTTGGGCGTTAAGCGGGGCTGGGCGGTGGGCGTGCCACACACACACACACACACACACACACACACACACACACACACACACACACACACACACACAATCAATAACAACAACAATAAGTACAATAAAAATAGCTACTACAACAATAGCAACAACTGGCAATACACTTAGAGAAAATATCAAGAACAAATCTGGATAGTTTTGAAGTTTTTTTAGTATTAAAAGGAAATTCTTAACTTTTTTAGGGGCCACATTAGAACAACATGAAAAGTTAAATAATAGAAAATATATTGAGTTTTGATTGAAAACCATCCTTTTAGCTTAGCGAAATTATTTGGTAAATTTATATATTGTTTAAAGGCTTAATACAGTTTTTAAATAAAACTAAAATAAAAATAATTTTTAAAAATTTTCTATTCTTTCAAAAATGTTTTTTAAGATATATTTGTATAGAAGAATGTCCATATAAAATATAAATTCTTTTTTATTCAACTACTTCCACTCAATTGAAGTTGATTTTACGACAGATAAAAATAAGTTTATAGTATAAAAAAAACATTTAAATCCCATCCCAATTTCATAACCGAATTTCCATCTTCTTTTCTCTCTGAGTGTACTTGAGCCAAGAACAACAATATTGTAGTACAGTACGACCTACTGCCTGGCTCTGTGGCATAATAGGCCAATTATTACTGCAATTTGCATTAGAACATAGCCGCTGCACCGACACACACACACACAGAGAGAGAAACTCTGCCTGAGATGAGCTTTAGCTGCATATTCACATTATGAGAAGGAAGCTGGAGACGTCCGCAGAAATTCTTGAGCTCTGCGGCAGCGTTGTTATTATGAAACCGTTTAGAGAACGTGTTTGTGAACACCACAGTAATTTGGTTAGATTACCAAGGCGACGGCTATGACGCGGCGGCAACGTATGACGATGAATGCAACTAAGTATATGACATGGTGAGGTGAGCGCAGAGGGACGAGGGGGCGATGCTGCTGCTGCTGCTGCTGCTGCTGCGGACGTTGCCTGCAAAATTGGCAGCCAAACGCGACTCACAGCGAATGTGGGCCAATCTATCACTGCTGGAGCAGCAGCATCAGCAGCGGCGGCAGCCGATCTTCCAGGTTTTGGACCGTGAAGTAATCGCGTTCCCGTTCCCGTTCCCGAGTCGAGGCGTGTGAATAGAAACGTTAGCGCTGGCACGTTCTGAGGCCAGCCTGATAAAAGTTGATTGCAAATTTATAGAGGAGCCACAGCTACGCTGTGTGCGCGCACACAGATTGCCCATAAACTGTCATGTCCATGTTGCTCTCTGCTAGGTACTGCTGCACAAAACGGCCAACAGCCAAGAGGCAAAAGCCAACAGGCCAGTACAAGTTAAGCGCCTAGTTTGATTAGAACAGCAATCTATCTATTGCTTCATTTATCTATCTATCTATCAATCTATCTATACATGCATCTACAACTGTATCAAAGCGTTGGGCTAGATCAAGCTAAGGTTGAAATGAAATGAAATTTTCTCTCCCTAACTTAGCGACAAGATATTTAATATAACTTTTGAATATATTGGCATGACATGCCTTTAATAACATGTTATCGATAATTGATGTTCAATTAAAATAGTGTTTTATCTAGCCAATCTATGCATTCTAGTCGCCTGCTAATGACATTTAAACTGAGCTAGAACTTAGTTAGCTAAATTTACATTTATTTATTTATGAGACAGAGTTAATAAGTTATCGATGACACTTTCGATAGCTATGGTAGCGATAAGTTTGGGTTTTAGCTTTAACTGACTATGTTTTGATCAAAATTATGATTTGTATTGGATTTATAAAAGTTTCGACTAACCGATAACAATTTGACAACCTATCGATTATCAATTATCAGAGCAGCGAGGAAAATGTATCCACAAATTTCCATTGCAATACAGTAATAGAGATTTAAAGAGCTACTCTTGAGAGTATAAACAATTAGCAAGTATTATAGAGGCATCACTATAATCGATTATAAATTTATCGATTGTCCAAAAAATGGGCAACGTACACTACTTTTTCTAGACATATGTGAGTCCACATAAAAGTTTCATTTCATATTTCCTTTCAAGTGTTTAAAGTATAATAAAAATAGTTTTCATTAGTACAGTTGATCGATACATATTAACGCCAAGCCTTTATCGATAACTTTGCAGCAAACAACTTGTTTTCATAACACCATTTATGGTATATTTTAGATGCTATCTATCTTCTGTCCGTCTGTTATGCGATAAGCTACCTGTCAATTGTCAACACGCGAACAACTTCCGCAAGCACTCAATCATCCGGCTGTGGCTTAAACAGCAGCTTTAGGTATTAGCTTAAGCATCAGCATTTGCCACGAAAGTGAGATTCGATTTAAGAACGACGCGACAGCGGCAACTCCCCTAATTGAATTAATTAGCTGCAGCTATGCAAATGCGTCAACTTGTTGCACATTTATTTAACGATTTTTATTTGCCTTTAGATGCTTTGCTTACCTAACATATTCGCCAAGTGTCAACACAAACACAGCTTAACAAGCACATTCATTCACACACACACACACCCATATGTATTCATATGGGTATTCGTTTGAGTGTTCAAATGAGTATTCACATATACATACATGTATGTATGTATGTATGCTGGCCCATTATTCTTTAAACTGCGCCGCAATCTGACTGATCTCGATCTAGAGCTGTTATGGTAGATACTCTACTTGCAGATTCCATTAGCTTAAGCAGGGTTTGGAATTATAGTTGATTAGTAAGTCTAAATATATGTAGTATTATATAGTAACTCTAGCTACATAGCGGCCACTACCAGGTCAAGTTTTTCCCTAACATTTTTTGAGTGACCTTTTCTATCCTTTTTCCGACTCTGAATTCACTCGTATAGCTTGAGAAACTTCTCTTTCTATAACACAATCACTCTCTCTCTCTCTGTCTCTCTCTCTCTCTCTCTCTCTCTCTCTCTCTTTCTTTCTCTTTTCATATTTTGACATCCCTCGTTATATCTCTGACTATGTTTCTTCATATATCTTTATATCTCAAGATCTTCCTAAATATCTTCCTCTTTCTCTCTCTCTCTCTGTCTCATTCTCTCTCTCTATCTGCAGCTCTCTCTCTCGCTCTTTCTATCAATCTCCAGCTCTTTCTCTCTATTTCTCTTGATCTTTGTGCTTCTCTCCCTACATCTCGCCACTTCCATTCACATTCTTCATCCAATCTAAGCAATTTGAACTTCTCTACCATATTTAAGTGTAGGGCATCAAAGCTTCGGCTATGCTAGTTGGATACGTGCATTCTTGTAGCAGTTGTGGCTTTTGTTTGCACTCGTATTTCATTTTAGCAGCAGCAGCAGCAGCAGAGACTACGGCAACGCCAACACACTCCAAAGCTGCTGCCAAGTAGACCTTCAGACGCCAAACACTCCAACGCCAGCGAACAAGCAACAGCCAACGCGACAAGAGCAGTCAGCCAGTCAGCCAGTGGGACAGCTGGACAGGTGGGACAGTGGGACAGGTGGGACAGGTGGGACAGTTAGACAGTGAGACAGCGAGACAGTTGGACTGGCAAGAGCCGACAGTTGGGCTTGCAATTGCGCACAATTTTGATACGATACAACACCACAAAGAGCACCACCAAGCACCACCGAACAACAGCGCGCAACACGCGGCAACACCACACACAGAGACGGTGCGATCTTCCAGTTGAAAAAAAATTGTGGGAAAGTGTCGAATATTTAATGCTCTCATATGAATGGGAATATTTATATGAATAAGAATAGGAATATGAATATGAATATGAATATGAGTAAGAATATGAATAGATATACCTGTATTGATAAGAACATGAATATGAATATAAATAGGAATATGAATTTGAATATGAAGATGAATATGAATATGAAAATGAATATGAATATGAAAAGGAATATGAATATGAAGGAATATGAATATGAATAGGAATATGAATAGGAATATGAATATGAATAGGAATATGAATAGGAATATGAATATGAATAGGAATATGAATATGAATAGGATGTTGAATATGAATATGACTATGAATATGAATATGAATATGAATATGAATAGGAATATGAATAGGAATATGAATAGGAATATGAATATGAATATGAATGTGAATATGATTATGGATGTGAATATGAATAGGAATAGATATAGAAATAGGAATAGGAATATGAATAGGAATATGAATATAATTATGAATGTGAATAAGAACATGAATAAAAATTTAAATACGAATTTAAGTATAAGAATTAATCTAAATAAAAATATAAATATGAATATAAAAATGAATATAAATATATAAATATGAAAATTAATATCAATATAAATATGAATGTGAATAAAAATATAATTATGAATATAAATTGAAATATGATTATTATTATTATTATTATCATTATTATTATTATTATTTCTAAACAAGCTTAAAGAGCAGGAAACAAGGATATGAAATAGTTAAGATTTTTAAAGAAATTTCTTAGCAGTACAAGAAAGTTTTGTTTTCAGGTCTGGATTGTCAAGTAATACTTTCTATGGCAAATAATGAGTCTCATGAGCACAGACGTTGTCTAAAGCTCAAAAAATACAATTTAAATGAATACTCCATTTATATAGAATGAACAAACTTTTGAGTATACAGTTCGCATATTCGCGAATGACAGTTCATCATGAAAAGCATTTACCCTCATTGTTAGGGTATATACATAACTACATAAAAATATAGCCGCCATGTGTTTTGCAGCTCATTTGTTTATTCAGTGCTTGATTCATTCACCTGCGCTCGCAGTTCGCAGTTTGCAGTTGGCCTCAAGTGCATTCAGCTTGAATGTATATATGAAAATACATATATATATATGTAGATATTACATATATAAATTTATGTTTTATATATACGAGTATATGTGTGAATCTATATAGTATGTGGATTGACACCTGACATAGCTGCAGAGTTGCACAGCTGATAGTCAGTGGAGTGGCCTTATCTTAGGTCTGGCTTCGACTTGAAATTGAAAATCTGCTCTAGTTGTTTGCATATAAGTGTTTATATTAGATACGACTTGTGTCTATATAATTATATAAGGCCCGATTTGGTTGGCCTGGGCAAAAACCACTCGCAGCAACGTGCCGTGCAGGCGTTGAATTATTAGAATGAATAAACATGTAGATGATTCATACACACTCATTTAACCAGCCATCGAATCGATCGAGCGAGCGATCGATCGCACGATTTATGGCCATGTTGATAGGCAAATATCCGTTTCAGCGCAGCAACTAATCAAAATGTCGAAATGTGTACTATAAGGGCTTACATGTCTATCGATTGCTGTGCTATGTAAATGTATCGATAAATCAACAGATTGCCAGAGAGTGTAAGAAGATATGACATCTAAGTGGATTAACAATAGATATAGATGCAATTCTAAAATGAGATAGATATATGGGTGTATAGCAGGTAATCAAAATATCAGAATGAGTAATATGCAAAATATTTATTATAAATATGTATCGATAAATTAATAGATTGCCAAAGCGTGTAAGAAGACATGACATCTAAGTGGATTAACAATCAATATAGAATTGCATCTGAATAGAGACAGATACACATGATATATACGAGTCTACAACAGATAATCAAGGTGAATACTATATGTAATCATTTTTAATCGAGTATATATCAATAATATGTATCGATAAATCATCTTATTGCCAACGAGTGTAAGATGATATGACATATAAATGGACTTAGAAAAGTTACATGTGTGTAATGTAGTTGTATTTAGAGATATATAAACATATATCAAGTTTCTACGAGACGACATTAAACTAACATTTAAATATATCGATAAATCATTATATTGCCACAGAGTGTAAGATGATATGAAGTATAAGTGAACTAAGAAAAATATATTTAAATTGAGAAATATATAGTCATAAGTTCAATTGTAGATAGATAAATAAAGAATGATATACAGCTGTGTTCATAAAAATAGTAGTGCGACTGCAATTTTTGACAGCATAATTTTGTGATAGGCATAATAATTTGAACACTATTTGAAAGTCTGTTGAGTATTAATATACATACATATATAATACATATATATATATAATACATATATATAATATATGTATACATAATATTCATCATAATTCATTCAGTCGCACTACTATTTTCATGAACACCAGTTTATATATCGGGATATTTTTTATATTAAAGTAAGTAGTTAAAGCCTAATTAATTTATTAGTTAATCTGTTGTTTCTAAATAGATAATAATATAATAAAAAAAATAAATGCGAATTACTTAATGAATAAAAAATACAAATATATATAGATAAATATGAGAATATATAGTTCAGTTATATATACAGATTTATATATCTGAACAGGAAGTATTGTAAATATCGAGTTAGTAAAAATAATCTAAGATCATATTTCAAAATCGAATCACAAACAGTTAGACACAAACCGAATCCAAAACCGGATAGCAACAAGTTCTGTAAGCTAAACACTCTCGTAAGATAGAATTCCAATCATGATCTAGCCGATCCGCAAATAAATCAATTCTTTTATAGATTAACATAATAACTGTTTATTATTTTATTGTATTCAGCGTATGCGTACAAATCGAATGTTGGATATGGTTTTTCGGTATGCTTTATAAGTAAGTATATGTATGTCTGTATGTAAGTTTCAATATAATCACACTAATTCTACTATCAGTCTACGTATGCATAAGGGATATACAATCATATAGGTATGTATATAAATAGTTATATATATATAGGTGAGTGTTGTCTAAAACAAAATCAATTGAACTGAGGTGGGTTTCGCAATCAACTAAAGCTAAAACTAGGCCAACTTCGTTTACAACCTGCGCATTTGCACTTACGATTTGCATTACATAAGAAAAAACAATATCTCTCTCAATATAAATATATATATATGTATATATTATAGTGTTTGTTAAATCATAATTGTTTTTAAAAAGTTCCCGTCTTGCCATCAATGACACAATCACAAAAATAGGTCGCCTGGCCGACCCGAGCCACGGCGCTTATAAAATAATACCCATACAGATTATGCATTATAGTTTAAAACACATCACAAAAATCCATTTCCTCCTCTTCAAATTAGTCGAGTGTATATATAATATAAGGTTTTGTTGCTACTACTCTCATTTAATATAGAAATTATATATACGTATATATGCCTATTAATTGATTCATATATCTGTCTATATGTGTGTATATATGAATCTTGCATGTGGCCTCTACTATATTCATAATCTATTATTACAATATTATATTTGTTATGTGTATATATTCACTTTCGATCCGATTCGATCTTCGCGTGTATATTTGCATCTGCCTAAGTAATTGCTATTGATATTTTGGTCAGATCTTATGGAAACACAGCTTTATATGTATGCTTGTCTATCTGATATAGTTTTTGTTTTTCTTTTTTCAGGGTGGGTTTAACTCATAGACAAAATTCTATTTGGACAGTCTCACAAACAGTTGGATTGATATTTCTATAAATGTTTAACTATTTTCTTCACATTTCTTTCTTTGTTTTGAAAAGTTTCTTCATCAAAAAATCAAAAAAGAGTTTATCAAAAGGTGTTGTTGTTGTTCTTGTTGTTGTTGTTGTTGTTGTTGTTGGGGAACACTGTGGTCTATTGGTGGTAATCTACGTGCTTTTTTGGTGCTTCTCCTTGAACTCTTTGTATTTATTCGCTTAGACCCGTCGATTGCTCTGCTCCTGCTGCAGATTCACATTGTTCATTACGGCATTCATGTCCACGACGACGGAATCATTCAATTGGCATTTGCCGGGCGATTCCAACTCAGTTTGCCCCTCCAGCAGACCCACATGATGGCCATTGGGTGTGCCAGCGGGCATATCCTGGAAACACTATTCAAATGCATATTCTTGTGGCAATTAACCCAACTGACTTACCTGATAATTGACAGCAGCAGCATCCAAGGCCATTAGCTCCTTGCGCGACAGCTCCTCGACGACAGCGGCGGCATAGCAATCCCCTAGCATGTTGTTGGTGGTGCGTATGCGATCACTGCAAAGCAAGGATCAGTAGAACTTTGCTCAAATGAAGTAATATACTAATCAGACAGGCAAATGATCTAATCGGACAGATATGCTAAGTGGGGTTAGCTGGAGTATACATAAAATAGAACTCAGATTGTTGAGGAACAGACAGAACTACAGACAGAAATGGCTATGTGAAGACGTTCGTTGCCCTCGACCTAGGGTAGAGCTCGGAAAAAGTCTCGAAATACAAGAAGAAAGAGTTTCAGTTTGGTATAAAAGTTGTATTATAAGAAAGCGGAAAAGCGCACCAGAATACCCTGTAATAGTTGTAGAAATTAACTTTATCTAAGACTCAAAGATACTTAATTTACTAAGTATCTAATTTACTAAGCTCTAAATAAAGTCCAAAAAACAATTTGCTTTCTGGCAATAAGATTCCAATTGGATTCATCCCCTTTTATATCTCTTATATGATTGAAGAAGTTTTTACTCTAGATCTCTACTTACACAAACCAATCCACGGCAAAGAGCAGCGTCACATCCTGTACGGGTGCATCGATGGCGGTCAGGACAACTAGCAGCAGCACCAGTGCGGCGCTCGGCACGCTCGCCGAGCTCATCGAAGCCGCCGTGGAGGTCAGCAGTACGGTCAACAGTTCACCAAAGCCCAGCACCATGCCGCTCATCTGGGCAATGAAAATGGAGGCGACAGCTATGAAGAGGGCGGTGCCATCCATGTTGATGTTGCAGCCAATGGGCAGGACGAAGCGTGTGATGCGCGGATCAACGCGCAGCTTCTCGTTCATGCAGCGGAATGTGAGCGGCAGAGCGGCGGCGCTGCAGGCGTTGCCAGATCAGTTTTCGCATGAGTTTCGAAACGTTTTCAAATGCGTTTTCGTTTGAGATTTTGTTGTTGATTTCAATATGTGTTGTTGTTGTTGTTGTTGTAGTTTTTGGTGAGTTTTGTGATTTGCAAATCAAAAGTTTTTTTTTTCGAAAGAAAAAAAAATCAACGAATGGAAAATCAAATCGTTTGGAAACCAAAAAGAAGGAAAAATACTTGTAACATGTTAAACGTTCGCAACCACAAGAGAGAGAGAGAGAGAAGGGATTTATGTCTCTCAGCAAGGAGAGCAAGAGAGAGAGAGACAGACAGAGAGAGAGCAGAGAATATAGATTTTAATGGCTTACGTTGATGCGGTGGCAAAGGCGGTTAGCATGGCCTCAATGAGGCCCTTGTAGAACTTGAAGGGATTACGGCGCACGAACACAAAGTAGATGAACTGCATCACAATCAGCTGATAGATGACCACACCGATAGCCACCGTTATGATGAACCACACCAGCTGGGCCATCACCAGACTCAGATTGTCGACACTCAGTATTTTGCCAGCGATGACCGAACTGATGCCCACCGGCGTTAGCCACATCACGCACGTCACCATCTTCATGATCACCTCAAATACGGCCGCAAAGAAGTCCACCACCACCTGACCCTTCTGCCCGATGGTGCCCAAGACGGTGCCAAAGACCAGGCAAAAGAACACAATGCCCAGCGTATTGGTGCCGCTGCGATATTGCACATCCCTCACCAGCACCACCGGCTCCATTTCCGGAATCTGACGTTGCGCCTCCACGCCGTGCACTATTCCTACGGCCGTATCGTTTGCCGTCTCATTTAAGCTGTGCACCACGCTCGGCTTGGGCAGGTAGACAGTGTGCGCCTGCTGTATCGATGCCTGGAATAAGTTGTCCGGAAATACGTTTCTGCAAGCATTCAAAATGTGCAAAGTAACGTATTTAAAGCAGTTTTATTTATATGAAGCAGTGTCATTTATGTGTAGAGTTTCATAGCAGTTATTGCAAGCAGGGCATGTTAAGTGAGGCAGTTGTTGCCGGCAGTTAGATGTAAGCAGTGCAGCTGGCTAACAGCTTTATATGTTGATAGCTTCAAGCAGTTTACATTGTCAAGAAACTTTTTAAAGACGCCTTTTTGATAGTTAAGTAAAACCTAAGCAAATTGATAACTCACACATTACGGACAGGAAAACAGACACTATTCAAAGCCTACATATTATTTTCACTAAGTAGCCAAATAAAAATAATTATATTTTATATTTTTTAAACTTTAAACAATTTAAATTACAAAATAAACAAGCAATTTGTATCCCTGTTAACTCATATAGCACTCATTACAAGCAGTGCAGTTGCACGCGTTTTGCGTGCGTTTTGCACGCGTTTTCAATTGTTTCAATTTCGCTCACCTGCCCAAATCCAAAAGGCTGTCTAATAACTTCACCGCCCGCTTGTCCGACGCACGATCATCCGCATTGTGCAAGTCCGGATTTCCTGGATGGATGAGCATTACGAGCGCAATGCCCAGCGCCGCATTGAACAACGAGGTAGTCGCGAAATAGACGAGCGTGCGCAGCGCGATTTTGCCATTCATCTTGGCATTGAGGCTGGCCGAGCCGGCAATCAGGCTGGAGATAACCAACGGCAGTATCATGAGCTTCAGCACGCGCATGAACAGCTCGCCCGGATACGAGATCAGCATAATGGAGTCCTCGTGCAGGTGTAACGGACGCAACGAGAGGCCTGTGTGTGAGGGGCAGAAAGAGAGAGAAATTGAGAGAGAAGAATGTAGTTGATAATGATAAAAAAAGATAAAAAATATTATAAATAATTTTCATAACTTTTTAAGTAATAACTTTTAAATAATTAATAAATAAATAATTCTTATAACTTATTAAATACTCCAAAATAAATTACTTGAAAACAAGCTTGCTTTATAGAGTATGAAAATTTTAAAACAATTTTAAAGCAAGCAGTGCAGGCAGTACTTATTTACTCTGTTCCCCAATTGCTTAAAGAGTGTATTGGATATTAGTTTGGTATTTGCTTTTTGAAATATTTGCAGTTATATCCACTTAATTTTTAACTTTTAATTAATATTTGCATTTTAGTTAATTTTTGTATTTTTTATTATTTAATTTAAGCCTAAACAAAAATTTTTATAAACGAATTTTAAGCCAAAATTATTGTAAAATTTTTAAATTAACACAATCACAGTGTATCAAAGATGGAATCGAAAATAGGATGGGTTAACACTTACCCAAAATGACGCCCAGCATGACGCCGGAGAGCGTGACAAGGAGCATCAGATTATCGCTCAGCCATTTGCGATAGCCAGTTAGCTCGAGGGGCGCATCGCTGCGCTCCGTGGTCTTCGGTGGCAGCTCGGTGCCGTGCACGGCTGCCGTCATATTCGGTGGACCCATTTTGGCGAAGAGGTAATCTGAAAATTTCCCAGACTTTTCCATTGTACAGGTCGAGCGTCGGCAATGGGCAGCAGTCGCTGCAGCAAAAGCAACAACAAGACGCGAGCGAGACGGCTATATCAAATATATGTGGACGGGCAGCAGGAGATGGAGAAGACGAGGAAGTCCTGTAACTCGTATGTGTGTGTCTGTGTGTGTATGTGTCTGTGAATGCCTCAAACGAGCGCTTACTTTAATATATATATATATATATAAGGATATATATGTATATATATATATATGTATATAGTGTGATGGATGACAATTGTCAGACTGTGCGCAAATTATTGATTTTTTAAGTACTTCACATTGAACTTGAGTATGTTAATTAGGTAAGCCATTTGGCTGGCTGGCTGGCTGACTGCTCCCGTTCCCTGTTCCTAGTTGTGCTCTCAGTGCAGCTTCTATCGATGTGGCGTCGTCTTTTTCAGCGTCAATGTTCGTGTTTTACTGTTGGCGGCGTCTCGGACAGCGCCTAGCACCAATTCGCGCTCGCTGAATGGCTCCGTTGTAGTGGTTTTCTGCTGGGCCGCTGTCCCTAGAATCGGACGAACTGCGTCCGTTTGGCCTGCGCCTGCTCTGCCCGTGCGCTGCCTCACGAAATAATCGATAACGTCCGCTGCAGCTGCTTGTTGCAGTCTTCGATGTGCCGCTGTCTGTGGCTCTGTGGCTCTGGCTGGTTCTGGCTGGCTCTGGCTGGGTTCCCTTCTCAATCGGAATCTGTGTCACACTTCAGAACACGTCGCTCAGCGCTCACTCAACTGTGAATGTGTATTCACAGTAGCTCGTTTGCGGTCGCTCAAGGCTCAAGGCTCGCTGGCTTTAACTGCTCTTTAAGTGCACAAACACTTCTTTGGCTTTCGTTTTCACTATGCACTTTTTCTTCACTTGGGTTGCGTCTGGTTTGGCTGGCTGCTGTTGCTACTAATTCCTCTTCGTCTTCTTTGCCTTTTCTCACTTCCGTTTCCGTTTCCGCTGCGCGAACCGTCGACTCGAAGCTAGCTCCAGTGAATGCGCGTCGTTTGGCCTGCCGCACGCTTTTATGCTTCGTCCTTGCTGAGAGCGAAGTTTCGTTTGCCATAATAATCCCTTGAACGCGCGCTCTCTCTCTCACTTTATCTCTGCCTCTCGCTCTCGCTCTCGCTCTCTTCCCCTCTATATCTCTCTCGCTCTCGAATGCCGGCAGCCAAAATTGGGACAACACGTTCGGGGAGGCTTGAAGACTCTTGATGAGGCAACACGCATTTGCAGCTCGTTTGATTGACATTCATAATTATCTTCAAGCGGAAAATTCCAAGCCGAAGTCAGAACTACAATTGATTAGCTTTCGAGGGTATCAGCGTGCTCACCACCAAACTTTTCAGACTTCCTACCTCAACAACTGAACCGAACTGCCCTCAGTTTAGTTTCGTCAATTTAATCGCCTTTTTATGGTATTTTCGAGAGTTTTATTACTTTGTTAGCCCACTTGAAAGTAGATATTGACAGGCAATCTATTTTATATATATATAATATATTTAGTTATATAATCTGGAGCACAATACGATAAGCTGAGCAGATAAAGCTTTACCTAGTGTGTCTGGATATATGAAATAATGTTATCTGTGTCACATAGCTGCTTGCATAGCCTTGAACTAGTTTTTTTCGGGCTTCCCATAAAACTAACCTTATCATATCAGAGAGTATAGTTAATTATATAAATATATTTATATAGTTACATTATATAAATAAATACTGCTGTGTTCATAAAAATAATAGTGCGACTGAACAATTTTTAAAACAATTTGAAACAAATATTAAGAATAACTATATATATTTTCAACTTTTTTTCAAAATATTATGTTTATCCTAAAATTTTATTGTGCAACATTTGCACTACTATTTTTATGAATTACATAAATTAAATTATTTATATATATATATTTTGTTTGTAGCTGACAAAGCTAGAGTTAGAGCTCCAAGCTTTTATTTTGATATATCATATTATATCATATATATATCCTATATCCTATATCTTTATCTATATATATACACCATACATTCAACATGTCTAATAAGTTCACAAATCTATCAATAACTGAAGTCAACTCAAGTCAAGCCAATAAGTCCCCGGTAAGTGTGTCTAAAATTCGACCTATCAAATAGCTTAGACTGTCGCTACTCGTTAGCAATATTGTTGCAGTAGTGGTACAGTGGTGCCGGTGGTGCAGTTTGTCTGACTTGCCCCAAAGGTCACCTCACTCATCGATCCATTGCTGTGGCTCCTGTCAAGCTGTCACTTAGTTAAATCATGTGCCCAGTCAGCGAGGAGCTGCATGCGCCTCCTTTCCACATTAACGTTTGGGCAGACGTCCAACGGCATAGGGCACAATTATATATACTCGTACCTGTACAGTTATATGCTATGTCTGTATATATATATATATATATATATATATGTATTTAACTTGCGGGTCGCATCGATCCGGTTGAATTTGGTTGTGGGGCCTATGTTCATGTGCCAACTACATGACGAACGTCTGCTTCTCCCGTCGATCCTCTGGCAAATAATTAAGATAATTGCTAGATATGCATGCGACTGTATCTATATGTATCTATATGTATCTATATATATATATATAGATTTGCATACGAATATCTGCCATAGTCATCGGCTGTTCGCTTCGCTTTGATATACATTTTGTCCGCTGTCAGAGGCGATTTATTGGCGTGCATCTATCTATATCTATTTATGTGCCACGAACTTGAACTTGAACCTGACATTCGCTGCTGCACCTTTTGAGCGGGCGCCACACACAGCCGCACAGCCACCGAAAATGGTTGCCAATTCAATTAAGTTTGCGTCGGTTCTAATTCGCTAATATATATATATATTGTATTAAGTATTGCCGTTAAGCACGATAAGTTCTGCGTGTTCCTGCCGAAGGTCATTCGCGGACTACCCCTACTTGAGCGTAACACTTTCAGCTTTCAGTGTGAGCTGGCGTGTTCTCTTAATAATTGCCTTCAAGTCCTCGTTCTCAATTTATAGCTGTCCTGTTTATTTTTGCTGCGAATAAGTTGTTAATGTACGCAACTCTTATCTTCAGCCTGTCTCTTCGATCGCACACACTAGCCAACACAATTTGTATTGAACAAGCTCTGATGTGAGCACAAATATGTAGACTATAGCCATATTTATTATATGTATTTTTAACAGATTTACAGATTCATAAAAATTAAATATCATAATATATTTATCTTTAAAACTCTGCAAACTGAGGTACAGAAAAGAGGTCCTGGATTCATTCATCTTTCTTACTTGTTACTTTATTCGCTTATTTATGTAAATAGTATTTAAATACTCTTTAAAATGGTTTTACGTTTTAATTTTTTTTACATTTACATTTAAATTTTTATTAAATTTATTTTTATTTTTAATTTCTTTTGTTTTAATTTTTCTTGTATCATTAAATTTTTTTACATTTCTTAAAATATTTAAAACATTTGTTTTGCAATTTTTTGAAGTTATTAAAAACGAAAATTAAAATTTAAAAATTTTTTGTAGTTATTAAAAATTAAAGTTTAAATTTAAATTTAAATTAAAAATTTTTAATTTAAATTAAAAATTAAAACTTAATTTAAACTTTTGAAAATTGTATCCAATATTTTTATTTTTTATCTATTCTAAAGTTTTGTTTTAGTCTCTTGAATTTATCTTACATTTCTTCAAATTATTTTAAAATTTATTTAAAAATTTTGTTTATTTTTTTCTAAACATTATTTAGTTTAACAAGCTTAAAGTTTTTCTAGAATTGGCTTTTTAATTCTAAAATTTTGTATATATTTTTCTTCACTTAGAAAATATGGCATTCACAAATAAATCTATAATTTTAGCTAAGGAATACCTCTAATATACTCAAACTACAGTAAACACTACATACAGCATAAAGTTGACTGCACTAATTTCATATGCAGATCTAATCAAAATAAACATGCGAAAATAAAAAGCATAAATTGACAAGAAACACCTCCCAAGCACATAGCTAAGCTAACTGTAAGTTCTTCTAATAAATAAGCATAAATTATGAATTGTATTTTTTGCTATACTAGAAAATGTGATTTTTGCATTTTCATATTCATAGAGAAGAAATAAATTTGTCTGCCGCTTGGCATTCGGCATTTGTGTAAACATGTGTTATTTATTAATGAGCTTTTAATAACTATATTTAGGCACTTAATTTCGGGTGTCGTCGTCGTTGGTTGTTGCTTTTGCTGTGTCGCTGGCAGCTTTGACATATTTGTCACCGGACTTCGACTTACCTCTAATTATAAGCCAAAAGTTACCCAGTTTTATGCTGGTTATTAGCACGCGCTGAACGCTGACTTTTAGTTTTGCACTTGACTTTCAACTCTCACTCACACTCACACTTGCACGCTCTCTCACTTTCACTTGGAGTTCGTTTGTCCGACGGGGTTACGGGGCGTATGCTTAACGTTTTGCCAATGCAGTCACTTGATGGAATTTTCGCAGCAGTTTGAGCTGCTGTTGCATCAACAGTTGCTGAATGCGTTGCACCGCTGTAGCCGTTTTAGTGGTTTGCCTTCAACCTGCCGGTTAAGTTGGGTGGTTCGATGGGGGATGCGGGTGGTTCAGGTTTAGCCAAGGTCAATTTACTAGGGCGCAGAATGCCGCCGCCCTTTACCTTCCGACACCGCACAAATTCAATTATGTTAGGTGAAGTGAGGTGTGGGGCAGACGCAGTCTTTGGCCCAACGGGAAACCGGGCAAAAAACCGGGGCTAACCGGAGGTAACCAGAGCAATGCAATCACGAAGCAGCCAAAGAACCAAAACAACAACAACAACAAAGAGCTTAAGTTGTATTTCGTTTTTTTTTCTGCTACGTCTGCTCTGCTTTGCGCTGTGTCTCTAGGTATTATGGGTTACGTATGCACTACGTCTATCTAAAACTTCCGCGCGTCAGTGTTTTGTTTTTTTTCTTTATACCTCACGTCAAGCTCAACACGGAATAGTAAAAAACACGCTCGCTTAGGTCCGCAAATTGAAGCACTCGAAACGCCAACGATTTGGAAACTGCGTCAAGAATGGCGCTGGGATCGCGTTTTAACCAAACGATCGTTAATATATAGCTTAGTTATATATATATATATAGATATATATATATATATATATACACTATGTATATATGGACTATATATGTTTGGCAAGTGATTGCAACTGCGATTTGTTAGACGACGCGTCGACGCGTTGGGCTCGACTCTTGAATGAGAAATGAGCGATAAAAGTGTTTCTTTTGGGCAGCTGCACAAATTCAACAAGAAACAAAAAGAAAATTCTATTCTACATTTCTTTGGCTTTGTTTTGGTCACACTCACACACACACACGCACACATACACACACACACGAACAGTGAGGCAGACAGACGGACAGATGGGAATTTACATACGTTTTCATTTATAGACCTGCTAATGGGCATTTCCATTTTGTCGCGGAATGTGTGACGCAGTGAAGGTAGTCATTAATGATTGCCATTTAGCTTATTTATATATGCGCCTCAATCAAGGAGCTGCATAAGGCATTAAAGTGAATTAGTTGCATTACAATTAAAATTAATTGCTAAACTTTTTAATTAGCTTTGTTTGTGGTCAAGTTTTTTGCTATACAATTTAAGATGATTTAGAAATTTTGTAAATATAAGAAGTTTCCTTATTATTCAATTTTGGATTGAGTATGAGTTATTAATTGAAAATAAATGTTTTTATTTTATTTTATTTTAACTTTATATAACTTTTGAAACTAAAATAAATTGGATGAAAAATAAAATAAAATTTCTTACTTTCTATTTGCTATTATTATACCCTGAACCCATTGAAAATGGGAAATCAGGGTATAATGTTTTTGTGAAAATGTATGTAACAGGCAGAAGGAGACATGGCAGACCCCATAAAGTATATATATTCTTGATCAGCTCGACAAACTGAGTCGATATAGCCATGTCCGTCTGTCCGTCCGTCCGTCCGTCCGTCCGTCCGTCCGTCCGTCCGTGTGAACGCAGTGATCTCGCAAACCACAAAAGCTAGAGATCTGAAATTTGAAATGTATACTCGTGTATATCCTACGCAGTACGAGTTTATCATTTTTTTTCGATAACTCATCCCATTTCCTTATTATCGATAAAAATCGATAACTTTTCTTCGTTTTTGAATACCGTTATAGCTATCGATTTCAGATTTACTGTGTTTATCCGTGTAATAAATACAAACATTTTGCAATTTTTGGATTTTGGATACCACGCCCCCTTCCCCCCAAATTTGAAAAAAAAACGTATTTCAAATACTAGAGACTTGTGCTTTGGCAAATACATACATATAAATGTCATTATTACGCTGTAAAAGTTTGATTACGAAAGTCCATCTAGAAGCAAACCTATTCAACAAATAAGTTTCCAAAATATAGCCCATACTGCAGCCGAAGCGCTGCCCACGCGCAGTCGCTGCGTAAACTGCGCAGTAGCAGAGCAAGTGCTTGTTCGTGCGTGTGCATGTGTGTGTGTGTGTATGTGTTGTTTGTGTATATGTATGTATATATAAAAGAAGCGTAAAATGATTTGAATATCGCACCTTCGCAGGGTTCAGGGTATCTCTTAGTCGAGCAGTCTCGACTAGAGCACTCTTACTTGTTTTAGACTGCAATTTTGTGCAATTCCAGCAGTAAGCCAAAATTTCAAATTGCGTTTTTAAACATCATGGTTTGATAGAACAAATATATATTTATCATATACTTATATATACTACGGTTAAAGGGAATCTTAATATGACAGAAGACTAAGCTAAAACTTAAAACTGTTCGGGTTATCTAAGTACGATTAAAAGGAAACCCTTTTATGATCAAATATTTGTAACAAGCTTCGATTTCAATGCTGCTCTGTTCTGTCTAGTTGATCTTCAAATAGACTAGACATTTTTAATATTTTTTTTTTTTAATTCGATCTACTATATTCATAATGAAACTTATATAAAGATTTATCAGATTTATCATACCAAATTATTATAATAAAATTGTGGTCAATATAGAAAATGTTAACAAATCTCCTCATTTATATCTAATAAAGTTGAACAAACAATCTACATTCAATGATATTTCTTCTAAGTCCTCTTATAATGTATTTGCTGTTCGGCTTTTAAAAATCAATTCTTTTCACTCAATTTTCATTTTAAATTTCTCTAAGGGTTTAATGCTTGACAACAGCGCTAGAAGGGGACTCGGTTGGACGTAAATGTGTAATGACGTACACGCGAATAGCGTCAAAGAGTCCATAAACAATGCATTTGGCAGCTCATACCACCTGCCCGCCCGCACCACCTTGTGCTGCCCGCAGCCCCTCTGGGCAGTGAATAGACACTCAAACCAAGCGACAATTGCTTAATGCAGTTTGACACACTTTAAGATTAAAGAGCTGCAAAAAGTGAACAGCGACGAAGTCAAAAACAATAACAGAGATATAGACAGAGATCTCAACACGAGATCACATCACGCTATAAAATCCATTTAAATGCAATTTAGGCAAACAAAATAAAAACAAATAAATTGGAAAATTGTTTTTCCCAGCGCTCATCGTCGAGTCGAGGCGCAAGTGGAAAATTGTGTCCGAAAGGTGTGTGAATAATGATGATAAATGGGAATGGCCGCCATAAAGCATACGCCCCCGTTCAACCGCCCTCGCATTACACAAAAAAAAAGAAGAAAGACAAATAAGCAATTTAGCGCTTTATATTGACCTATATATATTATACTCTATGAGCAAAGAAAATATCAAAGAAATTATATTTATCGTATATAAGATCATTGATAAATATTTCAGCTGAGGTCATTCTCAAAGATTTTACATTACAGCAGGAAAACTGATTAGAAGTCTTAGTGGACTAAATGATTCAAGTTTATATAAGAAATCTTAACTGAGTGATTGAGTGACTAACTGACTGACTGCGAGAGCAGACTTGGCCACAAGAATTTAGTTTTACAGGAAGTTTTACCTGATTGCCGTTGTGATATTTTCAAGCAACTATTTCTCTTTTCTCTTCACTCATTCTCCCTATCGAACAGCTTTCAACAGAGTATCTAACAGTCCGATATACTAATGAAACCAATTCCTACTTATTTGCATTTGTCATTATAATTATTACGTATGTATTATATGTATATTAGACCAAGGCGGCCAGCTGGCAAACCCCCCCAATATGAAGGGGTGCGCCGACAGATTATAAAAATAAATCAGTCAGCGCACAGAGAAAGAGAGGCACACAGTATGTGGACAAGCGAGACAGAGAAAGAGAGACAGAGAGAGAGAGAGAGGGAGGGAGAGAGGGAGATAGAGAAAGAGTGAGGTAGCAAGGTGCATCAAACAATTTGCATAAGTTATGAGCACGCAAATTGCGTGATGGGCCCAACAAAAATAAATAAGTAAATCATGCCGTGCGGTAGTCAGGCGATGTGACCGTCATTTAGACAATTAGTCGATATAGTTAACCTATTGAAAGGTTGGCTGACTTATATAAGCCACGATTGTCGTCAAAAGCCAATTAGGGGTCAGTTCTAAAAATTGCACTCCAAACGCAGCGAAAGGCAAAGTCACGCGCAGCTGGCGCATCCTCAATTTGAGGGGGGGCCTCTGCAGGGGCGAGTGGGAGCTGAGGAAGTGAGCTGCACCTGACCCACTCAGCGTGCGCGTTCTAGCGCTCTGTCGCTGTCCCCTTTTCTTGAATACCCTGTACGCATGAGCAGCATGAGTAGGAGGTGGGTATGATGGGTTGTATGTTTAGGTATGCTAGAGAGTATATATGGTTAGTTAATGTAGAAGATGAATGTATAAACGTTCTACGTATGTATATGGTGTAAGGGAAATATGTAATAGAAAATATGTAGGGCTGTGTTCATAAAAATAGTAGTGCGACTGAAATGTTGGACAGCAAAATTTTGTCATAAGCTTTTCAGTTGCACTACTATTTTTACGAACACAGCTGTATGTTTAGGTAAAGATTTATGTGCTTAATCAGCATACTGATTCGAGGAGTTTCCACTGGCACGTTTAACATACGATTGTTTTAATATATTATAATATTTTATTTGTTTATAGAAAGCTCTGAAGTTTTTTTAAGACTCAATTAATAACAATGTTAATCCTTTCTTTATACACGTTAAACGATGCTAAATATTGAAAAATGAATAGGTCTAGCAAGCTATTATTTACATGACTTCAGCTCAAATGTAAAAGTCTCCCATAAGAAATAGAATTTAAAGTCCTGCAAAAGTAACCTATAGAAAATATACATATTTGAAATGCATCTTAATTGTTGTTTATGAATGAATGCATATTAAAGGCAAAAGATTAAAGGAATGTGACTAAGAAAAGAGCAGAGAACAATGAATGAAGAGCTAAGTACTAAATAAGCTCAAGAAAAGTAGATCTAAGCACCAAGGAATATAATATAAAATATACAAATGAAAACCAGATTGTCTGCAAGAACAGCTTAGTACATGATATCTCCTAGTCAATCACATTGATCTTAAGTACCCTTGTGTTGTTGTGGTCTATTCACGATGAGCGCACGCAAGAGGCGGCGCACAGCCGAGCAGTACAATGACACCGAGCAGCTGTCTTTGTTTACGACCCATCTCTTTCTGGCGCTGAGACGGAGCATCTGATACGAGCTGGCACCGCCGAGTGCGTCCATTCAGTTTCCATTTTAGCTTCGTTTTGTTTACGATGCATCCCTTTCGCACCCAGCACAAACTGCTTCTCGCTCGCACAGTGCCGTCTGCTCCAAGCTCATGCGCACTGTTTGCGCCTCCTTATGGCAGTTGGGGCCCAAACGCAAGACGAACTATTTATGGCAACAGATTTGCCAATTATGGCAGCTGTTGCCATACATTTGGGTGCTTGTCGCTGCTGGCCAAAAGCTGCGGCGACACAGGGCGATTCGTGTTGGCCTTGGCAACAGCTGTGCTTTGTTTACAGCCGGCGCGTAAAGCTCTTTGGCTCTCAATCGCCATCAAATTGAAAGCAATCTCATTCAATCGGATGCTGAGCAGGCCTATAAAAGCAGCCAAGACAACGCCAGGCAAAGGCAGTGCGCGTTTTAACGCCGTATCAGCAGCGACTTCTGCTGGACAATTTGTAGCCAACAAATCAGTATAGGAACGTGCTCTAACTGAATCAAGTGCGAGAGTGCGTAACCAAATCAATGCCAAAGCCCAAAGTCAAAGCCTAACACACAAGCGTCAATCAATGTGGCAATCGAGTTAAAACTGCAGCAGTTGCCGAGCCAGAAGCAATGCTGCGCTGCCTTTAGCGCACAAATCCAATCAGCTTCAATTTGTTGGCCAACATTCAGCGCATACATTTCGATTGTGGCCCAAAAGAGAAACCGTTTTGCTGGCTTACTAATTTAATAAACCGTCGACCGAGCTGCCGACAAAAAAAAAAAAACAGTAATGAAACAAAATGAATAAGCCAAAGAATCAAATTTTACGAAACATTTTATGCAATTAGCAAGAGAAGAGCTCAACAAAAACAAAAACAAAAAATAAATAAAAGATGATGAAACCTCCGCTTAATTAATTTCTTCAATTATTTAAAAGTTAGCAATATCCCTTTGAAAGCTGTACGCATTGCTGATAAGCCTTAAAGACCTTAAAGTATGTGAATTTTCATCAATATCAATGCTCTGCTAAGGCCAGGAGAACTCAGCTCTAAGTGAAGCCTGTTGAAACTTGGCAAAGATGTTTACTTTTTGCTACAGGTAGTATATATATTTTGGGACTGAACTGATTTGATTGCAATTTTCTGTTATTGTCAAATGAATATTGTGTAGATAATTTTATAGTTTTTTATTTATATATATATTTTAATTTATTAATTAAAAATTTAATTATTTGAATTTATTTATTTTCCTATAAAAAGTTGTTTTAGAGTCATTTATGTATTTTTAAATTTATTGCATTTTATTATATATTAGAATTTTTAAAAAAAATAATTTATTTTTATATTACATCCGTCGTTTGCTGAAGTCTCTGAGCCAAAAAAATATAATAATATAAATAGTTATACATATAAATATAAATATATATGTATATGTAAAAGAGTTTTATATTAATATTTCTCTATTCGTTTACTTTTTAGTTATGTTTGAAAGGTCTTTTGTAATTATAACAAACATAAACATAAAACATTTATAATGTATTTATGTTAATGAATGAATGAATAATGAATTACATGAGTTATTTATTCTATAGAAGCTAATTGAGTGAAAGGTCAAAAAGCATTAGCTGTATAATCTATATACTACATACATATACATATACACTACATATGCTTTAGTCTATATATACATATATACATATATAATAAACTAAACCTAACTAATGGCTTCACAAACAATCGCTAGCTGTGATTTGCCAGCTAAATATTACATTTGACTGACATTGCTTATAACTTTTGTATACCATGTTTTTTAGTTAACTAAACTCTGATAATGGTTTACTAATATTCAGAGCTGTCTAGTGTATTTAAGCTACGGCTATCATCAGACTTTCAGTTCCACTTTTCATAATTTCATTTAGTTGGGAGCAGTCTGCTGACAAGCAGCAGCAACCATTAGGCACACACATACACAGCTACGTTTGCAGACACACCCACAGACACACACACACACATTGACACACCTCCAAGCGTTGCAAATGGGCCAAAAAGTTTGTGAACATTTTTGGTTCGTTTTCATTTTTTTTTTTTTTATCTAATTTTTTCTTAAATATGTGCAACACCTTAAAATTGAATATTTTCATTAAAAGTTAAAAGCTTCATATCGATGGGAGGCGCGGCTGTCAAGTGAGCCGCAAAATGGCTGCACACACAGCCATACACAGAGGTAGACAGACAGATAGACAGCGCGTTCCGTTAAGAACCAATAAATAAACTTTGAAAGTGCTCGCAAGTGTAGAGACAGCTTCTATGCCTTCACCATCAAATTGTTTGTGCCCTCTCCTCTCTCTGCTCTGGCAGCAACTAAACTAATTTACAGAAGCTTCAGGAGCAGCGCCGTAACCTGGACATGGACCACAAACGCACGTGTTGCTCGCTGCTAAAGTTTTACCGCTCTATAATGCTCCGGCATCATCATAATCAGAGCTGTGTTCATCATCGCCAAAGCGCCGGAACGTCACTAATATGCTACGCTCTAAAACCAACTCCAAAAAACTCCCGCCCAAAAAAACCCGAGGCGAGGCCGTCGCCTTCCTTTGGCCACGGCTATACGCCTGTTTTGCTTTGTTAAAAGGATTTTCACGGATTTCCGTTGTAATTTGAAAAGTTTTTTGTGCAACTTTTTTCATTTACAAAACAGGTTCCGCCGTCGGATGTTGGATTGGGTTAGGCAGGTATTTGGTTGTGCTGTGGGGCGCTGTTGCCTGTTTAGTTTTCAAGTAGCTGCCAAGAGCAGGCGATCGGCCCGACAAACAGGTGTTAATTGTTAATTGTTTTCAAGCCAATTTGCCAGAAATAAATGGAATTCTTTGCCCAGAGAAAAAAAAAAATTAAGAGTAAACTCAAAAAATGGAAGTCAAATTATAATTAAACTGTTCCCAAAGCGGCGCTTGATTAAGATTTAGATGCTGGGCTATATACAGCAAAACAGTCTGCATTCCGTTTCTAGCTGAGCTCGTTTTTTATGCCACATGCCACACAAATACAAAAAGGGAAGCAGAGAAAAAAAAAAAGCAAAAACAAAACTGAAAGTGAGTTGGGCCATTGTTGTTGCTGCTGCTGCTGCTGCTGCTAACCGAGGTACACTTTGGCGGCCCAGCAAAGTGCCTGACAGACAATAAAGTTGTGGACGCTGCTGACTGGGAAACTACAAGAGCGCAACACAGACGTACCACTCATACACCTGCTCGTGAAGGCCTTGAAAAGACGGAGCAGGTGTGAAAAGTGCGTACAAAACGGCAACAACTTTAGCCACTTCCCTGCCTCTCTCGCTTTTTGTATCGTTTGCTTTCTCGCACTGTGTGTGTGTGTGTTGGAGATAATTGAATTCCTAATTTTAAGTGCTGCGCTGTTAGAGAGCACACACACACACACACACACACACTGACACACACGTGCAGAGCGTAAGTGTAGCTAAACAAGTCACAAAAGTGCAAAATAGCGCCGCAAAGTATGCAGCACTAAATTACGCATACGACAGGTGCGACGACAAGCAAAACGTGCAAATTGCTCGTATCTCCATCTCTATCTCTGTCTCTGTGCTTTGCTTTTTTGTGTGTTTTTCGGTAGCCAAAGTCCAAAGTTAGCAGCTGCCAGTTACCATTTACCAGCTGACAATTTGCCAAGTGTCCGCAAACAAAACACACACCAAAAACATAACAAAACCAAATCAAATGAAAGTGAAAAAACCCCAAATTCTATTTGCCAGCTAACGACGATTTGATACGCTTTGCAGCGAGTGTTTTTGATGAATTTGTCGAAAATCGAAGAAGCGCAGAAAATAACAGAAAACAAAATGTCAAATGAAATTTGAATTGATTTAAGAAAACTTATGGCAGTTTATGGGTCACAAAAATGACAAAAAAATATATATATTTCAGAAAACAAATTTTCAATTCGTACAAAAAGCGTGAAAATGGTATAAAAATAAATAAATAATGTATAATTAGAATAATATATAAAATAAAATATACATAAATTGAATAAATATAAATAAAATAAAAATTATATTATATATATAATAGAAATATAAAAAATTAAATAAAAATTATATTTTTTATAAGCTTCTTAAGCTTTTATCATTTTAATAAAAATTTAAAATAAATTATTTTATTTTTTGATTTTTTTACAGAATGTTTTTTTCAATTTCAAAATAAGTAAAATGATAATTTTTTGAAAATTTTATATATGTTCAATCCATACAAAATAATTTATATATATCATAAAATATATAAATAAAATACAATATAAAAAAAAAATATAAATATATATAGATATAATAAAAAATAGAAATAAATTGAATAAAATATATATTTTTTATAATTTTAATACAATTTTATCTTGCTAATAAAATTTTAGAATAAAAATTATATGAGTTTCAAGATATTTTATTACAGATTAAATACTTTTTGCAATTTACAAATTACTTTAAAAAAGATTTTCAAAATAATATAGAACTTTAACATACATCAAACTGAAATTGCCTGATTTCATTCAGTTAATTAAGGATTAAAATGATTAAAAATGAAAACAAGTAAAAGATAAGCATTGTTCTCAAATGAGCTAAAGCCAGACATCCAAATAAAACGAAATCCAGAAAGAGCATTCAGTTTAAGGTCTTCAACAATGTGCAACTATTCACACATTCCGCAAATATTTGCAAAAATTTAGTAAAATGCAATAAAAACAAACAAATTTGATTTCTCAACTACAGAGTGAGTATATACACTCAATGTATATTCTACACTCTCAGAACACAGCTCAACAAAACGAGATTTAAAATATTGTGTAAGCCTGCAGATAAGAGCACAGCACAGCACAGCACAGCAGAGCTGGCAATGGTAAATCAATTTGGCTGATCGATTGCTAGACAAATACGCGACAAAAGATTTAATTCCAGCTGTTTACCTGTGCAGCCAACGCGATGCCAGAATTATAAGACTTTGGCTCAGCTCAAATTGAAGATAGACATTTTCGAGTGGCTCCATAAAAAGTTGCCAGCTTCATTTCAAATGCAAATGAGCTGTCTTTATGTATGTTTGTGTGTGTGTGTGTGTGTGTATGTGAGTGGGTATGTGGTGTTTGTGTGTGTGGTTAGACGGTTCGACCGTCTGGCAAATTAGTTTAGCTAAGGCAACAAGATATAAACAAGGCTTATATATATATCACACATTAGGCCTATCAAGGGCACATCTCTAACTCTCTCGCTTGCTCCTTCCTCACACCTGTCGCCATCTCTGTCGCTCTTTGCGTGGGTTGTCATGTCTCTTCATTCATATTTGGGGCATTTTCCAAATTCAACGTAATCCGCTTTATTTTGGGGCCGCTTTTCGACACTTCTTCACCATTTGCCCACTCGAGACATTTTGCCAAACGAAATGGAAATGCCCGAACAAAGGCTGGCTGAGCTGAGGCTGACTCTGATGCTGATGCTGATGCTGGACTGAGAGCAGGCGTTAACTTCTTAAGTGCAGCGCAACTTTTTGACACTTGAAATTGAGTTTTGTGGTGTAATTGCATTTTATTTGAGCTTCGAGTTGAGAAACAAGTAAAACAAAAGCCCAAATTCCGCGCCCATTGTTGAGCTGCATAGACCCAGCATATAGCTGAATAGATATATATATATATATATATATATATATATATATATATATATATATATATATATATATATATATATATATACTTATATATATATATCTGTATTCCCATTGCAAGCTGCCGAGCTGTAGAGGCTCCTCTGCTGCGCTGTTGCATTAAATTTGCATTCAGTGTGCATGAGGCTGAGGAGTTTGGGGTGAGCGGTTGTCCTCTCGTCCGAGGCTAAAACTCAAGTCAAGCGACGATAATCGCAAGTTCTTGGCTTGCCTTATGCTCGCAACTATCTCGCCATTTTTGCACTTGCCACAAGTTTCCCAGCATTCACACCAAGTGTGCAGGAAATGGAGGGCGGCAGGCAGACAGTCAGTTGGGTAGCTAAATGCATGGCAAATGGATTGCCGGCATTGGGTGTTAAGTTTATTTGCAAATTGTGTGTGTAAATTGCAGTTTGTTGTTTGCTGTTTGCCGTTTGCTCTCTGTTGACTCAGCCTTCTGTGGGGCTCATTGAGAAAAACAACTCAATTTGCAGCTGAATCAACTGAAATGGGCGCCGGCACAACTCGGGGCGGGGCGTAAATATTAATTACAATTTTCCGTTTGTTTTTTTTTTTTTTTTTTTTTTTTGCAAACAAATCTATTGAAAGATCAGAAATGAGAAATCAAATTATTTTTTTTGCTGGGCCTGAATAAAATAATAAAAGCTAAAGGCAACTGCAATGAGCTATGGAATTGTTGGCTGTTAAAGCAGAGTCGTGATTTATTAACTGAACAAAGTTTTTCTACATTTGATTAGTGTGAATGTTGTATATATTGCAAATTGATTTTATAGTGTGGGCTTTTGATATCGACTGACTGCGCTGATTGACTTGGCCAAATAGACTGAATTCATTCTTTTTAAGAATATGTAGACCTTTGGGGGTCATAGATGGTTCCTTCTACTTTGACATGCATTTTTCCGCATATGATATAACCTGCTTAATAATCCTTCATTGATTCAATGAGAATAGTTTCGTAGCACCAACGCTTTACAGTAGCTACGTGTGATGCTTCAACATTATAAGTCAACGCAAATTGAATGCACTACTGTCTCACTAATCCAAGTCGAAGAAGGTAATAAATCATTAAGCTAACAATTTCTCGAGCTAATTCCATTTTTTGGGCGAGATGACAAATCTTTATTCAAATATTTATGTTAAAAATAAATTAAAAAAAAAAAAATTTTAAAAAACAAACCAAACTTTTCAATAAGAATATCAAATTACAGCCCATTACACTTAGCGCCTAAGTATATAAATAGCTAGCAGCGTAGACTTTTTGGGGTCGAAAAGGCTGTTTAACCTTGCAAATTGAAAGATTTTCCAAAAAAAATTTAAATAACCTATTTAGTAATCTTAAACTGCTTCAATGTGAATGGCTAGATGTAAAATTTCTAAAATATGCTAAATATATAGCCATGCTCCTATCCAAGCCAATAGATACTTAGCTCACAAATAAAATCAACTCAAATATATAATCAAGTGTAAATTATGAATTAGGCGAAAATTCAATAAAACCAAGTTCTTCAACTATCTTTCAATTATACAAAAAGCTCTGTCATTATCAGAAAACTTTTGCTTGTTAGCAAAGCAAAATCTTTGAAATATGAAATTGAATGGCATTTGATATTGAAATTTGCACTCAAATTGCATGAACAAGAGTTGCCCAATAGTCACTCATTAGAGCACTCGGCATCAATTATTTTATTTTCATTTTGAAAATGCATTCATTTCGTTCGTTTGATATGGAGTTGAAGGGCGTGTGCTGCATCCAACTATAATTTGATCAAATACAAAATACAAAATACAAAAGAGTGCGTAGGCAAAGCCTTGAGGAAAATTGTTGCATGGCAGGCTTTTGTGCTGCCTGGCATATTGAATAAATGTTAAAATGCAGAGACGCCATCAAATGCAGCTATAATTAAGAGTGTCCCGGCTGTCAGTTGGACCAATTGTGCCAGCTTCAATTGCAGCCTGTGCGCTCGGCTTGAGAAATGTATTGCACATCGACAGCCTGACAGAGAAGCGGCCAACAGGCTGACAGCTTTTGTATTATTGTGCTGCTATCCCATCCGCTCGTTGGCTGTCTTCTGGTGTCGTGCTGTGCTGCTGCTGTTGCTGCTGCTCGTACTTGCAGAATAAATGAATTTTTCATTAAGACAGTTGCAAATTATTTAGTTTCATGTTGGGCATTAATTTGCATAATTTAAAGTTAAACTTGTTCGCAACGTTTTTTAAATTTCGCAGACGCAGCTTGTTGCTTGTTGCCCCGGCAACACACACACTCACACAAACAGATAGACTTTCTGCGGAAGCTGTTGCTTTTCATGAATGAATTTTGGCGCCTTTTCTGCAACGCGTGCGCAATGCTGCGAGAGCATTGAAAGCTGATTGAAATGAAAGCAGCTGCATTGAACAAGGCAGCATCCTTCAATCGAATTGAAATCTGTTTTGAGTTTTATCAGAAAAGCGGCGCGCATTCAATCGCCGACAACAGTTGCGGTTTGGAGCTCATCGCGTGCGCCTCGCCTCGTGAATCCAGCGCACATCGCAATCCTCCGGGCCCTTAACGTCCCGATACTAACCCGGCGCCTGCCCTCGCCCCCAACAAAAAGCAAAAAAAAAAAATAAAAAAAAACGGAAGAAATTATACAAACAACTTACGCGCAAAAGCAATTACTAAATCTTAAGTAATTAATAATAATTGTAAGAAAATTGTGTGAGTGCTCTCATTAAATAAATGTGCAATGTACGTGTGGCGTATACGTAATATTGTGTGTGGCAGCCTCTTAAATAAATATTTAAATAACTGCTTAGAGAAAAATCAATTAAAACTAGTGATCAAATGTTGGAAGACATAATTTGTGAAAAATTTTAATTATCAAATTAATTATAAATAAATTAATTAGTTTTAGTTCGCATAAATAAAACTTAGAAAAATAATATGAATTAATCAAAATCAAATAAAACTAAGCTATAGTAAAATATTTATAATACTTTTAATATTATTAAAATAATAATAATATATATATATTTAAAATACGTTCAATTTAACATGCTCAGCAACCAAATAAAAATCAATTTAAAAATACTTCAGAAATCAAATTTTTAATACGCAACTCAAGTCTGAACTCAAGTGTAAATGAAAAACAAATAATGTAGGCAAATAATAATACAAATCTTATTTTTTTTTCTTTGTAATTATTCAAAGTGAAGAACAAATTCTACATACCTCCATGTTGTACGCTTCAGCTGGCTTCCATAGCAAATATTCTGCAAATAAATATAAAACAAATATTTTTCTTTTAGGCAACGAAATCTTCATTTGCTTAAGTCAAAACGTATTTTGTTAATAGCTTCGCTTTCAATTCCATATGGAATTATTTGTGTGTCGCTTGGCAATGTGTACTCATATGTTCTAACCATCCAATTAATCTTGCCGCACAATACAGTTCGCAACTATTTAACAACAATTTATGTAGCATACTTTGTGGGGCAGCGCAGAATAAGTTAGAAGTGTGAATTTTGTGGCCTGGGTCATTTACACTTTGGTGGAACTTAAAAGTAACATAGTATTTAACATTTTAATGACATTAGATAGTAGAGTTTCGTAAGTGTGTAAGCTTTATGTATAGAAATGAATACATTTATGTATGCAGTTTAGAAGTTCTGAAAATACGTTTCCTTCGAGTAATACAAAAGAATTTTCTAGTTAGTATACCAAACCTTTTCAGCTAAAAGAAGCCCAAAAAGTGATCATAATTTTATTAAACATGATTAAAAACAAGTCAGAATATAGCAGTGAGGCTTTCCCTTCTGCATGAGGTCCAAAAACAGTTAAGGCATTTTTCATAATTCTCAAGAGAGTCTGTAAAAGAAACTTAACTGTCAAATTTTGAAGCTAAACTCAAAATCTATGGAAGATATAGATTTTGCTGAACTGCCGCAGCCTGTGATGCATATATATAACATTTTTGGGAAATTAATAGATTAGGTCAACAGTTACTTAATCTAACGACTTTTTACTTCGATATACCAGCTGTAAAACGGTGGAAGATACAGATCTTTCCTGATTTGCCACGCCTCCTGCTGAAGTCCACTGTATATTTTTGTCTTGACTTGTCTACACAAGAATATATATCATATTTCAAGTCTTTAGCCTCCTAAAAAATAGCGTTTCTGCTACATCAGATATATAGTACTTCTCGATTTGCCAAGCCTCTAGTTTTATAAGACAAGCGTAAGGCTAAGGAATATATGCTCCAAATTTCAAGTCTGTCCACTGCATCGGCGAAATGGTTTGCGCTCTTATGGGCAAATAGTCGAACAAACGGACAGTCGGACAGACCATACATAAAACCAATATACTCTGTTCACTTCTTGCACGAGTATAAAAATAACTATTCATATTTATTTTTCTTGTTTCTTTAATCACAATAGAATTCTCACAGTGCTCAGTCCACTTTGAATTTCATATTATATTCATAAATCCAATAAGTTTTCTTGACCTCGAATCGCAAACTCTTTTGTTCTAGTTCAATAGCCTGCAACCTAGCTCTAGTTGGGATATCCTGCAAGATATAATCTGTTGTTGTAGTATATGTTGTTAAGTGTGACATATCAAAGATGCCATAAAATTTAAAACTTATTTCAGATTATGTCAGATAAAACCTATTTCAGATAATAAAATTGTAGATGCTAAAGACTTTCAGCAGCAGCTTTTAAACTACTTTAAAGTGTCTTCTAATCATTTCTTTTATTATATTCGTATTTATTTCTTATAAGCAAACCGCATTCACTTAAAGTTTAAAAACTGAATCCAAAGTCCCAGCAGCAGAAAAAAACCCAAAAGTATCTTTCAATGCTCGCTTTACTGCTCAAGTATGCAGAAATACTTGAAACCAAATATTATTCCAGAGCAAAGAACTGCCACAACGAGACATGAGGTCACTTGAAAATCTCAAATACAATCTGATTTAATATACAAAATATATATATAGATTTATCTTATATCTTCTATTTGCTGTTTATTTATGGCATTATTTTATTCTGTGGTTATCCCAGTGTAAATCCGGTTTTTGTGCTACGCTCGTCCGGCTGCTATTGGCCTAGCTGAAATAATAAATGTGCTTATGAGCGGGTGTGTGTGTGTGTGTACTGTGTGTGTTTGGCCAAGACTAAGCAAAGAAAACAAAAAACGTGCATAACAAATCGCATCAACTATTCAGCAGATTCAAGTGCATAAGAATGCACTTGGGCAGCTGAATCCCGAGCAGCTGCCTTCGTGCTTTGCCTGCAAGGAGTGCCAACGAACTGCACAAGCGACACGCACACATACGCACACTCACACACACACAGACACACACACCTACACTCACATCAGTGAAGCTAAAAAAAATGTAATCACAATTACAAATGCAGGCAGCATTTTGCATAATTTATGTCAAGCACAACAACAACAGCCAGAGGCCGCGGGGTGTGCGGGAGTACGTGTGTGTGTGTGAATGCATGTGTGTGTGTGTGTGTGTGTGTGTGTATGGTTAACTCACACGCTTGCATGGCCATAAATAAGTGCAGGTTTAAATACCACGGCAACAATTGTGAAATATGGCAGAATAATAGAAAGACCAGAAAGCATAAAATAAAAATGTAAAATGTATGAAATGTAACTACAAGTAGCCTGCTGACATGCACCACCAGGCAGTGGTGGTGAGGTGGTTGGCAGATGGTTGACTGGCTGGCACAGTGGGGCAAATGTCAAGTTGCGAAAACTTTAGCGACGTTCGTCTGCATGTGTATTAAAGTCTTGTCATAGGCTTTCAATGATGTATGTGAACAACGCAGACACCCCCATTTGTCAACCCCTTTTTTTGGAGCACGCCACTGTGCTGCCTGGCAAATGGAGAAACCCAACATGCAATGCGAACCTAACGAACCCAACGAAAACAAAAGCCAAGAAACAAAATGGGCCAAAAAGTTATTTTAAGGACACGGCAAAAAGTGCGCGTTTCACTTTTGCTTGAAAAACTAAGCGAAACGCAACGCAGCACAAGACGACGACGACGACGAGTTGGACGAGTGTGTGAATGGGAGTGTGTGTGTGTATGTATGTGTGTATGTGTGTGTGCTTTAGTAATCTCGAAACAATTATGCATACGTGCATACACTGAAATCTGTGGCGCGTGATGCTCAAAAGTAGCCCAAAAGCCTCCAAATGAAAGCGCAAAATGTTTTGCCATTAGCATAAAAAATAATGGCAATGGGCAACTGGCAAACTGGCAAAACTGGCAACTGCCAGTTGGCAATGCCCAGCATCGACAGTAGCAGCAGCAGCAGCAGCAACCGACAAAAAAATTGAAACAAAGCAGCGCTAATAGCCGAAAATTAAATACACTAGCCAACCATGGTGATTGCCTTTAAAATACTTATAGAAATGTTTAGCAATTAGATCGCATAGATTGAAACTATTGTGGGCAGTCTTTAATGAGTGAAAATGTCGCGTTGGCATGTAAGTGCTTAACAAAAGGTCAATTAGTGACTCGAGTGGGCTCACACTTGGAGTAAGCACTCTTAGTGACTTTACTGAAGTCAAATCTGGGGTAAAGTTTAGCTAAAGGGCTCTGAGAGACCTCGCTTTGTACAAAGGTAAATCGGGGTTGCAGTCCCAGCATAGCATATGAATGCTTAGCTAAAGACTTCTTAGAGACCTTTACAAAGCTGACTATCCTAACCTTTTCTGACTGTATATTTAGCTGACCTTATTAAAAGGCATAAAAATATCTCGGGCAAAGCTAGCATCAAAAAGAAATCCCTGATTGGAACAAGTGATTTCTCTAACTTTGCAAGAGGAATTCTCTCCCGCAAAATAAGGTTAAATTTAAAAACCTTTTCTTAGTTTAATTGCTAATTAGAGACTTAAATAATTGCTCGCACAAACTTAAGATCACACAAAATGAATGTAACTATTAAAATTTCAATTCAATTAAGACAAAACAATCTTAAAATGTCATTAGGCAATGTCCGAAAAACAACAAAAGGAAAAAAGCAAACTAATTACATTTAATTGGAAAAAGTTTCTAAATGTTACAAAAAAAAGTAATTTCTTTATAAGTTGACCCTTTTCTTAACAACATCATGTTCCACTGCAAGTTAAGTTTTGAGTTTTTGCTTTGCTTCGATTAAAAGTTAATTTTTAAAGTGAAGTTGAGTTGACTGCCAAAGTATATCACTGCACTTCAGCCAAATCAATTTTAGTTCAATTAGCTTTGCAGCACTTGAAACTATGCAACAACAAAAGTCTTAGCTGAGGGTAAATGATTGTGCCAATGCAACACACTGTCTGCTGGAGATTGCAACCACAAGCATTGTGCATTCTTGGCAATCTTACAGGCAATCAGCTGTGTGGCAAAGGAAACAACACTCAAAGGACAACGCACCACACAAACCACATGGCTAGAGCTGAGCTCTGTGCTGAATGGTCTATCAATTTGTGCAGAAAACAAATGCTTAATAGTTGATAAGGCACATACTTAAACGGCTCAACTGATGTAGCTAACAATAACAAGCATTTAGAAAGGTGTAAGAGAAGGGTATATGAAAGTTAGGCTAATCTGTGTATCAGATCTATTCAAATTTACAACAGTGGAATATTGAGCTGGCTTTTTGACTTTGCGAATAACTAATAATGACTTCTAATATGCACAGATCCAGTTCTTTTTCGATAAATATCGATAGCTGCTACAGTGAATCGTTTGTTTTTAGAGACAGCTTGGCAGTTAATAATGTAGGGAATTATTCTTAACTTTAGTCAAAATATTATATATATGCCACCCAGTGTATAATGAAAACTTATTTAACTTAGATCTAGCCAGACAATACAACACTAAAGAATCTGCTATATTCCCACGCTAATATCTAATTATGCCTTTTGTATGTTTAACATCTTGCATGACAGAACTGAAGTGCCCATTTCGAAGGGTATAAATGGCAGCAGCAACAAAGGCAACGTAACAATCTCAACAAAAGTCTATGGCTTTGGCATTTGACGAGATAGCCTTGATAGCCACGTGTGTGTGTGTGTTAGCTGCTATATCTATGTCTGCATGTGTGTGCGTGTGTGTTTGTGTATGGTTTCTGTGGTATGCGGCTATTTTCATTTCATCGAAGACTTAATCCTTTCTCAACTGCCAACTGGCCCCAAACTGGCAATTGGCTGCTGGCGTTTATTGTTTCGTTTGTATTTTTTTTTTTTTTTGCCCCCCAGTTTTGTTCATTTGCAAGTCGGTTCATTTTGTGGAGTGACAAAAATGGGAAGAGAGAGAGAGAGAGAGAAGGGCAGTGCATATTTTTATGAGCTATTTTGCTTTACAGTGTGTGCCCAGTGCGAGAACAGATAATGGCAGCCAGGCAAATGGCCAGGCGAACGAAACGAGACCAAAAGTGAGGCCAATAAAAAGGCGATAAAATTGACGCCAAAAACTCCAGCACCAGAGCAGGCAGCGGAATAAAACAGCAATAGATAAACGGACACAGACACACACGTATATATATACATATATATTTATATATACATATATATAAACGGAGCCTGGACAAGCATTGTTTATTGCCACGTACATCCGTGCGAGATAGCGAATTCAAATGCTGTGCTGATTAATGGGCCAATGGCCATTTTGCCAAACGGGATGCGCATAATTCACGGTAACCCAACGAGCCAGCGGCTACTGATGCTGGCCATGCTGCTGGCCCTGGGTCTGGCTGGCTGTAGCAGAGATGCCGCCGGCATGGAAGCATCAGCAGAGCTGCAGGCCATACGCACATCACAGCCGTCAGGCCAGTCAGTGCAGTCGGTGCAGTCACTGGAAACGCTGCCAGGTGTAGCCATTGAAAACTATCCCTCCACACGCGCTGACAAGTGGCGGAGCAAACGGCGGAAAGTCAAGCGACGACAGCGTCTCAATTCACAGAGTAATTTACCAACGATTACGGCCAATGCGGGAATGGGCACGAATCTGAGCAGTTGGCAGCAGCAGCGCTATTTGAAGGTTAACCAGGTGTTTGAGAGCGAACGTCGCATGTCCCATGCGGAAATCCAGCGCAATCATGGCAAAATTGTGCTGCTCGGACTTTTTGAGCTGTCCACCAAGCGCGGCCCGCGGCCGGACGGCTTAAGCGAATTGGGCGCGGCCACAATGGCCGTCGAGCATATCAACCGCAAGCAGCTGCTGCCGGGCTATACGCTCGAGCTGGTGACCAACGATACACAGGTGAGTCGTCTACAGGCACCAGGTGGGCGGGTCCTTTTCCATTACGAAATTGAAATTTCATTTAGTAGCGCGTGCAGCATTAAAACTTAATAAGAAAAATCTGCAAACGCTGCAGCAGCAGTAGGTTGGGTAGAAATTTGTCATCAACGGCGTCTTTTTTTACAAATACTCTGTTTGAGGAAGTGTTGCGGGTATATAAGGCCTGATTGGGTTTCTAATTGAAAGTGTAGAATGAGGCAACAAATGTAACAGATAGAAGAATTTGAGTGTCTATGTAGAGTAATTATATGAGACTAAATGTAGTTATTAAATGAAGATCGTTTTAGACATGTTTTAAACTGACATTTCATTGTCAAGTGAAACCTGTTTAATCACATAACTTCTAAGTGCAGTTGGAAATTCATGGATCTTGACTGCTATTCTCAGCTGTGGAACTCGCCCTCACATTTAGTTAGAAATCTACTTTTTCAAATTTATAGCTCTGATATGACAGCTTAACATTTAGACTCAGCCAAAAGTCTGCCACATCTCCTACTGTCTGTTCCATACATTTACACAAGTCTGATTTCTATCCCTTTTCTTGAAAGTATGAAAATAGAAATAGAATTTAGAATTCATTCTCTAGGTGTATATGTTCTAGGTGTAAATGCTCAAGGTTTAATGCTCTCTTGTATATGCTCTAGAAATATTACTTTTCAGCTTCTTACCACTACATTCACAGAGCATTGTGCATATGCCAACAAACATCATTAAACTTCAAAAATCTCTTCTATATCGTCTGGTTTGCCAAACAGTGTATTCCCAAGTCAGTCTACTACGTTAGCAACATTTTTTACATGTTTTTTATTGCGAGCAGCAGCAGCGCCAGCGATAAGCGCGTTGGTTGACTCAAATGGTTTGGGGGCAGCGATTTGATGGCACTTGGAGACGCACCGCGCCAGCCTTGGAGCCATTGAAATCGCCTTATATCTGCTGGCGGCATCTCCTATCAAAACTCAAAAGTCGACATTTTAAAAATGTTTATTGCGCCATCCTGACGCGCGCCTTTTTTTATGACTGCTGCTGCTGTTGCGCCAGCACCTCAACCTAACCCTCATCTCACCTTTTCATATTTGCTTCAACTCCAAACTGCAGTGTGATCCCGGCGTGGGTGTGGATCGTTTCTTTCATGCCATCTACACACAGCCCTCGACACGCATGATGATGCTGCTGGGCTCCGCCTGCTCGGAGGTAACCGAGAGCCTGGCCAAGGTGGTGCCCTACTGGAACATTGTACAGGTAAGCTCAAGTCAATCAGGTTTGAGGTCGGCCGGGTGGGCGTTAAAGGTGGTCTGCTGATTAAAATATGCAAATATGCTTGGGCTATTACTCAAAAATTTAATCAACTCACGTGCCGAAAGGAAACTCGCTCGATTAACATAAATACCACGAGCTAAACTCAAAAGGCAGCCAATAAACATTTCAGCGCTCAAATAAACAGCCTCCTACAAATTACACTAGACAGCATACATTTTTCTTAGAATTTACTGCAAAGAAATGATTTGCATATTTGTTAAGGATGAACTTTTAATCCAGTTGAGCTAAAAACATATTTTGTTTTTTAAGCTAAACACATTGAATATGCAAATGGAATAATGTTTTTTATAAATTCACTGCGGATATTTACATACATGAGAGAAGAGAAAGCCTTAACATGCCTGTAAGGCTTGATTAAAAGATACTATTGTATATGCCTAAAGAGTATTGAGAATGAAGTCTATGTAGCCAGCTGTACATTCGAATATCTCTTTTTATGGACCTGAACATCCGAAAATCTCTTTCTATATATTTTTCTAAGGTCATTCGGAAATTTTAAATAGAATCAACCTCTTCCCTATATGTTATGCCTTGAACAATGCTTTCGAAGTATATGGAAAAACTTAACCAAAAATAAATACTTATATATACAATATTAGAGCACAAAAGAATAAAGCGATTGACTATAGGAAAATGCAAAAAATACTTCTGCCCCAAGCTTCAATTACACGCCATAGGAAACCATGACAATAACCATTAGTTTTTAGTTATTATAAATAAAAGGATAGTTTAGCATATATCTGTGTAACTCAATCATCAAACTGCAGCATAGACTGCAGCTCTCATTCATCTAGTCCTTTGAATCGCTCTAAATATCCCCCACTAGTGGCAAAATACTCAGAGAAAGAGAGCAGTTCAGCATAAACTCTTGTTTCTCAATCATATAAGATATATCATATAAGACCAGAAACTGAAAATCTTTATAAATTGTCACACGTTCCATTTCTATACCAACAAAAAGTAAACGCCAATTATCCCTACAAGAACTCACTTCTGTTGACCAGTGTTATTAGACAAGATATGCGTAGACATGCCTGTATGTTATGTAGAGCTGTTGGTGTAGCAGCTATATAGATAGGCCGAGAGCAGGCGCAACATAAATTCACTTAGAAGCGCGTTGCATGCAAATGTCGAGTCGTGGCCTTTGAAGTTCAGTTTTGGAAGCCATTGCGTATGTGGCGACTAAATGGGCTGAAACTTTGCGGTGCGCACACACGCGTGTGGCACAAAACTTTGTCTGTGACAGTCTGGTGCGGGTGTAGCTGGGTGTAGCTGCCATGTGGCACGTAACACTCGCTTGACTGCTAACTGCGCTTGATTACAGGTCTCCTTTGGCTCAACATCGCCGGCGCTGAGCGACAGGCGGGAATTTCCATACTTCTATCGCACTGTTGCGCCGGACTCGTCACACAATCCGGCACGGATTGCGTTCATCCGTCGTTTCGGCTGGGGCACTGTGACAACATTCTCGCAGAACGAGGAGGTGCACTCGCTGGCGGTCAATAATCTCGTCACCGAGCTGGAGGCGGCCAACATATCCTGTGCGGCGACAATCACATTTGCAGCCACCGATTTCAAGGAGCAGCTGCTGCTCCTCCGGGTAAGTCGGCAATTTAACAAAGTGATTAATGGCAAAAATATGTTGTTTGTTTGAAGGAGACGGATACACGCATCATTATTGGCAGCTTCTCGCAGGAGCTGGCACCACAAATACTTTGCGAGGCCTACAGGCTGCGCATGTTTGGCGCCGACTACGCCTGGATATTGCACGAGAGCATGGGCGCACCCTGGTGGACCGACCAACAGACACCCTGCACCAGGCACGAACTACAGCTGGCTGTTGAGAACCTAATTGTCGTCTCTACACACAATAGCATTGTGGGCAACAATGTGAGCTATAGCGGATTGGTAAGTTAGCAGCTCGGAAATACCAAATGAATTTCCCACATATTAAAGAATATTTCATAAAAATCAAGTTTAAATATGAGAACAGTGCTCACTTTGCTTAAATTCAACTATAAAACAACTATTTCTGACTAGCTTTCATTTCTTACTCCAAAAAAAAAGCCATTAGCCTAGTCCAATTCAAAGCTAGCTCGTTTGTAGCCCCAACTCCCAGAGCTCAAATGAAATGCTACATTTGATTCGAAGCTGTGTAGAGGCAGCGAATTGCCGAGAATCGTAGGCACAGAGCCATGATAAAAATGTTTTTATTATCCTTTTAGTGCCGGCCATGAAATCGGCGGCGCATAATGAGCTGGCAATCACATTACGATATGGGAGTGGGACGCTGGCTGATGAGCGGTCTATTTAATCGTTGCAATTTTTATTTCCATAGAACAATCACATGTTCAACTCGCAGCTGCGCAAACAATTCGAGCAATTCCATCAGCAGGACGCACCGGACGTGAGCAGCAGCAGCAGCAGCAGCAACACTCGCAGCCGCAAGCGTGCGCCACAAACGGATTTGCGGTCGCGCCAGAGGCGTGGCACTGTCAGCCATCACTTACCGGATGCGATATCTCGTTATGCTCCTCAAACCTACGACGCTGTGTGGGCGATTGCATTGGCCTTACGCGCCGCCGAGACGCATTGGCGCCAGAATGCGGCCCAATCGAAGCTGGATGGATTCGATTATACGCGCAGCGACATGGCCTGGGAGTTCTTACAGCAGCTGGGCAAACTACATTTTCTCGGCGTTTCGGTAAGCGTGAAAAGGGCAGTCTAGAGTTATGCTAACGAAACACTAATTGTTTGTGATAGGGTCCGGTCTCATTTAGTGGGCCAGATCGCGTAGGCACCACAGCCTTCTATCAGATACAGCGTGGCCTACTCGAACCTATAGCACTCTACTACCCGGCCACAGATGCTCTGGACTTTCGCTGCCCGCGCTGTCGTCCGGTCAAGTGGCACAGCGGCCAAGTGCCCATTGCGAAGAGGGTATTCAAGATGCGCGTAGCCACCATAGCACCGCTGGCCTTTTACACCATCGCCACACTGTCGAGCGTAGGCATTGCGCTGGCCATTGCATTTCTCGCCTTCAATCTGCACTTTCGCAAGCTCAAGTAAGTAGCAAGCGCAATTCTTCGGACTGCTCCAGCTGGTTGCTTACTCTGCACTTTTCACTTGACATCTCTTCTACACAGAGCAATTAAACTTTCCAGCCCGAAGCTGAGCAACATTACCGCTGTGGGTTGCATCTTCGTTTATGCCACCGTCATTCTGTTGGGCCTCGACCACTCGACACTGCCCTCGGCGGCCGACTCCTTTGCCACAGTTTGCACGGTGAGTACTCAAGTGTCTGCAGCCCGTGAGCCTTTGTTTGAGTTTCGGTTATGCAAGCAATATACAGCCTCCATGTGGGAGTTAACAACGAACGGGTTTCGCCTCATCAAATATGACTTTCAGTTTCAGCGCCCAACTTTCGCGTCGTTCTCATGTGTTTTTGTTATGCGCACAGCAGTCCATTGAAATTGACTTGCCAATGTGGGCATAACAGACAGCAGCAGGCAACACTAACAGTCAAGAGAGCTAACATAACCTGCCTCAAAATCAAATAAGAACTACAAAAGTTATTTTACATGGCATATGGTTATAGTGCAACTGGAAAGTCTGAGGCAACGAGAAGCTGTATGAGAGCTTTCCTAAGACAGTTTATCAATATTGAGCTTCAATCCACAACTAGGTAAAATTCGTGTTCAGGATATGTGTGTCTTAAGACTAGCTTCCCGCAGTTCTCGCTCAGGCAACCGAGTTGTTGAAGTCAAGGACCTAGACCTACACTGGTCGGCATATATATTGACAATTTAAAATGCATGCATTTTTGAGCTTAGCTTTTAAATGGCTCTTTGAAGAATTCTTGTTTATTTTTAATCTTTTATATATAACTAATAGAAACTTAAAACTAAGCAAATAAATATTTCATTTCATTGAAACTTAAAAAAAATATTAATTAAAAGAAAATTCAGGGTATGACATAACTATTTTGTCAAAATATATATGCCGAGTGTACATCCCTATTCAGGAGGTAAATGACCTGCACAGTTTTTTAAGACCAGAATTGCAGTTCCATATCCAAATCTGCTTAACTATGAATGAGGAACCTAAAGTGTTTAACCCAGGTCATAAATTGTTTCAGTGCTCAAGTCCTATGCGGAAAAAGTAGAGCTAGGCAAACAAGTCTGCCTTGCATCTGAACTTATTATGAATTCATGCGATGCTCAACAGTCTTTAACAGGGTATTTCATAGCCCAAAAGTGTTGTCCCTTGCGAATTGTGTTTGTTTTATTTATGAAAGTTGTTGAGTTGAAGGATTGTTGGATTGCCAGATTGCAGAAAAGATGTGCGCTATAAATAGCTGCAATTTTAAAGGCAAATCTTTTAGCCAAACATAATAAATCTTTAACTTAAGCGGGACGTACTTGGTGCTAGACGAGATGAGCGGCTCTTCCATGACCAGCAAGTCCAATTTGATGCGCTTGTCATCGCCATTGCGTTGTTTTTTGTATACTTTCCCACATTGTGTTTTTTTTTTGCGACAGCCTACCGCCAAAAATGCGACTCGAGGGAAATTCACAGTGTATGTTGGGCATGTTGTTTCGCTCTGCTGTTGTTTGTTGGCGCATGTAATGCCCCGGGTATGGGCAAGCGAGGTGGCATGAAGAAAGTGGGGCACGGAGTGGTGCGGTCTAACAACAGCAGCAGCAAACACATGACACGGACATGGACACGGAAATTCACAACTTTTGTGATATTCTTTATTTTGCATAAATTTGAGAATGCCTCCTTGGAGTCCTGCTGCTGCTGCTGTTGTTGTTGTTGTTGTTTTAGCTTGTTACGTTGCCCATTGATGACTTGTTTAGCAACACAGACCCTCAAACACACACAGACGCACACGCACAACATGACACCAGCCGCTCATACCTTTATATGCTTATCTTCTAACCCCCAACTCTAGGCACGCGTGTATCTGCTCTCGGCTGGCTTCTCATTGGCATTTGGCTCAATGTTTGCGAAAACATATCGGGTGCACCGCATCTTCACACGCACCGGCAGCGTATTCAAGGACAAAATGCTGCAGGACATTCAGCTAATACTGCTCGTGTGCGGCCTGTTGCTTGTCGATGCCCTGCTCGTCACATTGTGGGTCGTCGCAGACCCCATGGAAAGGCATTTGCATAATTTGACACTTGAAATCAGCGCCATTGATCGAAGCGTTGTCTACCAGCCGCAGGTGGGTTGAGTTACCCCGCCCTACACCTTTAGCATTTATACGCCTTGTACCCACTCTGGTGTCTATTGACAAGCGTCCAGGCTTTGTAAATTGACTCCCACATCTATGCCCATCTAATCCTACAGCCTACATGACTACCTTTTCGTTTTCTTTTTTTTTTTGTCCCACGATAGGTCGAGGTTTGTCGTTCGCAGCACACTCAAACTTGGCTGGGTGTACTCTATGCCTACAAGGGTCTGCTCTTGGTAGTGGGTGTTTACATGGCCTGGGAGACGCGTCACGTGAAGATTGCCGCCTTGAATGACTCACAGTACATAGGCGTCTCGGTCTATAGTGTTGTCATTACCAGCGCCATTGTTGTGGTTCTGGCCAATTTGATTTCGGAACGCGTTACACTCGCCTTTATCACCATAACGGCCCTAATCCTAACCTCGACAACAGCGACGCTCTGTCTGCTCTTCATACCCAAGCTGCACGACATTTGGGCACGCAGTAAGTGCGCGACTTCACAGTCGCTTAGATGTGTCTTTAACGTTTGACGTTCTCTTTGGCAGACGATATCATTGATCCGGTGATACACAGCATGGGTCTCAAGATGGAATGCAATACGCGTCGCTTTGTCGTTGACGATCGCCGGGAGCTGCAATATCGCGTGGAGGTCCAGAATCGAGTCTACAAGAAGGAGATTCAAGCGCTCGATGCTGAAATACGCAAGCTGGAACGCATGCTGGAGTCTGGCCTGGGCACCGGCTCGACTACCACCTCCTCGTCCACCTCGCTCCTGGCCGGACATGGACATCTCAAGCCAGAGCTAACTGTAACGAGCAACGTCTCCCAGCAGGCGCCGTTAGCACCATCAAATAACAAATCTCGCACGCCCAGCATCTCGGGCATCTTGCCGAATCTGCTGCTCTCCGTTTTACCACCAGTTATACCACGCGCCAGCTGGCCCTCGGCGGAGTACATGCAGATACCGATGCGACGTTCGGTGACCTTTGCCTCGCAGCCGCAGCTAGAGGAGGCCTGTCTGCCGGCACAGGATCTCATCAATCTGCGTCTAGCCCATCAGCAAGCCACCGAGGCCAAGACGGGACTCATCAATCGTTTGCGTGGCATCTTCTCGCGCACCACCAGCAGCAACAAGGGCTCCACAGCTAGCCTGGCCGATCAGAAGGGTCTGAAGGCGGCCTTCAAATCGCATATGGGTCTCTTCACACGGTTAATACCTTCCTCGCAGACCGCGTCCTGCAATGCCATCTACAGCAATGCGAATCCTTTGGGCGTTGAGGGCTCCAGCTTGGCTGTGGAGGGCGGCTCCAATGGGGCGCATCTGAAGCCCATTCATCGGGGCTCCCTGACCAAGAGCGGCACACATCTCGATCATTTGACCAAAGATCCCAATTTCTTGCCCATACCGACAATTTGCGGTGAAACTTTCGATCTGCAGCCGGAGGCCAGTGTCGGTGTTGGTGGCAAGTACGTCAAGCTGCCCGAGACCAAGGTTAACTTTCAGCTGCCCAACAGTCGACGCCCGTCGCTGATGCAGCCAACTGCGCCCAGTTTGAGGGAACGAGTGCGTGGCTCTCCACGTTTTCCACATCGCATCCTGCCGCCCACTTGCAGCCTGAGCGCGCTAGCCGAGTCCGAGGATCGCATCGGCTCCGAGGCTTCCACATTGGCGGGCAGCTGCAAGTCCATACCACGCATATCGCTGCAACATGCGACCAGTGGCGGCACCTGGAAATCCATGGAGACGGCGGCCAAGTCGCGACTCTCGCTGGACTCCCAAGAGGACGCACAGCCAACGCCGCCGATGGCAACAACAAATGGTCTTGATTAATATTATAAGTTCAAAACATAAACACACTCAAACACACACACACCGACACAGTGACGCCCACCCAACATTTTCCGCCCAATCCTTGTCAATTAGATGTGAACACCAAGCAATTATTTTCAACACGCGCCCGCCCAGCCCGTCCTCCATCAGCCAGGGTAACGCGCGCGTGTACAACTGACCAATCATCGGCTTAAAGCAATCAAACGCATTAGGATAAGTTACGATACGCGTAATCCTTCTTCAAGTAGCTAGTCACGAGTTCCACAATTTCTTCCCAAGCCACCCCAGCTCCTTCCTTCTCTACTGTGCTCTTCCTAAAACCCATAATGTGATTCGACCTAAGCTCATTCTAGAATTTTTGCTCTTCATAGGCTAAGTAGAGGACTTTGCTGCATTAGTTGCACAATTCGTAAGGCAACTCCATTTCCATTTCCCATTTCCACTTCCCATTCCGTTTCTCTCTCTTTAATTTTGATGTTTTCTTAGTGCCAAACAAAAACAAAAAAAACGCCACAAACTTTTCTTCGACGTGGTGGTTGTGCCCATCTACTGTATCCCATGAGCAATACTATAATATTTAGGCCTAGTCCAAAAACAATCTATGATTAATTAGCAAACGGGATTCGAACCCAATTTTAAGCAAAAATGGGACACGTCTCGCCAAAAAAAAAAAAAATATATATATATATATAAACAAATAAACAATGAAATTGATAAATGAAAATCTGTTGTAGCCGTAGCTGTAGTTGGTAGTTGTACTTGGTAGCCAAAGCTCAAAGGACCTAGCATAAGTGACTAAGTTTTAGCATTGTAATCCTTGAACCCGAACTTTCCCAAATTCCCATTTCACTTAACATACACACACATACACCCACTATCGATGATATGCGGCATAAAGTCAATAAACAAAAAGCAGAACAGCCCTGCCGAAAAAATAATGATTAATTAATTAACTTGTTTTATTGGGTGGTGCTAAGCGGGTGACTAGTCTAATGGAGGCAGCCAGCCAGCAGCCAGCAGCCAGCAGCCAACAACCCGACACAGAAAACAAAGAGAAATGACTTTCTATAAAGCCGAAAAATAAGTCTGCCAACCCTAGAGCGGGCGTATACCAACAGCCACTAGGCAAAATACTAGATGTCAAACAGCGCTGACGGACTTAAAACTGCCAGAAAAAACTATTTGGCGGGAAAAGGCGTAAAAAAAGGCTATAAATGTACGAGCTATAAGATGCTCTATCTGATATAGATATACGAAATATTGAAATAGATACAGTTACGGAGGTAACAGATACAGATACAGATACAGATAAGGATACAGATACAGATACAGATACAGATACATATACAGATACTGATACAGATACAGATACAGATGCAGATGCAGATGCAGATGCAGATACAGATACAGATACAGATACAGATACAGATACAGATACAGATACAGATACAGATACAGATACAGATACAGATACAGATACAGATACAGATACAGATACAGATACAGATACAGATACAGATACAGATGCAGATACAGATGCAGATGCAGATGCAGATACAAATACAGATACAGATACAGATACAGATACAGATACAGATACAGATACAGATACAGATACAGATACAGATACAGATACAGATACAGATACAGATACAGATATAGATACAGATACAGATACAGATACAGATACAGATACAGATACAGATACAGATACAGATACAGATACAGATACAGATACAGATACAGATACAGATACAGATACAGATACAGATGCAGATGCAGATGCAGATGCAGATGCAGATGCAGATGCAGATGCAGATACAGATATATCTATCATATTTTTATGTCCCTACTGCTCGAAGTGTCTATCGATAATAGTCGATATACGTCTATCCGTTAGTTTTCCAATTCAAACATCTCCCATTAACATTGTTAGTTCAACAAAACGAGTTCGCATTGGGAAAACAGCTAAAAGTCCCGCTGGCTGCCATTAGCAGAATCAGTGGCAGAGGAATTTAAGCACATTTACCAACACTGTCGCCGCGAATGTGCCGCCAGCAGACGTAGAAACAAAGAGCGAAAACTAATAGAGTTCGGTGATTAAGTTGACATTGCAATTTGTTACTATAAATAAATAAATAAAATCGCATCAACGAAATACCAAGGCGGTGCAGAGGCCAACAGCATGAAACAGTGCTGACCTGGCCGACCTGCTGTCGGAGGTGAACTCCCGCAGCCGGATCGTGTGAATTTATCTTTATGCTCGTAAAAACCAAAGAAAGCAAGCAAAACAAGAAGAAGAAGCGAGCACATGAAACGAAATCGTCCAAATAAACAGCGACAACTGGCAATGGAAAGGCCAACGAGGTTGGAGGCTCTGGAGGCGACGATGGCGTTGACGGCAGCATCCGCAGCCATCCCGAATGAATGCTCCCGACATTTTTCATGGCTCCATTTCGCTCGCCTTGGTCTGGGAAACTGGCATGAAGATTTATCTGGCTGACACGTCGCAGGCGCCAGGCGTGCCCTCCCCAACACCCACAACGTCCACCACGCCAACCCCCCCATCCCCATCATCGTTTACCGGCTGTTTTCCTATGCCGCATATTGCGCATACGTCGCGTGTGCCGCATCAATAAAATTCAGCAGTTTGGGAAGTCTTACATTTGGTTTATTACAGAACATTGGTACATGGAGCATGAAGTACCATGGGCCAGCGCCTGTCACATTGCGAACAATAGCCAAGAAGTGTTTATTTATTGTGTGTGTGTGCGGGTGTGTGCGGGTGTGTGCGGGTGTGTGCGTGCGTGTGTGCGTCTGTGTGTGGCATTTCCCTTTTGCCACAGCTGGCGACAGCGACAAAAAGTTGCGCAAATATTCATTTTAATCAAGCTAATTAATATGGTCCAGTTATGCAGAGCGAAAACTGGCCCCCCGAAAAAATACAAATGAATAAAAATGTCGCCTTATAAACGACCTAGTGACAAATGAGGTAGACACGCCCCGCTACACTTGCCACCGCCCAGCCATCCAGGCGAAGGGTCAACAAGCACAATTGTTGCTTGTTGAATGGGTCCGCTGCTGTTGCTGCCTGGGCTCGACCCTCAAATACAGCACATTAATGTAAAGTGGACAAGCTCGACGCACTTAATTAGGAACTGCTTGGTGACCATTTGTACAGGATCTGCTCCGCAGCCTGCCCATCTGTATTACTTACTTATGGTCTCTCTCTCTCTCTGGTGGCTTATTTTATTTAGATCGCATTACTCTTAAGATTATTGAAAGACGCTCAATAAATTAAAGCTGTATACAATGCCCAGGGGCAAATGTCAGCTTCCAGCTCCCAGCTCTCAGCTCCCAGCTGGCAGTTTCAGTTTCAGTTCCCAGTTTTCTTCAGGTGAGGCACTTCGTATCTTCACTTTATTTACATACCTTTGGCATAAACTGGTCGAGTTTATATCGTGCTTGCCATCGCACGCCCGGCACACAACACAAGAGAAACACACATAAAGCGGCACTAAGTTATTTTCAATCAATAAAAATAACATAAACAACATGAAAAAAAAATGCGAAATGTACGAGTTGCGGAAGTGAGGAATACTCTCACTAAGATAGAATTATGATCTTAAGCAACAACTTGTTAGAGATCAGGAAACGGCTTTGATGAAGACTATATATATATAATATACATATATAATATATATTCTTAGCCAAATTTTTAAGATCTATTTAAATAGCTCTTTAATGACTTTTTGTATTATAATATATAGAAGAGTATTATATATATATATAGAGAGAGAGAGAGAGCTGTGATCATAAAAATAGTAGTGCGACTGAGATGTTGGACAACAAAAAGTTTGTAATAAACATAATATTATATATATTTAAAGTTGTTTTTAGAATTATGTATAAATTTTATCATGTATGTCTTATATCATAGATTAATGAATTTATAAACATTTTGTATACATACATATGTATTTATCTCAATCCTATACCAAGTTATCTCGACATAGGCTTACAGACAGAAGAGCTCACATTACTACAGATATGCCAGAGAGCTTATATTAAAACATATAGTTCACCTGTCGCGCTTTATGTCCTCTGTAGCTATTCCTAATGCTTACACTTAGAACTTAAAGTCAATAGCGTTACACGTTTTACAACAAAACAAAAATACTTGGCTACAGCAAGAGCATGAAAAGCTGTAAAAAAATACACTCAAGTGCTTTTCACACACATCCCCATATATACACACACACACACACACACACTAAAACACTCCTACCACCCTCCTACACACACACACTCACACACATTAGTTCTACTGCTTGAGGAGCAACAATTTCTCTTTGCCTTTTGGTTTCGGGCCACCCACTGAGTGGAGCGGCAAAGGAAAAAGCACTGTGCTCCCAATTTGCCAATAAATTTGCCTGCCATTGCATTGCCAGTAATTCAAAAGAAGAAGAGAGTTCAACCAGAAGAAGCAGCAACAAAAAAAAACCCAAAACGAAACCATACCAACTGTAGACGTCGACAAATGGGCAAAAAATATTTTGGAAAATGAGAAAATGTTGCTAAAAAGTTTGCCATCGACTTTTCATTTGTGGCTGCAACGACAAATGACAAAATTTATAATGGGTACATGTATATATAAATATATATGTATATGTATATGTACGTATATATACATATATGCTCATATATTTGGTTTTGGGAATTTTTCGACTAAATGCCAGCGCTGTTTAAAAATCCCCGCAGCCCGGGCACTGAGCTTAATCAGGCGTAAAAACATGCAGCGCATTTTGCGCTTCAACAATTTTCAACACACGTTGACAATTCGTACTTTTAATTGGAAGGCAGCTGGGCAGGTGGTTGGGGATGTCTTGAAAAGCGTGTTCAAGATTATCGAGTGAAATGTGTTGCAAAAGGTGTTCTAATTGGTTATTAGACAACAAGCGTTAAACGATTTCAAAATCACCTTGACGCTGTCGTGGCATGTAGACATCGCAGCAGTTCAATCCAATCACAAATGACAAGCGGAAAACGGATTTCTGTGCGACTGAATCCATGATTGACATTTTAAGTGGGACAGCCAAAGATGCTGGCTGCGATTGAGAAAGTCGACTGAGACAGCGAATGGTACAGCGATTGCTGTCACACAGATTGCTGCTCGTCGCAAAGTCGACTGACATAACCATCTTATGCAAATGCTGCCCATAAACTGTATTGCCAATTCGCTTCTTTTTATAGCCAAATCTGGGTAAGAGTATAAAAAGAGCATGAAAATGTTGTTGTCCTTTTTAACTTTCATAAGTTAATAATGTGTGAAGGAGTTACATATGAGTGAGAGGTATAGGTAAGGCTTCAATTTTACATTTATCGGTAGCAAGATATCGATATATAAGGTTGTCGATAGCTAACCTCAGACATTACTTCATTTTAAACGAAATATGTGTACTAGCTGTGGCTAAGGCTTACAAATTACACTTATCTGATCATTATTACATCATTCATTCATTTTAAACTTAATTATATTTGAATCTAATATCATAATTCCACTTTCACACAGTGTTGGTAAACACTTCGGTATACAAGCAACAACATATTCAACATCATCACATATTCATCTGGCGATACTCTGCCAGCTTAAGCCAGCTGTTCAGCTAGTTCACTCTATAACAAAGTTCAATATAATATATATAAATCAGATAAGTTTTAATTTCAAATAAAACTTGACAGATTTTTCATCTTTATTTGCTCATCAAGCTAGCTTCCTTTTTACTGCCGCCGAAGCTGGCAACACTGTTGAGTAATGCTCACTGAAACAATCAACATACATATGTGCGTGGGAGACTTGAAGACCTGGTGTACACGCATCTTTACAGGTTATTACATTTAAGATGAGCGCTGCAGACAAGTGCGAGAAAGGCAGCGTAAAGAGGGAGACAGAGAGACAAGTTGTTGATTTCATAGCCAGCAGGCGAATAAAAAGGAGTTGAGCGAGTCGCAAATTGTCGCGACAACTGAAGGAGACAGCCAGGGAATAGGGCTGAGTTTAGGAAGTTGGGTATGGACGGGGGAGGGTTGAGCGCGAACAGATGCACTCAAATGTTCAGATGCGTAAAAATACCATGGGAAATTACACGAATGGAATACCAGCCGTGCAATACACACACCCGCACACACACACAGAGACACACACGTAGAGGCATGAAGCGGCTGTGACACATATGAGTGTATGTTGAGAGCGGATACCAACGTATATAACATAATGCTGTTGACATACTGCAGAAAAAGAACCAAGTTCTGAGCTAAAGCCAACAACTAGCAGCGGAAACGGAAGTAGAGACAGTGACAACGACAGATGAGAGATGTGAAAGAGAAAGTTGCCGCGAGTCGCTAAGAACTGATTGCCAAAGCGCCGAAAAGGCAAGTGAAGCTAACATGCCTAACAGATACCCTGTAAAAAGCAGTCAACTAAAGTTAAGCACTTAAGAAACTTACTTCATTCCTTAAGAGTACAACTAGCTTAGGCTGTTAAGTAACTGAAATATCATCTCAATATACCCTATACTCTCCGACAGCTGCAGGGTATAACAACGAAAGCAACGACGCTGGCAACATTGCGGCCTGCCAGACCAAATGATTAATTTCGACAAGCTGCCACAAGCTGTCGGGTAAGCCGGGGAAGAGAGAGAGAGCAGCTATAGCTAGGCGGGAGGGGGACGAGTCACAGCAGCTCGCATGTACGTGCCAGCGTCTGAGTTTATTGACTATGTGTAAACTGAATGCAAAGTTGCGACATCGTGCGTTGATTTTGTGCTTCAAAAATATAAATGAACCACAAAATAACACAAAACTGCAAACGCAAGGATGAAAGGATATGCACAAGGATATGCGCCAGTACAGCCAGAGCAGCAGCCAGAGCAATTCTAACTACAACACGTCTATGTCTGCATATGTGCATATGTGTGCATGTCCTTATGCAGCCTTGTGCGAATGCGTCTGTTCGCTAGTGTTGATTGCCAGCTGCATTTGCAATTGATGGCAATGCATTTTTATTGTGCCAACTGCAAATCATTTCAGTAAAACGGGCATTTTTGTATCTTTTGAATCTTTTGGTTAGGAAATTATTTTTATGAATTGTGCAATTGTTCAACGTAGATTGAAGCTTTGCCTTCAGACTGCTCTGACTCCGTTTTTGTGTCACATACCTCAATTGAGATAAAAAGAAATCTTGGATATATAAATTTTATGTGTCTTTAATATATGTTTATGTAAGATTGCACACATAACATAAGCTCAAATTCTTGTTTCAAATTGGGAAGCGGGTGTCAAGGTATTGTAAAGAATCTTTTCAGCATATACATCAATAATTATATATAAAGTTATTAAGTATAGAGAGTACTACAGGGTATTCACACAGTCTTACACACTCATTGCTAGACAGCTCGTTAATCGATGTTTGCAAAGCTTCGCAAAATCCTTCCAATGCAAGGCAACAATTTGGGACCAACGAAGACAGCTGCAATCGGTGCGAGGAGCGAGACGCGTCACAATTTAGCCACAGCGAACAAACAGCTAACACAGTTCAAGCAATTCGGTCAATTTTCTTACCTAGCTGACAGCTGACTGAGGCAACTGCCTCCTTCAACCGCTAGACCATTTGTCTGTATTTGATTTGCGGTTGTGCATCCATTGCACTGCAAATGAAGCAAACGAGCCGTGCGGTCATTAGATGTCCAGCACGCCCCGCCCCATTCGCCACAACAATGTTTGTCCGTTTCTGTGCTCTGCAAATGTCATTGTACAGTCTGGTCCATGGCACGCCCACTAAACTACTACCTGCGTGCTAGTCTGGCATAAATATGGACACAGCTTAAATCGTGGCCCGGTATTAAAGTACGATCAATCAATTTGCATTGGCCGGCAGCAACATCATTAATTTGCAGCCGCTGAAATTTTAATTAGTGCCAAATGCGAAGCTCGACGACCGCAAGAACATGCAAACAGATAGACAGTTAGAGAGAGAGAGAGACAGATGAAAAGCTGGTTGGGTAGGCGTGTCAAACGCAGTGTAAAAGTTTTGGTTCATTTAACTTTTAGGTAACTCGAGTAACCTCTATGCCAACAACACTTGACATTGCCACACATACACAGACACTCGTGGAAGCAGCGTGGCAGACGCGGCGTATGCGTAACCTGCAGCAAGTCGCCTGCAGTTTTGCTGCGATGACTTGATAAAATATTTTCATTGACGCCAACAACAAACATGAAACAACACCAGCAACAGCAACAATGGGTAGGTAGTGAAAATACGTAATTGCAACAGCCAAAAACATCTTTTGTCTTGCCAACTACTATAATGAGTAGAAATTGCAGAAAGGGTAGAGTGGAGCGACTATGAGTTATGCTGTAAAAATAATTGAGTTTATGTATATTTAAATGATGAAAAGATGATATAAATAATCGATAAATCAATCCATATATAGAAAGATAGATAGATATCTAGTTACATAGACAGATAGACAGGCTTAAACACATCAAACAATCATCAACACATATCAAATAACACTTTTAGAAACCTCCCACTTCATTTCTTTTACAGGTCTTTTAATTAGAAGCAACTGCTGGTGGAAAACTTTCGGCTGGCTGAAGCGACGTATGCGTAATCTGGCAGCCAAACGCAACTTTTAATCAAAACTTGTGTGGCGCTGCCTCTGGCAATCATGCGACATGAAGTCACTTCAACTGCAAACTCTGCACAGAGCGTGTGCAACCCTCTTGTCCTGAACACCCCGCCCAACCCTAATCAACGGCCGCGCACTACTACACTTAGTTCACCTCTAATTAAGCGATGCGCAAAATTTAAAATGATGAAAATGAGGCAATGCAACATTAATGCATACGCACAAGCCGCACACCACGCACAAGCCGCACACACCACACACATCCCATCCATACACACAGAGAGAGAGAGCTCTGGCAGCTCAAAATATATGCGCGTATCGTCGGTTACCACGCGAATGGGCTATGAAGCGACCAATGACAAGGACACAAAAACCTGAAGCTAATAGCTGCTTTAATGCTGCTGTTTAGTTGGTTCTGTGCCACGTAGGCAACATAAAATTTTCCTTCTGTTTTTTTGGCAGCAGCCGCCGCGTGGTTGCCGTGATTATTATGAAGGGTCGAAGGTCGTTCTGGAGCGACGCCAGTGTGGGAGCGACGCCAATGGGTAGCTGCAGCTAAAGCTAAGAATCGGAGCTGGAGACATGCCAGGAGAATGCTCGTAATTTCATTAAAATTTTATTAGCTCGATATGAGTGTGCGGGTCGTTATGTCTGTGTGTGTGTATGAGTGTGTGTGATGCTCATGTTTAGATATTATTTGAGCAGCTGCGCAAATGAAATTATTACCTATGTGCATTATGTACATAAAACCAACTCTCCAAACCACTTCTAATCATATTTTTGAAAGAGCAGCAATTTAAAGCGTGCCCAGACCACAGCTATTAAAAATTATGATAATTTAAGAATAATTACAGCGCTGTATGAATTTTTATTTAATAATATTATATTATATTTGCTAACATTAATTAACATGGAAATATGGTAGATCGATGTGGTTGGCAATATGTAAAAAAACATTGATTCTAATTAGACAAATTAAAAACAAATATTTTCAGCCATAGTACCCACGAGACACGAATCATTTTATGATTTAATATTTGCCTTTAGTTCAATTAGCAATAATTTTACATTGATATTTGCCTATGGTTCCCATAGCAACAATTCCACATATCAATTTGCTCTTTGCACAACTAGTTGAGTCAGATACGCAGCAAGCTATCTAAATGGAAATACAATTCTGCCTAACATAGCTACAATTGACCTCGTCCTTTGTTATTTTCATACAACAATACAAACAGTTTCATTTACATGTGGCAAAATCGTATTACTTTAATTTCATTCTGTTTCAGCAGCAAATCCTTTAGTCGTAAGTTGATTCTGACAGCAAAGTTTTGGCTTTAAAATAAATAATTTAGTTGCATGTCAAAACAATATTTCATACAACAAATTTATAAAATACGCTTCCAAAGGCAATTCATTTTAGACACTTAATATGTAAGGAGAATTTTGATGGAATATATATAGATATATATATGCAGAGCTGGCTGTGTTCATGAAAATTGTAGTGAGACTGAAATGGACAGCAAAATTGGACAACAAAATTTTCTGATAAACATTATATATAGAAGCAAACAATTTGAAACGAGTCCACTACTATTTTTATGACCACAGCTGCATATATATATAAATCATCATAGCCATTAACATTTAACCTTGTCGATCTGTCTGTTTAGCCTCCTATGATTAAAGCTTTACTAACAAAACATCACAGCTTCAGGTCAACTAGAGTATATAAACGCCGACGTGTCGACTGGCTTTATGTCCCTGTCGCTCTCTCTCTCTCTTTCTCTCTCTCTTGTAAATTGTGATTTAAAATCAACTCAAAATTATCTATAAATCAAACAAGTTTCATAGCCAAAAGTTGATTGCATGTCTGTGAGTATATTTCACAAGTCCATTGCAAGGCAGGCAGCGCTTGTGCCACTCACAATACCTTTCGGATGAAGGTCTTTTAATTTACATTTTGCTATTAATTTCAACCTCAAAGGTTGCACAGCCGGAAGGAAAGGCTGGGTACCGGATGCCAAATAGACGTGGTGGGAGGACGGTAGACATGTATCTGTATTGTAACACACAAAGCCGCAAAGCTGAACATGGGCTTTGCTTAATCCGGGCAGTTAAAACGGCAGCCACACACACGCACACACAGAGCGACACACATGCATAGGTAAGCCCGTAGTCCTGGTTACTAATACAAGTACAGTGTCAGGACAGCATTGAGCATATGCAGGCGCCGTGCCTTTATGTTTTCTTGATTGAGTTTCACCTTTTGCATATGAAATTCAATTTAATCAGCTTGCCAGGTCATAGGCTGGCATCCTATCAGCGTATCACACACACACTAACGCACGCACGGACTGCAGCCAATAATAATGAAGTCCTTTTGTTATGTCGACAACACGTAATTTCCATTGCGCCCGTACGCAATGTACATTTTCTACTCAAACATCCACATTCGGCCACATTCGGCAATTTGCCGACCTCAATAATGTTTTCACTTGGAAATCAATAAATACAAATAACAAATATAGTATGTATAAATAAATATATATATATATATATATATATATGTATATACAATATATATATATAAAGAGAGAGAGAGATGTGTGTTTACATACAGCATCCAAAAGCAAACATCCAGCGCAGCACTTGGCGGCCATAAACGGGCAAATTGTATGCAAATAAAACACAAGCGAATGCCGCAAGATAAAAACCGTCGCGTGCCAACGACCACACCCCTCTGGTCCTGCCCCCCCCCCCCTGCATACGCCCATCAGCCCCTTTCAAATGGGCGGGGCGGTCTACCACAGCTGAAGCAATTGAAATGCTGACGCTGCAGTGACTCAAGCGTCACATAAAACAAGTTTGCAAGATTTACGCGAAGCAACGTGACCCGAAGATACCACGTAAATATATTTATTTATTTAAATTAGATATTCGCTAGTTAAAGAAAGAAAGAAGCCACATCCCCTATATGCAGTACATACTGTAGGCAACATTCATTAAGAGCAGTTGCAGAAATATGTCTACTACTTTTGCCGTTCGTTACTTAAGTTACTCGCTAGCACTTAAATACCCTACTGTTGCTACGTACACAGGGTATGCAATAAGAACAAAACACACACAGCTCGAGTGACGACACGACAACTTTTTATTAACTCTTTGGCTCTTCTGACCGCAGCTGTGGCTGCTTTCCAGCCCGCAAGCCCCAAGCAGCCGACAAGCAGCTTCAAGTCTTAGCTCTGTCTCTTTGTCTTAGCCCGCAGAAATGGCCAAAATAAAGTTCGAGGCATACAACTTGTTGTTTCCTCTCGCTAAAGTTTGTCCGGTCATTTCTCATTTCCCATTTCTTATGCTGCATGCAAATCATCATCAGTTATTGGAGGGATGCTGGCTTTTGGTTTTTCTGGGTATATCTTCTCATTTGTTGGCCGTTTAAATGCTCGGACAATCAACTGAAATTGCGGCTACTATTGATTCAAGACAATTTGGGCGGAGACCCACCATCCCAAGGCCAGGCATATGTTACATGCTTGGCACACACACACTCGCACACTGATATGAGTTCATATGGAGCGTAAGTCCTTATTGTCTGTTAGTTGACATGTTGTGAGCAGCTCTCTCTTACCCGATTATAATAGGCACATCCTCTGGCTTGCCGGCTGCGTCTGTCTGCCTGCAAAATTTAATCGCATTTAGCTCATTTAGACACAAATTGAATTTGCCGCAGCACATCAGAGCCCCGCGCTGGGCCCGCTCGAAAATGATAAATTCAATTAAAATCAAATTTTGACTGGCGCGTTACATATTTCACTTTTTTCTCTTTTCTTCTCTCTTTTCATTTTTTTTTTTGTTTATTTTCATTTTTTTGGTCCAGCTTTAAACAGATTTTCGTCAAGGCAGCTTTTATGCCAATTGCCGCAAAATACAGACAAACACACAAATCAGTCCAACAAAATAAATAAGGAAAAAATAATTGAGCCAGCGCGACGAGAAGATGAACTAAGAAGCACCAGCAACGCCCCAACCATCCACCCATCGCCCATTGCCATCCACAGCCAAAATTGACGCAACTTTTATCAAGGACATGAGATAATCCCATTGCCGCTTCCAGCACATTTTTCTTCGCTTCATATTTCTCCGTGTCTGGTCCCAGGCGGGAGTGTAGGTTGGGAGCACCCAAAATCCAAACCCAATCGACCCAGTGCTGATTAGTTCGTTGCCTTCGCGTCATATTCGGTCAGTCCTCAAGCGATAATTAGGCGTTTACCAAACTTGCAGGCTCTGCTCTTCTGGACCAAAGATGATTTATGATGTGTGCACTGCAAGAGTTCAAAGCCTGTCAATTTGTTATACACAAAAGGCGGCTCAGTGCCTGAAGTCCGTCTATGACAAATGCTTCGGTCTTCGCACTGAATCTGCTAAAGCCTTTAATTATACGAAATTTCTCTACTTCTCCCTGTGTTGTTTCTAGGCACTGTGGAATGTTGGACTGCATTCAGAGATGGGCACGTGATGTGACATCTCCCACGACGGCATTCCCTCAGTTTGTCACGCTGTGGCTCTTTTACTATGAATCGTCTGTCTCTGTCTTTAGTAAGCTTTGTTATTTTTCTTCCCTTTTCTGTCTCTCTCTCTCTCACTCACCCTGAATCTCTCGATGTATGTATATACATATATCTCTCTCTATATATCTATCTAGTTCTATCTCTCCGTATCTATTTCTCTATCTTTCACTCAAAGTCTCTCTCTCTCTCTCTATCTTTTTCTCGATTTCGCTCTATCTCTTTCTGAATCTCCCTCTCAATCTCAATCTCTAGATGCATTTGTGTAAGCATATGTATATGTATGTATATACATATGTATAGCTATATACCTCCCTCCCTCTCTCTATCTCTCTCTCTCTCTCTTTCACTCTCTGTATTGTCCTCTCTCCCTTTCGTTTTTTCTCTCTCTTTCGTCCACTCTCTCTATCTCTCCATATATATATTTATATCTATTTCTCTCTCGCTCCTTATCTCTCTCTCTCTCTCTTGTCCTCTATCTCTGCACATCTTTCTCTATCTCTCCTCCTCTCTCTCTCTCTCTCTCTTGTCTCCGCTCTGCCTTACATCTCTACCTCCTCCACTCTCTTTAAATATTAACTGATATACATTTCCTTAATTATGCATGTGTCATAAGCAACGCCACATCATATATATTCGCCAACGCTGGCAGCTCACTTAATATGAGTCGAGTGCTTAATCGTGTCACGACAGCTGTCGCACGAAATGCACTAAAGCAGATTCGCAATTGCTGCAATTGCTGTTCAAGTCTGTGTGCCGCAAAGTATGCAACACTTGTTGTGGCAGCTTCTTTATGTTAAGCCACTCGAGCGCAAATCCCCAAAACCCACGCCTTTAACGCAGCCGCCCCGCACAAACAGAGGGATGCTGCAGTAAGTGAGTGTCGCTCTGCTAACCTCATCTCCCGCTCGTGTTTTACAAACTGCACGCCATTTGAAACAGCAACAGCAGCCGAAGCAAAGGCAGCAACAGCAGGAGCTGGCTACGCATCAGCAGCTGCAGCTTGCATCTTCCACTAAATTTGTGACAAACGGGCAGCTGTTGAGTTAAGTTGCAGTCTCAAATGGCTACAACAGCACCAGGACACAGAGGGCAGCGCGAACGCAGCGGGCCCAAGACGAATGCGATTGCACATGAAATGCAGCCAATGCCGTACACAAAGTAATCCTCATCATAGTCAGCGGTTGCCCAGAAGCGGAAGTGGCACACTGGACGCGGCGATGACAGGGCAAGGCGTGTTGTCAGCAGAGGCGTAGATTCGATACTATCGATAGTATCGATGATGTTGCCAGAATTGAATATAATAATATTAACTGCTGCTGCTACCAATATAAGTTAACAGATTCATATATCGATACTTAGCCATTAAAGAAATACAGAAAAGCAAAACTTGATTTACATTTATGAGTAAATAAATCATCTAAATAGACCAGTCACCACAACAAGGATTCAATTCGACTATAACTGCAATGTTAACTTAGCCATAGGCCATTGCTACCATTGCCGTTTAAAAAGATTTACTTTTATAGTTTCTACCCACATCTAGTACTAAGCAATTCATAACATGTCTTTTTACTAGCCCCCCTTTTTGGCTAAGTGCCTGTCTACGCCCATGGGCAAAGCGCAGTCAGCCAAATGTTCAATTGATTTGCATGCGCTGCAAGACAACTTCAAGCTGCGTTTTACTTTCTCTATATAGCCATTGCTTCAGCTGCTCCAGCTGCTTGCTTGACTGTGGCTATTAAGCCGGTTCGGCGAGCGAGGCAACAGCTCGCTGGGGAATTGTAAATCACGTCGAGCGCAAAGCGCAAATTGGTTAGTGGAACATACATAAAGCAACGCTACACACAACACTCACACTCACACACACACTCATACATTTACACATGTGCATGGGGTCGTGTGTGTCGTTTGTGCCGGCTAAATTCGCGCTTTGGAAACATGAAAGCTGCCCCAACAGAAAATACTAAAGCAGCAAAAGTAATCTGTTAAAGCAAAGCAAAAGGGTGCAGGGGCATGTGTGAGTGTATGGCAAGTGGCAGTAAAATCATATTACCCCGCATATAGTATACGAATTAGTTGGCCATCTCGAACAGGAGGAACATGGCTCGGGCCCGAATGCAGGATGCAGCAAACTGCTCGCACATACTTTGCTGCTCTTCCTGCCTTTGCTGCTGCTGTTGCTGCTGCTACTGCTGCTGCTGCTCATCTTTAGCAGTTGCACTGCTTCGCTAGCTCTACAAATTGGAAATAAAAAACTGGCAAGCATTTCACATTGAAACGGCTGCCACATAGTTTGGCCTTAGCAGCACATCCTGCCGGCGACAACAACAACAATAACAACAACTGCAATAAAAGAAGCTTCAGCAAAAAACAACGTCAAATAACTGTCAAGTGAAATGCAGCGCTTACGATCGAAGCAGTTGAGATTTTGTTTTTATTTTTTTACCCATTTTTTTTTCAGAAAAATAATCATAACAATGGTGTGTCAGTAAACATGTGTGAGAGATACCCTGTAAGTTTGTGAGTCTTTTATATATAAATAGATAGATAGCTAGATTGATAGATAGATAGATAGATAGAATTATAGATAGATGATAGATAGATAGATAGATAGATAGATAGATATATATTCCGAAGACTCCTTATCTTTGCCTGAAATTCACAAATAAGAAATTCTCTTCTATTCTATAATTTGTTATTCAGTTAGATATGAAGAATTTAAGTCTAATCAAGAATAAAAGTATATTTTATATAGTTTAACTATGAAAAGCATGAAACAACCTATAACAAATACCTCATAGTTTCACACACAACTACTAGAAAATATCTCATAGTTTCCCGCATAACTATTTTAATCTTTAACACTTATTCAGCCAAGTTTATGCTGTGCCATTTTAGGCCAATTTTATGAGTACAGGGTATAATAATCATAAATATTGCACGCTGCTCAGCTTGTTGTGCCCATTATGCTGACAGGAGTGAATGCAGGCAGCTGCCATTAAGTATACGCCACGTTGGCTGACAAAAGCTAAGCCCCTGTACACAAACCTCCTCCCCAAAAAATGAATTTATAAAAAAAGAAGAGCTCACACCAGCCGCGATATATTTACAAGGCACTACATTCTATGGCTGGGGAATATAAATATACATATATATATACATATATATATATATATATATATATATATATATATATATATATATATATATATATATATATATATATATATATATATATATATATATATTTATATTTATATGTATACAGTCAAAACAGCGCCGCTTCGTTCTTCAAAAATGATTTCACGCCAACGAAACGAGGTTAAAAAGGTGTTACAAGCCAGCAAATGCAAAGGCGCTTTAAGCGCTTCGGGTTGTTTCAACTTTCAACAGGGAAAGTTTTGTGCAGCAGCAGCCCATTGCGCCCTACTACTACTGCCACTGCTACCTAGCTCCATTTACACCCCAGTCCGATGCTTAAGCATTTGGTTGTGTGTCACCTTATTCGCCTTTTATGAACATCCTTGCGAAATTAAAAGTTAAATGCGCCAAGTCAATAAAAGCATGATACTAAAAATAAAGATAAAGATAGCTGCCAATGGCAATGCAAATGCAAAAGCAGGGCTCTTTACGGCTTATAGGGGGTTTGGGTTGGGGCCTTTTCCATTAGGGTTGTCAACAACGACGTTTTTATGCTAGTCTAGCAAGCGGGAATGCTCGATTGAATAATTCAAGACGATGTAAATATATATACAATATATATATTATATATATTATATATATTTGTAAATATTCGTAAAGAGAAGCTGAATAAATCGAATGAAGTCAGTAAAAGTGTTTATATTAAGTTAGCGAGCTATCGATATTTTTATCTATACATACAAAAACATGTTAATTAGGATATCGATATTTATTGATAGTAATTGCGTATAGTTTATTGAAAGAAAACACAATATTTTAACGTCAATTTTATGCGTTGATATGCATCGATAATTATCATTGCATAAATACAAAAGCTATTCTTTGCAGATAATAATATAAACTAAGATATCGATATACACCGATCAAATATTTATCGATTTCAGTTTTTTTATTAGTAAAAACTGATGTCAAATACCTACGCTGATTGAAAGGTGCCTCCTATAATGTTTTTGTCTTGCTATAGATATTTATCGAAAACTAATTTTTTTTTTATGCACACTGCCTAAAATTTAAACAGAACAAAGTATCAGCCTAAAACTACATTACCGTTATCTCGAACAGCGTACTTTAAGCCGCTTCAAACCATTGTTCAGCTTGCATTTGCCACAAAAACGCTTGAATATTTCTTTTAGCCTGGCCGAGAGTTGGCAACACTGCTTGGCGCATTTATGCCCGAAAAATCTTTTAATGCAGCTCGCATTTGCATGGCAGCCGACTGCAGCCGTAGAAACGGCAGCCAGGACAATGGCGACACTTCATTTATGTCTTTTGTGCGCCCAATGCGACGCCAACTGTTTGCCCAGAGATAAAAAACTAAAGCCCGACTCTTGAAATGGAAAATGCAAGAGCAACAGTAGCAGCTGCAGCTCCAGCAGCAGGAGTAATAGAAGCGATGGAATAGGTAGGGCGAGCAGCTAACTAATAAAATGCAGTTTGCGTTTTATCTTTGCCAACTGACTGGGCTGAGTTTGCTTTACTAATTGATGCACTACCACTTGTTCATATACTTCGAATTATAAAAAGCAGCCAGCCATACGGCGAGGCGGCGGGAGGGTGGAGGCTGGCAGCTGAGAGCGTTAGCAGCTGAAGGAAATTGCACAGAGTCAATAAACGGAAAGATGGTAACCAATGGTAAATGGCAGTCGTCAAGGACGTTTCTTACTTATCAATGCGGGCCGATTCAAATGCCAATTGAGGCACAACAAAAGCCGCCAAGAAAATAATTGACGCCATCTACCCAACAGCAGCAGTTCGCAGCTCATCTCATCTAGCTCAATGCGAATCGAGCTGTTTACCCGTAACGTAACAGAAAGCGCATTGTTGGGACGCACAACGGCAGCAGCAGCGGCAGCGAAAAATGAAAATGAAAATGAAAATCAATGGGAAAATATGCAAAACGTTTTTTAATTAAATTTGAAGATATTTGCCAAGCGGCTGGCAGGGTCTTAGCCGAGGCGAAAATTATTATGTGTTGGCCGAATGAGCGCATAAGCGCATTGGAGCGTGGATTATTGCAGGGCGAATAGTAAAAACGTGAAATGGCAAAGGGAATAAAACAAAGCGCGGAAGCAGGCAAATTATCTGCGAAAAATTTAATACTCTAGCACCAATAATAATAATCAACATCTGCTCTGATAAAGAATTGCATGAGGTATTCACAAAAATCTAAATAAAATATTTAAACTGTTTGATTAGGTATTCAGCAGTTTTTATATAATTTTGTTGTCATTATGATGATTAGATAGAGAATTTAAGAAATAAACTAAGCAGACTTCCTCCTTTGCATCGCATGGTAGAAATTAAAATAATTTATATTTATATAAATAAAAGTATGGAATATAATTTTAATTATAATTTCAATTACATAGCTATACTTAAATAGGTATTATTTAATTTGTATTATTAAGTGTGTAAGCCCTACATAAGCTGATGTGCTCATATTATTTAGTTGAATCTAGGATAAAAGCAAATTTGTCATGTGAATAACAAATAATTCTAATTTCAGTTCCAAAAACATTCTTAAGCTGCACAACAAACAATATGTCAATTTATTTATACAATTTTATATTTAGTTTAATATTGATTTCCTTGGCAGCCCTTTTGATATTTACCCTCATTGCTTTTACGACTTTAGTTCCTGAAATCGATATTACAATCAAAAACTATTACACGCTTATTTCCGTTGTCTACATCAAGTAAATATGACATAGTAGTACAATAATATACAATAGAACAATACATAATATATTATTGTGTTCAAGCATGACAATGTGAACGACTCTAAAGTAGGGATTGCTCCAATAACAGGCCATGACAATAGAGCAAAGTAATTTTAAGGAAAAGGATTGTTTATTTGTAAGAAGAATATTCCTATAGGATGAAAATTTTAAATAGAAGACGTCACTCTTTAGAGAGTGGACAGATCACTATAGCTTTCAGCTTTTGAGCAATTATAGCAATCATTTTCTTTATATAAAAAGAAAGTAATGTTAATATAGAACAGTCATAAATATAATTAATGATCCAATTCCAGCCAAATTAAACTTGGCAAAAATGCTTGATTTGACAAAAGATTGATGCCGTCTTCATATAAAAAGATAGTAATCCCAATTCATAGTAATCCTAGATATATTTATGGCTAATAAACCAATTTCAACTCAACTTTAATCTCCCATTTAAATCATGCATTTATGCACACTTTAACATCTCTGCAGACTAAATTCACATAAATGTACCAAGTATCCAAGCTGAAAAGAAACGAGCTCAGACAGTTGTCGCAGTTAGAAATAATTCAGCTTTAAAGCTTATGTAAAAGTCAAACGTAATGCATTTTATATGCTGCACTCTACATTCTATATTCGTGACCCAGTTATAATGCATAGTATGAAACCCACTGGCAAAGGGTATACAAATTAAAAGCGATTTGGCTTCACCATTTTAATTGCAATTGTGCGGCTCTCATTAAAGCGCTGCAAATGCGAAGTGCAAATTAAATTTGCACTTCCATTTGGAATGAAATCGGCAGAGCATCTGTTCGAATTGGGACGCCCGTATGACCCGCATTTGTCAAATAAGGAAATTAGTTTGGTAAATTCTGGCACACCGACTCGCTAGGCCAGGCCAATGCCAACCGTATGAATATGCGACTAAATTCTGTTATTTCCGGTCTTGAAGTGTGTGTGTTGTATTACACACACATACAGAGGCAGAAGCTCTTGCTTTTAACACTAATTAGTCAATTGATGTATGTGCAATTTGCTAATTTGTCGATACACCAATTGAAGCTACTAGGCAGTTAGCCAATATGCTGGCCTTCGGCCTCTATTGCTGTAACCCACAGTGCGTATGATTAATATTTAATTGCATTATGCTTTTGCATGTTATATACGGCAACTAGAGTGCTCTTCTATCTATGTGTGTGTGTGTGGTTGTGCTGCAAATTAAATGGCCCAACAAAATTAAATTATAATTTATATTTTACATTGGCAGCATATAAAGTGCATCCGGTTGAGCTTGCGCTGGGCTTCAACCTACGACAGTTTTGTAATTGGCCACAACCAAAAGCCACATGACTGGAATCAATGATGAAAACAGCAACAACAACAGCAGCTACAACAACTATAACACTCTCCAATATAATGATTAAATTTGAATTTGTATTCAAGTTTGGTTTTAGGTCTGCGTTGTGTTTGTCTAAATGGCTGATAAATGGCCCAAAAAATAATCACAGTAGAGCAACTAGTTGTGAATTGTGCAATTTACACAAAACTTGACGACAATTGCCGTTCGTGACAATTGAAAAATCACTTTGCTAACTATTTGCATTCGGCTTTAAGCAGAGATCAAAATAACTTTTAAAGTTAAATTTTATATCAATTCTGATGGCTAAAAAAAATTAAAATAAAAATTTAATTATTTATAAATTTATTTCTCTTTATTATTTAATGCAACAAGAAAAAATTTGTGAATGATTGAAGGCAAAATAAAAATATTTAAAGCAAAAATTGATTGCTGAATTCTGAATTAAAATTTAAATGCAGAATTAATTGAACCAGAAAGAAGCGAAATTATAAAAATCATTTCAGTTTCGAGTGTATATGTCAAAAAAATATGAGTTGAAAATATATAGAAATATCAATGTTTACAGAAAAGAGTAACAAAGATATATAAACATTTATACGGCTTTGAATAACAAAAATTACAAGTCGACATCTAACAAATCAAAATCAATTTGTTTTATTTTCATTTCAAAAACAATTTGCAGCTCTTCTTATCAAATTTTACTTTCATTTTTATTTTCTTAGCTGGCCAATTGACCTTTGTTAGCAAGTTTTACGCCCGAAACAGTCTCCAGATAAATGTTGCCTGCGGGAATTCAAACCACAACCTTTCGTTGCTGAAACACAATTTAAAGCTAGTTCCAGTTGCTGCTGTGATAATTCTTAAATCAAATTGGAATTTCCTGTTAAACTCATATATTCCTTAAACTTTCAACTTTATTGTACAGTCACAGCCTTTATAAATAATTCTATGGAATTGTGTTTCATTGTTATAATTGTATTAGTTTATGATTCATAGAAAATGGTGTATTCAATAGCAAAAGCTAATCTTAAATCCCACGCGCGCCTTGTACATAGTATATTAATAAAAGTTTTTGCTGTGGAGCACATTTTCCGGGCGGATTTCAAGCGATTGCGGCAGAGACAGTTGCATAATGCACTGCTAGGTGGGCGAAAGGGCAATGGTATATGTGTGTGTGTGTATGTGTGTGTTGGAGAAAAAGGACTGCAAGGCAGAAAGGAAAACGGAAATCGAAATGTAATTTGTTCGCTGCACAACGCGATGATCAGCTCCAGTTGACAGCTGGCGGCCATGACAGCTGCTCGATGTGACTGTGTGTCGTTCATGTGGCAGGCAGACAACGAATGTGGCACGTACACGAGCCAACGAGAAGACCTTGAAGTTGCTGCTAACTCACGCCCACCAACAACCAAACGAAGAAGATGGCTCAACACAAAGACAGCTGCAGCGGTAAATCCACAGACATACTGCTGCCAGGACCTGCAGCCTAGAGCTGTGCGCGTGACACGACTTAAGTCGTTGCAATTGTGTCGCATAATAGATTTACCTCAATAGAATTCAAGACGACTAAGTACAATTTAAGCAAATGTTATTAAATAAAGTAAAAACAGTTTCAATTCGAGAATTTAGAATAAACAAGAAGAGTTTAGCCGACTAATAGATGCCCTCTACATACACCCTAATTTATTTTATACAATATGAATTATCTCTAGAATGTAAATTTTAATTAAAATAAAATCCAACTTCGTGTCCAAAGTCAACTGCAATCAACTTAGCAACGCTTTAGCTACCAAGTTCTCCCTCAAGTGTTTTTTATTTACTTTTTTGTTTTTGGGTGTTTTTTAAATTTGTGCACATCTTCCGGCCAACTTGGCTGCAATTATGTCACACAAAATGTTTATCCTGTACATCCGGCTATAAAAAACAAGCTAAACACTTTATTTATTTGGTGCTGCTCGTCGTTAGTTTTCAAAGTTTTCGCATTAAAGCGAAAGCAGAGTTTGCCAAACTATTGCAATGAAAATAGCACAGACTACTACAACAGCAACATGAAGCAGCAGCAACACGAAGAAGCAGCAAACGAAAATTTAGAGATGCAATGCAAACATTAGGGCGGGTGAAGCTGAGAGAAAAAATTGCAGTTCAGAGCATGCCGAAGTGCAAGATACCCTGTTTGTATTATGAATGCAGCTAAAAGTAGTGAAGGGGCTTAATATTGCTTGTGCAGAGTAGAGGTGATTATGATAATGTCATCTAAGCTTTTTGGAATATCCTAAACATTTTTTATATAAATAATAATTTGATATGAATTTTAGTTTCACTATCTTTATAAAGGTACAAAATAATTATATATAATACGAGGGTTGTCCGTAAATTAAGGTCTCTAATGAGCTCCAGTCTAAACGGAGTGAGCTAGCTTAAATCTTGGGAGAATAGTACGACGCGGGAATGAAAAAGCTTCCGGAGCGACTCCAAAAATGAATCGATCGTGATGAGGACTACGTCAAAAAACAGCTAATATTTCAAGCTTTCAGATTATGTAATTGTTTTCAAAATAAAATAATGTTTACTGTGTAAAAAAGCATTGGAGACCTTAATTTACGGACAACCCTCGTATATAAATCATTTAACAAGGCATATATCTTATGAACATGTCCTTATCTCATTTCAAAGATAACTACTGTGAAGCTTATGATTTTTATAAAAGTGTTGCATGTTGTTAAAGTTTCAGCAGTACATGATGAATGCGATTGATATTGTGTTACTATTATCAAAGATACCAAATTTTAAGCTGCTATAATGATAGATATGCATATGTATACAAGTATCCACTGCGTATCATGAGAATATCGTTCACTTCACACTCTCCGTTAACATTGAATGTTTTCTGTGTTATTCGAGCTATGCGCATACAACTTTTTTCTATTTAACAAGGTTTCATTTTTTTTAAATAAAACTGAATTGGTTACTGTATCATTCCAAAAACTATTGAAAAAAAAAAATTTTAAAAAAAGGCTACCAACAATTACTGACCAGGATATCACAATCAGCGCTAGTATCTATTTTTTTATATTTTCAACAACAATATTGGGTTTCAATAAATTTTTGTAATATTTTTTACATTTTCAAGCAACATTAGTTGTCAGAGATATCACATATGAGTATAAAAACACACAGAAAAGTGACGTAGCAAAAAAAAAGGGAGTCAGGTGGGCGCTATGCTGATGACATGCAGCGTATTTTGATAAATCAAAGATAATCATAAAAGCATAAATACCAATGGTGTCAACTGCAGCAGCCACACACATATCTGACTAAAATAATGCAATATGTCTATTTGATAAGAAACTTAAAAATATATTCAATTTATCATAGTTCCACTTTAGTTTTCAGTGTAAAAAAAAATTAAATTTATTGAACTAATTAACTTTTTTATTATATTTTCTATGCGTTACATATCGCATGACATATTTATAATATACACTCTACCAAAGCCATAGATAGTCAAAAAAGTAGGCAACAGTTGGCCGAGTGCCTAAGAAAATTAAATGCTGCCTTTGAAGTGTTTGGTCTTGAGCAAAGTCTATTTTAAACACATTTTCAAATTTAGCTGACTGTGCAGCGAGTGTGTGCTGATTGTGTGTATGCTGACTGTGTGTGTGTGCCTTGTCAAACAGCTGCCATAGACAGGCAACGTCTGGACTCACTGCCAGCTGCTGTTCAATAGATTTTGACTTTAATCTTGAGCGAGCCTCTAGATTGACTTTGGCCTTGAGTAACTCAGGCAGAAATGGATCAAAAGTCGAATACACCAACGCACACCCAGACACCGAAGGACAAGAGGCAAAACTACATTCATTGGGTCAGCGGTGCCACATTTTTATTGGTCATTAGTGCGAGCCTCTATCGGGCATTCGTAAGCATTTACACATCGTTAAACTTTCATTTCCGGCAAATTAAGCGCATTCTATATACCTTCTGCCCTGGCCCAAAACACACACACACACAGCCCCATAGACACAGGGACACAGAGGCGTAGCATTATTCACGCCATGACCTGCCCGCCGATTGGGGGCACCCGTTCAGCTCTTTGTCAGCAAAACAGTCACGAGGCAGTGCATAGGAAGGTTACATCAAATGACCACAACAAACACAGCCCGACGGCCATATATGGTATATATATATATATACGATATTCCGGGCTATATTTAATGGACAGCAAACAAATAGCGGTACGCCCCGTAGGCGGCATTCGCACTTTTGTTTGCTTTTCAATCAAAAGTCAACAGCAGAAGCGAGCCATATAAAAGGCTGGCAAGGATTGTGGCATCGGTGTTGGCTCCAAGCTATTGTCCACATCATGTCCTTCTGGGCGGTTAGTCGCGGCTTAACGCCGCAAGGCAAAGTGGCGCCCATGCTGAATCCCAATCAGCGTCAATTTCTGGAGGACGAGCTGCGCTATCGTGAGAAGCTCAAGATGCTGGCAGGCGGCAATGCCATCGATGATGTTTACGTACGCAAGCCGGATACCGTGGATGATCCACTCGAGCTGGACAAACACGATTCATTCTACAAGACTACCAAAAGTTTGCTAGTGCTGTTCCAGATCATGGGCGTTATGCCCATACATCGTAATCCGCCTGTTCGAAATATGCCGCGTACTGGATACTCGTGGCGTTCCAAGCAAGTAATGTGGGCCGTATTCATCTACAGCTGCCAGACGACAATTGTGGTGCTGGTGCTGCGAGAGCGTGTCAAGAAGTTTATCACCAGTCCGGACAAACGCTTCGACGAGGCCATCTACAATGTCATCTTTATCAGTCTGCTCTTCACAAACTTTCTGCTGCCCGTCGCTAGCTGGCGCCATGGACATCAGGTGGCCATCTTCAAGAACATGTGGACAAACTATCAGTACAAGTTCTTCAAGACGACGGGCTCGCCCATCGTATTCCCGAATCTGTATCCGCTGACCTATGCACTGTGCGTCTTTTCCTGGCTGCTCAGCATTGCCATAAATCTGTCGCAGTATTTTCTGCAGCCGGATTTTCGTTTATGGTATACCTTTGCCTATTATCCGATCATCGCGATGCTGAATTGTTTCTGCAGCCTGTGGTATATCAATTGCAATGCCTTTGGCACGGCCAGTCACGCCTTGTCGGACGCACTGCAGGCCACGATAAAGGGCGAGAAGCCAGCCCAGAAGCTGACAGAGTATCGACATCTCTGGGTGGATCTGAGCCACATGATGCAGCAGCTGGGACGCGCCTACTCGAACATGTACGGCATGTACTGTCTGGTAATCTTCTTCACCAGCATCATTGCCACTTATGGCAGCATTAGCGAGATTATCGATCATGGCGCCACATACAAGGAGGTGGGTCTGTTCGTCATCGTCTTTTACTGCATGTGCCTGCTGTACATCATCTGCAATGAGGCGCACTATGCCTCACACAAAGTGGGCATGGAGTTTCAGACCAAGTTGCTCAACATTAATCTAACAGCTGTGGACACTGCCACACAGAAGGAAGTGGACATGCTGCTGGTTGCCATCAATAAGAATCCGCCCATCATGAATCTCGATGGCTATGCGAACATCAATCGCGAATTGATCACCACGAACATCTCCTTCATGGCCACCTATTTGGTGGTCTTGCTACAGTTCAAGATTACCGAACAGCGCAGATCCCAAACAGCTTAAAGGCTGATCAACAGAACTACCTGAAGCGTTTGCAATACTTTAAAGTTTAAAGTTATCGACATATCGATTTATATTCTATTTTGGCATATACTTGAAAAAGTGCTTGGTTTTTATTATATAAAACATATGCCCATATTTACTTATTCAAAAATAATAAAATTTGTTCTTAAAATCTTATTGAGTAAATTTAACGAAATAAACTGTTTTTTGGTTTTAGATTTTTCCTTGTCAGCTTGCAATATACCCAATGGGTAGCAGATATTTGTTTTTTAGTATTTCAGTATAAATTCTAAAAACTATTTTATTATAATAAATTAAACGATTGTTTTTTTACTGATAAATTGTCATCAATCCACCTGATTGGCATTCATATTTGTATGAATAAATTGATTCTCATCTTATATTAAATCAAATTTATTTTGATATAAATTCTATAGAGTGTGAACTACTTAGAATAGATTTCATATTGCCCAACTCATATGACTTAAAACTACTTAAAGTACTATAATATTTTTATAATATTATTATAATGTTTTTATATTATTATAATATTTTTATAATATTATAATATTTTTATATAATTATAATATTTTTATAATATTATTATAATTTTTTATAATATTATAATATTATTAAACATGTTTCGTCCGTTTATTAAAATTTGTATAACACTTTCCTTTCTCTTTAAGTTAAATGTTTTCAACATGTTTTCTCTAATTTGATTTTGGAATTTGTATGTCAGACGTGTATATTTTTATTTTTCGAAATTTTCAGTTAAACTTGTTTTTATTGTACATTTCGCCGTGGATTAGCCGCAATGTGTCACAGATCACCACCAGACTACAGTGACAATACCTACATGGGCATCCATTTGGGCATTGAGAAATTGGAGGCGGTGATTCTGAATGCCAAATTTGAGCTGGTGCACAGTGCTGTGGTGCACTATGATGTCGATCTGCCCGAATACCACACTCAAAATGGTGTCACCCCGGGCCTGCATCCTGACCAATTTGAGCTGAATCCCGTGATGTATATCAAGGCATTGAACATACTGTTCAATTGTCTGGTATCACAGGGTGCAGATTTATATAAGGTGGCAGCCATTGGTGGTGCAGCGCATAATCATGGCGTCGTATATTGGTCCTTGTGCGGTTTCCGTGCGCTCTGTGGCCTGTCTGCTTTGCTGAAACTACATGACCAGTTAACGGAAAAGTGTTTCACACTGCGCACAGTTTATTGGGTGCATAATTCCATTAATCAGCAGTGTAGGGAGATAGAAAATGAAATTGGCGGCTCCGTGGAAATGAAAGAAATCACTGGATCCCGCCCATTTGTGGGCATGGCTGGTCCTGAGATACGTAAAGTCCATGTCACTTATCCCGATGAATATCATGAAACAGTCCGCATATCACTAATAAGCAGCTTTTTGGCATCGCTGCTAATTGGAAACATTGCATCCATTGACCACTCTGATGGCTCGCTAATGAATCTCATGGACATACGTGACAAAGACTGGTCGAAGGCCTGTCTGGACGCTAGTGCACCGTTTTTAGCAACACGTCTAATGCAACCGATCGCCACCAATCGACTGCAGGGACGTATTAACAATTACTATGTGATGCGCTGGCAATTCAAATCCGACTGCATGATTCTTGCTGCCACCGGCAGTTATTCCAGCTTGTTGGCCAGCATCAAGCAGCAGGAAAATGTTATTATTTTATCACTCTCCGAACAAGACGTGATCATGCTGCCGAATAAGGATCCCATCGCCGCAGAAGAGGGACAAACCATGTGCCATCCAACCGTGCCGAATGGATACATGACTTTCCTCCGTTTCCCCAATGGGGGCTTAGTGCGAGAGCGAATCTGCCAGGAAGTGGCCGACGGCAGCTGGGCACGCTTCGATGAAATGTTGGCTGACACGCCCAAAGGTAATGAGGGCAACATTGCTCTGCATTTTGATGAAATGGAATTCACGCCAATGGCAAAGGGCACACTACGATGGGATAGTGACATCAGAGAGCAAGCACCCGAGGCATTGATCGGACGCAAGCGATTCGCTGAGCCGCAATATGAGGCTCGGGCCGTCATCGAGGGTCAGTTGATGCATCATTGTACGATTGTGGCCAGAACCGGCTTCACCATAAAACCCACTACCAAAATTATTGTCTTCGGCGAACACTCTAACAATGATACCATACTCCAAATTGTGGCCGACGTCTTCAATGCGCCCGTCTACAGGCATGAAACACCTGCCGATCCATGCCTCATAGGTGCCGCCTATCGGGCTCGTTATGCCTTCTATGAGTATCGCGAGGTCAATTGCAATTGCTGCAAATGCAAAATACGCCGTGGCAGGCAGCCGCAACTCAGCTACTCGAAGTTCATTCAACGCACCCCAGACTATCTGAAGTTGGCGGCCCAACCAACTCCCGGCTGCGACAAAATCTACGCTCCACTAATGGAGCGTTGCGCAAGAATGCAACAGCAGCTGGCAGCCAGCAAATCTATCCACGACAGTCGCTTCGAAGACAACCCACATGTTGTATTAGCAAACCTTTAAATAAGTCTTACAAAAATTCTATGTAATAGCTAATTATTTGAAATAAGTTTAAAGTCAAGTAAACTAGGGCAACAAACAAAAACAAGAGTACTCTAGTTCGACCAGGAAATACCCTGTACCCAAAGACACCGCATATGTAGCTTTATAATTCTATAGAATCATAGCGTTCACAGAGACAGACGGACATGGAGCGACTCAAATGCTCAAATGGATTCTGATTTCATCTTCTATTTGGCCATGGGTACACTGGGTACAGGGTATAGGCTTATAGCTATTGAAAATATAAGGCTAAAAGTCCACATCCCAGCCAGAAAGCTCATCTGGCGGCTCGCTGGGATCGCAGGGGAAACGATCAAAGTAACGCACGTCCGTGGGATGAGCAATGGGTCGCACAAAGGGCGGTATCAGCAGCTGACTAGACAAACCATCCCAGTCGAAGCCGAGAAACCATCTGGGAAGTGCAACAAATTTGTAGTTCAAGTAGTTCCATATGCTAGCCATACTCTATCCACTCACTTGTGCTTTTTGATATCCTGTATGCCTCCCGTTTGATAGCCCAGACGCTCGGAGGGCACATCCCGGCAGAGACGCTTAATCAAGTGCACGGCCCAGCGCGAAATGTGTTTGGGAAATGTGATCATGTCGATGCCTCTTAGGATGAGGTTATAAGTCTGCATGGGATCAGGAGCGGTAAAGGGTGGACTGTTAGGGTTAAAAAGAAAGTTTTAGATGGCCTTAACAGATTCATTGATTTGCCACTGCAGACTTACGCGCCATTGAGCAGCTCGTGTATGAGTATGCCCAGAGCCCAATAGTCCACGGCGCGATCGTGTCCCTTGTTGAGAATAATTTCGGGCGCCACATACTCCGGCGTGCCACAAAACGTCCACGTTTTGGCGCTATTCCCAATATACTTGGCAAAGCCAAAATCCACCAGCTTCACATAGCCGCGCTCGTCCAACATGAGATTCTCCGGCTTCAGATCCCGATAGAGTATGCCACGAGCATGCAAATACTCAAAGGCCTGCAAGACGCAGCCAATAATGAACTGCGCTGCATTATCGTCAAAAGAGCCACGATCACGCAGCATCGTCCAGATCTCGCCGCCCATGCACGCCTCCAGCAGCATATACACGTACTTGTCGTCACGGAATGTGCGATAGAGACGGCAGATGAAGGGACAATTTGAGCTGAGCATAATGCTGCGCTCGCTGTAGATGTGATCCTCCTGCTTGGTGTCCAGAATGTGTCGCTTCTTCAAGCACTTCAGCGCGAAGATGTCCTCGCGACCCTGATGATATGCCTTAACCAACTCGACACGTCCAAAGCCCCCGATGCCCAGTGTGCTGACCACCTCAAGATCTGTTAACTTCAGATCCGGAAACTCCTGTTGCGCCTGCACACCAAACGACTCCTCGTTGTCGGCCTGAGCCTGTTTCATGGCCAACATGCGATCCTCATCGCCATAGTCCTTCTCTTTCAGCTCGCACAGATCCCCGATGAGCCGCTTAAATGAATCCCGATCCAGACTGAGGCACTCCACGCCCGGCGCCAGCGCAATAATATTGGCCGTGCGCTTATCCTCATTGATGAGCGCCTGTTCGCCAAAGTAATCGCCACGCCCCAAAGTGCGCAGTTCCGTTTCCTCCAGCGCAGCTGGCGTCAGCTTCTGCGTCACCCTCACATTGCCCTGTGAGATGAGAAAGAAACTGTCGCCCGCAGTGCCCTGGCGTATGATATACGTGCCCGCAGCATAGAATTCCAATTCCAGCACATCCGCAATCTTGGCCAGCAGCTCCTCGCTGAGATTGCGCAATAGCGGCACCGACTTCAAGAAATTCACGCTATTCTCAATGCGCTGCAGCCCGGTGCGCATCATAATCTGCTGGAAGATGCGACGATCCAGCACCCAGACGCGCGCCTCTTCGCTGATTACCCGTATGGAGGCGGTGCGTGTGCAATTGTAGAGTATGGCCAGCTCACCAAATGCCTTGCCCGGCCCCATCTTATCCAGCACCTTGCCCTGCTGCATGACAGCAAACTCGCCGGCAGCAGAGACATACAAATGGGCGCCCGCATCACCCTCGCGGATGACAAACTCGCCCGACTCAATGCTCTTGGAGTACATGGAGTCCACCAGTTCGCGCACCTGCGAGGCATCGATGTTCTTCAGGAAATCATTGTCCATGATGGCATCCTTGATCTGCTGCTTGGCGCTGAAGTTGTACAATTGTTGTAGCTGACAGATTGAGTGCTTAGCTTGCCAACACAGTTGCTCACCTGTAGTCTTTATCGTATTTGGGTATAGTTGCATTGTAGGACTGTTGCTTGGACTGAACCGAACTCTCCGCAGAGACGCCCTGTTTTTTTATGGCCGCCAAAAGCGGTTTCGGACGCACTTCATCCGATGTTGCCACATCTGCTTTTAATGTATTGTCCACTGTTGTTGTGGCAGTTACTATTTCTGTTGCTGTTGCTGTTGCTGTTGCTGCTGCTGTTTCTGCTGTTGCTGTTGCTGCTGCTTGTGCGTTTGCTGCTGCTGCTGTTGTTGTGTTCTGCATTTCATTGCCATTGCTGGCTAGCATAACCAAACCGCAGGCGCTGCACACATGCTCTTGCTCTCGACTGCTGCTCACCTCGCCGCACTGCTCCGGCGGCTGTTGGCTGTTGGACAAGCTCACATGGCTGCTGGTGGTTTGCTGCAACACGCTCTGCATCGAACAGCATGGAATGACAATTGAAAGGCGTCGATTAATCAATTCGCCAGCCAATTGAGTTTCCAATTAGCGGCACATGTGATGCAGCTGAAACTCAATTTAAATGGACAGCCAATGACCCCTATATCGTCGCCTTTCCTGCTCACACTCACACTCTCAATAAATAGCGCAAGGGAACCTTCGCCTAAAGTAGGCCACTCGTCGCTTTACCCATCATCTTATCTCACACGGCACGTAAATAGCATGCAAAAACTGACCCCAAAAACAAAGGAAGGCGTTAAGATAACACTGCCAAAATCTGAACACAACTCGTATATATATATATAAAATATATGTACAAAGCCAAAATACTAGATAAGCCAAAAGTCGCAACTCCCAGCGGCAATCAGTTCCTGCCCTCCACACATTCTTCAGACTATTTACATAAAAATTAGCAATTCAAAAATTGTCTGCGCACTCTACTTGCATGCGCTATGAGCCAACAAAGGGGTATATTGGTTGGGGGTTTCCAAATTTAAGAAAAACTTATGCCCTATTCATAAGATTGAAGAGTGCATATTGGTTTTATACAATTTTCGATTGACTAATGTTAGCTCTATCCAAGAATTTGAAATGTTGAAATATTAAAAACTATTTTCTTTACCCTGCACAACATTGGTCTAAATGGTTGCTAAGGCTATACAAGTTTTAAGCTTTGTTTACAACATATAAATTTGTGTTCATGAAAATAGTAGTGCAGCACTTCACCAAAATATAAACTAAATGAAACGAAACTTTTTTCCGTTCGAAAATAAAAAAATCTTTTTGTTTAAAATAGAATGCATGAAATGCAATATATATGAAATTTGCATAGCGCTGATTAAATTTTGAATAAATTATCTGCCTAGAAGGCTTAGAACTGCTTCAACAATCAACATCTAAATTAACATAACACTTTTAAAATTTTCTTTTATGCAACTCATTTACATTATCTAGGGTATCTTCCAGTCAACATCTACAGCTGCACTGCATTTGAACTATTTTTTTTTTATTATTATTTATTATTTTTTTTTATTTTTTTATTTTGTGGCATTTGCTTTGTTCTCTTCTGGAACGCGCGCGTGCTGGCGCCCGCTGAATTTATGGAATATGCCATGGTGTTTATTTACACCAAACACACAGAAACAAACTGCTTACAGCTCGTAGATGTTAGCGGGATCAACTGGCAGAGCGGAGGTAAGCGCACGACGTCCAGCTCGAGCAGCACTCGCGGACGCAGACAAAGCTAATGCCGTTGCTGATCCGGCAATTAGCAACGCACAGCAGCAAATCCCAGTGTATCTGTATCTTCATTGTCAGCTTTGTATCTGTATCTGTATCTGTATCTGTATCTAAGTGTGGACTCTCTGGCAACTTTTGCTCTTTGCGCTGCGTCTCTATGAAAATCTCACGAAGAAGTGCTAAACGCTTAGCTCAATAAAAATGCTTTACAATTTAAATACACATACATAGGCCGCAGCCACGATGAGCAATGCCAAATGCTGTTCAAGTACGAAATTAACAAGAAAGCAGCGGCGTCTGCTTAATGCCGACGTTGAGATACTCTTTTTGAAGCAGTCACAACATCATGTTCAAATATTTGAAGAGTCATTTAATAGAGATTCTATTTATAGCCATAACATATAAAATATTGTAGTCTGAATGTTGTTTATCTGTGAATTGAAGATTATTCATTTTCACAGCTTTCGCACTGTCCGACAAACTGCCCTTCATGGCCACATCTACTGAGCTGTTAATGCCAATTAAGCATAATTATGTATGCAGCAATCTCCACTTGAAGCTTCTACATATTTCCCCACAGAATTCTACACGTTGTCGTCTAACACACTGAATGTCAGCCGCAAAACCGCTAGACCAGATATCACCGGACTGTTACAAGGGCGTAGGGCTAGCCGTATCTACATACATAATATCTAATATTGTCTGTTGTCTATTAGATAGTATCTGATATCTAGAGCTTAGCTGCGGCTGCTGCTGCTGTGCTTGAGATAACGACATGCGACGACGCAATTGATACGAGTTGTGTGTGAGCGTATTTCAGATACTTTTGTGTATCTGTGCGAAAACAAATTAGTTGAAAATAAAAAAAAAAGAAATATAAGAGATAAAAAAAAAAAGAAAAAAAAATACACACTTCGGCCAATTGTTGCTGCTGGTGTTATTGTGCCGTTATCTGCGGCGCGACAACAATAAACAGAACAAAACAAATAGCAAACAAAACAAACAAACAATGCACAATGACAAGGGACATCTGCCCCTTTGGCTCGCTGGCATTTACCCTGGTGACCTAGGCTGAAGTAGGTTTCTAGTAGCTATTCATATTATGTATATTTTCTAGTATTTTTTCGCTTTTAGCTTGCGTATGAAGGTTGACGCAATTTTATGATTATAAAATGGAAATGATTTCCTGAAGTTGGCAAAGAACTGAGCTGAGCTGAATTGCCATAGTCTACAAATCTAATTATTATTAATGTGATTTGTGTCTAGATATTGGTTCCCTATTATTCTGCTCCTCAAAATTTCCTAATCTAAAGTTCTGTACTAGTTTGTTTGGGACTCTTTTTGGCATCTTCATAGTGCCTAAACTCAAATTAGTTTCCATACTCTTGATTTTCTTGCGACTTGCTTGTTATTACCTTAAAATTTCCTGCCAAAGTGCCATAGCAATTTCTATCCAAACTTCTGCAATATTTTTGGCTAGATTTTCATTCAATATTATTTCCAAAATTTATCTAAAATCATAAAAGTTGCCTTTTATTTATTAAATTTAACTACAATTTGCACACTCTTCTTCTCCCCCTCTCTCTCTCTCTCTCTTTCTCTCTGTTTATCTCATTCTCTCTCTTTCTCTCTTTTAGTTTCCTTTAGTGTTCCTCGCCTACCCTCTCTCACCTTCAGCTTGTGTATTTCGCGATGCAATTTCACCAGTTCACTGTCCCGTTCGCGCAGCTGCTCGTTCAGCATGTGCAGCTCATTGTTCAATCTATTAACGATCGCATCTTGTTCCCCATCATCCATTATCTCAGCCATGTCAGCGGCTCTTCGTCCAATCGCTCAATATCGAATGCCAATTAAATGCTAAATGTCCCATTCAGGCAGCTATGCACGAGTTCAGTTAGCTACCCGCTTTGATTCGCTTTCGCACGCGTTCCGTCGACGACTGGCGGCTGTTCACTTCCGAATTTATAAGCCGATCGACGCGGCGTATGTGTGATTTCCAAAGAGAGTGCACAAATGTAGGAGAGAGAAAGAGAGACGGAGAGAGAACGCGCACACAAAAGAGTACGTTTGCAAAAGTGTGAAGCGAAGAGATCAGAGACAACGCTATCAGTTAGAGATAGTTACAGACAGATAACTAAAGGGGTTGGGAGCATTTAATTTGCATACTAATAAAATGATAACGATGAGAACTAGACGAATGTTCGACTAACAAATACCCTGTAAATTAAAGTTATTAAAGTGAAATAGACAAGAGATATTTCGAGTGAGAAAATAAGTAAGAAGACTTTATTCAATATGTTCGTTAGTCGATATCGACAGTATTCACTATTGTGATAGACTATGGGGTACCCTTTATCCATGACTAAAGCGCCTTTTCAATACACAAAATGGGACTCATATATATTAATTATTAAGCCATGTAATCTAAACTAAAATTTAATGAAATTTGAATTTCAAACCCAAATTCAGTAGCTCGAAAGTTAATTACTTAAAGAATGAATGTAATATGTTTTCACAACTTTAAGTGCACAGACTTTTAAAGCAAACAGGGTATTACAACAACAACAACAACAACAACAACAACAAGGGCGTCATAAGCAAATGCAGAAGCCAAGCAGTAGATGCTTTTGTGCTTTGGCATTAAAACAAAACTGCGAGACAAAAGCTGAGCGTAATTTGATGATGACAGCTACGCTGGTTAATGGTGAGGGATGGGTTGGTCTGGCTTGTTGACGGAGCCGGGGCGCGGAGTAGGGCAAAGCCGGGCACAAAGCGTAAAAATGCGAAATGAAAATGAAAATGGCAGCGCAGATGTGAAAATGAAAGCTAAACGAGGCGCGGGCCAACAAACAGCCAGAAATAAAATTGCTTTACAGCCATAATAGAATTATAGTGCCCACTATGAAGCGGCGACAGAGACGGACCGCAACACGGTCGCCGACGACACCAGCAACAGCAACAGCAGCAGCAGTAGCATGGGGAGTCTACGAAAGGGAATAAGTGAGGAGGGGGAGGGGGCCTGCGCTGCTAAAAGCAAGTGAAATAAAACGCCAGCATGCCAAACGGCAAGGCAAGGACACACTGATTTGCTGGCGGCAATGGCAGCAACCGGAGCAACGCTTCATCCGCTTCGCGGTGGCCCACATTTAATGTGCTCATATCTGCGGGCCGAACGGGGTGATGGCAGCGACGGTGGGGGGCGAGTGGAGCGAGTAACAGAAACAGACAGTGATATATGTGGGCTGTGAGTGCGTGCTAGCAAGCAAAATGCTATTGCGATTTGTGGAACGTGACAGCATGGAAAAATCTTTAGGCGCCGTAAGGCAGGCAAAGGATTAGCCAACGACACACACGGCATAAGCGTAATGATGCTGCAAATGATCTATTACGAGGAGAGATAGACAGGCGAAAGAGTAAGAAAGAGCAAGAGAGAGAGAGAGAGAGAGAGAGAGAGAGAGAGAGAACGAGATATAGATAGTAATACGTAATTTAATGGAGAGGCTCGACTTGAAAGACTCCAGTCGAAAAACTTTGACACTTGAGCGCCAAAAGCTGCGATAATTATCTAAAGCAAAACTGTAACGACTGAGCCACACCCTCAGTTGGCTACTACTACATCTGCAACGCCTTAGTAGTTGGGGAGCAGGCAACTAATTGCCCCTGGGACATGTCGCATTACTTTAAACGTCAATCTGCAGGGCGACTAATTAATGAACGCTAATTTGAACTATGCCCCGAGCTGAGGTAATAACAGTTTACCAAGCTTGACGCTATCATAAAAAGTCTGTGGCACATTAAGTGCAGGCTGCTATAATGCACGGATTACGTAGCAAAATCACAGAAGCAGAAACACATAGATAACATACAGACTATGCCACTGGGCACAGTAGTACTTGTAAATACTTCATTGGCTGTTGTTTGAAGAGTTTACAGCATGTCTAGATGCAGTTGTTCAACTAATTGTAAAATCGGTGAACTGAAAGAAGCCAGGCAAAGTAGGAGTTGATTCATACATTTGCTCTCTAATGCGAACTAATGCAGGTAATTTTAAAGTAGTTTGCAGCATTTTAAATCTTTTAAAGTCAAGAATGAGCTACAGGCATACAATACAAGTTTTTGTGTGTGAATGAAAGGTTTTTAAATTAGTTAGTTTAGTTACAAGTCACTTAGTCATTAACACTCACAGGCTATTTAATTAATCATTTGTCTTTTATACTTCATAAGAGTCATACTGAATCCAATGAAGCACAGCAAACCATTTAAATGAATAGAGACATAAAATTTGATATATGTATATATCACCGTGTAGACAAGGCAAGGTAAAATATATATAGGAGATATATTTTTGGGAGCGTGGCAAATTGGGCTAAACACTATTCAGAGCTTAACAGCAAAATTTTGTGATTAACATAATATTTTAAAAACTATTTTAAAGCGAAGATTAAGATTAAAATTCATTCATTTCAGTCGCACTACTATTTTTATGAACACTACTATTTCTATGAACGCTGCATAATACCTCTAGGAAACGTGGTAAATCGGAAAAATCTTTATATTCCAAAGTTGTGAAACTAAAGCTTTTATAATTATATTATCCAACATATTTCACATTTACTAAAAATGTATTTTCTATTAGAAGAATAGCTACTAATCTTCTAACACATACTTAATCACACACCACTACTAACTACTCATAGCTAATCACTTGATATAATTACTCATAATTAAGAGTATTAAGTTGTAGCAGTTTTATAATTGACTTTTCATGCAGTGAAATTGTCTTCCATTCTTAAAGCCATACAATTTCCGGAACGTAACTTTAACGTTTTCATACCTAAACATAACAATTTGAACACATGCCCCAGGCACTGGGTCAAGCACTAAATTACATACATGATATAAAAGCACTCAGGTGTATACGCATATTGGTAAATTTATGCCGTCATATTGTAAATGATTGATGAACATTGTTACATAGTTTTAATATGCATTTTATCATCATTTGTGTGGAATGCGCTCAGGCTGTACTCTGCTCCAGTTCTAAACAGAAAAAAAGAAAAACAAATAATCCTATGTATAATATGTATAATATTTTTGCCCTCTCAGAGTAGCTTTTAAATTCCTCACTTATGCTTGGGACTCTCGCTGTATATCTGTGACATAACTAAGCAACACAAAGCTTCAATTACAAGAACAAATCCTGGTCAAGGCAATCAGTGTAACGGGCTAACAGGATTTGTTCGCCAATATTTACATAATAAAACTTGTATGTCAGTTACTAGCTGAGGTACAAATCCCCAACTTCCCCCCTGCTTCGGACCACAACCCATGACCATAGTCATAGTCATAGTCGCATTTATCTTCATACCAATTTGCGCTTTGCATTTCTTTCCAGCACTGTCACTGACATATGCCAGAAATGTCATTCAGTAGCGGGAGACGAATCAGGGCACTCAGCGGAAGATAAGTGTGATAAGTGCTACATACGGAAAGAGACACAGAGAGAACACAGAGGCAAAGGCCACAGAGAAACGAGTAAAAAATGTCATTGATTAAGGTGACAGCGAATGAGATACCCTATATATATACATTAAAAACAATTTGTAGCAGCTTATTGACTGTTTTCGGCTGCTTCACAATTTGAAGAATTCAATCGATCATAATGATTTTCTTGAAATCTTAGAATCTGCCTACCAAAATGTTAACTATTATGTATCCATATCTATAAATATACTATTTATTTGTTAAATTTTATCTACTCACTTCTCAAGATGTGCATAAAATCCCAATAGCTAAATCGATATATATCGATTTTGGAAAACAAGAAATCATGAGCTTTGTTCATCATAAAGTCTTTAAGTTCCATGCATTACCCACATTCACCCAACACTATACCCTCACTTTTATACATTTTCAATAAAGTACAGGGTATAGCAATGCCCCTAAGGAATGCGAATACATGCATAAAAGGTGGCAAATCAAGCGTCAAACTATGGTTATGAGTTTATAAGTTTATTTCTGCCATCGTGCTGTCATATGGATATATGTCAACCAGAGCTTAAGCAGGCTTTTGATAAATTCCAATGTGAGCACACGCACAGTTTCCATTCTCAATCTAGCAGTAGGAAGGCAACTACACATTTTATATTTTACAAAAATATATAATAACATCTTACACTATATTATTTGTATTTGTGGGGAGAGTAGACATAAAAGAAGGATTTAGCAACATTCAGTCAACGGAATCCGCCAGAACCTTTTAAAGAGCCGCAGCACAAAATCCATAAGCCTGGCGAGCATCAACCAAGGTGTTAGCTCAAGGCACTACGCGAGATTAGAAGAGAAAGCTGGACAGGGAACACGATAAGGAGAGAAGGAACAGGTAAACAGCTGAACAGGTGAGCACAAATCCGTCTTACCATAACATGACATTCGTATAATTATTCAATTAAAATCGCGACGCACTCAAAGCCAGTGACACAAAGTCCTTACGCATTGTGTGCACACAGGTGAGATATGGGGAAAAGTGCCCACCTGGGATTAATTCCAGACAGACTACCTCTGCCGGCCAGTAGCCGACCAATCCAATCCAGTCTCAATCCCCGGACATATATATATATACACAAATACACATACATACACCTACGCTCCACCTGCCTTGCCGTGTGAAACTCATTCATTTTCGGCCTTTTGTTGTTTTATACTCGGCACTCGTATCTCTTTTATTGCCTCCTGTCGTGCCCTTTGTCATACGCTTTCCTCGAATCGAGCAGACGAAACTTTTCGCTCCACGAGCAAGTTAAGGCAATCAAGATATGGCTATAAGTGTATTTGCACAGGTAAAGAATACGTATGAGGTCGCGTGCTCTCGTGTGCATCGCATTTTACGACTTTCCATAGACAGTTTAAGCAGATTTATAGGAATGAACCAATTGGAATACAATATAGTGTAACTGCATGCATGAACTCGCAGTTGTAGTTCATTAGAACACTTTGGTTTATTGAGCAAAAGTATTAATTTATGATGCAAGTGCCGGGCAGATAGATAGAAAACTCAATCTTTCCTTGGAGTATATATTGAATTGTCTTTCGTTATGGACTGAAATACTTTAGTAGAATTAATCTATTGCTTTTTAATTTTTTTCTTTATCTAAGGTACATTTATTTTCATTTACTATCTTTTATATGAACTCATAGTTTGCACAACTATGATCAACAGCTATAAAGCTGAGATTGCTCAGATTAGACGTGGCCTGAATTAAGCATAGCGAATACCCTAGAAAAACTGAACTGTTTGTTCAATCCTTAATCTATGCTGCTTTCATCTTTGATATCTTATTTAAGTCAATTGCCATCCAATGCTAGTTTGCACAACTATGATCAATAACTATAAAGCTGAGGTGATTGCTCATAATAAACTTAAACTAGGTTAAACTCACAAAATCTCTTTAAATATTCAAATGCCAAGTGAAATTGAGTCATTTAAAGAAACTAAGCCCACAGTTATATCATCCATTCAAGTCTCTTTAACATTTTGCATTTAATAATAATATTCAACAGTTCAAATTAATAATAAATCCATAGAAAAAATGTAATAGCTACGAGCAAAAAATGGATTGTCAGTTGTTTATACATATATACAGCTTGATATATATTTGACATTTATTATTTAAACAATCAGTTAAATATATATATTTTAATATTTATACATGCAGTCAATTCAATAAAATGTGCCTAGAGGGTATTACATATTCGGCCAGTCTAAACAAAAAAGTAAAAAAAAACCCTCAGCCCCCTTTTCTCTTTGTTGTGATTCTCTTTTTGTTTTGACCGCTACGTTTTTTGTGCTTTTGTGCGTTGCAAGATAAATAGTAACATGTTTGCTTTGGCTGTTCAGGAAGCTCTGGCATGCCTCCATTCAGAACGCAGACCCAAACTCCTATCTCAATGGCCATAAAGGCAACTGGTATCAGCGGCACATGCATCATGGCCTGGCCAGTTGAACAATTCAATGGACGGTGCCTGAATGGTGGTGGCGGCTAATTTTCGTGATTTCATTTACATGGAATGTTATTATGTGATTGCTTCAACTAATACCCTAACTCTATTCTCTGTTCTCTATTCATTAGAATCGGACCTGGGGCGCTATAGCTGCACGTAGACTTGTTTTATACACTATTTAAGAGTATTTTTAACTATTCGTTTGCCATGGAGAAAAAGTTAAGGTAAGTTGCTAGCTTTTCACACTTTCACATTTCATATTCCTTATGGCCCGCAGCATTCAAAGGCCAAAGCAAAAAGACCTCGGTCTTTTCTATTCTCCCCCTCTCTCGCTCCCTCTGTCTATCTTTCTCTTTACCCAAAAATTTTCCATTGCAAATAAATTTAGATTTTTGCCTTCTATGACGGTCGTCGACTGACTGCTGCTTTCTGGACGAGATGTGCTGCTGGCTGTGCGTGTTTTTGAAGTTTTGCAAATTGCCAAACACACACACTCACGCTCACATACATATATATATGCATATATATGTGCGGACAATGATAGATTAGCAGTATGTGTGTGAGAACCTACCATCAGCTTTCGCCCTCTGTCTTTTTCTGGCAGTCACAGTCAGAAAACTTCAATTGGCAGTTCCAACAAATTTCTTGCAACAAAATTAAACTGTAATTGAAAAAGTCAATTAAAAAGTTTCGCATTTTGCCGCTCAATGAGCACCAGCACGACAGACAGAGAAGCAGATAGTTAACGAGTGAGAGAGAAAGAGAAAGTGAGAGAGAAGCTTGGAGATTTCCACAGCTCAGTTTTTACACTTCCCTTTTTTTTTGCTTTGCCCTTTTGGGCAGCGATTTTTGTTGGCAAATTACCAATTAGCGTTAAGTTTTCATAGCCATTAAGTTGAACCGGTTTCAAACAGTTATGAATTCATATCATGGCAAACCATTCAGTAGCCAAATTGTTGAAGAAGTTTTATTGAGTTATAGTTGAAGTTGGAAACGTTTTGTGAAACATGAGAAATCGAAAATACTTGATCAGATATTTTTTTATTTGAAATATCTTATATTTAAGATATATTTTTATACTATTCAAATATTTAAATATTCTGACTTTCTTCCCTCAGCTTGCAAGAGTATGAACAATTCTATAAGAGTGCCCTGTTGAGCCGGCAACAAGTACATCAAAACGTGCCAAAGGCTGTGAGTAGATTGAGCAAATTGCAGCATATATGTCGTGTGTGCGGCAGCAGCGACGATGGACACTTTGTGGACTTGGATAAATATCAAGAGTTTGAGTTTGAGCCAACGATTAGCAACTATCGACAGCTCTTTCAGCGTGCCTCGTTGCAGTTTGTAAGTGACTAAGATCGTGTTACTAGATAGACATTATGTTCTTATATATATAAATGTTTAGCAATTCAATACCATGCCCGATATGCCGGGGCGTATTTGCGGCATATGCGCCTTCAAGGCGAAGATCTTTTATCTACTGACGCGCCAGTTTCTGATCGGTCAGCAGATAATGCGCACGGCTGTCACCGACTTTTATCGGGATAACTATGGCATTGAGCCGCCAGAGCAGCTGGAAGATCTACTGCAGTTGCGTAAACAATTGGAAAGTGTTTCCAAAATCAAGCAAAAGTCTGTGAAAACAGAAACTTTTCGAGTCAAGGGCCACGCCAAAGCCAGTGCTTCCAAACGTAAGGTCAAATTGAGGCATTCGTCTTCAGACGATAGCCGCTTAGATGCAGGGACTCGACACTCGACTGGGTCAACCAATTATCTGGCTCACAATACCGCAAAAGGTCGTAAGAATATCAACAGCTATCAGACGTCACAATTAAGTATCAACCTACGTCAGCCGTACAAAAGTCCAACTGCTGTCAAGAAGGCCAGCAACAAGCCAGGATTAGTGGCGACACGCACTCCATATGTACGCAAGGAACGAACTGGTTCCAAGGCGAGTACAGGCAATATTAATCGAGGCAATAAGGAAATCGTGAAATGCCATATTACGCCTCGGTTGCTAAAGAAATGCAATCGATTCGCTGAGCTGCTACCCGTCAAATCTGTGACACATTACAAAACTCAGCTCAGTCAAGCCGAAGGATTGTCACACAAATCAAGTGTGCCGCTATCCAAAGCCCAATTGCAGAAGAAGCAATTGGAACGGCGTAAGCAATGGCGCTAACTTCGACTCCATGGTTCATTTTTTATCGAATCGATAACATTTAGTTTTAAGTTGATAATTTTTTGTATATAATTGACGGTCAATTATGGCAGAAGGGTGGGCATATTATTCGGCTGCATTTCGACTTAAATCACATGGAAATTATTCAAATGGAAATTAATGTATAGGCTGCACTGCTTCAAGAAGGCTTTGTCATAGTGTCAAGGGAAAAACAAAAAAAAAACAAAAAAATAAATAAAAAAACTAAAACACGATATATTTTTCGTATTATTATTTTTATGAAAACGTGTTTCAATCTAACATATATGAACTTCATATTTTAAGCATACTTCTGGCATACTTCCTTTTATCAGCTTATTTCTTGACGGACCCATCGATTAATGCTGTCAGCTTAAGCGTCATACAAAAGTATTCGATAGGAGAATACCCTGTTAAATGTTTTTTAGATAAGCAATTACTATTAATGGCTTAATTCATAAAGAAATGAATTTGCTTTAACTTCTAATCTAATGTCTCTCCTAGTATAAAGAATATGCTCAAAAATACAGCCCATTTCCAGTTTCTAAAGGGTATAGGTTAAGTTTTCGACTTTAGCAAACATGAAAGCTGCAAACTTACTGCAATAACTACTAACAAGAAGTTTCTTTGGCAGGCGGAAGTACAAACTAAGATGGATTTGTTGGCTGACTGCTGGCCCTGCTACGCACTCATACCCCATGGCCATGCCCCTCTAGCCCCAGCCCCTACTCTAGCCATGGGCGGTATTTAAAAATGCAACAAGCGAACGCGACTCAATACGAACGGTTTCCTTTTTTTTTTGTATTTTTCGGTTTGTGCTTTGAAATCAGAGCACAAAATCGATAAACAAAAAAAAAAGTAAAGGCGAAACAACATATGAGAAAAAAAAGGCATTGCGAATATTCACAGCACGCTGTGGGTCAGAGAGTGTTGGCATTTCGCAGGATGAGTTGCTAGTGTAGAGAGGCATGGGAGTTGGAAGGGCGTAGGTCATGACGGCTGTATAACGCCAGCCAAAAATGCCAAACAAATTGATTGGAATCGAAAACGAAACGTAAACGAAAACGATTCATATGATTGCCTGGCTGACTGATGGACGACGGCCATCGTATGATGCAGGAGGCGACGAGCCTGCATGAGCAGCAAGAGCCAGCCATATGAAGTTCATACAAATGGAACGGGATGCCATCTGATTTTTGGCATTGATTGCATGCTTTTGAGCGCAGCAAGCCCATCGGCTCGTACCTGCTGTACTGAGCATAACCACGAATTCAGGTTAAAATGGAAAATTTCAAACAAAATTTTGCACTGCATTTAATTTGATTACATTGGAAAAGTCAAAACTAAGTGGAAAAAAAATAAAATAGAAAAAACAAATTTATTTAATGTATGATCATCTTGGTTGACTAGAAAATATCCTGCTTTGAACAGGTTATTTTTTAATAGTTAAAAATAATCTATTTTAGTTGGTTTTTGTATTACATGAAACATATAAAATGATTTTTATATTTATCGATTTTATATATGTTTTAGGATTTCCCTAGCACCAAGAGCTATCTAGCTGCATACATTTTGCATTTAAGCGAAACATAACAGAAACCATTTGTTAAATAAAACTCATAATAATAGTATTAATAAGTTTTATAAATATAATATCTATATGCAAAGATTTACTAGCCTTTCATTTTTGTCTACATACAAAGGCTCAGTTTGATGATACCTTTTTTTGTCTTCTACGGGGTATATAACATGAACATGAAATAGTATTCATTTTGATGAATGCAATTACGCAACGAGCTGTATGTCAAATTTGCTGAGCGTTGTTGCTGTTGCCTTTTTGTTGCTGTTGTTGCTGATGTTGTTGCTGTCACTGGCATTCAGAGATGCAAAAATTTTTGCATTATTTGCTGGCCATTGCCCGAAGCTAAAAGCTGCCCGCGGTGAATGCGTTGCTATTCACATCAAGAATTGAATTGAATCGAAACGAATTGAATTGAATACCATTCAAAATGTGACTCTCATCCTAGCACAATACCCAGCACATACACACACACATATACATATATACACATTCGCTCACGCACACACAAGCTCAACTCTCAAACGAATCGAACAAACTCGACGTGTTTATTCACTGCATTTCCTGTTGATATTCAACAAATGCCATCGTCACATTCACAGAGCACAGCACAGCAGTCAAACGTTTCCACCTAGCGACTAGCGGACACCACCACTACCACCACCGCCACCATCGTATCCACCCTCTTCCCCTGCCCTCTTCAACATTTTCACCGTCATACTAACTGCATCCCGTTGGCGCTTCCCATAAAGGAAACGGGAAGCGCATTTGCTGCAGCCGCCGGCATTGCCCAGAAGTTCTTCATTGATTTTTGTCACTTATTGTTTGCAGCTCGCAGATGTCCTCGTTACCAGCTACCAGTGTGGCCCCAAGCCAACCCCTATACTGCGCCCCTATGCCAAAAAAGAAAAATTTGAGCTTTAATCGTTTCTGGTTCGCTGTCTCAAGTTTTCAACCATTTAGACGTGGCTCCACAGCGCTGAGGTGTTGTCGTCAACCCTATCTAACTTCTGCTTTGTTGCTCACAATTCACAATGCCAGACCCCACTGCCACACACACCTTTTGTGTGTATTTATAGCCTGTACTTGATGGCGACATCAATTGTAGGGCAGAGTATTTTCAAATTTATAAGTAGCATTGCTTTTCCAGTCATTTTCTGAATTTCCATTATACTTATGAACATAAACAGCTTAGGTTGTAATTAATAATTAATTATTTTTATTACTAACAAATATAATTTGTTGTTTTGATATTTATTTAAGAATATTTAGGAATTTGTTAGAAAATTTAATATTTTGTTTGCTTAAAATTTTGTTTTAAATTAAACACTAGACACTTTAACAGGACACGTCTGGAATGGAATTTTAGCATAAATCTTTCGTATATTTATTCGAAAGCTTTAAAACCATTTTTGTCATGAATCTATATCTTATACATTTTAATAAAAAATTCCATTACTTATGTGAATTTAAATAGTTTAAAAAGACTTCTTCGAGTTGATGTCAGCAAGTTGAATTAAATAAAATTTTAACCCATTTGTCTAAGCAAAGGAACATATCACATTCATCGTACAGCTCAGCTCTCTGTTGCAGTATTCAATATTGTTCTGTTGCGATTTTCATTTGTATTTTATTATTTATGAATTCTTTATTTTCTTTTTATGGTTTCTTTTTTTTGCTTTGCTCTGCATGCACTTTTAAATTTTTTAAGCTGCAGACGAGCCTCGTGGCCATTCGTTGTGCTTTGTTCGTTTGGCCAAGCGACTGGCAAACATTTTCTGTATGGTTGCAGCAGCTGAAGGACCTGCCCGCCTGCCACGCCTACTGCACAACGAGTGCGTTGGTGAGCACAGAAAAAAAGAAACTCTATATATACAATATAAAAAAAGGAATGGAAAAAAAATTAAACTAAAAATGTTTTATGCATGAGAAAACCACAACAAAGCGCGTAAATGTCATTTCCTTTACACTAAAAGGATACTTTGAAATTGAAATTGTGGTATTTTTCACACACACACACACATACTTGCATAAACACACACACACACATAGTCGCATACACTCGCTGAGAGCAGCCAAAGAGCTGCCATGCAACGCCTTGCATAGCCTTAGCCGCCTCTCGTTTGCTGAGGTTGCCGCCTCTATGAGCACTGAGACCCTCGCTTCTTTTTCTCGATTTCTCCCTCTGCAGGAGTAGAATGTCTCAATAAAGGCAATTGGCGATAGAGCTAGCCATGCCTGGTTGCACAAATGCAAGTTGCATACTTTGCGGCTAATTACGCTCGACAAATAGCGGGCGGACAGGGCGAAACTAGTTGAACAGAAAAATACACAGAGCGAAATAATCTATGCATTTATATGGCATCATTATATTTGAGAATGAGACACATTCAGGAAAAGAAGTGACAAGAGAGACAACTGTAACTGTAAGACAACTGTAGTTTAGCATAATACACAAAGCGTTAGGCCACAGGTCAAGGTCAAGTTAGGTAAGCTTAGATCAAGTGGCAAAAAAGTTAGGTCAAGTTGGGTTCGCTTAGGCAATGTTGAGTTGAATTAGCTGAAAGTTAGGTTAGAAAATTAGGTTATGTCAAGTTGGGTTAAGTAACTTTAGGCTAAGTTTGTTTAAGTTTCGCTAGGTATTGAACCTAAGTGTGAGGAGATTAGGTTAGCTTTAGTTAAGTTAGATGAGGTTCGGTCAAAGATTAGTTAAAGTTAGGTGAAGTTGGGTTAAGTTAGTATAAGCTAAGGTTTTGTGAGCTTAAGATATGCTAGGGTTAGTCTAGATTTTGATTTGATTTTTTAGCCTTGGCTACCCTTAGATACAATGGATTCATTATGGAATTCTCCACTTCTTTTCCCATATGCCAAAAGATGAATGAATGCAACAGCTATTTATAAACCTATTTACAAAGAAAGTCTTAAAGGCATTACCTCTTTAGATAAACTGGCATCTGAGAGTCTTAACAGAAGCAAATAAATTTACAGGACACAAAACATAATAAAAACCCAACAGTCTATCTAACTCTAAAAGAAACACTCAGATTTGTAATTCCTCTTCAGCCTAATTCCATTTTGACAAGAGAAATACTGAATACTAAAACCGATTCCACATTTGTGTGCATATTCTCTCAGTGCAAATAGCTCTTGACTTTTGCTTAAACTGAAAGTCTACGTTAGAAGAGAGCCAAGTCAAACTTTTCGACGGCTGCTCAATGGATGCGCCCTGAAGTATGCCAAGGAGTAAAAGTCGTAGAAAGAAAGACGTTGTCTGGCAACGAGTGAAATTGGTATTGGGCATCGTACGATGGGCAATGGGCAATGGGCAATGGGCATTTGAGCATTGGGGCATTGGTTGGACAACGGACATTGCATACTCTGGCTGTGGCACTCTGAAAACGCATAAATTATTCAAAACTTTGTGCTCCGACAGTTGCAGTCGCATGGAGGCCCAAACTACTTACAACAACTGAAATATTCATGCGTATGAAGAGTTGCGGGATGAGCGAAAACAACGACAATTATGCAAAAAAAGAAAAGAAAAAAATATAGAAAAAACAAACAGAGAAACAATTGCAACAAGAATTGCAACAAAAGAACGGCAAATTAATACAAATAAACGCAAATGAAATAAAAGGTCGGCGGTTTGCATTGTTTGAGGTCGCTATTTGCATTGCGAATGAATGAACAACGAAAGTGGTGCGAATTAGCGGTGCGGAAAGGGTAAAGGCAAATTGGCCAAAACCGCGTCCACACACAAACACACACAAATCAACATCCGACGCCTAAAAATGGCCAAAAGCGAAAAACTCAAAAACCCGAAAACGCGATACGCGAAACTCAAACGTGAAACATGAACCGAAGACCAAGTGCTGCTAGCCGAAGCCCAAGCTAAAGCCCAAACTGAAGCCAAAGCAGAGACCCGGATCCGGATCCGGTTGGCCAACATTTGCCACAGGCTGTGCGCCGAAAACTTTTACGTGGCTGAACCACTCAAATGAGCGCCCAAAGTTTGCTTTATGTGCCGCTGACGATGATGGCAATGGCGATGGCAATGGCGATGGCGATGGCAACAGCAAAGTTCAATTACGGTCAGCAAATTGTTTCGCAATTTGAAAACACATTTTCATAGTTTTTACGCTGACAGCGCCTGAAAGTAGGCAGCAGCTTTTCACAGTCATTGTATTTATGACACAATGGGCTAAGCTCCGGCAAAGTTTTGCTAAAAAATTCTTCTGAATTCATAGAAGCTTCAGGTTATAGATTAGAAAAATGAAGATGTTTAGTGAAAGTTAATTTTGATACATGTCCATCTATGCGTTCACCTAACCATATGCATCTGTTTGTATATTCTGTCGAGTGTTATCTGTATATCAAAAAATTCCCTGGGGCTCACTCAGACTTATGTAAGGTACTAGACTTTGCAAGCTTAACAACTCAAACAGCAACTCATCCAGTGAGTTCAGGTTTCAACCTCTGAACTCTGTTTTGTTTTTGTTAGCCAAATATGCAAATATTCTGTTAAAATACTTTTAAATGTTTATATTCATTTCCTTAAGCTCAAAATTTTACACTAAGTAGCCAAAGATATTCCTCTTATTAAATCACTTTTAACGTGGGCAAAAACTCAAAAATCTTAGCGAAATAACAAAAGCTCAGCAACTTATCTATTATCATATGAACACACTTACCAAAGCTTAGACTTCCACTCAGATAATATTGCACAATAAGCAAATTAGCATTACACTAATTGATCTTTAGATTTAACATACTAAATACCCACTTAAATATTACGTAATCAAGCATATGTCTTCGCCTCACACTAGTCATCCGTGGATTATGAACAGTAAACCAAGTAAATTCACTTGCAAAATCTCACTTTACGCTTGATTTATTACTTAATGTCAGAAGGAGCTTAATTTGTCCCACAGTGCAGAGCATCTCAAAGAGAGAGAGAGAGAGAGAGAGAGATGGGGCAGCATCCAAGATGGAGCCACCATCAGCCGCAAAGTATGCAATGAGCAAGTACCACGCACAGGATTTTAATCACGATTTGCGCATATTGCGTAAAATTGAATTTTCAAGTAACCAAAAAGTTTGCCCGGACTTAGCATTTGTATTTCTTTGTGTAGGTGCGACTCTGTCAGTGTGAGTGTGTGTGTGTGTGAGGGCATTATAATGACAGATGCAGTTGTTGCTCAGCGTGACGTGTTTACATGTTCTGCCTCGTCCACCCGAATTGTTCAACTATTTGCTTCGACTTAATTGAAGCATTGCCTGGCGCCAGCAACGAGTGGTGCAGAGTGGTGCAGCAGCAGCAGCTATAGTCAGACAATGCTTACAAGACTAAGTCCTGCCGTGCTGCACAATAATCTTTGGGTTGTCAGACGCCCACAAACAGCAGCAGCAGCAGCAGTTGCTCTGATGGAGTATTCTCTCATCCTGCACCATCTCTTTACCCATTTCCGTATGCATTTCCCCTTCCCTTTCCTCTCTGCCTTGCATGCCTTTAAGTAGTTGCAGTCACGAACGAAACACTGCTGCTGCTACAGTTGCTCTTGCTGCTTCGACTGTAGCATTTGCTGCAGCTGCAGCAACTGCCTTTGCTAGCTAGCATCATTATATTTGTACAACGTTTTAATTTCATTAGAAATTCATGAACTGCAGCGTCGCCACTTTAAGTTTTAGCCAATTTGAAAATTGAATTCTTTTGCCCGTTGCCTTTAAAAACACACCAGAAATTAAAGCTGTATGAGCGTAGGCGACAATTGAATACACTTTGAAGTATGTGACAAGAGTGCGACTGTTTTGATAGGGGCTTTATATTATAGTTAGCCATTTCGATAGGATCCAAAAATTGTCAAATCCGATGTGATGCGAGTTTGATTAAAATAAAAAAAATACTTTTTCGACTACCCAATATCTTAATGAAGGAAAATACTCTTTATATATCAAATACTGTTTTTGCTATCTATTCTTCATAAAGAACTCTTAGTTAGAGTGGCTCAATATGATAATTTTTATAAATATTAAGTTTGGTAAACATTTCTTGATTCACAAAAGAACCTAGTTTTAAATATGTTATTCATATAGCACCTATATATGATATAGAACTTATCCTATCCTCTTAGTCATACAGCAGAAAAAGCAACCTATGCAACGCTTTCAGGAGAAACCTTTACACATCAAAGCATATTTGTATAACAACTGACAGGTAGACACCCACCCACCCACATAGTTCTATATACTCGTCTATTGCTGCTGATTATTGAAATATAAATGATATAAAATCAGAGACATCTGCTACTTTACACACTCACATTTCATGACCCATCCATAATACCTTCCAATAGAGTATTCAAATTGCAAATGTCTTTGCTTTGGCACGCAAATTCAATTTAGTCTCAGGCCGCATCGTGGCGCATTTTTCAATGTTCCCACTTCGGCAACAACACAAAGGGCCCACTCCACACAATTTTCATTGTAGCCAATATGCCAAGACCTTTGACCTCCACGTCCGCAAAGGATTTGGGTATAAATTGAAAAGAATATCAAAGACTCCGTTTGATGCAGCACAATGGGACGTATGCGCAACATTTGCAGTCTCGCCGCTAACGAAACGCACTTTTTAATTTAATATTCATAAGCGGCAGTTAATGAAAAACACTTGTAGTCATTATTAGCCCAAGTTTTGAGAGAGCCGGCGACGTCGCCGCCGCTGCCAATGCCGATGCCGTCGCAATATCCGTGCCGCAATAACGCAACCTCACCCCAGCCCCGTTGCCATAATAAAATGTCAAATATGTTTGGCGCAATTTAACCGCAACGCAACAATCTCCCTGAGCTTCAGGCAGGCAGGCTGGCTGGCTCCATAGCTATAGCCGAGCACTCGAGTACGCTTAAGGACACTTAGGGATGCTATTCAATGCCGAGCATGCGGATGAAGTGTAAGCACAGCGTACGACAGGATAAGGAGATGGAGAGAGCGCCTGAGAGGCTGAGCAGCTGAGCGGCTGAACGTCTAAGAGCTGGGGGCCAATCTGGATGTCGTATGGCAGGTAAAAGGGCAAAACGAACGCGACAAAGATTTCAAGTTTAAGTTACACTAACAAGTAATACATGGGCACATGTGGCTTGACGATTGCTGTTGTTGTTGCTGCTGCTGCTGTTGCTACTGCTGTTATTAGCATAAAATGGCAACGTGCCACACGCGCTGTGGGTGGCTTCAAGAGCAGCTAAAAGCTGTACAACTATTGATTTTACAGCCAAACCTTATTTCACCTACAACCCCCCATGTGAATCGAAGGTCGCAGACAGAAGACGTTGCATGCCACCTACATACAACGATATGAATGTGTGGAATTGACATTGCATGCCACTTGAAGAGCATGCCAAGCCAACCGGACAGTCGGTCAGCCGTGTAGCCAGGCAGCCAGGCAGCCAGTCAGCCAGTAAGGCAGCCCCAAAGCCAGGAAGCAGTCAATAAAAGTCCACTTGAATTTCAGCTGACATCTCAATTATTTTTGCTCTTACGCTTTGCCTTGGGTTTACCTTTTCAAATGAATGTCAGAGCTGATAGCGTATCTGTGTGAATCTTTCTAACGTGACACGAACTGGCACGACTCAAGATGAATAGTACTTAAATTTGTTGTCTGTCTAGAAATGGACATGAATACACAGTTATGAAATATATATAAGAGAGAGAGAGCTAGAGAGAGAGCGTGAAATAGAATTTCGCAGTAATAAAAACAAATTCTATATAAAACAAAAGCAACCACGCAGGCAACAACTAGTTGAGCTAATCCCATGGAAGCTGCAAACAAGAGAAAAACAAAATGTGAAAGGAAATGAGAAAGTAAATGATAAAATACAGCAATAAATGAAGCAATAATATGCGAATACTCAGTCATTGTTAGGAGCGAAAATATGCTCATTATAAAGACAGGCAGGCAGAAAAGGAAACAGACAAACGGAGAGAGATAGCAATACAAATCTCAAAAAATATCTAGACATAAAGAACGTAAGAAAAAGCCACACATCTCTATCTGTTCATATGAGCGAAAGTGACAAAATAATCCATCATCTGCACAGACACAGATGGAGAGAGAGAGTCAGAAATATAACATAATCAACACGTGCCCATCTCTAAAACGCACACAGACAGAGATAGAGTGAGCGCCAAGCATCATCCACAATCTTGAGCCACCTGAAGGATCAAGTCTCAAGGTCTGCGCGCGCTGTGTGACTGTGACAGCTTTTGACATTGTGCGTGGCAAAAATCACTTTTAAATTACATACCACAAATCGCATAGAGCATTAAATATTTAATTACTTCGTGGCAGTGCTGCAGGGAGTGGCTGGTCGGGGCTGGCGGAAATGCCATTAATTAATTACATGCGGCACACCTACAAATGCAAGACAAATCCCAAAAGGATGCACAATTTGCATGCCACACAAATCAAAGCGAGATTAACGCCGCCCAGAACAACAAATTCAAGCGCCCAGCGGCCTAAAGGGTGTTTAGCAATTAACCCAAGGAAATTGGTGGAAAACTCTGGGAAATCTGAAGCATTGAATTGAAAGGAAAAACCATTTGGCAGTCATTTTACATTTGAAGTTTTTCGCTTTTCTTGTTCTTGTTGTTGTTGCTGTTGTTGTACGGGCCAAGAAACATTCAAAACGTAACAAACTCATTTGACCAACTTAAGTTGATTACGCCCGAAGTGAAATGCCAGGACACGATATGAGGAGCACAAGGACTGGCTGGAGGAGAGACAGTAGCATAGGGCGGAGGGCGGAGGGCGGAGGGCGGAGGGGTTGCAGCATCCAGTAACAACAATAACAAACAATTCATTTTGTAAGTGGAATTGTGCGTGGCGCATTTTACGCAGCCTGTGACAAAATCTCGCGCGCCATCCCAACCTCCCGTTACGTGGGAAAAACTGAAGATTAGGAGCTTGGGCTGGCGAACCAGGGGAAAATGAAGACATTACAATGGGCGACACAGAGAGAGAGAGAGAGAGAGCAGAAAAGTAAAGGAATTCTGTCAAGCTGGCATAATCTGCGCTCAGCGCCGTTTGCTTATTTGCATAAAATAATTGAAAGGCGAAATTTAAAAGAATCAACAAAGGCGACTAAGCAGCGAGACGAGAGACCAGCAAAGCAAAACAAGAAACAAGAACCAGAAACGTACCAAAAGACTACTTCAAATGGACAAAGGCAGCGCTGTAAAAACAAGTAGCATTACACACTACGTATGTGATTGACCAGTAGATACCCTGTCAAGAAGTTGCATACTCAACACATATAGAGAGGATATAGAAGAGACTCTCTTCTGGTGCTGAGCTCTGAGTTAGATAGATGAAACAGAATAGATCAGACTTCTCATTTCTAGATGAAACAGAATAGATCAAACTTCTCATTTGCCTGGCTCAATATTTTCCTATTTTCTGATAGAAATGTTAATCAATAATACAAAATATATGAAAACATTCGTTTCGCAATATGATTCCATTGTTTACAAAGGCTCAAAGAGCGAAGTCTAATCGATACAATCGATATTTATCGATTTCGATATATACTATAATAAGTAAATTTATGTTTATGTTACATGAAAAATTGTATATTATACTTAAGCAATACTTTGATCGATTTATATCGATCTTTAAGCTATTGAAATTTAAAATTAAAGCTGATCTTCGTGATATACAAAGTTAATTGATTGCCAGTCAGTTTCATACATTTTAAGGCTTCAAGATCTAGTTGCATATAGACTACGAATATACCCATTAATATACATTTTCAATTGGCACAGGGTATATATAACAAGAAAAACTGTGAAATAACAACGGTCAAGTGAGCGCGCGCCCTGCAAGTGCACTAATTACTTGTGCACTGTCCCAGTGCAGAGGCTGGCTCGCTGGCTGCCCACATAAAGGAAGCCAAAGGGAAGCACTCGCCTTTGAACAGGTCCATCATGATTATGATGATGGGTAAGTCTCTGGGGTGCCATTTGACAATTTAATTGCGCGCCCAACGACATTTTACTGGCCATGGCCGATGTAAAATAACTGTCTGCTGATTGACTAATTGGCCACGGCTTTGAGCTTCGACTTTGTTCGCTGCCTGCATGTGTATATGTATGTGTGTATGTGTATGTGGGTTATGGCAATTATACGATTTGGTGGGAGCTGCATCCTTCACTGGGCAATTAATAAACGGCAGCAATTCAATTAAATGGTATTAAATATGGTCAATACCTGAGCGACCATTAAAACGTGTTGGCCAAGTGCATGACTGACCCAAGCGAATGCTTGCTGGCTGTCCCTCAATTAGCCGTTGATACAACAAGTCAAAAGGCCGCTGGCAGAGAGTATTCAACTTGGAGTTACTGTGTAGGCTGGCTACAAATATTATTTAAGGTGTGCTCATAAAACAAGATCTGTAAATTGATAATAATTGATCTTCAGAAAAAACATTCGTAAGTTATCAAATCTGTCAATAGACCGACGTAATTTCAATGATTAAGACGTTCAAATAGACGAAAAGGAATCAATGTAAGCTCAGAAAGTGAAAGCTTCAATTCGATAATTAATTTTAGATAACAACTTTAAAAACTTATCGATACATAAATATTTTTTATATATTTTATATTTGATATGTTTTATGCGTGTTATAGACGATATTTTATTTTAATATATTTTAGGGTCTGTAACTTTAATTGAAGTTATTTATACTAACAACCAGAAATAGATGACCAAAACAATTCAGCCCAGCGCCAAACCAAACCAAATATCTCACAGTTCATAGATGCCAGCATTTACTTATGCCTCAACTTCATTACACTCCCTATTCCCATATTAACTTATACAGGGTATCTCAGCGCAAACAATCAACTGTCAATGGTCAATAGTAAATGCTGTCTGTATGCGGTAGACGTGGCGTAGAAGGGAACTGGGGCACATTGCAATCGCATCACGTCAACAGAAAGCTCAGCACTTAACTGTCACAATTAATTGACACACACACACCCGTATACAAAACGTATTTAAATGGCAAGAACGACAGACAATCAAAATGCGAATCCTGGCAGCCAGACGGACAAACAGACAGACAGACAGACAAACTGAGCAGCAGCTGTACAAATACGCATTCAGATTTACACCTGCCAACAAACTCCCACCACCACCGCAGCGCTTGTCACTTGCCAATTGTCATTTTCATCAACTTAATTGAATTCAACTTCGAACATTAAAATCAGCGAATGCCAATGCGTCAGAGAGAGAGAGAGAGAGAGAGAGAGAGCAAGACCAAGAGAGAGACGCAACCACGTGTTGCAGCTTTGCTGTTTATCCAGTTAACACAGATATCAAATTCGACACAGTCTTGTATAATTTTTTTTTAAGCCCTCACGCACTTTTCCCTGAAAGTCGCGTACACCTCAGCCAGATTTAAATGTCACGTATACACGCTGTGTGCGTGCACCTGGAAAACAATGCCTTATAGTCGAGCATATCGGACTGCGATACACCCAGCAGTTACAGCAAAACATCTTAGCTCTAGCTTTGCCTTTCTTACTTCTTCACTTACGAAATATATCATACAACTAATATGCCCTGTGTCACTTTATAAATAGAGTATTCAAGAACAGCAGCAACAACAACAACAACAACAATGCCTGACGTAAACAGGTAACGCATCAGATTTTAATTATGCAAAAAGCTGGCGCTGAAAGACGCTGATTGATTGTCGACACTCGACGCGAATGATGAAGCTTAAAATGGCACCCGAAAGTGGAATTGAAACTTAAGAACGGCAACTGTAACAATTGACATGAAGAACAGTGTACCAAAAACGTAAGAAAAGTTCAAAATCAATAATTAAATTCGTAAGAAGAAAACAGGCAGAAGAACTTTGCAAAACAATAGTCATCCTATAATGTCATGCAAATCCAAACTGATATAGCATTGTCAGCTTGGAGCCAAAGGTCAGATAGCTGGTATTTAAAAAAATATATAGAATATATTGAAGATTTAGCTTAGAGTAATAAATTGAAGCTCGATATTTTGTGATTAAAAGTTATTAAAATAATAAAAATGAAATAAATGTATGCAATAAAAGTTTATTAAATATAGAATCATCATTAGGCATTATTGAGCCACAGTTGTGATTCACAAATATATGTTTAATGTGAATGTTCACTGACTTATCTTCGCCAGGTGAGTGTAAGAACTTGAACCAAATGCAAGATTAACTAAATAAATTATTTATAGATTATTATTTATAGATATGCCATATTTTTCATAAAATGAATGAACAAACGTATATTCTGTTCGATTGCCAGCCAACTGTAGTAAGAGTCTTAGTCTTAGAGTCTTAGACTGAGATAAAGTACATGTATTATAACATATATACGGAATCAAAGCAGTCAATTTAGAATAACAGTATAGCAACTACTATATATATCAATATGAATGACATAATATGCTTCTCTTTCTATTTCTAGCACATTTTAGCTCTACTCTATTGAAGCTAAGTTATTTTCTGACACTCTGTAGCTTTAGTGCTGTAACTATTTCAGCCCGGCCTACCTTAGTCTGGCTGCACTATGCGCGCGAGCTCTTTAAAAATGCAACGTCTGTAACAAGAAGTTATGAATACCGACGTTTGGCTGCCATTACCGTGTGACCTGACTGCCGGCATATCCTGTTGGGCCAACGGCTTGCAGGTGCTTGCTGCCGCGCCACGTTACACCGCCAGCCCCTGCCTACATTTGCCTGCCATGGCTCAGACTCATTGGCGCTATCGATGTCGCCGCACTCTTTGGTAAATGACAAAAATGTCCATTAAATTTATTGAACGTATCTGCGCTGGCTGCAACCTCATCAGCTCCATTGGCAGGGCTTTTGCTTTTCAGAGAAAGAGCGAGCTCTTGTTGCTCTTGCTGCTGTTTCGTCCGAGCATACTTTCCCTAATGGCTGCATTTTCGGTTGGGGCATCCTTTTTGGCACTTTAACATAAAAATAAAAACAGATTTTCATGTCATTGCAACGGTTCCTTTAACTTGAGCCAGTTGCCTTTTGCGTTGCACTTCAATTTCACTTTAAGGCAACAACTTTGTGTTAGAAATCCTTTTTACTTTGCCCTCATATATGGTGCACAGAACGAACGCATTTCCGAGCTCGTTGAAAATTACTTTTTTATTCTGTTGCTTTCTTTTTTCTTTTTTTTTTTTGACTGACTGACTGGCAGCTGGCATTGAAATTTGAAATGTCGAAGCAATAATCTGTCAGTTGGATTTGATGAAAGGAATGCTCTCGTACATCTAATCGAAAATGCATGCTTCTACAATTTGATTTGCCGGAAGCGCGCTTCGATCATGCGACCCATACATACCGACGATACGAGTGCTAACAAGTTTCAAATTTCCTGCCAAGAGTTAGGAATCTTGAGGGGGCCCAAGGAGGGCCGAGCTGGGTCAGTCCTGGACGCGAATCCTGACTTCGTAAAGTCTGCACACACATCGCTGCACATTTTATTTCCGGCAAATTAGGCTTTGGTCGTGCCTGTGCCTGTGCCTGACCACAGCAGCAAAGCCGTTTTTCTTCTTAAGACCAGCTTTTCGTTAGCGTTGACATTGCTCATACGCCCCGTCTTCACTCCCAACTCTAATACTTAGCTCCCAGCAGACCGTCATCAATACAAAAACATGAAAATGATAACAGACAATTTATTGGAGCGCAGTTCGATGTCAGTTCAACCACACCCACCACAAGTTGCCCCACCCACACACACAGCTCCACCCAAATGAGTGGGCAGCTCATGGCTTGCCGCACAAAAGTAGGCAACAGAAGATAAAACCCAGCCACAGTGGGCCTGAAACACGGCCTGACTGACTCTTTTTTAATCAAATAAAATCTATGAAATATTATTTCAAGCGGTCTTTAATCAAGTTTGCTAAATTCAACCTGGATACTAGTTTTTTTTTACAGTAGATTTTGTAGTAAAACTTTTTTGTTCAGAGCGTTAGCTAGCATATTGCATTCATGGTTTCAGCGTATTTTCATTTCCAGCAATTCAATTTCAAAGTCAAATTATCAATCAATTAGTCTTAAATCATTTTCGTGGTTAAAGAAAAATTAAGAGGAATATTAAAGAAAATGTTGAAGGAATTCAAAGGGAGTTTAAAGTAAATTTTATAATCAAATTTGTATAGAATTCTCAGCAAATAAATATTGAATTTTTATAAATATGACAAAACAAATTAAATTAAAAAAACGAAATTTAATAGGAAATTTGTGAGTAAATTTCAAAGAAATTCGAATGACTTCAACTGCTTAAGCAAAACCGAGAATGACATAAAATATTATAAAAAGAAACTTAAATAATTAAAGAACATATACTGAAAGATGGAACCTATAAGATAAGGTGCTTTTTGAGATATAATCTTTAAGACAACAAATTACCATAATAACTGAATACATCAGGCAATCAATCAGATTTAAATGTTGTATACAAAGAACTTTAAATACAAAAAAAATCAAAAGTTTTCTTAAGTTGACATTTTCTTCAACTGAAACGCATCTATCAACCATCGTGCATTACGCACAATCCTCTGGTAATCCGTGAATCGCAGCTATATAATGCCCAGCTAGCCAGCTCATGATTATTATGATTTGTCGATGCCCGCTTTCGTCGTGGTTTTGTGTAAAGTGCGAACTGTTCGCAGTTTCTTTGCCGTTGCGTGCAGCGATTTATTTATTGCTCGCCATATTTCGATTGTATTTTGTGTCGTTGAAATAAGCTTAAATTACTATACCTCATGTATTTGTTATCGTTCGTCGAACCCCACAAGCAGAAGCAACCAAAAAAAAAAAAAAAAAATGAATATAATGAAGTGGAGAAGCTCTGACGCAAAACTCAGTCATGAATCTCACTCGGAAAATATTCACGCGCTGATAAATATGCGCGCCTATTTTGAATGCAAAGCTATTTTGCATGTATTTTGATTTTGTCGTTGGCTTCTCTTAACTCGATTGTTGTTGTAGTTTTTGTTTGTTGTAGTCTGCCAGGTGCGGAATATTTGTGAGCTCCCCCTGTCGGCCACCTGTCCCATGACCATCCCCTAACGCAGCTTAGCAGCCCGTGTCAATGGCTGTGTGCGTGCGAATTTGTTGCTTGCCAAGCTTACGGCCCGTCCCAAAAGCAGCCGAAACTCACAGACAAGTCATTAGAGTTGAGAGCGTGTCGTGCTTGATGCTCCTGGCACGAGCTAGCGTGCTTAGTGCTAGAAAATTTTAAGTATTATATAATGAACTCATCATTACGAACTTTCATCTGACTAAAAGAAACTTTCTTTTCAGTTCAAGCTAAGCCGTAAGATGACTCTTTAAAGATTTCAACTTGCAGACTGGGAAAATGTAGATCAACTTCTCTAAGTGTCCTTGATAACATTTATTTTTGCCCCACAAGTAAATAAGTTAAGAGCTCCGCATCCATCTCTAAGGCCAACGAAGGCTAAACTCTTGAAGCGGTTACAAGATGAAGCCCGGACCCCATCTACTAACTGCACAGACATACGACATACAACATATATCATGGCGATGTCTCAGCTGCGGCATTTCACCTGCAGCTGTGCCGCAGGCCGGGTGCTAAGCAGACATTTTTATTTACGTTGATGGCCATAAACATTTGAATTACAATATAATATTTAAGAGCCCCAAAATCCAAACAGAAAAAAAAAGAAGAAAGCCCAAAGCCAAAGTGAGCGCTGCCACTGATGCTGACTGGATGATGGATTTATGGCTGCTGCAAATCTATGCTACACACTTAATGCATTTTAATTTATTAAGCTGTCAATTTGCACAGACACACACGCACGCAATCAAGATATGTGTGTGTGTGCTTTATGAATAGTATTCAGTTGAGTGCAGCTCATTCAGCGACCACTTAAATGTTGTTAATTAACTCACATAAACATATATGCATACCTGTATCTGCACTTTATACATATACATATATCAATCTCCATGTTGAGGTTGCATTGTTGTCAGTCGGTCAGTCTGTCCGTCTGTCCGTCTGTTTGTCTGCTTGTCTCTCTGTCGCACACATTAAGCATTTATGCGTGTTCACTGCGCGCTGTTTGGGGCTACCAAATCGTGTTACCCGTCGGCTAACAGTTTGTCGAAACGCCACTCAAAGTGTTCCTGCTTTTCGATTCTATTCGGTTGCACCCCATTTCAATTAGATGTGTGTACGCCACAGCTACAGTGAAACATCTATATATATTGGTACAGGTGCTCCAAGGTAAACTACATTTTGATGTGATTAACTAGAAAATATCCTGTAGCTGCAGCTTTGTTTATAAATAGTTTCACATCCAAGCATATATTCTGGTAGACAAAATACTTAAAAGAAATCAATTTTGATGTGATCAACTAGAAAATACCCGCACTACTTGTACTTTTGTTTATTAACATCATATGTCATATATAACATATATCCTGATGGAGAAAATACCTAAATGAGCCACATCTTGATATGCTCAACTAGATATATACCCGGCACTTGTAAAATTTGTTTATTAACAGCAAAATTTTGTGATAAACAAAATATTGAAAACTATTTGAAACGAGTATTAAAATTAAGAAATACATTTATATAAATATACAAGTATGTAAATATATTCAGATTGTTTTGAAAATATTACGTTTATCTCAAAATATTGCTGTCCAACATTTCAATTGCACTACTATTTTTCTCACCACACCTGTACATATTCAATATCTCTCGCATCAATTAACTCATAATCTTCTATTATAACTTCATCTATAACTTATCAATATTATCTTCATCATATCTTTATTATCTTCATCATACTGGGTATAGCACTATTGGCCATGATACCCGCAAATGCTGAGCACATTTGCCAACACGTTTTGCTCTGTTGCTATATATATACTCGTATAACTGTGCAAGCACACACACACACACTTACACACACACCCACACACACACACACACACAAACCTAGCCACACACGCATGCACATAATATCTATTGTCTGTTTAAATATGAGCAACAGATTAAAATCTAATTTAAAGTTGAACCGGTCAAGTTTTCTGTGTGTTTCCACTTCAAGTTTAATTAATATGTTAAGCCCATAAAAGCCTCAGCAGTGAACTAAATCCGAGCAACAATGTTGTTGTTTTTAAGCCTGTGTAAACACACATGGCCTTAAGCACACACACACAGACACAGTAGGAGCAGCAGCAGCAGCTGAATCTGCCTCAATTTCAGCATTTGTTTTTTGGCTGAAAAGCTATAAAGCTACAAGTTTTGCACATTAAATCAGTAAACATATAATAATTATACAAACAACGACGTCAAGTTGAGCTTTGTGTCTGTAATGCACATTTTAAAGTGTTGTAAAACACTTGTGTTGCACACACTCACACACACACACACCCTCACAGATGCACAAAGCGAGCAGCACTCGACGCGGCTGTAATTTGACGCTGAAAAGTAGGCAACAGAAAATGTTAAATGCATTTCACGCGCGCTGCGGCTGACGCTGCGCCGCCTACACATTTACCCGCACGCTTACTAGCCGCTGCTTGCCTGCAATGTCTGCGAGTGTCGTCAAGTGTGTGGCATGTTAGTGTTGACATGGGCCTGCCTGGCTGGGCCGCCCAAACGTTAAATTTTAGGCATACGCACATACGCAAATGCCACCCACGCTCCTACTCCTACTCCCCACTCCCACTGCACTGCACAGGACACATTTCACAACAAATTTTGCAGCTATGCAAATTTCAATCAAACAAGGCACCTACCCGCACGACCGTTGTTCAACTATATTTTTATCAGCTAGCTTTTACGCTTAGCCTCAAATGCAAATGTCCTGGCAACAACATTTTGATGCCTGTCAGCGGTCAGAGAGCCGACACCAGACGCATTATGCTCGCACGCCTCACGCCTCACGCCAACTGTGATTTAATCTATTGGAGCTGGAGCTGGAGCTGGAGCTGGAAGTGAGGTCGCATTCTGTGGCCACGGCCAATTTGCGGCGTATGCGGCGTATGTGTGATATTTTAGAGGCACATTTTTAACGAGCGCACAAAGAGCGCCACAGTTTGTGGTATTAACATAATTCGAACTTGCATTTGGCTATTATTATTGCATTTGCTTGATTATAAAAACATTAGAATAACATATCGAATCAGGCGTGAATATACACTGCAAAAAAAAAGGACTTTCAAAGACTTTCAATATTTGATTTATATTCAACCTTTTACTAACAAAAGAAATTGATTTCTAAGCAACACCTTTCTATGTAATTCTCATGAATTTGGTTAAAAAATTTATACTTTTTCCACTTGCAAATGGACACAACACGATTAAAGCTCTGTCTACAAATTTGCTTATTCAAGCTCATAATTGTACCCTGCCGTTTTCTTTCAGTGTAGTAGTGCATGCAAAAATGCTCACACATGTGTTGTGCACGACTTGTCTAACACTTTCATCATTGGAATTGCAAATTTTTTGTCAGTAACTTGAGAAAGACACATGGCAACAACACAGCACAACAAACACACACATGCACGCACACACACACACACACACACACATCTACATACTTGAGGCAACGAGCATGGGTGGGCTTTTGACATCAAAAAGGTAGAGAGACACGCGCAGCTGGTATTTAACATATTTAAGCCCAAAACTAAAAAGGCAGAATTAAAATTCAGCCCAAATGAAAAGGAAGCAAATGGAATAAATTAAGTTGCAAATCGCTTTAATATTGAGAAAGAAAGAAAACTTCCCAAGCATTCGCGGCACTTGTATGTGTGCTACTTATGTGCACTTAGAGAAATTATGAATAAAACAACATTTGGTGGAATTGGAAAAATAAACAACAAATTCATGTTTTGATAAGTTTTTATACATGGAAAAACTTGAAAATAAAAATGAAGATTTTAAATTTAATTTAAATAATTATGTGCTTTTATTATTTTTTTAAAATGAATTTTTAAACTTTTTCTTATTTTTATAATATTTAAAAATATTTTTTATGTATGCTATTAATTTATTTTTAATTAATTCTTAAGCTAATTTCTATTTAATAATATTTTTGAATAATTTTTAAATCTTCTGCTTCTCATATTTTCTATAATACAAATTCTTACCCAATCTATACCCCTTTTCTCTGAGTGCATTTCTGTGTGTGCTGAAATGTCTTGCGATCTGAATTGTGGCTTTTATTGCACGTAAATAAAGTCATAAAGTCATCATTACACGCTCGCCAACAAGCATTGACATTGAGCACAAAACAGACAGACAAACAGACAGACAGACAACCGTGGGACAAAGGGCATGTCAACGAGGAGGCCAAAGGACAAAGGCAAAGAACAGAGGCCAGGAGACCAACAGTTTGCAGTTGGCGGCATTGTTAAATTCAAAAGGACAAAGTTTTGTGGCCGCGATAAAAATTCGAAAATGTGCACAAATTACTTAAAACATATTAAAAATGTGGGCGTGGTGCGGGCGGGACCACCCACCATCCCCGCCAGTCACAACGCACAACGTTGCCAAAATTAACAGTGAAAAAATAAGCTACACATACATACATACATACATATACACACACCAACACACAGCGAGATACGCATACATAAAAGTGAATTCCTTTTGGGTAAGTTCTTCGCTTGCTGCCACAAGGCGGAGATTTTTCATGCACTTTTATGGGCCGTTTTGTCGCTGCAATTTCGACGGAAATTTTACAATCAAGTTTTAACTTTTTTTTGTTATTAACGTTTCTAAAGTCAAAATTGCAAAAAGAAGAAGAATGCATGATAAACACACAGATAAAGAGACAGCATAAATAAGCAACGTAGTTTTGAGTGGAATATATATTATATATACTTAAGTGTATATAAAAATGTGGCTTTAAAATTGAAATAATAAAGTAGCAAATACGCATATATATATAGTAGTATAGTAGGTATTTTTGTTTTCGTTTTTTAAATAAAATTTTAAGCAAAGTTTTAGATCCTAAGCTCTGTTAACGCAACAAGAGCTTATAGAAATTTAAAAATACAGTCGAGTCTCGATAATTTGTACCCCGCTAAATCGAAAATCACGATAAATCAAAAAAAATTCTATCCCCTTGAAAAAAATTCGTTACAGTCGAGTCTCGATAAATTGAATTTCTGTGTAAATCGAAAAAAAACTGATCCCCTTGCCATTTCGAATTATCGGGACTCGACTGTAGTTCAAAGTTTGGCATTCCATTTGCAAGGTACATTCACTATAATGCAAATGGACATATTTTATTATGAAAATTTCCTTACTTTTTTTAAATTTTTAGTAAGCCTAAAATCAGTCATAAGCAATAAAACATTACAAAAAACATATTCACTGTTCCCTTAATTTGTTCAACAATATTTTTAGAGTTACATACAGTATATTATCTTAAATAATTGGAATTTATAAAAATAAAAAAAACAATAGTATTTCAGTAGGTAACAATTTCCTTTACCCTAAATGCATATCTTAACTATTAAAGAGTAAATAAGTGTGAAAAAGAATGGGTTGAGCAGCACATTTTGCAGGCAAGCAAGTCCGACTGGGTTCTATGCAATGCGTGTTTATGCGTGCAAATGTGCACATACACACATACACACATATGTATACAAGTACAAACCGTTAAAGAAAGCTTCCACGGCATTAGAATGTATAATATGTATAATATAAATAAGTATATATCGTCATATGTACGTACAAAAGTTAATATTTACATAATGTCTATACATTTTTTATTTGTTAGCATTAAGAAAACATAATTTTTCTCACTTACCGTTGCCATCGTGCAGACTGATCATGCTGCCTGTTGCCGACTGCAGCTCAGCTGCCTCAGCCAGCGCAGCGCCGCTGTGCAAATTGGTGTTGATTACACATTACACATAAAGACACTTCAATAAACACTAATCTAACACCCACGTTTTATTTAAACACTTATTATTTGCATATTTTCCACAGAAAAAAAAATATCACACGCCATGTTCATTTTACTCATTCGCGCGCGAGCGATGATTTTAGTTATCGATATACACACCTGCAACACACCGATGGGCAGCACTATCGTTGTGGTAGCTTACAGCACTGCAAAACCGTTACATGACCGGCAGCACAACAAACGAACAGCTGTTTGCGGCGTGCAGTGAAAAGGAAAAACATTGGCTGAAGAAATGTTACAGAATCTTTCGCTGCTGTTGCGTGGCCAAGCGCGTCGCCAATACGCCAAAGTTGCCACAAAGGCCAAGACGATAGAAAGCGTACATAATAAACCACTCATAAGCTGCCGGCGCACACAATTCAATCTGCTGCAACATGAACGAGCGGACGCAAAACTTGGAACAGTTCCACTGTGCTCCAAGGGCTGGCTACACAACAAATCCACTAACGATCACTTCACACTAAATCCGACCATCACCAGTGAGCAGCGGAAGGCGGAGATGCAGAGCTTGAGTGACTACCTAGCAACATCGCAAATCCAGCTGCATCCACAGCTGCTGGAGAATCTGCAACAGCAGCTGGGCATCAAGCAGCTGACGGGCATTCAGGCGCAAGCTTTGCCCATTGTGGATGCCAGTTTTCACACGCTCATTGCCGCCGAGACGGGCTGTGGCAAGACACTCGCCTACCTGTTGCCCATACTCAATAAGACGCTCAAGGAGCAAGCGCCAGAGCAGGACAAGCGAAGATTAAATACGCCAAGAATATTAATACTGACGCCCGGACGTGAGCTGGCCACACAAATCGCCCAAGTGGCCCAGAAGCTGTGCCACGACACACAACTAAAGGTGAAAGCGCTGCTGGGTGGCAACACGAAGCAGCTGATGCTGAATCCACAGTTCGCCGAGGTGGACATATTGGTGGCGACACTGGGTGCGGCCAGCAAACTGGTCACCACGGGCATCTATCACATGGACCAGGTGCGTCATGTGGTGCTGGACGAGGCAGACACGCTGCTGGATGACTCCTTCACGGAAAAGCTCACCTACTTCTTGAGAAGATTTCCCGTAAGTCTCTCGTAATTCTCCAAGAAATGACAGCTGCTATAGTTTATGCCTCCAACAGTTTCACAGAAATCACGTCCAGGATTCCAACATTGTGGGCACGCAGCTGCTGCTCGCCTCGGCCACCATGCCCACAAATACGCGCGAAATACTGCAACGCGTGATCGATGTGGAAACCATTAGGGAGATTGTCAGTCCGCATTTGCATCATCTCATGCAACATGTGACGCAAAAGTTTCTGCGCATGGCCAAAGCGGATCGACCGGCCAATCTGTTGTCGCTGGTCAAGCGGGATCTGGCCAAACGACGTCCACTCATTGTGTTCAGCAACAAGTCGGCGACGAGCGACTATGTCTCCATATTCCTGAATAACAGCGGCATCAATTGCCTCAACTTGAATGGCGACATGTTAATGAAGATTCGCATAGGCCGCTTTGAGGAGTTCCAACGTGGCGACTGCGATGTTCTGTCCACAACAGATGTGGGCAGTCGAGGACTGGACACGACGCGTGCACGTCACGTAATCAACTTTGACTTCCCACTGCACATCTCCGACTACATACATCGCTGCGGGCGCATTGGTCGCGTGGGCAGCCTGGATAACTCGCTAGTCACGAACTTCATTTCATCGCGCCGTGAAATCGATGTGGTGCAGCGCATAGAGCATGCGGCACGCACCGGCGGATTGCTGCCAGATGTGAATGCCAATATCAAAAACATTATCAACAAGCGCATCATAGCTGACATGAAGACGGCGGGCGTGCCTGTGCCCCAAGAGGAGGCCTTCTAGTTTAACAAATTATAATAAAGTTTTTGATCAATTAATTAATTAATTTATATATACTCGATTTTATTGCCACGCCTTAGATGCGCAAAAAGTGGTAGCCACTGTTGGCCACCACGCGCCGCACATTGCTTGGCGGCTTGTAGATCTTGCGCTTAGCAATGAGTATGTCGGAGTGCACAATGTCGTTGGCACCGTTCGTTGAAGGCGAGTCCATGAACTGCATTGCCGCCACGCCCTTCGGCTTGAGCAGCACGGGCCGACAGCCGGCAAATTTGAAGCGTATGGTGCCGGTGCAGTTAAGGCGCAGATTGGGCTGCACCAGCTCTGGAAATGCCTCAACCATGGTGGGCTTCGGTCTGATCGCCTTGCTGGGATCATCGCCATGGCACATGGCAGCTGCCAGCGTGCTCCACTCCAAGCGACGCACGCCTGGCTGCGGCTCGAAGCGGAAAGCGGGCTGTCTGGCATGTAGATATCGTTTCGAGATCATTTTCTCATATGCATCTGAAAGCACAGATATATTAATATTTCTGTCAAACAAAATTACAGGGTATCTACTCACTGGCATAGTGCACCAGGAAGGGCTGCAGACTGGCCGCTCCGCAACCATACTCGAGCCACTCGTACAAGTGTATATCATCGCGCCCAGCTAGGAATATGGCAGCTGGTGCCAAATCCCGCCACAGGCTGTCCGGCACATCATTCACATTCAGCTTGTAGATATAGGGTATAAACTCGCGGAAGGCGTATTCACCCAGTGCAATCAGCCCACGTATGGCGCGACTAATGTACTGAAAATCTGTGCAAGTGCAAATTAGTCAAGGTAAATCTTTTAATAAATATTGTAAATCGTAAAATTCCTACCACGTTCGCTGCAGACGGCACGACCTTCAAAAAATCTCGCCAATCGTCGCTTAATCAAAAATAAGCATTCGGAATGCAGATATCCACTCTGTGCTGCCAGTTGGCCAAGAGTCTCGCAAAGCTCATCCACATAGCTGCTGTCCACGGGACTGGCAAAGTAGCTGGACAGCTGCTGTGGCTCGTCCTGTTGCTGTTTGTCGGCAGCTTCGCTGCTATCATCGTCTAACTGCAGCTTGTATATGGTTTGCTCCTGGGAGGCATCACTCGTGAAGGTAATCTCAGGAATTGGCTGTTGCGTTGGTTGTTGTTCCGTCTGCTGTTGCTGTGGCTGCGGCTGCTCCTGCTCCATGCCTTGATTGCCATACGGTTCACTTTGCATGTCGCTGCCCAGGCCCGGCTCCAGCTTCAGCTCTCTATCCAGCTCCATTGCAACTGGCACATGCTGTGATTGCGGTCTACTGTCGGCCACCTTGATGGTCTCATATGGCGCCATTAGCTGACTGATGAGCACCTCGGCCAGATTGAAGTACTCCGGCCGACAGTTGATGTGATTCGCCAGCGGATTGTAGTTACACGCGCGCAGCAGTCGCCAGCAGCGCTGGCTCACCTGATCATGCTGCTTGAAGGCGAGCATCTGAAGCATTTTGCTAATTATGACGCGATAGCAAGCGCCCATCAAAGGCGTTTGGAAAGCCTGCGCAATGGCCACCCCACGTGCCTGGGCATCACCAAAGATGGCAGCTAAAAGAGACGTTGATTAGATAAACAGTCAGTGATGCAGTGGGCAGGTGGTCACCTACCTGTTACCAGGCTCTGCACAAATAACTTTAAGTGATCTGTATTCTTATCCTCCACCGGGCAGATGCAATGGAAATCTGCATCATTTGGCAGCGAGAGCGTAATATCCTTCTGAAACTCATCGCGTAGTTCAAATATTTTATCCGAGTGAAAGAAATAGCTGCCATCGTAGTCAATGCAATCCCAATCGGTGTCCATGGCGCCCAACATGGGCGGCACATCCGCATCCTTGAGCACCTCATTCACTAGATCGTAGGTGAGCACGCCACCCGAGTGACGCGAGTAAATCTTGAGATTCTGTAAAATTATTGTATAATGAAACGTAATTTAAATGTTAATCGCAATGTTCATACATTTATAAGCTCCCAGACTTTGTAGGATGCATCCTCAGCTAGGCGTGCGCACACATCTTGAGACAGTTCCACATCCGTTTGATCATGTTGCTCCCAGAAGATTTTAATGCTGCGCGGATCAAAGCCCGCGTAGCTCTTATGGTGGCCCTGCAAAGTAAAGCATATTTAAATTAAATTGCAAGAATTTTCCAGCTTACACACTGACAGCTTTGCCCGAACTATTGGTCATATCCAATCCAACACCTTGTGCCTGTCCCGCCACGGCGAAGGATGCATCAAATAGATTGTAGTTGCTTAAAGTGGTTGTTGGCGTCGTGGGCGTTGTGGCCATGTTTACATGCGTGGGCGTGGCAGGCAAACTGCTCATTGGAACGCCAACATTTGTGGCCGAGACGGAGTTTTTGCTACCCGTTTCCAATTTGGTATTTTTGGAGCGCGATTTTGTAGACTTTTTGCTTATTTTGCCCAGTGCAGCTTTGGCCGGCTCCTCCGACGAGCCACCGCCTGTTGTTTTCATACTGTTTTCTTATTTTAAAACTTTTATTTATTTAACTGTTGCAGCTGCTGAACTCCTCCAGCGATATTTTATAAACAAAATTGGACAACAGCTGATTGGTGCGTCTATCATTTGTGGCGGTCAGCCGATAAGTTATCGATACTTTGATAATAAAGACTTGGCGCATAAGAAATTTGTTTATTGATAAATAAAATTAGCAAGACAACACAAACAGTCCGCCATGGCTGAGGCCGCAAATGTGCGTCAGAATTTGCAGAATGTGCCCTCGATCTTTGAAATATCTGCCGCCGAGACACTAGATAACCTTATCTATCCGGCCCTTAGCAAAGTCTTTGACTACTTCGGCCTGCGTTTGGACTTTAAGCTTTGGGGCAATTTGCGCGTACGAGAAGAGCTGTCACCGATTATTACCTGGATACTACAGTATTTGTATTTGCGCAAAAGAGCCTCCTCATTCGGCGAAAGCTTCTATGGGCTGCAGCGCACGGCCAGCGCAACTGGCGAGCTGCTCACCCGCCAACAACAATTCACCTCGGCGACTCTCCTGACCTTTCTGCCCTACATAGAACGCAAACTGCGAACTCGTAGTGCTCAGCACGAGAACACATATGCCTGGGAAGCGCAACTGATTAATTTATTTCATGTCTATAACGCCTCGAAGGCAGTGCACACATTCCTGTATCTAATCAAATATGCGACCAGCCACTCGCCGCTGTTTCGCGCTCTGCGCCTCACGCTTCGCTATCCCAGCACGCCGCCCAAGGAGGACAAGTGGACATACATATTCCTTAAGATGCTCGAGGTGTTGGCATTCTTTCTGCAGTTCATACAATGGTGGTACTCAAACGATCAGCGCCGGAAGCTCGGCGGCACGCTACAAAATCCACAGGCCATGCCAGAGCGTGAGTTGCCCCAGGAACTGAAGGAAACGTTACCCAAGTGCGGCGAATGTCCCATTTGTCTGCTGGCACTGCAAACGCCGACGGCATGCGCTGTCTCCGGCTACGTCTACTGCTGGAAATGCATTGTCACACATCTAAAGGAGCAGGGCACGTGTCCTGTGACCAGTTATCCAATTACCATAGAGGATTTAGTGCGCATCTATGAAACATAGATAAGATAACATATATATTGTATTTGTTTTGTATTAAAATGTTTTACATATTTGAAGAACCTGCGTCAGATGTCTGTCAAGTAGAAGCCTTGTGCACTATGGCATAGATATACTTTGAGGAAGTCCAGGTAGGATGTCCATACATAGCCCATGTTAGAGAACGCCACAATGTGCTCACAAATGGCGAAAAGGGAATATGCTGAAGATTATATATATTAGACATATATCTGCTATATATGTAGAAGGTGACTCATACCCATGGGCACACATAATTCCGTGTGCAACAAATACAATGGAAAACTGACGACGCTGACGCCAAGGCAGGCGAGGAACAGTTTACGTTTGATGAGACGTGAAAGCCGCTCGTGTGGCTGCTGATGCTTGTGGTGGTCAGCCAGGCAGAAGAACGAGCTGGCCATGAAGCCACAGCTAGTTACCCAGCTGCTAAGCGCTGGCACCACATGAATCATATTCGTGCCCGTCACATTGCCAAACTCAGCAACGACAATATTGCTGAGACTATTCAATATGAAGCATAGTAGGAAGAGGCAGAGCAGCAGGCCAGTTCGTCGGGGCAGCACGTGTCGCTGATAGCGCCAGTATAGCCAGGCAATCAGTAGACGTATCGGCAGATGAGACCAAGTCAAGAGCTGCCAGCAGGATTGATTTAACTGAATCACCGCCGACATGGATGGCACAACGTGAAGCACATGGCAATGCGTAAACGTGGAGCTCTTATAGTCCACAGCAAGGGTCTTCAGCATGGTGAAAATTGTCAAGGCATTCGTGAATGAGCAACCAATGAACAGCAGATAGCCCACGGAGATGCTGTAGCCGGAAACAACAGTGATCTCCAAATCCTTGGCTGAGATGGGCAGCAGCTTTAGCCGATCGACCATGTTTTTTTTTTTGTATGTACATAAGTATATTTAAATAAAAAGTTAAATCGATTTCTGACAGTGAAATCAGGAATTTCTTAAAATTAAATTAAGTAAACTTTGAGCTTAAGCTAGAACCGCACATACATATATACACACACATATATATATACAGGAATAGGCCGCTGGACGATGAACGTTCCTTTAACTAAGTCAAGCTAATAGCGCATTATATGCAATCCATTGCGGGCGTCGCAGTGAATGCTGAACGCATGAAAGTCCCAATAGGCTGTCATATGGAAGCCCATGTTGGTGAGCACCACAATGTACTCGAAGAGCGCGAAGAATGTGTAAACTGTGAAAAGGAAAAATGCCCTAAATTAGTGATGGACCATCAAGGAGATATATCGCATCTATATCGGAAAGCTTACCACCCGCCTCACAGCGTGCATTGTGCCGCATGAAACAGTAGCCAGCGAGACCAAAGGCAAGCACATTGATCAGAAAGAGATTTCGCTTGTAGCGCAACGATTTCTCCTCATGCGGCAGCAGCACGGATTTGCGTGCACTCCTATTTAATAGATATGACATCAGCATATAGCATTCACTGCACGCTATGAACACCACAAACGAATTCCGATGAATCTCATAGTTGTCGGCCGATGTCCACAGCGACAGGCAGAACAGTGCGAAATTCTCGATGACATTGAGTGTGCAGGCGAGGATGCCAAACATGCGACGATTGCGCCTGATATGCTCCCTATAGTATTCCAAATACATGCGAGTCACAGTCAGACGCAATGGCAGATGCAAGATGATGGCCAAACGCCACACAGTTTTCTGTGGCTCATAATTTCCAATTGCCGCCGACACCGAGGGCAAATAGTTGGCCACGTCGCAATGCGTAAACGTGGAGCGTACAAAATCAAATAGCAGCGACCATACCACACAAAAGCAAAACGCGCTCAATGGCAAACTGAGCGCCGTCAGCGACAGCCGGGCAAATGTTATGCGAAAGAACACCCGTTTGGGTTCGTTCAGGCGCTCGTATGTGGGCAACATGATCGGCGGACGATGGTTTTATCTTTAATTTGTGGCTCTGCGTGGCGTCTCCACATAACTTCCACACGCCCAATTGTTGCTGCAATCAGCTTTTAACCTTTTAGCCGAAGAAACATCTTTAATTGCAGCGCCAGCGCGTAAACAAATGATAAAGGCTGGTATGCAGCTACAGAAAATATATCGCAAATGAGAAGAAATTTATCATATATGCAATTATGCAGTCATATTTTTAATTAGCATGCATTTTAAGTTTATGTCATTAAATGATATAGCTATAGCTATAATAATACATCAAAATAATAATTAAAATATATATACATTTATTTAATATATATATATTTTGTTCAATACCTAACTGAATATATATTTATTTTAAGCTGAACGAGCTGCATACTTGCTTTGATATCTCGGTATCGATATGCACTGGCATGATATCGTGCTTATATCGATACTTGAGCGTGTGTTATGCCAAAAAAAAAAAACAAATCCCAAAACAACGCGCTCTTTTAATTTATTGTTTTATGAGAAAAGTACCTCAATAATATGGATATACTTTTGGCCAACGTAAACAGCCTGCAGTTCAAGGCGGAGCGCGACCTCATCGAACAGGTGGGCGCCATACCACTGCCATTCTATGGCATGGACAAGTCTATTGCCGCCGTCTGCAATTTCATCACAAAAAATGGCCAGGAATGCGACAAAGGCAGCGCCTGCCCCTTCCGGCACATACGCGGCGATCGAACCATCGTCTGCAAGCACTGGCTGCGTGGCCTGTGCAAAAAGGGCGACCAGTGCGAATTTCTGCACGAATACGACATGACGAAAATGCCCGAGTGTTACTTCTATTCGCGTTTCAATGCCTGCCACAACAAAGAGTGTCCGTTCCTGCACATCGATCCACAAAGCAAGGTGAAAGACTGTCCATGGTATAAGCGTGGATTTTGCCGCCATGGGCCGCACTGCCGGCACCAGCATCTGCGGCGTGTGCTGTGCATGAACTACCTGGCCGGCTTCTGTCCGGAGGGACCCAACTGCAAGCACATGCATCCACGATTTGAGCTGCCGCCCCTCGCCGATCTAAGCAAGGATCAACTGCACAAGAAACTGCCTACGTGCCACTATTGCGGCGAGCTTGGCCACAAGGCGAACTCGTGCAAACAATATGTGGGCAGCTTGGAGCATCGCAATAACATCAACGCCATGGACCACAGTGGTGAGAATAATGAGGATGGTGTTCCGAATCATCCGCCGCCGCCGTTTATCAAAGTGCCCACGCCGCTGGAGGAGATCACCTGCTACAAATGCGGACACAAGGGCCACTATGCCAACAAGTGCCCCAAGGGTCATCTGGCCTTCCTATCGAATCAACATAGTCATAAATAGTTGTAAGCCCCGACAAACCCTTTTGTACATCTAAGAATTCAGTTAGTAGTACAGATTAAATCTTCCGTCAAACCATCATGCATGTCAACTGTCATACATTCCAGCGATAACAAGCGACGAGTTTTCGATAAACTATCGTTTCCACTGGGGCATATTGACACAAATAGTTGCTTCGCATGCTATACGTTCAGGTGCATAAGTTGTTTCTATAAATAAATGCCTTACACATACATATTAAGCAACATTATAAGAAATAAAACCACAATGGCAACGCATAATTAAATAAAATCTATCGTCAAACATTTTACATTACAATGAGATATCGATACATTACAAAAGTCCGTCGTTTTCGCTAGAGGAAACTTATAACGAAATGCGAAGTAACATTGCAATTCATTGTAATTATACAACCTCCCAACTCAATATACACAATAATAAATAAATGACTTTTGTTTGCGCTGTTTACATTTGCGCCTATCGCTATCGATAAGAATTACATCGTTACTGTTAATGGTAATAACTGAAAACAAGTGAAAATATATCGCCTAGCTGGCTACTTGCCTACGCAGTTTGCTGCGCAGCACAAAAACAAAGTGAAAAATATAATTGAAGAGTAAACATCACCGAGGTGTAGTTTACATAAAACGTCTAGGCACCATTTTTTTTCGGTCATCATTTTCAAAAAAAAAAAACTCGAAACCAAATTGCTCAACAACCTAGGAACACACTTTGAACGTCGGCAGAAAAAATGACGATTCTAGCGAAATTAACAGGTGAAAAAAAGGATTTGGAGAAGGTTCCGCTTCCATTACATCTGAACGATGAAGCTATCATGCATCATGGCTCACTGATCAGTGTAAGTAAATTTTAAAAAAAGTCAGTAAACATTTTCTTTTGCGCAATCGTTTCGTGTGTCCTTGCGAGCTCCACATATTCTACATGTCCTTCGTGCCAGCAGCGCTACAAGTTTTCGTTTTCGTTTGCCTTCGCGCGCGAGCCTGTGTGTATGTGTGTGTGTGTGTGTGTTTATGTGAGGGTGAGTGCGCGCTTGTGGGCGACTGTTACTGTAAGATTTTCTATGTACATGCAAAAGTATGTAGTCGTGTGTGTATGTGTGTGTGCTCTCAGCAGCATGCATATTTATCGATTTTTCACATGGAATTCCCATGTGTGTGTCCTTGCACTCCTTCCGTCGCTCCATTTAAGGTCGCACAGCTTTGGCATTGCCAGTCGCCAGTACGACTTCGGCTTACCCATTCTCGCCCCCTTTTTTCAGCCCAAATATATATTGTATTATGCTTTTGTGCTCATTGTGAATGATTCCAGTATATGTTTTCCAGTAGCATGTGTATGTATGTATATGAGATAGATATACATATGTATGCACTTGTACATGTGTGTGTGTGCGTGCATGTGCATTTTGCAGCTGTACACACACACATGCATATATACATATGTAGGTATATCATATGCATTTGCGTTTTGTTTCTCTGCTTCTCCAATTGCGCCGCTATTCGAGCACAAAAGCAATTTTTGCCCTTTGCTCATCAGCGATAAGTGCACACAGACACGACACATGTAAATAACTTATGTACATATATAGTGTTGATAAAAAGTAGAAATAATAGCTAAGCAACAAAAAATGCTAGTCATAAATTTGTGCGATAAAACGTTGGAAAATTGACTAGCAACAAAAAAAAAATATATTTTTATACAACTGAGAAACTAAAATTTGTAGAAAGGGGTTTTATTTTTATTAAAATTATTTATTTTGATCATTTTAAAATCAAATATAATAATTTGTTCATAAAAAAAATAATATTTTAATCAAAATATTAAAATTTTAATAAAAATGAAACCTTTTCTACAAATTTTGGTTTCTCAATTCAATGTCAAGTTAGCTATTTACTGCAAAAATAGCTAAAAAATGCTAAGCAGAAATAGCTAACTTGGCAGCACTGATCAATTTATTTTGCCTACGTGTTTGTGTGTATTTATATATTCATTGTTTACTTTTTTTATTGACATTTTCTTGCGTTCTGTTCTTTTGATATGCGATAAGGAAATCAAAAACAAAAGGCAGTCAGCCGGTGGTAAAGTACATACATACATATGTATATACATATACATATATATGCCGCAATAATTCATTGAACAAAAACTATTCCATCTGCTGCTATTGAAGTATACCGTTATTAGTCATTGGAAATAACAGTAGTTGCTGATAATTGGTCTCGCTTATACGATATACATATGTACATATACAGACATACATATGTATATTAATATACATAAACTAAATATAAACAGCTAATTAATTGATTGATTTGCAATTATGTCTACAAACTAAATGCCTCATATTATTGCTATAAAAATAGATGTATAATTGCAGTTGTTATCGTTAATGTTATCGATAATCTTAATTGCAGCCAAAGGGAGCGTACAGCGATGCCGATACCGAATCGATGGTTTTCAATCGACCGCAATATAATTGTCTAAAATCGTTTCTTTTGTTCCTGATCGCCATTATCGTAATGCTAATGGGCGTACTGGGCGGCTGGACACTTTATCGTCTCTATGCACCGAATCATTCCAGCATGCGTTATCACGCCCTCTGCGACATACCCTACAAGGAGGACTCGATTGAATTGCCACGTTTCTATGCACGCAACGACGACACCTTCGCCTTGAACTGGCGCTCCCTACTGCCCCAGTTGTCCGGCTCCCCAAGTGCTGGCAACAGTATGGGCGGCCAGTTCGATGAGCTGGTGAACGACAACTTCTTTCGCGAGGAAATCGAACTGAATAGTAGTGATGACGACGGCTATGCCAAGATCGATGTGCCGGACTTTAAGGATGGTCGCCATGGCCGTTTCATGCATGATTTCAAAGAGAATCAGTCAGCCATTATCGACACCACCACCAATCGCTGCTTCATCATGCCGCTAGACCGGGACACCACTCTGCCTCCCAGCAGCTTTGTTGATCTGATGCAGAAAATGGGATCCGGCTACTATAACATCGATACGGAGCGCGTTCGTCGTAATATGCGTGTGATCACTCCACGAATCACCGATCTGTCGCTCATCTCGGAGCGCATAGCCAACGAATGCTATGACATGAAGGTCTACATGATGGAGAAGTTTGTGTCTGGTGGTAAGTCGCCAGTCGGGCATGCCCGACCTATTAACACTGTCACTCATTTTGCTTAACGAAACTTTTCTTTGGTGCCTTACAGTGGCCAAGCGCTCAGCTGATCCTCTGCCAGATGCCGGCAAGTATGCTGCTTTCATGGGAAAGGGCGTGGTCGAGTACGATCTGTCCAACATAGCCGAGGTGGAGGCCTACGAGGCGAACGAAGCGCATGTGGCCTAGGCTTGCAATTGGTCGTATGCTAAAAAAAATGTTTTAAATTATTAACATAGATAAAAAGCAAAAAAAAAACAAAAAAAATACGAATGGACAAAAACCAAAACAAAGACAAACAAAATAGTATTGATTTCTGTAAGTGTGTGTGCGTGTGTAAAACAAAATGATCTGTAGGCGAACGCCTCAACTCTTAGTCTGTAGTTCGGTTTTAAGATGGGCGCGTGCCGAATTTTCGATTTAGAGACGACTTCGGTTTAAAAACACGTAAATATCAACAGGATTTCTGCAGTTTCGATTATGTGTGGCGTATATTGTTGCAATTTTAAGATTTATTTAGATATATGTATATATAAATGTTATGTATGTATATATGTATATGTAGACTATCTATGTATATATATATGTATATGTGTATATATATTTATATGTGTGTATATTCTTGACTTATTTAAATCAATTATTCAAGGGAAACTTAAAACTGATTATGTATAAAATTTTGCTTTGCTTTGAAGTTAATTAAAATGAATTTTTAAATTTATTAATTGGTTCCAAAATGAGCTCTAACTTAAAAAATATATTAAATAATATATCTTTTTAATTTGAACACAAAATATAAATTGCTTCGCTTGCCAAATAATAATTTAAGTAAATCTTTTAATTTAAATTTGTTAATTTTACAATTGGTTTTTAGGCAGTTTCAAATGCAGCACAAAAGACTTTAATTCGTAATTTATTGAAATTGTTTATTAAATTTAATTATTAATTAGCTGAATTTAGTTAATGCAATGTGTATGCCAGATGTTCTTAGAAATAGCTATGTCAAGTCGCGTTGGGTCGTGCGTGTTCGTATCAATGATCCTAAATTTGTCACGCGTTTATACTTAAGATCGATGTAACCATGCTTATCAACCTGTTAACAGATCGTATTGTATTGGCCAAGCGGCTCGACGAGCTCTCAACGGCTCGTGGAGCTCAGTTAAGAATAAAAAAAGAAAAATAAATCATATATAAAGCTAACATAACATAACGAAATGGAAACCCTGTTAAGAAATGTACCTAGAAAGCAATTAAATGCGATTGACGAAATTGTGACAAATACTAAGAGACAAAAGAAAAAGAAGAGTGCGATTTGGGGCTTGGAATGCAACGTGAGGGAATTAGTAGTAGAGATTTAGGATTCCAGCAACTTTCTATTGTATATGAGTATATAGATAAACCAAGAAATTAGTAACATAATTAAACACCCAAATCCAACTTGAAACATATATGAAAATAAAATACACACTGCATTCGATTCCAAGTACATATTTTATATTATATATATATATATATACTCTTTAACTCTATAAACTATAAATGCGTAAACAAAAACAAAAAAATTATTTATATAGAACGAAAAATCGAAAGGCAAAAAAAAAACGCAGCTATTTACATTTGCTAAATGAACGAAAACGAAGGAAAGAAAAATTGTCAACATTATCAGAAAACAAAAGATAAAAGCAAATTAATCTAAATGTTCTTTAATCGATTTCAATGTATTAAAAACGCGAATTTGTGATCTTTAAATTTGTTTATTTATATTTGTTTATATATGCGGCCTGCACAGCGCTATAGTGTGATCCACGCCGTAGGCCACTTTCAGCGCCTTGCCATTGATGGCCGCCTTGAAGGGAAAGAACTGATCCTTCTTGTGACCCAGTCCCAGGTGGCCAAAGCGATTCTTGCCCCACATAAACAGATCGCCGTCCGAGTTCACGGCGCCCATGTGAAAGACTCCGCAGCCGATGCCAACCACAGTGGTGGCATTGCTGAAATCGTTGCGTCCGAATAATGGCGGCAGCAAATGCTGGGGCTTCGAGGTTTGCTCCACAAATGGGCCAAAGCCCAAGATGCCAAAGCCCCAGGTGTAGACGAGGCCCTGATCATTGAGCGCCATGCAAAAGGAGCCGCCTGCGGCCACATCCTTGACCTTGCCCAGGCCCTTGGTCAGCTGCAGAGCTCGCGGCGTGCAGATCTGTGTCGCCGCATCTGCGGCATCATCGAGCTGGCCGTACTCCGAGTTGCCCCAGCCAAAGACATCGCCCTTCTCGTTGAGCGCCAACACACAGTCCGAGGCGCAGGCAATGCGCACAATGCGTTCCTTCTCAATGTCGCCGCCAATGAGCGTAATCTGGCCGGCGCTGTAGTAGTTGCCCTGACCCGTCTGGCCATCGGCACCCCAGCCGCAGGTGTAGACGCGGCCGAGCTTGGTCAGCAGCATCGTATGATCCTGGCCGCATTCCACGGCCACCAGCTCGTCGTCGGCACCGCAAATATCTCTCTGGGCTATGCGATTGATGAGCGCGCTGCCCGAGTATCGCTCCTCCTCGATAATGGAGCGACCGCACTGGCCATACGAATTGTTGCCCATGGTGAAGACGGTGCCATTCTGCGTGAGCACCACGAGATGTGCTCGACCTGCTGACATACTCTTCACCTGCATATCCTCATCCGTTTCGTCCTGCAGGCGTGGCAGCTGAATTGCCGTTGGATAGATAATCACATCCAGATTGGCCGGATCCTTCTTATTGCCCTTGACTTGATAGCCCAGCTGTGAGTCTGTGTTGAGGCCGCTGCCAAACAGGGTTTGCCCATCCGAACGTTTCACTGCATACGCCGTGAAGCCATAGCCGGCTGTGACGTCCGTGATTTCATTATTATTCGAGAATTGCAGCCGGGTTGGATGATGCACCATTTCCGTGTAGCGCTCTTTGGCCTTCTTCACACTGGTTTGCAGCCCCAGTGCGCCTGTCTCCTGGAAACCCCATACATACACACGATTTGTATGGGCATCGGTTGTCTTTGGTTCATAATCTAAAAGTTAAATAAATTATTTACATGTGGGAATTCAACGTGTTTAACGTGTTTATACTTTTTATTTTGTTCTGGTCTTGCGACAGGACGACACGCTTCGCTTTTGCTGTGTACTGACGTCTTAGATGGACACCTGCCCACTTTGGGGTGTGGAATAATTTAAAACTTAACATATTTAGCGGTTATTTAAATAAAGAAGTTGAATGCACCGATCTCATTGCATTGATTATGTACAATAACAAGCGGACTATCGATATATTGATCTATTTTGGTATTTTTAAGAGTGGTATTTTTCACTATATCACGAAATATACTAAAAGCTCGTTTCACTTTGGAAATTGTCTAATATTATTAATGCACATCATTTTATAAATCCTTATAAAATATTACTTCCTCATTGTTGATTTCTTCTCTTACTTTTTTACAGAATAACTTTGTCTCTTTGAAATATGCTCACAATATAACACAATATAATTTGTTTGCACAATCTTGCGATACTAAAAGTGTATATCATCACTAGCACGAACTCATTTATCGATGCCACAGCTGTTTCATCAAAAGTACTCGATGCGTTCGAGACAGAAATATCGATGTGGGCGACACATTAATGCTATCGAAATTGTAGAGAGCGACGAAGTAGTGGCTCCGGTAAAATTGATAAAAATTATTGTTCAACCGCGAAATAATTCTTAGAAATTATAAAATTGCATTCATTGAATGCATCGAAGTGCGGTTGCGTCATTAACTACAAACGAAAAGTGTTAAATAAAAGCATAAACCTCAGTGATTTTCGACTGGCAAGCATAATATATATAGATATATATATACAGATATATACATACATACGAACAGATGTACACATAATGTACATTTAAAGTAATATTATTATAGTGAACGAGTGTTGAGTGCAAATTTACGGTTTGGCAAGCGCCTGAAAAACATTGGAATATTGTTCGCAGTTCAGTGAAGAAAGTGCATTTTTATATGGTCGCTTCTGCTGCTGCACAAAGGGCTGGGGCCGTTGGCTGCTGCTAGGAGTTGCCGTCGTCATCGCCGTCACCGTCGTCGTCGCCGTCGCCGTCGCCAAAAACTTTCGTCGTCTCCGGTAGGTACACACAAAATATACGGGTGCTCCTGTTTAGCTCCTGTTTTGTGTCTCGCTCTCACTTGTACGCGTGCTCCGTCTCCATCACTCTCTGTCTCTTTCTCTCACTTTTTTTTACTCTCTCTCTCTCTCTCTTAAAAAGTGCTCGTATTTGTTATGTTTGGTTTTACTGCTCTCACCATTTACATATTTATCGATTAACAGCGCCGTTTCGATGTACAACGGTACATTTCCCAGGATAACACACAAATACAAATAAAGGTGTTTGGGAAAAAGGAAGCAAAAATTGCGTATCTGCTATGCTCTCTTGCACTTTCACAGTTGCTCTCTTGCGGTCGCTCTGTCTGCGTGCGCGAAAGCAACCCCCATTCGGCCTGCCCATGCTCTCTCTCTCTCGCTCTTTGAGCGCAATCCTTTTTATGCAACGCCTGCCTGTTCGTTCATGTTTTCTTTCCGCCTTGCCTAGCTTCTTTTCTGCAGTTTCAGTTTTTGGTTACCAGGGTCGTCGCCATGCACACCGCCCGTGGCTATATATGTGTCAGCAATCTGTTTTCGCCACCCCCAACCCCAAGCCCATGCCCAAGCCCTTATGCACCCAAACAACCACCGCCCGAACTTCAGATGCGCAGTTCACTTCGGGGCACAATTCAACCCACGACCCAAAATCCACATGTCACACAGGTTTCTCTTCTTTTCGCTCAGCTTCAATTCTAAAATCCAAACTCTAGCGACAACAGCAGCAATAGCAATAGCAACAACAACAACAACAGCTGCGCAAAATAACTAAATCAACTTGAACGCACTGAATTGAGTTCCGTTCTTCTTTTCCAACAGTGTTGCCGGCATAAGCTATAAATAGCTAAATTGACATATGGAAATGACTGGAAAATAGCTAAACTCGATATCTTAAAATCTAGCCATGGGAATAAATAGTTAAATTTAGCGAGTTCTTTAACGAGCGGCGTGGAATCTTTGTTATGCAAAACATTTCTAGCGGAAAAAAGTATTCAAAATGTAGCCATAAAAAATATTGAGACAATAGCCAAAACACAAAACTGTAACTATGAATGACGGCTGATGCGAGCTTTCACTCAGCGTTTAGTCCGAAATGTTTATCAGTTTTGCGGCAATTCAACTTTTTAATTACTATAGTTAACTATGCGACAGCTAAATTTTTAATGTATTTTCACAGAAATAAAAGAGATATACTTGAAGCAGTTTCTAGCTAAAATCGCTATGTCTATATATAGCTATTACGCAGCTAAAATGTCAGCACTGCTTCACAGTGTCCATGCCCACATAATATATGAGCACATAGAGACAGATGCATCTGCATCTAAATATACTTATATGTTTACAGTTTTATGCCCGAGCTGGCTGTTGGCTGCTGGCTGTGGCTGCGGCTGCGGCTGCCCTTTTGGCTTTGATAAGGCTGCGCGGCGCGCCCTATCCCCACTTCAATTTACTTGTTTCTTGTTGATTTTTAGTTCATTTCGCTGTCCCATTTTCGGTAATTTAAGAGATTTGACGCCCCTCCAAAAACACTGAATAGATTCTGAAAAATAATAAAGAATTGTTTACTCAGTTTTCAATTAGTTTCAATAATTTGGATTTTTAGGGCCAGTTTGAGTGTTTCTTGATATGGTTGTTGCGTCTCCAATCCGTTGAACGGAACGAGCACTTCCTATCTGTGAACCGTTGCCGAAGCAACTTTCCGCCTCATAAACCCGTCGAGCACGTGCAGCTCTTTCAATTTTCTCTTTGACGAACTGTCTCCGACAATCGTGCACCGTCAAGACAAAGGCGCTGCTACCTTGGCAATGTCTAAGCCCCCAACAATAACAACAACAGCAACAAACAACAAATGCGACAAAATAGATCGAAGCAACAGCAGCTACTGAGCTTAGTTCAATGGCCATAAAAAGTAAACCCATCCGAGCATTTCAATGTTTTTAGCTCTGTTGATGGCCTTGTGCCAGAGCTGCGCAACACGAAGGCACGTTTTCTAGCGTAAAATGTAGATTTTATAAAACATAAACATAAACATAGTAGCTGCTAAGATTTGCCAGTCACCTAACTACATTGTAAATATATTTTGAGTAATGAATGGACAAAAGAAACAGTTAGTAAATACTAATGAATCGAAGCACCTCAGCTTACCTGCATTGCTAATATTTACAATGTGATTAGAAAGAATGTATTATCAACTTCTATATATAAATATTATTGATAACTTCCACAGGTTTTTATCAACTTGTCTATATTATTATTTATTTGGTAACTTCCACTTTCTTGCTTATTCAAGCTTATCGCAAACAATCTATAACAATCGGAAGTTTATGAATCATTAGCATAAGTTTGACCATCCGGTTAGCCAATGTTAACTTATAGTTCACTCATTCATTGAGTGTTTTCTCTGTTTAAGTTAGATCTCATTACATCTTCAAGCTAAAGTCCCTGGTAAATGTATTCCTATGACAGCTATCAGCTGCTGCACAATGAACATGAGAAAACGAAACGAGTCTTGCGCAAATATGAATAACTTTTAAGTGATTCTTTCGTTGTGCTTTGGCTTTCTCTCGAAAGCGAAAATAATACCCCAAATAGACGGAAACGCTCTGACAATGATACGGAAGATAGAATCACATTCTGTCAAATAAAATAGAAATAGAAATAAAAATAAAAAATGGCTTTCGCCTTCACTCTCAGCGCACAGTTTTCTCTTATCGCTGATGACAACATTTTTTCATAGGAACCAAATGCTTTTGGCGAAGGCGTTGGTCGACACGCTAATTAAGCTGCAGCGCTCGACCTTCAACCCGCTTTGTTGTTGGCCAACTGACAAACTGTGGCCAAAAGTGAAACCACAAGAAACAAGCAAATGTGTCCAGAGCTCTTTTTTTACATTTTGTTTCTGGGTCGCATAATTATTGATCTTTAATAATTTTTGTTTGGCCTCCGGCTGTTGACATTGACTTTGGTTACGCTTTTGGCCAACAACCTCACAAGTTGGCTTCACAATATGAAAACTGTCGATTATCTCGTGCCACTTTACACATCTACCACCTACCTACCTGGTGGGCATTACGTAAACAGCAAATACCTCATGTCTGTCTCATAGTATTCTTTGCCTTATTCATTTGTACGCTGCCAAAGGGGTATTTACACTTTGTCATTCAGTGTGTGCAAAGTAGTAAGTGGAGGTCTATATGTATGTTAATCTATAACATTGTGTGAAAAATAGAGTTTATAAAATATATTTTGATAAAATGTCTTTTGATGTGGTCATAAAAATAGTAGTGCGACTGAAATGTGGGACTGCAAAATTTGTTGTGATAAACATAATATTTTGAAAACAATTTGAAATGAGTATTAAGATTAACCTATTTATTTATATATAAATAAATATTATGTTTATGGCCAAATTTTGCTGTCAAACATTTCAGTCGCACTACTATTTTTATGAACACAGCTGTATATGATAATATTTGTAGAGATATCAAGCTAGATATGTCTGCCGGCTTATATGATAACAAGTCTTTCAATTCTTAGCCCCTTTATTGATGAATCGTTGATATTAAAAGATAGGCATATGTATATAGATATGAATCTATTGAAATTATTATCTTTATATGACTACTAGACTATCCTTCTTAAGGAATAATAGGACGTCAGCCCTATACTATAATATGTCTTCAATTCAGATCGTTATTAGTTTTTGTAACTCAATTGTTTTGCTTTTACAGGATATCACTGTCATGTCATATATATGCTATAAGAGCTCTCTATTTATAAGACCCCTTCTCCCAGAAACACTTAAAAAAGAACTTTTAGAGAAATATCTCATACTTCTCTAGATATCTACATTCTACATCTACATCAGCTAGATCTGCCAGAAACCATTTTAAGAAATATTTTTAGAGAAATATCTTATACTTCTCTAGATATCTATATTTAAAAGAGACTTTCTTCTTCTAACTATATCAGCTAGATCTCCCAGAAACAATTTAAGAAATATTTTTAGAGAAATATCTTTTACTTTACTAGACATCTATATTTCCAAGACTCTTTCTTCTTCTAACTATATCAGCTAGATCTGCCACAAACACCTTAATATAGATTACTAGAAAAATAACTCTTACTTACTCTCAGATATCTGCTAGAGTATTTCAGCTTCTTGAATACCCTGCCAACTGCTAATTATTGTTGTTGTTTGTTTTTTTTTCTTTCTTTTTTCCCCTTTGCTCTGCCCTACTTGTCCGGCATAAGGTGGGCTTGTCTCAGTTAGTTGGTTTGTCTTTTTGTTAAGTACGAGTCAACCCAAAATCCCATTCCAAATCCAATTTCATTTCCAATACCTGTTCGTGACTCATCGAGTGCTTTGGTCGTTTGGGCCAGCCCCAGTGCGCGACTCAATCACAGTTACGTTTCATATTGAATAGCTGGTTATTTTACTCCCTCTCTCTCTCTCTGTCTGTCTCTGTCTCTGTATTAATGCTTCTGTGGATGCTGTTGCACGTAGTGACCCAAACTCTGTGCCACTCGCCGCATTGCCAAATCAATTGAAAATTCATCAATTAAAATCAAGTGGTTCCTCATTCTCCATCTCGTTTTTATACACTAGCTGAAACTCGGGAGGGGTTTGCTTCAATTTTGTCACGAACTGTGTTAGGCAGGCACTCAAGGAGATGTCTTAGCTGGCTTATAGTATATGTCGACGTGATCAGCACGATGAGCCATCAGTGCTTGGCTCGAGTTAAGGCGAATTCAGCTCTGAGTGAAGCAATTTAGTTAAAACTTAATTGAGTTAGCTTTATTATGGTAAATAAATCTACTTAAGAAAGACTACGAATACTAAAGCTATATCATATGTATGTATATATGATATACTATATATTATATCATATAGCTAACATAGAAATTGTTGCTCGAAAGTTGAAGTATAAAGAAAAATTAAAATATATATATAATATAAAAATAATATAATTTTTTGTTAAAAAAAAGTTATATTTTATTTTCAGTTAATATGATTTTTAAAGCTGAAAACATATTTTATTTAAACTGAATTGAAATTTATATATATATATATAAATATTTTTGAAAGTTTTATAATTACTTAATTTATATATAAATATATTTTATATATTTATAATTATTAAATTTATATATAAATATTTTTTTATATTTTTATAATTATATATAAAATATCTTTTATATATATTTCATCATATTTTGATCAAAAACACTCTCAAATATTATTTATCTTTAAATATCATTTGATTATCTTTGAGTTCTCTGCTGCTAGGGTATTTCAACTTCACGTGTAACTTCTCTAAATTGTTCTCTCTCTCTGGTTTGATATTTCTTATATTGAATTCAATTCAATTACGAGTTTTCAAATCTGAGTCTTGCTCCATTTGAGTTGGGGGCAACTTTCACTTGGCGTCTATTACTCGCTTGGCCACATTGCGGTCAGCCTACAGTTGCAGGCGGTTGCAAGCTAAAAAAAAAAACAAACATACCATCATCATTGCCATTGCCATCTCATCATCATTATCATCATCATCATCCCTAACACACACTTTCATCAGCTCTCATATCCTAGCTCGAAGGCCCGTTATTTATTCCCTTTCATATGTAAATTTCACTTTATGCTCAAATTTTGTTTTACGCTTAGTTTTCGTTTTGGTATATATACATGCATAGGTATATGTATGTATATATCTTTCAATATTTTAAAGTATTTAAGCACTAGTTTTAACTGCTTTCACGCAAATGCTTTTTTGAGTAATACACACACACACACACACATACATACATACACACATACAAACACACAGCTTTAATTTCATCTTGTTTACATTGTTTTCTTCTTCTTCTTCCTTTTACGTTTTCTCTTTCACATCTTTGTTTTTGCATTTCGCCGCATTCGTAACGTTTAATTTGCTGCTAAAACAACAACAACAACAAAAACAACAGCAGAAATATGCGTTGGCTGAGGAAGAAGGCAACATGCAGCTACAGCAACAACACCAACAGCAACAACAACAAAACACAGCATAACACGAACAACAACAACAAAATACTCACCATAATAACAACAACAACTGCATCAACATCAACAACATAATCATCTTCATCTTCATTATCAACAACAACAACAACAACAAACAATTGCTGTCAAACTGCAACTTGCAACCAGCAACCAGCAACCTGCAACCTGCAACCTGCTGCTATTTCCTGTTGTTCGTTGTTTGACACTTTGTTGCCCAATTGCCAAATATTTTATCTTCGAAGCAGCATTTGGAGCCAACCCATTGTGCCCCGTCGCGCTTCTCAAGCTTATTGAGGAGCCCACACTGGAATGTTGGAATACCCACAGCGATTCGCGCGCAACATCCCCAATTCCTCTGGCAACGCACCGCCACAGCTGCCGCAACACCAGAACTATCAGAGCTGTCGCCAATTGGCACCGAACTCACCTGCTCATCATCAGCGTCACTCTTCGCTGTCACAACAGCAGCAGCAGCAGCAGCAACAACTGCAACAGCAACTGCAGCAACAACAACAGCAGCAGCAGCAGCAGCAATCGCTGCAGCATCATCGCACACTGTCGACCGCCTCCAGTTGCAGTGCCCAGCACAAAAGTGTGACCTTTGGCCAGCCAGCGAGCAGCGGCTGCCCGGCGCCGATCGACTATAGCAACGGGGGCAGCAGCAGCGGTAACTCCAGTTGCAGCAACGCTGGACAACAATCAATGGCGGGCAACATGAAGCACGGTAAGCAAACGATATATGATTAGATGCATATAATATAGAGGCAATAGTAAATCTCTAGTGTGAAGAGGAATTCTAGATAAAAGTTTCAAAAGTTTAGTTGCTACTTGAAAGACAATTGTAGAATGTGTATAGTCCGCATCAGTGTTTAAAGTTGCAAAGAATTTAACACTTTACACTGAACAAATTACAAAATAATAATAATAATTAGAATAGAATAGACTTGAGGCTAGAGATTGTTATATTATATAGTATGTGTGATATATTATAATATTATGATATATTATTTAATTATATTATATATGATATAATACAGATAGCTTCGGGGTATATATCATACAGACGATATTTTTTATTTATTTATTTATTCAAAAGGATATTGACAAAACGAGAGTCAACTTAATAGGTAAACTAAACAAGTATAAAATATAGCCTAAATAAGAACAGAAAAAATATTTCAATAATACCACCAACCTGATGGGGGTATTTTATTTGCCAGTCCGGCCAGCTATGCCCCAAATCACAGCCATGTATGGTCAGTGGTATTATTGAACTATGAAAGATAGAAAGTGTTAATGGAAACTTAAAATATATATTATTGAATCTTACGTATAATTATAAATAAAATAATATATTAAAATTTAAAGTAAATATTAATAGATAAAATAGATAAAAAATTTAATAAACAGAATGAGGAGTAGAGAGATAAAAAAATAATAGAAATTATTGGGAAATCACTACACAATGTTGGAGATTTGCCAGATCATCAAATTTAGTCATATACAAGGTGCAATTCAAAAGTTCGCGCTTTCTAGTGGCGCCATCTGTCTGATCTGTCGTTTGATTGTCTATTTCTCTGTCATGTTGTGTCAAATTTTCATGACATTCGGACGTATAGAAGCCGAGATATCGCGCTAAAAGTGACAGTACTTTTGTTGTGTCCGTCGAAACAAGAGCGAACATCAAGTTTTGTTTTAAACTTGGTAAAACATTTACCGAAACTCATCAAATGATGAAAAAAGTTTATGGCGACGATTGTCTATCCCGTAGCCGCATTCACGAGTGGTTTAAACGTTTTCGCGACTTCTACTTGTTCGGAAAACTTCATTTGGCAATGAAAGGAAAACGGTATGCTGACATTGATGCTATTCAAAAGGCTTCGACCGCCATACTCAACGCCATACCGAAGGATGACCTAAAAAAGTCATTTAATAATCTTCTTGATCGTGCAAATCGTTGTATTCAGTCCGAAGGGGACTATTTCGAAGGCGACCAATAAAACTTTTGCCAAAGAAAATCTATTTTTTATTTTTTTTATAAAGTCCTGGAACTTTTGAATTGCACCTTGTAGTCATAGTTGTCTAATGTGGAAATTGATAGTTGTTATTACTTGATTGATGATGTTTCTTTATGTAATATATTATCTATAAATGGTATACATAGTTGGTATAGTATACAATATTAGAGTAATACATTCCTTTGTACCTTGACTCGCAGATCCCCAATACAAAGGTTAAATTTGGAAATGTTCTTAAAACTAATTATTATAATATCGAATAGTATCTAAATAAATTAATATATAAATATAAATTTATGTAGAAAATAGAAGAATTACAAAATATGATAGAACTCAGTAAATATGCCAAGATTTTCATTTACATCTATAGAACGAAATATATATATGTTATAAAAAATAGATCTATCTTTATAAATCTCACAGCTTTCCAAATTTGGGTTTAATATTTTACCTGGCAAGCTTTTTCTGTAAACAAATTCTATACATCACTATTCTATATATTCTATTGCCTAGATAATATATGTTTAATGTCAAGCTAACATATAATCTATAGGCATATAAGTAGATTCTTTGCACTTATGAAAAGTCAAGGTATTATAAAAAAATAAAACAGATTTAGCAATAGATATTAGATATTTTGCACTATCGTAACGCTATCTCTCACTCTATAGATCCTTTCCAAAATATATATTAAACATATTAAAATATTAAATATATGATATTCGGAATCACACTTTTAAAACCACACTCTAAAATTGCCCATATATGCACACATATAAATCGATATATATCGATAAATTTATCTATCTACCTATTTAAACTCCAACTAAATTGTACATTTTCTTTTTGGATTTCTATTTTTTTTTTGCAGGCAAATCTCAGGAAGACGTTTGCTACGTAGTAGCCAAATATGATTATGCAGCCCAGGGCGCTCAGGAGCTGGATTTGCGGAAGAACGAGCGCTATTTGCTGCTGGATGATTCCAAGCACTGGTGGCGCGTCCAAAACAGTCGCAATCAGTCCGGCTATGTGCCCAGCAACTATGTGAAGAAGGAGAAGCCCTCGCTCTTCGACAGGTGCGTGTGTTGTCCGGTTTTCGCTTGCCAGAGCCATTCATTCAGAGTCCAGATCCAACGAATGAAACTCCATTGTGTATACCATTGCGTTATGAAAACTACTCACTAAAAATTTAAGTATTCTTTTTATTCTGATTTCAGCAGAAATAAGCTACCAAAAAAATAGAAAAAAATAGAAAAATATGTCGAGTTTGTTTTCTACTCCAAATATTTTGCTTTCCTCTTGTAATTAGTTTTTCAACTGCTTTTCGGCTTTTGTATTTTGTATAACAAATTCATTTAAAGCTTAAGTTGTATTTATATCTATATATATATATTGTTTTTCGAGTAGAAAATCTTCTTAATATTTGTTCCTTCCTTCCACCCGCACGAACCACACCCACACACAAAAAACTAAAGCCCCCTCTGGTTGCCCCTCCACTGGAAACCCCAAAATTAGGATTAAGCCAAATAACTCTTTAATCTAAAAAAAAAAGAACAGAAAAAGAACCCTACGATTGTTAAACCCCGTAAAATATGTCAGATTACCCGATTTGATATACATTAATAATTTTATTTGATAATCTTATTCGTTTCTCTTGTAGCATCAAGAAGAAGGTGAAAAAGGGTTCCGGCTCGAAGACATTGCCCAATTGTTCGCCCTCACGCCAAATCGAGAGTCCAACCATGTCGCGACGCTTGCCGCCCGATCCGGCCGAGGCCATTGGCACCGCCATTGTCAAATATAACTATCAGGCGCAGCAGCCAGATGAGCTGTCCCTGACCAAGGGCACACGCATACTCATACTGGAGAAGTCGAACGATGGCTGGTGGCGTGGCCAGAGCGGCAATTCGGTTGGCTGGTTCCCTAGCAATTACACAACCGAAGATTGTGATAACGATGGCGAAATACACACCTATGCCATGGCGGAGAACGTGCTAGACATTGTGGTAGGTGGTGCCAATATATCCAAGTCGAAGAAATTCTCATTTCAATCTCTTTCCATTATGCTTGCAGGTGGCGCTCTATAGCTTCACATCGAACAATGATCAGGAGCTGTCGTTTGAGAAGGGCGATCGTCTTGAGATTGTCGATAGGCCCGCCTCCGATCCGGACTGGTATAAGGCACGCAATAATCAGGGTCAAGTCGGTTTAGTTCCACGCAATTATCTACAAGAGTTGAACGACTACTTGGCCACGCCCTATCGCAATACCAGCGGCAATGCTGGCAATGGCAATGCCACCGGCAGCAACGGTGCCAATACCACCGGCAACGGCGGTGACTCCATGGAGCGACGCAACGACTGCAACAACAAACCAACGCAGCCCAGCCAGCCCATCGAGCGACCCAATTTGGCTGGCAAAACCTGGTACTATGGCGCCATTACGCGCAGCCAATGCGACACAGTCCTCAATGGCCATGGCCACGATGGCGATTTCCTCATCAGAGACAGTGAGACTAACGTGAGTGATGAGAATAGATTGTGATTGCAGGAGAGAGAGGTTAAGGAGGGAATAGTACATATGGACTATCGAGGGAACAACAAAAAACTTTCCTACTAACGCTCTCCTGGGATTATTGATAACTGAAGAAATTTTATTCATAATATTTTTTGCTTTTAGATGGGTGATTACTCGGTTTCCCTGAAGGCGCCCGGCCGCAACAAACACTTCCGTGTGCACGTCGAGCAGAATATGTATTGCATTGGGCAGCGCAAGTTTCATTCGCTGGACCAACTGGTCGATCACTACCAAAGAGCGCCCATCTATACGAACAAGCAGGGCGAGAAGCTGTATCTGGTGCGATCGCTGCCAAAGGCCAATGGCACGTAAAGAGAGAAACAAACAAACAAACAAACAAACAAACAAACAAACAGAAAAAAGAACTCAACATAGATCATCTAATATATTACTCGTAATATAACTAAACAAAAAATACACAACATAATACAACTTCAATGATATAGTACATACGTATTAACAAGGCATAGAACATAACAAAAAAAAGTATGCAGCGCGTTGTCCAAATCGTTTCTTCAGTTTTGTATGCTTCGCGGTAATATAACAAAGAGAGAGAAAGAGAAAGCGGAAGAGTATGTTTATGTATATAAATCGGTTGATTCAAGTTCGCTGATTCATGTTCGACAAACACACAGACTTTTTGTACTTTTATAAAATTTATATATATCTAAATTAATTAATGCTTAATTCGGCTAGCTTTGATTAATAACAATTCTGTTAACGTTAGTTCGCTTCCTTTTTTTTGTGAACTATGGAAGCAGTTGAAAGCAAGCGCATAACGAAAAAAAACATAAAAGAAAGAACCAAAGGCTTCTTTTTCTCTCGAAACACTCAATTCTAGATGTCAACATGCATTACATTTACATACTCTATATATATGTATAAATACATAATATACGATATTTAAACATTGTAGCCAAGTATTGTGTACACAGCAAAGCGCTTTTAAAAACTGACTTAAGATATGTAGCTGTATGTCTGAGTGTGTGTGTATGTGTGTGTGAGTGCGTATGAGTGAGTCTGTTTGGATATACAGCACATGAAACAATTAATACTGTGCGTATGCATGTGTGTGAGTGCAATTGCCACATGTATGCATACAAATATATATAAATATATATACCCAATCATACCAATATCTTATCGAGTATGTAAATATGTAGGCGGAACGCTTACAAACAACCCAAAAACAAAATATATATACTATATATTTCAAGAGCAGCTTAAAGAAAAACCCGAGAGGATGGCAAAACCAAACTAATTGTGAAAACTTAATTAATTCGCTAATTTGCTAATAAGATAAGATGCTTCATGTCTTCAACTACACACACATCCACAGTCACCACTTTTGTATTGAACATATTTTTTTTGTGATTATCATCTAAAGATAAAGGTATATATTATACTTACGGAATATCCACAATAATAATATCGAAATACAAGCTGTTCTAGCCGCATAATTATAAACATAATCAACATCGTACGAAACACACATACTTAAGTGGAGCCTCCCCCCCTATTATACATAAATAAATAATATATATATAAAAATATATATATATATGATACGCATATAAGCCATACTGTACAGTTGATGATGCAATGCCTAACCTAAGCACACTTTCTTATATATAAATACTTTCTTTATTTATAGTTTACTCTTACTATTATTAGTTCTATTATCATTATTATTATATATTTATAAAGTAGTCGAAGCAGCGATTCCAGCTTTAATTTTGTTTTAAATTATTACATTTTGTTTGCCGTTTTTCTTTTTAATTTTATATATTATTGATTTGTTTTTGATTTAGCCTAAGATTAGTGAGAAGAGAATATCAATCTGATAGTTGGACGGACGGAACGGAACGGAACGGAACGGTTAGAGCTAGTTGCTTTAGCACAAGGCGATGAGTGGTTTAACCATATGGTTAAGAGGACTTTCGACTTTATTTCATATGCGAATTTTATAAAATATATATACATATATATATAAACATATAAATATAAAGATTAAATAATTTATAGTAATTTCAAACAATTGCTAAAAACACAACTAGTACTAAAAAAAAATGAAAGAGAACAAACTAGAAATTATACCGAAACGGAAATGAATAAAAATACATCAAATAATAAATAAACAATTAGTTTTATTTTATAATACCCCCATTAATGAACCCATTGAACAATGAGTTTTTTGTATTTTTTTTTTATTTTTATTAAGTGTAAACCTAAACCTGTACATCATGATTTAGTACCTCAACAACAAACACATTTAGAGCCAAACCCCATATTTATTTAACTTATTTTTGGTTTTGGTGCTTCGTCTGTCGCTAGAAATTTGAATAAAAATCAAGCTGAAATACCAGGCGAACAGAAATGCTCAGAAAGCAGACGAAAACGCAGTGTCTAAAAAAGCAATGCATACCCGCAAGGCATCGTTCAAATGTAAACATGACTGTTAAATAACAGCTGCACATTCTGTTAATGGAGTACTCAACAGCTGTTGCTGTTGCTAATTCTGCAAACGTACAGATAATGTTAAAGTTGCAGTTAATGTTAAAAGGCCGCTGTAGAACTGTAGATCTGATTAGCTCGTTGCACATAAGTTTCTGAAGCATTTCCAAATGTTTTTTGATTAACTATTTAATTCAAGCAATTTGTACTTGATCGACTCATGAACTAATCCACCAATAAATGTCTAATCTGCCATTTTAATAGCCCCTAAATGAAACACTTCATTCAGTTTTTTTACATTTTTGAAGTTTATTGAAATTAGTTCAAGTTACATAGTTTATAAACTATGATAAATGTCTCAGGTAAGAAATGCATCCAAGGTATATTTAAGCATTTTCTAAAACATTTTAACATCTACAGCTTCTTGTGTTTAATCCGATGATTGGCCTAGCTATTAGTTTCGCCGGGACGGTACAGAACTTTTTCTAAGATAGAGTTTTATTCAATTAAAAAAAAGATTTAAATAACGCCCAAAAATGAATGCAGCATAAATATTTGTTTTGTTTTGTTTTGTTTTTTTCTTAGTTTTTATTGAAATTTGTAAATTTAAATAATTTGTTTTAAGGCTTCGAGATAATTTTTGTCATATGTTAAGGCTAAATATGGAAAATTTCATCTTCTGCTTCTTATTTGGACTTGTTGTTGGTAGAGTTGGTAGGTATTGAAATAATCCCGAATGAGTACTAATACCGATATTCATTTTAGTCATGCGATATATCAGAACATATATACTTGTAGATAAGTATATAGTGATATATCTAATATATATATGTATCATCGCAATTAACAAACTTTAACTTTGTGTTGAGCAAACTAACCCTTCTAGGTGTGTGTGTGTGTGTGTTGGTTGTGGTTTATTTATCATAGTTGATTAACAAGTATTAAAACAAGAAGCATTTAATTTAGGTACAAAAGCATATATGTATTCGTATATATATATTTATATAATATATATTATGTAAGTATATTATATGGTAGTTAGTTTTAATGAACAGTTTCATAATCTTATTAAGGCCACACAATCAATAACTGACAAGAGTTTCGTAGAGCGAAACAAGCGCGTTGAAACAAAACCCAAAGGAAGAAACATGAATAGAGAAAGAGAGCAGAGAGAGAGAGAGAGAGAGAACTGCAAATGATGCGATGATAATGCGTTAAAGGAAGGGTATACAATATTCGACTTATAAATATACAAGATTTAAAAAAAAAAGTAAAAACACAAAACGAAACACAAACTAAAACCGCAACGGCTGAGGATGGGCTGTGCTACCCATTAGAGCTTACAGATACTTTTGTTTTAGTAGTTTTTTTCTTCTTCACATTTTTGTTATATAAATATATAATATATATGTATATATATGTGTACATGTTTATCTGTATACATATGTGTGCCTGTGTATATATGTGTGGTTTAAGTTAAGCTAAACAGGCGACGACAACTGTGGCGCACGTTAAGAAAGTTAAGTTTAGTAAAAAGTCTATAGATGCTAAAGGCAAACGGTAAATACAAATCTTTAGTTACACGCGTATATATATATATATATATATATTTATCTGTGTGTGTGTGCGCATATGCATGTGTGAATTCGCCGTATAAATAGGTATGTATTTATGATAGAGATTTAGTAAGAGAATATATATATATTTCTATATATTGTACGATCAATTGTTGTTAGCAATCCATTAAAACGGATTCATATTCAGCATTTAGCACATACGTCTATATAAATACACACACATGCACACACACGTATATGTATATACATATATATATCTATATATATGTTTTTATAGTTAATAGCTATTGTTCGTAAAATGGACTAATTTCGGTTCACTTTCTGCATTTTGTTCAGCGGCTTTTCTCTGATCAACCTCAACGCCTCAGCCATGATGTGAGCTCCCGCTGCTCTAGCTGCTGCTGCTGTTGCTGCTGCTTCTGCTGCTTTAGTTTCAGCTCCTGATCGTGCTCCAGTTTCTGCTTCCTCTGCTGTTGTTGGTCCTGCGCTCGCCTCGAGTCTGAATCTCATAAAAATGGATTATTGGTGTTCATGGCGCCGCTGGCCTGTGGAGTTCAATAATAATTACATTAATAAACATTTCTAAATACATTAATACATAAGAAGCGTACAAAGTGATACACTACAAAATACCCTGTAACCGCAGAAAATTGCAGTTGGATGTTGTATAATCCAAGCGAAAGCTTTGATTGAAACATCTAGCTTCACAAGTCTACAAGCTTGGTTAAAATAAACGTAAAATCGATATTTATCGAAATGTAAGTTGGTAAAAGTTCTTTATAACCTTTATATATATTATATATATTTGTAATGATTTTTTTTAGACGGAATTACTACTGACGCTTATTTCTATACTGCAACTACAAATCTTAAATAGATATGTAGGCTATAGGCTCTTAAGTCTCTGATTAATAATCGATATATAGTATATTTATATTTTTTATATTTATATAATATATTTTATTTTATAAATTCTTAGCTTTGGCCTGAAGTCTCAGCTAAAAGCGCGATATAATCGACGCTTATGTAGCATATGCAATGATCGATCACTAAAGCCTTCAGCAGGCAGGATAAATATCAAACTAGCCGCCTGCTCTCTTGCCCGAAAAGTCACCCACTTAGCAACTATACCCCTACTAAGAGCATAACGAGTACAATTTTACTTTCGCTCAACAACCTACCGCAAATGGGTTATTAAAGCCGCCGGCTAGGCCGCCCGCAAGCACGGGCGCTGGTTGCATGCTGCCAAAGCCACAGCCATTGGGCAGGCCCTGGGCCAAGGCAAAGCCGTTGTTGTTGAAATTGTAGAAGCTGGTGGCAGCCGCTGCTGCTGCTGCCGCCGCCGCTGCCGCCTGCTGTGGGCTGCTGCCATAGCCATTTGGTATCAGCTGGCCATAGAGATTCTGCTGCTGCTGTTGCTGTTGCAATTGCTGCTGTGCCTGGAATGGATTCACCAAGTGGCTGCTGCCGTTGATGAGCAGCGACTGCTGGCTCTTGAAGGGATTGGCATGGTTGTTATTGTTGTTGTTGCTGCTGTTGCCGTTGGCTGTGAAGGCAAAGAAAGAGAAATAGATAAGTTTCAGTTGTGGTTTGAGCAGCCACTACTCACCCGTGCCAAAGGCATCCGCCAGCTGTGTGTTGCCATTGGTTGGCGTTGGCGCCTCCGTGACTGTAGCTGCCTCGCTGGCCTTCAGTTCGCGCAGTTGCTCATCAAGGTCCTTGAGCGCCGCATAGCGGTCCTCGCTGGGCGCATTGCCTGCCCGGGGGCTGGGCTTGTTTGTCGTGTGCTTCTGCTGTTGGCTCTGCAACGAGGTGCCTGAAAGAGATATCAAACAATAAGTATATTACTGACACAAGCTGCTACTCGGCTGTAATCTAAGTAAACTCAAGGCAAGGACCCAACACAAGATACGAGCAACAACAACAACAACAACAACAATAAGCCATAACAAATAGAAAACTGAAACTCAAACTCAAACTCAACTCAACTAAAAGGAACTCAAGAACAAAAGAAAGTTAACGAAAAACTTACTCCACGTAAAGAAAGGATTGTAATAGGCATTTAAGATATTCGAATTCGAGTCGCACTCTGTATGCTCTGCAGTTGCTGCTGCTGCTGTTGTTGTTGCTGTTTCTGTTTCCTCAGCGTTATGAAGCGCGCTTAATGCCCGACTAAATGCTGTCTCCGACTTCAACTGAGGCAGAAATGGATTTGTGGGGGTTTGCAAGGAATCTTCGCTGGAGCAGCACATCGCCACTGGCACCGCCGACTCCAGCGATGTGACCGAACTATCAAAGTGCACGGCAGGCTGCTGCTTCTCTGGCCAACTATCATCGCTCCACAGCGTCAGCATCGAGTAGGCGGGCAGCGTCGACTCCGGCTCCGCTTCCGAACTGGTCTCTGTTGTCGACCGCAGCGCCGCAAACTCATTCTCAAACGGATCTGTATAGTCGGACGTGCTCCAATCGTACCAATCGGGCAGCGAGTGCAAAGATTTCATTGCTGGCACAACCACAATGTTGAATGTTTGAGCAAAAAGGATAGAAAGATTATCGTTAAATGCTCCTTCTTCACATTGACGACGCAGTTGTGTGTGTGTGTTTTTCAAGCCATATGCAAATTGTGCGTGGCGTGGCGTGGCGAATGCTCAACGTATTGCCAAAAAAACAAGCGAAAAGCAGCCAGAGTATGGGCTTGGCATTGTCGTCACGTGCAGCATAAGAGGAAGCAGCAGCAGGTGTGGAATATGTTTGTGGGCGAGTGTGTGGCAAAGTTTGTAAATGAAACAAAAGCAAACTAAAAGGAAGAAAAAACAAACAAAAAACTACGATAGACCGCAGTTCTAATGCTCTTGCAGAGATATTTGCCATGGATTGGCTCTAGCTAGAGATGTGGAGTAGTTAAATAGGAGCATTTCTACTTTATATGTATATAGAATCTAGCAAAGGGTCTACTACAGTCAAAAGAGCGCAGAAGGTTTGATAAGTAGGTTTGTAATGAGTTTCCAGGTATCTTATAGTCGTATACTTCCAAGAAAGTATAGGTAAGTCAAGTTACAGATGGATACAGATACAGCAGTTAAATATGATCGCTTTTACGTATTATGTAATATATAGAATCTAGCAAAAGGTCAACTACAGCCAAAAGAGAGCTAGAAGGTTTTATGAATAAGTTTTCTAAAAAGTTGCCAGGTATTTTATAGTCGTATACCTTTTATAAAGTATTTTTTTCATAGCATTATGCGCATGTCATACTAATGCAAGTCGGATACTCTCGAAAAGAGCACATCTAATAGTTTACATAGCAATGCAATCAGCAAGCAAAGGATCTACCACAGTCAAAAGTTACATACATATAAGTAGAGTTTGAGCTGGGTTCAGTGGATTTTCTAGTCGAATACTCCCGTCTGTTCGATAAGTAATAAGCAACAGCTAACGAAATTTTCATCAAGATACCTTGACCAAGCTTACATAGCCGAACAGTAGCAACTCATAGACTAATCCACAATATCAACTACATTTCCCATAACTAACATCTTGCACAAGTTGCTCTGCAAGGACACTCACATAGCAAGGCAACAATTGTAGGACTTACCATCAGCTACGCCATTATAGATGGGCGCATGTTCGAAGTCCGCAAAGTTCTCCGATCCATTGCTATTGCCGTTGAGCATTTGCTGCTGTTGCAGCTGCTGCTGCTGTTGGAGATGCGCAGCGCGTATGGGCTGCACCTTGGCATAGCCATTGGTGGAGCTAACCGAACTGGCCGAGGAGACAGCCGGTGAGCCCGTGGAACGTGCCGAGGTGGCATCGAAGATGTTTGCCGAACCGAAATCAGCCACAAAATCTGTTTCGCCGGCAAAGCCATTGCTGGCGCAGCTGCTCGTGTCGGACAGGGCGCCCGTTGATGTGGAACCGGCGCTGTTCAGACTGGTCAGGCCCAGCCCAATGCCAGCCAGATTATGCGAAAAGGCATCATGATTGCCATTCAACTGTGGCTGCTGCTGCTGCTGTTGATTGTGATTATGATTCTGATGATGATGATGATGATGATGCTGCGGCCGACTGATGGCTGTGCTGTTAGCTCCCGATTTGGTGAGGCCATTGGCTGCTGTGCGCTGGGCGGCGGGCGGTGTCAAATGAATGCTGGCATAGCCATTGCTCGATATGTTGCCCGTGTGATAGCCATTGCTGGCGGACGACGACGATGACGACGACTTCAGATTGAGCGACTTGAGCGGACTGGCCGGCTCCAAATAATATCGCTTCCTCTCATACTTATCGATCATCAGCTCCCGCTGATCTTGCTGCGCAGCAGCACGCTTTGGATCCCATAGGCCCAGCCAGGTCTTGGCACACAGCTCATTGCCGTGCGCCTTCAGAAAGTCGAGCTCGTCCTGTGTAAATGTGGCCATCGATATGGATTTGACTCGATGCGGTGGCGTCAGACCGCGTCTGCAAAAGAGATAAGAGTGAGTTGAGCATACATACATAAAGTAAAGTATATTAAAAGAGTTGTATGCTCAAATTCAAATTAACTTTAAATTAGTTTCGTTTTAATGTGTAAAAAAATTACGTTTTTTTAAGGTCTGGAGAGAGCCAAACGTTTTTTGATTGAGATAACTTGTGTGCTTAAGCTTAAGCTTAAGAAAGGGAATTGGTTAAATGTAGAGACTAAGTTTTGGTTGGTTGTACAGTCAAGGTTCATGCTTAGATGTGAGAAAGGAACGAATTCTACTTAATATTTGAAAAGATATATTTAAATACAATTTTTTAAAATAATATATCATATACACAAGCTATATTTTTATTTATTATTATATTTTTTAATCTCTATATCAGAGGAAGATAGCCGCAAGTTACTTGCGTGTTCAAGCAAAGTTGTTTGAGCACTAACTGTAGAATATTTCAGAGCAAGTTTTACTTGCAACTTAAAGATCAAAATTTCACGAAAAAGCTTCTTCTACCTTAGTCTTCAGATAACAGATGTGATATATATAAAATATATATACAAATAAGTTGGTAAACAGAATTCGAATCAGCGATTACTAAAGTCTGCTTAACTAGAATTTTGCTGACAGAATTTTCAGGATTCATAATATTCAAATATTTCAAAATTAAATGAACTTAAAATATAAAAGGTAAGCCTCCTAGAATTTTAATGCAGCTCTACAAATTATGAAGCTATACTAAGTACACAATTCAAGCACATAATTCTTTTTTTTCCTCCTGCTTTACAGTCCTGGCCGCTGCTCAACTCAACCATCAGCTTCTTGACATTTCCACAACAAAAAAACACTTTGAATAGTATATTTCCACTTCAGAATAAGTTTTTAGTAATTTTTTGTTGCCAAGTGTAGAAAGCCAAAACAAATACTGAACATAATTCGGGCTTATGGGCGACACTTCAAACAAACCGGGTCAGAATGACCCGTTAAATGGGTATTCAATTTCAGATAATTGCACAAATTAATTGGCCCGGCCTTGGGGTGAGCACTGCAATTAGAGCAAGTGGCAGAGCTAAAGGCGAAGCCAATATGGCAGTGGCAGTAGAAGAGGACGAAGAAGAAGCAGCAGCAGCAGCAGCAGCGGTGGCAACATGAAAAATGAAACCAGCCGCAAAAAAAAAAAAAAATGAAACTCAAAGCGAAAACCGGCAATAGCAAAAATTTGCCTCGGCAAACGCTTAAAGCTAATTTCAGTTTTTCACGAATTTTCCCAAACGAAATGGGCACAGCAAAGCACACACACATACATATGTATATATATTTGTATGCATATGTGTGTGTGTATGTTATGAAGAAACTGGACGTTTCACATGAACGCTTCAGTGGCTCACAGAGCCAATTCGTTATGGTAAACGAGACGAGACGCTGGGTGGTGCGGGCGGCGTCGGGTGGATTGGCTGAAGCGAAAAGCGAGAGCTCTGATCGACATCGCATAGTTCTAAAACATGCTAGGCACGCCTCTACAAATGACAAGAGCTGAGAGACGAGACAGAGAGAGAGAAAGATGTGCTAGGCCAGTTGAATACTCTGTTTATGGCCTGGAAAGGGGATATGTATATGTGGGTGAAATTTTTAGGAAAGTAGAAATGGGGAATATATGAATATGTAATTCTGGAGCTACGCTTATATTGCTTTCCAATTTCTTTCCTTTACAACACTGATTAGCTAGATTAATTATCTTACTTTCATCTTGCCTAAAGTCTTGCCCATAATTTCTCTAGTTTCTTTTGCATCTAATACTATTTTCATGGCTTTTTCATATTATAAATAAATATATATATATACAAACTAATTTGTATAATTACCTATTGCTGGCATTATACAACACTGGTAAGCTCAATGTATTTTCTACAATCTTTTCATTATAGGTATATCAACGTTTTTCAGATTAATCTAATGATTGCATTACATTTACATTAAAAATCTAGAATTCTACTCATTTCTCTCTTCTTTTGATTAATCGATTATTACAGCTCGCTAGCAGCTAGTGTCATTCCAGCATAGGGCATTGTCTGTTTGCCCTTGTTAGGGTCTAATGCAATTTGCAACTCAATTGCAATTTATGTCCGCTGCGGCAAGTTCTGCAAATTACAGCGAGTCCGCAGTCGCTGCTGGGGGCACAACTGGCAACTGGGGGCAGGCAACTGGGGCAGCTGGCAGAAGTGATTCAATTAAAGACTGCACTTTGTGCTGGAAAACTCTTTTTGTGTGTCGTCTCCCTCACACTGTGTCTCTGTATCCATCTCTCACTCTCCCTCTCTCTCTCTGTCTCTGTCTCTCGAGCGTTGCCTGTTTTAAGTGGATTGGGAAATGCAGACACGATTTTCGATTTATTGCAGGCATTTCCGTTCCAGCTGTCAATTGATTTGTGAAGCAGCGGAAGCCGTTCCCGAGAGACAGAGACAGAGAGAGAGATAGAGACTCTTGCAACTGACACTCAATGATGATGTCCACCAAGTGGCTGTTAGTTTGTTGCCATCTTATGGCTGTGCTGGGTGTCCAATTGCTGGTCTCCAGGCACGCACACGCAATTCGTTAGCTGCAGCCAAGTGCCACAGCAGCGGTTGCCACAAGCTGGCCACAGCTATTTCTGTAACCCGAGTGAAAAGTGAAAGTTGCCCCCTCTGCTCACAGACACTCCAACACATTTCAAACACATTTCAGGTCCAGGTCCACTGCCACGCCCACCGTTTACGACAAGCATTTGAATTGCTTTTGGTCGACAGCGACAGCGACAGTAGCAGTAGCTGGTGTAATAAAAAGCGAATGACAATTGGATTTGATACCCTGGAAAACTATACATAATGTCTAGGAAGTGTATGCTAGACAAGGGACTTACATAGGATAAAAGTGGATAGCAAATTTTGTATTTTAAATGATTTACTTTGATAGAAGAAACATTCTGTTATTGGTATTTACAATATGAATGAGATGAAAGAGATTTGCTGACTCCAGCAGCTAGGGATCCTCAATTTTAACTGCCTTCACTCATAACATAAAGCAGAGTAGTAGAAACTGGTTAACATCCCGATGTCACTGGAATATATATACATATACATTAATGATCTACTTTGTTGAGCGAGTTGATCCAGGCAAACCCAAGAAGTTTTCAAGCAACAAAGAGACTTTCGCTTAACAAAGCCCATTCATAATTATATTATATTATTTATTATATTATATTATATTATTATTATTATATTATTATTATTATATTATATTATAAAAGGTATACAAAAAAGTAGTTTACATTCGATATAACCGAACTCAAATACTTTATATAGTATAACTAGAAGTTAGACGAGTCAATGTAACCAGCTCAAATGGAAAATTATAGATACTGCTGCTATAATCATTAGCAGGTGGCGAAGTTTCGAAACTGCGATAACTGAAATAATTAATAATATAAGCTCACATTTGCATACTATCTATAGTAGACAGCTGTTGCTGCATTAATGACCCGTCGGCAGTCTGTCTATATTTATCTCAATGTTTCGGATCATCAGCCTGACCTAATGCAAAGCTGTATAGAGATAACTGCGTATATCTACAATACATATACACAGATACACAGGGTATCAGTGGAACAATCAACATCGTCTTTCGCACACGAGACTTGTTTTCTTAATGTGCTAATTAAAAGAGATGACAAAGTGAGGCAACTGAACCCAAGTCAAACCGAAGACCTAAAGGTCTCAAAAGTACACACACTTCGCAACAGTACACAAAAACGATGCTAATTGAGAATCACAGAGGAGGCCAGAGAAGAGAATCGAGTCTCGACTCGACTCGAACAAACAGCAACAAAAAATGTGTGTCATCTGTGGCATAGTGGCCAGACAACGACCCACTCATGTGGTTTAGCCCTGCCCCAAACTGGATACCAAAATTGCAACCGAACAACGTCCAACAGCTGTGGTTCAATGCACAATAATATGAATGCGAAAGCTTCAAGCTAGCGTTCACAGTGCACAATTCACAATTCACAATACATACAGTCCACACAATCCACATCCCCCACACAGTCCCCAACATCCGAGACATTTTCTGGAAAAGTTCGCGCGGAGTGTTGAAAGCAAAAAGCGTCAAACAGCTGTCGGGTTTTCCAAATCAGCGCCAGATCTTTCGTGCTAGGCACAAGTGGATACAAAATTAAAACAAACACACTCACTCACACACAGACACATTTGGATAAAGCTTAGTTATATATGTATTGTATTTCAGTTTTGTTTCTTTCATTTTTTTTTTTTTGCGCCACTAAGTGCAAAACTTGTTTTTTGCGCATTTTGCGCACTCAGCGTAAAAAAACACAAACAAAAAACATTAAAAAAAAAACTCGTCGCTGCGTTGCGGCAAAAAAAAAATAGCAAAAACAACAAATTGTAGCGAAATATTATGCATAGCCAACAGATACAGATACAGCGAACGATACCCACACACATCTGTATATAGAGAAATACATAGATACAGATACAGATACAATTTGCACTAATGTACGGGCATAAGAATAAGAACAGACGCAGAATAGTCGCAGCTGGCATGCTCTGCTTAAACATATAGCAAATGTTAACTATGCTCAACTGATCTTAAGTCAATTCGTAACTTTTGTAATATAAATTTATATTGTTGTGCAGCAAAAGCGGAAATAGTTGAAGTATCTTAAACAAAAAGAAAGGCAACTCAGATAATAACTCTATATAACATCCAATTCTACAATGTCAACTATATAATACGATGTTGATAAAAAAAGTATATAAAAAACATGTTGAGATTTGTAGTAAATCTAGAAAGTATAAATATCTCAAACCTTTACTCAAAATACCATATAATGAACAACCTTTTCTAGAATATTCATATGAAATTTTAAGTCAATTTGACTGGATTCATTTTATATTCATACCAAAGCAACAAGCAGTAGCTGTACCAAATTTCAGCATGATATCTTGGCTAAGAGCTGAGTTACGAAAGGTATAAAAAGCAGCAAAAGAGAAACTGGTTGAAGTATCTTAAATATTTAGATAAGTATCTCAAACAATAACTCTAGATAAGATACACAGTTGTCAGTTGCCAATTTATATAAAATGTAAAAAATATATTGGCATTTTGATATGATATGATATGATATAGTAATTCAATTCGAATGATTTCATTTTAAATACACAGCAAAGCAAAAAGAAGCAGCTATACCAAATTTCAGCTAGATATCTTGACTGTTAGCTGAGTTACGACAGGTATAGATAAGCTAATAGATTCTTAAATGCCATATTCAAGATATGACACACTTGATATTATAGTCACAAAGATCGTTGTTAGAGTATAGCATTTTCAGACCTACCACATGAAACTTAGCGCTGACGCCTGACTCAAGAAATTTTTTGCAAAATCAGCAACAACAATAATAACAACAACAAATATAACAACTACAACAACAATCGTTTATATTATGAGAAGAGCAAAAGCTACAAATGGAATAAAGCAAGCGCACCTAAGTACAACCAGATAGAGATCGAGAGCCATAATGGAGGACAGAGGCACATTTGAACTTTAGCTTCAACGGCTGCTGCGACTGCGACTGCGAGTGCGACTCATGAACGTTCAACAGAAACATTTAAGAATTTATTTATTTTCAGTGCCTCGAACAAAACAAAAACCACAACAACAACAAAAACAAAAAACCAGCAGAAAAATGCCCATGAGTCATTTGGCTACGCAGACGACCAGCTGATAACAACGAACAACAAAACTGGCAATTAGTCAATTTTTTTTTTTAAATAAAAAAAGAAAAACCATAAGAAACCCTTGCGATTCACATTCCCCATTTTACTGCTGAGCGACTTAGCTAAGTAAATACTTCCAACGAATTTCTGTTGCTGATACCCTGAACCCCATGGCTAAACCGAGTATAATGAGTTGGTGCAAATATACACATATGTACATACACAAAAAGCAGGCAGATCAAGGCATATATTATATTTATATTTTGTTTAACTGCGTCTCAGAACTCCCAACTATAAAAGCTATAGATTTAAATTTTAATATAAATATAAATATTTTTATATGCATATCATATCTAGAATAGTCTAATTTCTAAATAGTTAAACTTCTATGGATCAATACTATTTATTTAACTTAAACGGAAATTTACTTACGAAATTTAGATTCGGTTCGATTCTAAATTGAAAAGTTGTTGACCTAAAAAGTCAACTTCAATTGGCTTTATAAAATTTTCAAAATATGTGAACTGATGTGACTGATCATCGAAGACTGCATTTTATCTGTGCCTCATAAGTTTCGTTACTCTAAAACTTAAACAATTTTTTTCCGAGAATAAAACCGATTTAAATTAAAATTAAAACAGTTTTGTCAATTTTAAATAAATATTTAATTTACATATCAAATACTTTGCAATATTTGAAGATTTTATCTTTTTTGCACTTCAACTACAGTTTTACCAAATCCAAATCTAAACACAGGGCATTTTCTAGTCGAGCGCTGCCCACCCAACTGCTTTTACCTGTATCTTTTCATATATTATATGCCATATAGTACTTTTTTAGCTCTACTCCGCAGCAAGCAAAAACTCCGCTGGCTTTCGTCTGCCTTTCGCTTGAAATCTAATTAACAAAGCAACACATCTTACTTCTAATGATATTTCTAAACATAAAACATTTTTTTTGCTCTTTATTTTATTTGTTTAGATTTCAGAACCTGTTCAATAACTAAATCAAAAATATATATACATATGTACATGTGTATATTTATATTGTACTTAAGTATAATGACTTTTAACTACTTCGGGTTAAGTGAGAATTTAACAGCAAATTCTTATCTAGGAACATTTACAAACGGAACTTGATATAGTTTGTCGTAGTCGTCAGCGCAGTGACTCAATATTTTTGGAATTAAGCAAATGTGATTTTTAAATACATATAAAACTGATTTTAATGGCAACATTAAATTAAATTTATAATTCCTTAAATTCTACGATAAATTATGAAGTCATAGCTTTCTATATATTTTAAATATATATTTTATATGTATATTTATATATAGTTGATACAAAATAAGTAAGAGCGCAGGAGTGCCCGACTAGGGGATACCCTGAATCCTGCACAGAGCTGCTATTCCAATCATTCTACACATTTTTAATGCAAACATAACAAACAACACGCGCTGCGCTTATTGCGCAGTTTAAGCAGCGACTGCATTTTGGGCTTTGCTAAGAGAAATGAATTATTGAATAACTTTTGTTCTAGTTGGACTAACTTAATCAAATTTTTACAACCTGTTAATGACGTTCATTGCGTGTGTCTATTTGCTAAAGCAAAAGTTTCTGCTATTGTAAATAAATTGCTTAAAGGCATCCAGAATCCGAAATATCCTAAATCTGTGTATTCCTCACCGCCATCTACACAGTAAATTTGAAGCTTTCAGCTTACGTTACGTTTAAAAAACAAAATTAAATGATCGATTTTTATCGAGAATATAAGGAATAAACATTTAAAATTTCAAGTCTTTATCTTTTGTGATTTACGAGATCACGACGGCCAGACGGACAACACAATATCAACTCAGCTCGTCGTCCTCATCAAGTTTATATGTATGTACATATATACTTTATGGTGTCTGCCACACCTTCTTCAGCCTGTTACGTACATTTTCACAAAACCAGTATACCCTGAATACCCATTTTCAATGGCTTCAGGGTACAAGCACATCAATCAATATTTAGTTATTATATAGCATTTAAGCACTTAGTCTGGAATTTGCATAAATATTCTAGCACCCAATTCTTTATTTAACAAATATTTAATTTATATCTGTATTATATTTGTAGCTATTAAATAGCCCCAATTTAAACACCCGCCTAATAGTCTGGGCTTTGAACTCGCGTCCTTGTTGTTTCTTAGTGGGTCACTTCGATAGCTTAATGACGCTTTTAAGTAGTTATAAAGCAAGTTAGTTAAGTCTTAAAGCTGACTTTTAATGCCGCAAAATATTTAAGGTCACGTTTCGACAACTCGAAAGAAATAAGACGCAGCTAATTGTAGTCGATATTTATGTTGGGGTTTAAGTCTTTTTTTTTTTGGTGAATGTTTTGAAGGTTGTTCAAATAGGTTTGCTTTTATTATTTATTATCGAAACGTCTTAGCTTTTTACGACAACTTACTGCAGAGTTAATGTTGTTTCTGTTGGTTATGAGCAAAGTTCCTTGTAATGTTTTATAAGTCATAGACTCTCTCACGATTGCGTTCTGGTCTGTGGCAAGCCTCGAGCTTAACTGTCAGCTGTGTTGACAATGCAACAAGAAAAATATATAATAATAATATGTAAATAGCAGACGAAATGCGTTGCAGTAATTCATATTGCAATGGCAAATATTTGCGTTTCCGAATAGCGATAAGTGGATGTCAAGGGGCGTCTCACTATATATACATGATATTTACATATATTTAATATATATTTATTTTTTATTTTTGTCCACTTATAAAGCTGGGCGCACTATATTTGCCCTGAAGATAGGTCTCAACTGTTACGCCCTTTCCAGCGGTCATTCCTCGCTGTCACGTGCATTATACTATATACTCTCTCTCTCTCCATATATATATATATACATATCAATTTATTGTTAATTGAAAAACAAAAGACAAAAGACCAAAAATAAAATAAATAAGCCTATCAGCAGACATCGGACTCAAACAAAGGATGCCAACAGCAGCTGCTCTGATTGGCATGGCGACGGGGCAGCTCGGAAATGGATATGACCTTAAAAAAAAACTTGTAACTTGCAAACTTCAAGTTCAATATCAATGCGGAAATCTGTTCAATAAAAACAACAACACTTTGTTTATAATTCAATATTAATAACCACTGTGCAAATGAATCATTTATTCAAGTACAATATCAGTTCTGGCAAAGTTCAATAAAATTTCTTAAACAAACAATATTACAATTTGATTAGACTTGTTATTTAATCAATTTTTGATGAAAAGTAAAGTATATAGTATTTAACCACTGTGCAAATGAATCATATATTTGAGTTCATAAACAAAATGTAAATAAATATACAAATATAAGAAACATATCTATCTTCAGGCAAACGTTTACCATATACTCGAACCACTGTGCAAATATGTAAATCCTGTATTTAAGTACACTAAAAGTTCTTAATCAAAACTTTATCAGGATTTATAAATACATGTATTATGAATGCAAAGTTTACCATATGTTTTAACCACTGTGCCAATGAATCATATACTTAACTTCAATAAAAGCTACAAAATAAACAGAGTTTCTTTTAGACTTCCATAATGAACACATTTATCATTAACGCAAACTTTACCATACACTTGCGTCACTGTGCAAATGAATCATTAGATTGACTGGGAAACTGTGACAGCATTGTCAAAGACTAACAACAGGAGAGGTATTCGGGCACGACGGGCGCATTACTACTTGCAGGGCTAAAAATATCAACGAGTTTCAGTTTCAACCGCAGTCAAGTGCCTTACAAGGTAAACGCGACGAATGTCTTTGCAACCCTGACAGCATGAAAAGCTTTGGAATTGAGCGATCCCAAGTGCGATATGTGTCATAAATATGTAAATATAAGTAGGTATATAACACCCCACATACATATATGTACATACATATATATTCACATTTGTTTACAATGCATATGTCATGTGTGTAATTGCTATGTAAATCGACTAAAAGTGCGCGGTGTCATTTTCGTTGCCTATACCCTGTAAAAGTTGATATAGCAGCGAGTGATCTAGTTTACTAGTAATAGTAGTAACTAGAGCTGAGTAAGAGGGTATTGCTTAGTCGCTTGCTTAATCTTTGCAGCCACCGACGACCTCGACTAGTCAAATACTCTAGCCATTAGTGGAACGTGTGCCTTTGTGCTACTAATATAAACATCTACTATATATATATACATATGTGTGTGTGTGCCATGTAAACATCCCACTGGCTGCGCCTCTTCAAAAGCAAAAACAAAAAGCTGCTCCTTATATAATCTTGTGGCACGTAACTGGCGTGCCATAAAATGGAAATCAAACAGCCACTCGAAAGTACGTGCATAGCCAATGTACACAGCAGTTCAGAGAGTATATTTCGCCAAGAAACAACTAACGAGTCAATTACATTTCAAGGCTAGCCGACGAGTAAGAGAGAGAGATAAACAAAGCAAACAGCACTCAAGCAGCGAGTAGCACCGGAAACATTCGCCACACTTGAAACACTTGAAAAGCAAACAGAAAAGAAGAAGAAAAAATATGAGCTTGATTAGAAAATAATCAACATTTCCCACAAACTAGGAAGCATTTGCCATTTACTTAACTCTTCAGTTCTTTTGAGTTGTTCAGATATTCTCTTTGATTCGCTGACCCACTCACAACACAGCGCACAGCTTGCAGTTGGCACAATTTTCCAGCCATTCGAAATTTTTTAACAGACACAGCAAAAATTTCCACACTCACAGCTGGAGAAGTGCTTCTAAAGTCATTTTGCGTGCAGTGCTGCCAAATAACGCGTGCAATTTGGCTTTTAGCCGGTAATTGCCAGCTGTGGCAACTTTTTAGCCTTTTTTAATGGCTGTAGCTTGTTTTTTAACTTTCAAGTAAAAACTTTACAGTATCTAAATGTGAAGCCAAAAGATTGCAATTTCAAATTTATAAATATTTATAGTTTAAGTAGATCCCACACTAATTTATTACTAATTTATACCAATAATTAGTATACCAATTAGTCACAGAATATTTTTGGACAATAAAAACATATTAATATTTTCTTTAAAATTAATTTCAGAGTGTTTGAGAATGTTTTTAAAAAAACCCCATTTGAACAGATTATTTTTGATCTATGCCTATTTTTATAGCTCTTGCTGCTGTGTGTTTTTGAAAGTCGCCTTAAATATTTTATAAAACAAAAAAATAAAAATAAGAATAAAATACAAATATTAAATATTTTTTATCCAAAAATATTTGTTCTATTTTCTTTTTTTTTATACCACTTTCTTAATACTGAATATACATACTTTAGAAATGTTTTAGCCCATTAACATTTTTTATTTTCCATTAATATTTCTTCTTTTGGTATTTTTAACACCACTGAAGCTGGCTTCTCACTCTAACACCGGGTGGCAGCACTGTTTGCATGCGCAGTGCAGCGCCAGCTGTTGGGCTAAAGAAGCAATGAGCCAGTAGCCAATTAGACTCAGCTAAATGGCAGGCGTATCCCACGCGGCTGTCGGCCATGTCAATATCAATGGCCGCCATCTGCAGTTATCTCTGTGGCTTGTGCGCGAGAGTGTGGCGGACACTTTTGGCGCAGAGGCGTCATTGCCGACATCGTTGAAGGCCCTCTGTCAGTGTTTGTCGCACAAAATAAATTCAACTTGGCACTGGCTGAAGAAGAAAGAGCTGGGTTTCCATTGCTACTACAGCTGCTGCTGCTGCTGGGCTTGTGGGTTGCGGATGCTCATGTAATGTTGGCCCATCGGCCCTCTCACACTCCTAGTCGTTCGCTCGCTCGCTCAATGAATATTTTAATAATGCGCCGCCCCGGCCAGCGCCTGCTGCAAATTGCTGAAAAAGCCTTGAGCTCCTTTTGTTGTCATGAAAAATGGCCTGCAGAATGGTTTGGGGAAATGCATGCGAGCCTTTTGAGCTTGGACGTGGGTTGTTGTTCGGCTCATTGGCATTTCGGCCAAACTAACGTTTGCCCACCCACCCACTCGCGGGATCTAAATGTGCGCAAACAACACTCTGACAGGGCAAATATGTTTTCAACGCAATAAATCTCAGCTGCGTAGGCGCCGATGCCGCCGACATCGCTGCAACCAATAGTAGTGGGTTGGGGCCCCACCCACTGATGGTTCGCTCCATGGGGAATAAGTTCCACACATAGCGCAACGTTTCGAGTGCACGTTTTTCTTTCAATTGGAACAGCAACATCAGCTTTTTAGCTTTCCAGCTGTGGTACGGCGCCTGCCACCCACTGCAGGCTGCAATTGGGCGCTGTCAGATCATTCGCTGAACTGAATAATTCGCATATTTGCGCACGCTCAAAGTGTAAATATTGAGCAGTTGATCCCATATAAATATATAATATACAGTATATATACATGCATATATACATAGATATATTCCATTATTTATAGAATATAAATCTTGATTCAAGGCAGCAGCAGCACTAAACACAAAGCGAACCGAATGAAACAACAAAACAAACGCCGATTACAACAGCGACACCTTCTGTGCATTTGCCTCAACACCAAAATCGACAACAAAAACTGCGCAATTATTGCCAATCGGTCAGAGCGAGATAGGAATGAGGCGCAAACGTAAGAACGCAAAAGAGTGAAGGAAAGAGAGAGAGGCAGTGAGCAGTAGATGGGAAGAGTTCTGTTTGTTATTGCTAAATTCTACTCGTTATGCGATTCACATTTTCCAAATGTTAATCAAGCGGGCACATATAAATTTATATATGTACATACATATATACGTCTGTGCATTGGCAGGTAACTGAATTATCAGCCAGACTGGATTCTGACAATAAGAGCCTGACAAATGCGGAAAAGCTTTAACAAATTGAGACGCCAAAAGTGTTTATTTGTGTAAAAATAGATGGGAATAGATTTACATATATACATACATACATACATAAATATATATACATATGTATGTATTTTGAGTATTTGTACATATTTGTCGTTATACATATACACCTAGATTTATGTATATTTGTCTATGTGAGTGAGCTTTAATATAAATATATACACACACATACACACATACAATCGTATATGTAGATTTCTATCTGTTGGCTAGAGAAGAGCGCGTGAAACTATTTATTCATTCACTGCACGATCACAAGCAAAACTGTTCCATACATTTACACTAAGTGCGAGCAATGTACTTGTGTCACGCAGCAAAGCACGATATTCTGCCATCGCTAATAGAGACAATATGTACATAAGTATTTAATTGCCATTACGCGTCGTGTTTTCGTTGATTTTTTTTTTTTTGTTTTCTTTGCTCTTTCATTTATTTCTTTGTTTCCTTTTAGTTCGTTGTTTGTTGTTTTGGTTTTTGGTAGCGAAAGAAAACCCCAAAAAAGGGCCCACACAGCTGACAACATTTGGTGAAAGTCTGCCCCGACAGCCGGCCAAACCACCGCGCCCGTTCCGCCGCCTGCTGCCGCCCGCCGCCTCACCGTTCGGCCCCAACGACCTTTACAGCCATACGGCTGGGACGTGTTTATGTTGTTTCATAACCATCGACAAATTTACATATCTACAATTTGACCACAAGACGTGCAGCTGATTATAGCGTGTATACGTCTGTATGTATGTATCTACTTTAGTGTGTAATACGGTGTATCTATGTATGTGTGTGTGTGTGTGCGTGTGTGTATACTTGTGTCTGTATAATTCCCCTACATTTAACTATTTGTCAGCTGGTGGGCAGTTGCCGTTACAGTTACTCATGTCTGCGCGACTGACACAACTGAGAAAGTAGCTCAGCGCGGTCGAAGAGAGCAAGCCGAAGTTCGGCAGGGAAGAAAATGAAGAGGGGGTAGGAGAGGTTCGGCTGAAAAAGAGGTGAGTGGAGTGTGTTGTCTTGCTCGGTAGCCAGTGTTGCCACCTTGTGAGCAGCAAAAGTTAGTTCTAAAAGGAAAAAATGCTAAAATTCATTGAAAAAGAAAACAAAAGGGAAAAATAGCTAAAAAGATTTAGCCTTTTTTTCAGTACTATATATAGAATCTTTTACATTCTTTTCTTCTCAGTGCTTTGTATATTATATAAAATGACAAAAAAAAAGAGCAACTAAATCTCATAAAAAGTAAATGAGAAAAGCAAAAATAGCTAATGAGATTTTGCTTCTTTTAATTATATATAATCCTCGACATTCTCATTGCTGTGTGCCACATATATTTTAGATCAAGTGTGAACAACAATTTTGATAAAATTTGCGGAAATTTTTGTTTGAAATGTTATTTTTAGCTGGAATTGCCGTATCACGCAATTTGTACAAATTTGGCTTAAAAAGCAGCTAGTTTGGACGTCAAATAAAAGCGGAACTGCCAACATTGGCCGCATATGCTTCGTGCCTTATCTAATCAACAAGTTGCTTTGCTGCCCACCAGATGGTTGCGACTGCTGCTCGATTGAGGTGCAACAATTTGTCTGCAATTGCCAGTGCCACAGCAGCAGCAGCACCAACAGCAGCAGCAACCGCAGCAACTGGCCCAAAAATACTTTAAAAAGCCGTTTGACAGGTTTTGCGCCATTGCAGCCATGTCGAGCGGGCCGGGCCGGCCGGTATGCAGCAGCAAGCTGAAAGCCAAAGCTAAAATGCGACTGAATGGCAGCCGTTCCTGCCACAGAATGAGGCGAACAGCGGAGAGGTGGGCGCTGGCGGTGGTGAACTGTTGCCAGACGAGACAGGAAACATTGTAGCATTGAACATGCACAACAATTTCGTCTTGGACTTTGAGTTCCTTTTGTTTGCTGCAGACAAAGGGTGGGGGGAGGAATTGGGGGTAAGAAATGTTGGAAGGGTTACAGTGCAGTTAAGTGGAGTTCGTTGCTGTAGCTGCTATCCGTCCGTCCGTCCGTCTGTCTGGCTGTCCGCCTGTTTGTCATGCCAAAAGGGCCAACCATGAGGCATTTATGCGGCTTTCCATTTACATAGTCGTAATACTTATTTATTTCGCCTGCAACTTGAAGGAGGAGGAGGAGGAGGAGGAGTTGGGGGAGGAGTGTTGAGGGCACTCGAATGAGTCATGCAAAACGCTGCTGGGGAGCATTGGCCAATGCAGCGCCAGCTTTAGCTTTTTAAAAGCTGCATTCAATATAATTTACATATGCTGCGACGACTTGTCATGAATGCCAAAGAAACAACAAAAATGCTGAAGGAAAGTGCCACAGACTTTGGTCGCATGCAAAACAAGAATGCACAGTTATTTATGCAAAGTACCGAAGGCTGAATACCCTAACTGGCAAGTGTATAGATATACTTGAAAATTTAAAATTAATTTAATTATGCTATTATTTTATACATATTTCCCAGTTAGTATTATTAATTAAAAATATATATTAATAATAAATACTAAGAATATACATACATATAGCTGATATGCCCCTGTAAGTATTTTTAAAATACCAGTGTAAAGTGCCATTTACTTTGGTAACTTGTAAATGTTATCGTTGATCGATAGGCAAATGAGAGCGAGCAGAACGCAGCGAGCGCCCGCATGCAACCCAATTGAGGTGAAATATGTCCACGACAACAACAACAACAACAAACATAACTAGTTACGCAGTGGAGAAACTGGGTCGCAATCTGCGTATGGAATGTGCATCAGCTGGGCCCATTTGCCCGGTACGGAAGCAGGCAGATTGAAAGTAATCAAATAATGAAAACGATACTTGCCGAGAGAGAGAGAGAGAGAAAGAGAGAGAGAGAGAGAGCTGGGCAGCTGGAGAGCGCAGCGGTGGGCGTGAGAGCGGAAGTGCGTAAATCAAGTGGAAAAACAAACAAACTCCCCGACCAGTAATCAGGCAGGCAGGCAGCCAGCTAATGTGCCAGGAGATGACCTCAATTGGCATTTAATCGCACAAAGTGCTCGAGCATAGTGCAGCAAAGCGCATAAATCGCAGCCAATTTGCCAATTATTTGGCGTTTAGAGCCAAGGACAACAAAAAAACAGTGAAAAACAAAATAAATGCAATTTACTATGGATGAACGACTACGAAGTACCCTTGCATATGCACAATAATATTTGACGTGTGTATTAAATAGATAAGATTTCTATAAGGAAACAAGCTTTGATCTCTTGAATTTCTTAATGAACTAGTTCTTTTTATACTTCAAAATAAAAACCAAGAAATATTTTAAGTTCTTGGAACGGCATTAACTATCGATATTAGGCTCGATTAGGCTTATTCAATATTCAATAATCTAAACTAGCTCAATTGAACAATCACTCCTTCTCACACTACAAGATACCCTATTTCGAACTAGTTTGGGTAAGGGTAAGCACGTAGCATGCACCCAGACGTCTTCCTCTTATTCGTGCCTGTCCAAATTAGAAACGCCAATGCCAAAATAATTTCATTTGTTTTCAGACCAAGTGGCTCTGCCAGCAGAGTTCGACGTCAATTGAAAGTTTGTCTGCGATTTGCATTTCCAAATTGGTGGCCTGACTCAAAATGGTGAAACGAAATTGCTTTCGCTTTCGCTGAGCGCCACACACACACCCCCGATTACCCCCTCCCTCTCTCTTTCTCTGCTGTGCTGCGGGCAGGTCTAATCGGTGCAGTGTTCGTTGTTGTTGTTGTTGTTGCTGCGGGTAGGTCAATGCATTCGAACCAAATTATCGGTCAATCACTTGAGACCACCACAGATTGTAGCTTATCTGCGGTGATGTGAACATTTGTGAGCAAGGTGCGGCGTAGAAGGTAATAGATGGATACGAAAACACGGTTTATGGTGCTTAAGGAACAAGATGAACTAGTAACGAGTTACAAGAAAGCATAAACAAGTAACAAATATTAGATTGGTAACTAGATAAGCAACAGCTCATAGCGAATTGAATTGCTTAATAGTAGATTGTTGACTTAACAGTAATTAATAGCGAGTAACGAGTAACGAATACCATTATTTAGATTACTTTTACATTAGCTTTTAGTTCTTAGAGCCTGTGACTTGAAATGTTCACTTAATAGGGAACTGCTACTCCTGCCATTTTACTACTCATACTTAACCAACACTAATTTGAGCAATTTCACAAGTAACGAATAATGGCCAAAAAGTAACGATTCAGAATTGGCAAGTAACGAATTGAACTGCATATGTATGTGTGTGTGTATGTACAAATGTAAAAGGAGAACAGGTAGTTTTTACTACTTACAGTACACCCGAACAGCGTGTGCAGACAAACGAGCCGATGGTCATGTTCACGTAGGTGGGCCCCTTTTGGTTGCAATCGAAACACTGGCGATTGCCTGCCCCGCTGTTAACCAGCTCCCGCAGCGCTAGCAGGTATTTGTCGTCCTGTTTTTTGCGCACTGCCATGTTGTTGCTGCTATTGCTATTGTTGTTGTTGTTGTCGCTGTTTTTGTTGTTGTTGTTGTTGTTGTCGTTTGCTTTGCTTCCTGCTTCCGCCTCCAGCCACTCTGTGTCTGAATCGTTAGCGTTGCTCCCGCTATACCGCGTATGGGGCTGATAAATATCGGCCGCGTGTGGGGCGCTGCTGTTGTAAACGTAAACGAACTGAATTTTGCCTGATTTACAGCTAACACGATCGAGTCCCAAAACAACAGTTACACACGCGCGCGTTTATATATATGTGTGTGTGTGATTGTATGTTTGTGCAAGCGCTTTACGCAACGCTTGACCTTTCTTCAGCTGCAAATCACAAAGGAGAACAACAAACGCCGCCGCCGCTGCCGTCGCTCACACAATTACCAAAATATAAATGTATATATGTATATAAATATTATCTATAAATATGTGTGTGTCTGTCAGTATTGGTGTGTGTTTCTATTTTTCTATATTTCTCGTTTATTTATTATTGTTTACGTTTAACTTTTACACTGCACTCTTTGCTCTCTATCTTTCTCTTTCTCACACACACACACTCACACAGATGACAAAAACTCAACAAACACTGGTTTTCATTATTTTTTTCTCCTTTTTACATTAATTGAATTTATTTACACACTTTTTGCAGCGCACTCTGCTGCGCTCAATTACCCACATATACAATGAATCACACACGCTGCGCCTTCGTCTTCGTTGTTGCTGCTATTGGTGTTGTTATTAACAGAATTAAGCGCACAACAAATTTTTAATAACAAACTGCAAGAGACGCCCGTCCGACGATCCACACGACACAACCAAACGTCGCAAACTTGAAAACTGAACTGACTATGCAAGTGTGACCGTAGCTGGCATAGCCAAAAAATGCTGCTAGGCTGGCCAGGCGTTGTAAATACCAAAAAGTTAAGTTGGCAGCGCCACAATTCAAATTTCAATTCACAATAAAAAATGTTGAAATTTTTAAATTTGATTTTGTATTAGAAATCTTTGGCTATGAAAAGTTTGTTCATTATTAATATTACGTGTTTTTGCTTAAAAGAATTTATTTATATACTATAGGTACTGTTTTCACTCCGCTAAAGGCTTGCGCGCATTACCTTTATTGGCAAATTTTCGTTTTTTGAATGTGGCGGGCGCACTGCTGGTTGTCTCCTCATCCAAACCCGATATGGTTTTCTCCTTGAAACGTTTTACCGGTGGTTCCGGCTCTGTCGTGGCGGCAGCAACAGGTTCTACCGCATAGTAATCCATTTTGGGCAGCTGCCAATCGATGGGCTCTGCAGGGGGTCTGCAAATAGTTATTATAAGTTTAAAAAAAAGTTGTATGATGATAAATTTGGCTAGATGTACCTAGTTTCCACCACCTGCCATTGGCCAATCTCCTTGGTGGCCGCCTCCTCTTCCGTTTTGAACTGTTGCCTTTTCTCCTCCTTTTGCTTCTTCTCCTTGGGATTCTCGGGCTTGCGATACAGTTTGGCATGTCGCTCCCGATTGAAGCGTGCCACCTCCTCATCCGCATTGGCCCGAAAACGCAGTGATTCCTCCGCCTGCGTCACCTGCTGCTGATCGATGGCCAATTGATTGATGCGCTCGTATTCGTCATAGGAGAGAAAACCCTCTTTGGGTGGTTCCCAGACAGATTCATTTGTCTTCACATTCCAATAGTACGTGTGGCCCTCATCCGATTTGCCTTCCACCCACAGGGATGCATCTGGCACCGTTTCAGCTGCTACCTTATCCACATTCACCCGCCGGTCATCTTCATCCTCATCGGAATCGCCCACCAATCGCATTGGATCGATTTGCCGCGGTTTGCCATATGGACCCGTTTTGCTGCCACTGCTGGAGGTCGTTGCACTGAGCACTGTATTGATGGAACGTGCGGTCATGTCACCGTGGTGCCCATGGATATCTTGCGCATAGGACTTCATGGCCGCTTCCTCCATTTTGCGAATCTGTGCGTCCATTTTCTGCTTCTCCCGCTCCGACTTCTCGCTGTTGCGACTGATTTCCGTAATGCGCTTGGACACATTTAGCTTATGTCGCTTGCCACTTTCGTGAAATGCAATACTCTGCAACAGTTCATTCAATTGTAATACATAAATGATTTCAATTTTCAATTTCATTCAAATATTTACTCACAGCTTTGTTGTCGCTTAGCCAGCATTTGCAGAAATCGCAATACTTGCGTTCATTTGACTTCCAGTACTCCGTCCTGAAAGGACCACAATGATGCAAAGTATTATAGACAATTAGGTATAAATAATATTTTCATTTTACTTACATTCTTATTAATTATTATTTATTTACTTTGTCTTCTATATTTGTTTAGCTTGTGCCAAGTAGTGTTGTAAGGCGTGCGGTTCATCTAAACAGTGATGCTCAGATGGCAGATAACAGATGGTTGGCAGTAACTGTTACTTTAACAGCATAAAGTATGCCGGGCAGCTAAAGTTTGCTTCAAAATTTACATTTAAATACGTTTAGCGGCAAATATATTAATATTAGAATAATATGTCGATATTTTAAGATATGAAACTTAGTATTTTATCGCTTGCTTATATTATTAAGTTTACAATATTTGAATATTTGTTTTTAGTTAAAATCAAATAGTTGGCAAACACAATTTTTCGAAATATTTGTCAGATAATTACTCATAATGGTCATGTTAATTGCCAGCTATTTACTCATTATGGTTCTGTTATACTTGTGTTAGCATTTGTGAGCAAGTTAACAGCTGTTCAATTTAAATGTATGCGGATTTTTAGCCACAAGAATAACAAGCTTAATCAAATGCAAATACAAAAGCATAAATGTACTTTCTGAGACTTTAAAGCTTTGTCATATTTATTTTGATTAAAAAAACAAACAAAATTAAAAGAAAGATGATTTCCACTTTATATTGTCTAACTGCGCACTGTTAGTAACATTTCGCAAATATGTTATCTTAACACTACTGTTATTGCGTTACAAAAAATCAACGCACAGACCGAGGCCGAAGCAGTAGCGAAATTTCATTGTTTACGAGCGCCCGCTATCCGCTCTGAGGCGTCCCATTTACAAGCATGGCACAGGCACGAGTCGCTCCAACAACCTCTTTGAACGACGCAATGACGGCCAAGACAAGTGAGAGAATTGGGCAATTGCGACCCGTGGTCCAAAGTTTGGACAGCGATTTCACCAGCGTTTAACTGAAACCGTTGTCTGTGATTAGCTAACTAGCTAATCCAACAACAAAATAAACCTGTTGTTATTTTTGTATTAAAAGATGTTTGCTCATGCGAAACTTTCATTTGACATTTTGCAGATGGTTCAATGCCAACGTTGGGCGAAAACAGCTGGGACGAATTTTCCATTGAAGTGCCCTGGGGCACTGTCACAGGTGAGTTAATGAGCAAAAGCATCGTTCAATATGCCTATGCTGAGTCACCCCCAATCAGCTTATCTGAGCACACAAATCACAGACGCACGCTTCCCATGGCTGCGATTGCGGATTATTTGAATAGCGCGAACAACGACAATAGAAATACCAACAACAATCTGCGCGTGCTGAAGTATACCTGATGAGGTATTACTCTGTAGTCAGTCAGCTGTTCCTATGGGAATCTTAATATTATGTAGCTATAATAGACTGGGCAAATATAAAAGTCGCTCTGAGATGTGATCATCTCCATTTGTCGAAAACTGCTGATTAGAAAAGTAGAAAGTGTGGCGGCTACCCCATGTGTCACGTGACTTGAATATAATGTATAATGACGTCTCATTTTGCAGGCAAATGGTGGGGCTCACGGAACAGACAACCGATTCTGGCGCTGCACGGCTGGCAGGACAACTGTGGCTCCTTCGATAGATTGTGCCCACTGCTGCCGGCGGACTGCTCAGTGCTGGCCATTGATTTGCCGGGACATGGACACTCGTCACACTATCCGCAGGGCATGCAGTACTTCATCTTCTGGGATGGCATCTGCTTGATACGCCGCATTGTGCGCAAGTACAATTGGAAGGATGTCACCCTGTTGGGTCACTCGCTGGGCGGCGCACTGACTTTCATGTATGCAGCCAGCTTTCCCAATGAGGTCAGCAAGCTGATCAACATAGATATTGCGGGACCGACGGTGAGGGGCGTTAAGCGCATGGCGGAAGGCACCGGCCGGGCGTTGGATAAGTTTCTGGACTATGAAACGCTGCCGGAGAGTAAACAACCCTGCTACTCGTATGAGGAGATGATCAAGCTAGTTCTGGATGCCTACGGTGGTTCCGTGGACGATGAATCTGTGCGGGTTTTGATGCGACGTGGTATGAAGCCCAATCACAATGGCTTCCTCTTCTCACGTGATCTGCGTCTCAAAGTCAGCCTGCTGGGCCTATTCACAGCAGAGCAAACGCTCGCCTATGCACGACAAATCCAATGCAAAGTGCTCAACATTCGTGGTGTGCCGGGCATGAAGTTCGAAACGGACGATTTCTATGACGAGGTGATTGATACACTTAAGCAGAATGCCGAACATGTGGTTTATGTGGAAGTTCCAGGCACACACCATCTGCACCTGGTGACGCCCGATCGAGTGGCGCCGCACATAAATCAATTTCTCTTGGATAAGTAATAGAAGATATATATAAATGTGAATACCCGTTTGGTTCAGCTGCGCAGATTAACATTTAGCGTAATGTGTGCAAGGTAAAATGTTGATCGTAAAGTGAACGAACGGGTCTTAATTAAGTAGGAGGCTTGATACTGTAGTTAAATAATAATATATATTTTATGATTTTACCAGTATTACAAAATTTAAACGTTTCTTTTGGTTAAAATGTAAATACAATAATTTGGACAGTTGGGCAACACTGGCCAGTGGCCACACAACGTTGCCTAGCAACCTTTTGTTTTTGGCGTCATTTTAAGTTTCTAATTGCTCAGCTAGCACGCATTACAATAAAATGGATTTAATAAAAGAAATAAATGAAAAGTACCAAGCATTGGAGGCAGAAATTGATAAGAAACTGGAAAAAGTGTAAGTGAACCTGAGTTGGCAATTTAAAAATTGCAGAGAAAATTGCCGGTTGGCCAGCGTGCCAGTGTGTCTCTACTAAATAATTATTTAATAAAAGTTTAGCATACGCTTTGGCCATTTATAAAATGATGTTATTATTTTGTCCTATTTATGTTTCCTGTGAATTTCGAACTTAATCAAATTAATTTTATGCGTTTTTATTTGTATTGAAATTAAATAAAAAATTAAGTGTACGTCTGTTCTCCAACATGAACAGAATTGTAGTACACTTAATTGCCGACAGATGGCGCTCTTTTCCACACGGCAACTTAACGGATTTTCAAAAATTTGTAATGTTTGTGCATCTTGCAGGCAAGCTGAGGAGCTTAAATTAGAGCGTCAAAATGACAAATTGACGGAGAAAGCAACAGTCACACAGTCACCAAAAATATTATCCTACGAAGAAGCGTTACAGAGAAATGCAAATACCCTAAAGGTGGTTAGACTTTTAATACATGAAATCGACATAAGTAAAATAATATTTTATTGTTGTATCGCTTTACAGTCATTAGAAATAGCAAAGGCTCGTTTACGCTCACGTTCTACGTATTCGCCTGTTGAAAAGCTGCTGCAGCGTGCTCTACAGAACTATAAAAACGAATTGGAAAGCCTCCATAAGCAAGAGCACAAAAGCAGTACAAACCCAAAGAAACAGGAGCTGGCAGGTCAAGCAAAGGCGGATGAGGATGACGCTGAAGAGGAGGAAAATCTATACGAACTGATCATGCATAATGTGTTGGAGGCCAGCAATAAAAGCAACACAGCAACTGGCGAAAGTCGTCGCAATTGACAATTTCATGGAATTCTACTAGTCAAGGCAAGACGTGTCGTGTCGCTCGAACAACTGAAAAATAAAAAGTTCAATTCACAAGCTGAATAAATAGACACCAAATGTACACACATGAGACAAAATGAGAGTTGTATGCTTTTTCCCCACTGTCAACAAGAACCCAAAACGAATAAACACGAATAAACCCAACGCAGCCGAGCCCCAGGTGTATCCAATGGGAAAGCACCACACAAGATCTAACCAAACGCTGGCAATCCTGTCAAAACTAACTAAATTGTATCCCAATTTACTAAGTGTTGTGGCACATGTTTGTCGGTATCTCAAAGCACGATGCTAACAAGATGCCAACAAGAACCAGAACAAGAACAAACTCAAGAGAAGAGCAAACACATTACCAAATTGTACTCCAAATTAGTTGGCAACAATTATGTAGTGTTGCAACTGCTGCGTGCATCCAATGCAATCGTTTCACAGATCGATCAAGATCGATTTCCAGTGTCAAGGGACAGGCAGACAGACTGACTGATAGATAGATAGATAGATAGACAATTGGACAGTTAGACAGACAGCTAAGGGACAGTCTATGGCAATCAATGTTAGTATAAATCAATTAATGACACCACGGCTCTTGCAAACATCAAAGAAAATTATGAAGTTTTTCTCGACATACAAAAAAAAAAAAGAAAAAGAAAAGAAGAAGAAGACAACATGACATGTTCGTTGATAAAGCCACTGAAAAGAGAAGAGAACACTCGTATCTGCTATATACCAATGCAAACGTGTCTTCAATACTTACTGCCTTGTTGCCGTCATATGTATGTCGAGCAAATAGCAAACAACAATTTGAGTTGAAGTCATTTGTGTTATGAAGCAGCACACACACACGCACACACACACACACACGCACACCCGCACAGTTACTCAGGTATATACATAGATATAACGCAACTACCTGCTGCCGCCGCTGCTGCTGCTGCTGATAAGACGAGCTCTCCCGACTCGAAATCTATTGAGACAAATTGTAATGCATACATGGGACATACAAAACAGTTCAAACTTGTCGTTAACGACATTTCCATTTCATTTTCCTACGTCAAGACCAGACAAGTGCGTCTAGGCCCAGTGGAAAATGCGTCAATTAGCTTTGGAGCACCTTAACTTGATTGGGTCTAAGTGACATTGTCAGAAGCTTTGCTTGTATATAGGACATGTCTGCTATGTTGTCTGCGAGTCGCTTTCAGGAGTCTTTCTGCATGAGAATAACTTTTTTTCAAAATTTTTAAAGTTGGAGAAAAGTTTTGCTATGAAATTTTAGCTTCAAGGCCATGAGTACTATCTATACGAGGGCGGTTTATACAAATTTTTGAATTAAAGCTAAACACTTTAACGTGAAAAATGAAAGCGCATAAGTGCTATCTATAGGAGGTAGTTTATACAATTTTCGATCTTAACTTTTATAACTTTTATACCTTAATATGAGAAAGACAGAAATTCGAAAAGAAAGTAAAAAAAATATTAGATAAATTGATGTGAAATTTATCTTTTTTTATAAGAAACAATTTATAAAAAATAGTAAATATATAATAATTTTAATTAGGCAAAGGCTTCGTCCTTTATTTAATAAATATTATTAATTATTATTAATTTAATTAATTATTAATTAGCTTTAGCACAAAGCATTTTTGTATCCCTTAAGGCTTTAGTATTCAAATTAAGTCAATTGTGTTCTCAGCTGCTTGACAGCTTCGCTGACATGTCAGTGAGCATATCAGGCTGACATGGCAACGAGAATGAACACTGAACACACTGATCGAGGACTGCATTTCCAGTTGGGTATCGTTAACTTAATAGCCAATACACGCACACACACACACAGGTATCGCCCGCACACCTGTAGGTGCTGTCGTATTGCTATCTACAAAAAAAAATTACCCACTTTTGCCCCACATTTATGCGTTCAATATTTCATATTTATTTGCTTTCTGTCTTGACTACATGTACACACACACACACGCACATACAGCTCCTCCTCCTTCCATCTGCACAGGTGTGCCTGTATGCGTGTTTGTGCTTGTCTGTGTGCTCCAGCTCTTGCAATTCATATCAGCCAGGGAGCAGTCGCTCGGTTCGAGCGATCGACAACTTCGTGGCCCGCCAAGCAGCGTTGACGTTTTAAATTTCATCGACAAATCCAACGTTTCAGTTACGTTTCGATACGCGACAAGTGCATAGGGCCACGCGCTTCCCAGGTGCGATCGTTAGAGGAGTTACGATCAGGTCCAATTTATGGACCTATTTTGAACAATCAGACTGTGTGCGCGGTACTACTTTCAGTTCAATGTTCATTTCTGGGGGGCTGCGAATTACTTGGGCCAAGGGAATGCAAACTGTTCGAAAACGCATTGCAAAAAGTTTGTTCGTTTGGCTTAAGTTATTTTCACGCCCAATAAAACGCCACGTGGTGGGCCACCTCCAACCACCTGGCCAGGTATCAGTGTGTGTGTGTGTGTGTGTCTAACTACTTTAAACAGTTAAGTCGAAATCGTTTTTGGCTTTTTGTCAACGTCATCAACTGCCAAATCAAAAATCGATCGAGGATCGAGGCTGGGTAACGTTTATTAGCACCTGGGCGAAGAATCGTTGCCAGAGATAAGAGACCCGTTACCTACACAATCAATCACATACGAGTTGCACACAAGCTGAAGCTCTCTCAGTCTCTCTTCCATTGATAATGACACCGATACGCGATATATATGCAAGCCAGTCAGCTCCTAATCTGAACATTAAACTGATTGTGCTGCCGTATACAATCAGCAAGAGAGAAAGAGAGAGGGAGAGCAGCTATCGATACCCTAGCTATAACTAATATATATACATATATATATATATATAAAGACGATCGAGTTGCGCTACTGTTTTAGTGAGCACTTTTATGGACAGCCATAGCATAGGCCATAAAGCTATTACCATTATTGCTCTGTACGATATACACCCCCTGGCCATAGCCCTTACCCCTAACAACGGCCGAGTGTAAAATCTGATTTTTTTTGTAGACGTGTCGCTGCCTGCTTTAAAGTCATTCGACATGCCTGCGGTACGGTTGTAAGATTTATTTGGGTTGTATTGGCGATAACGAGGCAGGGAATCTCGGGGCCCCTAAGCTAATGCATGTTCATCGACGACGTGGCTTGTCGCATATACATATACATATATATATTGGAGTGAGGTTTTTTTTATACTGAAATGGAAACTGATAATTGTGCAACGTACACAGAACCTTGCTCGAGTTATCAGCTCGAGTGACAACCGGAAATTAAAGTTGAAATCGACACGATTACTTCATTAGCTGTAGTTTTCTGGCAGTAGTGCCAGCCCTTGGAGGTTAGGCTCTGGCAAGGTCAGCCATGGGGTTGGGTTCAATGAACCATAGACAAGTTGATAGTTGAATTTATGATAACTATTTGCTTATTAATAGCTAAACAGAGTCATAATTAAATAATTATTTTGAGAGCGTAGAGCCTTGTCGAAACGCAATTACAAGCCAATCAGGTGCAAACGACAGACGAGGACGTGCCATATCCCTATATAGGTATATATATATAATCGACTACTCCTACCAGATTTGAGTCGAGCAATTGCTTCGATGTCATTGGCGTCGAGGAGGCGTGGGTGCCAAGAAACGTCAAAAGAAACGAAAATGAATTCCCTGTCCAAAAGGAGCCCAAGAAGGCTGTTGATGATGATGACGATGATGAGTGGCCCCGAGCTTAGGGGCCGTGTTGCTAGCTGGTAAATGCAAAAACTTTAGACAGGGAATCAATTGTTGCCTTGTTTTATTTCGCTGAAAGACACGCAACAACAATAGCCCAGGTAACTGGCTACCAATTTGGCTAGGAGGCGGGGGCGTTGGCGTTGGCGTAGCGTAAGGCCAACAACCGTGAAAAGCGCTTCAGGATGACAGTTATGGGTTACAAAGGCAAGGATTGAATCAAATAAATAAAGGCGCAAGGTTCAGTTCAGTGCAGTCAAGAGCGGGTACGTTTCGGCCTATAGGCCTATAGCCCTATAGCCCCAGCACTGTGGAAGGGTCGTGGGTCCTTCGATGACGGGTTAACCTTACCATGTGTCCATGTCAAGTTTGCATGCGGCTGCAGGTAATTCTTCATTTCGCTTTACATAATCATAATAAATGTAGAAAGCCAATGAATGGCAAATCTATTAGCATATAACATCACATAAAACAAAACTACAAAGCACAAAATGTCTGCGAGCTGAGTGAAGCAACGAATCAACGAATCAGTTGCATTGTAGCAGTTGAATCGCAATGAACATCTGGAAGGCAAAAGTGTTGACGGAGGTGCCCTTTGGTCATGTGCTCATCCTTAGCGGCAAAGTCAAGCCGCATCCAAATAAGTAGGCAACAAATAATTTTTATACTCTGACGTTCAATGGGAAATCTTTGTAGAATCTCTTTGGATTTGACGGACAATGTGAATGCACAGAATGAAAGCGAAACGGTTTTTCTGAAAATCGAAGCCAATTTTCGTGAGGGTCAGATCATACGCAGCATGTTTCAGCCAGGTGAGGGCTGGCAGCAGGAGGAGATCTCCAAGAATTGGAAATGTGATGGACCCAAGAATCCGCTAGTGCCGGGTCAATGTTTCACCTTTCGCGTTGCCGTACTCCAGCGCTGCTTCGAGATCTATGTCAATGACCAGCTTTATGGTTCGTTTGAGTTCCTCAAATTTCCCAAGCAAATCAACTATGTGCGCGCCTATGGAGATTTTGAGAAGATCACACAGTTCCATCATCGCATGCTATTCCCTCTGGTCTTTCCTCGCAGCCTGATGTGCGTGGATCGTGTGGCCTTTCAGAGCGATGTGCCCAGGCGCTATGAGACGGGCACCGTTGTGGCCATGGAATGCATTGCCAAGGGTCCACCCACAACGGAGTTTTCCATTTGTTTCCAGTGCAACGACACGGGTCGCATGGTGCTCAAGTTTCATGTGAACTTCGATAAGACGACCGTCTCGCGCTCCTATCAGCGCGAGGACAACAGGTGGGTGCTCATAGTAAACCCTCTAGCCAATATCTAACTCCATTTTTATCTATCTAACAGCTATGCGCTCGATGACGAAGAAACTGAAGGCGAATTTCCGTTTGTGCGTGGCAAACTCTTTAAGATCGCCTTTGGCATTGGCGATCGTTCGTTCCTCATTGCCGTCAATGGACAATATTTCACCTATTACAATTTCCCATTGCGCCCATTTTCCATTTCTACGCTCAAGTGCTTCACCAACGAATTGGGCGACTTTTCCGTTAGAAGCTTGGAATATCACTCCGATTCCCCATTGCTGTCGCGTGTGGAGAAATTGTCTATAATCTAGAAAGGAATTACGAATTTTGGAATCTCGCTAGTTGCAATCGTTGACATTTTTTCTTGTACACCAGTTAATTAACTACCTGTAGTCTAGCAAGCTTATTAAATAAATCTAACTCATTCAAAGACAGACAAGGAGAGAGTGTCATCATTTTCTAAACAGTTGTGATAACATACTGAAAAGCAAACTAAAATTTCGTTGAGAACAACAAAAGGGATTTTATGAAGACAAAAATTCTTGAAAAATATTCTAATCTATTTTCTAGCTATATGAGTTTACCTTTGCCATTTAGCTATATTGCATTTGCAGCTAAGAATATATATTTTAGCTCTTTATAGCCAAAAACTAGCCTTAAAGAACATAGCTGCTAACTCAACTCAAGAAACTATCGATAAACTAATAATAACCGTAAAATCGTATATTTCTAATACTATTTAGCATTAAATATAGCTTTTTTTTAAGCTATATACTAGCTATAAACTGACATAACCCATAACATCAAACATTTGAATTATCGATAAACGATTAAATCAACTTTTTATTTATTTAGGTTCCTTTAGGTATTGCAAGGACCAGGCTTTATTAAACAATTGATTGCTTTCGCCGCCAGTCCCACTCTCTTTATAAACAATATATATACCATATGGTATGCACTCTACTGTGATGCTGAGTGTGTGTGTGTTGTGTGTGTGTGTGTGTTTGGCTAAACTTCGATGAAGTACAACTTATAGTTAGTCTTAAGGTTAGTTTCGAGTTTCCATTTTTAGAATAAAACACACATATACAAATCGAAACAGAGCTACAAACTAGGCTTTTAAGTGTGGTTCAATCCTTTCAAGTTCTGTTCGCAGGTGAAGGTCAACTACTCGTTCATATTGGATTAGATTATGAAAGCCGTTTTCTTAAAAGTAACGGAATTCGCCCTTCTTGCCCAGGTGCTTGCTACGCATCATATCCGTGGCATCTGGCGAACGTTGATCCATGTTCGGGTTGTCCTGCTGGGTAGTGAAATAACTGTTAAGTAACTGATCTCTGTGTGGATATAGAAAATCCGACTTACCACATTGCCGGGCGACATGTGACGTGACTTATTCGCTGCCACCTGCTGTTGTTGGCCATAGAACTGACCGTTGCTGCCTTCCCCATCGCCATAATTGAAGGGCGTGACAATCGTGTGCGGCACATGGGCCACCTGGCCGCGCATATTGCGCGCCTTCCACCACTTCCGGGTGTCATCCAGTATCTAGAACAGAAAAAATAGATCGTATAAGTAAAATAAGAAATGGAATGAGTGATATTGTTAAAGGAGTTAGACAAGGTCTAATGAAGTCTGTGTTTTTGATCAATGGATGTGGGCATACGTGGACACGCTTGGTCAAGTAAGCTGTCCGGTTATTGGAGATGCTAACAAAGTAGTAGAAAGTATATGCATGGCTCTATCGATAGGTAATCCACTTGGAGTGGACCATCTATAAATTGCTTAAAAGGAGCATGCGACTGTGTGAACGAAATTTGTTTTATAAATATATTCATTTGAGAGAAGTCCATCCAACTCACTAAAATGTTTGCTTGATAGAACCACTCGTTATATATGGAGATTTCATTGCATACATAATATAGATCGTCAACCCACCTCCAAGTATTCACCGCGCATCACGCTCAGCTCCTTGTCATTGTTGGCGGTGCGTGGGTAGGTGACCAGAACAATTTTAGCGCCCGTTGACTGCAGATCCTCCAGCCATGCTTCCAGCAGCTGATCCTCGCTAGCGTTTGCATTGGCCACACCACGTGCTGTGACAGCGGATATCTCGGAGACGCCGCCACCTACACCACTCGCTCCATAGTTGCCCCCAGAGCTGTTCACGTTGCGGGAGTCGCGTGTGTGTAAATTCTGTAGACCCGCTGTAATAGCGCTGAGTGTGGGTCCAGCACTGGGGCCATGACCAGCACCACCGGAGGGAACGCCACCACCACCGCCGCCGCCACCGCCGCTGCCACGCTCAATGGAGTCAAAGGAGAGCTCGCTGCGTGCATTGAAATCGGAGGCACTTATTGCACCGGATCGATCTCGTTCTCGTTCTCGTTCACGATCTCGATCGTTGCCATGGTGAATGGTGTACTTCTCGCTGAGGGAGATGCCAATGCCATTCGTGTCGTAGTCATCATAGCCGCCGGCAGCGCCACGCCCATTCAGACCTGACAAGTGACCGCCTGGACCCGGCTGCACATCGAGCCGACGCTTGCTGACGTGCGTGGGCGATGTGGCCTCCAGTTCATCAATGACTAAATAATCAGGCGACCAGCCATCGAGGAAGACCGGATGATAGGAGCCAACATCCTCCTTCCACTGATCGCGTGGTATGACCCAGGCATCGCCCAGGGAGCGCCACAGCTCGGTCTCCTTGCTGGTGACGCAGTTGATTAGCAAATTGATAGCCTCGCGGGTGAGCAAGGGATTGACCACGCGCGATGGCAGCTGCGACTCGTAGTAGGTGTCGCTGGATGCCTCCACGATGAGAGCCAGTGGTGTGAATAGAAAATGCACCAGCTCCGGCGCATTGGGATCGTGGATGTGCGCCTTCAACTTGGCCAGCAAATTGAATGAAAGCTTGAACTTTGCAAAGATATCCACGAACTCCTTTTCGTGCGGCGGCCGCGTGCGCAGCGTGAGGAGGCCCTCGCCAGGATCACGTTTCTTTGACTTGCGATTACGACGACGTCGCTCCAGCTCCCTGGAGGCAGCTGCCGCATGCTGCAGTCGTGCAATGAACTTCTCGATGTCATCGAAACAATGATTCAGCACAGCCACATCCCGTTCGTATTTCTCGCTGGACGTGGAGCTTGTCTCGTCGCGATCATTGACGCCGCCATGTTCCGAATCTGTTTCGCCATTGTGGCCTATGTCCACATCAGTGACGGCGCCAGCTCCAGAGCCTCGCATGCCATACTGATCCACGCTACTGCGCTGATGCATATGATGCTGCACTTGCAATTCCCGCTCCCGTTCCCTTTCCCTTTCCCGATCTCTGCCACGCTCCCGATCCCGTTGATCGCGCTGATGATGCTGCTCGATGCGACTGTGCGATGAGGAGGAGGATGTTTTGCTCATCATCATGCCGGCCATGCCGGAGCTGGAGGCGCCGCTCGTATGCTGTGTGGGCGTGGCCCCGCGCTGTTGTGTTATCATTTTACCGCTGCGCAATTGCTTCAGATCCTCCACTAGATGAACAGCAGAAACGCTTTGTGACTGATTGGGGAAATATTAGATTCGATTAACCTTGTGGCCTACTAAGGCTCCAGTGGATTACTCACCTGAAATATGTGCATTTCGGAGCGTGAACCACCACCGCCCGAGACAATAAAGACCAGTATATTATTGTAAAGCTCCATGGCATCGTTAGATGTGAAGGCTGTTGGCTCCTGCACCAGCGAAGCGGGAAATCGCTCGATTATGTTCTGCAATAGACGCAATTAATCAATAAACTTCTTTCCCAGCAAATTTCATTTACTTACCCCCGTCTCGTAATCCATAATGAGCACCCATTGATAGTCCAAGCAGAGCTGCATCTTCTGCGACCAAATGCCTGTTGTCTTCTCCAGCTGCAGCAGGCGGCGCATACCATCCGCTGGATACACAATGCCCGACTCCTTGTTCACGGTGAATGTGGCCAGATGTTCGAGCAGATATGTGGGCTTATCATGCAAATCCATGCCATCCAGGCGCTCCCGTTCCTCGCCACCGCTGCGATCATCGCCCGAGTAATCGCCGCCAGCACCACCGTGGGCGCCACCGCTGCTATTGCCGGCGCTGCCGCCACCATTTGAATGATGATTGACCATCCTCGCAATGGTAATTGTGAATGTTTGCTCACGGACTCACTTGCTGAAAGTGAAAATGTCGGAATTTACTATAAGCATCCACATTAGCCAGCCCAGCCAACCAGCTTTGTGGCTTTAAATATTGCGCAGTGGTTGCAGCTCTGACTCAGGCCACATTCCATGCTCAAACTCAAGGCACAAACGCAACAAATAAAAATGTTCGAACAGGTGTAAGCAACTACGCAATACTCTGTTAAACGCTCAAGTCGTGCGGAAAGTCTGCTTAAATATTTAAATTGCTGTAAACACAAAGGTCGATTGTTATCGATGAGCGACTATCGATTATTGCAAATGAAAGCAACGGACCGCTGGATCAATAACTATCGAACTTATCATTTTCTCTTGTTTTAGTGCAATTATTTATATTGCAAAAAATCAAATTCAATGCATTAGAAACGGTTCTACATGCGAAACCAAAACACTCTTTTAGTAGTTTGCGAGCAGCGTATAGTTATTCTCAAACTTTAACATTTTGTTCGCAGTCGCGCAGCTTTGGAATTTAAAAATCGCGCTCCCCCGTCCCATCTTTCCCCCCCCACAGAGCGCAGCTGAGCCCAGCTGTCAGTTTGTCAGTTGTATAGAATCTACCTGTTTGTCTATGTGGCCTCTGGCAACCTTACCGCTCTCCCCCTCACTCGCTCTCTCGCTCGCACTGTCGCGCTCAACAGTTTGGCAAATCGTAAAGAGCACAAAACAGACCGCTCTCTCGCATGCACACACACACACACACAAACATATACATTGGCAAACAGCCGCTCCCTCGACTTAAGTGACAGCAACTACTTAGGCGTGTGCCGACGGCGACTGCGCCGGATGCCCAGTAACAGGCGATCACATACATATATACATACATATGCACACATATACGTACGCGTGTGTGGGAATTTATAATTTGAATGTTAGAGCCAAACTATATGCATATGTATGTACCGAATGTTATACTTGGCTTATTTATATTCTCGCATGTCAAATTGCATCATCGGCAAGGTATTTATTTTGTTTTTGTTCGAGTGACAGATTTACAGCACAAGTTATGCTTAGTGCAAAGACAACGTTGACGAACGGAGGTCATAAAAAATTATCACACCTAACTAACAAAAGTGTCCAGAGCATAATAATGCCCTACGCCGTACATTAATAATCAGAGTTTCTTTGCTGTGTGTGTGGCGTCAGCGTCGTAAAAACACAGTAATATCGTAACGGTCGACCGGCCGGCTAGGCAGCCATTCATTAAGTACAGATAATTAATTAAGTCATGATAAGCAACAACTTTGATAGTAGGAAAAGTCATTCGTCTTAGTTAGCTAGTCGTTGGAATTAAGATTTTAAAATCAAAATGTACACACACTATACATATATGCAGGCATGTGTGTGTGTACATATGTATGTGTGCATGGCTTAAGCTGCAGCCCCCCGCCAGCGAGTGAGTAATAATACAGATAAGCGTTGCCTGACTTATATACATACATATGTATGTATTATTTTTCAGTATTTCTCAGTTTTTTTTTGTTTTTTGTTTATCTAAAAAACATTCCAATGGCGCAGACAAATGGCAAAACAACAAACGTTTTTGTTATTGCTAAGTGTGCTTTAGTTATTGTTGTTGTTGCTATTGTTGTTTATTGTTGTTTTTGTTGCTTTTGTTGTTGTGGTGCCCCTGTGAAAAACCAGCTTGTGAACAAGTGAGACTCTCGGCTCAGTTACAAATGGGGAGACATCGACACCGACACCCCAAGCAAGTACACTATGGCCATCCCGTTCACACACATGCGCATGCGTGACTGCCGCTTGCCAGGTGCGCCGAGAGTGAGACTCTGCTCTCCTACTTGAATTCTGCCTGACTGTGTCTGTGTGTATGTGTGCGTGTGTGCCTGTGTGTGTGTGTGTTTGTCTGTTTGCTTGTGTGCGCTTTAAAAAGGTAACTCGGATTTGTCCCCGCTGCGTCTGCTGCAACTTAACTTTTTGACGACCGCATTTTTTAGCTTTCTTTTCCACCTGTTTTTCTCTTGCTCTGTTGATATTTTTTTTATGATTTTTTTTCTTCCACAAGCACTCATACAAGCGGCTGCTTACTGTTAGGTACACATATGTAAAAATACGAATACCTTAGTGTATATATGTATGTGTGTGTGTGTGTGTTGATATTGTACATAGCCAAAGGTAGGTATGCACACAAGCTGGGAGCGGCGGCAGGTTTCTCATATTGATTTTCAATGCTTTTGTTCAATTCATTCACTAATTCATAGAGACCTGCGCTATCTGTTGCCTCCATATGTATATCTATCTATGTATGTACATATGTATGTAAGTGTGTGTTTATATATTCTAATTGACCGCTTTATTTATTTGTTCATCTGATATGCAGTTATGCTAATATTTATCAAATGCAGTATGTCAAGAATGTAGTTTTCTGACATTTTTTTCAATTTATTTTTAGTTTTTTTTCTCATAAAAAAGGGAAACGTTTTAATTTTTAGCATTTTTCAATTTCATATATTTTTTTCTTTATCGTTTAAATAATTGATTGACTATTAAACTAATTGACAGCATTTAAAGGTATTTGATATGCAAATTTGTTGTTATTTAAGTGTGTGCATATCTCGCACCTGTAAATACACACACACACACACACATGCAACTGCCTTGTTAACATTTATCAATAACTAACACTCACACACACACATCTAAATTCTAATATAACATTTCTTCTCTCTCTCTCTCGCACTCACATATTCGCGCATTCTTTTGCTAATTAGCACGAATTTCAAATTTTTGTTGTCACGTTCGATACGAATATTTTTCAACTGGTTTTTTCCCAAATATTTGACTGTGTTAGGCAGGGCATGCTTAACGCATTTTATCCATTAAACACTTCACAGACATTAACGCTGGCTTATTATTTTCATTAAAAAAAAGACACACACACATAAAAACTAACTGTAATTGGGCTTGCGCTTTTATCTAATTTCTTTCTTTCACACTTGACATCTATCTCCCTCCCTCCACACTCCCAATCTCAGCTTAAGAGCGCAGCTCGTCACAACTTTTTTGTTTTCTTTCTTTCTTTTTTTACCTGCCGTTTACTTGTTGTGCTTTTGTATTCTCGTCCGCCTTCCTTCTATTTTGGCTTTCCACTTTCGTTCGTTCTTCTCAATTTTTACAGCACTTTTTTTTAAATATTAATCAAAGCTTGCTTTTGGCTTATACATACGCAACTGTGTGCGTAATTTAAACACTGATTTTGATTATTTTCACACTCCTTTTTCAAGTTATATGGAAAATAAATGAAATAAACTATAGCCGTAATGTCGCCGTAATTGTAGTTATTTATAAAGCACACGCGTTGTCCGCTGTGGCCGCGTCTAGTACGTCAGGCCAGACCAAAATCAAGGTACTAACTTGGCTAACTCAACACGGCTAGCTCTAGCTCCGTTAGCCAGAGCCACAAGAGCTAAGCCTCAAAGTGTCGGTCGTTCTGCTGAGAGCGCAACAGTGAGCCATGGCACTCAGAGAGAAAGAGCGAGCGAGAGAGCGCGAGCGTTGCCACCTAGTCAATTTAGTTTTTCGGAAATATAAATACGTTATAAATAAGTACGCTGCTAATAGAAAGTAATGTTTATATGTATTTAAGTACACGAATTTATTTATTAAGTTGGTTATATTTTCATAAAATTGCCTTTAACATATATATATATATACAATTAAAGCGCTCATCTTAAAAACAGCACACCGTATTCGTGATCAGATTTTTAAATCAGTCATTAGCAATACTTGTGTTTTTACATACAAAAGTGCAAAAAAGGTGACCATATTCCAGTTTAAATACGAACATAAAACAATTGGTCAGCTAGTTTAATTAACGCTATTTTTATTGTTTTTATAAAAATGGTTATAGCTTAGAAACTAATTTAAGGCCGCCTTTACAGATCAACTTCTCTTTTTTTTATTCGCTTTCATTAGCTTGGCTTTCAAGGCCTGCACATAAACTTTATTGTCCTCAGCAGCACGCTTGCGACTTGGACCGGCCGCATCTTCTGTTGGTGGCACAAAGTCCTTGTTGCGACGCTCGTCCTGCTTCTTGGCTGCCTCCGCCTGTTTGGCCGTGCGTTCCTGTTGCCTCTTAGCCTGCTTCTGTTCCTGGTTGAGGAAGTATTCTCCAGTGGCCAGCTGTTTGTCGATCTTGCTCTCTGGTTGTTGTGGCGGGAATGGCGTGTACTCCTTCTTGGGTTTTTTATTCTTCGGCTGCTTGCGCTTGCTGATGTTCTTGTTCTTGAACTTGGGCAAAAAGCGTGCCCAATCCTCGTTGGCCAGCTTGGGATCCTTCATCAGTTCGCGCTTGATCATCAGAGCTTTGATATTATAAATAGGATGCACATTGTTCATGGTCTCCAGTACAATGTCGCGCACCTGCTGTAGTCCCTTATACGGACCGAGAGCCGAGACTGTGTTGCCCTGGACCAGGACGTAGCAATCGGTGAGCAGCTCAATGGACTTGAGCGTGGCACCATTGGGGCCAATCAGGCGCTGTCGCCGCTTCACGAATTTCTCCTTTTTGTGCACCAGATTGCCAATTTTAATGATGTCGCATCCTGTGTCATCTTGCAGGACACGTTTCGCTTGCTCGAAGGGCACGCTGCGTGCCATCAGCTTGATCATGTCTCGGGATTTGATGATGATATATGGGTCCCATGTTTTGCGTGTTGTCTTTACCACCATGCTGCCCTCGATCAGATCCAGTTCGGCCTTTAGATGATGCTCTGCTAAAGATTGTTGCACTAGCGGCCAAACTTCCTTTAAATATTTCTCACGGTATTTGGGAAAGAGCGTGGCAAAGGAGCTCTCCTCGACTAGACCATGTGGATTGTCTTCGGCCTTGAATGTGGGTATTTTCAATGACCACGCATTGTCCACAGGCTCTGTGTTTTGCTTTGTGGGTCCCCCACTTTCATTGTCGCTCATATTTTTTGAATTCTCTAAAAACCTTTTGAGTTTGAATACGATTTACAAAACTTGGCCGTGCACGTTTGTTTTGAACAGCTGCCTGTCAAGTGTGCCCGTATAACAAATATCGATAAAGTTTTCTGAGTAACCAAATATCGATAGGAATTACGACATCCCTACTTAAAATACACATAGTTGTATGGCTGTGATAGGATGTGATCATTTGCATTTTAACTTATGTAAATTGCACTACTTTATATATAAAAAAAAGCTATTGCAACTTTATTCCCAATCATTGTGTGTACATTTGTGACGTAGCTGCCAGGGCCAACACCTATCGAACTTTCGTGCTAATCCAAAAATATCGATAGGCTGTCAAACAAGGTGTGTCGTATAAAAATTTTCCGTTCAGTTTTCATTCTATTGTTGCTTTTGGGTGAGTCTGGTCGATGTTATTTTCGTTGAGGCACGGACTTTCACTTTCGCATTTAACTTAAGACGCAATAAATTTACAAAACTCTTCGACATTAAAAATTAGCAAGTTTTGCTGGCAAACAATTGAATTGAATTGACTTTCTAGGCATTGTTGCGAAAATTTCATCAATATACGAAAAGCAATGTGTATCGGAATAAAAGAAAAAACACTTGGGGGCGTGGATGTGACGTGCAAAATTTGCATAAAGTTGATTTAATTTGGTAGTTCTCTCATTTCAAGTGGAAAACATTGGTATTGTATTGTTAAAATATATTTTTTCGTATATTGCGTATTAGTGATTAATTTTGTGAAAAATCAATATGGCGTCGTTGATGCGTCTACGTGGCTACGTTACGGCGCTGCCAACTCTCTTCAATTAAGAATATCAAAAACAAAAATGTTTGGAAGCTAGGAGGCTACATCAAACAAATCAAGCGCGTGTTAAATACAATCATTTCAATAAATAATGTTCTAGAAAAATATTTATTATATATACATATATATATATAATTTTCGAGCTGGTGGTTAGTTTCAGTGCAGGGTTGCATGTTCATTTTGAGTATCGATTGCATTTAGTCGATTGGTTTTACCACTACATGGTCGACAAGAGCATTAGAACGCGAAACACGTTTTTGTTATAATCGATTTGCTGATGAAATTGGTCCAGTCACATAACTAACAGTAATTAACTTCAAGATAATATTTGAAAGACATTGGTGATCAATTGGCGATTTGAAGGACATGGATTACACATGCATATATGTACGAAAATTTTCCATATGGATATTATAACAGTTTATTGCGTCGCTAGGTAGCGTCCTTTGCAAAGTGTTGTTAAATATTATTATTTGAATAAGTATAAATGTATGTGCATAAATACTGAGTGGTGTTTTCTACGTTTTTAGATCTGAATCGACAAAAGATTGTAAATTGATGGCCTAAAATTGGTGCATTACGTAATCTTTGTGGTGTTTACATATCAACGTTTGCGTTAGAACGAGACGACAGTAGTGCATTTGCTATTTGGCGTTGCCATATAGTTTACAACAAATTTTAATATGGTGAGTTTGTAATGCTGTTTTAAGCGCGTTTTCTTAACTTATTCACTAAATTAAATTTTGTTTACAGCCACGCATAGTGCCCTTACAATTATTAAAGTGCCTGCGGGTGCTTTTGGATACCAACGGTGGTATACTTAGTGGGACAGAAGTAAAACGGATAGCTGGGTAAGCTGTCAACATATGCGACAATCAGCAAGGCGCCCTCTAGCGTTAATTTTTCTTCGATTTGTTTTTATAGGTTGATGACGAAATATTCAAAAAAGCTAGTCTCAAAGTGCGTTTACGTGCAGATTTTAAAGTCTACCAAAACTGAGCTACTTGGAGATTTCATGACGGTTGGTGGCTGGGGTTTGGTCTGCACCTGGCTAAGTGATGCGATACGTACAATGAACTGGCCGCTCGTACAAGAAATACTTGAACTCTTGCTACTTTCTCCTGTTGATGTAAATAGATTAAAAATAAATTCGGCGCCCATTTTGGTCAAGGGGCTTTGTAAAGATGGGGGCAATGAAGGTAAGTGCGGGTCGACTAGCATCTACTTCTCAACATAATTTATTGTATAATAATTAACTAATCCAAACAATGGGTATTTGCCCTGATTCTTCCCCTTTTGCCATTTTTAGGCGTTCGTATATTGGCTAAGCGGTTGGTTGAGCAGTGGCTGAAAATTGTTACAGAAAATCCTAGCGGCACAATAGCAACCAGTTCGTCTAGCGGGGTAGTCGAGTCACAGAGCGTTTCTGGAGCTGACCAGAAGGACTCGCATATGGAGCACAGCTCGTCGGACAGCACGGACAGCGGCGGTGCGCCCGTTAAACAGAACTACACGATTACATCGGCTGAGCGCAAACGCAATATAGTTATAACAATCAAAACTGTTGACAAATCTGCGTCTACGTTAGCAACCGCAGATAGTGTATATAATGATGACGATAGTTCCTTACCACCATCTGAGACTGGCTCTGAGTCCAGAGGGACAGAGTCTAATGCTCATTTAGAGAGTTCTGATAAACATAATTTAGATGATAGTAGTACAACAGATTCAAAGATTGATGACGAGGCTGATAAGAAGCACAAAAGTGCGCGCGATAAGAGTAGGAGGTCGGAGAAAGATCGTGACAAGGATAGGAAAACGTCCAGCAGTCACAGATCCTCTTCATCTAGCCATAAGTCGTCGTCATCCTCTAATTCAAAGAGCTCCTCGAAGAGTTCATCTTCGTCCCATCGTAGCTCCAGCGATAAACATCGTGACAAGGACAAGGCACGATCGAGTTCCAGTTCTAGCTCGAGTAAAGATAAGGATCGAAAAGAGGGTTCTAGCTCATCCTCATCATCTAACAAGCATAAATCCTCAAAGTCCTCGTCATCGTCATCCTCCTCCACTTCGTCAAACTCTAGCATGTCCAAAGATCGCAGTCGCGATAAGGACAAAGACAAATCGTCGTCGTCATTGTCTGCGACGCCCTCCTCCAAAAAGGAGAATGAGAAAGACAATAAACTGATGCCACCGCCCACAGCGAGTGCATCCGAGAAAAAATCTAAAGAGGGCGATGCTGATGCTCAGAAGCCCAAGTCGATATCCATACCGAATAGGAAGGCATCGATATCGATCGAAATACGCCGTGATACCGAAAAGACGGCCACGGTAAAGACGTATCAGTCCAAATTTCGTTCCCATGGTCTCACCGAGGAGGCGCCACCCCCACCCTCACGCAAAGGTCTCAAGAAGCCCACGTCCACGGCGCCCACATCAACAGCTCCATCGGTATTGCCGCCGACGACGGCATTGAAGAGACCCTCCCCACCGCCCAGCAGGGAAACGCCCGCCGAGAAGAAGCCCAAAATCGACATCAACAATCTGAGCGGACATGTGGATCGGCCGGGATCTGTCAAGCTGATAGCACCGAAAAAGAGTAAGCATCCGTTCATAGAGCTCATTACTAATCTCTCCGTTTTATCTTTACAGAAACTGAAGGTTTTTGCTTTTGTTGTTGTTTGCTACAATTTGACACGAACTTCTTGTGTGTATTTTTGTTGAAATCATTTTAAGGAGTATAATTTTCGCTGGGGGTGGTTGATCGATTGATTGGTGGGTGGGTGGATACATGGGTTTTGCTCAATTGATAGACAAGGTTTGGGTGGTTTGGTTCTAAGCCAATGTTGGCCCATTGCGCGCTGATCAACTGGGGTGGGGTTCGGGCAACAGTTCTTATTAGAGTTGAATTTTTGATTTAGTTGGAAGCTACGCATACGAATGGACTGACATACGTGAGGATGTTTCGCCGGGACGTCAGCTGCCCCGCCGGCGGTCGCATCTGGCACGCCGGGATGGGTCTTCAGCGGCAAGAGCAGAGCCCATGTTGTACGGCGCATGCGCTTCAGTGGAAAGCCGGTGCGGCGGCAAGTCGGCTTGGTGTTAAGTATTAAAACTCAACCTCAAAAAAAAAAAAAAAAAACAAAAAATTATTTAGACAATTACATTTACCTTTAAATCTATGCAATACACGTTAATGATTTAGCTTATAAGGTATGTAGATGCAGCTTACTAACCTACTACATACAATACAATACGAAAAAAAACAAAAATGATAAGAAAAAACAAAAACAAAAAATAAATACGACTTTCCTCTAGAAAAATATACTTTTTCTACTGAAATAAAAATATGATGATGCATTAAACGAAATGAAGAATATATAATTATATATTTATATATAAAATATCAACTTTGAGCTGGCTGTTCTTAAAGTTTGGTAGCCGAAATGATGACAGCACGTTACAGTTAACGCTGGCTATGATGGTCACAAGTACACCTAATTCACATAAAGATATATGTATATATATATATACTCTGTTGAAATGAGTAAAAGAACGATAATTATATAGAATACTGTTCTGTTGCGCGTTCATTGACGCTACCAAGGTCTGAGAACATGGCCGCCTTTTCACTTGAAGGCCTGCAGCATGGCAAAAGCCACACGTTGATCACTTGGATCAGTTGTTTAGCGAGGGGTGTTCAAGAGGTTTTATACAATTTTTTTTTGTTTTTTTTTGGATAGAGTTAGTCAAAGCAGCTGCTTTGAGTTCGTTTCCATTTTGGGTTTGTGTGCACGGGCTGTGCCCATATATATATATATATATGCATATATATATATGTTCAGTATGGTATATAGATAACGCTAGTGTCCGAGCACGTTGTGTTCTTATAGCTTTCCAGCCAGTTGTGGGGTTTGTTTTGTAGTCTCTTATCAGTTGGTGGTAATACGTTTTCAGTTCGCAACAAAAGCAAAAACCTGTTCAGTGCGTAAAGATCTTGAATTGTGGCCATTCCATATACACTTTATTATCTCAACTCTTATTAATTGTTATCAATTTATTGCAGTTTCAACGCTGGTGGAAACGAATCTTTTCTCGGATGCGCTGGCTGCCTCCATCGAGCCCAAGAAGGTTGTGAAGCGCAAGCGACTTAATGCGGCTGCTTCGCCCACGGAGAAGGATGCGCCATTGGCGCCGCTCAAATTCTATCAGGACACTCTCGATGAGTCGAAGGGTGAGGATAAGTCTGATGATAGCACCAAGGAAAATGATGACAGCCGAACGGCTTCGCCTGGCAAGGACACTGATGTGGACGATGATGATATACCATTGAAGAAGGTCAAGGAGGACATTGAGCAGAAGGTGCAAAGGGAGAAGTCGGCAGCGGAGAATGCTGATGGCGATTTCAATGCAGACGATGTGGATGACACACCCGAAGAGCCTAAGAAACCAGGACCTGGCTGCGGTCCCAATGGACCGCCTGGTGTGCTTATGCTGCATCGACGCCGCGGACCGAAGAAGAAGCTCACCTGGCAGCCTGATGAGAAATTGACGCAGATTCGTTACTTCGAGGTGGATCGATCGGAGCGCGTAAATGTGACGAAGCAGAGCTTCCTTGAAATGAAGAACATGGAGCGCTACAGTGAACGCGATGCGCTGAATATAGCGCGGCGTGGCTTCGATGATATCATGGAGCCGCAAATGGAATGGCGGCCACTGATCGAGGTGGCCAATGTGCCCGATCATCCCAATGGCAATCTGTCCAAGCAGCGAGTGGTGCAGGCGGAACGAGAGGCAACTACGTTGCGCGCTCTCTACTTCTCGCCGGACATGATACCGGACAGCGCAGCCGAGGCGGAGCTGGAGCCGCATTTCTCGCACGACATTCCAATTATACCTATTGATGATTTGACTGGCAATCCGGATGCGGTCAATGACTACAGTTCGCTGCCCTGGCCGGAGCCGAAGGGCTACAGCGCTGCCAGCCATGAGATGGGCTACAATGATAACATGAACAACATGAATCCCGGCATGAATCCGAATATGTTGCCGTCCAACAATCCTTTCCAGCCGTTCGGCAATAATTTCATGCCCGGCGCAGGGAACATGCCACCAAATCCAAGTCCACAGATGCCCATGAATATACCACAAGCGGGACCGCCGCCCATCTGGCAGAATCAAATTGGCAGTCCCATGATGAATCCTATGAATGGACCACCCGGTGGCATGGACATGAACACTCCGCCTGGCATACCGCCCAACTTTATAGGCAATCAGTTTGGCAGTCCCGGCGGTCCGTTTGGTGCGCCTCCAGGCTTCAACAACATGAGCTATCCGCCAATGATGATGAATGGACCGGGACCGGTTCCAGGGCCTAATGGGCCCATGATGAACGGACCGATGCCCAATGGCATGGGCCCCATGTTGAATGGTGGTGGTGGACCACGCAACAACATGAACAACAATCGCAAGAACAACGGAGGCGGCGGAGGCGCTGGCGGCGGCAATTGGCGCAGCGGCGGCAACAATTTCCAGGACAACTCCGGCGGCAATTGGCGGTCAGCGGGCTCTGGCTCCAATCGTGGCGGAGGCGGTGGCGGTGGCAACAACACGGGCATCTGCAAGCAATTCATGCGTGGTCACTGCCACATGGGCAAGTCGTGCAAGTACGTGCATCCGCAGAAGAAGCGTATGTAGGATTCACCCGAATCTTCCGAGGAAGATTCGCTTGTATAGATCTCACAGAGCGTCACAGCTTTGCACACAATCCCAAACACAACCCCCGCCCCCCCAATGTATATTCACATAAATCTCTGCGATATGGACTGTGATCCCAGACACTAAATCGGATCACACGCCACGCTGCTGACCCAGCCAATGAAGACTGTAGCCTGGAACGCCAATAGGAGGAAGAGCAATAATTGCCTCGCCAGGCGTCCAAGAACTTAGTTTTATACTGTGTATATATATTATATAACTACATATAGAAACTATGTTAATATCAAATATCTTTCATACGGATTAGTATAATGTAAAAAGTAAAAGAAACTCATTTTTAATTTCATAAACTTCAACTTAAAATAGTTGTAAGGTTAGTTGTTAATAATAATAATAATAATAAAGACCAAGTCATATGAAGAAATTTACAAATTATCTTTAATTATTAATTGCTGTAAACAAATAGATTGCAATAGGCACAGCTAATAGAAATATGCATTTATTTCCACTTAGACTTAAGTAGACTTCATTTAAACTGTCATATCTTGGGTGTCTATTCTGAATGCTTTTTGATTAGTCTAACTTTTTGTAGTCGTTGTAATCAGGTTAAATGATTTGCGTAAAATTTTTACAAATTTTGAGATTTATATTTTTTACATAAATTATATTTAATAAAATTGTATAAAACTTTAAATTGTATAATAATGTTTATTATGATTAGCTCTGTGTGCTTTGCTGATAGTGAAGAGCTTAAATCTTTTCGATTCAATTCTATATAGTGGAATCATAAATGTTTTGAAATTTTCAAAAATGTTTAAATGTATGTTTCGAGATTGGCATAGGTTATAGAAGCTGTTAAGATTAGGACTAACAATTGCCATAAATATATAGGTACCAAAATATTTCCCACACCAGTTTCTCTCACGTATTTTGTATCATTTCCACACACACTGTACACTTGTCAAATTTTCGTCACAATGAGGTTTTAAAGTTTTCTTTTGTAAAATGAAACCCAAATAAATTATGTAATGTCTTAACAAAAATTAAAAAAAAAATCAAATTTGAAAACATTTTCATACGAAATTTTCGTTAAAATTGGGTCAAAAATTAAAAAAAAGTTTGCGATTATTTTTGATTTTATTTTTTAAAATTTTGTAGGAAATTTTTGATCAATTTGGGTCAAACTTAAAATTAAAAAAATATATGTTATACATACATATATATTTTATATTTATTTTATAACATGCCTTTCTAATTGGCTTAAATAATAATACAAAATATTTCAATAATACAAAATTGTAAATTATTAAAATTTTAGAACTTTTTTAAAGGAAATTTTCGATTAAAGTGGGTCAAACTTAAAATTGAACACAATTTATTGTTATTATCTGCATTTTAAATTGGCTTAAAAAAATAAAATTGTATCATATTTTATCTAATTTTTTATAAAATTGGGCCAAATTTAAATTTAAAAACATTAACAGCATTAACATATACTAAAAATTTCAAAATTTCATTTTTTTTTTAAGTATAAAACATTATTTTTAAGGAAATTTTCGATAGATTCGATCAAGCTTAAAATTAAAAATTAAAACGACCAAATTATTAATCCGCTTAATTATCTGGATTTATCCCGATATTAAAAACGACAAGATTTCTACGAGCTTTGATGATTTAAAATTGATACAAAAATAAGATAATTTTGGTGTTTGCTATTTTTACTTATTTATATTTAAAGCGCACCTGTACAGTGTTAACTTAAAGGTGTGCATATACAAATGCGTCAGAATGTAGAAAGAAATGTCACAAAAAATCAATGATTTATGTATATATGTATATACATATATGTACGGTTGTATGTGTGCCTGTATATTTATTTGGGTTGTTGACTAGTTTGTTGCACTTAACCTAAAATTTGTAGGGCTTCTGCAGTGCTGGCAACTTGGATCACAGGTTTTTCAATTTAGTTGCGTTTGGCTATTCCATCAGACGCAGTAAAATATTTTGTTTATTTTGTGATCCATCATGAGATTACTTGGTTTCTTGTTGAATTTGCTGGCATTGTGCGCTGCGGGTCATGCGTTGAGCTTCACTGTAACTTCTCGCATTTATATGGATGTGAAGCAGAAGAAGCAGTCGCTAGGTCGGATTACATTTGGTCTCTTTGGCCAGGTGGCGCCCAAGGCGGTGGCCAACTTCCGGCACATTTGCTTGCGCGGCATCAATGGCAGCAGCTACGTGGGCGCCACATTTCATCGGATCGTGGATCGCTTTCTGGTGCAGGGTGGCGATATAATCAGTGGCGATGGCACTGGCTCGGTCAGCATCTATGGCGACTACTTTGAGGACGAGGACAAGGGTTTGGGCATTGAGCACAATCGACCCGGCTATCTGGGCATGGCCAATCGGGGACCCAACACGAATGGCTGTCAGTTCTATGTGACCACGGTGGGTGCCAAGTGGCTGGATGGCAAGCACACGGTCTTTGGCAAAGTCTTGGATGGCATGGATACCATATATGCTATAGAAGATGTGAGTGACACATGGGAAATGTATATTGCTATAGGCTATAGGGTATTACAACTCTCATTGTTTTTTTAATAGGTGAAAACCGATACGGATGATTTTCCCATCGATCCGGTGGTCATAACCAATTGCGGAGAGCTGCCTACGGAACAATTTGAATTCTATCCGGATGACTTCAACATATTGGGCTGGATCAAGGCAGCGGGCTTGCCCGTCACCAGCTCGTTTCTAGTCTTACTCATATTCCACTACTTTTTCCGTCAACTCAACATGTATTGCTAACGACCTGTTTGCCTTTTTTATTAACTAATTTGCACATTGTCAGTTTAACGATTATAATAAAACGAGAGTCCGATATGAGGGGGAAAAGCCAGAGTCAATCAAGCCTTGATTATGCCGCGCAGCACAATGGGCATAGTGGGTCCCATGTGGAGCTGCAATCGAGAAATGTGAGTTATATGACATATAGAGAAGGTATTTGATGAAGTTGAGAGAGTATGATTAGTATAAGGTGCGCGAAATAAGTAACTGGGACAGTACGTTGAAGAAGATAACACTGATAACAATACTGTCGCGCACCTTATAAGGTGGTCTGAATAGTAAAAACTTCTAATCTACACAAGAACTTTAACTTACATCGATATAAATATAGTCCTCAATACGTTGATCGAGCGGATAGTACTTGGACTCCGGCTTAAAGTAGCCCACCATGTGCATCTCAATGCCGGAGAAATTGGAATGGTACGAAGTGTGCACGCGGGCCAGCGTGAAATGATGCTTGTGATCGGGATAAACGGAGAGATTCAAGCTATTATAGTAATCATCGATCAGGCGACGATCCTTTTCGGTAATATCACGCTGATGGATGAAATTATCGAAATCGAAAGAGTGAGCATGCTTCAATTTGGGATTTGTATCCGCATCCATTAAACGTTCCCATATATTGCGGTAGCTCTTGTTAAAGTACTCTAGCTCTGTGCACTTCTCGGCCCAAAACGTGAACTTCTTGTCTGTACTGTTAGTTGAACAAAAACATTACTAGATTCAAGATTAAGTTAATATCTTTTCATTTGAGACCTACTGATTTGGTATGCTAAAGTCCACATAGAGGCCAGGAATGCGAACAGCTGTGCGTGCTGAAGCAATCAGCTTGCCGGGGCCAAAGAAATGCAAACGTAACTCAAAGCGACGCAAGGTATCACGTGCCAGTGGTCCCAGATCCAGGATGTACGCGAGTTGCTCACAGGGCAGCGGCTGCACAGTGAAGTGCCTGGCCGTGATGGGCAGCCTGTAGCCCTGCGGCTTGTGGTGGTTGACATAGCTTTGATAAACCTTCTGATGCAAGCCAAACATATCCGCATTGTTGCTTAGGCGATGTAGATAACGCTCCGTCACAAGCATTTGATTGAGCACCACGGCATTTGGCAGCTCCTGATTATTGTTGACCTGCACATAGGTCTGCACCATCTTGAAGAGCTGTATGTCATGGTAGCGCTGGCGTTCACTGGGCATGTCTTCGTCGCTCTCGGAGAGCTCACTGAAATCGCTAGTTATTTTGTCCTCCTGTTCAGCTTCTTCCTCGATAAAACCCATGGCGTCCTTATCGGTTTCCGTAAGGCTCTTAAATATCTCGTAGTTGTAAATCTTACGAATGTATCCATACTCTTCTATGATCTCGGACACGCTCTGCTCAACCATGGGCAAGGGCGTCGTCAAATTCAATATGGGCAATATGCCCTGGCCGCGCAGCCGGAAGGAGCTGCTGGCCGTGTTGTTGATCAACACGTTGAAAATGCGTAAAAAGTTCTCATTGAAGCCCAAAATGCCCGATATCTTGATCTTGTCGGCGCCCAGTGGCTCCATGAACAGTTCCTCATCTTGCATTATTTTGGCATAGCCATCGATAAGACGCCTCTCATTGATCGCTGGCCCCACCAGGCTCAAATGTAACAGATATTTGGTCACATTCGAGATGCGTATTACAGCATTGAAGGGCTCGTACCAGGGCTGCGGATGAAAAGATGAGAGAAGAGAGATCGATCGAATGAGTATAAAAACCAACCTTGACATTGAGATAGATGTTATCCTTCAGATATTTAATTTTCTGCACCAAATTGACAAGGATCACTGACAAATACTGACTGCGTCCGCCCACAACATCCAATTGGAACAGGGCCTTCACTTCGTGGGAGCGACGAACATGCGGCAGATGGATCAGACACTCCTTGCTCTCTACCTTCTGCAACTGTCCCGCCTTTTCGTAGAAGTAAATGAAACGATCCGAGTAGCAGTACTCAGAGGAGGGCTCAGATAGCCGCTGGCTGGACTCAAGGTTCAGATTGTCCAAAATGTATCCGATTGTGTGATGGACATAGCTCGAGTCACTGAAAGCATCGCTATCTTCGTAGTATTCAGGCATATTGTCTAGGGGTATGTGAATGCGACTGTGGCCCAGATCCAGTTCGTTGAGAATCTCCTCGATGATATCGAAGACCAGAGAGCCATATTCGTGTGCGCTGTGAAACTGGCAGCGACATTGCTGATACCGCCATGTCAGGTTCTCCTCCTCCGCACAGCTGAAATTGTACTCCAGGGTGCGTACGATGTCGGAGAGCAGTTCGGCAACCACATCACCCGGATCATCGGCGCCAATGAAGATATCGGACTCCTCAATGCGTTTCCATTTGTAATCGGCTACGGCGCAGCCATCATTGATGATATTCACATTGTAATCGAAGGGCCGACCACGATCGAAGAGCACCAGCTCGGGCTGCAGTATATGAAGTTCGGGCACCAACACGGATAACCGCAGACTCAGATGTTTCTGTGGTTTGCCTACGGCAAAAACATTGATGCGTCCCTCGACTAGCTTGCAAAAGATTTGCTTAACTGTCGAATTGTTGAGACTGACGAAAATCTCTTTCTGCTCTAAGCTATCGAAAGACACCTTGATTTGCTTCTCAAATGCATGTTCGTACAGCTCCTTGATACGAAAGGGACCCACCGCCTCGAGATACACCTCTTGGAAGGGTATATTAGCTTGGCTGCACAGCACGGCTGATCGTGTCTGTGGACGCTGTTGCAGTGGATAGCTGGGCTGGAAGTCAAAGCTGAGCTGCCTTCGATCCCAATACAGCTGGCCCTCCACAAACTGCGCCTGGACTGTTAGGCGTATCACATGCTTGCGTTGCGGATACTTCAGATCCGTCACGGCCAGCATAAAGTCAGAGAAGTAGAGACCTTCCTCATAGCTAGTCATCATTATGTCGATGAACCCATCTGCTCGTGGATGCAGCTCCAAGACCTTGGGCTGTATGTCAAAGCGGGCCGTCAACGGCTGATTGACACAGGCGCTTGTCTTCTTGGCTGGATTGTAGGTGGTTAGGCGTGTCACATTCAAGCGATACGATCGAAAGCCTTTATTGGTTAGTTTTACGTTGAAGTGATAGGGAAAGATCATAGCTTTGAAATGTTCCTGAGTGTCCGTAAAGAGTAGACCCGCATCTAAGCCATCTCTTATGTCCGGATCAAAATATATTGGCACGCCCTCAACTTGAAATGTTATTGGTATTTCAATGACATGATCAAACTGCAGATCAATATATAATACATTATGATAGAGATCTGGATCGGGATACATTGATACCAACGTTGTGTACATGCTCTGGCCGGCGGGCGATAATTTCCCACCCCGCGTTGTCAGATACTGAAAGTCGATGTTTTGCTAGCGAACAAGGTCAAATAATAATTAAATAATAATTTAATAATAATTTAATAATAATTAAATAATAATTAAATAATAATAAAATAATAATTAAATAATAATTAAATTATAATTCAAATCTGACACGCGTAGACCTACCAATTTCATGGAGAGCACTGTATTCGTCGGCGAAACATTATCGATATACAAATAATGCTTGTGGTATTCGAAAACCTGCAGACGAACACTGATAGACATCTGGGACACGTGTATTTCCGTGGGCAACACATTCGCATACAAGTGAAAGGGGAATGAGTGTGTGGCGCCGACAATTTTGATAAGACCCGATAGTTTGTTAATGCCTAGAATACGGAACATGACAAAGCAATGGGCTGCCGTATAGGAATTGGAGCCAATATAATACTTCCAATTGCCATCACTAAAACCCATTTCGTTTGGCTGTAAGAGCCAAATAAAATTTCAATTAAAATTTCAATATTTAATGATATCTTTGCAAACTTACTATAACATCATAGTGCAAGAATCCACCGACATCGCTGAGATTTTCGAATTCCATATCAAAGGTATATTCCTCGCCCGCATACATAATGCGATCGGTCAGATCGACAAAGTTATTCCAAACGACGTTTGGTATGCAGCAGTTGTACTCGAACCAGAGCTTGGAGCAAAGAAATTCCGAATCGATCAGCATCTTCATTTGATGGTCTTCAGACGAGTCGGAGCTCGCCAGGGGTATAGCCGGACAGATACGCACGGTCAGCGAACGATGAAAATAGCCCGAACGATTGGGTACAATCAATATGGTTATACTACGTCCAGTATTTGGTCGGAGATAGATAATCTCGTTATCGCAATAGACTTCGGCGGGATAGCTTGGCACCGCGTTCCAGTCGAGGAATATGAAATTGTTATGCGTCTTCATTATGTTAAAGTAATTCGTATTCAAGAGACTGGTCAGTGCCTCTTGAATGACGCGTCTGTCCGTTTCGGACTTATCGAAAATCTTCTGCTTCTTTAGATTTTTTAGCAGCTGGGCAGCCATTTCAGGTACCCTATCTATGGGACATGCAAAGATAAATTCAATACACAGAAGACAAAATACCCTAGGGCTAGACTCACCCATGATATCCTCTTCAAATTGAAGACTATATTCGGATTCGTTGACTGAAAGCGATTTCACGGATTCCTTTTCCAGCTCTTCATTCGTTATCTCAATATTAAAGTTCAGATCACTTTCCTCGCGTAGATCAGCGTGCACTTCTTGCAATTGCTTAATGGGATCTCGAATTGTTATGGGCAACACGTCGGACTCGCGTATATTGAAGACCAGTGGCTGTTCCAGGCCATCTTCTGTGGGCTTCACCTGCAAGGTGATGGGCACGGCCAACGGATTCATGAGGAGCATAAAACGTTTCTGTGGCACACCAAACGGAATCCTGCCAAATTCGACAAGTTGAGGGAATGTACGCAGCTGAATGTGTTGGCCAATGCCCCTTAAAAGAGTAAGTTTGTGAGTTGTTGGTTGAAAGTTCTAAGCACGAGGAAACTTACTTTACGCTCACATTGTGATATAAGCCGTTTGTCACCTTGAAGCGCAATGTCACGTTGAAACGTGAGGGCACAATGGTAAAAAAGGATAAATGAAAGATTCCACGTTCGCACGGCTCCAAAGCGAATCCCTTATCTGGTGTGACGCGAACTCCACACACTTCCGGGTCTGTACACTCCACGTAATTTACCTTGGCAACAACACCTGATCAGAGTGAAATTATTTTTGGGCAAGCTGATCAACAGCTGTCTTACCGACCATCCACGTTTAACATTTTGATAAATGCGCAGTGCTCCTCGCCCAAATAGATTTTCCGAAAGTCAACCACGGGCGGAAAGACCTCGACGTCAATGCCTTTTATCTCCCCAAAGATGACCACAGAATGCGATTCAATGCATTCCATGGCATCTGTGAAACAGAGACTGATTTTGGTGCGCTCCTGGAATGGTGGCTCCTCATTGTCGGGAAACTCCTCATAGTCCGTGGGTCGAAATTTGATTGATACCTGATTGGATGACATCTCGTCAATTTGGTGAGGTGCATCCAAGTGATAATGAATGTTGGCTGACTCATTATATAAAATATCCTCGCTTTTGAAGTCATCATTAAAATCAAATAGCAAAACGCTATGCATGCTAACTGCCGACTCGATGATCTTATCCGATATTTCTGATTGCTCTGAAAAATTCTCGACTTCTTCTTCCTCTTCACTCTCCTTGATGTAGAATGAGGAGCTCACCCTTAGAGGATGAGGGCTTTCGTTGCATATCGAAAACGAACGCTGAACTTCATCACCAAATTTGGTCTGACCGAAGGTTATGTAACCGCGATTAACATACACACTCATCGACTTCGGTACATAGTCGAACACTATGTTCCTGGGCGGAGCTGAAAAGAGGACAACGATTAGAGATTAGACATCAGCTAGGTGGGGCTGTTCCATGACACATACTCGATCCAAATTTAACATTAAAGAAACCCTTGTATTCCTGTAATTTCTTCGGATCAAATTTGATCAATAGCTTCAGATAGTCATGGGGAACTATGATGTGTTTGTTCATATAGTGCAGACTGAGTCCTTTGAAGCTACTGCAATTTGTAAAGAGGGACAAATTTGTCCAAATATTATTTACTTTTTTTTTTAACTTCAGTTAAGCTTACTTTCTGTACTTGACATTGATGGGATCCTTGGTTGGATTGTACATAATCATTTCGTAATAACTTCTGTCCTTGGGCACCGTGGGGGGCAGCGTTATTTGCGCCGAAATGAATGGTTCGATCATGTTTTTCAAGACTGTGAGTAAATTGGAAGAAAATGAGTTAGCTTCAATTGCAGTTACCCTGTAACTTGATGGCATATCAAATGTACAGAGTATCTATAGCTTTGAGGCATACTTTACCGATAATGGGCACTTCAAATGTGATATTGGGATGAAATGAGTGTATGAAAATGCAACGTGGTCGATTGATACGCTGCGACGTTTGGCTACGTATATTGATTTTCACATTGAGCACTTTGTCCGTCTCGATGAAGGTGTTCAGTTCCTGTTGAAATATGTTAATTGTTGTATCGCTGGGACTGTCCGTCGTGACCAAGATCTTGCGTGGATACTAGAATGAGGCACGCAGAAATTATGGTATATATAGGAAAACTTTATGAGCATGTTTACCAGTCCGGAGTTTCGAATTGTTAACGTTAAGCCGTATACGGAATTCTTGCGAAACGGTTTCCGCTGTATCATCAAGCGTGGCGTAATATGCAGACTGTCCACCAGATTTACGTACTCCATGTAATCTACAATACCCGAACAATGTAGCACAATTGAGAAACGAGTTCGATCTATTATCGCTTACACTGTTTGGAAATGCAGCAGCCGTAGAACATTGAATTTGCTGTACGAAACGACGGCAGCGGCACTGCCGGCTCTATTTCCGAGGTATATGAATCTTCAACATAGACCTCTTCAATGTCTGTAGCACTCATTGATGGGGAATCTGGCTTGCAGTCCATTTTGATGTGATATTAATTTCATTTAGATTCGAAATCTAATATTTGTGTATGCTATTTGTCTATTTGTCAAATATGTTTACTATATTATTGAAATATTCTCTACAGCCAAATGTCTAGCAGTTAGATGAAACAGGTATGAAGAGAGATTGTCATAGAGTCTGCTACAGTCCGGCTTAGCTTTATATATACCATATATTATATTCTTAAATTCAGAGCACGTGATTGTGTCATCCATTTATCCAAAGACAAGTCCACACACACTCCCATTTTTTTTTTGGCAAATGCAAAGACAATCTCATATTACGTATACGCCCCGCTGTTGTTTGGGAAAACAATTTCAATTTGGCAAAACTCAACGCAGCGTGTGACCGACAAAATGTCGAACGTATTGGGCAGGCCAAAGACAGGCAGACAGACCGGAACGTGGCTCGGTCCAAAGCTGATGCCAAGGAAGCTGCAGCACAACAAACATGCAGTCGCAGTCGCAGTTGCTGCCGCAGTCAACCGCAGCAGAGCAGCGCAGCTGCCATTGCCGAAACAAAGTCGTTGCGAACCCTATTTATTTGCTGTAGCCGTTCCGTTGATCGGTTCATTCCTGCATTTGGCAAAAAGGCAAAATGTCCTTTTGTGCAAAATTAATGATATGACCCAGCCCACAGCTATCGTTGGGTGGGGTGTGGCTCGAGGTGTTGGGAGTTTGAAAAGATGTGCGGTTAGGTTGGTTCGACTGGCCTCGTCTATTGCCATTTTTATTGTCAAACGGACGCAAGTAAAAAATTGGCCCCAAAGCCAATGCAACCGCAAAGCGAACAAAGAAAATTGAAAGCAAGGCAAGGCTGGGGAAGGCCAGGCCAAAGGATATGCGCTGAAGCCAAACTATTTTGCATGTGTTGCCACGCCCGGCCGCTACCTTCACCTTACTTGTTTGTGCACCCATGCTGTGGGCGTGTTTGTGCTCGTGCCTCGTGCCTCATGCTCGTCTTTCGTTCGCACTCGTCCTGTGTTTATTATCGCCGGCAAAGCGCTTATAAATCACGCCACTTCACATGCACCCGAAGCACCAGCACCAGCACCAGCAGCAGCAGCTTCGCCTAGAGTCAGGCAAAAAGTGCCCAAGGACTCTGAAGCCCAGATAATGGAAGGCCACTGTCCACACATGTCAGTTGCGGTGTCGGTCGGCCTGTCGGTCGTTCGGGGCATAACAAGATACCCGAAAATTGCAGCCTTTCAATGCATGCGGCAAGCAGGCGAAACTCGCTCGCAAGAAATATCTACTGCTACTTCTACGGCTATTATGACAAAGAGCTGCGGCTTCTGTTCATGTGCCTTAAATGCTTGTTGAAGGTATTTGCAATTTTGTGTGGAATTATTTAAAGTTGCACTAACTACGTGTCTATATAGTCTATAGAGACTGCTGGCAGCTATGGGCAGGCAGCTTTAACTTAAGTTATTTTTGTGTAATTTGATATATTTGGATATATTTTAGGTTGAGGTATAAAATACAGAATAGTTAATAAATAAAACTATTTTTTAAAATATCGATAGAAATGTTGTTGATGAGAGTTTTTTACTATTTGGAATGTTTATAAAAAAGGAGATCTCTCTGCTTATAAGAGCTCAAGAAGTATCTTTAGCTCGTCATTCTTTTTACTTCAAAAGCGTATTTTGATTTACTTTTGTGTCTCAAGTCATGAAATAAAATTTGATTATGCAGCTTAACTCAACTTTCCTCTTTAACTCTTCTCTGTCTTAGTACTCAAGTCAAGTAGTCAACTCTCTGTGTTACATCAGATACAGAATGAAAGTTTCAGAAGAGAAAGAAATGACTTTCTTTTCTGAAACTTTCATTCGGGATCTGAATTAATGAATTTCGGTTCATATTATAATTCTGTTTTGATCAGTTAACAAAAGTTCCTTTCTATCATCATGGAGTCTACAATTCCTGTCAGTCCGTAACTCTTCCTCATGCCTGCCATTAAAATTTGATAGGCAGCCGTATCGCAGTTTCCCACTTCCCACTTTAACGTTTGCTTTTCAACTCTATTATTTTATTAAGTGGTAATTTATGCCTATGCCATTGTCGGCAACAGCAGTCGCTGTCAATTGAATGTCCATTCCTGACATTCCTGTGGCATTATTATAAACCGGTTGCCAGTGACACTAAGAATAAGGCGACCAAGTTTTTATGTTCGTCCTTTTCCGGTTTGGTTTTTACGATTTTGCAACTGTTTGGGCCAGCTCTAAAAAGTCAAGTTGTGCCTTGGCCTGGCCTGGCCAACTAAAGATGATATCAGGCAATGTACTAGTCAAGTGCCGGACTAGCCAAGGTAAGTTCTCTACATTCTGGTTGCACTAGCCAAAAAAAAAAAGAAAAAGTAAACCCAAAATGTGAACGAGGTTTTTATTTGTCCGGCTTATGTGGTCCTTACGACTGTAAAGTGGCAATTCTTTAACAATTTATGTTTGCCAGGGCAAAGTCGAGTGTGCGTGTGTGTGTGTGTGTGTGCCAGGAATTGGGCCTGCAACAGCTGACGGCAGCTGCTGCCCCCTGGTTAGACCCTCAACAACGGCGCTGTTGAAGGGTTCGTTTCATTTTTTTTTTTTTTTTATATATTTTGTTGGGTCCGTCGGCTGTGAAATTTTCGTGAATTTATGAGCACTTGAGAGCAGGCGCCAACGCCAGGGGCTGCGTTGTCCTCGTCCCCATCCTCGTCCAGGCGACTTTGTTGGCCTAATATAAATTTCAACTTGAACAACAACAGCGCCTGGTCCAGCTCCTGGCAACATTTTAATGCGCGTCGTGGCTACTCTTTTCAGTTTTTTCGAATGCCCTGCACCGTTTGGGTAAATGGGGTGTATTGGTTATGTGTTGCTGTGTGTTAAAGGCGGGAAGAAGTATCTATGCAATTTATAAGGGAAATATAATCCAGTTAAACACAACTAGCTAAACTGATCTAGCCAATTATCAGCTGTCTCTGAATCTATAGAAACGAGCGAAGGAATGCAAATGGGCATATAGATAGGGTAGTCTGAGGATAGGGTTAAAATGGATGGAAGTAATATAGCGAGAAGTTAAAACTTCTATAAAAAGTCTTTATTGAAAATTATTGAAATATTTCGAGTTAGAGGATCAGAGATCTGTATGATCTCTATGAGCGCTAGTGAAAGACTGGCTATTTTTATGGCTTTGTTTCCAAGTTAATTAAAGCCATATATCTAGCAAATTCATTAGGTTTATTCCCATAGAAAAGTAATTTACATATAGGATGACTCTCTCTTCATTTCAAATCACAAAAATCTATTCAAGCATGAACATGGAATTGACGAAAATTACTAATTCTTATACAAGAAAAACATGCCTCAAGCTCCACTTACACGCCGTGGAAAACCTCGGTAATATTAAATAAAAATTTAAAAAAGAGTTTGATTTTCGGAGCGAGAATCAGTTCATAGATAGCTGTATCTCACTGTAGCTCATCACATTCAAAGAAACTATTAGAGCTAGGAACAGTTGAGTAATTACACAGGGTATTTGCACGTCATTCTCAGCTGCAACATGTTTTGGTTTTCCTTCATACCTTTTTTTTTTGGGTGTTTCTAAGTGGCAGCAGCCGCGCAATAAAACGCTCTTGCGAATGCTGTGAAAGGATTGCGGCCAAAATGTGCGAGGGCTCGTAAATTGTAGACGCAGACGCTGGGACAGCGGCCGCGGGACGAGCCGTTTGGCGTCGCATAAAAATTAGTTTACGTGGCACATAATTTTACATTAATTTCATTTCAAATGACCCAGACGTACTCTAAGCTAGAACAGTACATGATGTGTGTGTGTGCCCCACACACCATACACTTGAGGAGCTAAGAGCCAGCAGAACGCCTTGCCAAAAACCACTTTGCCACATTTTAAAGTATCTGTCACATAAAATGCACACAGACTGTTGCCTGTGGCCACGCAAGGCAAGCAAAGCGAGCTCGTGGTGGGGGCGGAGGCGGAGGCTAAGCAAGTTGCAACAAAATATTTTGTTTTTCTACAGCTGCTGCTGCTGCTGCACACTGAAAAAACAGTCAAGCAAACGGAAACAAAAACAAAAACAAATGCTTATAAAATGATAAGTTCCGCTGCAACAAGAACTCGACGTCAATGTAGACGCTGATGGCGATGTCGACGTCGGCGTCGACGTCAACCCAACTGACGACGCAAACGTGGCAGTGAAGTCAAGTGAAATGGACGAGCAACTGCTGCTACCAAGACAACAGCAGATGATGAAGAAGAAGAGGAAGAAGAAGGAGTAGCAACAGCAGCAGCAGCAGCAGCTATAAGACTATCAAAAACCTAAACAAACATGTGAAAATAGTCATCTAAGACTTGACGACGATTGAATACTCTGATTTATTGGGTTGTCTATATAGCTGCAAGATCTATGTATTCAAATACGATTCAAATTTTGTGAATATATATAATTATATGAGCTGCTAGCTATAGATGGAGCTGTGCAGAGTTTCAGAGTAAAACTTTGAAGTTTTAGAAGAGTTTAGTTTAGCTCGATCGGCAGGCAGGCTGGTTTCAGCTGGTTAAGCTGATAAATACTATGAGTGTATGTATATATGATCTTGAAGAATCAATAATCTGTAATAAGTTTCGTGTGCGCACATCATTCCTTAACTCACATACCAAAGTTTTACTTCATAGCTCTTGTAATTCTCGAGTTTTGAATGGAATTGGAGAAAACAAAGCTGACAGAAAAGCCAATCCAAGCCAAGCATATCAAATTGAGAGACTTGCTTCCTTTTGAAGCACATCTTATGCACACTCTACAAAAAAAAAAATAGATATATATACAGTATATCTAAAGAAAAAACAAAAAACATTATCGTTGTCAACGTCAGCGTCGATGTGCTGAGGAAATATTTTGTGTGAAATTATTGCGGCTGTTGGTGGAACGGAAAAGGAGCGCAGGGCTGAGGCGCAGCAAAGGACACGAGTGCAAGAAAACAGAGCACAAGTTGCATTATAAGGGTTATGTTATAGCTGACAAGCCGTGGTGGCTGGCATGGCAGTTGCCACAGGCGACGATGAATGCCCGCCCACAGCGCGTATACGTAATATTTGTAATGTAATGCATATGCAATGCATGTGCCCATGCCCCCTTTTGCCTGCAGGCCGTAAGCAATTAGCGTGACAAATTACTTAGCCCATTGGACGCAACCGCAGGCCCCAAAAACCAAAATGGCCCCAAGCGCTGCAGTGGCAGTGGCAACGGCAGCGGCAGCGGCAGTCGATGGCAGTCGATGTCAGTTAATATAAATGAAAACTCATTAAAAATTTACAACTGATTGACTGCACAATTTGCACAGAAATAACGCACAATTTTGACATTGTTCAGCAAATGGGCACGCGGCTGTTGTCAAATGATGCACAGCACAGCACAGCGGTCAAAGTGAATAAAATGGCAATAGTAGCCCAGATCCCAAGCCCCGACCGAGTACCATAGCCAGAGCCAGAGCTAGAGCCATAGAGCGACCTCTGACCATCGGTCAGTGCAATTTATGCTAATGCTCGTTAGTGAAATCAAACAGCAACAGCAGCAGCAGCAACAGCAGTACAACAATTATGTAAACAACAGGGCCGTAAAGCAAACTACGTGTACAAAGCGTCTGACAGAGCAACAGACTGACAAACTGCTGCAATGGACAGACGGACGCACATAGCGAACATGTTGGCTAGAATACACTGCTGCAGCTGTTGCACAGTGGGTGCGAGAGACGATATCAATTTAAATATTTGCATATAGGGAAGGGTTACTTTAAGAGTAATAATAATTATCACTTTAACAGTAGATAAGAATATATAATAATTATCATTTACACTGGTTAAATTAAAGGCTGTAGTTGACTTAGTTTAATTAGATTATTATTTATTGATCTAATGATCTAGAAAATATTATAAGGCTGTTGCGCGCTTGCAGATTATTTTTGGACATACAGCCAAAGTCAAAGAATAGAAGCTGTAAGTAGGGTGCATAGCAAAATGTTGCATAGGTTTGCTTATGTGTCTGAGTGCACTAAGAGCAAAGAAGCTCTCAAAGGAAACTTATGAGAGCTTATTTAAAGAGTGATTTTTAGCCAATATTATAATATTCAGATAAATTTGGTATCAATTGGTTAGCCGTTGCTCAATAATAAGAGTTGCATACAAATTGCTTTCCATTTATTTTCCACAGTTGCAGGTCCAGCAGCTTAATATATACAGTTTTAAGAAGGGAGTTTGAACTTTATTTGTGTGACTAAATAAATAAAGAATGATAGAAAAATCTTTAAAATTATTTTGTTTCTTCATATTTGACCACATTTTATAATTTTATACATTTCATAATTTTATATATTTTTTTTTACATTTATATATTATATGTTTTTCATATATATATTTATATACTTATTTCATAATTTTATATATACATATATTTATATATTTCATAATTTTATATATATTTTTTATATATTTCATAAATAAATTGATTGAAAATCTTTAATAATTTATTTTTTCTTTCTATATATTTTACCATATTTTACTATATACATATAATACAATAATATATTTCATACATATTTGATATTATGCTGTAAACTTTTTTAAACCACCCTTACTGTTGGTACAGTAAAAACTATAGGACTAACTCAGCAATAAGTGACTAATATCTGTTGTAGTATTTTCCACTACTATCAACGCACATTTTTAACCGATTTTAACCGATTATTTAAGCACGCTTGAACCTTGGATTGGTTTAGGTGTTTGGGAATTGGAATGGGCTGTTCTCTTTTTCATTTTAACCCTCGAGAGTTATATGAATTGAATCGCAAAAATGTGTTAATCTCATATTTTATCTATTCCTAATCTTGTTATGTTAATTAACACTTTGAATCGGAAAATAAGCCAAACTTATGATTTATCAGATAACAATTGCGTCTTGTCAATTTGAATTGGATATTCCAATTAGTTTTTAGAGATCTCTTATTTTTGGGGATATCAATCTTGTAATATGAATTCAATGGCGTAACATATGGTTCAAATAATCTTATAATCTTGTCACATAAATTAAATTTGATTATATATGATGATGATGACAAATGGTATCTGAAGTGATATTTGAGATATACCTATACATATACATATACACATGTAAATGATATCTAATATTTAGAATATTTATGTATAGATTATTATCAGTTATCAATTTAGTTCCCATTTCTAGTATCATATATCTAAATACTCTCTTAGTTGCCCCACTGTGTTGCATCGGTTGCGCAATATATATTGACGCATATATTGCCAGTGACAATTAATCTGCTAATTGCCAATTTAAGCACGTAAACCCAACACAGGCGGCAGCAACGACATCGACTGGGCATCACATGACACAAGGCTGGACACAAAGGGGCGGTTGGGTGGGCGTGGTCGAACGGTTGAGTGGCTGGCAGTTATATAGTCGAGGCAACGATTTGAAAAGTTTGCGTGTGGCAACAATTGCTGCAACTGCTATTGCCACTGCCACTGCCAGTGCCACAGCAACTGCATTTGATTTGTCGTCTGAGTTATGCGCAGGACATTTGAGGACTTCTGCATAATTGGAGCTAATGAAAGTCAACAAGAAGCTGGGCTTTGATGCTGCCGAACATAGCCATCGGCACACAGTGCGTATGAATAATCAGCCAGCACACTTGTAAATACATAAATTAGTTTTGCCGTTGACACGCCGATTTGATTTACAGCTCGATGCGCCTTTTGCAACTCGCACAGAGCCCCATTCACAGCATCTCGCATCCTTTGAGCTGTTCATACAATGGCTGCCTAATGAGCACGCTTCACTTTTGCGCTCTCTCTCGCTCTCTCTCTCTCTCTCTCTCTCTCTCTCTCTCTCTCTCTCTTGCTCGCTCGTTCTTTTGCATTGAGGCTATGTGCTTGGAATTTTTCACTCAAATAGTTTTTTTTTTCCTTGGCAATATTGAAAAATTTCAATTTTAGTTTTGGCCTTTCAAAGTGACTCTAGCTTAATGCGCACTATTGTTTGGCTTGACGTGCAGTTGGGCACGCGTCTCCATGCCCTACGTTTTTTCTTGAAGGCAAAAAGGATGCTTGCAATAGTCGAGCGATTGCCGCAGCTCATTAAATTCAAGCAAGACGAAATGGCAAGCAAAAGAGTAAACCACAAAAGCCTTTTACTTGCAATACTCTGTTTAGTGCTAGGGTAAATGGGGTGTATTTGGTTTGTTAAATGTAAAACAATTTATGTTCCATCTTCCAGCTTCCATTTTCCATCTGCCATCTTCACAGCTTTTCCAACTGCTCACAGTTATTTTTCAACTGAAAGCAAACAGTGTATCTCAACAGTCGAATACAATTCGATGGCAAATGTAATTGGCTGGCAGTCTTTGCTTTTTGGCAGCAATTGAAACACAAAGAGCATCATTGTCAACTTCGACTTCGACGTCATTTACCACATTCAAAATGCCATTAAAAGCATACTAAAATTAATTTGTAGCAATTAGTTGCGAATTGCAAGAAACGCAAAGCGAAACCAAGAAACAAAAAAAGAAACAAAGCAAAATAAACGAAGCAAAAGAGCCACAGAAATTGTTGGTTGAACATTTTTATGTGTTTTTGTGCGCATCTAGGAAACTGTCTATAGAAATGTTTTGGGGCAAAATCATAAAAACTGGAACAACCCAAAAGGACCACAATTAGAACAGCATAACAGAAATGGCAGGGGGAGCATACAGTGTAGTCGAGCATAAATAAATGCTGTGTTATTTTTGGCAATTATTTTCACATTCGAGTGTCTGTCCTGCAATGGAGCTCATTTGTAATTTGCAGCCGAAAAATGCTCGCATTGTGCTCAGCTGTTGCCCATTGCTCTCTCATACCCTGTAAGCACTGTTAAGTGTGTGGGTATATTGATTGACTGTGCAAATGTGTGTAGCAGTTAGAAGGGAGTGAGTAGTAAGAGTTTATATAGTAGAAGTGAGGTAAAATAAGAAAATTATTTGAATATCGTTTGATTCTCTGCTAGGTGATAATTGAGTAATGTTACAGTATTTATTGAATGGAAATGTGCAAATAGGAAATCAAATGAAATGATTCTGATCAGAATACAAAACAATATTCGCTCTTGTCTTTATATCTGTTTATTTACAGAAAACATTTCATATATATTATGTTATCTTTTCTGAAAACTCTCCTTTGTTACTCAAAATTATTTTCAAATGTTTACAAAAGGAAAGCCTCTTTCATTTCATTTTGCTTTTATACAAGTTCATTTCCTTACAGCGCTAGTCTTCTATGCCAATTCTTAGAGCTGAGTTATTTCGTTGCAAAAAATATTGAAAATATTTCCAATAATTGATTGGACTCCTTGAAAGTTCCGAAGGCTATAAGAAAGAAATATAGCTAACAGCCATAATAATCTGCCTTAGCTTATGCAGTCTTTCCATTTTCAGTCCATAATACCGGGTATTTCGTTAGTCTATCACTCCCGACATGTACTTGCGTACATGATGTTTTTGTTATTCTGCGACTGCCGCCATTAATTAGCCTGCTTGTCGGCCTCAGTCAGCGCCAGGCGAGCGATAGACATCTTGGTGCCAGCATTTGTCTTGGAAATGCGAATGCGTGAAGGGCATCACAGTTCGGTCTATGGCGGAGATGGGGATAAAAGGATGTTGTGGATGAGGGTAGCAGTTAGGTGGCGTATGACACATGTTGTCAGCGTGCTCATCTTTCTTGTTGCTGCCGCTCCGACTGCTTCGACTACTATTTTCGCCGCTAATTGGAAAATGTCACAATTTATTTTATTTTTATGTTTAATTGGATTCTGCTTGGCAAAGTTTATCGGCCCCACACACACCCGCTGCTCCTTGGCCCCGACTCGTCGCCTAGGTACGATGCATGATAATTTTCTTAATTTGCGCGCCCTGATGAGCTGGCAGATAGATGGGACAAGATAGCATATACCAAATGCGAGGTAGACAGGGACAGAGTGAAACCGAAACTTTTTCCATTTTGCTGATGGCATGTGTACGTGTAAAAGTTCAACCACTGCCACGAGGACACCAGCTCTCACAAGGACGAGCACTCTTCAAAGGTGCAAATAAAGTAAATTATTAGTTCCTTCTGCTGCTTCTTCTTCATCTTCAGTTGCTGCTGTTGCTGAGGCTGATGCGACTGCCGCTGCCGCTGCTACTACTGCTACTTGTGGATTTCCGCTTCAATTACTGACGCAGCTCGCATAAATTTCACTTGACAAACTTGTCTGATAGTTGCCAGGTAGAGTGGGGGGGAGAGAGAGAATGGGAGACACATAGAGATAAACATCTGTTTGTACGCATTGCCAAATTAAGAGCTTCCGCCATGCGCCAACTGTAATTCCCATTACTTTAGTCAAAGACCGTTTCTGCTCCTCCACAAATCTTTTTATTTTACGTGCTAGGCAGCTGGTCTCTTAAGTAGAATAGATCAAATATTCAATTTCTTAAATATTTCTGAACAAGAAATTAAAGATACTATGCTTAAAATGACAGATATTATTGATGGCAGACAATTTATGAGTAAATATTAAAAATGTCTTCAGTTTGAAAATTTAAAGCTAGGCATTAGCCAGCTCTTGGCTTTTTAATTTTAATGCAAAGGGAAACATAAGCAGGTGTTCATAAAAATAGTAGTACGACTGAAATGCTGGACAGTCAAATTTTGTGATAAACATAATAATTTGAATATATATAAAATTATAAAATTGTTTTTAAAAAAATTATGTTTATCACAAAATTTTGTTGTCCAACATTTCAGTCGCACTACTATTTTAATGAACAGAACTTTTTGTTTCTCTCTGCATTACTTGAGTTTTTGCAATGTCCAAAAGAAAACTTGAAATCGCTTCAATCCAATTATGACTAGCGACGCCTACTTTAAAGTGCGTCACGCTTTGCCTTAAGCACACGCATCAAAAGTGGCATTAATTAGCCTTACCTTAATGCAGCAGGTGTTTATATATGTACCTATGTGTGTGTGTGTTTCTGTTTGCGAGTGTATTCGAGTATATCTGTCTAATAACCCAAAGGTGTTTGCTGCGCGCGTGTGTGCTGTATTATAGCAGCTCCAGCATAATTTCTAATTAACTTTTTGCTCTAAAGAGCCAAAGACGTAAGCGAGGTATGTAAAAGAAGGGCAAGGCAGAGTTAAGAAGTGTGGGAAGCGCTGTGTTGTTGGCACTGAAATCCCTTTAGCACGTCATCATAAAAATGTTTTGCCAACACATTTACGGATAGCCTCTTGGGTGCATGCTGATGAGCGGGCTGGGGTGGGCTAAAATGCGTAACAAATGAAGTAAAGAAATATGTACGAAAATAACATACACACACACAGCAAACAAAGAACGAACTCAAAATGGTAATAAAAACAACAACACCTGTAAACCTGGCTGCTATTCTCGTTGTCGTTGTTGTTGTTGTTGTTTTTGTTTTTATGCGTTAAGTCATTAAAATGAAAATTTATTATGCGCCCCGTGCACAGTGGCCACTACGCTACGCGCCATGCCACGCTTACAGCCTATGCGGCGTATACGCAACGTCATATCTCATTAAGCTGCTGTTGCGGCTGCTGCTACTGCCCCTGCTGCTTCTCTCTGCTACCTAAATGAAGCCAATAAAGCTTTTTATCTTCCAGCAGACGTGATTTATTTATATGCCTGAGAAATTATACTTAAAGGCGCCTTTGATTTCCGAAACCAAAGCCACGTGCTCGCATCACATGTGCAAAGAGCTTAAAATAAAAAATAATATGTCTTGAAGGTCATTTATATTTACTCTAACGTGGACTAAAAATAATAGCGTAATTTGATATTAAACAGCAGCTTGTTAGCGAGGGGAGCAGCTGGTTTGGGGTAGCATTTTTATTTCTATATAAATGTTGTTGAGCTAGATTATTCGTGTAGCTTTAATATAAGTTTTATGGGTTTAAGTTTAAGTTAATGCTAACAATAATAGTGTCTTAATATTGTTCAATATGTTCCCTTTATATTTCCTACCGAGTCTAAAAAGGTTAAGTTAATTGTAAGCAAGCAGCACTATATATTATATATTTATGCAAAAATTGCAGAACTGTGCTTAAGAAAGACAATTTGCTGTCTTCCAACGATGCTCCAGTTTAGTTTTACAAAGCTTATATGTAACTTGTGTGTCAAAGATAGAATTATTATTGGAATAGAGCGCCTTATCGATATTTATGTCAGTGTCAGAGACAATGTTGTATAATTTTGTTTAAGTGAAATGTAAATGAGTGCCAAAGTCGTGGCTCTGATAGGACGGTCAGATCAGTGTGCTCTAAGTGATGAATCTCGCGACCCTCAAAAAAAATTAACAACATATATATATTTATATATTTTCGACAATAATCCGTCGATATATTTAGGCAGTTTTGCATGGCTGTTGATGTATAAGCAGCTGGCACTGTTCAAGTCAATTTCTAATATGCTCAAACTACAAGCTGTCTGCTTAGCGTGATCAAGTCGATGCGCTGTGAAACCGAAACAATCATGTAAAGAATAGATAGAGAAACGGAGAAAATAATATTAAATATGTGAATACACTTGACTGCGATGGTGTTCAGTTTTCTATTAAATCTTTATTCTTCAGAGCCAGTGTATTTATATGACTGACTCATGCATAGATTCATTCCCTTGGTGTAGATTATCTATTTTGGAGTTTGTAAGGGTCAGCTTAGGTGTGGTTAACTTTATATAGTATTACTAATATGTGGCCCATATCTACAATATTTCTACTGCACTTCTTGCTAGTCGTTGAGTGCGTACAACACACGTTTACATTATTCAGGCCTGAACAATATCTTTACAAATATAAGTCTCTTAAATCTAAATCTGAATCAATTGGGCCAACTGCGGCACTCTAATTTCTGTTTGCTGAGCCCAACAATTGTCAACAGAGCACTTGAGATATAATATTAAAATTTTGTATTAAGTTGACTTGATTATTACACTAAACTAGTATCTATATATAATAGTATATAGTGTATTTGATGAATTATATATTACTTATAATATAAAATATGATAAATTTTGAACTTTGTGTTTAACAAAATGTCATAAAGTATTCCAAGAGTCGAGTTTTTCTATTCTTATTGTTAGCGTTTCTTATGCTCAGCTTCTTGCATATTAAAACTATTTATTTCAGAATTAAACAAATATTTTTGTATATTCAAAAATCTTACAAAATCAAACAAAATTTGAACATGTTCATAAAAATTCAAAATTCATAACATTAATTTTTAATATATTCAAAATTATTCATATATTAATTTAGCAACTCCAAAAGTTAATTTGAAATAGATATAAGCTGATGCATTGCCTGTATACAGACTGCGCCTTTATATATATCTTGCAGTTGTTTCGCTTCAAAAAAAGTACATCTTTTTGAGTAGACTGGAAAACAAAATCTCTCTCAAAACTATATATATATATATATATATATATATATATATATATATATATATACTATGTTTACTCTAACAAAGTTTTCATGCACTCGCTAGCTTTTTCCATTTTCGCCCAAAATCCCTCACAGACTTTGTTTTATTCAGCTAAAAGCCGTTGCAGACTTTTAGCCAGTAGCCGCCTCCATTTGCGCTTTAACATTTGCAACTGAACAATTGTTATTGTTGTTGTTGTTGGTGTTGTTGTTGTTGTTGTTATGTTTTGTTAGCATTTGCTGCGATTTGCCGGCGTTGCCAGACTTCGCACAGATCTGTATCTCGAACAGAGTGTGTCGACGACACAAAGCGCTGCATAAATCCAATGCCACGCCTCCACCTCCGCCTCAGCCTTGGCTGCTGCCATTGTCACTTGCCCTGCCCAAAATACGGCAAAAATTACACACAAAAGACATACACACACACACACACACAGTTGTCTCTCTGTGCTAAATTAAAAATTTTGCACAGCGATAAAAAATCGAGCGAAAAAAATGAAGCCTTCGCTGGGGAAACATAAGATTCGCAGTCAATTTTCTTTTATGTGGCAACTACTCACACCACAGCACGGTTACACTCACGCTCATAAGTATACGCACACATGCGTGCCTCTCATTTTTATAGCGCTAAGCATATTTTTTGACTGGGCATATGGTTTTCTTTCTCTTTCTCTTTCTCTTCTTTGGTTGTCATTTCTCTTTTATTTTTAAGTGTTCATTTGTTTTGGTGTCAGCCTAGGTGTGCCTGTGTGTGTGTGTGTGTTTTTAATACAGTTTTGCCAAAAGTTATACAACAGCCAGCCAAAAATACAAAAAAATATGACCAGGCGGCCCTTATCAACACACATCAAGAGTGTTTTGCTCGATGGCACTTTGGGGAGCAACTATGAGGCAAGGGTGTGTGTCTCTCTCTGTGTGTGTGCGTGTGTGACAGTGACTAATAAAAGTGTTCGCATATATGGCCACTGTGTTCCGTTTTTCCCTTTTTATTCGCCCCTCAAAAGCAATATAATAGTCAAGCAGCGGCGCTTGTGTAATATGCATACAATATTTTCATTTTGCCATTTTATTTTTTTCACAGTTTTCATTTGTTATTGCAAAAGCAACAATAATGAAAGGTTTTACTTATGTGGGCATAGCGGCAGTTGAATACTCTTTTCAAAATAGAGAACTGTAAGAATTGTCTTATCGTTATATCTTATTGCTGTAAAATTGTATATATTAATGTGGTATGTTGATTTATAACAGGCAGGAGAAGTTTTTCATAAAAAGTACTTGAAATTGAGAAAATAAAAATTCTAGAAAATATATATATATCTGGATAGTAAAATTTAAAAGAAAAGAAAAAATTAACTAACTAACTGATTAACTAATATAAAAGTTGATCAAAATAATATTCAAATTATATATGTTCTTAAATAAATCTATATAAATTAGGCTATATATGATATATATGTATTAAACAGCTTTGAAATTGAGTGAAGTTTGCTATAAATTTTCAGTTTTTCATTTGAATATTTTTCATATTTATTAAAATATATGTTTTTATGCAACTTATATTTATATATATTTTATATTTTGGTTAAACTTTTCATTATTTTTTTATATTCATTAATACTTTTTTTTAAAGTTATATTTATATATAAGGTTGTCAAAAAAGTCTTGCGGTATTTTCATTGAATTTTCAATTGTTCATAAAATTGTTTATAATAATGCGATTTAAGTCAAATATGCGTCGTTTTGTTCGATGACGAGTTCCCAACAAGATGCCAACTTCATAATGCCCCTCTTATAGAAGCTCGCTTCCCTATTGTCAAAAAACTCGGAGAGCCAATTTTTACCGCAAGACTTTTTTGACAACCTTATATATATTTTATATTTTGTTTACACTCGAGGTAAAATGTAGCAAAATTCTCATGAATTAATTTAAAATTTCTAGAAATTAATTTGAATTTATTGGTCTTTTTATGACACATAATTTTAAACTTTCAGTCATAGTTATTATAAATTTACTATTACTAGCGCAATGCGTTACAAATTGCCTGGCAAAACTTTGAAGCCCTTTAACAAGTATATAAAAGTAAATGCTGCCACTCTGCTGATATCTCACTTGTCTGCCGTTCAGGCGGTTGGTCGCTCGGTCGAACAAATATCCTATATAGCTCCAGCCTGGCCCACTCACACACACACACACGGAGAGCAAATAAACTGCTCATAAAGCAAAAAGAAAAAAATTGGCAAAAACAACAAAGCAAAGGCGTAAGAGACCAGTTGTGGTAATCAAGAGAATGGGCCAAGGGCCCTTCTAGTGGGGGGCAGCAGGCATGCGACTTAATCTCCATCTAAACGCAATGGAGTCGTAATAACAACAGAAAGCAAATAAAAATACAAATATATATCTATATATATATATGTATATACACATACACATACACATATATGAGCACACTCATAGTTTACGTTTTGCCACTTCATTTTATGCGCTTCCTTCTCTCATTTTTTTGTTGTCAAGTTTACTTTTTGACTCATCTTTGTGTTGGTTCTTGTTCTTGTTGTTGTTGTTGTTGTTGTTACTGTTGTCCTTGCGGTGTTTGTTGTGGTTGCTGACAGCAATCGTTGGAAAAATGGTCATTTTGAGAGTGTGTTGATACACTGTTCAAATGACATAAAAGCGGGCATATGGCTTCATTGCCTCTGCCAGCTAAGATGACTCTTAAAAGTGCCTTGATAAAAATAAGTTTAGTTTAAAATTTCACTTTAAATATTTAACAATACTCAGACTCAGTCTCAGTCTCAGTCTAAATATCTTTTAGCAACTAGCAAACAGAGTATCTCGTAATTATCAATTCTCTATCGCAAATCTAACTTGTATTTTTTTTTTCAATGCAGCTCACCGCTAAAATGACTGTTGGGGCTGTCTCTATGAGAATATGGTTCTCTAGTGTGCCATAGGTGTAGTGTGTGTGTGTGTGTGTTCGTACACAACCCCAGCCTAAGTATGCGGAGCGCGTGTGCAGTTGCTTAGCTGATTAGCCCACTTGGGTGCCATTGCTGAGCTTCATTTGCTCCATGGTCTGTCTGCCTTGTGTCCTGTTATTAAGTATGTACATACTACTCCAACATACATACATACAAGTGTGTGTGTGTGTGTGTGTGTGTGTGTATGTCCGTGTGTGTGTGTGTACAATTTTATTTTTTCATTGCTCACTCATCCTGTGACCGGCGCTCTCGCCACATGCCCGCAAATATGAGCGTATTGGGGACAACAAAGGACTCAATATGCTAGCCATTTGTTGTCTGCTGTCCTGTAATTATAGAGTGCAATTGGGCATATTGACTAAAGCAGTAAATGCCAATGACAATATCAAGTTAAACCCAAATTGCTTGAGTAGAGCAAGAAAACTGAGGTTAGATTGCGATTTTGTGTTATTTCTTTTGAAAATATCTTAAAAATTGTTTGATTGGCTTCTTTTATTATAATTTTTATTATCGATAAAAAGGAATTGGGAAATTTATTAAATTATCATTGGGAATTGATTACAGTATTTCTCTGATTTATTGATAGTTGAGGAGTAACTAGACTGCTAAGGATGTCTAAGTCAAATGCCAATGCCTTCATTGGCTATATATACAATAAACCTAGGGAAAAGTTGGCTGAATTAACTTATAGGCATTTTAGAGCTATCGATAACATACCGATAATCGATCATTTCGATAGTCAATCAAATATTTTTAATATATTTACTAAATTTAGTTTTAATTATGAGAAACCTAGAAGAGTGCGTGTTTCTTTCAGTTATCCAGCTTGGCTTCCAGCTTCTTCTATCATCACTTTAAGCCTAGCATAGAGTATACGATAATCTGTAAACTTGTATAGTTTGTGTGTTGTTTTTTTGCTTGTTAGCTTTTGCTTTGTGTTTGACAGGTCAACAGACAGTCACACATATCTTTTCAGTCGCCGCACTCCTCACTGCGTCGCAGCTGCTGCATCGGTCCGACTTCAATTTTGTGCTTCTCTGGCCAACTCTAATTTGGCCATTACCTACGTTGATTAGCTCGTAAAATGTGTTTGTTACTCGAGTCGACTTGAGTGGCAAAGCAAAAAGGGACTGTTTCCAGGTCATTTAATTCAAAAGTCATATGCTGACCTAATTGAATCCCAAATCAGCATCACAGGCAGCCACAGCTCGGACAATGTAAAGCCAGTGTGCACTTCGGCATAATTTAATTAAATTATGAGCTAGCGTAGCAAAAGGACAAATCACATTTTGATGTCAACCACATACGAAAGTTTCAAGGGTTTCTTACGATTGACTGAATTAGTTGATTACTTTAAGGATCTCTAGTAGTTCTTGATTATGAGACTATAGAAAGTAAGGCTGTGCGATAAGAGCACTTTTTGTTTTGAAAAGTTAATATACGAATCGTTTGCTGTCATAATAAATAGTTTATGGTTAAAGCCGACGCTTGACGTTTTTAAATGAAAAAAACTAGTTTGGTTTCAATTTACATTTTATATTAGGGCCATAGACAAACGAGAGTGGCAAAAGTATGCAACTTTGGCAACAGCTGCTGCTGTTTTCATTTTTTTTTTTGTAGCTAAATCACTTTTTAAGCACTCTAAACTATGAAAGCGAGGACAGCTAAGCCAAAAGCACGATGAAAAATGGTTAAGATAAATAAATATTAAAATTAAAATATAAACATTTTAAATTTATTTATATTTATATGTTTATAATATTTAAATTTTTATTTTGTATTTTTATGCTGCGCTTATGCAAGCAGATGATGGTTTCAATTTAAGATTACTTACAAATATATATATAGAGACAGAGTGGTCTAAACAATAAATATATATATTAATAAACATATGTATTTATAAATATATATTAATTATTCACATACGTTCTTCTTTCATTTTTCTATCCTTAACTATTCTCAACGTCACGTTAAGGTCTCAGAGCTCGGTTCCCTATCACAAAAATAATTTTTTGTGGTCTGAGAAAGCTCTGCTCTACGTATTCCTTACTAGTTGTTAAACAGAAAAGTCTACTAAAAATATATATAACTTCAATATATATACCAATGTTATGTATATACGACCAATATTGCCCTGATCTAATTACAATTTTTTTTTTAGAATTTTTAAAGTTTTATTTAGAACTTTTGTTACTCATTCGTAGAATATATTATATTATTTAACAGCTGCATATTATTTCTATCAGCTTTTACCCTCAATAAACCTAAGTGTCATTTGGCTAAGAAGTTTATATATAAACCCAAAGAGCAATTTTTAAATGCAAAAAAAAAATTCCGGATCAATACCCATTTTGAAAAGTTAACGCATTTAAAAATTAAATTAAAAATATTTTAAAAAAATACTCAGCCAAAATACAATTGTTATTACGATTTTGACAAAAATGACAAGTGATTAAAACTCGCTTTTAGGCAAAAATGTCAAAATGTCGCACTAAAAAGTTTTGACTGCAAGTCAATAGTTCTCAGACTTACATGGTGCAAATACTATATCATTTGTAAACTAACTTCAAGCAAATTTCAATAGGAATTTCTTTAGGAATCGATGGTGTTTCTTCATTATTAAATGTCAATCCCGTATGACACATCGCGACATCATGACATATCCTAGTAGCAGACATCTCAATTGCATATTAAGCTCCATATGAGCATCGTGAAACACACGTCGTATACGCAATGCACAGAGATGCTGTTTAAATGGAAACGATTAAGCGACATCAATTAAAAAGAGGACATCATTGCGATCCATGACTGAGCAATGCTGACAGAAACAAGCCCTGAGTCTACATAAATATCCATGGATATATGTAGATATATGTATATTTGTGTTGTCGTATGTCGACTGGGGCGTACACTCATGAATATTCATTCGCTATTTATGCAAATGGGCATTGCGCACACTTTTGATAATGTGTCGCGTTTTAATTATGAATTAATTGCGAATGATTTCAACATCATGCATTTTAATTGACATGCCATACTGTGTGGGTGTGTGGGTGTGCGGGTCTGATCACCCTCAGCTATAAGGTGCAGCTATGCTCTTCGGGTCTATGCCACACACACCCAGACACACACAATGGCTGGGCGGGACGCACACATAATTTATCAGACGTCAGTTTTTGGTGGGGCAGCCAACTCCATTGTGGTCGCTGCTCGTTTCAATCAATTTCATTCGTTATCGTTATTGACATTTTGTAATTTAATCGTGTGCTTTGTCGCATACGTCACACACACATACACACACACAGAGAGAGAGAGAGAGGCAGACTCGTGCACGTTGCAGGCTGCACTTAACTTTATCAGCTTGTTTGGCCATGTGTCGCGGCCGTCAGCCTGGCTTGGCTGCCAATTTTTGCGTCCTTTATTTATACTTCGCTGCAAAAAAATGAAAAGGCAAACACCAACAGCAGCAGCAGCAGCAGCAGCAGCAGCAGCAGCAACCAGCTGCAACAATCGCCTCGTGTTGGCAGCCCAAAATGCCAACAGCATGTCAACAAACACTACCTCTCTCTTTCATACTTCCGCTCTCTCTCCCTCTCTCTCACTGTCTTTTTTCTCGTTTCGTCTGTCTGTTTCCCATGCAATTAATATTGGCTGCCATGCCGCAAGGCACCTTGCCACATCCTGACGACACGCTGTCCACTTTGTTCATGCCGCTGCACTAATTAGCGCAGATCACACTGCATAAATATGTCGATATGCCATACTGTGAGGGTATACAAAAATGAAAGCCGAACCATGCCTTCACAGACACATGCGCCCAGCTTTCGCACTGACTGCGACAGCAGTCGAAGGTGCTTTTTATTATTAATTATTTATGCAGTTGCACTCAGCTCGGTTGCTGGAAATTGCATAAAATACAGGCATAACATCATCTTATGCTGATACGGACAACATATTTGTTATAGGTATATCATATGTTGATTCTATAGATCAATGAGTTAAGGCCTTGGTATGATGAGATTCTGTGTGCAAAAGTAAGTTAAAGTTTTTCGATATTTGTTATAAGTTGACAGAAAAATAGTTAAAACAATAAATGGTTATAAATATCTGAAAAACATTTAAATGTACTGCTCGACTACAAGGTATCCAGTATTATGACAATCGTCTAAATGGGCATACTATATTTGATTGTCTTTAAATAAATATGTAAATGATTGAGTCTAGAATAATTATTATCCATGGTCATAAGTCATGATATAAGTCGTATCGCTATGATATTATGACGTGATATTGTGAAACTGATAGCAGAATCTGTTTTCGTTATGTCTCTTGCTGTTCTATTCAACTCAATGGCATTCTACTGTTGCTTTACTATTGGTGAGAGGTTGAGTGCTTATCTAGAGAGAGATAGTTGTTATTGAACATAGTCTCTGGTGTTGTTGAGTGCGAGCGAGATGGCTACTTAGGCCCTTCGAACAGATGCGTTATGAGTTCAATGGCCGAAGAGAACGCGACTAGAAATGGAGGCTCTGAAAAAGCACTTTCTGAAAAACAGCTTTTGAGCTCAGTTATAAAATGATGACAAAACAGTCCAGCATTAAAACAACTATCTAATTGGGCACTCTTTGTTTGATAATTTCTATATGTAATCCTCTACTACTTACAATATATACTAGATGGAAATATATATATTCTTTATCTGCATCAACGACATAGTTAATATAAGTCTGTTCAGTCTGTCTACTTCTATTCAAAATTATGTATAAATCTTAAAGCTATACTTATAAACATTTTCGTATATCTGACCCACCTCACAGATTTGCCCGAATCGAATCACTATATCAGCTACCTCTTACCATATGGAATATTTTGTTTTTATATAAAAAAGAACTCTTTGAACTTTTAGCAAAGTAAAATGTATAAGTATTCCCATAATTTATATAGGTATACATATTTATATATACCTTTATAAATTTATTATTAACTATATAAACTTTCCTTTCTCGATTTATAATTTTGTGCTGTGAGTCGCGGCGCACCTCAAGCACTTGAATGACATGCAAAAGTTTGTTTTGTTCTGAGCCGCAATTCAAGTTGAAAGCCCAGCAGCAACATTTTTGGCACAAAATTTGACCCGCCCTTCTCGCCACCCTCCTTGCCCTTGCAACCCTTCCATGCAACGCAATTTGGAGTTGCCACCCGGGCCCTGCCTCGCCCTCTGGCAGTGAACAGGCAAATGCACTTAAAAGCATTTAGTTGTGCGACAAAATGTTGCAACATTGAAATGTGGTTGGTGGTCTGAAGCATTTTGGCCAGCTGCCTCTGCCACACTCCACCCTCCCCCCCACACACACACACACATACACACACAATCCTTTTGAGCCCTTTTCAAATTAATGTGCGTGCATAAACAAGCAGCCAGCAGCAGTTGGGGCTGCCTGCCTCCTTGCCTCGTTGCATGAGCCAAAAGAGTCTTAAGTTTTGCAACTTTGACCAAAGGCAGTGGCAGTTGCCCCTGCCACGTCTATCACAGGCTGCTGCTTCTGCTGCTAGTGTCATTTGCTGTGCTGCTACCTAAATTAGCGCCATAAAGTATGCAACAAGCTTTATGCCAGCGCTTTTAATTTGTTTTCTCTCGCTGCGCTATCAAATATTCATTTGAGCTTCCGACTCGGAGCGCCTATCAGAGTTCAAGTCAGCAGCCGGCATCCATTCACGCAACCACGCAACGCCACCCACAGGCTAGCGGGCAAAAACTTTTAGCTAATTTGCGTAGAAGTACGGCGCATGGACAGGGACTGGGACTGGGGGTGTGGTTCGGGGGTGTCTGGCAGTAGGCGTTGCAGCCATATTGGTGGGCGTGTGGCCTGTTTTGTGACAGTGTGGCGAACGCGCTTTTGTTTAAAACTAAATTCCCATTCAACTGTCATTTGTGGGCGCAAAGGCGCAGGCATTCACTAGATGTTACACTGCTAGAAAGCAAGTGGGCAGGTTAAGCAATAAATAAAGGAAAGTAATTTGCAGAAATTTTAAAGTTAAAGAAATTATTAGAAAACAACACAAATTAAAATTTAATAAAATATAAAATATATAAAATATAAAATATAAAACATAAAATGTAAAATATAAAATCCTTACTTTTATTTTACTCTTTATTTTTTTAACTTTTTAAAAAATTTCTTTATGTTTGCGCTTAAGTTTACACAGAATTTTTTTAAATTTTCTTACTCACAATTTTAAGTGAAACTGTAGAAATTTTGTTTACAGTGCATTCAAAATATACACGCACCGATTTACCGGGGCTCGCTCATCAAATTACAAAATTTACGTATTCCTGGCGCCGTTGCCCCAAAACTTTTGTCAGCGCTATTCAATGCAAATGCCACAGTTGTTGTCATAAGTAAACTGACTGACACGTAATTAAAAGTGCGTTATGAATTTTAGACAAACTTAAATGAAAAGCAAAGTAAAGAAAAGAAAAAGAAATCAAAGGAGAAGGACATTAAAGGAGAAGTAGACAGTGCTGACAGTGTCTCAAAAATGTAAACGACTTTTAGTCGATAATTTTGATGGGGCGCGTGGGCGTGTTGGCTGAGAGGGTCATCAAATTAAATAAATGGCAGCCAAAATTTACTATCAAATTGAATTTCGGCAATTTGTCTTCGACTTTTATTATGCAAAAGGGCAACTGAGGCCATAAAAAATACGCTGAGATTTCCCTACGACTTGGAGTCGGAGGGGGCGGGGCGGGGTAGGAGTCGTCTCAGCTTGTTGGGTTTTGGCCTGTGCAAAATCACATTTTGTTTGTAAATCAGCAATTTACGCCAGGCAGAGCAAACGATGTTGCCACCACACACACACACACACACACACATACACACACACACACACTCTTGCACACTTTTAAGCGCTCAATAAGATTGGAAAATTGATGGCGGTGACGCTCATTGGTTAGCTGTTTCGTTCGAACTACCCGTTCGATTTACAAGCCATGCCCGGCCTGGGTGCTCGTTGTGAGTCCCTTCTCCAGTTGCCGTACTTATCCTGCGGTGCAGAGTACGCGCTCGCTCGTTGTCCTTCGACTTGGCGCTGGTAAATCCCTCATTTTCAGTGAAAATAAAAATTGCGCCAGCGTAACGCAAAATAAACACATTTAAGTTGCAAATTGAATTTTGCATAATCCCAACGCTGTTGCCGCTTTTGCCTGTGCCGCTGCCTGTGCCGTTGCCTCTTAGTGCGTTCGTCCATGCCAGCACCCCAGCCCCCCCCAGCCTCGCCAAGTCCCTTACTCTACTCCGTTGGCGTCTGGCCATCAGCTTTTCTGTCCGTCTGCCGCTTTTCGTTTACTTTTTTTTCGCTTTTCATTCACGGACTGCGTGGAAATGGTCGCGCATGAGACGGAATTTCTGATTAGTTGCCATGGATCCATGGTACCATGGCCCGACAGACATGTCACCTCACCTCCTCCACTCCTCTTCACTCCCCTCTTCACTGCTACCACACTTGTTTACTTGGCTTTGACTTTAGAGGAATTCTATTTATTTTCAAAATTTTCTTTTGGGACAAATTTCCGCACTCACACATGCATTCACGCCTACGCACACCCCCTTCACACACACACTCAGTGTGTGTGTCGCCAGTGTATGTAAATAACGGTACACACTCGACACTCCTGCTAGGCGTTGCTGATCCTGGGGATTTACAAAGTAGCTGCTGTTCGCCGCGTAATTGAATTTACTTTATACTTTGCTGATTAGAAAAAAAAACGTTGATTGGATTTTGTCCGTGTGTGTGTGTAAGGCACTTTTTTTGGCTTCCCATATTAACTTAAGGAAATATTTACTGTGTGTCCGTCTAGCTTTATAAAAGTCAATTACAGCAGCCGCAGCTTAAATTTTGTAAATAACTTTAAAGTTTGTTGATCATTATTTAAGCCAAAAGCAAATACAATAAATACAAATAAATATAATAAAAGTAATTAAAACTGTAATGACAAAATAAAGGGAAAATATTTGTAAAATAATATAAATAAATTAAATAATATTTGTAACATAAAACTAAGCAGAGTCGTTGCGTAAATACCCTGTAATTATTGTAATTTGGGTTTTTTATACTATTTTTGATATATTTATTTATTTATAAGTTTGTACAATATATTTGATATGATTTTGCTGCGATCTATGAAAATCTGTTATGAAAATTAAGAAAAAATCAATTCAATGAATAGAATAGATCTCTTCCACTAATCATCAACATTTACTTTGACAACTTTCAATTGAAAACTTTAAGTGCTGAACATATTTATCAAATGGCAACAGCAATTTCTCAATATTAAACATTTTGCCAGCCGCAAACGTTTTCAATATGAAATATGATTTTCAAATTTTTCACCACATTCACATTAATTTCAGAGTTTGAGGTTGATGCATGTGAAAGTTAACCTCAGAATATTGCAAATTGCAATCAAAAAGGCTTGAATGGCAATTACAAATGCAATATTTCAGACAGATATTGTATAGATAAATGTCTGGTTAGATGATGGCCTGTCGCATTATAATTAAAAATCAAATGCGAAATTGAACAAAAATTGTTGCCAATTGACAACAAAGTTGTTAACGTTGATTATTTGCTTTTGAATACTCTCATCGAGGGCATATTCATCTGGTTGTGGAGTATGTAAGGCATAGAACTGTAAAGGCAATTGGCTAGGAATGTAATGAAAATATCGGCTGCATAGAAGGACTACTCGATATGATATGTAATTTAGATAGACTAGATATGTAATCTATATTTATTTTTTTGAGATCGGAGTACTATATACTACAACGATATTGGTCTAGTAGAAAACAGTTTAGGAATAACATTTATATCTATATCTATGTATCTCTACCTCTACCTCAAGAGTATTTCATATTCGACTCTGTTGTATTTCATATTATTCTGTCTCTGCTTTTCTTTTTATTTGAATTATTACGACAATTCAGCAAAATATTGTGAATGTAAATAACCGCAGCAGGTGAACGTCGGCGTCACTTGGTTTGAGCTATGCACATAATTAAACTAACAAACATTTGGTGTTATTCAATTGAATGTTGGCTCGGTTTTGATGAGCACTTGCCGAACCGTAATGATTGCCACATTGTGCCCTGCTGTGCGCTGTGTGAGTGTTGTTTGCCTTTTTGTGTTTTTGTGGCATTTTAATTAATAAATGCGAGCACAGTTTGCATTGTGGTCAAAATTGGCGACCGAAACTTGCTCGCCATTAGCTGCTATTCAAACTGTATCAATAGGCATCTAATTAACTGACCCAGAGTGTAAAACAAATATACTTGCATGTGTGGGAAAGAGAGGGGTTGCATTTGTATGTTCGCTTTGCAGCGAGTAGAGTGGGCGCAAAATGAAGTTTTTTTCGTTGAGCAGTAGAGTAGGAGCTGGCAGTGGGCCAATCAGAGATCAGTAGCTAAGTTGCTGCTATCGTTAAGTTGTAGAGTCGCTCAGCTAAGTCGCGAGTAGTGTGTAGTTTCGTTGAGCTTAGTTCTTCGTTAAGTCTAAAGAATAACATTGAACCAATCAGAGATCACTTCAATCAGCCTCCATTGATGCATTAAGATATTTGAAAGTTCTCAACATATGCTCGACCCGAGAGGATAGCCAATCAGCGCAGACTCTTCACTGATAGAGTGAGAAGCGTGCAATTTTCATGCAGCAAACTTTATTCATTTGTAGCACTTTTGTGAAAACTGTAATATTTTCGCATTCTAATATGGGAAAAAAAAACTTTCTGTAATAAAAGGCAGCCGACTAACAAACATAGGAGCCCTTCATGCAGCTTTTGAGCTTCCATTTGACTTGGGGCATGCAACGCTTTGCTGCTGCCACCAACTTTTGCTGATCTCTTCTTTTTTTTTCGTGTTTAATCAATTCAGAAGCTGCCACCACACAAACATAGACAGCATAGTTTGTTGCGGGCGCTGGGTTTATTGGTGCGTCACGTACTTCAGCGAAGAGTTTGTTTTGTGGGGATGGCTGGCAGCGCGGGTCTGGCAATATCCTCGAGTACGTTGAAAATCAACTTTGGCGCGTAATTATTTCAGCATTAAACCAAGAGCAGCGGCAACGGCAGCAGCAATAGACACAACAAGCAACAGGGAGCTAACTTTAAGTACAAAAAACAACAAGTCAACAAAAAAGTTGGCCATCATATTTTGCCCCAATCCCTCCCGCAACGCCACTCCTCCCGCTCCCCACTCAACACGTCTCGCGATAGCTCTAGTTTTTGTATCTTTCTCGGCTGGTGGAAGGAAATACTATAAGTGCTTTCAAGTCGACTTATTTCGCGCGCTTTCATTAAAATCGACTGCAAAAATACTTGTAATAAACAAAAGGAATACAACTACGAGTGTGTGTGGAGAGTGTTCGACTGTTAGATACCCTGTAAACTCACATATTTGATAATATCAAGACTATAATTGAAAATATGCATTTCATGCTTTGGATATTTATCGATCAGATACAAGTTGTGAACAGATGCTTAAATATAGATACAATCGAACATGATATACATATTTATACAATATTTCTTGTCTATAGCTATTAACATTGATAAGAACTAAGAGCTTAGGCTGAAGAAAACAGAGTTTAAAATGGATGATTAACGTAATTGATATTTAATAATAATAAATTTCGACATAAATCGATTTTAAAATATTCTATTCTCGAGGCGATCCAAATTAGCTTTTCGACTAATGCATGGCCATCCTCGTCGGCACTTTTTATAACTTTCCTATTTTCAGAAATAAGTATTTTTTGTGTTTTATGTGAAAAGTGGGCAAATTAAAAGCATTTCCATGCCAAAAACAATAGACCATTGAATGGGCTGCCTTTGCGCGCCTGATTGCCCAAATGCGGCTTAGGGTTCGAGATGCTTTCAGCGCAGCATAATGTGGTCAGAGAGCGAGAGAGTGAGCTGAAGAGAAGAGAAGACTTTTCCACCAACCCCCGACAGTTATTTAGTTGCCCATCTAAGGCAATCGTTTGAAGGGAGTCGGCGACAAGAATGCAGAGAGCTCACATTCAACTCAACTCAAACCACATTATTTACATACTCGTAATATTTGCCTTGAAGTCTAGCAAAAGCTTTTGTGCATTTCCTTTTTGGCTGCTTGACGTGAAACACTAAACCTTTTATGGGGCACTATGTCCGAACAAAAGCCTTTAAAATATTCATAGAATTGCTTTAATAACGCTAAATGAGCAGGGCCAGGGGATGAGAGGAGGAAGCTGGGCAAGTCGTTCAGTCAGCTATCAAATTGAGTCTATCTATTGGATAGGCGGCCACAGGTTATGAGGCAAAAAGCAATTTTTATTTGCCAAACGTTGGTGGAAGAAGCTGAGAACTTGACTGATTGGCGCAGACCGGCAACAGCAACAACGAAAACGACAGCGACAACTGTAAACAGTTGTGTGGCGTCCATCTCAAGATATGGCGCCCAAGCTGCCCGAGTTGGTATGCAAATCAGAGGGTGCGCCACGACGACGACGACAGTCAGGCAGGCTGGCTGGCAGGAAGTTGATTAAATGACAAAATAAATAGAAAGTGAAGGATAATGTCAACATTCTAAGTGGTTTTCTTTTAAAAAGCTTAACTGACAATGAACCGCAGGGCAGTCATCGAGCGAACGAACGAACCAGCGACCGCCACGGCTCCAGTTGAATAAATTATTTTTGTGACCGCCAGGCAGCAGGCAGGCGGCAGAAGGCAGAAGGCAGCTGAGCAGTAGCCACGCTGAAACTCGATTCGTCCACTGTGCTTGGGCGCCCGCAAGGCTTTGCCCTTGCGCCCGACCACCGACTGACAGGAAATTGACTTTGATAGTGCATGAAATTTGATGATATCGCAGCGTGCTGAAATTATTTCACGTTTTCCTGATTTTCATTTATGCGACGCTCAACGCTGAGTGGAAGAGCCCCCAAAGCGAAGCACATCAAAAGTTAAGCATGAAGAGCCTACATATATTGACAAAGGTTTGCATAGGCCAAAATATATAAGAGATAGTAAACTAGAAAGATTGGCATAAAACTGCGAATACCCTGTATTTTTGGGTATTAAGAGTTGAACTGAATTTAAGATGGGCTCAACTACTTCCTTTTTGATCAGTTCTTAAGCCTGAGCAGTAGCTTGAACTGCCCAAAATTTTCCCAGAACTAGGCTCTAGATTGATTCTATTAGCCTAGCTTGATTTTTAAACCCATTTCTATATTATACACTTTATAAACTCTAGTTATTTAGTTCTTCACTTTTCTATGCACTTCAATTTAATTTTATGAACTTTTTCTATATATTTAGTGTTATTCTTTTTGTGTGGCTCTTTTTTGAGAGCTCTACTTGTAATTTTCTGGCATTGTGCCTAATTGGTTTCGGACTGCCGGCATGTGTCAGCATCCGCCACTTTGATATACTGGCCATAACAAATGGTGGCGACACATATGCATCATTAAGCAACTGGCTCACAGCCAGCCAAGATGCGCGTCTGATGTCACTGCGAGAGGTGGGCAAGAGACGAATAGTCGATGAAAAGGCTAGCTTTCAGAGAGCGTAAAGTGGATCCAAAATTAAACAGTCTAAAGAACTGAGCTGTTAGTTACACTGTTTAACATGTAAGCTAAGCTTAAAGTAAGGCAAATTGTTTTATAAAAATATAAATTTAAATTTGATTAACTGATAAAGTTGAAATGTCTTTATATAATATTGAAATATTCTTATATTATACTTAAATATCTCTCAATATCAATATCAATTTCAATAATGAAATATTCTTATATTATATTATATTATACTGAAATATCTCTCAATATCAATACCAGTATACCCTCTTTCACTATTTCATAGTGTATATATGCAAAGCATAAACAATTTGAGTGCTTTGACCTGCGCGCTATCAGCAACTGATAAGAAACGTCTCATCGACTGCTGAGTTCGATCAGCTGCTCAGTTGTTTGTAAGATTTTTGTCTGGCAAGCTGTGTCCAAATATGAAATTCTTAGCAATTTTCGCGCTGTTACTGCTCTGTCAAACATGGTGCAATGCAGTACCAACTGGTAAGTCCAACTTCTAATTATACATATTTAGTTATATATACATCTCAACTCTTCTACACTTCCCTACATATCAGACACAGCATCTTCGAATCCGCTCAACGACATCAAATTCAGTCGCCGCCTTTTGGTATTGCCCAAAGATGGCTCCGCTGGCGTTATTAAGGGCACGGAGAATCCGATTCGACTGGCGCGTAAATTCATTTTGGACCTAAAGCTCTACCACCTGGTCAATGAGGTGGTGCAGGCCAAGCTCATTAATGATGTCAATAATAGGCTGCTTTTCGAGATGGGCTCGGCGCTGCAGGCCACCGCTATATTTCAGAAGTGGCAAGACCCACAAGGTGAGCTCTGCAGCCAGATGAATGTTGCACCGTCAGATTGCAGCTTCTACGATAGCGTTTGTACCAATTCACACGCAAAATATTTTTAAATATATGAAATGCGAAATCGAATTTGTGCACAAGTTTCAATCTCTCTAAATCTCTACTAATCTCTCTGTATAGCTGATCTTTGTCTCAGCTTTACTTTGCAAGGAAATGAAATAAATGATTTTGTGAAAATGTTTGTAACTGGCAGAAGCAGGCGTGGCAAACATCATAAAGCATATATATTCTTGATCTGCACGACGACCTGAGTTGATCTAGCCATGATCGTCTGTCGGTCTGTCGGTATGGACTGCTTGAAATTTATGAATTTACATGATTGTATACCATGCGCTCTATGAGTTTATCATGTTTATGATTTGAATATCACTAAAGCTAGAGATTTAATATTTACTGCATAGGTCGCTATGAATAAGCAGATTTTGTATAGTTCGCACAATCCAAGATATCATCTAATCGGGTACTCCCGATTAGGTCAAACTTGTTTATTTATATTTTTAAATATTTATAAATTTTTTTGTCTAAATCATGATCAGATCTTCTTTAAGTATCAAATCTTTATTTGAGCTACTTTTAAAAATAAAGGAAAAGGACTCACAGAAAAAATTTTAAGTCTCTAGCTTTCATAGGTTCTGAGATCGACGCGTTAATACATACGGACGGACGGACAGTCGGACAGACGGACTGATGGAAGGACGGACGGACACGGCTATATCGACTCAGCTCGTCTCCCTGATCAAGAATATATATACTTATGGGGTCTGCCACGCCTCCTTCCGCCTGTTACATACATTTGACATTTCAACACAACCATTATACCCTGATTTCCAATTTTCAATGGGTTCAGGGTATAAAAAATGGTTCCCCTTTATATTATCCCTGATTGATTTAGTATATATCAAAGCTATGTCTGAACTATATCGGAACTCTTCATGTTGGCAAATTGAAATTAAATTAAATTTATTATTAATATAAATTATTATTAATTTAAATTATTATTAATTTGAATTATTATTAATTTATTCTTAAACCTTATTCATTTTTAAAGCGCTGTACACCATATTTTCATTTATTTTTGAAAGCTGAAAACTTGGCAAAGTACTTTGTGCGCATAAAGTGCACGAACAGCAGCTAAGTCGAACAATATGCACCAGAAACTTGAGATGCTGCCACGCCCACACCTAGGCATAGGTACACATGCATGCATATATATATAGAGCTACATTCGCTCACTAATGGCGGGAGCATTCAGCTAAAATGCTTACGACATAATCATATGCTTAACAATTCATATTTTGCTCGCAGCGCGCCCCGCCGTAGGAGAGGGTTGGACGTAATGCAGATGAGACAATCGGATTTCATGCTCATCACGAATGGGCGCAGGAGCCGAAGGAGACGTGGCTCGCTGTGTACCGATTTTTCTGTTAGCCGTAATATGAAATCATAGAGTGAGCTATAACTAACTGTGTGTGTGGGTTATGCTGGGACTGGTTGGATTGGTGGTTCGGGTGGTTTGGGTGGTTTTGGTGGGTTAGCGAGTTTGATGCTTGTCAAACAAATTATAAGCTGCTGTCGCGCTGCCAGCCACAAACTCAAGTTGCCAAGCGAAAGCGGTTTATGTAACTGTTCTAGTTGCTAGCTGCTGTTGATGTTGTTGTTGTGGTGGTGGTGGTGGCGGTGTTGGTTGTTGTTGCTGTTGTTGTGGTTGTTGCATTTGCAGTTTACTGACAAGTTGTTGGCCCTGTGGGCGGCTCAGAGGCTTAAGACTAATCCGCATATGGAAAATTATATAATATGCATGAGAATTTGAAGCAGATACGTAGCGAGTGTGTGTGTGTGTGTGTGTGTATGTGACTGAATCGACTTTGGATGGATGTGGACTAATGCTGACAAAGCAATTTTCACAGTGACACATTTTCAGCCAAAAAGCGAGGGTTGCCATGGCAATTGTGCTACAATAATTATAAAGTTGGCAGAGTGGCTGAATTTACAATTAAATTTGAACACGATATAAACTCATAATGACTTAATATACTGAACGCGAGCTAGTTTCTAGTGAAGCGCAGTTAACTTGATGAAGCCATTAAAATTATCAAATTTACTGGAAATTTCAATCAGTTGATTCAGTTTTCATTGCGAGCGTTAATAATACTGGAATATTATTTTAAATTTCGCTGATTGGAAAAAATACTTTTGAAATGATTGAATAAATTGATTTAAATTTTCGCGTATTCATTAAACGAGCATGAAAATAGTTGTTTGTGTAAAATATTTATAAAATAATAAACAAATAAATATTTAATAATTAAAAGTTTGTATTGAGAAGGAAGAGTATATTGAATTTTAGAAGAAATAAAATTACTTGTATTCCAAAAGTAAAGTTAGCAGTGTGTAGGTTCCTAAGAATGTAACTAACTTTCTAAAAAAATATTACAAAAAAAAAATAAAAAAAAATTGCAGAAAAAAAATATTATTTTGATCAATTTCCAGTCAGTGGAAGGGCCTAACAAGACTATGCACGTTTACTTAGGTATACTTATCTTATATAACAAGCATTCTCAGGTTATTATTACGATAGGCACAATCATGATGTGGTTCTATTCTTGAAACTGTCATCACAAAGCCATTTTAGGATTTTATTTATTATTTCTATATTCATACTTATAAAATCTGTTTAATAATCAAATTTTCCTACTTAATCTACTCACATCACAATTAAACATTGCCAATCCACAGATTCTACTTTCAGTCATTAACAGATTCTTTGCAAGCCAATTTTAATCTCTTCTCTCACCCGCGAAGAGAGCATAGAGCAGTCGTTGACAGGCGATCGCAATGTAACTCCACTTATTTAAATAAATAAATCGCCAACTCTATATAGTATGTGTATTCATATATATGTATGTGTATATAAAAGGCAGCCCTCGTTAAAAGATACATGAGCTATGCACACACACTGCTAGCGTGTGTGTGTGTGTATGTGTGTGTGTGCACTTTACTTTTTCGAGTGCAATTTATTTGCAACATGCACACACACGAATAAATATAAACATAAATAATAAAAGCATATTAGTGTACATTTTAATTCGTTTTTATTAAAATGCGCGCAGGTATGAAGCCGAGAGAAAATGTGAGAGTGAGAGAGAGGGAACTTTTTGGTTTGGTTTGCTGCTCGTTTTGGCTGATTGTTTGGTTTGTGGCTGTCTGATGGGACGACGGACGCATTGAAGTGCGGAAGACGCACTTACATCACTGCACAATTTTTACATTAATGTAACATAAAGAGAGAGAGAGAGAGAGAGAGAGAGAGAGAGAGAGAGAGCGAGGAAGAGTGGAAGAGAAAGAGCAAGATGTAGCCAAGTTGAAATGCATAACTCATACGTCCCATGTGCCGTCGTGGGAAATTAAAATAAAAGGCAAACACAAACCCAACAACAACTGAATTCTGGGCTGGGTTTGGGTCAAATGCAATTTTGGACTCTTTTTGCAGCATGTCCAAAATGCGCAATAAAAAGGACGAAACTTTGGCACTCTGCTTGCTGGCCAAATGCATGTGAATTGCGGTCTGATGCATTTTTATTTTATTGCACTTTCTTTTACCTTTTATCTGTTCACATTTCACATTTAACGTACCTGGCAGAGAGAGCAAAAACCCTAAATAAAATAAGAAGAATGTGTGTGCAAAGTGCCGTTTGTGCATTTTTCTTCTATTTGTTGCGCTGAGCGAGTTATGTTTTTATAATACCCTGCAATGCACACACATCAACGAAAAAGTGAGTAATTAATTTATTATATTTTGCACATGAGTTCATTTAGCTTTTAGTTTTTGTGGTGTGAAAAAAATGTTTTTTTAATGCAGAATATAAGTTTCATTACTTTTTTTTAATTCAAAATTATGGTTAAATATTAACCGAAAAACTTTGATGTACATAAATATATAAATTATTGTATAATCGCATATCAAATAATAGTTGTGAAATATTGCAGCTTAAGCTTGTTTTTTAGTTATGTTAAACATTTTTTATGGATGGCTCAATAGACATTGTTTAAGCATGAACATGTGAACGGTTCTAGGGATCGCTAAAGAAAGGATTGGTCTCGATGGAGAAAGATTCCTGCACTGACGCTTTCGTCTCTCGGGAAAATGTTCAATCATGAACATGGTATTGCCTACCACCTCCTGACGCTGTCAAGCGGACTTCGGAAAAGCAATGAGGAATTTACAATCATCCCCAACGTCAACACGATCGAGAATAGAGACATGAGAAAAACACTTTTGCTCTTTGCTCAAATTGTACGCCGTGGGAAAACATGGCATTATAAATGAATTTAACAAATGAAAAAGCTGGACATAGCCCGACATCTGCAGACCAAAAGATGTTTTGCTGATAGCGCGATCTCACGCTCATTTTGGGCAATATCCTCTAGAATGCTGGACTTGTATTCTTGATCAGCAGTTTGCTAGTAACTGGGTCGACTCTTTAACTTATATATTACTTCTTTCAACACTTGAGTTCTTACTAAAATACTGATCTATTCATCCAATAGTGATCACTCTATTGAATCTACAGTCTACAGTGGCTTGAGTCTTAAACTGTTTTTTCAGGTTCTAGATCTCTAGTTCTCAAATGAAATTTATGACTTTCAATTTCTTTAAAATTTATATTCAAACTGATTTGATATATATACTTCATCACTCCATAGTAGCTGCTACTATTGTCTAGAGCTCAAAACGTAGCCTTAATAAAGCTTCATTATCGGTCGCAATGCAATTAGCTGAGTTGCCTTTCTGCGATTGCTGCCGAAGCGAGAGGCAAGGCAATTGCTGCCAAGTGTGGCATGAAATAAGTGTGCGATATATTCATAAATTATGCGCCTTTCATTGCCAATTAGAAAATCCTGATTGCCTGCCGCACACACACACACACACACTCGCTCGCTCACTCACACACACACATATATTGCCTGCAGTTGCTGGCGACAAAAGGAACAGCGACTCACAGCAGCCACAAGGCAACCCCAAATGAAGCCAATTAGTTGACGTAATGCTAACGACGATGCTCTGCCTGGCTGGCGGAGTGGGTGGCCGAAATGGAGTGGGAGCAGTTGGGGGAGGAGGGCACGGGGGAGGGAACAGTTTTTGAACTGCCTGGAAAATGGAAACATTTGAAGCTGTCGCTGGCTTGGCCCGTTTTGGCCTCGACTCTACCTGGCGTTTTCGGCTCTGTCACTGGCTTCGAGTGGCTAATTAATACGCCCCGTTGCACCGACGAGTGACATCAACTAGCCACGCCCATCGCCCAGCGCCCACTCTGTAATGAGCGTTCAGAGTTAATTGGCGTGTAAGAAAAGGTAAAAGGCAATGCTTCAGCTCCAGCAGCAGGCGACAACGATGCGATGGCCGCAAATTTAACAAAATTTTATGCTTTTCAAACGAACATTAATTAGAACTAATTGCCGGCCGTCTAATGAGCTAGTTGTTGTTATTCCAGTTATTTGCCTTTGTCTTCGTCTTCGTTTTCCGGCAACTTACGATCTAATTTATAACCCGTCAATAGGGTGCTCAGCATGTGTCAAAGGCGGCAATCAACTCATATTTCATAGCATGTTCGACTGTCATTTGGAGCGGCGCGCGCGAAATTGAAACGCGGAAAAACAATCAAAACTTTTACGTTAGGCAAATCAAATCAGAGCGAACCGAAATAAACCCAAACGCGGCACAAAATATCGAACAGCACAATTGGCGTCCGACCCCTCACTTACACATACATACACACACATACACACACACACATATATATATATATATATATATATATATATATATATATATATATATTTCTACATATTTTTATGCACGCGGCACAGTAGCCAAGCCCCGCCTCCAGCTGAGTTTTGGGCGCCTACCTACCTGTACACACTGCAAGCCTCCCATTTCATGGCCCCAAAAAAAGAAGAAGAAAATAAACCGCCCTCGCTTTTGGTTGCCTTTGTTTTTATGCGTTTTCAATCAATGGCACAAAAACAAAAACATGTTAGAATATTAAGGTGGGAAGTGCATGACTTTGAGATACTCTCTAAGCAGTGCTGATTTATGTATTATTTTTATACCCTGAACCCATTGAAAATGGGAAATCAGGGTATAATGGTTTTGTTAAGCTGCCAAATGTATGTAACAGGCAGAAGGGGGCGTGGCAGACCCCATAAAGTATATATATTCTTGATCAGGGAGACGAGCTGAGTCGATTTAGCCCTGTCCGTCTGTCTGTCTGTCTGTCCGTCTGTCCGTCTGTCCGTCTGTCCGTATGTATGAACGCGTCGATATCAGAACATATAAGAGCTAGAGACTTGAAATTTTTTTTGGAAGTCCCTGTATAGCACGCGCATATCGAGTTTGTTTTAGAAAATCGATAACTATTCCCGTTCTTTTGTTATCGATTAAAAACCTTATCGAACTGAAGTAAATAAATTATATCTCGTACATCTTTAGAGCTAGAGTCTCCAAATTTTGCATTTAGTTTCATTTATATTTTATACAATTTCGGTTTTTGTTAGATTTTGGATATTGGTTCAAAATTTTTCAAAAATTTTCAAATTGAAGGTTAGTTGCAAATATAGCCAATATGTGAATGACTTTGCAATTTTAGACAACTGACAAATATTCAATATAATATGTAGATCATATGCTGAAAATTTCATTGAAATCCATTAAGTATCACAGAAGTAATTAAACAAAACGTTTTGTCAATTGCAACATGTGACCAGAAACCCACCCCTGTTTTCATTTTTTCTATACATGTGCACACATACATTGAGACATTCGAATGCGAGCATTCTTGTCTGTTCTAAGAATCACAACAATAACAGCTGACTGCGTGAATTTTGCTATAATTCTTAGCTGCCTTTAGTCTCAAATTTGCTACTGCTTGGCTAAGCAGTGCAGTGGCGGTGTTGATAGAAGCGGGGCACGCCGTGCCGTGCGCGCAGATCTGGGTTCGAGCCCCGCCGATGTCAAATATTTTATGTCGTATTTTCTTAATTTTTTATTTTTTTCTTTTATTAAATTATTATTACTCTTTAAAAATTATATTATATTCTTAAAAAAAAAAAAACATGCTTTTTGATTGTGAAAGTGCAAGATTAGCAATTTAATTAAATTTTGTATAAGTTTGTGATGTATACAAGATACGGAATATATTTAAAAACGCAGATCGGACGGGGTTCAGGGGATCTCCTAGTCGGGCATCCCCGACTAGAGTTTTCTTACTTGTTTATTATGTGTCTAATAAGCATATTAAGTATTATAAGACTAAAAGGTAAATCCTTGAATTATAATAGAACTAATATAATTATAAAACGCAAAGAGTATTATAGGAAATTTAAAAAAATTTCAATGTGAATATCTAAAATCTTCAAGCATTTTCTTGAAGTTCTTAAATTTTCACATTGAAATATTTTTTAAAATATCTATTCCATTTTAACATTAAAAAATGTTTTCAATTTTAATTCAAGTTTAAATTTCGATATTTATCGATTTCAGACAAATATGCAGAAAGTTTTATTTTATAAATAATTATATAAATAAAAATAAATATATATAAATAAAATATACAAAAATTTGTTAACGATTTTGTTCGATTCTACCAAACTTATCAAAATAAAAATTGATTTTTAATGTTTTAAATAAATACAATATAAAATTTATTTAAGTTCCAATACTTTTCATATAATCTTTCAATTTAATGCCTGTTTTTAAGTAGTTCCTATAAAAAATAAAGTCTGTCAACAATTCACACTAATTGATTGTGTAATCCCTATATATAAGCTCTATATATTATATTATTTCAATATCAATAACAATAATATTTAAATATCAAAAGTCGCATCAGTAGAAACTAGTCAAAGTTAGTCTTGATTAGGTTTTCATGCAACTGTCACATAAGCTTACGCGACTAATGATTGTATCCCTTTTTCTTGAGAATTTACTAATTACAGGGTATTGCATTGCCCGTAACATTGCAACAATTTCAAGCGGCGCCGCCTCAAATGACGCGCGAAATGAAATGAAAATTTCTTGCAGCGCCAACAGTAGCCGTGCCCCACCAGCCCCACCACACATGCCACCGACCTCTCTCTCTCTCTCCATGCCATGATCTAGAGCGAGTAAAGTGTAACACTTGAAAAGTTGTTTGTGTTTCTGATTGTGTTCTGTTGTTGTTGCCGTTGCTGTTGCTTTTTGGTATTTGCCGCTTGTGAAGCATTTGCCATATTGAACTCTGACACGCAACACGCAAGCGATATGGAAACAGGGGGACGGATATCGATGTCGAATAATGAAATATGCCAACTTTGATGATGTGTCATATCGTGCAATTGAAATGCTACCCGAACTGCCAGCATTTACTGCCAGCATTTTGATTCATGAAAACATTTCGATAATGTGACTCGCAAAACACTTTGCAACTTATATAAGAAGTGGGGGCACTTCTGATATTATATATATATTATAAATACGTTTATATGTATTGTATATATGTAGAGCGCAAGGCAGCTGTAATTGAGTTGCCCTTGACAACAAAGCGGCTTAAATGCCATATTAAAAGGTACCACTCAATCGGCGGGGCGTAGCGCAACGGATGCTGTGTACACAGTATTGACTGCATATGCTAAGAAAATGCCGAATGCTAAAAGCGGCTTATAGCGAGAGGGCAAGCGGGAGTGGGAGTTGTTTTTCCTTTTTGTCACTAATGAGCAGGAAAATCTGCGTATCGCAAATTGGACATAGGACAATAGCGAAAGCACATGCAAAGTATCCAAACGGCAGCTCAATAGATCGATGGGACCAAGGGCTAGGGAGGAGAGGGCAAAGCAGGGAAGAGTAGGGTAGGGTAGGGTAGGGTAGGATAGGGCAGGGTAGGGTAGGGAAAGGTAGGGTAGGGCAGGGCAGGGCAGCTGAGAAGGTAGAAAATATGGCATAAAGTTGAAAAGCTGGAAATATATTATTTAAATGTAGTACAATATTTATGAGCAATTGAGTAAGGATGCGGAAATGTGTGAATGTGTATATATATGTATAGTAAAAATACTTTTTAGAAAAAGTATCGAATGGGTATCGATGCTTTTGAATATGTGAAACAAATTTGAAGTGGGTCAAGCTTTGAGTTATCATGTTAGGGCATAGGACGCTGAATGTATTTGCTGTGTACCATTGATCAAACATAACAGTAAAACAAGGCAAATCGATAAATGTTATCGATAACATAACATGGCATTGATATGAAATGATGACTGTTAATGAATGGCAACTAGTTTGAAGTTAAGGACTGAATAGATTTAATGCATATTTTATTAATAAATTTTGAAGAGCAAATAAAAGAGAAAGAGAGAGAGAGCTAGATATAGAAGAAGAAAGAGACAGCTATATGGCATAAACGAATGCCCATTTCTATAATAATTATGCTCCAAAAACAAGCTGCTCCGGCCATAATTTTCTTGGTCTGTTTTACTTATGTTTTCTGTGACTGAAATGCTGTATTTGCTGGCAGTTGAGATCCAGTTAGAGCCAAGTGCTTTGGCAAGTATATTTGGTGGCCCGCAAAAGGGTAATAATGCTTTTGACTTTGGCTCACATTTTCATTATGCAGAAATTAACATTTTATTGCCGTTTGCGTGTCAGCCAAGCGGCAAAACTCTGTAAAATGGCCGCAATTTAATTTTAATTTTCGACATTTCGCGCTAGCCGCACTCAGCTGTCAGCTAAAGCAGCAGCAGCCGCAGTAGCAGTAGCAATGACCTTCAGGGTGGAGTAGACTTGTTTTGGTCATTTATTTTGCAGCTCAGAGGCTTTGTTTGTGCGGCCAGCAACTGCTTTTGACGTGGTCGTAATTACAATTTGGGCAGCGTTTTTTGAGCGAGCCCCCGACAAACATCAAGCGTGACGTTTGTAGCTGCCCGCGGGCCCGCATTTGCCCCGCCCACATTTATGCAGAAGAAGCCAACAGAGAAAAAAATGAAATGTTTTCATTTCATACAACTTTTTTGGTGCATTTGATGTTTTTGGCCCGAAGGCGTGAAGTGCTTGAGTGTGGGGCAGCGGGGCAGCGGGGCAGCGGTGCAGCTGCCTCAAATAGACTGCCACACATAAATAGCGGTTATCGCGCTTGGTCTTAGCCATAAGCCATAAGCCATAACCCATAGCCCATAACCCACTTGCCCATCGAAGAGAGCAACCTCAGCAGTACATCGTGCAGCACATACAAATGCGGCGCATTTATTTTAATCCTCCCAGCCAGGCAGCCAGCCCGGCAGCCAGGCAGCATGTCGACTGGTGGAGCGCACGGGGCGTATTAGTAATCGGCATTGGCATTCATACGAGCTCGCTTAAGGGAGAGAGAGAGAGAGTAGGACAGATGGCAGGGCAGTTGGCAGGGGAGTCTGGGGCCAACAAAGTTGCGGATTCATAACTCTTTCATTTGGCCATATCTGAACATTTTGTTGTTGTTGCTGTTGCTGTTGCTGTTGTTGTCGCCCCTCGATGGCCCCTTGCGTCGTAAAAAGCGCGCTGAGATTGGCATTTGGCTGGCTTTCGTTGCCAATATTCTGGCTTTCCATTTTGTCCTGCCGCTGTGCTGGGCTGGCAAGGGAGTAGCTGGGCAGAGCCTGTAGCTACCTACAGCTGGTGGTCTTGCCAAGGCATTCATCAAATTCAAGTCATGTTATCGTAGAAAATGAAACAAATTTTTGCAATTTGATTGCTTTTCGTGTTGATGCAGAGCGGAACAACGCTGGGAGAGCGGCAGAAGTGGCGGGGCATAGCTTGCCAATATACTTATACTCCGGGTGTGTGTGTGCTGTGCAGATGAAGTGGCTAGAGTAGGACTTCGGATTTCATATTTAATATGCATGCCTACGGTATAGAGGCGGCTGTGCCGTCCTTTCGCGCTTTCGCGCAGAGTTATGAACTTGTGTATGCGAAATTTTTCATATTTTTTACGTGCCTAAAAAATCAAATGTGCTGATATGAGGTGTGCCACGCCCCTGCACATATGCACAATGACTGTGGCAACAGTTGTAAACACGTGTTACCTCATTATTCTACGAATGGTACTTTATATGCATATATATCTGTGTGCTTGGACGGAAGCGCAGTCAAACCAAAGCAAAAGAGTCAAGCGTATATAAGGTATATATATTTATATGTTTATATGCCTGCTAACATATGCTCCAATCAATCCGTTTTGTATAGCTTGCTAGATTCAATCGTGAGTTGTGTTAGGCATTAAAAAAGACTGTGACAAGTAGCTGTCTATATGATATGGTAATATGATGTGAGTTATACAGAGAGCTCGTCTTGTTTTGAGCATCTTGATATCTATATATTGTATAAGCCAGCCTATGCCTATGTGAGCTTGGCTTATAATGAGGCTCTATGATGGTTTTTTGCATACTTGTTGATCATTTCTTACTTAATTCCGACAGCTTAAATATATTTTTATTTATTTTCAAGTAATTGTTTAATAATTTCTTATTCATATTATGCTTAAGGCATACAATTCTATTTTTATTTGATTTTGTTGTACTTTTATTCTCAAAATATCTAACCATATTTACTTGTATCTCTCAGATATTTACAACCAAACAACATAAGCAACGCCGCCTACTCTGTCATTTGATTATGATGGATGCACATTCATGCAATATTCATGCAAATAATAAAATAATTTATATTTTAATAATACTCGAAAAAGATAAGCTCAGATATCAAACATTTCATTAGGTTTTTACCATAGTTAGTTTATAGACTTCATTATAAACTTTCTAAATTCAGTTCTATGAAGATCAGATATGATTCTGAGTGAAAACATTTTCTTGTACAACAACTGAAATTTTATAAACACTTCTAGAAAAATATTAAGTAAAACTTAAAGTCACTTTATGCAAAATAATTGAGTATAATGAGTATAAAAACTATCATCGAGTAACTTTTTAATGAAATCAAATAATAAAATTGAAGTTTTATGTACAGTTTCCAGACAAAGCGAATAAAAAGTGACACAGCAGCTGGCAGAATGAGTGCAGAGTAGACTGAAAAGTATAAGATCTTACTAAAAATATAAATTAATTTAATAAAATAATTTAAATTTAATTACTAATTTTTCAATTTTTTATCATTTTACATCATTTTTGCCAAGCTGCTGTCTGCAAATTTGCAATTTAGGATAAGAAGACAGCCTTAAAACTTTAAGTTTGTCTTTAAGAAATCATATTTTGATTAAGAATTCAATAAAAGTAAGAAAAACAAGAGAATTGCAAATTTTGTAGCTACTTTAAACAAAGTTCTGTCTTCTGTCAAGATGCTTGTTGTTGCCACAGTGTCTGTTTAACATATGTGTACATGTACATGCACATGTAGACATGTGTGTCTGTGTGTGCATGTGCTGATAGGCGCTGGGCCTATCATTGCATCGAGACTGGGGCTATTGCCCAGCAGCAGCAGTAGCAGCTGAAGTTGCTTTTGTTGTTTATTTCAAAAGTTAATTTTGTGCTTTATCACAGCAGCAGCAGCGGCAGCAGCAGCAGCAGCAGCAGCAACAAGAGCTGGGCCTGCCAGCCAGCGTATGGGAAATGAAACTTTTCAGCGGAAACGGAAGCTGTACACGTTGCCGAGTAGCAGCAACAGCAGCCATTGACAGAGCGAACGAGAGCAGCCAACTTACGCTGCGGCGTGTGAATAAAGTGAAACAAATGAAAAACCAGCAGGCAGCACCCACGTCGCTCCTACCCCTCCGGCTGGCTGGCTGGCTGGCTTTTCTTTGGCAACAATTGCATTGCGGCAAACAATATTTTTGTTATCTTTTGCAATACACGCGGGCGTCCATGGTCGGAGCATGAGATTGGCCACGGTATACTTTACAGTGCCGTTTCCGTGGCAACTTTTTTTTTCACTCCTCTCACTCGTTATATATATATATATTATATATAGTATATTTTTTATTGTTAGCGCAGCCAAGTGTTCAATGCACAACTTTTAGCGCTATTGTTAAAAGAATTAAAAGCATGAGACAACAGAAATGAAACAAAGGCCAGATATGATAGCAGCCATGGTTGGGCAGCCGCTCAGCATCCTTGTGGTTCGGGTGGTGCCAAGCAGGAAACGGAAAAGCTGCCATGCACACACACACACACACACACAGTAAAGTGCGTCTGTGTGTGTGTGTCGCTGGTTAGTCAACATGCGAACGAAATGTGCCGTGACGTGGCAAATGTAATGGAAAATGCTCAGCCAGGAATCGTCGCATTTCTTTTGCAGCTCCCTCAATTGTTATTTTTATGCAGCGTGTCAATGTGTGAGCCGGAGTCAGAAACAACAGCTAAACTGGCACAACTGCCACAACCTACTTATTTAGACCTGCTCAGCCACATCCCTACCCCTACCCTTGCGCTCAATAGCTGTCATATATGCATTCGCTGTTTATTTGCCATGACCAGGACTATGATTTTGCTGGGTATCTGCGAGAGATGCGCGTTGCGGCTGCTGCTGCGGCTGGTGCTGCGGCTGCGGCTGTGGCAGTCAGTGCCAAGTGCGTAATTTCCGCACTGAATATTTTTTCATATACCCTGCGTGAATTGAGAATGAGGCATGGGCTACTCATGTTTAAGAGATCTACAAGTTTCTATGTAAAATTATTTTAATTAAATTTTAAATGAATAAAAAGGTCAAAGAGAGTTGATATATCAGATAATGGAGTAAGCAGTCAGAGAGGTAAGTAAATTGTACTATATAAATATTATTTTATTATATTATTTTTATCTTTTGATACTCTAGTCGGCATAAGTATTTTGACAAAATAAAATGAGTGTATTTTTGAGTTTAGCTTTTTAATGGCTTAATGAAGAATTCTTGTTTATTTTTTACTTTTAGTAAATAACCAATAGAAGCTTAACAAATAAGAAAACAGATAATTGTTCATAGAAAATTAAAAAATATATTAATTTATTAGAAATTTTAGGTTGTGGCATCAGTATATATATATTTCTTAAGACTGAAAGTTTCTGAGCTCGTTTAATTAGCTACAGAGTATCTTACAGTCCATTGCACTAAAATAAAATCACTTGATTTTGTATCCTTTATCTGTTGGAATAGGGTTGAATAAGTTAATGAAAAAGATCCATTCAAAGTAAAGCCGCAGGCCTAAAAAAGAGTCTTTAATCTTATAAATATGACTAATATATGCTTGATAATATGATAAATATTTTCAGTCTCAGTCTCAATATTTATATTTAATTAGACTGAAATTACTTAAAGTGAATTTTGCACATTTAGCATTTAAAACTAAAGAATTTTTTACTTTTTTGCAAGCCATTGATGTTAAAAATCCTTAATATGAAGATATTACCTAGAGGTCAGGTATACAGAAAACTAACTCAAGGAAATCTCAACTCTACAAAAGGTTTCTTAAGCATTAAAAACAGAAAAGATATCTTGATAGTTTTTCAGCTCCATACAGGGTATATACTTCTCGCCCACACTCTCCCAACAACGTTTCTCACTAGCGCATTTTTTATGTTTACCATTCGGCTCCTGTCTCTATAGTTACGGCGGGAGCCTCAGCGCTAACAAGCAACGTTTATTGCCATAAAAGTTTACGACAAAAACTCATTTCCGTCACCAAGGCAATAAATGTACATTTGCAACGCAACAAAGGAACCGGCAAGAGTGAGAGAGAGCGAGAGAGAGAGAGCGAAAACAGAGAGGAGGGCCAGATCGATGCTGTTATAGATCTGAGAAAAACTTGTAAGGCGCAACAACATGTCGTAAAAGTCACATCCGGAACGGAAATCCAGCACTTAGCCAAAACGGAAGTCGCCATTTTGTTGGCTATGCAAATTGTGAAACGGAAAATGCCAGAGGGAAAGAGAGAGAGAGAGAGAGAGATAGAGAGAGAGAATGAAACTCCAAAAAGAAAAATAACTTGAATCATAATAATATTTTCTTCAGTTGACACCAAACCGAGGCCAAAAAACAAGTCGAAAAAAAAAATGGCGAGTGGAAAGCAATTTAATTATGTAGATGGTTTTTGGCCTTGGCTATCTAGGTGGGTTCTGGAATTACCTCAGCAGGAACAGCAGCAACGGCAGCGGCAGCCATTGCTCATTAGTGTCAATCTATTTAGCATAAATTTCAATTAAAGCAATATCCTGCAGCAGGCAGCTGCCAGCAGCCAGGCTGCGATGACACGGCGGCGCGTTGTTAAACCGTCTTAGCGCACTTTCTTAGAATAATAGAGCTCTAGCAGCAGCAACAGCAGCAGCAGCAGCAGCGGAAGAGCAAGAAAAATGTGAAAAAATAGAAGCAACGGCTGCTTTGCTCAACTGATGGCCGCCACTGTCATCGCGGCCTCATATTTCAGCAACTCAGCTCGGCTAAACTCATTAAAATGCAAAATGAGCGCAAAATATATATTAAAGAATGCGGCGCGGTGCGGCAAGGCGAGGCGCGGCCAGCAGCGTAAGCCAACTGCGCTGTTCCGGCCAAATACCTGTCTATATGGGGATAACTGTATTGGAAATGCCAGCAGCTAATGCACGCAGCAGCTATGGCTAGTGCACAGTGGAACAGCTGGGCAAGCGATGTGAGTGAAAATTGAGCTTGAAATATGAGTAAGAATATCATGTTTGATTAGAGTTGAAGTCTCAGTTGTGTCTGGCTGAAAATTGTGTTTGAAATGGAATTTATGTTGGGTTTTAGTAATTGTGCTTGACTAGAGCTAATTTCTGATCCTTTCAGCTGAAGCGACCCTTCGACTGGAAATCTATAAGCCAGTTTGTGCCTGATGTATAAGTTATACATGTCAATTTTATACTGCTTCACGAGCCTAGTCTATGTATCTCAACAGACTCAGCTCCATTATAGTTTATTAATGGCTAACAATTCAAATCATTGGGAGACTGTTTTTGGGCTTCAGCTTACTCAGTTTAGCAGTTGCTTCAAATTCAGATTTGTAACTTTGATGACTGAGGGTCAAATTTAAAACCTTCAGCTAGCTTGAGCTCATAGGAATAGTAGTTCAAGATGCGAATTCTAATGTTTGCAGTAAGTTGATCTTATATATTCTATATTCCTCTTTAAAGTTTGACATGTATTCATTTTATACATATATGTATTTATTTTGTATATAACTTTTCTTTTATAAATACCCTTAAAAATATTTGTTTTTTGCTTATCACACTGATTAATGATTAATGCTGCATCTAACATAGGCTAAAAATATTTTTTAAACTCAGGTCTAAGTTATATTTGCTAAAGCTACAAATATCTGCTAATTTCATAAACAAAATAATGAAGCAATAATATAATATAATATAATATTACATAATAAAATACAATAAAATATAATTAAATATATTTAAGCATAAATAATATTTTTTTTAAATAAATCAAATTAATTTTAATATAATATAAAATAATAAAATATATAAAAGTATAAATAATATTTTTTTTAATTAATAAAATTGATATTAAGAAGTTTTATTAATATCTATAAAATTTCATTTTTGTTTAATAAAATAAATAATTAAAAACAAGTAAGAAAACTCTAGTCGGGGGTACCCGACTAGGAGATCCCCTGAACCCCGTCCGATCTGCGTTTTTAAATATATTCCGTTTCTTGTATACATCACAAACTTATACAAAATTTAATTAAATTGCTAATCTTGCACTTTCACAATCAAAAAGCATGTTTTTTTTTTAAAGAATATAATATAATTTTTAAAGAGTAATAATAATTTAATAAAAGAAAAAAATAAAAAATTAAGAAAATACGACATAAAATATTTGACATCGGCGGGGCTCGAACCCAGATCTGCGCGCACGGCACGGCGTGCCCCGCTTCTATCAACACCGCCACTGCACTGCTTAGACAACCAGTAGCAAATTCGAAACTAAAGGCAGCTAAGAATTATAACAAAATTCACGCAGTCAGCTGTTATTGTTGTGATTCTTAGAACAGACAAGAATGCTCGCATTCGAATGTCTCAATACATGTGTGCACATGTATAGATAAAATGAAAACAGGGGTGGGTTTCTGGTCACATGTCGCAATTGACAAAACGTTTTGTTTAATTACTTCTGTGATACTTAATGGATTTCAATGAAATTTTCAGCATATGATCTAAATATTATATTGAATATTTGTCAGTTGTCTAAAATTGCAAAGTCATTCACATATTGGCTATATTTGCAACTAACCTTCAATTTGAAAATTTTTGAAAAATTTTGAACCAATATCCAAAATCTAACAAAAACCGAAATTGTATAAAATATAAATGAAACTAAATGCAAAATTTGGAGACTCTAGCTCTAAAGATGTACGAGATATAACTTATTTACTTCAGTTCGATAAGGTTTTTAATCGATAACAAAAGAACGGGAATAGTTATCGATTTTCTAAAACAAACTCGATATGCGCGTGCTATACAGGGACTTCCAAAAAAAATTTCAAGTCTCTAGCTCTTATATGTTCTGATATCGACGCGTTCATACATACGGACAGACGGACAGACGGACAGACGGACAGACGGACAGACAGACAGACAGACGGACAGGGCTAAATCGACTCAGCTCGTCTCCGTGATCAAGAATATATATACTTTATGGGGTCTGCCACGCCCCCTTCTGCCTGTTACATACATTTGGCAGCTTAACAAAACCATTATACCCTGATTTCCCATTTTCAATGGGTTCAGGGTATAAAAAAAGATTATTCTTTTGAATATATTCCTAAATAAAATGATACAAATTCTTATTTTCAGGGAAATTCCACTTAAAAGTGAACTTTGCACGAAGCCAATTTTTAGTTGCAAAAACACTTCACTTGAATATTTAAACACCCAATTCGATGCACAAAAAGTTCACATTTGTTGCGCCACAGTGCAAAGCTCGATATGCTCGTATAGCATAGAAGAGGCTTAGAAAGAACTCAGCTTAAGCCGGTGCTCCAGGAAGACACTGGGCATGTTTTGGCTGTATGAAATAAAAATAAGCATAAGCTTTTCGACCACGCTGCCGTTATGAGCAAACTGCAATATTTCCGCACAGCTTATGTGCCACACACACACACACACACACGCAACTATGGACTAAATCCCAGCAGCAAACCAGGAGCTACGAAAACAACAACAACAACAATATCTGGCAACGCTTAGCAACTGACATTTGTATGTGTGGTTATCCCTGGCAGGACTCTAGGACGCGCTGGCTAGCCACCTCCTTGGCGCATGGTGGGGCCACGGTGGGGCACGATGGTTGGGCGGAAGGAAACAGTTAATACTTCTGTCTGTTATGCGCTTACTTCCTGTCTCCATTAAAAGTCATTCTTTTGGATAATCCTTTTGGCAACATTATGGCAAGTATTAAAAAGTTTTTTTTCCCTGGTGCTGCTGTTGCTGCTTCGCCCTTTGCTCTTGTTACCTAGCGCAAACTTTTAGCAGGATTCTTCCGCAGTTGCGAACTGGATTTGGACTTGAATTTGGATTTGTTCTCAGTCCCTACGACTGTTCTGTCCAACTATGTTTTCTGTTTCACTGCCAGTTTATTTCATATGTGACCACGTTATTGTTGTTGTTGTTGCTTTGACTGCGGCTGCCACTGCATGATAACCATAAATATTGTGTGTAATAGAAAATGTTTTGTAAGTGCTTTGCTCTGTCATTTTTTACGCGTTTTTTCCTCGTTTCATTTCTCTCTCAATTTTTCTAGCTTGGCCTGGTTCACCTCACAGCTGCATTTGGTTGTCCAATTTCATTTGTAAAACAAGTCAAAAGGGAAAAATTGCTTGAATGAAGACATTTTAGCACGCTACACAAATGGCGTTAAGTAAGCAGAACAAATAACTTGGACTGCATAGTGTGGAAATTGATAATGAAAACTTTGAGGTATCTTGGCCAAACACATTTGTAGTGTGGAAAATATTAAATTTTATATTACTTTTTTGTCAGAAATATGTATATTAAATATATTGTATATTATGAACATTCAGATTGACTGAACTTGTCGGCATAGGTGAAGAACATGACTACCAACATAACTTGAATAAGGACAACATTTGCGATACTTTTTGAGCAGACCTCGTATGTGGAGTTATACTTAATAACATTTCAAGATATTCAAACTTTTCATTAGAATATAACATTAAATATATAATTTCGTTTCGCTTGATTTCACTCTGTATATATAGCTAACATCAGTATATTCAGCTCAGCTAGGCCTCTCTAACTAGTTTTATAGACACACCAGCAGCAGCAGCTTTGCTGATTGTTACTCAGCTATAGATACAAATGCATAGCCATTAAATTAGTTTAGCTAGCTCAAAGTGACCCTCTTAAAATGAAATAAATATTATTTCAATCAAAACGTTAACTCCTTTGTCAACAAATAGCCCCATGCATGGCGCCTGACAAAAAGCACAACTATTAGCTCCCCAGGGAGCTGGGCAGACCTGGAACTGGAGCAGATGGCGTTGGTGTTGAACGTGTCAATGGCAGCACTATTGTCCCTAATGGAGGGGCGCACCTCAATCACACGCAGGCAAACGAGTAACAGAGAATTTGGGGTGTGGCTGTGGGCCATTGATTGCGATTGAAAAGTGATGAGGTGTCAATTTTTCATGGTATAAAACCCAATAAGGGATGTCAGGCTAGTCGAAATGGTTGGGGTTAGAGGGGCAGGAAAATGACGACAACTGCTGCCAACGCTATAAATTTGCATAGAAAACACATTCACTAAAAACACACGCACATTAACATATTTTAATGGTGTGTGTGCGTGTGTGTGCGAGTGTGTGTCTGTGTGTGTGTGTGACGCGAAAAAACAAGCAACAATATGGCCGCTGGTGTCATTTTAGCCTTTGCTCTGTTTGCCTTCAGCATTTTATTGATGCCAAACACGTTTCATGCCAAAGTCAACCTTTTTTCGAGCTGCAGCCGAAATTTGAATAATTTGTCGACAAAGGCCAACAGGTAGCAAGGGGGGAGGCGTGGCAGGCTGGTAGGCTGGCAGGCAGCTAAGGATAATGCAAAAAGACCGTTTATATTCATTTCCATAGACCAGAAATAAGCCGACAACTGAAACAGGGGCAGAGAGACTGAGGCGTGGCATTTGGACTAAAAACACAAACTGTGTTTGCTTGATTATGATAAATGCTGTGGACGATTGAAGGAATCAACTGCACAAAAAGGTGCGAAATGTTGCGGGTTTTACGTGTAATCCTTGATGTATTTTAGTTTTTGTATACCCTGTAAATATTGATATATTAATGAGGGCATTCGAATTATGAATATAGCTGAAATGTGAAAAATGTTGCGGATTTTAGCGGCTGATGCTAGAAAATCTGTAGTTTCGTGTGCCCTATAAACACTGAAGGAATGAAGGGTTATTGAAATTCCAATGAATGTTTTGTGTGATTAAAAGAATTACATTTGATGGGCAATTCTTGTTAAACTATAGTTTGTATACCTTCCTTTTATACCTACATTGAAAGCGTATTAGATTTATGAAAATTCTTAAAGAAATCAATTGAGAGATGAAAAATGTTGTGGGTGTTTAGAGGTAGTTCTTGAAACTATGTAGTTTTATATACCCTATAAACATTATGAGTAAGAAAGCGTGGATGAATGAACTAAAAAACTGTCAAATAAGAGCCTACAAACTAGAGTTTTGTATGCCTATTAGAAAAAAAAGGGTATTACTATTATAATGAATCATGTGGCTGATTGAATAAATCCAGTAAATTTGGTTAATTTTTTCATTGATAAACTAAAGTTTTGTATATTGCCTGTAAACGTCAAAACCTAGAAGTATTGCAATATAAATGCGTTAGCTGATTGAAATTAATGTAAAATGTTTCTGCATTAAGCAGGTAAACCTTGTTTTTGTTTAGCCTATAACTAATGAAATTTAGCATAAATATAAAATAATATATATATATAAGGTTGTCAAAAAAGTCTTGCGGTATTTTTATTGAATTTTCAATTGTTCATAAAATTGGTTATAATAATGCGATTTAAGTCAAATATGCGCCGTTTTGTTCGATGACGAGTTCCTAACGAGATGCCAACTTCATAATGCCCGTCTTATAAATATAAGAAGAAAAGTTGTAAAAGATGTTATAAAACTTATAAAACACTGCTCATATTTTGTAGGAAATTTACAAACCAATCTTCATTATGTTTTAACTCAGCAACTTTATATAAGATAAAAGCCTGCAGAGTCTCATATCTCATAAGGCAACTCATAAGCAATGCCTATACAAATCACTCAGAAATGATTTCGATTCATTGAACAGCTGTTTCAACAACAACTGGAACAGCTGATGCAAAGCTTTTCCATAAAAAACACACACACACATAGCTGCTGACATTTTCTAAGCGAATTTGCCGCTGCGATCGCTTAAATGAAAATCGTGAAAAAGCTGCTCAGTTTTCGACTCACTGGCAAAGCATACGCAGCGCGTAATACACAAAATATTTGTGTGCCCTAAAATTTGTACAAATATTTATTTTGCTGCAATGTGCTGAAAATTCCAGAAAACAACGAGACGGAAAAATGTGGCATGGAATTATTGTGTTGTGCTGCATGTGGAGTGCATTTTTGTTGCACGAAACTTGGCAGCAAGAAATCAACATTGGTGCGGCAACTATATAGATACAGATATACAAATATATATACCTAGATACATACTATATAACCCCCTTGCAGGCGCCTTTTTCTATGACAATGAACTGGAGCTGGAAAAGGAATTTTTGGCTGTTGTAAATTCCATTAACGGACCCGAAACGGAGCAAACTTTAAGATTTAATCCGTTGATAAAACGCCTGAAACCGGAAGATGGAAGCGTTATTCTGCAGGAATACGGTGAGTATTTTCAGCTATTCCCCAATAAAAAAGCTCATAAAACAAAAAAATACTAAAAAAAAATCATCGCTTTCAGCATGCGATCTCATAGATAATGGTGTCGCAGCTATTTTTGGACCAAGTTCACAATCGGCCAGCGGTGAGTAGCAAAGGGAGGCGTAGACGATTTATAGGCATTCCATATGCTTAGACTTTGTATAGAACGTGCAAGCAAAATAAAGAAAAAGAAAAGAGATCAGTGAGGTAAAAGCTCTCAAGCGAATGGCAAACAAAGCAAAAAGCCAAATAAGTTTGTTTGTCAATAGAGAATGAAAGCTTTTAGGAGAAATGGAGGCATGTTGATGTGAGAGTATCTGTGTGAACTCAGCTTGCAGTAGAGGAAGCTTAGGGAAACTTTATATAGCTTTTTTTTTATGGATATACAGATGTAGATAGAATATATTTTAAATTCAATTGATTTGAAGCAGTATAACATATAGCTACAGTAGGAATTATGGGTTGAAATGAAAGAGATGTTAAACTTATATGTTATTCATGATCATTTTGCTAATACAGTCGAGTCTCGATAATTTGTACCCCGCTAAATCGATAATCGCGATAAAACGAAAAAAAATCTATCCCCTTGAAAAAAATTCGTTACAGTCGAGTCTCGATAAATTGAATTTCTGTGTAAATCGAAAAAAACTGATCCCCTTGCCATTTCGAATTATCGGGACTCGACTGTATCTGGTATACAGAATATCATGTTCCTGATTTCTTGTCGAATTTATATGTAAAACCACAGTTCTTAATATTGTCGAATGAAATTGGCTTGATATATCAACATATATATTTAATATATATAAAAACAGAACAGATTGGTTTCGATTAGTAGGACTGTTTATTTGGAAGTGGCTTGAAGAAGTTGTTGATCTCCATTAATCAGATCGAACATTTGTTTTCTGAGCTCTTTATATGGTCGTATATAAATCTCAAAAACTTAGCGCCTCTTCTGTTTATAAATCCTATTTATTTCTATATTACTCTAAATCAGTTTATTATCTCTTGCTTGCAACTATACATATTATATATCCCACAACATCTACTCTGCCACTACCTTTCAGACATCGTTGCCCTGGTGGCCAACAACTCTGGCATACCGCACATAGAGTTCGATGTGGCCGATGAGGAGCATATGGAGGAGAAGCCCAACCATCAGATGACCCTCAATATGTATCCCTCGCAGCTGATACTCTCGAAGGCCTATGCGGATATTATTCACAATTTCGGTTGGCGTAAATTTACGATAGTCTATGATGCAGATGATGGTAAGTAGCTGATTTGATATTACTTTTACTCTTCAACTGATTAACTGCTCTGTTAGCTAGAGCTTCTGCTCGATTGCAAGATCTGCTGCAGCTGCGCGAGGTGCACAACGATGTGGTGCGTGTCCGCAAGTTTCAGCAGGGCGACGACTTTCGTGTCATGTGGAAGAGCATCAAGGGGGAGCGTCGTGTGGTGCTCGACTGTGTGCCCGATATGCTTGTCGAGCTGCTCAACTCTTCATCCGAATTTGGATTGACGGGACAGTTTAATGTGAGTGAGCCTATATTTGTGAATACCCTGTAGTTTATGTGAAGGGTTTACTTGTTTGTGAAGATGATTGTTAGAGGCATTAGGCATTGAAGCCATTTGTTAGCTTGTTTGTGTCAAATTGAGGTTTTTAAATGTCATTTTTAAGTATTGATAGCTTAATGGATTTATCTGTAATCGATAAATATCGATACACGGATTTTGTATCCTTTAATATCATTTTCCCCTTTATATTTGTTGCATTTTGTATGATCTCGTATAGCTTTTAGAGCTGAAGTTCATATGAAGTCATCTATATGAAATCGATAATTATCGATATGCAGCGTTTTTACTTTTCTTCTTTATTCTAGTAATTGTATAACCCTCATTTTCAAGGGATTCCTTTTACATATTCTAGTAGACCTTTTGCAGTTAAAGTGCATAAAAATATCTATAAACTGAGCTTTTTTTCGTAAATCGATAATTATCGATTTTTAACCACATGTATTAAAAACTTTAAAGACTTTATAGTTATGAATTCGGTAAAATGATATTTTTCTTTACATCAATCTCCACTCTCAGCACATTTTCCTCACCAATCTGGAGACATACAACGATCACTTAGAGGACCTAACTGCAGACAATGAAACATTTGCTGTGAATATAACAGCAGCTCGAATGCTGCTCAATCCTGAACCGCCACCAGTAAGTCAGATATCTATTTTTATATTCCAGTCCATTAGTAACATCTGATCCCTACAGCACGTTCAGCTAGATGGCTATGTAACGCAACGAGATAATATTGTCTATGAGAACAACGAGCCACCGCGCACTTTACTCCACGACTTGCTCTACGATGGACTTCAGCTGTTTGTGCAGGCCTGGCGAAATGCTTCCTACTTCTATCCGGATCGAATGCTGGTGCCGCGCATGAATTGCGACTCGGCTGCTGCAGGCGGTCGGGCCTGGCAGATGGGTCGCTATTTGACGCGCCTAATGAAAGGGGTAAGTGGGAAAAGGGGCTGAACATGGATTCTGTTCCTGATTGCATTAACACTTTCATCCGTGCGACGCAGACTTCCGGCGTGGGTAGCACCAACTTTCGCACCAGCCATTTACAATTTGACGAGGATGGACAGCGGATTAACTTCAATATTGAAATTTATGATCCGACGGATAATATAGGTGTGGCCGTCTGGGATACGCGGGGCCAAATCACGCTACTCGACGTCGAGATGAAGGTGCAGAAGAAAATCGTTTATCGAGTTGCCACGCGCATCGGCCCACCCTATTTCAGTCGCAACGAAACGGCCATGGAGCTAAATATGACAGGCAATGCAATCTACCAAGGCTATGCGGTGGACCTCATCGATGCCATTGCCAATGAGGTGGGCTTCGAGTATGTCTTTGTGCCAGTCGCTGATCAGCAGTATGGCAAACAGGACAAGGATACCAAACAATGGAATGGCATCATTGGCGAAATTATCAATAATGTGAGTAGAGCGTGAAAAACGATGATTGAAAACTTTTATATAATATATAAATATAAAGTTGTGCTCATAAAAATAGTAGTGCGACTAAATAGTTGGCAAGTAAAATTTGGGGAAAAAAATTCTTTAAAAAGAGTATTAAGATTAACATATAAATCAAACTGTTTTCAAAATATTTTGTTCATTATAAAATTTTCAAAACATTTCAGTCGCGCTACTATTTTCATGAACACATCTGCATATATATTCCTTTTATGGACATATATAATTTTCCAGTTTATATATCCTTATATTGAATATAAACTCATTTTCTTTGACTTAACTAAAAATCCCAGTTAAATTCTTGTTTCCTTCATAGGACGCCCACATGGGCATCTGTGATCTGACCATCACGCAAGCACGTCGCACTGCGGTGGATTTCACAGTGCCCTTTATGCAGCTGGGCGTCAGCATATTGGCGTACAAGAGTCCGCCGAAGGAGAAGGAGCTGCACGCCTTCTTGGAGCCCTTTGGTGGCTCGGTCTGGGTGTGGATACTCATCTCTGTGTTTGCCATGTCCTTTCTAAAGGTGATCATCGCGCGGTAAGTCGAAGGACATTCAGAAACTGCAGCAGACATAATTTGTTATTTCTCTTAGTATTGCCAAGGCGGAGTGGGAGAATCCGCATCCTTGCAATCGTGATCCGGATGCATTGGAGAATCAGTGGCATCTGCACAACACCTTCTGGCTGACTGTCGCGTCGATCATGACAGCTGGCTGTGACATCTTGCCGCGCAGTCCGCAGGTGCGTCTCTTTGAGGCCACCTGGTGGATCTTTGCCATTATTATAGCCAATTCGTATACAGCCAACTTGGCTGCCTTTTTGACCAGCTCCAAGATGGAGGGCAGCATAACGAATCTCAAGGGTCTCAGCTCACAGAAGGCTGTCAAATTTGGCACCATTTACGGTGGCAGCACCTACAATCTGCTCGCCGAGTCGAATGAAACGGTTTATCGCTTGGCCTTCAATTTGATGAACAACGATGATCCTTCGGCCTATACCAAGGATAACGATGAGGGCGTCGAGCGCGTGTTGACCAGCATGGGCGACTATATGTTCCTCATGGAAACAACGACGCTGGAGTACAATCGCGAACAGCATTGCGATCTGCGCTCCGTGGGTGAGAAGTTTGGCGAGAAACATTATGCGATTGCCGTGCCCTTCGGCGCGGAGTATCGATCCAATTTGAGTGTTGCGATCTTGCGCTTGAGCGAACAAGGCGAGCTTTACAATCTGAAGCAGAAATGGTGGAAGAACTCGAACTCCACGTGCATGGAGGAACCCGATCCGGATGCCACGCCCGACATGAACTTCGAGGAGCTGCGCGGCATCTTCTACACGCTCTACGTGGGCATTCTGATTGCCTTTGTAATTGGCATCATCGAGTTTACTATGTTTGTCGGGGAGGTGGCGCTCGAGGAACGCGTGAGTTGTTTTTTTTTATAGATTTTAGATAAGTGATTATATATAAATAATTATATATATATATATATATAATATATTATTATAATACTTGCTATTCTGTCCATGTAAACTCAGCTACTAGCATAGCTTTCCTTATACAATTTGATATAATAGTTTTTAATAGCTCTAGAGTTGACATCAGTTGAAATTTGATCAAGTTAACTCACTCTATATCATATAGCTGTTTAGTGAATAACATTTAGAATCTGATGTTTTTTTTATAGAAAATATTTTTCTTTTTCTTCTTTTAGCTCATTGTCATTTGGCATTTGAGGCATTTTAATTATTCTAATATTTTTGACTTCATCTACAGCTGTGTTCATAGAAATAGTAGTGCAAATGATGCGTTGCACAATCAAATTTTGCAATAAACATAATATGTATGTTGAAAACAATTTGAAACGAGTATTAAGTATTATGTATACATAGATATCTATGCTCAAATTGTTCCCAAAATATTATGTTTATCACAAAATTTTGCTGTCCAACATTTCAGTCCCACTACTATTTTTATGAACACAACCTTCCAGAGCAATTAGCCTTATAAAATTTCATATATCAGTTTCTTATACATATATATGAATGAATATATGAAAGAATTAATATATAAATGACATGTCTTGATAGAATTTCTCTTTTTCCCGACTTATTTGGCCTCATTCAACATTCTAGTTTAAGTACAAGTTGCAACAACTTTTACCTACCAGAGTAAAGTTTTTTACCCAGAGTAAAGTTCTGATAAATAAAATTTAATAAAAATCTGATCATTGCTCAATCAGATATCTTGTAATAACATTTCTCACCCGCCCACTCTCTCATTCAGATCATTTCATTGTCTCATTATATTAACTTTCTTGTCTCTCTCTCTCTCTCTCTCTCTCCCCTCCATTGCCAGCTCACCTATAAGCAAGCTCTGATTAAGGAGCTTCGCTTCGTGCTCTGCGTGTGGAACAACAAGAAGCCCATTGTAAGCGGCACGCCCTCGCCCAGTTTGGTTGCCTCCACGCCGCGCCCATCGCTGCAGAAGTCGTTGGAGCCCACACCGAAGTCGTCGCGTCGCGTTGTGCTGGGCCGTTCGTCGGAGGAGATGCGCGAGCTGCCGCCGCCCTCGCACAGTGGCAGCCATAGCCAGGAGCGGCAGGGGGCGCGGCAGAGGGAGGTGCGCGTCTGATGTTTGTCCTGTTTGTTAACTGTTATTTTTTGAAGTGCTCTTCAGTTATTTGCAATAAAGGCCACGCCCACCACATTTTCAGCGCGTAATCAATTTGCAGCTTCTTTAAGCTTGAAATTACTTGGCAGTCGCCGCGGGGCCCAACTGTATGGAAGGGTGGAGGGTTCGGGCATCATTGCAACATGAGCCGCATAGCTGCGCTGTGGAACTTGCCACACGGCTCGCCGGGCAGCCTGCAAGCCCATTAATGTTGCCCTGCAGTGCAGCACTTGCTCCCTGACACACCTCCCTCTTGTCCGTTTCGTGTCATTTTCTGCTGCCTCCCCCATTGCCACAGCAAGCGCTGCCTCAGTCTTTCAATTGCGTTATTGGAGCTTATTGACATTTTATATCCACCAAACTGACGAACGTCGTCTTTGTCGCCTCAAGGCCCGCTCACATCCACCTCCATTGCTGCTGCTCGCTTCACTGTGAATTCTTTGCAGTTCAGAAATACATAAGAATGCTTCACGGCAAGTTATGCTGGAAAGCAGCAAATTGCAGCGGGCTTAAGCGCAGAGAACTTTCTACTCCAAATTGTTTACTAAATAAATGTTGTGTTCAGCTGAATTCGAAGCTTAAGCTAAGTAAAATTTAAAGCAGCAGAAGATTAACTTAAATATTATTTTCAGAAACCATTTTTTTTTTTTAATTTTGTAGTATTTTTTTCGATTTGAAATTGATTTCATTTTACTGAAAAAAATTTAAATTAACGAATAATTTTATTTTAACATTTTTTTATTTTTTTTCTATTTTTTTTTTACAATAAAAAATAAAAATAAATAAATAAATTAGGAAAAAACTAAGCCTTTTATATTTATTTGATCTAAAAATCAAGCTTTGCAACATTTACAAAAACTTAATCTTTACTTAATTTTTTTCAAGAAATTTTAGCAGATTTTTAATTTTTTAACTTAAAATAGATGATTAAAATTTTAAAAAATCTTTGTTTAATTTATATAGCTAACAAAATTTCTTTTTAATTTATATTTTTTATTGTATTTTATATTTTTTATGCTTTTATTTTATTATTTTAAACTTGTTGAAGAATTGTTAAAAAATAAATAAAAATTGTTAAAAATAATATAAAAAAATATCAACTTAATTTTATATTTTTAATTTTTTTTTTACATTTTAACTATATTTTTATTACAAAATATAATAAAAGTGATCAAAATTGAAGTTAGTATAAATGATTATATATTTAATTTCTCTCTTAACAAAATTGTTACAAAAATTGAATAAGAAAAAAACATTTAAGTTCTTTATAATTATTAAATTTTAATTTAATTTTTTTACTTTGAGCTAACTAAAATTGCTGCTAAAACACTTTTAAAATAAATTTGACTCTAATTTTTGTTAATTCTCATTTTAAACAATTATTTTTATACAATTTTTTACACTTCTGCTCAAAATGTTGCTAAATTTTTGCACTTTCAATAAGACAAAAAGGCTTAAGCTATATTTTACATGTGAAACAAACAATCAAAGAACAAATTTGATATATTCCCGCATATCCTGCATTATACCCCGTTTCATCTACATTTTGCTACAGGGTATTTTATATTAAAACAGCAACTGACACGGCGTAGCCAGTGCAACTGCAGCAAGTGTGAAAACTGAGATGTTGTTTAAACACACATGTGTGTATGTGTGTGTGTGTGTGTGTGTGTGTGTGTGTGTGTGTGAGTGTGTGTGGCATGGGTGAGTGGAAGGGATTGGTCAAGCGCTTGTCTTCTGTCGCCTTTGGCCTTTGTTGTATTTGTGCTGTAATATGAAAAGCTTTGCACAAGCAACGCCAATGACAGCAGCGCAGCGAGCTGCGCAGTCAGCGACAGCGCTGCTCGCATTGTAATTGGTATTTTTTCTTTTTACACATTTTTCTTTTTGGTTGCCTTTTACAGTTTTTAATTATTTTGTTTGTCAGTTAAATAGTCGCAGCGGCAGCATAGCAACCCCCCCTCGTAACAGTGCACTGTTAAGCTTAACATTGCACTGCAGCAAAAGTCTCCACTCCTGCCGTGGCAAACTCAACACACTTGTTGCTCATACACAATATGCGCATAAGCGCACATATAAACTCACCACCGCTGGCCAATGGCTGAAGGCTGGGCGACAAAGCGACAAGTTCCACACGTTCCACACACAAACGCAAAGGCGCAACCCCAAACAGAACCAAACAGAGTAAGAGAGAGAGAGAGAGGGAGGGGGGGTGGGTTGGGCTGGCAACTGAGTCTTATACTCTTATACGCCGCTGGCCGTCGCATACAGCACGTCATTTGTTAATGCCGCGCACGTAAGCAATTTCCGCACGAAAGCGCATTCCTTGAGCCTTTAATGTACTTTTTGATGTTAACAAATTTTTGTACATTTGTTGTTGCCTGTCAACCCAGAGAGCGAACTTATGTGTGTGTGTGTGTGAGAGAGAGAGAGAGAGAGATGGACTGTAGCTGGAGCTGAATGCTAAACGGCTTTATGGATTAGTCGCTGCATGAGCTGCAGTGGGGTGAGGGGAATTGAGTGCGAGTGATTAGAGGTGAATAATAAACAAATTAATAAGTGGCAACGCTTAGCAGCGCAATCAGCAGCTGCAAAGCAATTTTCCAGACCAACAACAAAATTTATGAGCAGAGCAAAGAGAGGGAGAGGAGAGAGAGAAAGGTATAGGCACAGCACAGACTCTTAGTCTCTCGCTTTCTCTCTCACACACAACAAATTGCAAACTGCAATTGAAATTCACGTGTGAGCCAAATCCAATTAGCCCACATAAATCCTTGGGCCAACACTTTTTTTAATTAACTGCAAGTGCAGCGCGAACAAGTCAGCCGGCAAAGCGATAATGTCCAGATACAGATATATATATATATATATATATATATATATATCGCTGACTAGGGCCAATTTATAGCACGTGCGCAGCGTAAATTGCTCAGGCAACAAGGAAACAAAGTGTAAGAAGAAGAAGAACAACTAAACTAACTGCAAGTCATTGTGAGTGTGTGTGAGTGTGTGGAGCTCTACTGATTGATGAGCGATAAGACTTGGCCAATGACATGCGAGAACGATAGAAGCGAAATGTGTGAGTGTGTGTGTGTGTGTGTGTGTGTGTGTGTGAAGTGTTGAGAGCTTCGGCAAAGCGATCGGTAAAGCAGTTACTTTGCTGGAGAGTTTCAGAGAGAGAGTGAGAGAGAGAGAGAGAGAGAGAGAGAGAGAGAGGAGAGCATTGGCATATTGAGAGTCATTGACTTAGCAGAGCTGAAACTTAACGAAAGTCTGTGCTAATTTGAGTTAAGTTGGCTACACAATTGTGGGTTAAGCTTGCATTTGTAGAGTGCAGATCTAATTTACTATGCAAGCTGTGATTACATTTAAAATGTAAGTTAAAAAGTGACTTAAGCTTGCAATAATACTATGAGTTCAGCATGTTTCAATATAAAAGCTTAATGAAGGCAGCTGATAATGTAATGAGATGAGGTGAGTTGATGATTGTAGAGAGCAGAAAAGCAACTTAACGAAAATAGTAGATTATCTGAGTTAACTTTGGTAAAATATATGAGCAGAGCAGAAATTTAACTTAAGTTACTAATTATCTGTGTTAACTTTCGCTAAGTCTGTAAGCAAAGCAGCAACTTAACGAATATAGTTGATAGTTAAGCTTGTCTACATACAAGAACAGACATGAAACTTAACGAGTAGTAGTTGATGATGTAAGTTAAGCTGGCTTTAATATAAGAACAGAGCGGCAACTGAACGAAAGCAGTTGATAATTTGACTTTATTTCAATCAAACGTAAGAACAGCATCGAAACCTAACGAACGTATGTGATCGCCTTTAAGAGAACAGATCAGGAACTTAACAAAAACAGTAGATTATCTGAGTTAACTTTGCGCAAATATGTAAGCAAAGCAGAAATTTAACGAAAGTGGTTGCTGATGAGTGTTAAGCTTGTCAAAATATAAGAACAGAGATTAAACTTAACGAAAGTCTTTGATAATTTGAATTCAGCTCTACAAAAAGTAAAAACAGAGCAGAAACTTAACGAAACCAGTTAATAATGTAAGATAAGCTTGTAGTTTTAGAGAACAGAGCAGGAACTTAACTAAAGTATTTCATTATGTGAATTAGGCGCGCTCTGTTTATAATAACAGAGCACTGAAAGTGAACTTAGAGAAAGTATTTAATGATGTTAGTAAAGCTCAAATGTAAGAACGGAGCAGAAACTTAACGAATGTAAGTGTTTAGCTTGTTCAAATAGAGCTGGAACTTAACGAAAGCATTTAATAATATGACTTGAGTTCGCCTAACTATAAGAATAAAACAGAAACATAACGAAAATAGTTGATTATCTAAGTTAAATGCTCTGCTGCAATGTGAATTAGGCTCACCTTAAGAAAGAGACTTAAGCGCGCATTTACAATTCGAATTCAAATCTCTTTCAAAATTAATGCTAGGCCTGTGTTTAGAGCTTCACAATTTTCTAACATTTTCTACACACAAAAATTACAAAAAAAAACAACAATCAAAAGCCCATCAAATATTTTTACACCAAGCATTTTTCATTCAATTAATGCAGTTTTCCATTTGCTCAACTGCCTTAACCAGAGCATTTTGGCAAGCAAACGAAACAAGATTTGTGTGTGTGTTTGTTTGTTGTAGGTGTTATTAGCACATGCCACAAAGTTGCTGCAAGCATGCTTGATGGCTGTTGCAGTGGCATTTGGCCTCAACAAATCCTTGAGAGCTCAGCACACACACACACACACACAGCAAAAGTCGAGCAAATGGTGCATGAAATCGAAGCTTGAAGCCTTTCTCCTCTCCACTTTCTCTACTTTCTCTTACAGCAAGTTAACAAAGTTCTCTGTTAATTACTCAGCTGCCACATAAAGCAACATATTTTCTTTCTTTTTTTTTTTGGTCGTTGCCCAAAAACTAGTCAAAGGCTGTGTGTGGGCGTGGCAAACAGCACAGAAACAACAACAATGGCAACAATTGTTGCCAGTTTCCAGTTGCCAGTTGCCAGTTGCCAGTTAACTGAGCCTTGTCACAAGAGGCTAAGGCGTTGAAAGTTTGTTTTGTGCCAATTTGTTTGCCTGCAAATACCCTGTAAATAGTGCAAATGTATATGTAGGCATGGGGGAGGCCAAGGCAAATGAAGTTGTGCTTGGGTAGAGTTTAAGAAAATGAAGAGATTTTTGTAATTTATTGAAACTGAGAGCATTAAATCTCTTTTAAGATAGTTTTCTGGGCGTTAAAATTATAAAAATAATATAAATTACGCTTCTTAATCTAAGCGTTGTTCTGTGTCTATATGAAAATGTTTCTAATTAAGAATAAAATTAAAACTAAAATTAATATTAAAATTAAAATTAACATTAAAATTTAAATTAAAACTAAAATTAAAAAACTAAAATTAAAAAATTAGTAAAAATTAAAATTACAATTAAAATAAAAATAAAAATTAAAATTTATATTGAAATTTAAATTTAAATTAACATTAAAATTGCAATAAAAACTAAAATGAAAACCAACAATTAAAATTAAAACCAAAAGTAAAGCTAAAATTAATATTAAAATTAAAATTAACATTAAAATTAACATTAAAATTAAAACTAAGACTAAAAAACTTAAATTAAAATAATAATTAAAATTACAATTAAAATAAAAATAAAAATTAAAATTAAAATTAATATTAAAATTAAAATTAAAACTAACAATAAAATTATAATAAAAACTAAAATTAAAACCAACAATTAAAACTAAAACCAAAATTAAAATTAAAATTAAATTTGAAATTAAAATTAAAATTAATATTAAAATTAATATTAAAATTTAAACTAAAATTAAAATTAATATTTAAATCAAAACCAAAATTTAAATTTAAAATTAATATCAAAACTAAAATTAAAATTAAAATTATTATTATTTTAATTTGAGGCTTTCATCATCATCATCATTTATAATGATTGTCTGAAGCATCCACATTTGCCAGGCTATACTGTAATATCTATTTCAAGGAAACCTTTCGAATATTTGATTAAGAATATATTTTAATTACCTTTATATATATTATCAAATTTATATTATATATAAACGTTTTATTAAAGTATCCTGATATGAAGTATTTAAATCTAAGACCTATTTAAAATAGTTTTTACATTTATTTAATTTAATTTAAAGTTGGAAGCTCCCTTACTCCATATAATGCACATTTCTGAACAAATATCCATTAGTTCTCCCATCTACCTTTCTCTAGAAATACTTTGATATGTCATGCCAAGCATATTTTAAATTTAAGCTAAAATTTGCATTTGCCAAGTTACTTGCAGTTGTTTACAGGGCATTTTCTAGTCGAGCATACTCAACTCTGGCAACACTAACTTATTGTTTGTTCTTATTATTGCTTAGCTAGTTGGCTGTTATACTGCAGTTGCTGCTGCTGCTGCTGCTGCAGTTGCATCTTAGCCATTTGCCTTGCAACTGTTTACAGTTATGCAAATGTGGCAGAGCTGCTCATAAATGCAACCATTTATGTGGCAATTGAATTGATGCACATTCATTTCAGTTGCAGTTCACGATCGCTGCGAAATAATCATTTAACTTGCTGTTAAGAAGGAGAAAACAAAAAAAGAGAAACAAATTACAAAACCAATGCAATTTTTCACAAGTGTGTGTGTGTGTGTGTGTGTGTGTGTGTGTGTGCCAAGACAACATCGAAAACAAATAAACGCGGCTAAAAAGCTGCGAGCTGCTAGCTGCCAAGACAAAGAGCAAACAATGTGGCTGCCGAGCAAAAAGCGGAAACGGAAACGCGTCGCACAGAAAATGTTGACGACTGTGCGAGTGCGAGCGAGAGGCAGATAGAGCGTGTGTCTGTGTCTGTCTGTGTGGCTAGATATTTATTTCTCTATATCTCTCTCTCTCTCTCTGTGTGTCTGTGCACATATTTGCACATGTTTCGCATTTGTATTCCATGCGTTATTGAGCTGAAAATTGATGCACATTATTTACTCTATTGAATTACACATTAGCCATTGCTCTCGACTGATCCCCCACACTTGCCACGCCCCACCTCCCCGCCGTCCCCCTGCCCCAATGGGCATGGCCCGCGTGTGCAATAAATAATTTGAAAAAAAAGAAAACGAAACGAAACAACAACAAAATAAGCAAGTGAAACAAAAGGCAATGCTGCCCGCAACAACAACAGCAAAATCTACGTCAAGCGGCGAAGGCGGCTGCTGGAGACAGTGCTGAGCAGTTAGCTATTTTCGGCTTGTTTATTAATGTGACATATGAGAATTTTTAAAGGGCTAAATACATATATTAGCTAATAAAACATAACTAAATTGAATAAAGTTCATTTTAACTGGTTATTCATATGAATTAGTGACTATGAATATGAACAAGTGAATGTCTTGAATAAGTTCATTTGAACTGGTTATTTTTATGAACTAGTGAACTTATTTATATTGTCTTCAAAAAGTTCATTTAAACTGGTTATTTTAATGAACTAGTCAACTTATTCATATTGTCTTAAAAAAGTTTATTTGAGCTGGTTATTCATATATATCTTAAATATATTCATTTATTCATATTCATATCTTGAATATATTCATTTATTCATATTCATATCTTGAATATATTCATTTGAACTGGTTATTTTGATTAACTTATTCAATTGAACGCATAATGCAAATGAACTAGTGAAGTTAGTCACTGATCAGTGACGATAGCTTTTAGTCGTGAGACAGTGGAAGTATCGATGGAATCATCGTTCATGATTTATTCGTTTTGCTCTATTGTTCATGAACAATACTTTCTATTGAGCTGCTCCAGGTTCTATTGAATCATTCAGCTGTCAATCAAAAGTGAACTAAACAGCTTAAGTAAGTGTCATGTAAAAAGCATTCATGACCGACTAACTAAATGAATAGTAGACAATATTTTTGAGCTGTTGAATGACTTAAAATGTGATAAAAAGTACTCAAATAGTTTATGAATCTCCTTTAAAATATTGAGATTTTTTTAATGAAATTTTCGATTAGATGAGATACATTTTTCAACTATATCAGGAAGACAGATAAAGTGTGCGTGAGAGACAGAGAGAGAGAGACAGAGAGAGAGAGAGAGAGAGAGATACATCAAAAGCTAGCTATTTTTTAGCTGAGTTAAAACTAGCTTTTTGTTTCAGCTATTACTTAGCTTAAGACTAGCTATTTCATGCCGAACCAATAAATTTAACAGCTATTTTTAACTGTAACTTTGCCTTGTCCTAATATGTTTTAGCTTTTATTTCTAGCTTTTTCTGCACTGCTCAAAAGGTGAGCAGCACCAAAAGCCGCCAATTGCAACTGCAGCCATTGACATGGCTTTGAATTATGCATGTGTGTGTGTGTGTGTGTGTGTGTGTGAGTGAGTGTGTGTGTGTGTGTGGAGACTCAACTCGATCCGCTGCTGCGACTGCACTTCTAGCGCCGCTGCTGCTGCCCATAAATTGCCCAACTAAATACAATTTATTTCTGCTCGTCGCTGGTGACCCATGCACTTTATATATTTATATATATATATAAATATATATGTTATATATATCTTGTAACATTCGCTGTGTGTCGTTATTTATGCGCAGCTTTTAGCATTTTTTCCTCCAACTCTTGACATCTTATTCGTTTTTTTTTTTTCCTAATGGAACATCTTCAATATGAAATTTATGTTATTTTAAATAGTTGCGGCTGGCATAACAGTGGCATGTTAGGCAGCGCTGCTGTTAAGCGGCAGGGGCATGTTAACCGTTTCAACTGGCAAAAACTGTGCTACACTTTGCTACCCCTTAGCACAGACAACAGCCAACCAACAACTGTTAGGCTAACAGTTGGCTGTTATGTTAAGTGCGCCGCCTGCTAACGGATAAGTTTTTATGGCAATGTTATGGCAGGAGCGCCTGCGAGCGGATAAAATTGAATTGTTAAAAATTTCATGTTAAGTTTGTATGGTAAATAAACATATATAAAAGATGCATTTTAAATAAATAAAAAAATATATAGTATAATAAATTTACTAATAATGTTTCTCTAAATTAACATAAATTTTCATAATATTTTTACATATTAAATAAATGTTATATATAAATAAATTCATTTGCCTCTAACCCAACAGTCAATAACAAACTGTTAAGTTAACAGCTGCAGCAGCCTTAACATGCCCACATATGTAACTCACCTCGCAACTCCTGTGACTGTTAACAGTCGTGCGCTCTGGTTTACAACTCTGCCATAGTTTGGTTCGTGTCTGTGTTAATGCGCCTTCGTGTGTGTGTGTGTGTGTGTGTGCGTGTCGGCTGCGAGCATATAAAATAACGAGTGCGCCAACTGGCGGATTTCAGTCTTCGTTTTGCCACTGAATCGTGCGGTCAACAATTTGTTCACTGCGACTGCGAATCCACGCGTTGCGTCGGCCGCGACGCGATTGGCTGAAATGAGCAAAGTAACAACAACAATACAAATTATGATTTAAAAATAAAAAAAAAATGAAAAAAGCTGAAAAATAATAAAAATTGTAAATTGAAATCCAAAATCGAGACGACAACTGCGATCGCGATTATTAATTGTATTTTTGCCAAAAAGAATTCGCCTTTCGGTTTAAAGCTGCCTTTAAAGCGCACCCAAAATTGTCGTGAGCTCGTTTTCGTTTCTGTTTCTGTTTCTGTTCGCTGCCGGCTTGTCGCTGCGTGTGTTTGTCTGTGTGTGCGTGCGTGCCAGTGTGTGTGTTGGTGAGTGCAAAAAGAAATTGGAATACATTTCCGTTAGTGCAAAAGTATTGTAACTGTAACTGAAGCTGCAGCTGCAGCTGCAGCTAAACTGACAGCCAGGCAAGTACCGCTATAGAGTGAGCGACCGGTTGAGTCTAACGGTCGCCGCTTCTCAGTTATTTTTAGCGCAAATCAAATTGCGACGCTGGCCTCCCATTGGTTCAGGCCCAGCTGCCTGCAAGTATGCAACACACAAATTTTAAGAGCTAACTTTTAGCTAGCTTGAGTGTGTATGTGTGTCTGCCTGTCTGTGTGTGGAAATTCTTTTCATCCTGACTGGCAGGAACAAAAATATTTGCTCAACAAATATTTGCACAATGCGTTGGAATTTCCCATGCAAATGGCCACAAAATTTAAATTAAATTTGCAAAATATATAATAAAAAAAGGCAAAAAAGAAAAACAAAATGCTGGCTCAGCTGCGCCGCTGTCGCCATTTAATTCGGGTTAAGGTCTTAAAAAAAAAACAAAAAGAATATATGGAGCTTTGCATATATATATATATATAACCGCGTATTGGGCTAACCCAAAAAGCCGCGCATTTTGTTGTTGTTATTGTTATTGTTGTGTTAGGCAATTGTGTGACCAGTTTTGCAGCTTCATTTTTTTGTTGTTGTTATTTTTTTTGTGCTGTTATCCAGCTGCCACTTCCGCTGCCGCTGCGTCGACGTCGGCATCAGCATCGGTTGAGCTTCTGCTGCTGCTGCTGCTGCTTTGCTGCTTTGCTGCTTTGCCATATGCGGCAGCCACAAAACTTTTGAATTTTTAAGTGGCAATTCGTGTAGCCGCTTCCTTCTCTGTACACACACACACACACACACGTACACCACACAGTTGAAGCACTTATCTGACTCTTTTAAAGCATCGCCTTTTGCCCTCTGCCTGCTGCCTGCTTTGTTTTTTGTTTTTATTTAAATATTCAATTTGGCAAGCGAGCAATTGCCGCGAGCTCCACACGCAAAATTATTCTATTTTATTGTTTTGTTTATGAGAAGGTGGCGAAATATATTTTGCAAATTTTGAGTAAATAAAAATTGTTTCACACACTTCCAGTGATAGAAATTTGCAAATTTATAAATCACTTAAAAGTGAAAATATAGTGTTTTAGCCATTTTCTTTCTAAAAGTTTAAATAATATTTTTTAATGTTTATAATATTGTTTAGTAAGTTTTTATGTTTATATTATCTAATTAATATGAATTTATATTTAATGTTTATATAAATTCACTTTAGGTTTTGTTCTTTATTCATGTTGCTTAGATTTATAAAGTTTTGTATTTAACGTTTCCTTAAAACATTGTTTTAAATTATATGTTAAAAACAAAACAAAATTTAAAAAATTAATTTTTAATGTTGCATAAATCCATTGAACTTGAGTTTGTGACTGGCTGTATAAGCATATATAGTTATAGAATTTTAAATTAATATAAATAAACAAGTTAAACAATTTTAAGCTATTTACATAAAATTTATTCATTTATGTATATAAATTATTCAATTATTATTAAATTTTTCCACATATAAAAATAAAAATAAAAGTGTTTACAGTGTTTTGAGATTTAAAAGAAACGAGTTACAAGTGTCACGAATATTTTTCCTATATATATTTATTTTATATTATTTATTATTATTATTATATATATTTTATTTATTTTATATTATTTGTATATTTATTTGTTTTCTATTTCTTTCAATTTAATATTCATAAATTTAGTATTATGAAATATGTGAAGAAATTGTGTTGGAAATTGTGATAGAAAATATTAATTTTATTTTAATATGCGGAATAATTGTAAAAGAAATATTAAAAACCTCATGTTATAACAATAGCAGTAATAAATAAAAAGAGTTTTTAAGCTTTTGCTAGAACAAATATATTTAAAGGAAAAATTACTAAAAAATAATACAAAACAATTTTAAAAATTTAAATTAATTAAATTTAAAATAAAATTCATTTAAATAAAATAATAACCAATATATTTTATTGAAATAAAATAAAATATTTGTTTAAATAATTCAAAAATATATTTTTTTTCTCTGACATAAAAATCAGAGTTATTTTCTTTTATTTATTTTATAGTTCTTATATATAAAATAAAATATATATATATATATTTTAAAATAATAAGCAGTTCACAAATATAAAAATAAACTTAAATTTGTTTTTTTTTTATTTATTTATATAATAATAAATATTTCTCTCAAATAAAATATATTTTGTTTTATGTCGTTTCTTTTTGAGAATTGTGCCTTATTCTGTTTCGTGAGATACAATTCGATGAAAGTGTGTGTTAATAGCCAGCTTTATAAAGCGGCCTTAATGCCATCAGCCCCTTCGCCGCAACAGACTTTTCTATATTTATTTATTTCATTTGCATTTGACCAGCTTTGGCAGTAAAAGTTGTCAATTGCGCCTTCATTCATTTACTTTGTTCACTCATTTAGTTATAGCTGTTTGCTCTCTCTCTCTCTCTCTCTCTCTCTTTCTCTCTCTCTCTCTCTTTCTCTCTCTCTCTCTGTGTGTGTGCGTGTGTGTGTGCCCAACATTATGCAAATTAGTTTGTTTGTTTGCTGGCCGCATTGCGTTTTTCCATGCGCCTAATGAATAAAGCATAGCGAAATTATTGTATGGAATTCAATTAGCATGTTTTTCCATCAACCGCCTCGCCAACCCAACACCTCGCCCTTGCTCTATACTAACACTCATACAAAAAAGTGCAAAGTTTTTGTTTTTTTATTGTGTCGATGAACGAAATTAGCTACTAAATAAATTATGCGTGTAATTTGGAAGCGAATAAGTTTTTAAGTGTTTGCCAAAGCTGAAAATTGTAATTAGAGAAATCCTAACCAAAGTGTTTTTTTTTTTTTTTGTATTAATCTCCACAATAATTCTCTAATCAAACAATTAAAATGTGCAGGATTTTTAAAAAACAAAAAAAATTAAAATAAATTAAATAGAATTAGAGCAGAAAAATAAAAGCTAAAGCAAAATTTTAAATAAATTCTTTACTTTATGGTAAATGGGCAAAATATGAATTTAAATGTTTTTAAATTACAAAGAACATAAATATTTAAAATTGTTAGAGTGTAGTTGAACTGGTGTTAAAAATATATTTTAATGCGGCTTAGTCAAGTTAATACTTTTTAATTATGTAAAAAATATATATGTATATGAAGAGATCTTAGTCAGATAAATCTTTAGTTGAAATTTGCTTTTTGAATATGTGCAAAGTATGTGATTATTTAAGTCAGAATAGTCTTAAAAAAATTACATAAATATATATAAAATATTTAAAATAATATGCAAAAATTATACAAATATATGATAATAATATATATAAAATATTTAAAGTAATATAAAAATACATTAACATAAGAATATAATATATATAAATATATAAATAAATTTAGATTTAATTTACTTTAATAATTATTCATAATATAAGGCTGTCAAAAAAGTCTTGCGGTATTTTAATTGAATTTTCAATTGTTCATAAAATTGGTTATAATAATGCGGTTTAAGTCAAATATGCGCCGTTTTGTTCGATGACGAGTTCCCAACGAGATGCCAACTTCATAATGCCCCTCTTATAGAAGCTCGCTTCCCTATTGTCAAAAAACTCGGAGAGCCAATTTTCACAGGACTCTCTTGTGGACAACTTCCGACTACCAAGCTCGTTCGCCATGGACAGAAATAGGTGGTAATCACTTGGTGCGAGATCCGGACTATACGGTGGATGCGAAAGAACCTCCCATCCGAGCTCTCGGAGCTTCTGGCGCGTCACCAAAGATGTGTGTGGCCTGGCGTTGTCCTGGTGGAAGACAATTCGGCCTCTGTTGATCAAAGATGGCCTCTTCTGCATGAGTGCTGCATTCAAGCGGTCCAGTTGTTGGCAGTACAGGTCCGAATTGAGCGTTTGGCCATAGGGGAGCAGCTCATAGTGGATGATTCCCTGCCAATCCCACCAAACACACAGAAGAACCTTATATAATTTTAAGTTTACTTTAATTATATGTATATTAAAATATTGTTATAAATTCAGTTTTAATTTTTTTTATTTTATTTTATTTTTAATATTTTATTTTAAATTTACTTTTATGCTAGCCTTTTATTAAAATATTCTTTAAATCTCTATTTTATATATATATTTTTTTTCAATGTTAGCTTATTATGAAAATTCATAAATTTAAAGCTCTTCAAAAATATATAAAACGCTCAGAAAATGTAGTTATTATAAATTTCTTCTGTTGTCTGTTGAATGAATGAACGCATATTGTTTTATTAAAGATTCCTAACTCCAATTGAAATTGCATAAAAAGTCACATTTAATATGAATTTTATATTTTATATAAGCCTTAAAAATTTGCCAATAAAAAGTTTCAAAAGTTATCTAATTCTTGAATATTCGCATTTACCCTCAAGCATCCAAACAACTTAAAGAGTTATAAAATCAATGTAACGAACTTTGCTCACAATTTCTATTTAGCGAGTGTCCACTGTCCAGTAAACACTTTCACAATTTGCCATTTCTTAGCTGAACTTTGATCTCAGTTTCTCAATATTTGCTGGCTGCACTTTTTCATTTGTCGCAGTAAAACGTAATGAAATGTGGTCAAAGACAATTTTGCCAACTCAACTCAACTCGAGCGCTGTTAGCCTGGCCTGAACTCTGCTGCACAAGAAGTTTCGATTTTGTAGCAATTGCTTCGACGGCAGCTGCAACATTAAATATTCCCCTTTTCACTGTTGCAGTTGCAGTTGGCAGTAAAAGTGCAACTTTGTCGGCTTGCAGCCAGTTAAGGGCAGGGGGAGGGAAGTTAACTGGAAAGTTGAGAGTGGGAGGTTTGGTTTATAAGGGCTGCGGTTGAGGTTTGCTCTAAATATGCAAAATTCTCTGCGCTCTTTTCTTGGCGCTCTGCTGTTAACCTTGGCTGCAGTTACAGCCTGTAAGAGTGTGTGTGTGTGTGTGACCACAACTAGCTCACACACACTTACATTTACACCCACACGTAGCTGATCTGCAGGCGTTAGCCTTTTGCCTAGCTGCATTGTTTTAGGGGCCACAGCAGCTGTTGTAATCCACTCTATGTCCTATGCAGGCACACACACTTACACACGCACACACACACACACACACCCACACACACACCCTTTACAGATTTTCAAGTGTGGCGCTGGACTCGCAGACTCCAAACTCTGCGCGTTATGCAAAACTAACTTTTTCCATTATTTTGCCGCGTACCGCCGCAGCCGCCGCCATCACTGACTGCTGCAGTTGCAGTTACTGCTGCTGCTGCTGCCGCTACTGCCGCTGCTGCTGCTGTTGCCGTTGCTTGTGGTTTTTATTTATGGTCTATTTTTGTTTTCCATTTTTTTTCCCTCTGTACCCTGTAACCATTAAGTAAAGGCTGACAAAGCGTGTGCTAAAGTAATATACAGTCAAAGCTGGCTTACTCTTTGTATTTTAGAAATACAGTAAATTCTCAAAAAATATGATATGCAGACCTGATTTGGTATTCAATTAGAGCTCATCTGCTCATCTGTTAATCAAATTTCTTTCCAATTTTTACATTTTCACTATCTCAAGAAGTTTAGACCACAGAAATGTGACTTTGTCTAAGAACTTCTCGCCTTTGTAGCACATTTAGTTTATTCTTTCTCTTGCATCATTACTGATCATCTCTTAGTCGTGCACTCCCCACCATATGCACTTCTACTTGTTTGGTTTTGCATTTTTAGTTAGTTACTCGACTCGACTCGACTCGATTTTGGCCCGCACGTGCCTCGCTCTCAGTTTTTACACTCTCTCCGCACTGTGTAAACAAAAGCCAACTGCAAAGTTTTGACAACGCTTTTCGGTTATGTAGTCACCGAACTTTCCCATCCTTACCCTAACCAGCTCTGGCACTAGGCACCTCCTCTCTCTCTTTCTCTCTCTGAGAATTGGGTCGGCAAAAGCGAAATTTATGTCGCAGCCGCGTGCAAAGTGACAGCGAACAAATTGCTGCTGAAGACCAGAAAAAGAAATAGAATAGAAACAAGCCATGCACAATGTTAACTTCCAAATGTTAAATGCAAAATGTTAAAATGAAAAATGTTTAAAGTAAAATGCAAACTTTTCAAAACATGACAAACTTTTTCGGCCGCCTGCTAATCAAATGTTGCCAGAGACAGCCGAAGAATCGTTCAACTCGTAACTGATTTTATGATCAATTGAGTTTCTATATAAAAATTTAAATATATATAGAGGGGATGAGAGAGAGAGAGAGTAAGAGAGAGATATCAAGAGATTATAGTGTATGTGGGGATTTAACTATATAGATTAATAAAGAAAGAAAGGAAGAGAGCGAGAGAAGAAGGAAGAGGAAAGGAAATCGAAAAAGAATAAGAAAGACAAATATATAGAAATAGAGAATGAGAAGAAGAAAGAGATTGGGAAAGAAAAAGAAAAAGATAAGCAGAAAGAGGAAGTGAGAGAGAGAGATGAAAAAGGAGAAACATATAATAGAAATAAAAAGAAGTAGAAAGAAACTGAAATAACTAGAGAGAGCGAGAGAGAAACAGAGAGAGAGAGAGAGAGAGAGTGAGAGACACAACGAGTGAGTTAAAGAGAAACAGAGAGTGAAAATGAAACAGAGCAAGAGAAACAGAGAGAGAGAGAGAGAGAGATTGAGAGTGAGAGTAAAACAGAGGAAGAGAAACAGAGAGAGAGACAGACAGAGAGAGATACAGAAAGTGGGAGAAAGAGAGACAGAGAGTGAGAGAGTAACAGCGAGAGAAAGAGACAAAGAAAGCGAGAGAGATATAAACGTCTTAAAGTTGAAGACGCCACAGACACCAGTTTGAAACTATTGAAATTCCTCTCACCAGCAGTCAGAATACCTAGAGTCCCCAACCGTGCTACCCATTGAAACTCCACTCCTCCATATACTCCCACAGTTTAATGTAGCTAAGACGACTTCAATTTTCTCACATGCCTGATAGACGAGCCGCAAACGTCAGTAAGTCATGTTTGTTATATGTAGATCTTGACTGAGAGCAATCTGAGGAGCTACGAGCACTGTGTCTTGGCATATAAATTTATATACAGTAAAGCTTAGAGAGAGTATAAGTACTAAAAGCTAATCACAACTTGCGAATATTAATTTGAAACAACCCTTCGCAAATAGCTGAAAAGCTGATTAGGCTATTAACACTTTTACAAAGACATTTTAGGTTCTGCTTTAGACGCTAGCATCTAGCAGCTATAGCGGCGCATATACAATCTTTAACCTTAGTTTAAATCTGTATCTAAATTCAGTCCCAAGCTGCAAAAGTTTTAATGTTTCTTAAGCCGAACTTGAATTATTGATCAGATACTTTGACAGTGGTGCGTTGCGTGCATTTCGTATAGAAGAATGTGGAGCACAGCTGCGCCCCCGCCCCTGTCTGCGCTGCCTCCCACATGCCGCTGCTGCTGGTGCTGTTGCATCGTGTGCAAACAAATTTCCAACTCGCATGCTCCAAACTTATTTGATGCACTTCAATTCAAAGCGCAGCCAAACAGAGCAAAATCCATCGCAACCAAGCGACGAGCTCAGGCGACATTGATAAATGTTATTTTGCTAAACTATTTTTTTTTCTCTCTTCTCTTTTCACTGGCAACAACAACAACAACCAACCAGGTTTTGGTTTCTTGGTGCGTGAAGGAAACCTGAAAAAGCACAATCGAACTTCTGAAGAATTCGATATGAAAAAAATATATAAATTTAAAAAAATAGCATTTGCTTGCAAAATGAAAAATTTCGTTTGCCCATAAATATTTATAGTTTAGTTCATTGGAATTTTTGAGAGAAATAAAAATAAAATAACATAAAACTATTAATTGCTAGCCTTTATGCAAGAAGCTAAGTATTTGGCTGAAAAATATTCATTTGCTAAATTTAGTATTTATATTTTTTCTTTCGACATTTCAAGATTATTTTTGATTACCAAATAATGATCTTTTACCTTTGGAGTAATCATCATGCATCAAATTTATGTAGATTGCTCAAATATAGATATAGATAGATCTATAGATATAGAGCTAAATAGGGATTTTTCTTTTTGATTGTATGATCTTGGACTTTGAGAGAGAGATAAAGAGAGAGAGAGAGAGAGAGAGATAAAGAGAGAGAGAGAGAGAGAGAGAGATAAAGAGAAAGAGAGATAGAGAGAGAAAGAGAGAGAGAGAGAGTGAGAGGGTTAGAGAGACATGGCTAGATCTAGTTTTAATGAACTTGGCGATCAATAGTTATAAAAAATGCTTAAGTCTCTGCTTAAGACACAATACTTTACTCAGATGATTGAGATACAAAGCTTTATGATGAACTGATCTCTTTCTTTGATTATCTAATCCCTGGTGGCGTAAGCTACTCATGGATTGATTTTGTTTATCAATTCTTTCACAAGATTCAAAATCATACGAATAAATTCTAATTATAATTCTAACTTCAAATTTTTAATGATTACTCAAAGCTTTTAATATTAAAATATAATTAATAATAAAAATATTATTATTATATTTTCTTTTCGCAGTGCATTCTCTTATCACTTAAGTCTTCTAGTTGCTTTCTAATTTAATTTTCAATTAAAATTAAAGCATAAATTAAAAATCACGCTAAAAGTGTTAAGCGCAAGCAGTTACCAAGAGTTATTGTTGCTGTTGTTGCTGTTTGTTGCCGCACAAAATTGAAGTTTTTGGGGCCAAAAACTTTGGCGACTTTGTCGACTGCTGCTGTTGCTGCTGTTGCTGCTGCTGCCTTCTGGCCGATGGCAGTGTCAAGTAACGGCAGCTGTTGCAGCAACTCAGCCCAGTCCAATCGAGTCGCCGTGCTTTGTGTGAGCCGACGTGGCATGCTCTCTAATTTGCCAAGTTTTTGTGTGCTGGCCAGGCCAAGCTTAAGGGGCAGAGACATAGACCAAGACAGAGAGAGAGAGAGGGAGCGGTAGAGTAGCTCAAGTGACCAAGCGACGTATACACAATAAGTCAAAGCTTTAAATCCAGTCAAAGCTAAAAACCACAACATTCAATGCTAAAAATAAAACAAGCAGCAGGCGGAAGTAAGCGACTAGCAGATACCCTGTAAACACCAAAGCAATCTATTGAACTAGTTTTTAAACATCTTTTATATTTATATATCGTTTGCCAATCTATAATATTTAACTATATTTATATAATAATTAATATGTTGATAATATATGATATGGTATCATATAGAACGATCATATCATGCCCTGTGCACATGGCATAAAACTCAACCATACTCATGCCCCCACAAGCCAGTTCGTATCGGCGAATTTATGTCGTGTCACGTGGCGTATGTGTGATATATGTAATTTGAAGTCGTCCGGGCCCGGTTGTGGCCCTTGGCAATTATAGCCAAATGCGCTAATGATATTCAATTTGAACAAGCTGCCTATTCAGCATTTTGTCAAAATGTCAGACGGCCAGCCAACAAAAGGGCTAATACGGCCCGGCAACAATGGACGTCAAGCTGTCAAAACGCCAGACAGAGACGGCGCCAGACAGCGCCTCAGTGCCGGACAGAGACGGAGATAGAGCCAAACAGAGACGACTGTTCCGGTGTGCTGTGTGAAATGCAGCAGCTGCTTCGCCGTGAAATATAAATAAAAATATTATACAAAAACGACACAGAAAATACTCGTAAAATAAAAAAAAAAAACGTCATAATGGAAATCAAAGGAGTGGGTGTGACAGGGGCGACTGTTGTATGGGGCAAAGAAATCACTCAATTGGACGTCTAACTGACAGCCACACATTATCAAATATTTATGAGCAGCGAGCGTGCAATGGCAGCTGACCGTCGCCGGGGGCGTTGCGCTGGGCGTGGCTGCGTGGCTCATTGAAAACATTTGGCCCCACGCTCTAAAAGAGAGCGAGCGAAACTTTGACACCAACGCCCCAAATGACATTTCTGAGCAGCAATGGGAAACGCTCCCAAAAAAAAAAAAAACCAAAATTATTATATAACAAAACATCTGCTTGTAACGACACGAAAATATACAAGGCATAGGAGAGAGAGAGAGAGAGAGAGAGGGGGGGGGCAGGTGTGAGGGGGAGGGAGTGACATGTATTGGAGTAGGGGTGGCTTGGCACACATGACTAGCCATAAACGCGACATACAAACCGTATTTTCTCATTTATAATTCAGCAAAGTAAAACATTGAAATAATGAAATTACACCTAAAGAATTTCCAAGGCGACATTTGAGATGCACAGTGGGCGAAATAGATGAAGACTAGGACATAAATGATTTATTTGATGTTCATTTGACTGCTGAAGGTATTTCTATATCTAAAAGGCTACCTAGGTAAGGAGCACTTAATCTTCACAGCAATGACATTGTCAATGGCAATGCCAATGACAATGACCCTGACAATGCTAATGACAGTGGCATTGACATTGACTGTGACAGTAGTAGTGACAATGACAATGACAATGGCAATGACAATGGAAAAGACAACGACAATTTTAATGAAAATTATGGCAATGATAATGACATTGACAATGCTAATGACAGTGACAATGACATTGACTGTGAAAATAGCAGTGACAATGGCAATGACAATGACAATGACAATGACAACGACAATGATAATGCCAATTTTATTGAAAATGTAAATGACAAGGGCAATGATAATGACATTGACAATGACAATGACAATGATAATGACAATGAATATGACTGTGACTGTGACGATGATAATAGCAATGAAAATGACGACGACAATGACAATGATAACAAATTTACAATTTCATCTTTCAACGCTTCACGCACTCTCTAAATATGTCAATAAAAAACTTTATTTACAAGCCATGAAAATGCATCAGAGCGAAAGTCGAACTCATCAATTTACGATCGTTGAATCGTTTATTACTACCACTGTGCCAGGTCTTGGCCGCACAGTTTATGCTTGAAAATATGAAAGCCGAATAAATAAAAATTTAATGAAAACACGTATACGCAACATGCGCCGTCGCCAGCATCCCTATGCCCAGAACACCTCTACTCATTCTACTCATTCCTCAACGACTTCACATTCCCCTCAACGCAACGCAATTGCCAACGGCGGCGACGACGACGGCGTCAGCGACGTCGGCCGTGTTTTGCATGCATGAGGCATTTTTTGACAAAAATTTTGTGTTAGCCGCGCATTGAAAAACGCAAATAATTGAATTTCTGTCAGCGAAATTAAATTACGCGACAACGTTTTACGTTATACGCAGCGCCGTTGGCCAGCTGCAGTGAGGTTGCCTTTAAAGCGGACAGCATAATGCATTTTAAATGTGCATAATTAAAATAAATGCAACAAATGATTTAAATTTATTAAAATGTTTGCAACAAACAAAGCGCACGCACGAAAACCAAACAAAAGCCACTGCAAATGAGTCTGCGTTCGTGTGTGTGGGTGGCAGGGGTGGCGGGGTGGCGGGGTGGCGGGGCTGCTTAATGGTAGAGGGTCACGCAGATAAATACAATAAAACTTAATGACAATGCATAAAAGTTCATTACAGACAGAAATAAAGAGAGACAATAAGTTAAATATATTGCAAGAGATACTACAGCAACAAAAAATAGCAAAATAAATAAATAAAGAGAATAATAGAGAGCAAAAATATACAAATATGAAAAGTAGACGAAGATTTGATGCCCTTGGGCATGTAGCATAAAATAATGATATGTGGTTTGGTAACTGTGATGATGATATGGGGATATGATGGTGATATGGTATGATATGGTATGATATGATATGATACATGTGATATGATATGTTGTCACATTGTATATATGATATGATAAGATATGATATGAATCTATATCATATATTTCATATCATATTATATCATAACATATGAACATAACATATATGAAATAATATGATATGAAATATATCATTTGATATATATGTTAAGATATGATATGAAATATATGATGTGATACGATATGATATGGTATGATATGGTGTGATATGAAATATATGTAATGATTATATATGTTGTGATATGATGTTATATGGTATCATATCATATGATATAATTTGCATATATGATATGATATTATATGGTAAATATGTTATAGTACATGATATGATGTGGTATGATACGAATGTATGATATGATATGACATTTTATGATATGATATTATATGATGATATTGGTTTTAAGTTGTAGTGATCTTTGTACAGGTATTCCCACTTCCATCCATTCTAAAAAAAATTTATGACATATGCGAGATATATTGATTTGCTATTAACAAGATACTGCTTACATATAGAACGTATGGATTTGTCAGTTGTGGATTCAAAATATATTGAAAAGAATTGTTTCTTTTATGCATTACTCGAAGCTGAAAAGGCAATTTATTGTAGACTTTGAGATATATATGCTGCATTATCTACATCTTTTCAAGTTACTTTCCAAGGCTGTCAGACTCTATCAGCTAGGAAAAGCAGCTAGTCAAAATACTCTTAGCAAGTTGTTTTCTAACTGCGCAGAAAAGTATGCTATAAAAACTCAGTAAAGATCTTATAAAATTATACAGTGTAAAGAGTACTTAATCTTAGAGTATAAAATGGAAACAATGAAAATATCCAGCATATAATTGCATTGCTGATAAATCTTAACGATATAGTGACAAAGGCAATAGGACAGATAGAAGATAATATGATATTCCATGACTACAAGAAGCATAAGCCATTATCTATCTGTAATCAGCTAGGACAGATAGAACATAATATGACATGTCCATGTCTTTATAAAGCATAAGCCATTATCTATCTAAGATCAGAACTTCCAACAGAGTAAATGTCGCCTTAATACATTAGTCTAAGATGCGAAGTTAGATTTATATTGTTCAATTTGCTGAGTGACTGCTGCACTTAGGAAACACACGTAGGCCATAATATCAGACAACTCCTCCCACACACACACACACAGGCACCCACACACCCACACAATCAAACCAACATACTATTATATAAAAACTGACCACTAATTAACCCAATTTCCAGGCTGGGCAATAAACAAAAAGCTAAACTCACAAATGCAGCAATATATGTAATTGCGTGTTTTATAGATAGATATAGAGATATGCACACATATCTATATATATATATATATATATCTGTATATATATATGTGTGTGTGGGGAGCAATTAATCAGCCGCAAGGCCAAAACGAGACACAAAAGCATGAAAAGCGGGCTTAATATGCACACACACAGAGAGAGAGAGAGGGAGAGAGGGAGCGGCAGATATATGCATATATAGATAGAGAGAAACACAATGAAAGCATTTATTTTTATTATAATATCGTATTTTAGTTTGGGCGCATTTTAGGTAATTATTTATCAATATCAAATTATTTCAATATTAATGCAAACAACAAAAATTTCAATAATCCGTAATTATCGACGAATGTAGATCAAATAATCACATTTTAGCAACAACAACAACAACAACAACAGAAAATTAATTATGAAAATACAAATAAAAATAATTAAGCATGAAAATAACAAAATGGACGATAGTCAAGCCACGCCCCCTAGCTATTGCTATCTGCTAATGCTATTATGTGAGTGTGGGAGTGTGTGTGCGTGTGTGCGTGTGTATTGGTGTGTAATTGAGGTTAAATGGACACGACATTATTTTTAGAATAATTTTGATCAATTTCCGGCGTGCGCTGAAAAGTTGACCTTATTGAATGAGGCTTTTGTTGTAGTTAGTTATCCTGTAACAAGCTATTATGCAGCTGCTTCTTATATTTGTCTACTAACCATTCCATGAACTGTTAGCCTAGGTACTCCACTTTTCTAACTGACACACTTATATCTTATAATCTTGCACTTCTCAGAAATGACTCGAATATCACTTCGAGATTCGCTGGAAATATGAAGAGAATCCTTAGAAGTGTGCAGAAGTCAGCTGAATCTAAGCGTGCGACAATTTTATTTAAATTATATGTTGTATGTGACTTTAAAGGAATTAAAGCTGCAAAATGTGCTAGAGAGTTGAGTTCTCTTAGCTTTTCTCTAGGTTAAATAAGATATAATAATATAGCTATATGCAGATGTGTTCATAAGAATAGTAGTGTGACCGAAATGTTGGAAAGCAACTTTCAGTCGCACTACTATTTTTATGAACACAGCTGTATATACATATTCCATAGTTATATACACATATATTACCATATACATATATACAAGTCAATCGAAAATCTTTTCTATTCTCAAACATTGATTTGCTATACAAGATATCTACATCCCACGACATCTATATATATTTTTGTGCTGTCTCGAAATGAATTTCCTCATTGCTTTAACTACATTTCTAACTAGCTTTTGTCTTGCTTCGTCTATTTACAGTTTGGGCTGAATATTCGACACGCCCACTGCAGCTTTGGCAGGACGCATGGGCTGGTTATGCAATACCAGCAGCAGCAGAGCATCTGTGGCCGGCCGCAGAGAATGCAAATAAATGCAACTCATATAAATTAGGAAAATCAACAATAATAACAGACACGGACACACACATAGAACACTCGAATACACACACACACACAGAAACAGACACGCACATGCACACACGCTAGACCGAAAGAAAATCACATAAAATGCAACGAAATCTGCTGCATGAATTAAACAACAACAATAACAACAACAACAACAATAATAGCAGCAACAACAAGAATCAGCAGCAGAGATACATGAAATATTCAAACTAACTAAAAGCAAGGCAATTCATAAGAAAATTCCTGAAAATCCAAAGCACAACTCAGCAGTTGTTGCTGCCGGGCACATGACGCTAATGGAGCATCGGCTGGCCCAACCACTGGCACCACCCGCTGCAATGCTTGCCAAACTGTGGCCTTGGCTGCGGCATGAGGCGTGGCCGTGGCTGCATAAATCAAAGTAAGTTCCAGTTGTTTGTTCAATTTTAGTTGGTTTCTTGCACACAAAAAATTAATTTAATTAATTTTAAACTTTCTATGAAACCATAAAAATAAATATAAATATATATATATATTTCTGTGTGATTTTTTATATATTATTTTTAACATTTGCATACAAACAAAAAGTAAATTTTAACACAAATTTGTTAAAGCCAACGTTGAGCTTTGCTACTTATAAAGCTGCCGCTTGAGGTTTGAAGAGGTGTTTGCGCCACGCCCCAACTCACACCTGCCCCATTGCCCGCCAAAGTCCACTTGAGCTGCTTGAAGTTTAAGTCGGAAATTGTCGCCGGCAGCTATGGCATTTCAGAGGCTATATAAATAGCTCAAGAGCAAACAGTTTGAGCTGCGACGGATTCTTGACATGGATAGCAGACGATAAACGAAACTTTTGAGAGCCTTATGTCAAAATTAGAAATTTAATTTGAAGTTTGTAAATATGTAAAATTCTATTATATATGAATGAGTTCAGGTCGAGTTTCGACTTTACTTAAAACCTTTACCTTATGTTCATGCCAATATACATTACTAATTGCTTTTGCTTAGACCTAAATTATTAGCTGAGATCCAAGCTTATATTGATGCTAGCTCGACGAACCGCTCGAAAAGTGGCTGTCAAAAATGTTATTTAATGAAAAGCCATAAAAGTGCGTAAGCCGAAAAATCAATGCGTCCCCAAGCCCACAGTTCACAGCTGTGGCCAGCTGTGCTTCTGCAGCCACGCCCCCAAATAGGCCAGTACATGACCAGCATCAATAAGTTTTCGGAGCGTCGAAACTTTGGGACAAACAGCTGCTGCTGCGGTTATGGCTGCTGTGAAAATGAGCAAAAAATTTATTTACACACACACACACACACACAAACACCCAAACTGAATCACAAAGAGCATTTTAAGTTTCCTCGGGTAGCTGAGTCGCAAGGGTGCGAAGCGAAAGACCAGTCGATAATCAGTGTCCTGGGCTGCTGGCTGCGGGGCAACCCGAAAATCGACTTGAGCAGTGCAAATTTGAGGTTAATGCACAAATAAATCTGCCACAAATTGAAAGACATCAAAACTGGCTGCTCACGTAGTGCCTCAGCCCAAAGCAAATGGCCAGTAAAAAGAAAAATATATATATATACATAATGTAAATATATATAATATATATATATTGTATATAGAGCGAGCAAGTCGCAAAAAAGTATGATAATTATTAACGCTCAACTGCGTCTCAATCAACAATATTTTATCTGGCACAGTCAGGCAAGTCCCGAGCTCTGAGACTGTGCTAACACTTAACTTCAAAGTGTTGCATTTGCTAATATACCCTAGAAGAAATTTAAATTACAGAGCTTTATTAAATTCCTTAGAGTATTTATATATGTGTATATATAGAGGTATATATGGCTGTAAATATAATTTATGTATTCTTACGTCGTCTCTCGTAGAACCTCATAAGGCTGCAGCTTGCATAGGCAAACCTTCCCAATCGATAAATATCGATTTGCTGTCTGATTGTGAAGTTCAGCTTTGCATGCCTGAGTTATAAGGGAGCTATACATATATTGATATCAATATATTTGTATTTTGTATTTTATATATATGTCATATCTAACATAATTCATGCACATTAATTATTAAATTTAAAAATTTAATTCAGATTTTTTTACATATTTCCTACTTTAAGTTTACTTACTTCCCTCACTTATTGAAGATCTTTGTTTGACAAATAGAAGACAACAGAATTTATTGATTTTGAAAAAGCAAATATAGAAGCTAAAACTTTACTAACTACTCGCCCAGAAATTAGAACTGATATAAATATTAAATTTTTCAGTTTTTAGGCACATATATTAGTTATTTAAATCGATAAATATCGATATACAGCTAACATATGAGGCAGCTCATGCAATTTAGCACACAAAATAAATTCTATATTATATATCCAAACTCACTCTTGAATCGACTTTCTTCAACTTCAACTATTAATCACCAAAAAATCGATTAAAAACTCTGTTTACCTTCAATGTTTCTATTGCTAGGTATCTGTTAGTCAATCCCATGTAGTTTGTAGTGTATTCTTAGTTGTTTTATATTTGTCTTCCGGCCGCAGTTGCGAAAGACTGCGACAGAGAGGAAACCGCCAGCTGATATCGTGCGCCTGCTAACTTCCGATTTCCGTTGCGCGCTGTGATTGAGCGTCGCTTTATTTCCTGTCAAAATGCGAAACCTCTGAAGATAGGCGCCTACGCCAGGACTCGCAACGAGTCAGTGCTCTATGCTCTTACCACACACTTTTCCGTTTCATTGCTGGCCAGGCTCATGATAAACTTATTAGGCAGACTCACTCTTTAAGCAGCTACGATTCGGGTGGGGTTGGGCCAGGTCTCCCAGCTTGTTAGCAGCAGAGCGTGTCGACTGCCTATTTCGAGTCGGTTAAAGTTTTGGATGTCGCACACTTGAATTGGGTTTTGGGTGTGGGGGGCTTTTTGGCTGCCTGTCGGCATCAATGTCAGTGATTTATCACAAGGCGCAGGCACATAAATAAACACCGGCCTGACACTCGGCGGTCTTCAGAGTCGTTTGGCATCGGAGCCGGAGTCAGAGTCGGAGTCGGATTCGGGTTTATTTTTTGACAGTGTGCGTTGCTTCGATTTGGTTTACGCATCAATGGATTTATCCCCTGGCCCACGCTCAATTCCCTGTATACCACCTCGCCCGCCCCCTCCCTCATGCCACATCGCAGTGTTTCCTTTTCATTTGACGCTTTGTGCACTTGACTTTGGCGTTGTTGCTGCGATTTGCTGGCTCTAACGACCCTCATTGTTTGACACTTGGCGTTGATTTTTTTTTTGCTTCTTTCTCTCTGTTTTTTTTTTTGGGCCAAATAACAGCCAGACCCGAGCAGCAGGCTTCATCTTATCTTGCCAGGATAATGGCAGGACCCGCGCTCCTGTTGTTGTTGTTGTTGTTGCTGTTGTGGCTGCCGGTTTTGGCTTGCGACATTATTTTCACTTTATTGAAAACTTGTAGCCGAAATTGATTTTCTGCGTCTCCTGACATCGCATTCCAAGCTCAGGGATTTGACATTTTCGCTGTTACCCGCTCATGTTCGCGTAGTCGATGTCCCATGCCCCATGCCCCTGTCCACACGCCCATGGCACAAGCTATTCCCCAGCGTCGCCAAGCTTGCCTGCTCTCGCGCTATTACTATACCCTTTAGCCGGGGATATTTCAATTTTCTGTTCAAGTTTGTGAGGTGTTTAAGCAGATGTCTTGATATTTTTTGTTGATTTATAGATAGCTGAATGAAATACAGAGATTTGCTTGGCTTATGAATCTTTCCTAGTGCAGCAAAAAATATATTTAAATTATATTTATTAATATTCATATAGATAAATGTATTTTAGAAAATTTTCCGGACTGTAAATAACCTTAACTTTTCATTCACATCATTCAGATATCTTGATTGAATTCAGTATATTTAATATATATATTTTATTTTATATATGAATCATATTTAAGTTACCTTATCTTAGGTTTTCTTTAACATTTATCTAAGTTTCTCCATGTAACACATATTGCTTCAAAGTGTATTTAAGGCTTCGACAATTTCCAATTTTTGTGTTTCTCATCATCTGGCCTTTTGCTCGTTTTGTTTTCTACCAAATTTATTTCGCATTTAGTTGAATACTTTTTGGCATTTGGCTTGAAAATTTCGCATACATTTATTTTAAAGACTGTAATTTCATTTTATTCTCATGCTAATGTCCTGGGTGGTTTCGATGTGCCACCTACCTCACTCACTAATCCGTGCCCCTCTCTCTCTCTCTGTCTCTCTCTCTCTCTCTGTGTACTTCTTGCTTTCTTTGGCAGTGACTTGCAGTTGGCGTTAGGGACTTTTCAGCTTGCCTGACTTTGGTCTTTTAATATTATTAAGTATTTATTTGGGCACATTCCACTCTTAATGTGTTTCGGCTATGAAGTGAGAATGCAATTTTTTTTGTGAACGAAAATCAATTGAAGCTGTGAAACGATATATATATGCATATAAATACAGTTACTGTTATTTATATATATATATTTTGCAAATTCATGTTTTAGCATTTTGACAAATTATTGCCACGTGTTCAATTGAAAAGCTCGAAAAAATTGTAATTTCGTCGTCGTGCAATTCAAATGTTTTATATCAATAAATTGATCAGAGATATGGACATGTATATATAGTACTCTGTAGTTCGCTGTTTATTCATTTTGTTTTTGTTCGGCTAGCTGTTATCTCTTTTAGAATATTTTATATAAAATTCGCTATGCGCACCCAAAGTCCTGGAACAATAAAAGCAATCAGTGCTTAAAAATCAAATTCAATTTGCGCATATTCAGCATATTCCGGACTCGCCAGCCCAGTTGTTGCTTTTGCTTTTGCTTTTGCATTTGCTTTCGCTTTTGTTATTGCGGCATTTCTCTTCTTTTATTTTCATACAATATTTTTTTAAAATTTATAACAAAAACGCCTGCTAAAAGAAAAAGAGACAACATAAAGAGGAGAAATTTTTTCGGGGCAATACTATGAAATGGCAAAGCAGGGACAAAGACGGGCGAGTGCGACGCTAACGCGGTTGAAACTGGCAAATCATAAATATTCCTGAATCAACAGAATATGATGAAAATCCATAAATCATTGTGTGTGTGTGTGTGTGTGTGTGTGTGTGAGTGTGTGTGTGGGTAGCTCTTTGCAAGGATTCCGAATGCAAATCAACTGTGTCAAAACTTTGGCTACCAAGTGCGCAGCAGCCACTGCCACTGCCGCTGCCGCTGACGCTGCTGCTGCTGCTGCCTGGGCCGAGCAAACAAATAATGAAGACGAATGCAAACAGCAGACAGCAAAACACCAAGCAAATAGCAGTCGAGCTGCTGCTACAGCTCGAGTGGGTGGGCTGATGCGATGAGAAAGTGTACAAATTTAAGCAAACAATGGACCGAAACCGAGCAGCCGGCAGCGCGGCTGTAAGACAACAGAGTGAGAGAGAGAGAGAGAGAGACGAACTGAGAAGAACAGCTGAGCAGCGCCTCAGCATTGCTGCCAGAGCTTGGCTCAAGTGTAGCAAAACAAGAAGAAAAAAAAAACACAAGTGAAACAAGTTGCAGTTGCAAGTGGCACGACTTAGCGCTATCCTCTAGGGAATGAGTGCTGCTAATATTGAAAAGTTGAAGCTTACTAAAGGAAAATCTCAAGCAGAACAGCTGGGTGAGTGTATAAGAGTGTTATCGATAAGTGGAAGGGGATATCGATAACTTATGGTAAGAAATTTATTGATAGACTAACTAAAAAGTACATATACGAGCAATAATACATGATGTAGTATAGTGTTGGAGGCCCCATATAAATCTGCATTCATTCTATGTAGTACTAATCCCTAGATCCTTTTCCATACCTATACCACATATACCCATAATTTATTCCCACGAACAGGGTATCGAAGAAGCCTTTTGTCTTGTTTTAATGCGATAATTTCATTCGCAAGAATTTAATGGAAAATTATTTCAGCTATTTTCATAACGCTTCTCGGCATTTCTTCACTCAAAAAAAATAAAATAAAGAAACAAGAAGAAGCGAAACTCGAAAGCTCTGGCAAAACTTTGCGCTCATATTTCCCCAAACCAATTTTCGAATGGTTAACAACAATGGCAGGACGACGAAAGGAAGTCGGCCATAGCAGTTAGTGGGATTCACTACAGACAGCCTCGGCATCAGTTCCAGATGCGAAATTCCAAATTAAAACTTAAATTCAAATGCGAATGGGAGCTTGGAGTGGGCTGAAATTTGTTGCAGCGTGCGCTCAATGAAATTTTATTGTGTGCCACGTTGGCAACTCTGGCACGTTAGCCAAGCGTAAAATTAAACGATTGCAGTCAGCGGCAAATGTAGTCGAAATCAGTGCCAACGGTCGAGCCAGTCGAGCCAGGCCAAAACGAACTTGTTGCGCTACGCTCACCATTTGTTGGTCAGGTTAACTAAAATTTATTGCAGATTTGCAATTAACACGTGGCTAAAACTGTTTTCGGTGCATACTAAAGACTTTGAACAGCGCCGAAACTGTGTCTGCACAGCAATAAGCGAAAGTCCAATACAGAAAAGTATCACAAACTAAGAGAGTGGGAGAGGAAGAGAGAGTGTGAGGGGAAGGCAGCTGCTTGTAGCGCGAACTTGTCCTCATAAAACTTGAAATTGAAAAACTTTTAACTTAAATTCGAAATATGTGTGTTTATATACATTTATATACATATATATATATATATGTATATATATATTTATATATAAACTTCGTGCGCAATTGAGAAAAAAAGCAGATAAAATCTGGTAGGCAAATCGAAACACTTTCGCCTGATTACAAACGCGCAAATGATGCGTGCCTAATGCGCATCGAGGCCAATATATATCTACATATATTTGTATATGTATATGGAATGTGGGTGGGTGGTTGGTCTTGGACCCAAACTAACCACAAGCGAGGCAACCAAATTGACTTTCTAGCACTGGCACTGGCAGTCAGCCACAGCGTTTCCTTCCTATACCATATGTCTTCACTTCTGCCTAAAAGTAGGCAACATGACAACGCAATGACAGGCACAAGCTGCCAGCCAGACATTTTTTAATAAAACAAGAAAGCCCAGAATGTTGAGGTAGGACGAACCGAAAAATACCCTAGCAAAGATGATAGTTGGGGAATAAGTTTAAGTTACTGTGCTAGCTGAAGAGCTGCGTGGTTGGTTATTTTCTGGTAGATGTTTGATGTCAAATACTCATTTGAAGAAGGTTAGATTATGTTATTTAACTAAGTTTATATATTTGTTATTATAGATACAGCAAACATCAAACCTCAAACTGTGCACTTCTTTATCCATAAAACTCTACCCTTCAGTCAATGCTACTTTTGGTATATTACCTCAAACAGTGATTGATTCTAATATTTAACCCTTTATTAAATATTAAATTAAATAACTACCATCTCACATCTCAGCTAATATACCCGCTTTACACTGGCAACCAAGAAACATGCATAGAAAAATACGAGAAAAAAATGTTGCGTCAGGCAAACGCTTAACATATGGCATACAGAGCGAAAACAGAGTGATAGAAATGAATAGAAAGAGACAGAGCAAGAGAGAGAGAGAGAGTGATAGACATACAACTAAGACACACACTAAGCTTCAGCACTGCTTTGAAGGCACAAGGCGGTTTGGGTCTAGCTAGGCGGAACGTCATATGTATATGAAGCGTAGACAACGTCGGCGGTGGCTGGCATCATATTAAACGCGCCAGAGATAAACACAGACGGTACTAAATTAATTCTGCTCAATTTGCATTAAAATATATATATATATATATATACACATACAGCAGACATATGTGTGGGTGTGTGTGTGTGTGTGTGTGGATGTGTAGGGTCTGGGTGCCGGCAGCTAAACGAATGACAGAGCTGAGAAAAATTGTCTGCGCATTTGTATGTGTGTGAGTATTTTAGTTACATTTGCTGGGAATGTTTTCATATTGTGTGGGTGTTCATGTGTGTATGTGTTCGCCTGCGTGTGTTAGTTTATTTAATTTAAAAGCCTCAGGCCTTTGAACGCAACCGGTCAAAAAATTCTGTGCGGGTCCGAGACAAGGCTGCAACGCACTCGAGTTCATTCGTCATCTCTCTCTCTCTATCTATCTCTCTTTTACTCTCTATCTGTCTTAAATTCTCATTTGCTTTGTTTTCTTGCTTTAGCTCACAGCTGTCGCAAATTTGTTGGCACAGCTGCCTAATATTTTTTCAGCTGAGCATTTTTTGGGCTCTAAAGGTCAGCGGCAGGTATAAATTTTGTTTTGTTGGCAGCAGCCTAAGCCACGCCCACACTGCGATACACTGTTCTAGATGCATAAGACAGGATATGGCATAGCAGCAGATACACTGTAAACAGTTTTGAGTTGTCTTTGCTGGCATATGAACTTTTTTCTCTGTATGCAATCTATGTCTTTGTCTTTTAGTATTACGTTTTTGATAAAAAGAAGTGAAATTTATGCTTAAGCTATTTCTGCGCCTTAAGCTTATTATTGTAATAAATATGAACTTGGATAGAAACCAGATAGCCAGATATTGATAATTTCTAGATTTAGTTTAAAGCCCATAAAAGATGCTTGAGAACAGTTTTAGCATTTCAATACTTATCGATCTTTATCTAGACATGCCCAACTGCAACTATTTTAAATTAAAATCAATAAACATAAAATTCAAACAAATTTTCGATTTGAGCAAAATTCCAAAGAGAAAGATAAGAATATTGTTAGCCTGACAAGCGACAAGCAGAAGCAAGCAAGCGAATACAAAAATATGAATATGAAAGCAGGTTATAAAGAACAAGCATACATATTTATATATATTATGTTGGTATCTGTATAGATATATAAATACACCACAAATAAATGGCCAAAGAAATTGCGGCACACACTTTTTTTTTCTTTTTTTTTTTTGGGTATTGCCACAGCAGCCGGCAGATGGGCCTCGGCTTGTGGGAGGGTGGGGCAGTGCGGGTGCTGGTGCTACCGAATTTGTGGCCTCAGTGGATTTGCTTACTCGTTTTACATCCCACACCCGATGCCTCGTCCCAAGTTGCCGCCCGGTTATTGTCTTTTACATCATCGCTTTACTTAGCATAAGTACACGCAAAAACCAACAACAAATTGCCGCACATCCCCATGCACCCTCCACACCACCACACTCAGCCCTCTGTATTTGTTGTATTTCTTTTTTGGGTTGGGGCATTTTCTTGCGCCGCGTGAGGCTGACACCGCCGGCTGTTCCGGCTATCCAGCAGAGCTTTGGCAACCCAGCTGAACGCCTTTTGCCATTGTTAACATTTATTTTTATTTTATGCACTCACAACCATCAGCCAGCCCCTCCACTCCCTCTAGCTTGAGCTCCAAATAAGTATGCACAGCACGGGGCAGACAACGCTGGGAGTCTGGCTCCACGGCTCCAGATCCACTGCCGCGACTTTGCCGGCTGGTTAATATTATTGACTGCTTTGTGCGTGAATACAGGTTGGGGCATGAGGGGGCGGGCCGGTGGGGGCGGAGCACTGTTGTTGTGCGCGTGGGCGCGTGCCAAAGCCAATATTTAGCTAATGGTCTTCATATTTTAAATATTGGCGCGCTGCGTGCCACAGCCGTGCCGCACGCAGGTGGGGCGGAGTCAAGTTTAAACAATATTTTTGACTTTAAAGCGGCTGTTGGCTGTGGGCGTGGCAGAGTGTGGCGAGCTAGTCGCGACGTGTGAATGCGATGCACAGTTAAAGCAAATGTTTGCAGCGCAAAATGTTTAAATTAAAGTACAGAAACACGCACACACACACACACACGCACACACACACACACACGCGCGTAAATGCAATTTCATTTGCGGCCATAAATTGAGCGAGCGAAAAAAAATCGTGTCCCATTTCCTTTAATACTATTTCCTCTTTTTTTCCAGTTTATTTTTTCTGCTATTTATTTGCAAATGTCACGAAGTGCGATATACGCCCTACATTGGTTTTGGGGGCGTGCCGCTGCTGGCGGTTGCCGTTGCAACGATTGAGATAAATGTATATTTCGTTGTTCTTCCTTGCTACATGTGGAGGGAGAGTAGTGACTGGCTACATGAGTTGAGTGTGGTGTGACTGTGGGAGATGTGGAAGGTTTCATTTGTTTCTAAATATGAGAAATATTAGAAGAAAATATGTTCTATATGAAATGCAATAGATTTTGACTCAATATCAATAGCAGGCTGCCTATTGACTACTCTGCTGGTTAGTTAATTTTCAAAAAGTTTTTAAAATAAATCAAATATGATAGCTACCTTAGAAACTATGTAGTCTTGCTCTTTGGTTCACCCATCTCTTTATACTACTATTTTCAAGTCATGTGGCTTTTGTGAAACTAACTTTGCTCACAAGTTCATTCCATTTGCTGCCTTTTAGCAGAATTATGAATATATTAAGTTTAACTGGTCACAAACTAAAGATAAAAACTATTGCAATCGTCTCAGCTAACGACCATCGACTGAATGGCTTCAAGTGTGGTGACACCTTTTTTGTTTTTTTTTTTAGCACACTTAAGTACTTGTGATAGCGCCCTTGTGAGATTGGATTAAAAAGACAACCATGTGCAGTGTTCAGAAATTTTCAACAAACTGAAATCCATAGCCACAAGTTGTGCGCGAGAGCCAAATCTTTGTGGAGCAAACAACAATAAAACACACTCGCAAAATAAACCATAAAAACGTGCTGAAACCGCAGCAAAATACACACACACCCACACACACACCTACACAGATACACAAAGAAAGGGTTATAAGCATATGACAATTTCAATAGTTTCACATGACAAAAACGCAGCTCTGTGTGTGCGGAACAAGTGAATAGAGCTAAAATTGTGAACACACACAAATATAAACACACACCACACTTACACACACACACGTGTTGGCGAAAACAAAGATGAAAAGTAGCGGCGGACAAGTAAAGTTATATTGATGTCAAACATGCGCCAAAAAAAGGCTAAAAAAAAAACAACTAAAAAACAGCTTAAAAATAAAAAAAAAACAAAGCCAAAACAAACAAAACAAAAGCGGAGCCAAGCGAGCGTCGCCTTTGTTACCAAAGTGAACACAAAAAGCCGCACACCAAATAACTGGCACAGTAGCAGTTCGAGGGGCAGGCGTAACGGGCCGTTTGGGGGCGTGGGCTGCAGTGCTCAACTGCTGCTGCTGCTGCTGCTGCTGCGGCCATTGAGGCCGAAGCAATGCAAACGATTTTCAAAACTGCGCTGCGTATACGTAATCTGCCATGAACCAAATATGCGAAGCGCCACAATAACGGTTAAGGGCGCACAACGGTGGGCGTGGCAGGTGGTAGCCTGCCCTGCCGCTCCCCCCGTTCCCTAAAACTTTTTTTGTTATGTTGTGATGGAGCACCAAAAAATTGAGGACATATACGCGGCAACAATTTGTGCACACTCTCTAAAAAAAAAGGACAAGTGGAGAAATGGTTTGAAAACAATGAGCTATGCTTAGAGATACCCTGTAAAAGGTTCTAAGAGCGTAAAGAAATTTAGTTGACGAATTTAGAAATGAGATATTTGTTGGTTTTTGATTTATGAAAAATCTTTTCATATGCCAATTAAAGTTTTGCTTTCGCTTTCTTAGGTATTTGAACAGATGTGTTTGATAGATCAGATAAGAGATTTTAAGTTCTGACAGTTCGTTCGGTAATACAGGTAAAGGGAAACATATATTACAAGACAAGTCATAGTTTGAATCAGCAGAAGAAAAATGCTCTGTTGGAACATCGAACTCTGATATTTTTTCGAATCGAACTCCAAAGTTTTTCTCATTTCTTTTCGACATTTCCATTAAAATCTGTTGGAAGCTGGCAGGTTTTCTCAATTCTGCTTTACATTGCCCTCTTAGCTCTGAAAGCTAATCCAAACCCTTTATAAAATATTCAACCCTCAGATATCTCAAATGAAATGCATTGCTCAATCTTCAATAGAAAAAGGCTGAAATAACCTATATAAAAACCTTAACAATATAATATTTTATTTAGTAAATTGCAGTATTTTAAAACAGCTACAAACTATACTCAGCAACAAAATACCCTATTTGCTCATACCATTTGCTAATGGTTACAGGGTATATAACGGCTGAAAAACGAGCACAAGCATTCCAGGCTAAATGATTTGCCAATGGATGAGGACGCTAAGTGAGCGCCTGCAGCTATGCAATGTTTTTTTGCTTTAGATTTTTTTTTTGTATCGTTCGTTTTGGCCGCCTAATTGCTTACGCTGTCAAGACACACACACACACACACACACACACACACACACACACACTCACACACATACACTCAGCCACATGCATATGCTCGCTGTGCATACATTTTAATTTGTTTACTTTTTGGCATTGTTGTGCGGTGCCTGGCACCGAGTTAGGCAACCAAAGGCGTCGCTGGGCCTTCTGCCTAAAACTAAATACACTTTTACGTGACTTGGCGACATCAACATATATGATTTTGATGGCAGCCATCACCACGTGCTCATTAATGCGCCACAGGGGAGCTCGCCAAGGGGGGGCTGCTTTACGTGTGTGCAGTTTCAGCCACAGTCTGCATGTGTGTGTGTGTGTACGCATGTATGTCTCTGTGTGTGGTGTTTATAGATTAGACTTGGTTAGACTTTATTCGTTTGACTCTTAGTGTCAGATGTGCAGTCGGAATGAATGACAGATTTATAGATATTCATTTGAATCAAGTTTGTGGTTTGTTTATTTTATTTTATATTTATACATCATCTATGGAGTTTCACCTTTAGTGTATAGAAATCACAACTCTTGAATTGAATTTGAATTTAGAAAATATCAGTAGCTATTAGGGTTCAGCTAAAACTATATGAAGTAGTAGAACAACTGGGAGTTATCTACATTATAATCTCTAGAAACTCTTTTTTAAATAATTCACATTTTAATTTTAATAATTTTCCTTAAAAAGAAAAAAAATATAGAATTTTACAGTTCTTATTGCTGCACTTGCGGCCAAGGAAGTCAAACATAACTGGGTTTTATACGTTCTAATGTCGAACTTGCCACGCAAACGTGCGCCTGGGCTAATTACCATTGGTTGTATACATACATACACATATATATATTTATATATATGTATCTGTATTCTATGCGTCTATTAAAGTTAAACTGGCACAAAAGGATCAGCACGCAGGCTGCTGCTGCTGAATGGAGCTGTGGAAAACAAATTTCCTGCCCACATTGACACTGATTTCATTTCATTTAATGGCGGCCCAGAGCAGGTTGGGCTCTCTCTCTCTCACTCTGTGTGTGTGGGAGGCTGAAACGATTTCAATGGCAGCGTCGGCATAAAAGTACGGAAAATCGGAAAATGCAAGCAAATGTGAGGCAATGCAAAACGCGGCATTTAACACATTTTGTGAAAGGAAGCGCGAACACACACACACACACACACACATACAGAGAGCCACATCAGCCAGGTAAATGGCAGATGCAACCATACAAACGTATTCAGCCCAAGCCCCAGCACTGGCAAGCTCATACACTCTATGAGGCAAGTCACCCAGACAGCCACACTATGGCCCTATAAAATGCTTACAAAATGTTGTTTTATATGAGCACAGCGGTCTGTGTGTGTGTGAGTATGTGTGTGTGTGTGTGTGCGTGTATTTTACATGTGACGCACGTGTGCAACAGCAGCAACAACAGCAACGCTCGAAGCAACAGAGCCGGGAAGAGCTGGCAAAAAAAGCATAAATCGCTTCACATGCGCAAACAAACTGCTCTGCAACAGCCCCCATTTCCCAAGCCCCCATACTCTACCCCTCTCTTTCCCTCTCTCTCTCTCTCTCTCTTTCACTCTCTCTCTCTGTGTGTGTGTGTCAGCACTCATTAGGATTAATTTTCCGGTTGCAGCATAAACTGAAGCTTACAGCAGACACACAGCAGAAAAGCAGCCAGCAGGGCAACAGGCAGTCGACTGCGCTTAAGTGTTCGTCGCGACTGCCCGTCGTTGCCCGGCCGAGCCTTCAAATGTAATAAAACAAAATAAAACAAAACAACAACAAAAAAGACTATAGAAATTCTTAAGCTATAATATGCCAAGAATTAAATACACTTTAGATATGTATATAAAGTTGTGCTATGTAGTTAATTGAGTTTCAAATACTTATGAAATGATGCATATATGATACATGATATATGCTACATATATGATATATGATATATGCTAGATATATGATATATGATCAGATATATGATATATGATATATGATAGATATATGATATATGATCAGATATATGATATTTGATAGATATATGATATATGATAGATATATGATATATGATCAGATATATGATATATGATAGATATATAATATAAGTTAAGACAAATTTTAATCTACAATAGTTTTAATTATTCTGATAAAGATAAAGTTGTAGCTGTATCAGCAACTGGAATGAACCAAGCTCTTTCGATCTCCTCTTTTTATCTTAACATAACCAACATGATGTCGATTAGCCATTTTATATTTCTGGAAGAAATATCTAGAAGTTCCTTAGCTTACTAGCATCTATGTCAAACGTTTCAGAATGATTGTGTTGGAAGCTGCCAAGCTTTTTGGGCAACTCTGACTCATGACTCATATTCGAAGGCTTAATAAAGACTTTGTCTATTTAGTTTAATTCATTTATTATTCATTGATTTCATGCCGTGATCGTGGCGTTATTGTAAGAGAAGGATTACAAAAAGCTGCTGAGGGCTTGAAGACACTTTGAATTTATTAGAAGAGCAATTATGACTTGCTGCGCCGATCAGATAACTTGTGCTGTTCCTACTCTTGCATTCCAATGAGTCTCACTCATATATATAACTTAATATTGCATAAAAACAAATACTTCTCTTAAACTAATTTCCCGATATTTACGATCTGCTTGCCCGCAACATATTTGATCTGTGCGCAGCCTTCACATAGTTACAAACAGCCATAGACTTTGACACTCTTCCATAATCAGCGCGTTCATCTGTTACACATTAAATGACTAAATTGTCATGCCTATGGTTTTGGTAGCGTATTAAAACCAGTGTATGTGAACTTCCTTTTAGTACTGCACCGCCCAGATGCCTGCAGCCCCTGGCTCGACCGACCCAGCACTTCTCTTTGTTGTTGAAGGGGAGGCTTAAAAAGAAATAGTTAAACTGCATAAAATTTAATCAAGAGCGTTGAATGTCAGCCTGGCCCTGGCTGGTTACGACTGCAGCACTCGACGGCTCGGCCCAAAGAGATTCATACACATACGCATGCATACGCATACACACACACAGAGAGAGAGGGAGATAGTGTGTGAGAGAGAGAGAGAGAGAGGAAACCAGCACGTAAAGCAGCCAAATGACATTTTATCATCAAAGGTAGGAGACAAGCGTCGGCAACCAGCAATAAAATGAATGAGCAACCGAATGCAGGAGGCAAGGACGAAGGACGAAACGAAACGATGAAGAGCATTTTGTGTGCGCTGAAGGATAACCTACATTTTACTTTTCATTTTTAGTTTGCCACTTTATGCACGTCTGCATGTGCTAGGCGAACGTGTGTATGTGTGTGTGTGGGTGACTCTACCTGTAAATGTGTGTGTGTGTGTGTGTAACATTGCAATGACAAAGCAAAACTTTCCAATTAACTTTGATTAAAAAGTTTCCACTATCGCCATACAATGTAAACATGAGAAATTTGTTTGAATCCCTCGCGCGTTTTCTCTGTCTCTCTCTCGCTCTTTATTTCCATCTTTGTTACTCTGGCAGCCAATCAATGGGCGTGTCCGCCTCTGGTATCTGTATCTGTGGTCTGTGGTCTTGGCCAGGTGAGCTGCACATAAAATCAATTTGCAATAAAATCAGTAAGTTGTATTTGTTCAGCACAAACAACAGACGAACATGGCCCAACATCCAAAGCAATGAATGGGGGTCGGCAGAGTGTGGCTAAAGGAGGTGGGGGGCTCTGAATTGCATACAATGTGCAGCCAATGTGGGCTATAGAGCTGTACAGCTATCAAAGTATTGCAGCGACTAAATAGTTATTGCCTCGCAGCTTGCTTGGCTTGAGGGCCATAGCTTGGGGCGGCGCAAGCCCGTCAATAAATCAACAACTAAATGAAATGAATGAAATGAGTGCATAAATGCATTACAAATACATGCACACACAGATAGCGAGTGCGGCGTGCCCAAAAGGTAACCGCAGTTGAGCGTGCAATGGCCAGTGGCAGCAACAAATGTAACAACAACAACAACAGAAACAACAACTGCAATCGGCAACTTCATGTAGCGCCTGCGCCTGTGTGCATTACAATGAATAAATTTGCAATATTTGTTTTCATTTCATTCACTTAAAATGTTGTGTTACTTTAACAATGCAACAACAGCAACAGCAACAACAACAACAACAATGTCAGCTCGTTGTCAACTGCTGCTGGCAGGCGGGGCGCTTGCTGGACTTACTCAATCGAATGCCACGATTGATTCAGCATCCTTTTTTTTCATTATCATATCTCATGGCTATTTCATTCGCATTACCAATGACCGATGGCCGATCAGCTAACCGTGACAGTTGTGCTACCTGTTCATAACTTGCAACTCACTATTTAAGGCTGAGCGCAGGTTGTGCCTTTAAGCTCTGCATGACACGAAGTAGATAGTTATCAAGCTGAATTTTATATATATGATAAATGTTATTGAATATTTACTAAGACTATGATATATCTGTAAGTATGATATGAAAATAATAATTTGATATTAGCTAAGACTATAATATTTATGAGTTTTTACACTAAGCATGGAAATAATAGTGGAATATTGGTTGATAAGACTGATGTTTATATCAATGGCAGCAAGACTAGGCAAACAAAGCTTCAATATACTCTTTATACACTGTGAAAGAGCATATAAAATTACCTTTATATATTGCATTATATTCTTTTCAGTTTGTCGACAAGTAAAGCATGTTTTGGTATTTAAAAATATGCTGAAATTTCAACAGTTTTTAATTTTATAGTCTTGCATCTGGGTATTTCTATAATAATATTAATATGCAAGCATATCTAACTATTTTGTATTATAATTATATTTTATTTAATTGAAATTTCCATACAAACTTTTCATAAGTTTTTAAGTAACCAAACGTTCAAACATGTGCTCTAAAATAAATGTACAATAAATATGGTTCGTTTTTTGTCTTAGTCGAAGGCCTTAAATGTTAATACTATTTAATAATTTATATATATAAATATTATTTATATATAATTATATATTGTATATTTATAATTTATAAATATGTTCGTATTTTTTTACCAATTAAATTAATTTAATATAATTATCTATTTAATAAATAAGTAGTTAATTATGTCTGTTCAAGCATACATATTAAATTTATTCCCAACGGCAAAACGATTTAGAATAACACGCCGTGTTAGACCAAGGAAAGAGATGTTTATAAGCAATGTTCCTATTAGATAAGAAATTGAAATAAAAGGCATCGCTCTTCAGTGAGTTGAGCAGTTCAGCATAAGCTGTTGTAACTCTAACATCTGACTTCAGCATAAATTGTTGTACCTCAATCAGCATAGATCTCTGTTTCTCTTTCATGTCTTATTGGCATAGTCTGAATGTCTACAGCTACAAGCATATTCATATCCTATAATATATAAATATTATAGAAGCTATTGCCAGCTAGTTGAGCAGATCAAAACAGAATTCAAGTTAATCGTTCGCAATTTACAGCACATTCATGGAACTTTTTTATCTAACGTTCATCCAACAACATTTTACACCCACAACCTATGCATAGAGCTGCCCGTTCATGCCTCACAAATTAAACATTCAATGCTGCTGTCGATTAAATTTCTGGATCATTTGTAATATGTGCTACAAGTGCTGCGCCAAACTGATAGAAATTGTATAATCGATGCTCATCTCTAATTCCATTTTCGTTTGCCAATTCGTATGCGTATTCGTATTACAATTTCGATTGATATTCTTCGACTCTCCTGCTGCATTCAATATAACCGCAAATGGCACATCCATTAGAGATGCAGCTGCATGGCAATATACAAATTTGCAACAGCAATCCGCAATTTGCTTATAAGCAACAACAACAACAACAACAACAGCAGCAGCAACACAGTGCCACACAGCCACCCAACTGTCCAACCCACACTCACTCACACACGCTCGCCCAGTTTATCGCCCGCCCATTTGGTGCACAAACAAATTGGGCAACTGTTTGTTTGTGTCCGTTTCGTCTGATTTAGCCCGCACATGACAAAAATGTTGCACAATGGCAAAAAATCTGTTAGTTGTCAATATGTGCACAGTTGGACGATTTTGCGACGTGCAACATTTGCAAAGGGAGGCGTGGCGCAGGGCTGAACAACAGCTGCAACAAAAGTGTGGCAAGGGCCAGCAGAGACAGAGACACAGACAGAGATAGAGATAGAGATAAAGATAGAGATATAGATAGAGACAGAGCAGACAGCTGCAAGGCGAGCCATACAGTAATGCAAATGTGTGTGTAGCTAGTAAGTAAGCGCTGTTCGTTTGCATTGTGAATCAATCGTTTTGAATGACTGATAGAAATGTTTGATATACATTTGCCAGCTGCTAGCAGAAGGCACACGCACACACAGATATATAAATAGATAGATATATATAAATATATATATGCATGTAGCTTCACACTCACACACAATATCGATCGATCGCCAGAGGCCGAATTTCAAATATAAAAAAACACACATCTATGAAAATGAAATAGAAAAAAATTTATATAAAAAGAAAAAAAAATATTGCACATACGCCGCATGTTCGGCGCGTGACAAATTTTAACGCTCTGGCGCGCCAAACGAATTTGCCGCTTGCGGCGACAGCGAATAAAGCAGAGCTACGAGTATACCTAATAATTTGCTACATTAAGCAGAGAACAAAAAATATGTTTAATATGCTAACGAGACAAAAGTAAACGACTAATAGATACCCAGTAGATGGCAGAGAGTAATGATGATTGCTTTTGGCTTTTCGTTCACTTTTAAAAGTAGTAAAACAGGCAACTAATGTTAAGCCTTCACTTGTAACTTGATCAGCTTTTCTATACTGGAGTTTGTCTGTAGATAAAGCTATGAATTTAAGAACTAAAAACACTTTTTAAGCTGCTACTCTAAGAACTTCACTTGTAACTTGATCACATTTTAAATTCCAGAGATTTGGGTTAAGTTTGCGTAGAAAGTGCTTCACCTGAGACATTTAACATAGCTGCAAAAATATTTGAAATTAATAACTTAATGTATTTACTTTATCATTATTTAAGCCTTAAAATTTCTGCCTGCTTCTATTGCCTTTTAAGTGACAAATGACTTCGTTTACTATTCATCTGGCTTAGCTCGTCAACTTTTCGCTTAAGTAAACAGTATTATATACTTAATAATATATACCCTATTTTCTTTCAATTGACAATAGCCATAGGGTATTCAAATGCCATAAAAGTCTTGTGCCGCTAAATGCGTCTTGCCCTACTGAAGGTTTTTCTGTTTTAGATGCCACAACGGCAACGGCAACAGCTGCTGCTGCTGCTGCTGCATAACCAAAGGGTCTTAAAGCTGCTTAAAGCACGGGGCACATTAAAAGTTTAGGAGCCCGGCCGAGACTTGACTTGATGCCTGCTTGTGGTTTCCTGTTCTGATTTAGTTGAAAATCTTTGGAGCAGCGAGCACTTTAAATGAAGAGCCCGACGCACTTTTACTTTTAATTTTCTTTCGTGCTTATGCTTTTTTCTGCCCTTTTCTTTTGTGTGTGTGCGTGTGTGTGTGTGTGTGTGCGTGCATTGGGTGGGTCTTAATAAATAATTTGGCAAGCATAAATTTATGCTTCAATAAGCCAACCGCTGCCCAAGTCAGCCAGGTGTGGGACTTCCAAAATACAACAAAAAAATACAAAAAGAATGAAAAGAAAGGGAAAAAGCATCCACTTCAGCACTGCGAAACGGAAATAATCAAGTTTGCACAACGCTGAAAGCCACACGAACTTTCAATGTCCAAGCGTACTTCAGAAAGTATTTTTCACTTCGTTTTTTTTGGTTTTTTTTTTTTTTTTGTTCTCATATTTCCACTCATATTTTGGTTGTTTTCCCTTTCGACCCACTGTGCATTATTTAAGTTTGAGTCAAAGTGGTACTGGGCAGGCAAAGAGCACAAGTGATGCAACAAGTGTTTGCTCGGTTTTACTCTTGATTTCGATTCTTTCATAACTTACAAAAGTTGTGATGTACAGAGTATTTGGGAGTCTTGCTTAACAAATTTTTACTCTTGATTTCGATTCTTTCATAACTTACAAAAGTTGTGATGTACAGAGTATTTGGGAGTCTTGCTTAACAAATTTCTTTGGCATTTTCTTTTCTGTTTGTCTGAATTTTCCTTCTCAATACTAATTCAAGTCAAGTGAAGTTTTTATGACTTCATTCACAGCTGCCAAACAAATGTTGTTAGCAATTAAGTTTCTATCTATCGAGTGTTTACTGTATTTATGTGTGTGGTAGAAATGCTGACCAAATTTTTGAATAAAAACTAAGCTTAGTTTCACGTTTGTTTTATTCTAGCGATATATTTGAGGATTTTTTATGGCTTATATTGCAGCCAATAATATTTTAAGCTTCTATTATACCCTGTAGTTATTTGGTAAAGTGAAGGTATATTATAGATGTGGAAATGTTTTGTGATGAATGAACTTCAATTCTAATTGAATCAGGTAGAATATTGAAAGAAGCTTGTTATAGCCACTTTAATATATGATTCTTTTTAATATAACATCAACAATTTCTTAAAATTTGGAATTCCTTTTCATATTATTTCAAGACAAATAAATTTTATATGCCTTTGTATTTATGGTCTGTTTAATCAGTAATTTATTTATTAAGTAACATCGAGAAAATATCTTATAAATTCCTTTATTTATAGAGTATTTGGCGCTTCTGTCACACTTTACTAAATCCACTTTGTTTTCTCTGCTCATTGCTTTTTACACACACCGCAGCAGCCGCATGAGTTGTTCGTTTGCCCGTGGGTTGTGCATAAATTGTGGCATGAATGCAGCTTAACCCCTCTCCTACCGCGCCACACCACACCTTTGCATTCTTTTTCTCTCTGACACCCACTCTCTCTCACTCACTCTCTCTCTCTCTCTCTCTCTCTCTCTCTCTGTGTGTGTTTAACTCTCTCTTATGTCATGTTGCCCCCGCATGTGTTGCCTCGTGTACGTTAAAACAATAAACAACGTGACTTATCACATTGCGTAACTTGTGATTTAATTGGATTTATACACACGTACGTGTAGTGGGCCATCAGACCACCAGGCCACGCCCCCAATTTGCAGGCGATATTTTTATGGCATAGCTGCTGCTATTCGCCAGCCCCGCCTGCTACATAACGGGGCCTGGGGCCATGCGTATCCTGCCATTTCGCAGCACATATCAAAGGCATGGCAATCGCCAATTGCAATCGCAATCGCAATCGCAATCGGAATCCCAATCCCAATCGCAATCGGCATCGCAATCGCCATCGATTGTGGTTGCGCAAAGTTTTTAATTATGTTTGCGGTTAGCAATTGGATTTTCTTTTACACGGCCACGTGACAGCTGCAAAAGTTATTGCCGTTTGATTATTTTATATGTATGCAGGGCATGCATAACGTTTAAGTGGGGGTTTTTTTTGTGCCCTATAGAGTAGGAGAAGGCAAAAGGGTTGATTGAATAACAGCGTAAGAGTGTAGTAGCTATTTTAAGGTATGCTACTGAGTCTTTGCATACATGAAGTATGCTGGATGAGAATAGTTTAAGAAATTAATGAAAGCTAATAAAGAGTTAGATTTAGCTCATTTTCATAGTGTTATCGATACTTCTGATAACTTATCGATAACAACAATTTATTCGTAATTCTTGAATAGAAGCTTAGAAGCTTAATTATAAATTTATTTATTGTCTTTTATCACCCTTATAAGAGACAGAAATAATTGAAAGTATTTTTTTGCCCAAGCAATTTAATTAAAATTAAAAAAAAAAAATAACATTTACATATATATCATTTCAATTTGTTTTTTAAAACACTACCTATGTTATTTTTATTCCTTTAATATTTACGTTTTATCATAATCATCAAACCATATATTTTCTCTAACTAAAGGGCATCTCATGGTCCATATTGAATGGTCCATATTGGCTTCACCATTTTTTTCCGGCATATGCAGTCAATATTTTGTGTAGTTTTATTGCCTTGCTTTTGCTGTTTGTGCAAGGCATCAAAATGTTAAATATTATATGGCAGCTATTAAAGAGCGTCCATAAATAGTTAGCAATGTGCAAATATTTACATCATATGCAACAGCATACAGCATGATTAACAAAGAAAAAAGAGAGCTTGATCTACTAGTGATGTTGCGAAATTCTGCTGCTGGTGCTGTTGCTGCTGCTGTGCGGTGGCAAATCAAATGAGCGCCAACATGGCGTATGCGTAATTATAATTATGTAATGCAAACAGCACAAAGCGCACACAGCAGCAGTAGCAACTACAACAACAACGCACAGTCACGGTCATAGACAGACAAATGATACACACACACACACACACACACACACAAAAACACACACAAACACACACACACATATACAAACAAGCCATTTTAATTAGCATATAGAACATCACGCATACGCCGCGTTGGCCGGACTCAATTTCAGGCACTTGGCATTTGGACATGCCAGTTATAATTGTTCAACAGGCTTAAAACAGACAACGCACAAGTGTGCAAAGCGGGCGGCTCGAAGGAGGTTGGCGCGGGGAGGGGCGTGTACTCAGTTTGGGGCTGCTGGTTGTATAATGATAAAGTGGGATGGCACGACAGTTGCGCATTCAATTAACGCAGCACACACACACACACACACTCAAACATAGCTGTGCACACACTCACACACACATACTCGCACTCAGAACTAGGTTAACAGTTACGTTTTGCTGCCCGCTCCCTAAATCCGCGGTCTGCCACGTGCACGATTATCGAGACGCAGCTTCGCTTTTCTCACTCACTTCTACTCCCTCTCACTGTCACTCTCTCTATCTTTATGGGTATTCGTTTTTGGGCGGACACAAAAACATTTTCGCATAGCTAATCCATGCCCCAACATCCTATGGCTTGGTGTGTCTGTGTGTGAATACATAATTAAACCATTCACAATTTTGAGCATTTAAATTAAATTATGACGGCAAAGTGTGGAAATTTCCCAGCGTACGCAATAGTTTAGCCCAAAGAGGCGTGGCAGAGCGGCAGAGCGGCCGAGCGGGCATGGCTGTTGAATATTTTGATAATTGCGTCTGCCACTTAAAGGCATATCGAACTCTGTTAATAGACAGATGCTAATTATTACCTAATTATTATTTATGCGCATCGCTTAGTGTAAGGCATGGATACTTGTAGATGTGTGGCTGTGTGTGAGTGATTTTGTGTGGGTGTGTATGTGAGAGTGTAAAAATACATCAATTATTCAACAATAAAGATGTTGAGTTCAAAATAAAATAGAAAAGGTTTTCGTGTTACGTAAATGTGATATAGGGAAATATAAAGGATAATTGATTTGTGAATAATTATTTAGCAATTGTCTCAATTGGTAAGCATGAGCAAAAGGTGTGACAAAATCTACCTTTTTGATCTAAGACCAAGTAATATCTAATGCCAGGTAAAAGGTGTTTGAATAAAAGCAATTAAAGAGGTGAAAGAAATAATTGATTATATGCTACCTATACCTAAGTCTTAACCACGTTCTCTTCAACAAATTTCTATAATCTTTAATAAATTTTCAATTTAGCTAAAAGAAACTTGAAACAGCTTTTCATATCAATTTGAGCACTCTACGTTTTTATAGAATTATTGTAAAAATATCAAAACTTTTTTTAAAATTTTCCATTTCCTTAAACAAACTATTTCTCACATCAATCAAAGTAAAGTAATCATCAGACATTTCTCAGCTCGTTTATCGATTGTCCTTCATTTTCGTTAAAATGTACATGGCTATGTGAAACATCAATTGGAATTCATGGCTAGAGAACAACTGCGACTGACTAAAAGGCTAAAGCGGAAGTCGACTTTCATAACTTTGCTGAAAGCCGCTCGTCTATTGACTGCAGAGGGCGGAAGGGGCGTGGGGGGAACGACCCATTGCACGAATAGTTGGGCAAAATGTTGAACGAGTTACAAAAACCCAACTCGGAAAATCGGCAAAATAAGTGCTGAATATCCCAGAACGAAACGAAAAGTTTCGACTGCTGCGCCAAATATGAAAAGTTTGCCTCGAGTGGTTACTGCCACCCGCTCCCCGCTCCCCGCCCCCCCTGCCACATGCCACGCCCACAATCACCCACTCCCAATCGTTTCATGCATGGGCGTTGCTGCCTTTTTTGTGATTAGCATAAAACTGCCAAAGTCTGTGCAGAGGCCATAAACATTCGTACAGTGAAGACACACACACACACACATGGAACGCTCTTTGGTTTTTAAATACCCAAAAATATTGTTACGAGTGCAGCAGCATTCGACAGAGAGACCAGCAGAGAAGCCGGACTAACTGACTGACTGACTGCCTGCCACGCCCATCTACTGCCCCGCCACACGAGCTAAGTCCAAAGCTCACAATACGCCCAACGGGGCATTGGCCATTGTGTGTAGTCGTTGGCTCATGTTTGCATGTGTTGCGCACTTGCCGTTAGGCTTACCTTGCACAGTTGTACACCCACACACACACACACACACACACATACACTCACTGGCACACTCACTGGCACATTCACTGGCCGACTCACTTCTTTTTGTGGGCTTCGTATTTGGCAAGCTAAACGAATTTAGTTGGCCAAACATTATCATAACTTGGTCGTTTGAAAGCCGCAATGGTGTAATCGTTTCATTTTTAAAACGTTTTCGGCATTTTTACGGTACTCACACAACTTTACACACACACACACACACATATGCATGCACATCCACTCAGACAAAATGCCTGCCTTTCCGTTCATTATTTTGATGTCCGGCTCTGCACATTTTGATACTCTTCAACGGTTCGAGGAGACAGCAGACAGCCCATTGCCTAAAAATTGATATAAGTAATTTTTATAAATTTTAGAATTTGAGTTTGGATAACTATGTCCATCTTTTACTAGCTATATGAAGTGAGTATTTGGTGAAGATGATGTATGGATGAAATTTGTTGCAGCTTAACAGGCTGAGCTGAATTGCTATAAGATTTGATTGCCATTGATCAAAAGAATGAAGAATGATTGTCTAAAGCTGAATAGATAACTCATTAAATATTTAAAATAAACTTAAAAATTTCAAACTCTATAAAAACGCATGTGTGCAAATTGAAGCTGAATATAAAATGTATTCATGTACAATAAATATCAACAAAAATTATCTCAAGTCTTTTATTCGAATAAGAATAATATAATAATAATTTTCTAAAATATACCTAAACATTTTGTCAAGTCAAATTGTCATTCAAATCTCATAGAAGTTATACAAATTCTTTCCATACTCCTTCAAGCATATACACCTTAAATATTCCCAAAGGGTATTAAGCCTAACTTACTACAATAATCTAGATTTTCTTACACCTGCGCTGCTTAGTTCCGCTTTAGCCACGTCTAAATCTATGTATGTAGGCAAAAAGTGTTGCACACTCTCATTTTTTTCTCTCTCTCTTTTTTTTGCGCATAATAATGGACTTTCGCTTTCGGGCAAAAAGGCGCCTAGCGCCTAGCCCAAAACTATATTTGACTTTATTCGTCAGCAATTTGAGTGGCAAATTATTGGTTATGGCTTGGCCTCCCCCCTCGTAATATGAAAGACTGCATAACGTGGGCTATGGACTTAATACTGACATAGGTGGACAGTACGATGTAACTATTTTAGGGCGACAATTAACCCCTTTTGGGCCAACACACATATAATCACACACACACACAGACTGGCTAACACCATATAATTAATAGCCTGCATAATCAGGCAAAGTGAAATAAAAACGCCTATTAATTATAGTTTTGTCAGCATATACATGGAGGGCAAGCAGGCAGGCAAGTTCCCCCAAAAAATTATAGTTCCCTGCGGAGTAAAATGACTTCATTGCACATATATATATATATATACTATATATAGTATATATATAGTACCTATGTGTGTGTGTCTTTGTTTGCTTGTGCTGCCATTGAAATTAATTCAATGCGCTTAAATTTCACGTCTATTAGTCTCTCGAGTGCGACGCCACTTTCTAATTTCCATAGATTTTCATTTTTTTTTGCTGCTTGCTGTGTGCTGGTGTTTGCCACGCCCAGCTGCCCACTTTTTGGCATGTTTTTGGCGCCCGCTGTTGCTGCTGCTGCTGCTGTTGCTACTGTGTTTGGCGCGCCAAGCAATTAATTTTGAATTTTAATACCCCCCAAAGTCACTGAACACACACACACATACAGCTGGCTAATTGTGGCACAGCAAATGCAAGCCCTTTTATAAGTTGGCTCATTGGCTGCTTGATGAAAAGCAAGCGAATCGGAGAATGTACATAGTCAGTATGGAATGTGCTGGCGAAAACTGAAATGCGAATCCGTTGCAAATCGAGACGACAGCTGCGACCTTCGGTTCAAGTTTTTGTGACATAAGGCAACAACATGAACTGGCAAACATACACACACCTTGCCACCGGAAACGGAAACATCGCGAAAATGTCAAAAGCACAACTGGAAAGCAGGTGGGGAGAGGGCACAGAAAAACCATTAGGGACAAAAGCAGTTACTAGGTCACAGGCCCAAGCGCCACAGCAGGACAGGAGCTATAAAAACAAGCAAGTCTGCAGAAGGTAGAAGTGTTTGACTGAGAGATACTGTGTAGTTGAACTGAAGTAGCCAAGTCTCGCAAATCATGCAATTTTAAGACGTGAAGTAGAAAGAGTTGAGTGAGCAGACAGAGGAACAAGCAGAAAATGTGTAAACTGTTCTGCATGTGATGCCAATGATATAGAGACATTCCAAAATGTCGAATACTTGTCTAATATGCACCTTCTCTCGACAGCTACAGGGTATAGCAAATGGCAATTGACAGCCATTACAAACATTTAGCGGCAAGTTGTGTAAACACTCTTTAAAGTGTGACCCACTAAGACAAAGCAAACGCAAATTTCATCAACAATAAACGTTAAGCATTCAAATGGGCAAACAACAACAACGCGAGCTTCGAGTTCAGCGTCTTGGGCAACATTTTGTGGTGAAGTGTACTGAATGAAGTTCACGTATCGTGCGCGCTCGCCCAACAGCAGCAGCAGCTCGCTCGAGACAATGAAAAGCCAGTAATTTATTGTGTGGCAGCGCTAATTGCAAAAATAAAACATGATTTATGGCCAGGGCGATAAAATGGCCCAAGCTACGCAGCGCGCAGGGCATCCCGCCCTGAAAACGTGGCAGCTGGGCTGGATAGCCACAGCGATAGGCTCAACATGTCCTGAAGAGCGAGAGAATGCGTGGGCATCTCTCTTTCTGTGTGTGTGTGTGGGTGTCTCAAGAATTAAGTTGTAACACATGATGAGGGAGCAGAGGCGTACGCAGGGGGTTGGAGTAGAAATTAAAATATTACTTGAGATGTTAATATTAAAAAAAATTATATATATATTTAAAATTAAAGTAAAATATAGAATAATTATCTGTAAATTACGCTGTACCTAAATTAAACTAGTCCATCAATTGGTATTCTTTGTATTCCTCTTAGCTCTACACAATCTTAGCCTATGCCATTTCTTGCACTGACATTTCTAAACAAATTCTGCCACAATTCCAATACATATCCCTCTACCAACCATATTCCATCTACGCCCCTGCACACATGCCTACATAGGAGTTCAGAGCAGCTCGTGGCTTAGCAAACAATGTTCAAAGTTCAGTTGCTTCGCGCAAAACATAAAGAAATTCATTTGATGAGCTGAGCTGCTGGCCAATTATATTTAGATAATTGCGAGGCGAGCGGCTTTTTAAACGTGTTGACAGCCAAGCTGATGACGATAATCATAATGATGATGATAATGCTGATAATGATGATTGGGCTGATGAGTATGTTAAGCAGTTGCAGGCAATGGCTTGGAAGCGAATCAATCAGGCGCACAGAAAGCCCATCGCAAACAAGTTGTTCTCCACGACGCAGCAATGGCCATGGGATTGAGATAGAGCTCTTCTTCTTCTTCTTCATTTACTACTACTATTTGGTGCTGCTTCTTCTTCTTCTTTTGGCAGCTTTGCTGACACAGCCGAAGGCACAGGCAAAAGCAAAGCTCATCATTATGGCTCATTAGCAAAGCAATTTTTGTGTGTTACTCGCATTTTTGTTTCAGCTCCTACCCATTCCGCTAGCCTGGCAGGTCCTTGGCGTAGTTGGCGAGTGTTGGTTATATTGAATGCTGCTAATTTGCACATAAGCCGCTTGGGTCTCTCGTGCATAATGCGAAATCTCTTGCCAACAGGACTTTGCCAGCGCACTAACTAAGCCCCTCTAAGCATCCAGGCGCTGAGACAACGAGCCAGCATCTAATCCAACTGCTTATTACATACATGTACATGTCTCTGCCCACCAAAAGTATGCCGCACTGCCACGCACACACACACACACACACACACAAATAGATAATATTGTTCAACGTGCCACGGACACTGGACAAAACAGTCAACTGGCCTCAACACAGAGAATGGACTCATTTCATCCCATTGATTTTTAGGTCGCAATTCACTCGGGTCGGGAGTTAGCAGCTCGCGGGCTTAGCCAGCACCCACAAAAATAATTAACCGCAAATGCTGAAACAAAACAAAAGTTGAACAGAAGTGGGCGTTCTAAAGAGACTAGGAGATACCCTATAAATGATCAATTGTATTCTGAGAACAGAATGGGATATGATTGAGTAGAGAAGGCTTTGGTTACATCAAACATTTGAGATCTAATTGAGTTAAGAGCAATGATTATAGAGCCAGTAGAGGAGCCAGTATAGCTTTGCCTATGATTCTAGTTATCTGTATCTATATGTGATCTTCCAACTTCCAAATCGTCTCTGCTGCCATTAAACTACTTAACTATACCTACCCAGCTAAGCTAATTTGCAATGAATATAGGGTATACAAAACCAAAATAACGTAAAGTAAAAGAAGAGAAAAATCTGCCAACATCAACAAAAAAGCACAAAAAAATGCAGCAATAGAGGGCGACAGCAGTGTGGACTGTTAGCCAACTTGCGGGTGACTTGCTATTCAAGGGGAACGGCTTAATATGCCGGTGAGCGCACATGAGGCAGCGGCGACGGCATGTGTCCATTATTTGGTACATTAAGAGCAACAAACGTTGCAGGTGGAGTGCAGGGCTTGTGGGTGCATGAGACATGCACAAGCATAACGTTGTTGATAGCCTTTATTGTCTGGCTGTTATAGCAACAACTGCAACTGTTGCGACTTTTAATGTCAACGAACGGTTGGCGAGCACGGCGGTCGGCTCAAAGGGGTTGCATCCACATGTTGACGTTGGCAACCGCAGCAACAAATGTGCATAGACAGAGCAGAGGCAGCAGCAGCATCCTGTTGCCCCGACTGGCGCTCATTATGTGTAATGGCTGCTGCAACATCATCAACGGTCCAGCCAACTGCCGTCAGCTGAGGTCCAAATGCCAAGAGGCAGGCATCATGAATGCAACCTACCTGCACATTTTCACATAAAAGGAAAACCTGCTGCCACAAACTCTTGTTTCATTTCATTCTTTTTATTTTTTTCCCCTGCTCCCGTTCTTGTTGCTGTTGCTGCGTCTGCTGCAGCCGTGGCTTATGGCCGCTAGCCAAAAACAACAACAACAACAAGAGTAATGAAAAACCAGAAAACAAATAAAAATGGGGAAATGTATAAAAAAAAAAAACTAGATGGCATACGAGCTATTGAAATGATTTTAATTATTTAGCGAAAAGTACGCGTGACGCTTAAACCTGTTTGCCAATAAACCATATGTAAGTCAGTTCTAGGAAAATGCTATAGAAAAATGTTAAGAATAAACTAAATTTAAACAAAGTCCAGCAATTTTAAGAGCTTAAAATCTTAGCACAACATTTTGTGCTAAATCTGAATTTCTTATTGTTATAGGGTTTTGTGATAACAGAAAATTTTATTATTTATTTATAAATGAAAATATCTTAAGAAATTATTGATCTTAAAAAAAAATGTTTTGATTTTGTCAACAAATATTCAAAGAGTAAATGGAATTAAATAAAGTATTATTAAAATTATATTTACTTCAAAAATATATACTTTAGTGTACTCTCTATATATCTCTCTTCTCAACTTTAACTCTAATAAACATAAATCTTCTCTTTACTTTTGCAGCATGGACTACACCTCTCTCGTGTGCTGCGGTCTGGCTTTTGTCTTATATTTGAACACGCTTAATGCGGGCTTTGTCTATGACGACAGGTAAGCGCAGTCAAATCATGAGAGAAATTTTAGCCAATGTTTAAGCTTTGCTGGCTGCCAAATTTATATATTTTCAAGATACACTCAAAGATACACCCACACACACACACACTTCCTGTGACAACCTTTAATGTCTAAAAATAAAGTAAAAATTGTTGAAATTGGGGCAAGTTGCTGTGTGGCATGTGGCATGCTTGGTTACTGCATTGGCATTTCACTGGTACTTAAAATCGAATTTCAAGGCACACACACACTCGCACACTCACTCTCACACTTATAGTACACTCCACTACATGGTTCACGGTGCGGCTGACAAGAAGGCGACTCCAGTCGACTTTGTGCGGCATTAGAGTGGCATTTGTTTATGTGAACCGCAACGGCAACGACGATGACGATGGCAACATCATTGCCACTGCGCCCACTCTTAGAGCTCTAGCGTTCGACTGGTTCCCGCTGTTGTCGCTGTCACAAATACCTCACCAAAATCCCACATAGTCCGCCTGCTGTGCGTGCAAAACTGTCCAGGTGAGCGGGTGCCATCCGCCCCACACAGCCCATACAACCGGAGCCAATGATGTTGTGCTTTTTGGGGTAGCCCGATGACACACTGACAACAGCCAAGCCCCCACAGTCACTCGCAGCTCTGTGTGCTGGGATCTTGTGTCTGTCATTGGAGCTCAAAGTAAAAAGCGCAAAAATATACCAATAGCTACGTTCTCAAGTGCCGGCCGCAAAGCAAATTTGTCAATAAACTAGTTTTTTTTTAGCATTTTCAATAGACCTATTTACATATTTGCAGTATTTTATAATTCGCATATTTATTTTTCAAATCTAGATTTTTAGTAAAATTTTGCACTTCCAAAAATTTTGTTTAAATTTTCAAATAAATTTTACTAAATTTTTCAATCAGAAAAAATCTTCTTTTACTGGCAAAATATTTAACATTTACGTTTCGCTCTTTTTCCATTGCAGACGCGCAGTTTTGGCTAATGCGGACGTCTCTGGTGGCTCGAGCTGGCAACGCAGCTTTGGCAATGACTTTTGGGGCACGCCTCTGACGGACAGCGGTTCGCATGGCTCCTGGCGGCCGCTGACTGTGCTGAGCTTCCGTTTGAACTATCTGCTGGCCGGCGGCTTTGCGCCCTGGGGCTTTCATTTGGGCAACAATTTGTTGCACTGTGTTGCCACAGCGCTGGTGGTGCGCGTAGCACGCACACTGCTCGCCTCCTTCTGGGCGGTGCTAGCAACGGGCGCCCTCTTTGCCGCCCATCCCATACACACAGAGGCGGTGACCAGCGTGGTGGGACGCGCAGATGTGGCTGCATGCGTTTGCTATCTGCTCACGTACCTCAGCTATTTGCGGCACATGCGTTGGCGCGAGTCAGCCGATCCACGTCAGTGGTTGGCTCTGGCCACCACGCTGCTATTCTCTATCGCAGCGCTGCTCTGCAAGGAGACGGCTATAACTGCGCTGCTCGTCTGTGCGGCATTCGATGTGATGCGCGGTCTAAGCGGACAGGTGGATAAGGTGAGCTGACTAAGAAATACTAAAACTATCATAGATATACATATACAGAAGAGAATCTGTTACAACAAATATACATATATTTTGCTGTCCAACATCTCAGTCGCGCTATTCTTGATCAGGGAGACGAGCTGAGTCGATTTAGCCCTGTCCGTCTGTCTGTCTGTATGTCTGTCTCTCTGTCCGTCTGTCCGTATGTATGAACGCGTCGATCTCAGAATATATAAGAGCTTGAGACTTGAAATTTTTGGAAGTCCCTGTATAGCACGCGCATATCGAGTTTGTTTTAGAAAATCTATAACTTTTTCCGTTCTTTTGTTATCGATTAAAAATCGTATCGAAATGAGGTTAATAAATTATATCTCGTACATCTTTTAAGCTAGAGTCTCCAAATTTTGTATTTAGATTAATTTTTTTTAATTTATACAATTTAATTTAAAACAATTTCGGTTTAGCCAAAAAAAAAATTTTTTTTTAATATTTAATTTTACAAGCTTAAATTTTTTTGCGTTAATAAATACATAACTGAGTATATGTAAAAACGCAGATCGGGCGGGGTTCAGGATATCTCCTAGTCGGGCACCACCGACTAGAGTTTTCTTACTTGTGTTGACAACAGCTTTATATAAATTCATATTCCATATCTCTAACTTCATACCCTTCTCTTCTTTCACTCATAGCAACGCCTGCGCTCGCTGTTCTTTGTGCTCGGCGCGCTCTGCTGCAGCGTCTACTATCGCCTGATCGTGGTGCCTGGACCACAGAGCGCCTTCTCCAGCGCCGATAATCCGATAGCACGCACCGCCTCCACTTGGACGCGTCTGCTGACATTTCTACACCTGCCCGTTGTCAATTTGAAGCTGCTGCTGCAGCCACAGGTGCTTAGCTTCGATTGGGGCATGGATGCGCTGCCGCGCGTCACAACGTTTTGGGATCGACGCAATGCTCAGTCCGCCTGCTTGTACACGGTGCTGTTGGGCGTGGCTTGGCGTGGCTGCAAGGTGCTGCTGCACAGCAGCGAGCTGGCCGATGTGGGTGGATCGAATGGCTCAAGCAGCTATCCACAATATCATATACAAAAGGTGGGACGCAAGTCACGCGCCAAGCGCAAGCGACTGGCCAACAACAACAACAACAATAGCAACAACAACAATAATAATAACAATAGCAACAGCAACAAGTACCAAGCCTTCGAGGCGGCCTATCATCAGGAGGCGCTGCCCTGCAGCGACTGCAACAACAACAACGGCGTCTACGTTTATGGCGATGCGTCGCAACAACAGCAACATCCGCATACGCATCCACATTCGCATCCGCATCCGCATCCGCAGCAACATACATCACATGCGCCGCATCAACTAGTGTCTTCCGCCGTCAGCCTCGCCCTGCACAAGGCCTTCCGCGGCTCGCGCAGTAGCAGCAGCTGCAGCAACAGCACAACGGCCAGCAACAAGAGCAGCGGCAGCAGCAGCAGCAGCGCCAGCAACAGCTCCAACTGCAGCAGCAGCAGCTGCTGCAGCACCCGCTCACGCCCCAACTCCTGCTCGGATTACATGCTCAGCGGCATGTCTGTGGCGGCGCGCAACACTTGCATTCTGCTCATGTCATGCGCCTTTCTCACGCTCCCCTTTCTGCCAGCGAGCAATCTCTTCTTCTATGTGGGCTTTGTGGTCGCTGAGCGTTTGCTGTACCTGCCCAGCGTCGGGTTCTGTCTGCTCGTTGGCTATGGCGTCTCCAAGCTGTTGGATCGCGATTCCCGCACACGTCGTCTCCTGCTGCTCATCGGCTTTGGCATGCTGCTCGTTTCGTTCAGTGCGCGAACTGTGCGTCGCAACGCCGACTGGCGGGACGAGGAGAGCCTGTTTCGCAGCGCCATCACAGTCAATCCGCCAAAAGGTAAATGAGTCCTTACCATTTTTGAAGAGTCATTTTAAAATTGAGCTCCATTTCAATCGCTAATTGCAGCGCTGGGCAATTTGGGCAGTGTGCTGAGCTCTCAGGCGCGCTACGAGGAGGCCAAACAGGTGCTGCAGGAGGCCATACGCTACAGGCCCAACATGGCGGACGTACACTTCAATTTGTGAGTATAACAACGAGTTAAGCACTTTGCAGCCATTATGTTAGCTGGTCAGATAGATATTCTGAGTGTTGCATTGCGAGCGTACTTAACACTGGCTAACAAATGTTGGGAGCTGAGAGAGTGAGCTGACATAGCGAATATTATGAGTGTATAGAGGCAGCAGAAAGCCTTAACTATGTTATGGCTTATGACTCTCCAATCCAGTCTAAATTCCCTTCAATTTCATAATTTGAACCCATTAACCATTCAGCTCTATCTCTAAGCCAATCTACGTCTACGATAGTTTGGGTTAGTCTTAGTAGACCGCAGGGCTTAACTACCATCAGCTAGTTGGTTTCGAAAACTTTGTCAAATAGTGTTATTAGCATAGAAGTTTGCCATTAGATGAGCTGATGTCCCGCATGACATGCGACACACATCGCTTTAGCACGCTTCAAGTGCTCGGATAAATGGCCGCCTGTTTTGACTTTTTTTCCAGCTTTCTGTTAGTCCTGGCAGCCATTTTCATTATCTGTGTCTGTTTTTGGCCTGCAGCTCCGCTGCGCATTTAGTGGGTAGCATTTTAGCTGCTCAAGTCTGCAGCTAGCTGTTGGCATAGTTGTAATGCAACTGCCGGCTTTGCTCCGGCTCTAGCTCGGGCTCGGGCTCTTTCTCTGTCTCTGACTGGCCTGGGATGGAGTACAATGCCAAACAAGCTGTCAAATGAAGCCCATTTTGTAGTGTTCCGCAGGCTCTCCGGCAACCAAAAGAGTATTACGCAGTCGGGCTTGGGGAGCGAGGCGGAAGGCTCCCGTTTTTTACGCCCTTTGCAAAACTATGCGCATTTCATGCTGCTCACTTTTTCATAGCATACTTTTCCCGGTGCTCGACTCGACTCAACAAAAGTCCTTCGCGTTCACACTCCAGCCATAGCTCGGTCTTTATGTCACTTTTATACCCTGAACAGCTACCCACTGCTACTCCTCGGCTGCGTTCCATTCGTCTGTCAACGTCTGACAAAGTCTGTAAGCGTGCTGTTTTCTCTGTTGTCTGTTCGCATTGCATTTTCACTCATTGCGCATATTTTGCAGCGATGCGACGCGACGAGACGGCAAAGAAAGAAGCCAACAGCAGCAACAGCAACAATAACTGCAGCAACAACAACTGAATAGACTATGCTAGACAAAAAAGCAACAAACAACAACAACAACAAGTGTTTTTAGCAACTAAACAAGGCAGCAAGTTTAAGTAGCCAGCAGCAGCACGACTGAAAGTTACTCTTTGATTAGCTTGAATGCTACAGTTAAAAGAAAGCTTTGCTGTTTTAGACAGCGTTGCAGTAATCTAAGCAAGTTAGCCTTGTATATCCTATATACCTTTTCAACTTATATACGGGGTATTTATAGCGTGGGTGAGTCGAAAAAGGCTGCACGCGGAGTTGTGCTTTGAATATTCAGTGCGTCATTTTGTATGCTCGCTGCTCCGTTTTTTTTTTTTTTTTTTTTCTTTTTTTACTGCTGTGCCGCCTGCAACTCCTGTCGACTGCTGCGGGCGGAGTTGTGCCTTGTCGCATGCCAGATTATTGCATGTGATTTTGGCGGCTAAGCCATACTCTTGCTCTTCCACTACCACTACCACCCCCATACCTCAGCCCCCGCACATGTGTAGCTGCCTGTTATGCTGTTTAATGTCAAAGTACTCAAAAGTCAATGGTTCAAAATCGGGTCACATTGCTATGGCTGCTGTCATATTCTGGCTCCTGTTGAGCCAAAGAATACGTAGGTATTAGCCTCTGGCGCCGAAACCCTTCAATGTCCAAAGAACATAGAACAACAACAGCAGCAACAACAGCAATGTCAACAACAACCACAAACGTTACGCAGGAAACAACCGCGTGACATGTTTGCCCCACACTAATCGAAAATCAATGCTGTCAGCAGCAGCAGCAGCAGGAGCAGTAGCTCGTGTAGATGCTGCTTCCTGTTTCGCGCTCAAAGGATAAACAGCTGTTTGCACATACTATATTATTTACAGCGATCAAGCCATCTATAGCAAATGCTAGCGGCATTCGCATTCGTTTGCTTGACTGATTACCGAACGCACCACACACATTCATGCCACCCAGCAGCAACCACAGTCAACTCTCCCTCTCTTTCTCACCCTCCCTCTTGCCATCTATTCAGCTAGTGAGACATCCTGACGATTGCAGCTGCTGTAAAAATACAGCAAGTGATTTGACGAAATTCTTTCTATTACCTGTATTTGCCAGGCACTGATGGAGTTTCACACATACGTATACACATGTATGTTTATGGCACACACACATACACACAAGTACTCAATGGCATCCTGTGTAACGCTTTGCGCAAGCAAACAGCGATACCTGAAATCAACGAATCGTATAATTTGATTTCTTATACCCTTTGCCAAACGTATTCTAATTTCGTTACGAACTGTGGAATTGAGGTAGCTCTAACTGAAGCCAATTATAATATATATATTTGTGGAGAAATGTAAATGTTTTTTTTTAATAATTTAAAATTGTATTTTTTTTATTAATTTTATCTATTAAAATTTATTATATATTTTTATTTTATATTTTATATTTATTAAACAAACATTCTGCGACCTTTAATGGCAACTCAATTTAGTTTTAAATTAAAGGACAAAAACAATAGATCGCGGGTGATACATACATAGAATTAATATTACATATATGGAAAAGGTATATTACCTAAAATATTTACAATAATTAATGAATGGAAATATTTGCATATGCTGAAAACTGATATCAGAGATCAAAGAGTTTTCTATCTTTACATCTTCAACTCTGCCAAGAATCTGGTCTCGCCATTCGCCAAATTTGCAGCCTTGATCCATCACTTAACCTACTTTCATAGCGGCACTTAAGCTTAGTCAAAACAAATATAACTTTTTGACTTGTTTTGCTTTATGAGCAGCTCGTTATGATTGTTGTCGCAGCACCATTTCAATGCCTTCTGCTCCTCCAATCATGTTGCATTCAACAATTTTTAATTTGTGTATGTGTTGGAGCTGTTGCATTCTTGGCCTTCTGGCATTAACTGCTTTAAGAATCAAGCAACTAATTACATAAATCTGAGCAGTCTTAAGTAGCACACGCTGCTCCAATTCCTCTTTGCGCTACCCCCTGCCCTGCCCTGCCCTGCCCTTTCCCTCACTCAACTCGTTGCGCCTTTCACTCGGAGTTGACTGTCAGATACTTGACGGGTTTCTGGGCGCGCCGTCAAGTGGCCGCCGCAGGGCGCTCTAATTAGATCTCGAGTTGGGGCAGAAGTATGCGACAAGTTCAGCTGGTGTCAATTATGTAATTGCAACGCTATTGCCATCGCTTTCGCTTTCGCTTTCGCTGCTCATCATTTCTTATGCACTTTCTCTCTATCTCATTTCAATTGCAGGGGCATTTTGCATCAGAATCAGCAGGACTACAAGTCAGCGGTTGAGTGTTTTCAACGCGCCATCAAATTTCGGCCAAGTCTGGCAGGTGAGTGCCTTAAATGAGCTAAGGGCTATGAATACTTCAAAATACGCTACATGAACTATTTTGAAGTACTCTTGGCATGAATTCGAATGAATGTGTAACAAATTTTTAATATTTAAACTAAAGTTGGTATTTTTAATAGTCTCTGATTACTTAAGAAATATATTTGAAGTAATTAATCCTATATAAATCTCCATTCACAGTGGCCTATCTGAACCTGGGCATATCATTCATTGCGCTGGGCAAGCGTCAGCAGGCCATAGAAATTCTGCAGCTGGGCGCCACGCTGGAAGGTGCAACAGTACGCGATCGCAGCGCCCACGATCAGGCCAGAAGTTCGGCGTATCTGCAGCTGGGCGCACTCTACGTGGAGCAGGGCAAACTGCAACGTGCCTTGGCCGTCTACCGTGAGGCGCTGTCTTCGCTGCCCGCACTCGTACAGCAGCGTGAGGTGCTCTATCAACGCATTGGCGATGTCTTTGGCCGTCTGCAGCAATGGGACGAGGCGGAGCGACATCATCGCGCTGCACTCGAGCTACAACCCAATCAGGTAGCGGCACACCTCAGCTACGGCATAACACTCGCACGAAATGTATGTAGAAATTTGTAGCTTAGTTATTTTTTTTTAGCCAACTCACACTTTGACTTTTCTTTCTCTGCAGAGCAGTCGCGCCTCGGAGGCGGAAATGTGGTTCAAGCGCGCACTAAAACTGGCGCCGGAACAGGCCAGCGTCTATCACCATTATGGTGGGTAGCAAAGACTTCTAGCCTAGCTATTAATGTGTATTAAATGTTCTGCTCTTTCCTCTTTAGCTGAATTCCTGTCGCTGCAGTCGCGACATCACGAGTCCGCCGTCTATCATCGACGTGCCGCGGAGCTGGCGCCCACGGACTATGCTCTGGTGGTGGCAGCTGCCACTTCGCTGCGCCTGCTCGATCGCAAGGTGGAGGCGGAGCTGTGGTATCGCAAGGTAAGCAAAAATCATGAATTGAGTCAAGAGAGGAAATTGGTTTAACAACGTGAAATATTTTCAATTCCAGGCTGTGGCTTTACGTCCGGATGACGCGCACGCCCACACCAATCTGGGCGCCATTTTGCATCTTTTGGGGCGCACGAATCATGCGGCGGCTAGCTATAAAGCGGCGCTACGACTGCAGCCAGGAGATGCCATTACGCTGGGCAATCTGGCCAAATTGGGCGTGACGAATGTCTAGCCCCATCAATTGGATACCGTTAATTAGCCAGATATATACAATACAAAAGAAGACAGAATGGAATATAGGAACAAAATCAATGTTATTTTTATATAAGCGCAGGCCCGTTGCAGCCGTTAGATAACTCTACAGAATTTATACGATGGACTACGATACATATGTGTATGTATATCATTTAGCAGCAGGATCAGCATGTAAATAACCAAAAAGCAGCGACCAAAGAAAGTCAACAAAAAAGTTAAAGAATTTAAGCAGAAAGAGAGAGAGAGAGGGAGAGAGTCGAATGAATAGAAAGAGATGACATGCAGCTGCAGCAGCAACAGGAGCAGCAGTAGAGACAGAGAGAACAATAATTAAACTACCTAAATGTTAAGTAAAGTGCGAAAGCGAATGCCGGCAACCGGATGCAGATGCTGTACAGTGAATATAGCCGTAGCGAACTATCAAAGCAAGTTTATCGAAATATCGCTCGTCGATCAAAATCAGTATTGATAACCAAAAGTTAATAATCTGAAGGCTAAATGTCGATATATCGATCCTCAGATAAAATCGATTACCAAAACGTTATCGATAATATACTATCGACATATCGATAACGACATTTTGTCTACTTTATGTGCTTAATTATATGAATGTAAATTAATGTAAATATAAAAAAAAATAACAAACCAAAAAAAAAAGAAGAAGAAAACCCCAAAAAGATATATTATAACGATTATTGACTATATATATGTATATGTATGACTGTATATGGACTATGCCTAAACATTGTGGTGGCTTCTGGTCGAGCCGAGCGGCTCGCAATTCGTTTTTTGCGTTATGTGTACATTTTAGTTAAGCGAAAACCAAATATAATTGTAAAAACAAAACCAAATCATAAAAGTGCATAATATGTATATGAAAGAAAAAAAGAAAATGAACAAGATGTGGAAAATACATATAATTAAAGAGAAAAACCTATTTGAAAAACATACAACACCAAAACTGTCTCATTGTTTTTAAGCTGGCAACTTAGCTAACCGATAAGCAGTGCTTGGGAGATGATATGCTCAACCAGCCAGCAAAGTGGGCACATTGAACCCATAATTGTGACCACTTTTGCCAAAGTACCACTTACCACTTACCCCTGGCAGCGTGGCAGCCACCCAATGCCCAATGCCAATGGAAATATTTTCAGTGCTTAACGGCTTAAAATGCTTCGTGCTCTCAGCATACCCCCCAAAAACTCCAGCCAAGTACAAACACAATCAGTGTCAAAATTTTTCGACCAAGACGAAGGCGAAGACGTTGCTGCAGCTGAAACTGTTCGAGCTGCTGAAGCTGGTAGCATTCGAAACTTAAGCCCAAGCACAACCACAACAAGAAATAAAGCGTTTGTGTCTTATGCCAACTAAATCGCCGGATTATGAATTACAATATACTTGACTGTCAGGACAACTGGCTGCCTGGACGACAAAACCCTCGACTTGGACTGCCGCTGCAGTCATAATATTGCCACAGCTAATGCAGGCAGCTAAATGGCTGCTGCTGCTGGGATAGCTAACTTCGAGGCAAAAAGTAAAAAGAGAGAGAGAGTGAGCTGTGATGCTGCAAAACGATAAAGGTGATGACTTTTGACATGCAAAGGCAAAGGCAGTGCGTCTGCAGTTGCCGGTAGCGCCAATTGGTTTGGCAACTCAAGTGACGGCTTGACGGTTTGTTACCGCTGCCGCTGCTGTTGCTGCTGCTGCTGCCACAGGCTCTGGCTACGTGCACAAGAGCAGCTAAATGAATGTATCAGTCAGTCCGGCGGACAGCCAGTCACTCAGTCAGTCACTCATAGCCGTGCGCTGTTTGCGCTGTCTGAAACGGTGTCATGGTACAGTATGCCACATCAACTGCTTTGACGGCGCCTAGCCTGGCAACCACTTTGTTGCAGCAGTCGCAGCAGCAGCAACAGCAGCTGAAGCAGCTAACGTTGAAGCCGCCACTAAATGTGCTCGCTAGTTGCCTGCCTGCCCGAGTGCTGCTCGCTAATTGCAGACGTCTGTCTCTGCCAGTCAAGATAACAGCCAACTAGTGTTGGCTATTGAGCTTTTTTGAAGCCAAACTGTTCAAGTTTTCCGCAAGCGTTTATCGACAGTGAATTATTAGTATTTCAATTTGGTTTGAGACTATTTTATATATGTATATGTATATATTTGTCTTGAATAAATATATTGAATATAAAGTATGGCGATAATTCTAAAGTAATCCGTTATCGAAATTTTAATTTATCGATAAATTGCATATCGATTTTATTAGAGTGTACCGTCTTCACTCATGATGATGAAATGAAAATAAATTTTTATATTGTGTTAATATACAATCGATATTTATCGATTTTATTTTCAAAACTAATTATAACTTCGGATTGTTTTTTTTAATTATCGATAATTTTAAAGATTTTCAAAAACCATCATGATTTCTTGGAATTATTCAATATGTAAGTCCCTAAACTGAAATTTTTTGTTAATATACAATCGTTATTTATCGATATGATTACCAAAACTAGCTATAACTCAGATATCGATCAATGTTTTTCCCATAAAATTAAGCTAACTGTGAAACCATTCAAAACAAGGTAACATTGCACAACTTTTCGTTTATACACTAAAATTTAAGATTCATCGATCACTCTTTACTTTGTCCAAGTTTTTGACTGTTTCTTTTTAAGCTGCAGCAGCTAATCCTAAAACTAGCTGTTAGTGCTACTCAACAGTTGGCAACACTGCAATGCTGCTATGCTGGTCCATTGATGCGCTGGCTTTCTTACAAGTGACTCGTTAGCTTTGTAGATCCGGGGCTGAGGCTGCCGAGCTCCGAGCTCGAGTAGAGACTGAGGAGCGTTCAGGCGCTGAGTGAGCGCGCTAATTACCGACAGCCTCAGTTGAGAGCACGGGCGCGGATTTATGACAACGTCAACATCAACAGCGCTCCGCTGGCCACTCAGCCGGCGGTTCGAACGTCCAAATGGGTGTGGCTGTTGGTTATGTTTGAGTGCACACCGAGCTTGAAAAACTCGAGACAACGGAGTAGGGAATTGGCCTTTGTTAAATGTGTGGAGTAGCAGCTAAGTCGGGACCCCATGCTCACAGCGACTGGACACAGCTGCCAAAAGCAGACCTCAGATGCAACTAATTCGAACTAATTATGGGCCCTTGTTATTTTAACAAACGACAGCATACCAAAAGAGAGAGAAAAAACAACCAAAAACCAAAAAGAAAAAGAAATGTTTGATGTGTACATACATGGACACACGCACACACAGACACATCTACACATTGACTGAATGCTTGGTAGTTTTATGTTTTAATTGTGGCTTACGTTTGATTTGGCCAAAGGGCACACAACGGCCATGACAGGCATAAAAACAAAGGCAAACATGCTGGTATATGCCACACATAATTACACACACACACACACACGCATACACAGTCTACTTTTATTTACAAGTGGGTGCTGGCAAATCCAAAATCATTTGTTATTTGCACATTTGCCCAGAGTGGAGAAAAACTTTTGCCGGACTTGCACTTAAATCGCTTTTGATGAGGGTCACATCAAATGCTCCCGCCAGACCGTTTCAGGCACAATGAGCATTAGCCCCAAAGCGGGGGCGTGGTCCATATACACACACACACACACACACACATACAGAGACAACATACATATATAGACATTCTGGCACACATAGACATGCATGTATATTGTGACTTGACCAAAAGAAATGAGCCAATTAGTCGACTCAGCTGCAGTTGCATTCTTGATGTTGCTGCTACTTAGTGTTGCTGTTGATGCTGCTGCTGCTGCTGCTGCATGTGGCACTTGTGTCAATGCCATTTTCGTACTCGCACTTGGCAGGCTGGCAGCCCAAACGTGACAACGTCAACACTTTTGCATTCGCATAATAATCATATTGCGAATATAATGGCGTGAAACAGCAACAACAACAGCAACAGCAACATACAACATCAACAACAACAGCAGCAGCAGTAAAAAATTCGTGACAGTTGACAGTCGCAGCTGAAGCTGAAGCAGCATCAGACGCTCAGCGATGTCAGCGCCAATGCGCCATAGCAACAACGTTCTTGTTAATATACCCTGTATAAAACATGTGTTGAAGTAAGGTAGATTGAGGTGTGGCATAAGCAAGCTTAAGGATTAAACATGTAGTCGATAGTAAAGAATATTGTGGATAAAGTAGTTAATTCAATAATTTAATGCAGATCGAGAAGATTGTATTAGCTGGAGATAAGAAATTTCATTTAGTGGAGTTTGCTTTGGTAGAATCTGGGAATGGAATGCTCTATACTCTACAAAGTTGCCACATAAGAGTTCATACTTTATTCAAGAATATCTTTAAGTCTATCCTGAACAAATGAGACTCTTCAGATATATTTATACTGCTTCATGAAGTGAGTGAAAAGAGTATATTGGTTTTAGAGCAATGTCCGTCTCATGCTTGATTCTTCAAGTTTAGTTTTGAAAGCAGGCGTATCGCTCTCCGTGCTCGCAAGTGCACTTTGGGTTGATGAATTAGACCTTTTTGAACCTTTTTGAAAGGACACAACTCAAGCTATAGATTATGGAACCTATGCGTATATGAATATGTAGATTATACACCTACGCCAATTAAGGGCTTACTAGGTAGTCTTAAAAGTTAACAAGTGATTTAAGTTGATATCCCATATTAAATAATCAAAAATTATTATAATGCTGACCTTCTCCACAGAAAAACTTATAATCCATATAGTTCACTCGTTGTAGTAAATCATAAAATATAATATTTGCAATATTTTGTAAACAAGTATTATGAAGTCAGTCAGGCTCGACTGCAACATTCTCACTTATTTTTATTTCCCTTGCTCATCTCATTGTGTAATTGCACAAAAATAAACTGGCAACGAGCTTGTTGTTGTTGTTGTTGTTGTTGCAGCTCGTGCGCCAAATTTCCAGAATCTGTTGCATAATTTTTGGGGCTGGCTTTTTCTTTGCGCCTTTTCGACTGTCGCTGGCGCGTGTTCAAGTGTTGACAACGCCAGCAAAGAGCAGAGCGACAATTGCAATTGCAACAGCAATTTATGGCGTACGAAAATAGAGAAGTGCTAGAAGCAGAGAAGAGGCAGAACGGCAAACGTTGCAAACGTTGCAAACGCCTCCGACTTGATGTATTTTACACATCTCCAGGCAACAGACAACAAATCTAACAGCAACAGCAACAGCGCATAATAATATGCAAATTTCATGTGTAGTTTTGTAATTTCGACAATTACAAATCTCACAAACTATATACACATGCATATACACATATTTATATATATATATATATGTGTACATATATATGCATATACTACATATTCAAATGTCAGTCCGATCTGCTTTAATTAAAGGCTGCAGAAAATTATTTTTCTGTGCCAGCGGCTTGTGTGGACGCACAATTAAAAATCAAAATGCCAAATTACACTTATACTACATGAAGCAAATTACACACACAAAACACACACACACACACACAGGAAGCACATACAGCTCTCTGCACATATATAGAGACATCAGTAAACTAAGCTGACAGTAAAAAGTCCGTCCAAGCGTGTAATTAGAAATTATATCCAATTGCCCTGCGGCCACTCGAGCAACCAAACGGCGGCCTTTCCCTCCCTGCCTCCCTGCCTCTGTCAACTGCAAGAGGCCCCCGCCGTCGCTCGGTCTCCCCTACATCTCGCTGTTGCTTTAGCTCCTCTTGATTTTTGGTTTTTCGAGACAGCCACAATGCCTGTGGATTCAATGTGCATGTGCCGGCATTCATGTGTGTGCATTTGTGTGTGTGAGTGTATTTTGGTAAGGACATTGCACTTGGAGAAATATAAACAGCTTGAAGTAATACTCAAATTATAAGAAATGTGGATTATTCTTGTCAATTTGTAGTCTAAGTTGGAAATTCTTTTTTCAGGAATTTAAAATTGAGAAATTCTTAGTTATAAAATTAAATTACATTTGTCAAAATAAATATTTAAATAATAAATATTTCTAACAAACTATTTTAGTGAAATCCTTCGTTAGACTTTACCAGTGCTCGACTTTAAGGAAAATCTAGAAAAAGTTCAGTTTAGTTCCTTCTCTCAGCACTCATTATAAGACTCTTTTCTACTTTTCTCTCACTGTATACTTAACCTTATTGATACTTAGTTTCTAATTTCATACATTATACATTAACTTTTAATTACATTATTGTAATAATGTAATAGATTATACAAACATGTTTCAACCCATTTTTTTTCTCAGTGTAATACTGCTAAAATGTGTGTGAAGTGCAGCGGCAGCAGTCTTTCCGGTCTGGGCCGACCAAACGACCGATCGACCAACCGACCGACCGCCTATGCCCAGACACTCACACGCAGTGGCTGCAATCGGCAATCGGCGCGGCGCTGGGGCCAAGCCCTTTGGCAGCTGCCAAATTGTCTCTTGTGGTTGTCACACACTGCGTATTAGTAATGCGCCATACGCAGCTTTTGCCGGCTCGACTCCTCCACACGACACAGCTCAACTCGACTCGACTCGGCTCCGGTTGCTGCTGGGCGTTTTGTGTCAAGTGTCAATGTCTCTCTCTCTCGCTCCCGCCCTCTCTCTATCTCTCTCTCTCTCTATCTATCTATCTATGTGTGTGTGTTTTCAATTACAAAATGTCAGACAAGTTGAAAATTAAATTCACAGCGTTTTATCGATTTTTAGTTGTGACTTTTCTCCCACCTCCTCCACCAGCACCCGCATCACTCTTTATTTAAGTTTTAGCAAAAACTTTACTAAATGCTTCGAGCAGGTAAAGAGGCGTCTCATAACAAGCTAACAGCTCCGCTTCGTCCTATGAAAGTTGGAGACATTTTGGCTGGCATTGTTCGCAGACTTAATGTCAGGCAGAGATTAAACACACACACACACAACCACGTATACACCTGTGAGGCGTTGGCAGTCAGTTCGAAAAGCCACTTTACAAACAAGCTGAAAATGTGCAGAGGGCTCTTTTAACCAGGCTGAAGCTACTTAATAGGCAAAGGAACCTTGATTCGTAATAAAAAAGAAAGAAAAGAAAAACCACAAGTTAAAGCCTAAAGCAAAGCAAATCAAAGCGCTGCAGACGAAAGTCCTGCACAGGTAGATTTGAAACGAGTGAGAGAGCATTGTAACAACAGCTAAAGAACACTCTAGTTGATTATGAAAGCCAAATGGGTGTGGCAAGCATATTTAGAAACTTTTCTCTTCACAAGTTTTTGTAGTTATGTAAGGTATTTTTTATAAAATAATAATCTAATCAAAATTTATATTAAAAGTTTGAAGGGTCTTCAGGTCGCATACTTAAATCATATTTTCTTGAAAGATGATGAGAAATAATATAGCAGTTAAATATCTTTAAGGTTTTCCATTCAAAAAGCTATATGAAATACTTTTCCGTACCGAACCACATTTCATCTTTTAATACCTAAAACAAATACTTTTTCAATTCTAAAAACCATTCCATATTATATTCTAGTACGTGTTCCCCTTTATCAATCGTCACGCCCAATGTTTATCATCTCCAATATATATATATTTGATTCTTGATCGAACAACTGTTGCTCTCAAGTAGACACACTCGACATGTTCAGTGGCAACCACTTGACCGTCTGATGTGATATGAATTTATGTAACCGAAAAGCCGCTTAAAATTGTCAAATGTAACGTCTTGAGCTGCAGCACATTAGCAACAACAATGAAGAAGGCAATAATAATCCAGGCGCAGCCTGACAATGCCTCAGCTACAGACGTCACAAGCATTTTAAGTGCAGCTCAGAGAGGGAGAAATGTCGTGTGTGTGTGTGTGTGTGTGTGTTTCTCTCTCTTTGGACAGGGCGCACAAAACAAAGGCAACATCTTTAGCAGCAAGTCAAGAGACAATGTTTTGCGCTGGAGTTGTGGCATGTGTACTTCTTCTGTTGGGGAAGTTACAACAAATAAAACAAAATACAAGAAAAAAAGAGTGTTAGCAACTCCCTTTGTCTGTTGTGTGTTGCCCTCGCACTCTCCTGTCTTTCTCAGTGTTTTGGTACATTTTCAACTTTATGGCATTTTATTATTTTTTATGATTGTTTACAAGACAAGCGGCTTTTAGGCACACTGCATGGCCAAACGAAGAGGTGGCGCAGGGGTGCAGTGCAGTGTCGTGGGCACATGTTAAAACAAAGTGCTTTTGTTTGGTGACATCAAGTTAAGTACCTGCCCCAGAACCGAACTCCAACCAAGTTGCATGAAAACAAACACTCAACCAAGAGCTGAGCGTGGTTCAAGTGTGTTTGTGCTTCAGCGTGTGTGTGTATATATATTTCCTGATGCTTGACGTGACTCGAGTTCGTTTTGCATTTGAAATTTGCATTTTTAATGAAAAACGGGTTTAATTGCATGAAATTGTTTGACTTTGTTAAACAGCAAACGATACGGGCTGACGGCTGAAGCAGAGGCAGAGGTATGTGCCTGTCCCTGTCCCTGCTCCTGCCCCTGCCCCTGGCCCTGATGATGTGCCGCAAATAAATTCAAGTAAAAGCAGCTTCTATTTACACGCCACTGACTATCAACAGGAAGCGGATGCAACACTTGGCAGCGCTGCCAACCGCATGCAGCACGCAGCACCCAAAAATGATAGCCAGACACGATGTGGCACGAAAAATTGCCTGAGCCAAACTTGCCCCCAAAAGTAGCAACAAACAAACAGAGCCAACGGGGGTTTGAGTCTGGCCCAGCAGACAAACAGAATTGAGCGGGGTGGATTGGCGGCGGCAACAACTGGACGCCAACTGATAGCAAATATGTTCTCAAGTACTTTTTCGAGAGAAGCCAGCAGCTGCAGCGTTTTTAAGCTAGCGACAAAACTTTTACCTCGACAGACCGGAGCTGGAAGGCGACAGTAGGAAACGCCGCAGCCAATGAGTCGACTTTGACTTGCGCTAAGCTGCTTAAATCTTTCATGTAAACTTTTACAACAACCAACCAGCCAAACCAACCCACCATCGTCGCACCCACTTATTGCTATAGCTCGATCTTTGCTCTGCCCCCGCCGCGCTCATCTTTAATGAAGTCGCTTCCGATTTTGTTTTTGTCCCCTCGCCCAAAACACTTGACAGTATTTTTAGATTTTTTTTTTTTTAATTTTTCTGATACCCTGCTATTTATTGCTAAGGTAGGCAAAAGAGGTATGTGCGACTATTGTTTGTTGTACATTGAATAGGACTTGGGATGCTGAGTCATATACAGAAATTTTTGCTGTGACAGTTAAATGATTTAGTATATTTAAATTTTTACTTAAAGTTTCATTTACGTATGTAAAATGAATAATATAAATATTTAACATTCAATTTCGATTCATTTGTTTCATCAAAGATTTTAATAAGTTTTCCTTTTTGAAATTTAAAAATTTAGGTACGTAATATATATGACAGTTTCTTTGCTTAGCTTTCATATGTCTCTAAATATCTTCTATAAGAAATAAATTTCGATATAATATCTATAATTTTCAGTGTAATTTCCTTCTTTCTCTATTTATCTTCAAGTATCTGACGAAATCTACGTATATAACATTTCTTATTAATAAATATTTTTTAATATTTTTCATCATATATTGTACAAAAAAGTTACAATCATAACCTTAATTATTGATTTATTAATTTATTTTTAATTTATAAAAAAAATGTACTCTCTCTCTGTATATATTCAAGTGTAGAGTACTTCATAGTCTAAGACTTAGACTTCTCTCACTTGTTTTTCTTCATTTTTTCAGCTTGCTCTTTGCTCATCTTTGCTCTAGCATTTCATTTTTTTCTAAAAAAAAAGATACATATATATCTATATATATACTTCTTTTTTCAACAACTTTCGCCAACTGTTGCGCAAGTAGCTAAAGCTGAGAGTACACAGAAGAGAGAATTGGGGGATTTGGTCGCCTGCTGCTGCTGCTTCTTGCGTGATAAAAGCACAAATTTTCACTTTTGGCTTTGCTGTTGTTGCTGCTGCGGCGTGGCTGCCACAAAAGTCAGCACGAGATAAATGCATTTAACTGTTTAACTAATGCCAAAGCGCACGCAATTCGTTTGGTTTTGCCACAATTTGCAAATCGAAAATGATGATCACAATTGAAACAATGCTTTATAAAAGGATAGAAGTAGAGATTAAGAATGGAAAGCTAGTTTTGAATGTTAAGGATTTAATAATTAAAGAAGAGAGAAGGAAGTTTTAATGACTCGACTGCAGATACTACTAGTTAGAAGATTATTTGGAAATTCTCTTGCAATCCACTATCAACTCTGTTAATGAGCTGATCATTTAGCGCGAAAACTGACTATAAATCTAGCTCATGTAGCTGCCCGTAATGAGCGTATTTGCATTTAATTAAACGGTTCGCCTAGCCAACTTAATGCCACCTGTCACTTGTACACTTCACGGGCTGCTCGGACTGCTCACAACCACTTGACGTGGGTCAAAAAACTGTGCACGAATTAAGTAATTGTTAAGTTTATGCGGCAAGCCGCAACAGTGGCCTGCTGGTAGGGAGGCAGCTTGAATGGGGGAGGAGGGTAAAGTAAATTACTTCATTAGGTGACGCCAAATCTTTGTTTTGGGGCAGCTGCGCGCAGCTGCTTGCAAATAGATGACACTTGTAATCAAATTGGACGTGCAACATTACAAAACGATGGCACTTGGCTCGAGCCATTTGGCCCAAACGGATGTTGCAGCCACGCTCGAGAGCGGCCACTGTGAGGCAGTTGCCACATTTGCTGCTGGCAAGCGGCCAGCCAAGTCTTGAACTTCTGCTGCCTTCTGCTGCTTCTCTTGGTTTTTGTTGTTGCAATAAAACTAAAACGAATTGAAAATTAAATACAAAATTTATAGCATTCGCGCGGGCTCTTGTCACGCAGCAGCCGATGCAGCAACGGGACAAACAACCAACTATAAAACTGCAGACGCCACCCACCACCCAACCCAAATACCCTCTGACAACCCGCTCTGACATCCCCCAAGGGCAGCGCCAACAAACCCGCATTTGTAGAATTTGCGACTGGACGTTTGGGACGCGCAGCCACGACACATTCCGTTAGTCCATCGCAGCTGCCGCTGCTGTTGTTGGTGTTGCTGTTATACCCTGTAATTGTTGGAGCTGGGTATAGTATGCTTTGTGTGAGTGTATGTAACATGCAGAAGGGTAGTTCTTAAAAACTAAATACATATTTCATTTTAGCATTTTAGCCAGTAAATCAATCGAGTTTTACTGTAATAGAATCTTTTGTGTTTCAATTTATCCAGAATATCAGAATTGCAATGAGAATTGGTAAGAAACAATTAAAACTCTGTAAATGTTATAGGAGGTTGTTAGGTAAACCTGGATTAAGACGTAGACTTTCTTATAGATCCAGCTTATTTCGATTATTCTATGACTTCTTCGACAAATAAAGGAGTTGACAATGAACTCTTTTTTTAACTATCGATCAGTTTTGTCTTTGCATTGTATTTGATAATAAGAAACTTTAAAAGTTAAAGCGAATGGCTAAAAGAAACCATCTGCCATATTGATACATGTTTTAACCCAGGATGAGAAGCCGACTTTATCTCTTCCGGTTTATTTCTGTATCTAAGATACAGAATAATGAGTTCTTTCCTTCATTTCACATTTATCATAAAAATCGATAAGACTTGATAATACAATAACTTGAAAAATTATTGAGCATATTTCGCTAGACTTTACAGCCATGACAATTTCATTTGCAGAGAACTTATACTCTCGTTTGGTCTCAAGAAATCTCCATACAGGATATCTTCTAGTCAGCCAATCCACATTAACTTGTTGTTGTTGCTGCTGCTGTTCGCAATAAGTGAAAATTTGTTGTACGTTGCACATAAATTTCGTGCTGCAAGCAACAAACAGACGAATGGGACAGGGCTGAGTGCGAGGTCTGTGGCAGCGGCTGCTGTATTGGAGCTGGGGAGCGGCGGCAGAGCCAGAAAATTAATATTTATTTGCTGGGTTAAGGGAAGGGATAGAGGAAGGGGCAGGGGCTGGCAGCCAGTAGTGTGAGGCGCCTCTCGAACGACGGTCTGCTAATTACAAAAGTCGAATGCAGTCATTACACGAGCGATTAAGTTTTTGTCGTGCGATTTTTTGAAGCAATTTTTTGTTGCTTTTGCTGCAATTGTTGTTGCCGTTGTTGCTGTTGTTGCTGGCTAAAACTCGACATGAAATTTAATGTGGCACTAAAGTGCAAAATATTTCAATTGGCAGGGAAATTGCAAAAGTGCTATTAAATGCTGTGTTTCTTGTTTTTCTTTTCTTTTCTTTCCTTTTTTTTTGTTCTTTATGGAGCTGAACTGAAATTTGCGAGCAATTTTTGCTTTGGCAGTTAAATGATATAGTAAATTGAACATTTTTACTTTAAGGATTTGCCAAAGCGAATGGAAAGCTTCAGTTGCAGCACGCATTCAACAAAGTGGCTTATGAGCTAGTGGAGCAACTTTCTTTTAGCTCCGATTATAAAAACATTTGCCACAGCTGATATCCCTCGAATTGATGATGGCTGGACGGCAACAGCATCTGATCCAGCCTCTGGCCCGCCCACAGATGCGATGAAATTTACTTGAGCATTGCCCAAAAACAACAGCAAGAAAACGTAGGTGAGAGACAGTCCCTTTGCCTAGGTGACGGGGGAGGGCGTAACGCACTTACAGTTTATTGCATTTATAGAGCTGCGTGTGTGTGTGTGTGTGCCTATGTGGCAGTGTGGGTAAGTAAGTAAGTCACACACAAACACACACATAAACACACACACACATACTCACCCACTTACATACATATTATATAGTAACGAAGCATTTCACGTACCACGTGTGCTGCTGGGCACCCAGAGGGACACCATTTGGTAATGAGATTTAGAAATAAAATCTACAAAGATGTTTGCACGAGCTGTTGACGTTGCTGTTCCAATTCCAAGCACCTCCTACACACACACACACACACACAGCGAGAGAGACAGTCATACATACATATATAAATATATAGCCCGCCTGCCTTGTTTGTGTGCGAATCTGTGCGCTGTCCATTTGTTTTCTACTACTATCCATTAGTAACAGATGCTACTGCCACTAGCAGAGGCAAACTCCCCCGGCCATACTCCATTCACTCCTAGCTCCTGAGCCAGCGCCACATTCAAATGGCATCTATGCACTCTGTCGACATTTATATATAAACATATTCAGCACACACACACAATATATGCATATACATATGTATGTATATAGAGCCAGAATAGATATACGAAAATAAGAAAGTAAATTTCTGTCGCCAACTAAATACTCTATAAGATAAGGTCTTTTGACTAAGATTATATAAATATTATATAGAGATACTTGTTTCTTTGTATTCTTTAAGTTTAGTCAAAAGGGTTTTCAGATGCGATTGCCTATTTTTATATTATATATATTATATATATAATACGTTAAGGGAACTAACTATTCAGAGTTTTAAGATCTAAGAACAGACTTGTTTTTGTTAGTGTAGATCGCCTAGCTTTCTTATCTAATACTGTCAATGAAATTTTGTTCAACGGAATTCGTCATTTCTATTGTATGAAAATAAATATAATAGTTCTCCTATGTCTATCAAGTTTTATGGCAATTTTTGGTCTAGATAGTTTAGAATCAAAGTAAGCTTCATTCTTTGATTTTTCTTTTAAAGATTGAGCAATATACCATCCTATTTTATATTTTTTCTTTAAGAAGATCAGTTTTGAGGCCTACACAAAAAATTTGGTAACTCAGGTTGCCATATTGAGCGAGATATCTGAAATATTCTACAGTGTTTTTTCAAGCAACATTTTTTTCAAATTTTTAAAATAGTATATTTGTAGAAATGATGATTTTGGAAGAATAAAATAGAGTCCAATAGAACAAAAATTATTGTACTATAGCTCGAAGAATATAAATCATATACAACTGTCTTCCTGATGTCGCGCAGTATATAAGAAACTACAGAGAAACTCCCTTCCATTAATTAAAACATGAATGTTGATTACCTTACTGAAGAACGTTTCATCTCGAGAATCTTATTTATTCAGCTTCTTTCGTTAAAATTGTTAAAGTCTAACTTGAAATTCCTCACTCTAAGCATTTCTAAGCAAAAGTCTATATATATTATATTTATTTCAATCCACTTAAACTAGCAAGAGCTTAATGTCTACTTGATGTATAACAAATAGCTAAAGGGTACACAAATATGTGTATGACGCGTTATAGTTTGGTTATTTGGTCAGCATGCTAATACGCTTTGCAACAGGCAGGCCAACAGCGTCTGTGCATGTGTATCTAGTATTTACTATAAGTCTATATTTGTCTAAGTGTGCGTGTGTCTAGTGGGGACATCGAATTAAGCAGCGGCCTTAAAACATTGCGTACTCTAATCATAGTTCTCTTGCGACAGCCCCAACCGTTTGGATATTTGTTGATTTCTATCGCAATTTAAGCTGCCTTAAGTCTTGCACAGACACAAAAAGGAAGTATAAAAAGAAATGTAGCTCTCACAAACACACACACACAGGCAGACTTGTACAGGATACGCACCAAATCGGCCGTATACATCATAAACACGTTTGAATTATGGCCATGGCCGTAGAAGTTGCTCTTTTTCACGTTGACTTTTGTTGCAGCAACAGCAAGAAGACTTTCGCCCGGCTGCCCGACGCCATAACGAGATAAATCATTTTAGACAGCGTCATTAGTTGGCTGTAATCATTTTATGCTCTATTCACAAATGGCTAAACAAAAAAAAAAGTCAACTGGGGTATATTGACTTCAACGAAAAGTTGATATGAATTTAGTGGAAATTTTAGTTTGCAAAATAGCTGAAGTGTAAAAGCAGAGCTTTGTGTCGCCTTAACTCAATAAGCTAAAATTACCTTTATTATGTGAAAGATATCAAAAGCAACGAAGATTGTATTTATGTATTCTCTATAATTGGGTGGCATAAAGCCTAATACCTAGAAGACATTGATATAAGAGACCACAGCAAGCTGACTTTAAGCTATGGTTCTTAGAAAAAATGTATTCAAACTTTATATTAAGCCTTCTCTCTTTTGGGCATATTGTGCTTAACAGGTCAGTCCTTATCTATATGAGCCACATTCACAGCAGCTACAGCATATCTAGTAGTCTAGTATTTCAATGTCTGTTAGCTAGTCTTGTGTGTAGTACCTTTCCTTACCACTTGTATTTATTGCCTTATGCAACAGGTAAATTGTCTCTCTGAGCTACTTATACAACACTCAGTCAGGGTATCTGCTAGTCTAGCATTTTTTAGTTTCCCAAATTTTGTTGTTGTTGTTATTATTGCTGGTTCGTCGATGATGTGGCTAACGCAGAATCAGCAGCAACGGCAACACGCACACACACACATTCTCTCTCTCTCTCTCACACACACCCACGCTCAACTTTTGATACATTACGTATACGCCGTGTGTGTTTGTGTGCGGTTCCAAGTTGCTAAGCTGCCTGCCCGCTTCTTGGCAGCATGCTTTTTTTTTAGTGCTGTCATTGCCAATGGCTAAAGATGACGCGTGGCGCAAAGAGGCAGTTGAGAGGCAGAGGGGCGCCTTAATCCTCCAACCCTCCTCACCTTCACCGCCGCCAGCCTGGCTCGGGGGTTGGCTCAGCCGCCGGTCAAAAAGTGAGCTGAAGTTGGGGTAAATGGTAAATTTCTTTTTAATTTGAAGCATTCACTCAAAGTCATCGTCATGTTGGGGATATTAATGCCGGCGAGAACGCCGGACACGTTCGTTCGTCCAATGACTTATAATTTATGGCGATGGCAGCCGTCGGTTCGCATTTAATGGCAACAAAAAAAGAAGTATACGTATATACATATAAAAAAAGATGGCCAAGCTAGCCCCCAATCTGCAATCTCGCTGCTCTCGTTCAGAGCGCTGCGGCTTAGTTTCAAGGTTGGCTTCGCTGGTCTCGGCCCCCGCTGTCTATTTGGCGGCTAATGGCTTTTTAATTATATTACGCGGCGGTCGATTTCGATCCAACAGCGATTTTGCCAACGTCCGTCGCGGCACTACGTGAGACGCCCCGGCGAGTGGTCTCCAATAATTGCATCATTTGATCTTGTTTACCAGCCTGGCTGCCAGGCAGCCAAGGCAATGACAGTCAAGTGCATTTGTGTGTTTCATGCTGCCGCCACCCAAGCCCCTTTAGCCTGTCACGCCCACTCGTTCGCTTTGTTGCGCTGCTTTTGCTGCTGCTGCTGCTGTTGCAACGTCTGTGGCGCCACACTAACATATGCTAATAGCAATTTGTGGTAATGAAGTTGATTAACATTGCAGCAAGAGTGACAACAACATACGAACATGACACTGACACACACACACACACGCACTCTTGCTCACACGCAAATAGAGTCAGTTAACGTCTTCGTCTCGTGTCACAGTTTGTCTAATGTGGAACTGTGGGCGAGACGGCAAATATTCTCTCTTTATAAAGAAGAACTCATGGTAAAAAATAAAATAAATTAAACTTGAGATTTAGTTAATTTTTTTTTAAATTAGTTTCTTCATTTTCGTTTATTTTATTTACTGGTTCAATAATGTCAAGTCAAGATGTAGTTCGTTACAATCAGTTATTCAGTTCTTCAGGTCGGATAGTTCGAAAGAACGTAACTTTTACAAACAGCCAAAGAACTCAAGAGAACTTTTTACTTAGGAATGGTAAAAATAATAAAATAAATTGAATGAGCGATTAAATAATTTACCAAAAACAAAAAAATAGATCACAGAACATAGAATATTGTTCACTGAACATAGAATAAGTTAAGTATTTCATTTAATTTTCTCTTCAATCAAATTTTTTTTAAACTATTTAAAATATAACCCACTGCAAACTAAGCCAGCCAAAACTATAACATAGACAAGAGCATACATAACAACATAACAATGTTAACAGCTGTTAAGCCCCTGATATGAAGGTATTCTGTCAAAATATATGCTATGAAAATATCTAAAAATAAAATTTTCTATTGTAAGTTAAGAACTGTAAGCTAAATATTCTTTTATTAATATTTATGTTTATAAATATATGTTTAAGTGTTTATCCTGTAGCTGAATGAGCTGCAAAAGAAGGTGTTTTTAAGTAATATATTACAAAGCTAGAGATCTACTAGATAACTCAATTTTAGGCTTTCATCGAGCTACTTCACATTGAGTAACTTCTGCCAACTGCTTACAGCAATTACTTTTTATCAACTGCAATACACATTTACACCACTGTGCCTAGCTTGACAATTAAATTCATGCAACGTTGGTCCTATTGCCAGCGCCGCGTATTACGGAAATTACATTCAAGTTTGCAGTTTGTCATCTGCACGACCACGAGCCATAGGTACATTTATGAACGTTCGTCTTTAGTGGCTGCTGTTATGTGACAGGCCACAACCGGGCACTGTGCTCATTTCCCTTTGACAACATATTGTCCTCTGCTCATATTTCTATATATAAATAGTTTAACCTAATTGACAAGCCTCAATTGTTTTAGCATCTCGAATAGCAATTAATTTGCTAGCAAAACATTTCTCATATATGGACCTCCATCATTGGCTAGCTGAAACAGCAAACCAATTGCTCTCTAATGATTCATCAATTATGTATGATCGAGTTTGAGTTCGAGTTGGAGTTGTGCACGGCTAAACGCATTTTTAATGCAATTAAAAGACAAAAACTTAATTTTGACAGCTCTCGATTCAAGCACACAGAATTTTAATTCAATAATGCAACAAAAATAACGAATAATACAGTTGCAAATAGACAAATGAAAAGCTATATGTATGGCTAATGTTATTTCTAGCAAAATTCATTGAATGCGATAATAGATAGGAGATAATATATAATATATATTCAATACAAATGTGTACCAAATATACATAGTATATACTTACTATAAATTAAATTGAGAGAAAACTTTAATATGCATATATATTTTATAGCAAATTTTAATTTGCATAAAACTTATCCTCGACCATTGTGATATTGTATTGGGATGCAGATTTCAATTTTCAAACACTATGCAATTCAGAGTGTAGTTTATACCAACATTTGTTGATGAAAGAAACTGTGTAGTAAAAAAAAAAAATCTATGGAGCAAGCTTTTTACCTTTCTGAAGTGGAGTAATTAGTTAGTACATTAATTAAAATTATTAATATTTTAAAGTAATATATTTGGACTCTGGAGACACTCTCTGAATTCTCCCTCTCAAACTATACTCTTTGTTGATATCTATCACCCTCTGCACAATGCCTACTCTCTCTCTCTCTCTCTCTTTCTCTCTCTCTCTCTCTCTCTCTCTCTCTCTCTCTCTCTCTCTTTGTCACTTTCTCTCTATCTGTCTCTTTTTATCTCTTCCTGTCTACCTCGCATCATTTTTGTCATTCTCTCTGTTTCTATCGTTTCTTCCTTTTATACCTATCTCTCTCCATCGACAATTGCAATCTCGCTAAAATCCTCTCTCTCCCTCTCTTTCTCTCTATTTTCTCTCTCCCTGTTTCTCTTCATACCACTATCTCTCTCCGTCTTTTTCTCTCTCACACACTTTCTCTTTATCATTGCCTTTGTCTTTTTCTATCCCCTTCCTTCGCTGTCTCTCTTTCTCTATCTCTTTCTCTCTCTGCCTCTCTCTCTCTCCTTCTCTCTCTCTCTCCCACTCTGTCTCTCTCTCTCTCTCTCTCTCTCTCTCTCTCTCTCTCTCTCTCTCTCTCTGTCTCTGACATGCTGATATGCAGTTAAAGTGCACCACATTTAATAACGGAAAACAGCGGCACGTAACAGAAACGGAAACAGCGCATTGACACAAAGGTAAAAGCAGCACGACAAATGAATAAATATGCGAAGCAAATGATCGGCTGTGTTAAAGGCTGTTCAACACACACATACATGCATACAATATATATAAATATATATATATATATATACAATATATGTTAGTACATAAAAGTATTCAATTTATTAATGCATATGTATCACGCTGATTGCGAAGGGTGGTTATTCAATTTGAGGTGCCACATCAACAAAAGCAAGGAAATTCACGTAAAAATTGGTATTAAATGCAAATAATATAAAATGTGTGTAAGAGACACATTGGCATGGCCGTAAGCAGGAAGTGTTGCAAGAGGATGAAAAGAAAATGTAATTAAATTTATTATATTTCTGGTAAATGTTGTATATGAAACTGAAATATGCTTGTCGCTAGTTGGTGCATTAAATTAATTATTTATATAATAAATTGATCTCATGTTATCATTTCATACAATAAACTTTGTAGTTTTATATTTTATACTATCTATAGACTTTAGACTATCTTTTAACATTAATCAAAAATATCAACATCCTAATTTTCCATACTGCCAAGTCCCAAAAGCTGGCTATTAGATTAGCCAATGTAATTCGAGACAGCTTACTTTAACTCCTTCTACTTAAGATCCACGCCCATGATAATTTAATAAGCACCCACACAAGCACACACACACATGCACAAGTGCAGCCATATAAGTTGATATATCCAATAGTCTAGGGGCTATCATTGCGCAGCGTGCGCCTCCACGTTTCGATAGGATTCGATTTCACGTTTGGCTTATTCCACGCAATTAAGTTCAATAAACTGCTGTAAAGGCGGCAGCGGGCGAGCCAGGGCTGGACTGAGGGGCGTGGCAGTGCTTGTGGTGTGCTGTTTCGCTTAAGCCTGTTGTTGTTGCTGTTGTTGTTATTGTTGTATTTGTGTAATTAACAAAAGTGCGCTTGCGGCCGGAATGGCAGTGTTAAAAGCGCCCGATACGCTATCCTGAATGCAAGCATGGCGCATCCTTCAGTCCAGCCAGTATTCTATAGAACTCGTTTCCACAGCGCATAATGAGCGCCATATGCCAATGTGGCCGCACACACACACACACACAGAGAGAGAGAGGGCGAGGCACCCACATACAGGCTGTAAAAAAGAAAGCAAATGGCTACCAAAATTGAATTAAAGCCTGAATCAAGCGCAAGTCGTGGCGGCAGCAAAGGTCCTGCGTCCTGCCTAATTCGATTAACAGTCGTGAAAACTGTGCAAAAACAAATAACTGGCTGGAGCAACGAGCGGCATTCAATGGAAGGTCAACGCTTGGACTTAAGTAATGGCATAATTAAATTGACAGCCGACACACACACACATACAGACAGCCACACAGACGTGGCAACAGCTGAGCCGCAAGGATATAAACTGAGCCTGTGTGTTTTCGCATTTGGCCCAAAAACAACCGCAAGCAGCTGACGTGCTGTTGTGGGTGTGGTCATCTTTTATTGTGAACAATTCTTGTTGCTGTTGTTGTTGCTGCTGCTGTTGTTGTTGTTGTCGCTATCAATATCGATTCCAGCAGCAACAACAAATGCAACACATTGCGCAAATTTGTTTGGCGTGTAAAATTTTCATGTAAACAAGCAAATTTACAAGAACAAAAGCAGCAACAGCAACAACGGGCACAAAAAAGAAGCAACAAAAGGGGAAGCGGTAGCAGCAACAGCAGCAGCAACAACAGGTGCCGTTAACAATCATAAAACTAATTTTGAATTATTGCGCAAACAGAAATACATTTGTTAATGAGCACAGTAAATTACTAAAAATTACTAAAAATTATTTATTATTTAATTTATTTATTAATTTTTTGTAAAGAAATATTAGCAGTTAAGTGTAACTGACTGCTTAATACTTGCTAACGTTTCTATAAAAAGAAGATAAAATTAGCTAAAGTGTGTTTAAATTGATCTTTAGCATAAATAAATAGAAAAATAAATTAAAGAAATAGATCTTTAGATAATGTATTTATAATTTATAAGTAATTTTACTTTAGGCAACTGATTTATCTAATTGGCACGTTTTATAAAACAAGGTAAAAACAAAGATATTGTTTCTAGCGTGCATATAAGAATATGTAAAACTAGATTAAGTTGCCACTAAAGGCAGCAGACGACTTGTTTCATAAAATATACCAAATTTGAAATGACAACAAAATATAAGTAAATGAAACAAAAATAAATATATATATATATATATATATATATATATATATATATATATATATATATATATATATATATATATATTACTAGTAAAATAAATACATATATTCCATATTTAAGGTTTATAGTAATTGAAGTGCCAAATAATATTTACTTTATACGAAGAGGCGAATATATGTTACATTTCACAAAGCTATTAAACAGTTTAGAAGAGGTGAATACAAGTTTTTATTTTATATATTTAAAAAATTTTATATATTTTATATATTTAATTTTTATATATTTTATATTTTATATACTTATTTATTTAATTTTTGTATATTATTAATATTTTATATATGTTTTAATAGAATTTGATGATAGTTTATTATTTACCCTAGAAAAAATTAGATTTTCTAAGCCACTTAGAATCAATATAAATAAATATAGGCAATATAGAATCCATATATTGGATGAGAATAGGAGTTAAAATCGTAAAATATGAACTTTCTAAACATTTCTATTGCAATTAAATAAATTATTAAATTACTAAAATTAATTAAATAAATTAAAGCATACTTACAGGCGCATAAAAATACTTTTTAATTAAAATTATTCCACTCTTTTTATAAATTATTCAGGAGAAAACTGAAGTGACTAACACCTTTGAGCCGCAGGTATCTACAATTTTTCTAAGAAACTGTTTTAGTAATATTCTGATAAAGATTTCTTCTTACACAAACCGAATCCCAAATACACTATAAATACTATATTTTATATACACCTACACTTTATGCTCTATAAATACATCATAGTGTTTAGGGTCAACAATTTATATATATATTTTTTGAAAAGTCCCAACCGCAAATGGGCTTATTCTATTTATTTAATTTAGCAGCTCTTTCGGTCAATGGCCCCGAAAAAAATAAATAAAAATACTAAGCAACGCAGCCATTGTTGGCCCATAAACGGGCAGCTAATTTGGCTTTTTGCATTTGGATTAAAATTAACAAAAAAAAAAAAAAAAAAGGAAAAAGAAAGGAAACAGGATGAAGGATATGCTGTGCCTTGTGTCCTGCGGCTAACTTCGTTTTTTATGGCCTTTTCACAGTCTGATTGGATTCGAGCGGGCGCTTAATAAGTATAACGTTAATTGAGTATGGTAATTTACTTAAATGCAGTTAACTTAGGGAGTGGAGCAAGTGGAGCTAGAGCTGCAGGAAGGGGGGCCTCTTTCTGATGCTTTGGTCATTTAATTTTGCTGCATTTTAGCGGCAGCCTGTTTATCTCGAGCTTTTAATCTTAAAGGATTTGGTTTGCACATTCAGAGAAAGAAAGAGAGCGGCAGAGTGTGAGTGAGAGAGAGGGAGCGATATAGAGTGGGTTGGCACTTTTGTCCGGCGGGAAATCTGTGGAACAGATTCATCATGTTTGCCTACAACTGTGAGCCAAGTAGTTGCCCCAAAGCGTGGAGCAAAGCAAGAGATGCGCCTTCAGCAACAGCACGCAGCAAAGAGGAGACTGGGGAAAAGTAGGAGAAGCAGCAGCAGCAGCAGCAGCACAGAGCAAGCACAAGCGCGAGCCAGCAGCAGGACATTTTTAATTAAATTGCATTTCCGCTTGGGAAATTTTTTATGAAGCTACAAAAAAGCTGGAAGAGCAGCGGACATGAATGGGGAGTATGGAAGGAAGTCGGAAGGGCAGGGGGGAGGCGGGGCTGGCTTGTGCATTTTACTTTTGCTTGGTGCGCGTTGTTGCTTTTCTACTTATTTTTATGCCGCTGCTTTATCATATCCGCAGCAGCCACGCCCCATACGCGCCCCCCAACACGCGCAATCAGTGTAGTTTTGCGCCTGCGGTAACTTGAGGACATGGCAACGCAATTGTGGGCAGCACGTTGGCAGCGGGGGCATGGCGGAGTACTGCCGCTGGCTTGCATGTAATTCAATTTTTTTTTTCCGCTGCCGCTGCTGCTGCTGCTGCTGCAGTGAATCCCAGTTTTCTGGCCTGATGCGGCGGCCCCTGCGTCCAACAAAGAAGCATTTATTTTGCGCTCGGCTTTGTATGCGCTTTTCTTTGTTGCGCGCACAAAACTCAATATCCCGACTTGATGTCCTTTGTAATGCATCCGCTTTTGGCCAACTCGGACTAGTTGACGGACTAGCTGACGGACTGACTGACTGGCTGACTATTTGACTGATGGACAAACAAACGGCAACTGTCTGTAAATCTGACTGCCAGCCAGTTGATATGCCAACCCAAGCCAGTATCTGAGGCCAGCTACACAGTGGATTTAACATCAAACTTAATGACTTTGGCCAAAAGCTAAATTGCACAAAGTGTTCCTCCGCATGCTGTTCCGGCCAGCACTCATACCTGTCTCGCCCTACCATCCCTCCCTCCCGTTGTGCGCTAAAGGCATTTGCTGCAATCAACGTGAAGCAGCTTTTACGGCCATTAGCTGAGGCACAGCCGCATATGTGTTTTTTCTTTCCATTTTTTTGTTATTTTTTTCTCTCTTCTAAATATACAAAAAAAAAGGCTAAAAGCTTCTTCTGGTTATATACTCAAATAAAGCTCTAAATATCAGTATAATCAGTTTGTTGGAGATATTCTCATGCATATCTCATCGATATATATCGATATTTGTCTATACAGAAACATATTGTATACAAAACAACAAGCATATTAAAGGGTATCTTCGAAAGTTATTTAAATAAATCTAAAGCAAACAAAATAACATTTATATAACAGGGTATTTCCCAGCTGGGACTTTAGAGTGAGAGTAACTCATAATTCAGCATGCATATTACAGGGTATCCGTTAGTCAGGCACTCTTAAATTTAGCACAAAATGTTTTTTTCTGGATCCCCATTAAAATCAAATTACGCGCCCAAAAATGTTTTAGGAATTTCAATTACAATACACGATTTGGCCACGCCCATCCGCTCAGCGGTCAATGCCGACCGCGAATTATGTGCCCGGCCAAAAACAATTGCCGCTTCGCATTTCGAATGGCGCCAACAATTTCCCATCGAACACATAACTGCAATATTTCCAAACGAAAATGTCCCCCAAAATGGTCAACAAATTCCCCTAGCTACTTTTTACGCTACACAAATACATGCATACATATGCATGCACACACACACACACTCACACACACTCATATTATGTAATTTTAGTGGCTCATAAACTTTTTGCCGCAAGCCATGGTAGCATAGTAACAGTACCCGCATTCCCTTAACTCCACGCATATTGGGTAACGGTAAACGTTTACATACCTGGCGTGTGTTTGGTTTTGTGTCCCCAGCATTTCATTGTCTCTTTTGTTGTATCCGCTTTGTATCCGCTTTTAGAATAAATATAAACACTAGCATACATACATACACATGTGTGTGAGCTGCAGTTAAACATTCAGAGCTAAGTTTGATCGAACCACACATTAGGCTAAATGAACGAGGTTTCTAATTATCATTCTAATATAATTATTACGTTCGATGCAACTTCAAAGCTTAATGAATGATATTTGAGGACTTAGTTCATGCGCTACAGCTCAGTGTTTCTCGATCAAACTTGTTTGATGCAACCTTTAATGATATGTATATATGATTCCCTCACAAACCACACAAAAAAATAGCACTGAACGAATGCAACACTTATGCATATAAATACACTATAACTATGTTCGATCGAGCAACTTATTGGGCTAAGCGAACAAAGTTGCCAAATATCATTCATCATTCATTAAATATAGCACTAAAAAGTGAAAGTGAATGATTTGAAAGGGTACGCTGCAGCACTGTTCATTGCTCGATCGAACATGTTCGATGCAACTTAGCTAAGTATGCTAGAATGCACTTGCTCGAGCGCGCCATTTATTGCGCACTAATACATACACACACTTTGGACAGCAAAGAGCGCCATTGAAATTGGCAAAAATTAAGCGATCACACTTTAATAACGCACTCACATAAAAAAAAATAGCACTAACAACGACCCGACATTATACATATTTGCAAAAACATGAAAAATACATGAAATTCACACTAAAACCAATAATTTTGCATACTTTTATGCACAATACTTTTGGCGACGCGGTCTCTTCACACTCGCGATCGAAACTAACAGCGCCGATAACTTTCAACAGTGCTCAACGAGTTAACAGTGGAGCCAAATGTTAGTTTACAGCAAACTCCACAACTAGAATTAACAGTAGCTGTTAAATTTAAATTTAATTAAATGGATTTAAATTGATTTTAATTTTATGTGGCTATAAACAAAAAATTGGCTTAACCAATTTTGTGGCCACTTTTTATAGATTCTAATTATAGTAATTTACGAAAAAAGGGCGTTTATTATGTAATTCATTGTGTTCAAATGTGTATTAAAAATAAAACTTTAATGCCTTTTTGGTCGTTTGCCAAAGGGCTAAACAGCAAGAGGCATGTGCCCAGCCCTGGCTGTATTTCCTTTTCTCTGCCTGCAATATGAGAACCTAATGAAAAACTCATAACCTGTGGCTTTTTGCCATGCGGTCACACGCACAGACAGGCGGACAGACAGACAGTTGGATAAGAGCAAAGAAAAACATATTTTTATAGGTTGGCGAAAGACAACTCAACACGCAACCCCCCCGTGAACGCCTTCCTTCAAACTGCCTCGCATTGAGGATCTGCCAAAAATAAAAAAAAATAAAACAAGAAGAAGAAAAGTAAAGACAAGTTTTTCCGCATGCTTTCGCCTTGTGTTTCACATTTCAATTGTGATGGGTGGGCGTGGCAGCGGCCGAAAGTTCAAGCGAAATTGAAACCAAAGAACCCGCAAAGCTACCCATTTGGCCTTGCCCAGCACACCCTTACACCCGCCATGCCCACACCACTCCTACCCCTATCTACAGGCAACACACGGAATCACTTACAATTTGACAGACTACGCAAAGAAAAGGAAAACGAGAGAAAATAAAAATAACGCGCGTTGACAACTAAATTCGATATCGATTTGATTTAGTTAAACACCAAAAATGTTCCGCAACAGGAGGCAAGTTTCGAATGCCTGTCTTTCCGCCTCTCTCTTTCTCTCTCTCTCTTTTGCTCTGTGTCTATAACTGCCACAGCCCGGCGGCTACGTAATTTCGCATGATTCTCGCCTTCGACTGCGAACACAAACAAACAAACAAACAGCCAAAAACAGTCCAAACAAATAGACCGTTAGATAAGCGACAGCTCAACCAAATAATAATAAAGAGAAGACAAAAATAACTTAAGAAGTAAAAGCCTATCGAGAGCAGGTTAAAGTTCAAATACCCTGGCAGCTTCAACTTAGAAATCTAGATTTCATTTGAGCGAAATTTGTACTAAAAATAATATATTTAATATAGAGTTCTAGTTATAAAGTTCTAAAATAAGATATTTAATATAGATACAATGACATAGAGTTCTAGTTATGTGTCGGATCAGTTTAATATCAATAAGTTATAGAGAATATAAGATATAGCTCATGTAATGTGGCTTTTCAATATAAATTGAGACTAAGAAATTATAAAATTAATTACAGAAAAGAACTTACTTTTTAATAAATATATTTAGAAAATTATCGCAGCTAGCTATATTCACTGATTTAGTTGAGGAATATATATGCCATATATTCAGTATATTCATTATTTAAGAATCTATACTTCATATACTTCATTCCATTGCTTATACCAAAATTCAAATACCCTCTTCGAGTATATAAAAAGTTTCATTAGAAAATATTACGGCCAATTCTTTGGCTGAAAGACAAACAAAACTGAACAAATTGCCTGGAGGAAAGCGTTCTGCCAACTTATCTCTTCAACTCTCTTGAGCATTTGATTTGATTTTTCTTGCGATTTAACTATAATTAAAAATATATATGAAAAAAAATTAATAAATTGGGTAAATAAAATGGACTAGCCAAACGTTGGACTAATCAAAAGTTGTTTATTCTCTATTCAAATTCTTATTGCTACATCTTTAAGTAATTGTGATTTGATGGATAACGATAATAAAAGTTCGAGTGGATGACAAAGCTATCGATGATGCGATATATAAAAACTAACTCAAATTACTTTAGCTTGTAAAGAAACCTTTAACTATCAATAATAATTTTTGCTTTTGTAAATATAGTAAACTATTTAACCAATAAAATTGATTTTCTTTCTTTTTTTAAATAACGGACTTAGATCGATAAATTTAGCTTTTTCAATCATTGTCATCGTTCGGTTTAATATGTGTTTTAAGATGTTTTATCTTGTCAGTAAGCGATTTTCCTTTGATTCAACTATTATTTTTTTTGCATAGAAACGATTAACGATCAATAATTTTGTCATCGATTATTTTCCACTGTTATAACGATTTTAAAATTTTTAATTATCGATATATAATAATTGAGCAATCATAGTAAATTAATCGATAACATAATATACCTTAGAGAAGTAACAAAGCTGATCCATATCTGAGGCTTTTAAGTGCTACACAAGCGCCCACAGCCACGCCCACTACTCGTGCCTTGTGGGTCAGTATCTTGCAGGTGAAGTGGGCGTGGCATATATTATACTGAACTTATCTACTGCTGCTGCTGCTACTGCTGCTGCTACTTCTTCATCCTGTTTGCTTGACACGGCTTTAGCGTTCGACACATTTTTGCTCGCCAGCTCGATATGTAAATTTTTCTTAGGGGCTGGACGTTTGCTGCCTGCTGCCTGCCGCTTGCCGCTTGCCTGTGGCCACAGCGCATTAGATGTTGCCACGTCGTGGCTCATGTGAATTTCAAATGTGCAACCAGCTCATATGCATGTAGCAGCAGGAGGCGGACTGAGAGAGAGAGAGGATCGCCAGGCGTGGAATCGGAATTTGTGTGCTTGAAGTGCTGTCCAAGCTGTTGAGTTTTTATCAGCAGACATTTCTTTTATTTCACTGGTTGGCATCATAAACGAGGACAGCTCACAAGTAACGAGTAACATGTAGCAAGTGGCATGTGGCATGTAGCAAGCAGCAGCAGCAGCAACTACAACAACAACAACAACAACTGCCAGCTGGTCAGAGCGCGGCAGAGCGAAAGCAAGAAACATGAACACAACCAAAAATTAACATAGACTAAAGACTGTGCGGCACGCCTACGAGCTTGCAACACGGCAGACACACCAACACATGCACACACACATATATGAAATACACTTGAAGAAATTGGTAGTAGGAAATAGTAGGTAGTAGGAAGTAGTAGGTAGTAGGAAGTAGCTTAAAAGAAGTTTAGTGAAGTTTAACGGATTTTAGGACTTAGGTTTTCTTATCATTCAACAGAAGCTTTAGCTTAAGGCAAATGCTTTTTTAGCAGAGTTTTACAATTTATGAATTATACCAGGCTAGAGTAGAGTTTACAAACTGAAGTAGTGTTAATATGAGCTTAGAGACACTTGAAAGGGATGATCTCATTCTGATGATCTTATTCTCATTCTCAATCTAACAAATTATATGATCATAGATATAGATATATCAGTCGTCCGAAGAAAGTTAGAAAGAAAGAAAATTTGTAATTGATTTAATTTAACTTTGTTTAAATTAATATCAATAAATTTTTTACTCTAAAACATTTAATTATCTTTCAATAAAAAGAAAAACTTTCTCTAAGACATTCACACAAAACTAAACAAATTCTACAACAAAATTATCTCAAAGGTTTTCAAATTAAATTTATTACATTTTTTTAAGACTTAAATCCAACTTAGAAGCATTTTCGCTGAGTGTAGCACATCTGTGCATGTTTATAGCATACACATGAGCGCAGCCCCAAAGGACTAGTCTGCTAGGCAGCAGCAGCAGCAGTTGCTGCCTGTTTATGTTGCTGTTGCTGTTGCCGTGTGGCCGCAAACGTTTTGGTATGGTTCCTCTGGCCAGACCAGCAAAAGAGAGCGACAGAGAGAGAGAGAGAGAGAGAGAGAGAGAGAGAGAGAGAGTGAGTGGGGTGCTGCAGCTGGTAGCCAACAGACGCCATCAAGCGAATTAAAACCAAATCACTTACAAGCGGCCAAAAGTGTTAACGTGTAAATTTCCATTTTACCAAGATCGAAGCGCTCTGATAGCAGCAGACACCATAAACATGCAGTGGGCGTGGCTGGCAAGGCCAGCGAGGGGCCGGGTGCGCAGGTAAGCCTCCCCTCGACACACAGAGAGAGAGAGAGTTAAATACGAGTTAAAAATAAAACTAGTGGAAATGGCGCAAGTCCGAAAGGGCCAAAGGTAAAGGTAAACGTGTCGTGTGTGTGTGTGTGTGTGTGTGTGTGTGCACATTTACATGCATAAATAAATGCAAGAGCTGAGCGGCATGCGGCACAGACATAAGACAGGGTCGGGCAAACACCAACACCAACAACAACAACAACGACACATAAACACACAACTTGGCGAGCAACTTCTTAACTCAATGAAATCTCCAGCAATTTCGTAAATTAACACTTCGAATTCAAGAGCGGGCAGCGTGCAGATTGGGGGCGTGGCAACGCAAATACTTTTAGAGGTGCCGACATCGAGCTGTGAAAATGACAGAGAACGTTAGGCAAAGCTATAGCCAAGTGTAAAAGAGATGCACAGTTACACTGGAGAAAAAAAGGGGTTTCTAATGAAGTAGAAACTATTTTTGTTGCATTTAAGTATTTTAAATTAAATGTAAATAAAATAAAATAGAATGTGCAATGAAAACAAAAATAAAATTGAACTAAATCAAATCAATACAAAAATGCATTTAAAATTGGAGTAAAAGAAGTGGCAACTGCTTCGGCTATGTTTGACAAACTTTGAGTGCTAGAAAATATAATCAAATGTAGATTTAATTGAATTTGAAGAAAATATATTTGTATATCATGTACTATATGTTGCAGATTCTACGATTCTATATCTTCTATGGCTGTAATTGTTAAGTCACAGAATAGTATATGATATTTAATTCTCTGAACGATTCTATATCTTCTACGGCCGTCATTGTAAAGTCACAATCCAAACACTTCCTTAGGCACTCACAACTTCTCACTACGAGACTTACTTGCAGACTGACTTTGATCTGCCTCAATACTAGTGATCGTCTATTTACCTAGCACTCAGCTCTTACACCTCTCTCACTTTAACTCATTGTTAGGCTCAAGCTAAGCAGAGTAGAACAACAGAGCAGCTCTGCTCAGCCTGAGCAGAGCAGAACAGCGAACTCTGCCTGAGTCGTTGAGATAATAGAGAGTACAGTATTCAAGAGAATAAATTGATCAAGCCAAGACTTTATTGATGAAATATATGCAAGCTCCTCTTTTTTGTACTTTTAACATGCATAACATCACAATTCCTAATATCTAAAAGAATGACATATATGAAGGATAAAGCCAAATAGTAAAATATAACAAATATAAAATATATATCAAATTTATAAAAATAAAAAACCAAAGTAAAGACTCAATCGACAAAATTTATAAAAAATATTTTAAAAATATTTAAAAAATATTTAAAAATATATAATATATTACAATTAAATAAATATAATATGTAATTAATAAAAATAATAAAATAAAAAGCAATGTATCAAGCTGGTATGGAGCTGAGCTTAACGAAATTTGTTTCAAATTTATAAGATAAAGAAGTAAATAAAATATAAGGCTAAAGCTAAAACTGTAATCGAATCAGTTTAGCTTTGCATACAATTGAGAGACTTTCGCCTATAAAGCTAATGCCACGCCCAGCTCAATTTTAACTCAAAGAGCTACAAAATGTATATCATAAAATGATTGAAGACTGCAATGAAGAAGCAAAAAAAAACTCCAGCATACATAACTAATTTGAAGTTTAAATATACGCGCTCATTAAGCATAAGCATAAAGAGTATATTAAGCTTATTGCAATGTTTCTCTTGATATGCCATGCTTTTGCCCATGTTTCAGGCTAAAGAACTTAAGCTACAATAACATACTACACATATAAAATATATACTACACTACCATATCAAAATGACAATAACTTCCATCTAAGTCAAAATTTTTCACAGTGTAGCAAGCGTTTTATGGTAGACAAGAAAAATCTACGAATTCTCGCACTTACTTCCGACTCATTGGGCTCTGTGTGTGTGCAACTGTGTGTTGTGTGTGTGTGTGTGTGTGTTAGTGTGTGTGTGTGTGTGTGTTAGTGTGTGTGTTAGTGTGTGTGTGTGTTGTGCTCTGCCGCCTGCCAAAAGTCTACAACTGCGGAAACAATCTGCTCGCTGCGCGTTGAGGCGGCAGCCATAAACAGTTTGCCATCCGCCACAGCTTCTGAGCACCCAAAGCGACGCCCGCGCTGCTACCCCGCCTCTCAAACAGTTCTTTCAATTTTGGAATTTGCATTTTCACTGAAATTGATATTGTGTGTGCGCGCGTGTGTGTATTTTACCAATGCCAAAATTTAAAAAGCGAGTAAATTATGGGTGAATAGAGTTTCAGCGAAAATCACAACCGCAATCAGCCACACACACACACACACACATGTGTGTGATGTGTGTGTTTGTGTGTGTGTGTGTGCGTGTGTGATTCTTCCACCACATTCGCACTTCATTTGAAGCGCTGCGCTGCGTGTCGTTATTTCGTCCTTCGTTCGTGTCGCTGCTGATATCGAAATCTGTTTTATCGACACATCTTTGTTGGGTTTTTGCCTCGTCTCATACGCGCTCTCTCTCTCACACTCTCTCTCTCTCTGTCTTTCTTTCTGTTATTTAATATGCATATTCACAAACTTATTTATACCCTTTTTGAGTGAATTATCTTGTTGAAAGGTATACGAGACAATATATTAAATAGATTCAAGGTAGTTTAGTTTGACTTGAAGAGAAGCTTGTATAAAGGGGCCTATTTGATTTACTATAGTCTTATAGACTATATCTTATACAGTCGAGTCGCGATAATTCGAAATGGCAAGGGGATCAGTTTTTTTCGATTTACACAGAAATTCAAATTATCGAGATTTCTATCATATAGATATCCCATCAAGGGGATAGAATTTTTTCGATTTATCGCGATTTTCGATTTAGCGGGGTACAAATTATCGAGACTCGACTGTAATTATTAAGTTGCTTCCACAATTTTGCTTTTCCGATCAAATATTTCAATCAATCAAGTTTCATTCCAAGCTAAGGTGCAAGTTAGCTTCGAAATAAGCACGCCATAGCCTCGAATGTCAAATATATCGAATATATTTTCTCCACATTTCTTGAAAGGAAGTTGAGACAAAACTCGTTGCATGACTAAACATTAAGCCCTTAAACTTCCTTTGTCTGTCTCCTCTAGACTGTCTCTGTATCTATGTATTTTAATGTAAATTATTTGCTGAACTCAAGATTTGTCTTTAATATTATTTATATTTATTATTTCTCTTACTTATATATTTTATAATCCTTTTTTTGCTGTAATAAACTACTCATAAGAACAATATTAATATTTTCTAGATTATTTGAAAGAGCTAAACAATCAATTTTTAATATGGAACACCTATTTAACGTTACGCCAAGGACTTTGCTGTTAGAGGTATGTATGTCAAATGCTTAAAAGATAATTTTTGTTTGTAGATTTCGAACCATATTACAATATGGGAAAGTGGGAAAGTCAAATTATCAAAACAAAATATTTTAAGCGACTTGCCAAAAAATTTAATTTTTAGTCATTAATACGTACTATAAATGATAGCAACTAAAAATCACAAGAAATAACTTTTTCTCACATATCAAAACTATAGCAACCATAAATGATAACAACTAAAAATCATAAGAAATAATTTTTTCTCACACTTCAAAGCCACAAAAAATATTCCTTTCGTCATCCTATTACTTTACTCTCGCCCTATATGACATACCATATCTTGTGTCTTTTAGCTATTTCATAAATCCTTACAATATCCACCATATGGGCAGGGTATTTTCAAACTGCCACACACTCTTTTTTTGGTTAACAGCTCTTGTATGCATAAATTTATATGCGATTTTGTAATTCCCGTTTTGGTTATAAATTTCGCTACTGTTTCGGTGTCGCTTGGCTGCTTTACGCCCACAGCGCTCCTCCAGCTGCTTCTATGCGCCCGCTCAACTGCGGCTGCAATCAGTTTATCAGTTTATTTGGCATGAGAAATACAAGCATATATATATGTATATATATAAATATATATGTGCATGTAAGTGTGAGTGTGTTTATGTGTTTGTATATTGTATTGAATATGCGTTTATTTGTTATATGCAAACTAAGGGCCAATACATCACTACGCTCAACTGATATGCAAGTAGGCTATAAAATGAATGAGAAAGGGATGAATGAATGGAAGTGTAGAACCATGCAGCATATATATATATATATATATATATATATATATATTTGCATACTATAAAGTCATTATATCCAAAGGCTTATAGTGTTAACCCTAAAAATGGCCAACTAATGCGATAAACAATGGCATTTAAGCTGATTTTCAGCGACCCTTTTGCGAAAATGTGAACGCCAGGCCAATTTATAAGAAATTAAAAACGCGCGCCTGAAATAGAAAAGCCCAACTAGCACACACTTACACACACACACACACACACTCTCCAGATATTGTGTTAATTTGCCGCAGTCATGAGGCCGTCTGTGCATTGCCTGCCCCAGGGCTTGTGGCACTTGAAGCGCGTTGCCGCGAAGTATGCAACAAATTTGTTGCTGTTTTTTCACGTTCGCTTTTTTTTGCCCCTGCTTTCTTTCTGCTTTTCGTCAGCTGCGCTTGAGCGCCTGCACCTGCAACTGCCACAAGCAGCTGGACCCTCAAGTCGCCAGCTTTGCATGCCACATGCGAGACTTTCTAATTGTTTGCCTTCGTTGTTGTTGTTGTTGTCCGTGTTGCTGTTCCGCCGCCCTCTTTGCCAACCGCCATGCCTCTTCAAGTTGAGTGGCAGCGAGCGCTAAGCATAACAAGTCCAGTGCCAGTGCATAAATTAGAAATAGGCGCACGAGTCTTTGCTGTTGCTTTTATTTTGAATGCCCTGTAAATTTATATAAATTGAAAGGAGGGTATATCAGGTAGAGCTAAGAGATCGATTCAAGCTAGGAATAGAAATTGAATAGAATACTTGACTACTTTAGTATGTCAAATATCTAAATATCTGTCAACAATTGACTTATTTCTTAAAAGTTTATCGATAACAATAACAATATTCAGCTTGGTTTCTAAAAGCCAGACTTATGCTCAATTATTTTCGTCATTTTTTTTAAATTTTAGTAAAATATCATTAGCTATAGTCAATAGTCTTTAAAAGTGCATCAAAATCAACCAAAGATATTTCATTTAAGCATTTCAATGTTATCGATAACTTTAAAGACAAGCTAAACATTTTCGCAAGCACCAATTTTGACAAGTTTTGTACATTTAACTGCTTACTACTTACAATAACGACAACATAGTTGATGTTATCGATAACACAATCTTGATTTTCTAGGTATCACTCAAATACTTTTCTTCATCAAGATCTTATGAAATGGATATGAAATGGATACAATTGAAACACATAATAGGTTTAGTAGTAATTATGAGCTTATCGCTGTTATCGCTTCAATATCAGACAGTATATATCGATATATTGGTTGTATAGCCTCAACCACTAACCATACAACACATGGTTAGTGCTTCAACAGTAAATAACGATATATAGCTGTTATCACTTCATAGACATATCGATGTGTCACAAGAAAATATCAATATATTAACGCTATCGATTCACACTACATATTTATCGATAGTCTAATAGTCATATAGATGTCAAAGAACTTGAGCTAAAATGGATTATTCAAAGACTAGTTGATTAACCGTCATGAATCTAATTTACAGGGTATCCCACTGCCGCATCAATTGATCATTTTTTTCTTATACTTTTTCTTTAGCCTAGCCCCGTGGTCTCAGCATTCTGCTGAGCTTTAGTTGCGTTTTGTGTGCACAGAAATTACCTCGAAAGCAACAACAACTTCAACAACACTTAACACACTCAGGCGAGTGTGTGCCTGTGTGTGTGCAAGTATGTGTGTGTGCAAGTGTGTTTTCTGCTTGAGGTTGGCTTGTCAGGTTAACCAAAGAGTAAGCATTGTTAACAAGCCAAGGCTTAATTGGCAATGCCTTTGGTCGTGATTTAACGGATTCGTGTGTTACCTGATTTTATAATTTTGTTTAATAAATAAACACATTTTGATTAGCGTGTCGTCAGAACGCCCTCCAAAGCCTACCTTAACCCATTACCTAACCCAAACTTGGCTTGGCTTACTAACCCCATTCGTATATTTATAGAGCCTGGCCCCAAACAGGCCTCTGCCCTGACCCTTTCCCCAACACCAGCTAAGTTTTGTACAACATCACCATTAGTCTTCTCTCTTGCTTAAGGATAGGGGAATCCGTCCACTCCTCTCTCTTTCTCTCTTTCTTACTGTTGCTTGGGTTCATGGCATAAAAATCACCATTATTTGTTTTGCTGTCAGATTAGTTTTACTTGTTGACGCCTTGAGTCGTCTTCGTTTCAGTAGGTGTTAATGTTTTTTTTTTTTTTTTTGCTCGGCCTGCTTGTGTCTCACTTGATCTGAGGATTATTAATCGATATATATATATATATTGCTTGAAATATGGCTTTCGTTGTATGTTTACAACTTTATTACTGACTGACCAATGTTTTTCGTGCCCTCAACAAATCTGGCGTGGCAGCTGCAACGATGGCTGGTTGGCAAAATATTTGCCTATTTTTGGTGCTTGAACTTTATTTATTTATGACTTTATGAATACTTTGATTATTTTTGTACCAGTGCAGAAGTTCGCTGTCTAACTGACCTGTCGAAAACAGCGCTAGTCGTATTCAAATATGAAATTTCTTTATTAAATACAATTAGTCTTCAATAGTTTATATAAATAGTTTCATGACTCAAAAGTATCATCTTCAAATTATCAAAGTTTCTCTTGCCATAGCTCTAAATCTGTACTTTATTTTGATAGACCTTAACTGGCTTTAATCCACACGCCTAACATAATCTGGCAACTCCATAAACTCGATCTTTATTGCAATGTGCCTTTGCTGGCAGAGCTGATTTGCGTTTAGCATTCTTAGAGCGCAATGCTAATAACTCATTTTTGGATGCTGTGTTTTGGCCTTTTGTGTGCGCAATTAAAAGCGTTGCCAGATTTGCCGTTAATGGCTGTGCCGAGCCATGATTTTTTAGCCTCCGGCGATTATTCACGTTGTTTGTCCATTGTGCTGCTTGCTCGATATTGTTGCTGTTGCTGCTGCTGCTACTGTTGTTGTTACGGGGCCTAGACAAAACGCCCATAAATGCAACGTGCGAGCCGATTTCGAACGATTTCAGCGATTTCGTTGATTACATTGCGGAAACAGTAGCTGGAGCTGGTGCTGATGCTGGTGCTGGACCTGAAGGTGGCGATTGCAGCAGGACCTGCAGCCCATTTGGCAGCCTCATCGAACAATCGCTGTTGCCCCAATGATGGGCTGTTCAATTGGGGCGTGGCCGTGTGGGCATGTCCGCGAATGTGCGTGCCTAATGAACAAAATCGTCGGTGTTGCAGCGGCTGCCATGTGCATGACCAGAAAATTGAACTGAGCCCAAAAACACAGCCACGACAAATGGCCAACTGGTGGAGGGTGTGGCGAGGTAGGCGCTGTGGCCAAGGCGCAGACTGAGCGGACCTGGACATTGGGTTGAGCACGTGGCTTTGCGGCTCTGTCACTTCTAATGATCGCAAACAGCAATAGCTTAGGGCATGGCAGCTAGCAACAGGACGCGTCGGCCAGCATCATTAATTTTGTTTACATTTTTCTTAGCGCTTTTCAATATACTGTTTAAAAAATGAAAAAGAGAGGGTATAAGGGATTTGATACCTTTTTTTGTATGTGTGACCTACGATTTGCTTGAATTCTCTCCAGAATTTCTTTAATACTAAATAATATTGCAGGTAAGCAGAGTAACAAGCAGTCAGTCATGCAGCCATACAATGTTAGTAAATTCTTTAGACTAGCTTGCTTTTTCGTAGTCTATTCTTATCAGAGTGCTAGCTTGTCTTTCTTTTATATAAAAACAAGGTATCAAACATAAGTATATTACCTATAAAACTACCATTTGTCATCTAAGGCAACATGCCCTCTGTTAAGACATTTAAGTGAATCATGAATAAGTTCAATAAGATCGTCATTTGCATTTCAGTGAATTATGAATATGTAAAAGATCACATATTAACGCACTTTCTACTCTCAGTTTGCTCTCCATTTTTGTCACAAATTAACAGAATAATAACATTTTGCAATTCCAATCAGAGGCGATCGGTCGTGTTCTACTTATGCTCCCAGAGAGTATAAATTTATAAGAGCATCCTTGCTCCTGGCCTCTTCTACACCATCCAAGCTCATGGTATTGCTGCCAAGATGCACCTAGACAAACTTCATGTTCTTCAGGCAAAAACACTAAGGAAGATCCCTGGAGCCCCTTGGTACATGAGAGCCAGAGACATAGAGCAAGACCTCAAGGTTCCAAAAGTTGGAGGCAAAATCCAAGAAGTGGCTAGAAAATACCTCGAGAGAGGTATAAATTAACCCAACAGCCTGGCCAAGCGGCTAGGTACTGCAGCTCAAAGAGTACCTGTTCCAGGAGAAGACTCAGACGTCACCACACTCAAAGCCTGCTGGACCGAGTCTTGATGTGATTATGTAATAATTGTCTTGTAAACTTTTCCTGTGACAACTGCACCCTGAAACCTCTTCCTTCCACTAAGATATGTATGTATACTTTACAATGTTAGTTGTTATATAGCTCTTAGAAGATAATTATAAAATATTTCTGTTAAGATTAAGTTGCCTTAAACAAATAAGAACGTTAAGCAATAAAGATTTCATTACAATAAAAAAAAACTCCCATAGAGAAGAAGCTGCAAGCAATATGTTTGCTCAATCCAGTTTTATTCCATTTCATATTTCTCAAACCAATGCTCATAACTTGAACCGAAAACAGAGTAAGTTCAGTTCAATCTCTCACTACATCTCTCTCTCTCTCTGTCTCTCTCTCTCTCTCTCTCTCTCTCTCTCCCCCTCTCTCTTTCTCTCTCTCTCTCTCTCTCTCTCTCTCTCTCTCTCTCTCTCTCCCTCTCTCTAACCATCTCTCTTACCTTTCACTCTACTCAACTCAGCTCTATTAACTTTTGTTGTTTTTAGACTATAAATTCTCTCAATATATTTATGATTTTTTATTGTTTCGTTATGGCATTTAAATATTTGATGCTGCACATTGCTGATTTTTTTGCGAATTCGTTGGCAATTTATGAGATCCGTTTGCCGTTTGCCGTTTGCCGTTCGCCGTTTGCATTGATACAAAATTCAAATTGAACCGCAACGCGGCCTGGCGCAGTTTTAAACCACTTTAAAATAGCGCCTAGCTACGACTTTTGAGTGGTAAATAAATAAAATGCAATTGGCCAAGTCGATTGCCCGGGCACAGGCAGACCAGGTTGAAGCAGGTGCTTCGTACAGAAATCAAATCAAATGCCGATTGCCCGGCCAATGCCAATTCATTTTTTATATAATTCAAATGCAAATGCTTTCGGTTGGACGCCCTCCTGCTGGCCTGCTTCCGTTCGCCGCATCAATGGTCCACATTTTTCCCATCGCTTGCCTCGCCTCCTGCGTTGCGCTAAGTGCGGCTGTTCGTGTGGCGTATTTGGCAAAATTGTAAGCACCTTGTAACAGCTGTCATGCAGTGCAGCATTTTTGCCCAAATAATGATATTTATCTGCCGCTCGATGCTGCTGAAATATGTAGAAATAAGTGACCTGCACTTGAATGCAAGCCTGAGTACGCTAGTTCATATGGATTTGCTATTTATGGGAAATTCAATAGATAAATATTTACAACTAAAAATTTGTACCAATTGCAACTCAAGCAGGTTGAAGGAGATAGCGAAGCCAAATCCTTTTGGATATGCAATTTAATTTATCTCTTTTTTTCTCGCACACTTTCTCTTGCTCGTTTCATATGTGTATCATTATCGTTATCTCTTTATATGTCTTTCTTTCTTTTGTTTTGTCTTTCTATCTCTGTCTCTCTCTCTCTTTCTCTCTCTCTCTCTTTTTTTTTTCTCTCTCTCTCTCTCTCTCTCTCTCTCTCCCTCTCTCTCTCTCTCTCTATCTCTCTCTCTCTCTATCTATCTATTTCTCTCTCTCTCTCTATACCACTATGTTTCTTTCTCTTTCACTATCTCTCTCTGTGTCTTTCTCTCTTTCTTTATATTCTCTCCCATCATTCTCTATCCGCTTTCTTTAACTATTTTCTACCTCTCTCTCATCTTTTATATATTTTTCTCTCTCTCTCTCTCTCTCTCTCTGTCTCTCTAGCTTACTGACTCACTCTCTCTGTCTCTCTATCTCTCTCTTTTACTCACTCTCTTCATCTGTTTTTTCGCTTTCTCAATCTCAGAGAATTTAGATTATGGAATATGCCTAAAAGTGTAAAAATTACTCAACAAAAAACTGAGAATCGTAAAAATAATTAAATAAAATTTAAAATCAAGACATTAACTTACTTTAATGTTTAGCCACCTCCTCAGATCGTAATTGCAATTCGTGCACTTTTCTTGGGCATGTGTTTGTCGATGGGCGAAGGTGGAGGCTGATAGGGGTTAGAGGTCAGTTTGGCGCAGCTTGCACTGCAGTGCTGCAGCCGACGTCTCAAAGTCCCTGGTGCATTGCAGTCAGCCAAGCAACTCGACAAAATCAGAGCCGTAGCAGAAAAGTTTTCAAACCTGCGGCAGAGCTGTCGAGTGGCGCTCTTTTTTTTGTGTAGTGGCAAGTGGCGAGGTGCAACCGCTGTAACAATTACAGCGAATGTGGCGCTGCGTCATTGTGAAGCAACCAGGTTGACCAACAGCAGCAGCAGTAGCAGCAGTTGCCAGCAGTGGCAGCAGCAACGAACCACGAGCAACTTTCAACAACGTGGCAACAATGGCGTCGCGTTGAGGATAAAGCACGCAGCAGCAGGCTGATGCCACATAAAGCACAGCACAGCACAGACCAGCACAGCTAGCAGAGAACTTGAGCAACCGCAAACATGTGAATTAGAATCGCAATGCGGCAGCGAATTAAGAAGCAGTCAGCTGCAGCATTGTGGCACGAACCATGGAGACAATGCAACAACTCCCAGCATAAGCTACTCCATGCCCCACGCCTCCTCCACCTCCTGCTCCCGCTCCAGCTCCAAAACTGCGTACAGCTCATTAAATGAAGCCAAAACGTTAGCAAAATGGATTTTTATATTTCTACCAAAAATGTTACAGTCAGCAGCAGCAGTCAGCTGCAGCAGCAGCTCCGGGTCCTGTTCTAGCTGCTCAGTTAGTACTTCAAAAACTTCCCTTAGCTGCATGTCAACCCTTAAGTCGCGAAAGTTTTTCGTTCATGTCGCATAACTCTGTCGCTCTTTCCCAGCTGCTGTCCAACTACTTCTACTTACAGCTTCTTTGTGTTAGTCTCTACTTATCAAATAGTTGCCTGCGCAACTCCTGTCCTTGTTATCCTTCTTCAAGCTAACATAAATGAGTTTCTTAGAAGAAAAAAAATTATACAAAATTAAAATATTTATTTAGTCATTATCCAAATTAAAGTAATCAAATTAGCAAAAGGAGGAAACTTGAAGTATGTTTGAGAAAGATTATATAGAATATGGGTTGTCATATATATCTTAAAGACATATGAGAAGTTTAGTTAAGATATATATTTTTTTTAATGAAATATTTATTATATTAAATATATTTTGTCTATGCAAGATAGCGAACACAAAATACATAGATTAGGGGAAGAAAGAGTAGTTATGTGGTTTAACTATCACAGATAAAGTTTAAGGGGATATTTGATAGATTTTAAGTCAAGATCTTGTCCAGTACGTGAGTGAGGGCATCAAGGTCTTCTCCTAGTTCTATTTCGGATCTAGCAGATCATTGGGCTGCATTACCTAGATGCCTAGAATCTTAGTCTGTCGAGCTATTTTTTGGCCACCTCTTGGATACTGTCTACAATTCTTAGCACCTTGAGGTCTTGCTAGATGTCTCAGGTTTCCAGGTACTGAGTGACACGAGTGATCTTCATCAGCTTTTTCAACTGAAGCACACGCTTCAATTCCATACATCTGAATGACATAGAAGAAGACAGCAGCTAACATACTCTAGTAGATTCTGACTTTGTTGCCTAGATATAGCTTGTTTAGTACTGCAAGCAACCAAGACACTTTTTGCCAACAATCAGGATCTAAAGGAGAGCTCCAGCGACGTGACATGCTGAAGTCATCTTCAGTGTTTCAGTTTCTGGCCAAGATAACTTCCAGTTACTTATATTTTTCCATTAAGAGTGATAGCCAGGACAGCTACAAAGATAATTACTGAAAGTCACAGTAAGGATCAACGCAAAACAGTTCTCATTTTTATATAGACTCAAAAAAAATAACTAAAACTAAATTCTGGACACAATTTCAACATTCCAGTTTCTAGAAAAAAGTCTCTTTTGGATGCTAGAAAACTTTTGAATTTCTTCAGCCACTGCTCGCTATTAATCTAATGTTAAGCAAGTTGTGAAACGCAAAGAAAACTAGTTCTGCATTTTAAAGGCTAATAAATTAAGTTCGTCTGTGCCTTTGCACAGTTGGTTAGTTAGTTTCTGGTGTTATATTTTTACTTTGCTTGTTTTGCTATGGCGACTGAAGGGGGTATTGCATGTAAAACATTGGGCTAAGTGATACGCACCATAAACTCCACAATTTATAGCGGAAGTGCAAAAATACGAAAATACTTGCGCAATTGCACGCGCCGCAAGAAAAACGGCAACACAAAAAAAAATAGAGAAAGGCGGCTATTGTAGGGTAGGGTGGGCGTGGCAGCAGGCATAAGGCAACTGCAACATACAAAAAATTATTGCAATTTGATAAATGCATTTCATTTCGTCAGGTTTTTGTGTTTGCAAATTATGCAAATGAGACTGGCTCCAGTATCTGCTGTAGCGTGGTGTTTAAAAAATACCAATAAATGAAATCAATTTTTATGCGTGACAAAATGTTGGGCAAACAAACTAAAGTGTTTGCATTGAAAACATTTTTTTTATTAATTGCTATAAAATTTTTTGGAAATTCGCTTTAGATTTGCTCTTTTTTTAATCAATTTTAACAGTTTTTAGGCATTTTTCATATGAGTTTTAATGCAACTGTAATTAAATTTGATTTTATGTAATAAAATGTGTTTTGAAGAGGAATATAATATAAAAGAAGCCAGCTTTTAAGCTAAATAATTCTAAGTATTTTTTTGGATTTTTAAAATATTTTTTTCTGCCTCCAAATCAAAATGTTTCATTAAATTCTATAAATATGCCGAGCTACAAGGTGCAATTCAAAAGTTCCATCTGTCTGAAAATTTTATCGTTTGATTGTCTATTTCTCTGTCATGTTGTGTCAAATTTTCATGACATTCGGACGTATAGAAGCCGAGATATCGCGCTAAAAGTGACAGTACTTTTGTTGTGTCCGTCGAAGCTGGCGATTGTTGCATGATAATGCGCCATCTCACCGTTCGACGCTCACGACGGATTATTTGACCAAAAATCACATTTTAACCATCAACCATTCACCGTATTCGCCTGATATGGCACCCTGCGACTTCTACTTGTTCGGAAAACTTCATTTGGCAATGAAAGGAAAACGGTATGCTGACATTGATGCTATTCAAAAGGCTTCGACCGCCATACTCAACGCCATACCGAAGGATGACCTAAAAAAGTCATTTGATAATCTTCTTGATCGTGCAAATCGTTGTATTCAGTCCGAAGGGGACTATTTCGAAGGCGACCAATAAAATTTTTGCCAAAGAAAATCTATTTTTTATTTTTTTATAAAGTCCTGGAACTTTTGAATTGCACCTTGTATAACCGATTATGTATTTAAAAATAAACCAATATCTTAATATACCGAATATACCGAATATACCAAATATACCAAATATACCAAATATACCAAATATACCAATATACCATATATACCAAAGAGATTTATATTTATGACAATTATACTAAATTCCAATATACTAATATACCGAATATACCAAATATACCAAATATACCAAATATACCAAAATACCAATATACCATATATACCAAAGAGATTTATACTTATGACAATTATACTAAATTACAATATATCAAATATACCAAAATTATCTATAGAAAAATTTATAAGAAAATATAATTTTTAGTATTTGTTTTTATTATTATTCTAAATGAAAGAAACTTCATTACTTAGCTAGCTAAACGGATCCAATATTAAATCAGATCGAGCAGCAATTTTAAATTAAATTCTTTAAATTAACAATTCAAATTATCACCTGTTACATCTTTCTTTAAAAATTAATGCAACCCTCTTTAGTTAGGGTATTTTAATAAACACAAGTGACTGCATCTTTGAGCTAGTTGTCATTGCAATTGTTGCCTTTGTTGCTGTTGTTGTTATTGCTCTTTGGTTTTTGTGCACATATTTACTCAATTTATTTATTGCCGCATTTTTATAATAAATATTTAATTTATTAAAATATAATTAAATCGCACTGTGGCTATAGCTGTAGCTGGCGTAAATCAAAACTTGTTCGCACATTTATTTCATGTAAAGTATTATGTGTGAAGCTACGCACATATATTTTTCACAAATTTATTTATACATATATATAATATATATTATTTGTTAAAAACTGGTCACACAATTTATGTGTGGTCAGATTACTGCACACGAATTCATTGTAATTCATGACTAAAAGGTCGAGCTGTAGTTTATTTTTCTGCCTCAATATTTTAACTGCTATATGCCCATTAGGTAATGAAAAGGGTATATTGGAGTGCTTAAGTGAATGTTATTTAAGGACAATGACTGCTGCGAGCTTATAAGGCATTTGTATTTGCTGAGCAGCTACTATCAGTGGCAGCATCGCAGCTCTGTTTGTGCATCTTCAGAGCTTCGTCAATCTTGGGCACTAAACTAGAGATTGAGAATTTGTGTATACCCTATTCAAATCTAGTTAATCCAATAGTATAGTATATATAGTATAGTATAGTATAGTATAATCTACATATACTATAATAAATCCAAACTCGTTAATCTGAGATGTGAGATAGAAACTATGTTGATCTAACCCAAGTTTTGTTTATGTTAGCAAGAAAAATGCAGACTTAATTTTCTTGGGAATGTTTCACAGAGTAAAAGAACTTAAGCTATTCTGCTAAGACAAACGCTTATCAACAATATCTCTGAATATTTCCCTAATGAGTAAGATCTATGCTCATCTAATTGTCATATTAAAGCTTTGAAAGTTTCATAAAGATCGGTCGCAAGTCCAAATTGTTGTAGAAGATTCAAGTATTCATAGAATAAAGACATGTGAAAAGAAGCAAATAGTAGAAGAGACTGTATGATAACTTAGTTCAACTCTAAACAGAGACTAAAACAAGATGAGAAACAAATCGAATAGTATATGACAACACTTCAACTCTTACTGCAAAGTATCCTGTAGTCGTTCAACTCAACTCAAACACTTCACAATTTTTTCGTCATTTCTGATGTGGTCGCAATTGACGCAGAAATACGCATACAACAAGCAGAGTACTTCTGAATTCCTTGGCTTTGCTTGGCTGCCAGCGGCGCTCCAAAAAGTATGCTACAGAAATGCGCAATGACAGCTGCTGGGCAGGCGGACGCCAGGGTTCGGGTAGGGCCTGAAGAGGGTGCGTGTAAAGAGGGACAAGAGTGAGTGAGTGCAAGGAATGTAGAGACCGAATAGCTAAAGCCGCAGCAGCCTTGCGGTTAGCTGCATGTCGTTGTGGTTGAGTGCATCAAACATCAATCAATTCAATGGTACTAGAAACCAACACACAAAGATACACACACACACACACGCACACACACACAGACACAAATTGCGGATGCAAATGCAGATATAGAGATAGCTGAAGCTGAAGTCATTGAAGTTTGGAAAATGAACACGTGAAAAGCATGTAATGAAAAGTGGAAAACACATGCAAAGCCACAATATTAAGTGACTCACAACTTAAGTACACACAATAAAGGCTGCATGCACACACGCAAACACTTACACACGTACAACACACACACACACACACACACACACAAATATGCAGTGCCATCAACAGCTCTTGTGAGCCATTCGATCATGGCAAATCTATAATGACAGCTTCGATAGCTTTATACGTTAAGAGAAACGGCACAAAGTGAAAAAAGAAAATGTGTAATTTTCCATTTAGCTAAAAAAAACGGGCAGAGGTAACACATGCACGCCCAATGCACAGTGGAACCAAATATGGCAAAAATTCTGGCATATAAAAAGAGTTTTGGATTAAGTTTTGCTATTTTATAGTATTACAGTTTATAGTATTATATTAAAGTATTATATAATTTTAAAGATTTTTTAATTGGCACTTAAATTAATACAAAACATTTTAAATCTTAATACATTTGCCTGGAGATATTATCTTATTTTTATTTTATTTTAAAAGGTTTGATTCGCTTATTCTTTGAATTTATTCTAATGAACAATATATTAGTTGATTTTATAAAAATATAATTTCGTTGAAATCTATTATTAAAAAATTTTTTAAATAATTTTAATAAATTAATTAGCGACATAATAATTATTTATTTGTAATTACTATATTTATTCCATATAATATATAAATATTATATTGTTATATTTATTATGTATACATATATTACAATAATATCTTGCTTTAATATAAATTTATTTATAATTAAATTTTTATTATAAATTGTTTTATTTTGTAAAAAATATTTTCAAAATATAAAGTTTTTTTTTATGTCTCATGTTTTCACATGTTTTTTTGCTTTCTGGCGAAAGTCGATTAGCAATTTAAACATAGTAAAAATTATACACATATTTGTTTAAACAGAAGAAAACTATATTTGTCCCACTGTGCCATAAGTTAAACGTTTTATCAAAGAAAGTCAGTAGGGACGTTAATTTATTACTACTTAATAATAAAATTGCAAACAGCATAATTAAAACTGCATTTTAAGACACAATTGCATACATTGAACCCACTGTGCACAGTAGCTGCCACATGTCAAAACTGTTACAGACGAGCCAAGCTGACTGGGGCTGGTCAAGTCATGTCAAGTTCGAGACGTGGCTGAACGTTTCTCTCATTCGTCTGCTGCTAATAAATGTTGAAAATGTTGGAAATATGCAGAGTAAAAGAGATAGAGAAAGAGGATGTATACCTCTCTCTCTCTTTCTCTCTCTCTCTCTCTCTTTCTCTCTTTTGGTCTTGCTGGAGTGTCTAGCACATATTTTATAATAAAACGCTTCATGATTGCGGTCTTTTTGTTGTTGGCTTTGCCGCATCAGCATCAATGACTGCAAAATTTGATAAACAACCTGACTAGCGGCTGCTTGACCGAGTCCTGTGGCCAGTGTGTCCTGTTCTGTGTGTGTATGTGTGTGTGTGTTGCGTATGTCTTGAGTCCTGTGTGATGCTGTGGTTAAGTGTGCTGCTCTTGGCAAATTGTATTTGACGAGCTGTTAACAGAGCTTGCATTAACTGAAGCAGCAAACACAGGCAACAAGAGTGAGAGAGAGATGGATAGAGAGAGAGAGAGAGCAAGTGCTAGCCAGGATAAAGCTAATCAGCGAGGCGTTTTAGCCAATTGCCCGCTTCGACTTGCTCACTTATGTGTGTGTGTGCGTGCGTGTGTGTGTGTGTGTGTCAATAAATTGCCACAGCTACTTGGCCCCAAAGTTGCGCCGCCCCTCGCCAGTGCGTGCAACACAATAAATTTCCGCTTTTGTCTCACATAAACATTAACCGAAAATGCCGCAAATCTCAGTTGCCGGCCGCAAGGCGCAACTTTTGGCGTTTTGGCAACAATTTGTAAATAAAATTGTGGCGCAAATTAAGCGTATAAATAAGCCACAAAAGCAGCGCCCAGCAGCGCGCACGTAACAACCACGCACATCCGTTCGGCCCACCTCCCCCTGTTTTGTTGCTCCACTACCCCCTGCTGCCCCCTCTTACTGATACGCACGCCCTTTCCTTCCCAACCGCCCAGCCAACCATTGCCTAACCCAATCGACGGTGCTGCCGACATTGTGTCGCTCACCATCATCATCATCATCGGCAGCGGCAGCAGTAGCTATAATAGTAGCAGCAGCAGCAGTTTGAAAACGGAGTTTGAGCGGGCAGCAGCAAAGCTGTAGATTGTGCCTGTCCATTAGAGATGAGCGCGTGATGCATAGCTAATGAGAGAAGAAAAATGCTTGGATGAATATATGTATTCTTATATTTAAATATATTTATATAAAGAAAATTGGTTTTTATTATTATAATATCAATTTGTTAGATGTTTACACAACTGAACCATCTTGAACCGCTTGAATCCCAGGCCTTAGCTATTATTGATTATGAATTATTTTTCTATTTCTAATAAATAAAAAAAAAAAATATTTTTCCTAAAAAATAAATAAAATATTTAATTTATTTTTCCTAATTTCAATATATATTTTAAATTCTAATTTCGAATCCTTTCCAAATATTAAATTCTATTCACAAAACACACCAAATTTCCCTTTAAACCTAATAGCCCAGAAACTAGCTTACACATAACTCAAATTGTTCGTGTCACGTGCGCAGCTCTAGTTATAGGCAGTCGAAGCACTCAGCCACACAGAGAGCTAAGAACTTTTGCGCCTTGGCAATTGATGCGGCCGCCAATCACGTGGCCGTTGCCTGGCTGCTGGCTGTCGTTGTTTGTCCAGCCAGCAGCCAGCAGAAGGCAGCAGGCAGACCCGCAAGGTCGCCAAAGACGTCGCAGCGTTTGTCGTTATTAATTTATTATGAAAATCTAAACGACTTAAGTGGAATAATATGGGATAAATTATTAAAATTTATGTGCTTTCGAAGCGCAACGACGACGCGTCGTCTAGTTTGGCACTGACTCCGGATCTGTTCGCCACTCCAGTTCGCAGCGCCATTTGAAAGGCAGCCAAAGTTTTGGGCATACTTCACTTTAATTTCTTTCGACGGTGCCTGCTGCCTGCCTGCCTGCCTGCCTGCCTTCCTGCTGCCTGTCTTCCTCTCCGCCTGCCCGCCTGCCTTCTGCCTGCTGCCTTTTCCGGCAGGAAGTTGAGTGATTAAGTGTCCGCTTTTTGCACTTATGCTTTTTGCATAATTTGCCCGCCTAATTTCAGGGCGCCGTATGCGTCGAGCTGTGCGCCATAATGGCTATTCCAACTAAGCAGCTCAAGGATTTCGCATTACACACCATAATTCCAGCTGCACTCGAAATTGTCTTTACGTGCGCGAAATGAAAAGTAAATTAAGCTCTTAATTGGCAGTAAATAGGTAAGAATTTTTGAAAAGAAAATGTTGCAAAAGAAAATGACTTGCAGATAAACCCATATGGGTCTGATATCAATATTTATTATAGAATAGAATACTATCTTATAGAAGATAATACAGGATAATTCCAGGCTCAATAAATGTATATAAAAATCTAGCATTGACTTGGTTCAGATATTAAATATTTATTAAATTTTATAAGTCTCAAATTTATTTATTTGAAAATCGATATTTATCGATGTGGGTACATGACAATATATAGATGATAATGATAGATGATAATGATAGATGATAATGACTGACTGGATTGCCCGCTTACGTCAAGTATATATACATTGTATATATAACTCATATATTGTATATATATATCCCAGAGGAAGTTGAATACTATTGCCTATTAGCTTGATGAACAAAGTTAAGCCATGACTATCGATAGATGATCGAACATTCATTTATTGATAGATTTTTGAGCGATGTGTAACCATTCCTGCCGAAAATCTATTGGAATTGTGTTTGTAAATCTGTTTATTGAGTAATATATCATATTTGCTAACGCTAACCTCAACAACCTACAACAATCCATAGCATCAACTGTACCTCATTGCCATTGATATAAGTATAAACTATATTACAAACTACTATACAAACTTTACAAAAGAATCAAATACTTAACTATATACCTACACTAGCATAGAATTCAAGTCCCTCTCCTCATTCTTTAATTGCCTAAATAGGTCACTTAGAGTCTTAGACAACAACTCAACCACCGACGCCCACCACACAGCCTTCATTGTCAACTTTTCATTAAAACTTTGACAACAATTAAAGTTTTTTAGTTCTCGTAAAATAAACTTTTGTTATTTTTACACGAATTTTATGCTTATTTGCGACACTAAAATTCACTGCCAGCAAAGTAGGCAGACATATTGTCAAGTGTATTGCCAGCATTTGATGATACAAACAGCGAAATTTGTCGTTTTATTGAAATGAATCGAATGTTAGTCGCGGGCTAGAGGGAAGGGTGTTGACCCATCTGGACACCCCATCAGTTGGCGCCCCGTTGAATCTTGGTTGGCAAAACGTGATGGAATCGTAGCAAAACAAAAGGCAGAACGCGCCAAATTTTATGGCGCACTTGTTTCGCGTTAATCGCATATCGTAAACTAAGCATTTTTACGGCACCTGCGGTAATGGATTACTAAAGCAACAACTGCCACAGCACCAAGCCCCCTACCCCCTACCTACACACAAACACACACCCTCGCGGGGCACTCGTCATTGGTTGGAAAATTAATAAAGTTAAGTGTCGAGCACAATAAAAATAAAATTTCTTTTAGGCCTTGCTGGCACACACACACACACAGGCCATGTCCCCCTTTAAGCCCAGCCCCCATTGGCGAGGGCAGACGACAAGTTAGCGAGGCGTGAAACAGACTCGGCCTCGGCCTCGGGCAATGTCAAGCTCCATAGGTCGTTTATGGCTTTGCTTTGCAATAATTGCACAACTTCAATAAATTTTGCTTTTATTTGAACGCTTTAAACTGAAGTTTCGAAAAAAAGGCAGAAAAGAAACAGGCAACGGAAGCGGCCATAACATGTGCAATTCGAACTAACGTGCGGTATGTTGTCAATTAGAGACGGACGAGACGGCGATGTATAAATATACCTATATATAATTATCATTATTATTGATTGTATTTAAAATATTTTAAAATAACTCAAATCGACTTTTGATTTGAAGAAGCAGCCAAAAATATTTTAGTATAAGATTTGTTTCTTATAGTTAAATGAGGATCTGAGCTGCTTAGGCCAAAGATTATATTAAATACTTTTACTAATTATTACTTTAAAGTAAACACTCGAATTTAAATTATATAAATATGAAAATCACCAACTTTTCATATAACAGTTTGCACCTTTGTCTACCTATTTGAGTCTGAAGTTCATACTTATATAGAGCTGTGTTCATAAAAATAGTAGTGCGTCTGAAATATTGGACAGCCAAATTTTGTGATAAGCACAATATTTTAAAAAAAATTTGATTATATATTTTAATACTCGTTTCAAATTGTTGTCAAAATATTATGTTCATCACAAAATTTTGCTGTCCCACATTTCAGTCGCACTACTATTTTTATGAACACAGCTGTATATATGAACTTCACACTCAAATAGGTAGACAAAGGTGCAAACTGTATAGTCTCTGTTCTAATTACCTTTTAACCTTTTAAGTCGTGCTTGCCTACACAAGCATGCCGTTTGTTAGACACGCATACCATGCACATTTCGTGTCACGACACGCACCTGTTGTCAGCTCTATGAGTAACATGTTTGCACCTGTGCCCTTTGCCAGCAGCTCGCATGACTCGACCGGAAATGTAAATACGCTCAGGCTACGCTGTGTATGCGTGAGTGTGTGTGTGTGTGTGCGTGAGCGTGTGTGCGTGTTGATTGACAATGGGCCGCAATGCGCGACACTGTGGCGACTCTGATTGGAATTTATAGCACGTTTTCGGTTAGATACCGTTATTGGGGCCCTGAAATGCGTATAATGCAATGAGAGTGAGAGAGAGAGTGGCATAGCTGCCGAGGAAGGGGGAGGTGCCACACATTAACGTCGCACCGCGAGCTCTATATCAATGTGTCCGGCATTCACGTGCGTGTCCTGTGTGTCCTGTCAGTGACAAGGACAATGCCGGTCGAGCAGCCGATAGCAGCTGAGAAATTAAATAAGTAAAACACGAAGCGCGCCAGTCGCAATAAAAACTGGCGGGCAATAATAAAAAACACTTATGCACCCGCGACCCCCCTCTATACATGTGAGTGCTGTGTGTGTGTCTCTCTCTCTCTCTCTCTCTCTCTCTCTCTCTCGCTCTCTCTCTCTCTCTCTGTGTGTGTGTGAGACTTAACACGCAGTCGATGGGCACATTTCCGGCGTAAAAATCCGCACGCCGCGCTGTGCGTCGCATTGCGCGTTGCGTGCCCCGTCGCGGACAGCGCGCATTGCATAAATCACATAATAAAACCCATAAATTTCGTATGCAGCGCCAAGATGAAAAGTGCGCAAGCAACAAAAGACACCAAGAGAGAGAGAGAGAGAGAGAGAGAGAGAGTGAGGCAAAAACTATCTGCCAGCTCGTACCACACATGCCACATACCACATCTGCCCATCTGCTCCATCTGCCCAACTGCCATGCCTCCAATCGAAGTCGATGATAAAGCTATGCGCCTCTCTCTCTCACACACTGTCTCTCTCTCTCACTCTCTCTCTCTCTCTCTCTCTCTTTGTACTTAGTCTTGAGAGAGCTGTGCAACAATGTAGCTGCAGCACGCTTCGTATGACCTTTAAGCTTTAAGTTCTGCCAGCAATTCATACGCTGGAACAATGCTGCTTAACCATTTAAGCATGAGTTGAATAGCAGCTGTAATAGGCACAGAAATCTGATGGATCTAGCATATAAGCCATGTAAGCCATTTAATGAACTTTATTTAAGTCAACTTTGAATATCATATAAATTTTCAAATATATGTTCTTTTTTATGATCATCAGTATGCAAAAGTGCAATCATTTTATATTCCCAATAAACAAGTTTAAAAAATTGTTTTTTTATGTCCACTAAAAGGCTAAGAACTTTCGAAATCAGGCTCAAATTATAATAAATATAATAATTATAATAATGAATATGAATAAAAATGTAAAATCTCTTTGAATCCAAAAATCATTCATTGACTTTTGTTAATTATTTTAATTATTATTTATTTCTTTAAAGTACTCAGCATCAACTCTAGTTTAGATCATTTTGAGATCAGTAGTCAAACTGAATATTCTTCCAACTAAAAACATAAACCAACAGGATAATAACAATCACTAAGTACTTTCTTTTTTTTTATTGCAATTCAAACATAATAATACCTTTAATCTAATACCTTTTGCCATCTTTCAGGCAAGAGATTGATTCCACGCTCATAAAATTTTTAATCCTTGCTGGCAAAAAACTGGTTCAAGTGGTTTTTGACGTCCTGATTTGAGGTGAAGGTTCTACCCAATACATTGCGCATGCCGATGAGTGGCATAGGGGACGGAGAGAGAAAAAAGAGAGTAAAAGAGAGAAAGAGAGATACAGACAGAGCTGCTAAAAATTCCATTTGAATGGAAAAGCAAAATGGGTTTTCAAAACAAAAACCCATTTTGCTTTTCCATTCAAATGGAATTTTTAACAGCTCTGGATACAGATATATATAGACAGAATAGAAAGAGAGAGAGAGAGTGACAGAGAGGGAGAGGAAGAGACAGAGAGAGAGAGAGAGAGACAAATACAAAGAGAGGGTTAAGAGAAACTTGTTTAGGGCAACAGCGTCAAGAGACGATATCTAGATGAAATCTTAAGATCATTTATAAACTATTAAAATGTTTTTGGGACAAAAGTATTTTTGCAGGACTAAGCGGTATTCTGAGCTGCTGTAACATAAACTCAAAAATATAAAAAAAAATATATATGTGTTAAACATTTTAGAGTAATTCGAATCCTACATATAATAGAGCTCTGCTAGATTTCAGATTCCATTAAAGAAAATCATAAACCTCAGGAAAAAGTATATCTCGAATTTTATTTACTAAGTGCTATTAAATTTCATTGCTTTGCAGTTAATCAAAAAGCCTACATAAAGTAAAAGAAAAGTCTAAAAAAAAACTCATCAGTGACTTATATTCATAAAGAAAGATTCAAGTTAACTAACTAATAATAAATTAAATCAGCCTAACCAAACCTTTGACTATGAAAGAATCCTGAATAATGGCCTTGAAAATCCTATCTATCTAAATTAATGGGAGCACCCAGAAGTAGTAGTAGAAATTGTTAGCCTACTACTTGGATCGTCATAGACTTAGATAACTGAACTAAGAAATTGAATTTTAAATTTTAGACAAAGAAATTGTTCAAAAATTATTCTTTTAATATTTGTTTTTTTTTTTGCATAAATGTGATTTTTAATCATATTTCTCAACTCACATTTCATGAGACTTGCAACAGCAACTAAATGTCTTGGCATAGGCATTGCATCTAGTTGCATATATTCCATTTGATAAGCTTGGGCTGGGATGGGAGCTCATCATGGCTGAGTTAGGTCTATGCGGAGTTGTTTGGCACTAAACACATTGTGCGCAAATCCCAGTTCAAATCCCGGAGGTGCTGTTGCTATTGCATCGAAAACGGAATTGCATTGGCATGTGAACTGCATTGACAGCATTTTACAGTTGCCGTGCAGGTCAGTGCCGCTGGTGGGCGGAATGGGCGTGCCATTTTAGTGGCATGTTTGTGCTAATTTATTACGCCTGCGAAGCATAATGGCTGCCACCAACGTCGACAGACCCACTGATTCCGAAGGGGACAAACTCGGTGCACATTACAAAGCGACAAACAGACAGACAGACAGAGAGAGAGAGACAGAGAGACATACAGACAGGTGGATAGTTAAATTGTTGGCCAGCTTGGTAGGAGTAGAGCTGAAGGTTGCTACTTCAGGGGCTGCTGTGCCAGTTGCTGCCGCTGCTGCTGTTGCTGCTGCTGCAGTTGTTGTTACTGCTGAAAATGAATGTCTAATTAATTAAAGTGCGAATTGCACTAGGGTCGTTTGCTTGTTTTGGCAGCTGCATTAATTGCCAGCCGCCTAACAGTAAACATGTTGCCAGTAAATACACTGCACCAAAATATTTATGACTAATTTTGTAGAATTCGATAAGTCAAAAAAATATAATAGGTTGGAAAAAAAGTCTTGCGGTATTTTTATTGAATTTTCAATTGTTCATAAAATTGGTTATAATAATGCGATTTAAGTCAAATATGCGCCGTTTTGTTCGATGACGAGTTCCCAACAAGATGCCAACTTCATAATGCCCCTCTTATAGAAGCTCGCTTCCCTATTGTCAAAAAACTCGGAGAGCCAATTTTCACAGGACTCTCTTGTGGACAACTTCCGACTACCAAGCTCGTTCGCCATGGACAGAAATAGGTGGTAATCACTTGGTGCGAGATCCGGACTATACGGTGGATGCAAAAGAACCTCCCATCCGAGCTCCCGGAGCTTCTGGCGCGTCACCAAAGATGTGTGTGGCCTGGCGTTGTCCTGGTGGAAGACAATTCGGCCTCTGTTGATCAAAGATGGCCTCTTCTGCATGAGTGCTTCATTCAAGCGGTTGAAAGTTGTTGGCATATTTATGACTATTATTGTATAGTTTGATAAATTTGAGTGTCATAAAAATATAGATGTTTTTGGTAAGAGTTGTCTAAGCCTGTTATTTAGACAATTTAACAACAAGCATCAGAGCTCATAAGCTATCAAGTATATAAATTAGAATAAAGTCTAAAAACATGTATTTAGTAATAAAACTAGAGCTTTTCGTTATCAGTTTTGATCGTATAATTTGTTACATAAATAAATACACATATGCGGCTGTGTTCATAAAAATAGTAGTGCGACTGAAATGTTCAACAGCAACATTTTGTAATAAACATAATATTTTTAAAACCATTTTTAGCTTAACATAACATAAGCTATAATATATTTTTATAATATTTAATATAACATATTATTATATTATTATATTTTTTAAAATTTGTTTAACTTATATACTAATTGCTTGATTTGTTACGGTAAGACTATACTCAATTGTTCTCAGTGTACTTGCACTAGCATGGCCATAGCGACTGTTTGATTTATTGAAGTTCCACTGTCCACCTTACCCATAACCCATTATTATTATAATTATTATCATTGTTGTTGTTGTAATTGTTGGTTGGGAATATTCAATGCACACATCAAATGCAATTTTATGGGGCACAACATTTTTAGACAGCCAAAAAGTGAATATATATAAGCACATACATATATATGTAGATATATATCTCATATATATACATACATAGATTCATTTGTCTCTCGCCAGCTACATTTGCTCTATGGGGGTTCGCTCTATGCGCACAAAGCTTAGCGTCACATAAATAATAAATTTGTAACATTGCATTTTACGAGCAAACATTTGTATGTGTGTGTGTGTGTGTGTCTCTCTCTCTCTCTCTCTCTCTCTCTCTCTATGTGTGTGTGGCGTGACATTAACAATTTATCAGTGAATCGAAAAAGCAACAAGCCAATAAAAATCACTCCGTTTGACCGGTTACATTGGGGTCTCTGTCCAGCCACGCCCCCCGCCTACCTCATATTGGCCTCTCCCCCTCCCCCTTCTCCCTACTTCCTCCTCTTTGCTGTATTCAGTGAACATCCGTTATTTTGCTCTGCAGTCGGCATCGTTTTGCGCCCATTGCCATAACAAATGTCAAATGGCATTGCAATATTGATGTTAGAATATGTGACGCGATTGTATTTCTGTATATTTATGTGTGTGTGTGCGTGTGTGTGTGTGTGTCTGCCATTTAGTGTCAAATGCACTGGAAAAAAAAATAAGTGTTTATTTGTTGTAATTGAATTAAATGATAGAAATGATAAAAACAGAATTTACACTCTAACAGGTAAGTTTTTATTTTCAATAAGAATATTCATATTGACTAAATGCGCATATTTTCAACTTGATATATTTGATATACCGGTACTGCAGAAAAAATTGTTCAGGCATCAGGGATACAAAACAGATATATCTGACTACAGATTTAACCAAAAATACATATACAGTCGAGTCCCGATAATTCGAAATGGCAAGGGGATCAGTTTTTTTTCGATTTACACAGCAATTCAAATTATCGAGACTCGACTGTAACGAATTTTTTTCAAGGGGATAGAATTTTTTCGATTTATCGCGATTTTTGATTTAGAGGGGTACAAATTATCGAGACTCGACTGTATAAGAAATCTCATATATATCGTATAACAACGATTTACGTTAACCCCGCCTTCTGCCTGTTAGAGGGTTAAACTGGGCATATGAAATCAATTCTGAATCTCTGCAAACGAAAGCTGCAAAGACTTTCCTGTTATTTATTATTATTATTGAATTTATTATTATTATTTTATTTATTAATATATTATTATTAATTTATAGTCCACATTTAATGCATTTTACCTATAATTTGAATATTTTGTAGTCAAAGCATCAAGAATTCAAATTGACAATCAAATTATAGATATTTGGTCTTAATGCTTTGACTAAAAAATGTTTCGTAAAAATGCATAAAATTGATTAAAATTCATTAATAAAGAAAACCTCACTCGTCTCGTGAGCATTATAAACTCATCTGCTTTCATTCCATTCGATTCTATTTCGATTAACTCAAGATTTCTGCGTAATATGAACCCAATTATTACATATAATAAAAATTTAATTTTTTTAATTTTTAAATTTTAAATTTAAAAAAAATTGTTATAAATTTTATATTATTTCATTTTAAATAAATTTTTGTGGGCGTTGATATTATTTTTTACTATAAAAAACAGACACTTTAGTACACTAAATTAATTTAGACACATTTCTAGGTATTTCAAACAAAAATTTTTAGATTAGTCAAAAATAATTTCAATAAAAACAAATTAATAAAAATTTTATATCACATATTTAATTTCTTCCATTTTTGTTTATTCGTTGCAATATTTTAATAGTAGCGCCCCTAACGGGCATCTGATGTACTAAACAAAATTTGATGAAGTATGCTGATGTCTGGCAACGCCTCAGCTTAAAAGTATAAAATGTTCTTCAATTCAGCTTAGTAAAGACACGAACCACATATTCAGCCTGAGAGCATTAGAGTCTGCTTTTGGAGCTCGTTTCAAATTTCATAATCTTCTAAACTGTTTGTTGATGATTAACCTTAAAGACAATTACTTCAACATAGGAAAAAATTCATCAAGTGAGTTTGAGAATAAACAATTTTTCAAGTAACAGTATACCCATTTTAGCATTTACAATCTTTATACATAAACGGATCAATTTGTTGTCGATTTAGCGAACTTTGGATTTGTTTCCCAGCTGCCTCGTAGTATATATGATATAAATATATCATTTTAATACAGAATGGCAATTCCTAATAAAGTCTTCCCTAATACAACTTTTAGCTAAGACACCTTCACCCCCTTCTGCAATCAATGGCTCACGCTCAGCTAAGACAACAACCACAACTGCAGCAAGCTCTGTGGCCCACGTTAAAGCTTCGCAGTTAGCTTGAAATGTGGTTATTACCAGCTGTAAGCGTTAGCCAAAAAATCAGTTGAGAACGAGCTTACGAGCGGGCAACAGCGCGAACGCTCAACAGGTGGCAGCGCTTCGAAACGAAAGTGAAAAAAGAAACAAAAACAAAAGCAAAACAACAACAAAAAAACAAAATAAACGTGAGCTTGGCCGTTGGCGCAATCGCGAATCTCGAGCGTCTGGTGCTGGTTAAACAAGTGAAGCAACAACTGCAACAACAACAACAACAACTGGCCAAAATCAAGCTTTGTGGCGGGACGCGCGGCTCGAGAGCAAAAACTGTCGACTGCCCACACGGAAAGACGAATCAAACCCGAAAAAAGCCAGTCGAAAAAAAAAGCAAAGCAAAAATAAATCGAATGTGCATGATGTGTGCTGTTATAATATAAAACATAAATAAATAAATAAAATAGTTATCTTAATTAAGCAATAATTAAATATTGTTTTTAAGAAAATTTATATAAGTTTAGCAAAAATGTGCTCGCAACGCGTTTATTTTGTTTTCACGCTCGCAACTTGTTTACTTTTAACGCTGACAGCTGCTCAGGGGTTAGTAAATATCACACAAACACAAACACACACAGAGACACTTAAACACACATCTGTCTTTATAGACTCCCACACTGTATAGCTGACAACGAGTGTGACAAATATGTTGCACACAAATTATATACGAATAACATTGAAAATGACATCACGCCACTTAAGCGAGTCGAAAATACAACTCAAAACAAAAGACTTAAGCAACAAACCCGAATTTATTTGCCATGCCGGCAGCTCGAACATCACTCATTATCCATGCCATGCCATGCCATGCCATATAATTAACAGGCTTGTAATCAAAAGAAATTAACATTAAATACATGTGCGCACAGCTTCCAGGGTAGTTGTTAGCCATGCTTGGGTGTTTGCCTAGCAGATACCCTGGATATTGCTTGACATTTGTATATATGTATTATAGTTACGCTGTTTTCATTAATAAGCAATTTAAGCTGATCATACAATAAGCTGCTTTCAATAAGTTGTAGTTTAGCTAGGGTATCTTTAGATGTCTCAGCTAAGCACAGCATACCCAATGAATCACATTCAGCACATATTGACTCTAGATTAAAGTATTTTAAAATGTTGACTCACTCGTTTCTTGTTGATCAAAAACAAATATACTTTATGATATATGTTTAAGGCACCCTACACTCGCAGAGGAAATTATAAATAAGTCAAGAAATGCCAGATCATATATATAATAATGTAATCCTATCTATGAGAACTAAGTACTCAGCAAAGCTGGGTTAGCTAAATTTAACAGAGTTCATTATTTTTATCTACAAAAACAATTTATATAAGTTTTACATATTATATATATTTTATATATGTATTTTCATTATAATGCATACCAGCTGTGTTCATAAAAATAGTAGTGCGACTGAAATGTTGAACAGCATAATTTAATATTATAAATTTAAATTAATATAATATTTTATAAATAATTTGAATGTAAATATGTAAATCTTAATAATTGTTTTAAATTGTTTATCATAACATTTTTCTGTTCAGTTGCACTACTATTTTTATGAACACAGCTGTATATAATATATATTTGATATATTATGTATATTTTGGTTATTCCTTGTCTAAAATAATGACCTACACCATCAAATACCCTCACACATACAAACAAGCTTTTGCTTAACATTAGATAACTAAGTCCCACGCATCTTTCAAATCTTCAGCTTACGAAAATAACTGTTCTTTCTTGCCTGTCGTGCCATGACAGCAAAAACAAACAACACGTAAACTGAATGGCATAAAAAATAAAATAAACTCAAGCTGAGATTGGCGAGATATCCGTCGACCTACGCACGCATTGCCATCATCTCGCCGCTCAGCACTAGGGTGATGCAATGTTGTGCGTTGTCCATATTTGCTGAATGCCTAAGCGAGGATTCATACTAGTGCTTGATCACCTCGTAATACATTATTATACTTTACTAATTAGGTATATTAATCATAGTTGAGGTTGTTTTTGTTGATGAAGTTCATGCGAGCCACCCTAATGCCGGGTGACACATTTGCAAACACTTATTTACTGCCTCATTTCCGATGGCTCACCTTGACTACCTGTCAAGCTGACCAGTTGCAAAGGCAAATGTATAGAAGTAGTGTACATTTTCTTATAGCGGGTATTACCATTATGTCAAAGAGTGTGCAACATGTGACTGGTAATATTTTTGCATATATTCCTCATACATATATGTTTATATAGCAAAGTCTGTCAACCTATGCCTTGTATATATGTATGAAAAACAATTTAAGCTGACCATAAATATGTCGAAATTGATCCAATTGAACGATCATATTATAAAATTGACATGAAAGAGTATTGCCAAAAGCTCGTTCCTCAGCAAAAATGAGTTGTATCATAGTTTATTTTGTATGAAAGGAAAGGAAAGGAAACATGAACGAGCTTCTTTATTCTTCTCACAAATCTGTAAAAACATATGAGAATCGCTACATTATTTTATTATGTCATATGTTTATCTTAAAAACAATCAGCTGACAATAAAAGTTTTGCATAAAAACATTTTGAGTGTATTCAAGTCTCGACATGTCTAAGTTTTTTTTCCCCCTTTTTTTAGTTCAGAGAATTCTGATTGATTTGTAGCTAAGCCGAATGTTGACGTTTGTTTTTCTAGCTTCTTGTTGATGGCTTTCAGCTAGTGCCCAATGATACACTCTCTCAAAACACTCTCTTGATACAATCTCTCTATATATAGCTTAAGTTCAATTGCGAGCGAGCTGCCATATGATAATTCAAGTTTATACTCTGACCATATATAGGGTGCAGCTCAAGGCAACGAAATATACATATGGTATATATATATATATATATTATATACGTTTGTTTATGCCAGCTAATTAAGTTAATATCAACTGTCTGAAGCCGACATTTAGCACACACTCAAAACCCAATGCGATGCAATCATGTGAGACCTCTCCATTGAAACCCAATTGCATTTCGAAAACAAAACAGAAAAAAAATTAAAAAGAAAAAAAAAAGCGAAATTGTTTTTGCCATTTTGGGTTAAGAGTGGAGCTGAAGGAACCTGTTTGGCGCCTAACAAAACGTGACATAAACACAAAAGAAAATGTGGGAACAGGTTAAACGACGACGTCGACAGCGGCGGCTACAGCAATTGAAATTAGAACAACTCGAAACTGTGAATTGCGCCAAAAGAGACAAAAAGGCAGACAAAACACGCCGACAACACGGCACAGTTAGCCAGCTCTATGAGTTTCGCGCAGCGGCTAAATAAAAAGTGATGTAAAAGTAAAGGTAGAGTCCAGCTGTAGCACGACAAATGAGTGGACAAGCTAGCTGTGTATAAGAGTGGAACTGACGAGTAGATATCCTGTATTAGGAGTGATGGAACTTTTTGTTTTTGTCTTACAATATGGGCAGCTTATGATTCCTTAATTTCCTTGCTGTTAATACTAAATGTTTTTAGTTTTTATAATTTACAAGATATGTTTAAGAAATCGATATGTTTTATAAGTGTAAAATATGAGAAAATTATGTTTATTTTATAGTATTATAGTATATAGTATGTATACATATATAGTATAGTACTATAGTAATCAAATATAGCTCAAAACATCCATAGATATTATATATATGTTATTATATATTTAAATACATTTGTATATATTTTACCACCTACTTATATGTATATATTTATATAGTTGAGCTATATAAGTTTTTTATACCCTCTCAGTTACTTATCTTCCCCCTTACTTGCATCATACCCCCTTTCGCCATACTCAATGTGTACAGGGTATATATAACATTTTTGATTCCCTTAAAGCCAAAACAAGCTCTGAGCTCAGCACCAAAATTGTAAAATTGTATTATATAAGTGGCACACCGAATATGGCAAACACTCTACAATGTGCATATGTTTTATGATAATTATGACAAATACGGAAAATCGATAAATAGCGAGGGTTGCACAAACAGTACTATTAAGTAATAGTAGTATACTGAATTGCAGTATACTAAGTACTGTACTTAATAGTATAAATAGTATACTAACTAATTATATACCAAAATTGTAGTATACCTAATAGTAACATACTAAATAGTACTATACAAATTAGTAGCATATTAACAAGTATAATAGTATTACAAATAGTAGTATAGTTCCTAGTAGCATACTAAATATGCATATACTAAAAACAATGAATATACTAATTAAGTCCACTAAATACTAGTCTATCGAATAGTAATATACCTAACAGTAGTGCACTAAAAATTAGTATACTTAATAATAGAATATTAAATAGTAGTAGACTAAATAGTAGTGAGCATTGAAGATAGGCATGTCCCAGGGCTGGGCTCTGAGATATTATTTATATAAATATGTAAAGCTCTTATAGATCCTATTAATTAGCTTTAATTTGTAAATATTTTAATATTTATGTAAATAATTCATTTGTAAATTAATTAATTTGTAAATATTTTTTGTGAATTTTACCTCTTAGTAAATAGAAAATTTGAAAAACTCAAAGTGAAATTCATTCCAGCTTAAAACCTTTGACATTTTCATCCATAAACCATTCAATTTTTTTTATAATTTAAACATTCAATTATTAGTCAGTGCCAAAAATAACAAAAATGTAAGACAAATACACAATAAATAACAAAATATCTAAAGTATATACTTAATATAAATTTCAAAAGCTTGACTCATGCGCCGGCAACTGCAATTGCTGGCCATAAAACTTTGTTATTACAAATTCATCCAATGATGCCGAGCACTTGGAGAAACCACAAAAAAAAAGAGAGATATATATAATAGTTATTGTAGCTGGCCGCAACGCCCCCGATGAGCTCTATGCCATTTCCGACATGAATCAAACCGAAACGCGGCCGCTCTCAACACTCTGACCCGAACTCAAACTCGAGAGCCCAAGACGCAACGCTGTAAAGTACATTACCCCGGTATTGTTTAAGTGTTTCTCTCTTCCGTTAAGCGCGTGAATGAATAGTAAACTGAAAAATAGCCACAGATTCAGATACCATGTCAGCCGCACACACAAAAGCTGTAATACCCTAGCGGAACATTGTCTTCACTTCTTTCAGTTGCTAAATAAAGTACTTGAATTATATTTCGATTTTTTTTTCCTCTTCATTTGTCTGCAAGGTGGTGAGAGGTTAGAGGGTGTCATTTTTAATAATGGAAAGTAAGAAATATGTATGCAATAAATATAATGATTATATTTTATTATAATCAATGAATAATAAAAATAATACAATAATGATAAAATGTTATAATAAATTTTAAAAAATAATATTTGAAAATTGAACATAAAATAATAATAATAATGTAATAATAGTATAATATAATAATGATAAAAAATAATATAAAATCTCAAATCAAATTCTGGCCAAAATTGTCTCGAGCATAGATTTTATTTTTCTTCATCTCCAACAAGCCGCAGTCAACTTCTTATTCATAAACTTCCCTGCTTTTATCTTACAGCCTCTATTCCATAATAGCGCCAAATACAGTAAGGCCTAACTCGCAGTACCATGTGGCTGTGAGCATACACAAGGCAGCGGAGCCCGCCCGCGTCAAGGTGGGCATACTGAGCAGTACATACACAGATTTCAAGACCGTCGAGCTGAGGCCCTACTCAACGCAGCTGCTGCACTTTGAGGTGAACTCTCTACAGCTCAACTACTCTGAAAATAGTGCAACAAAATAGTTTTTCCATCGGCTCTTTCCCACAGTTGCCCGCACTCAAATCTGATCGTTATCGGCTGACAGCGGAAGGCCTTAGCGGCATTATCTTTACGAACGAAACACAGCTACACTTCGAGCCCAAACAGCATACGGTGCTGGTGCAGACGGACAAGAGCATCTATAAGCCCGGAGATCTGGTGCATTATCGCATACTTTTGCTCGATGCGAATCTGAAGCCCGCTCGCGGCTATGGACGTGTGCACGTTGAGATCCGCGACTCGGGCAACAATATTATCAGAAGCTATAAGGACATACGTCTGACCAATGCCATCTACTCAAATGAGCTGCAGCTGTCGGACTATCCACGCTTCGGCGATTGGTCCATAGTTGTGGACGTGGCCGAGCAACAGCACAAGCAAACGTTTGAAATCTTGGATCACATATTGCCCAAGTTTGTGGTGGACATTGAGACGCCACGCAAAGCGATCTATAAGGATGGCAAAATAGCAGCTACAGTGAAAGCGCAGTAAGTATAGGATTTGCTTAACTAAGTATACCCTGCCCTTGAGAAAGTTGGAAAGTTGACTAGGAATAGCAGATCATATATTAATTCGCCTTATAGGGTATTTGCTATTCATTCATATGACTTTATTTCCCTCCTAGCTACGCTTTTGGTCAACCCATTGTGGGCGAGGCCACGCTCTCCATTTATCCCACCTTCTTTGGCTCGCTGCAGCCGTTTGTCAACGATTTGATCACCCGCAAAGTAGTGCCCATCGATGGCAACGCCTACTTTGAGTTTGACATTCAGCAGGAGTTGCATCTGAAGCAAGACTATGAGCGTCAATATCTATTGGATGCGCTGGTCGAGGAGCGCTCCACGGGCTCAGTACAAAACTATTCCACGGTGCTCACACTCTATCTCAATCACTTCCGCGTGGAGACAGTCAAGCTGCCCAGCTATTATATACCCGGTGTGCCCTTTGAAGCGACAGTAAGTCAAGGAATTACCATGAATAAGAATGGCTAATATAATTGTTTATTAACTATAACTTGTAGGCACGCATAGCACGCAATGATGGCAGTCCTTTGAAAGATTTCAATCCCGAGATTACAGCCTATTTGACAAACGTCTATGGCAGCAGCGAAATGTATAATCGCACCACTTATACCCTGGATGGGCGAGGCGAGATCAAGATGAAGTTCACTGTGCCAGTGGGCGATCGCGATGAGTTCCATTCCATCATCGTGGACTATCTGGGCGTCATTAGCGATGTGGGCAAAGTGCCACGCAAGCAATTGCACAGCAAGAACTATATCACCGCCAAGGTGCTCAATGATAAGTAAGTATTGAAAGGTTAATTAGAAGAAATGGCAGGTAAATGTGCTAAAATTGCCATAAAAGTAAAGGAAGAATAGTAGAAGAAAGCTGAAAACGTAAAAAATATATTATAGAAATGCAATATTATTTATCAAATATTATTATTTCTAATTCTTATTCCTATTCTTTACATTATAAAAATTTCATAATATTTTTCTAGACCCATGGTCAATCAGGAAATTTCAATAGCTGTGCGCTCCAACGAGCCCATGAAATATTTTATGTATCAAATTGTGGGACGTGGTGATATAATACTCACGCGCACTGTAGACGTGAGTAAAGAAAAATGCTTCAATTTAACGTTGATTTTGAATACTTATTAATTTCCTAAACAGGTGTCTGATAATACCTATCATACGATTAAGTTTCTGGCTTCCTTTGCTATGATGCCGCGTGCCAAGCTGTTCGTCTATATGATAGTCAATGGAGAGCTTGTCTACGATGAGCAGATCATACAATTTGAGGAGAATTTGTTGAATGCTGTAAGTAGATTTTATTAAAATATATATTCCAACTAAAATCAACTCTTGCAGGTGCAAATTGAAGCGCCCTTCCGCGCACCACCTGGCCAGGATATAGACATTAGCATCAGCACTAAGCCCTACTCCTATGTGGGTCTCATGGTTGTTGATCAAAATGCAGCCGCACTGCGCAGCGGTTAGTTAAAGTACTTGAAATTCCTTCCTCACACATCTGATCTATTCTCATATCATTCAGGTCACGATCTAACACACGAGCGTCTCATGGATGCTTTGTATGCGTATGAGCTAAGCGATGTCAACTCGCCCATCGGCTCGCCCGGCAAGGAATCTGGTGTCATAATCATGACCAATACGGATTACATTGTGGAAAGAGGTAAGGTCTAACACTTTATAAGCTGCACAAATTATAATTGGAATTCTTACAGAGCTAGACACCACACCGGCCATAGGCAGAGATAGCTCCACTACCGTAGAGGAGGATAGGTTAACAGCGGTGCGTAAGACAGACATTGGACCCGCGCATAAGATAGAGGTGAACACCTTGCCGCCTGGCAAGGGACGCTATGCCTTCTCGTACACACCCAAACCCTATTGGCATAATCCACGTGTTCATGTCATGCGCGATCCGGCAGATACCTGGCTCTTCCTCAATCTCTCTTCAAGCAGTGATGGTCGCAACACAATACATCGACGCATACCCAGTGACATGACTTCCTGGCTCTTAACGGCCTTCACGCTGGATCCGGTTAATGGTCTGGGTCTGAATGCGCCCGTGAGTAAACTGGAGGCCTACAAGGAGTTCTACATAGCCACGGAGCTGCCGTATTCTATACGAAAAGGTGAGTCTGAACTTGGAACTTAGGAAAACTGACAGCCCCTTCTTATTGCCTATATTTCACTCTTCCAGATGAGCTAATTGCCTTGCCTTTTGTGGTGCATAATAACAGGGACAGTGACTTGAGTGTTGATGTGACCTTCTATAACACAGCGCAGGACTTTGACTTTCCCCAACTGAATACCAATCAAACCAATAAGCCAAGTATGTAAAAAACTTATTTTATAATACAAAATTTCTTATAAATTTCACATTTTTCAATCAGAACTGGAACTCTATAGTCGTCGCACCATTCAAGTGCCAGCCAAGTCGGCACGCTCCATCTCCTTCATTGTAACGCCTCGACGCGTGGGTGCGCTGCCAGTTAAAGCTGTGGCAACCACATCACAGGCTGGCGACACCGTCGAACGTACTCTGCTGGTCGAGCATCCCGGTGCTACGGAGCGCGTGAATCGTGGCTTCCTCTTCGAGCTGAACTCCAATGCACAGCGCAAACAGAATGTTACCATCAGAGTGCCACGCAATGCGATACCAGACTCAACGAGCATTGAAGTCAGCGCTGTGGGTGACTTGGTGGGCAGCATTGTGGGCAATCTGCAGCAGCTCATCCAACTGCCAACGGGCTGTGGCGAACAGACTATGGTTAACTTTGTGCCGAATCTAATGGTGCTGCGTTATTTGGGCGTAAGTTAGAAAGTATTTATACAGAAGAAAATGTATATGTAAATGTATAGTGCAGAGACTGATTTATCATTCTGTCCATCAATCAGTCCCTTAATTGGACAGTCAACATGTCAAGCAGTCAGAGAATTCCACCAAAAGTTAGGCAACAATTCGATTTGTCTGCTAATAAGCTCTAGTCAACAAGCTAATCAGAAAATCAAGCAATTAGCCGGTCAATCAGAAGGTCAATCACTCAATCAACCATTAATTTGTCTGTTAAAAAGATCTCATCTATCAGTCAATCAGACCAATAAGCCAATAAACCACTTAGATCAATCAAATATGCAGATAGATAGTCAAGCAGTCAATCAATTAATCAATCAATCAGTTTGCCTATCGAGTGGTCAGTCAATCAGTCATTTGTCCAGTCGATCAGCTTTAAGTCTAAAAGTTGCAGATCAATCACATTAGACGAGTGTCGCTAAGACAGTCAATCAATCAGTCAAATTGTTTGTAAAAGTAATCAGACAGATGATCAATCATATAGTCAGTCAATCAAACACCTATTCATATTACACTGCCCATCACTATCCGTCAATTAATTAGATAGTCAACCATTAGGCAGTCAACAAGTCAATCAGTTAGTCTAAAAGTCAGTTAACAACTCAAGCAGTCAACCGTTCAATCAAATAATATACATTTCAAACTCTTTCAATCAATAAACCCATTATCCTTTATCGCATCTCACACAGCGCTTGCGTCAACTAACGTCCGAGTTGGAACTGAGTGCCACCAACAACTTGGCCGTGGGCTATCAGCGTTTGCTCTACTATCGCCATGAGAATGGAGCATTCAGCGCCTTTGGCCTGTCGGCCAAGAAGAGCTCGACATGGCTAACGGCCTATGTGGCCAGATCGTTGCGTCAGGCGGCGCCCTACATCCAAGTGGATGATCATGTGCTGCAGAGCGCCTTGGCCTATTTGGCCAGCGTGCAGTCAGGCAATGGCGGCTACGAGGAACACGGCGACATCTTTGAGCAGTTCGACGATGGGGGCATTAGTCTAACCGCCTTTGTGACGCTCGCCATGATGGAGAATGTGGTAGGTAGAGTGAAAAAGGGAGATAAAGTATTTGTGAATTCAATTTAAAACGAATGCTTTGCAGGATCTGCATGCTGAGTATCGGAATAATATCAACAAGGCGCTGGACTTCATCACTCGTGGCCTGGATGCCTCTAACAATCTGCATGCCATGGCACTGGGCACCTATGTGCTGTCTCGTGCCAATCATAATGCAAAGGCCGCATTCCTGCAGCGTCTCGACTCTCTGGCCATGAATGCCGATGGACGCAAATGGTGGAATAAGACGGCGCCGGCCACGGAACAGCAATCGCCCTGGTACAACGCCACGCGCAGCGTCAACATTGAGATCTCAGCCTATGGCGCGTTGGCTCTACTCGAGAATAATCTGGTGGGCGATGCTTTGCCCGTGCTGAATTGGCTAATGGATCAACGGAATATATTTGGTGGCTTTGTGGGCTCTCAGGATACGGTTGTGGGTCTGCAGGCCTTGCTCATGTTTGCCGAACGCTTCTCCAGCCAGGGCAACAATGTGCAGCTGGGCTTCCACTATGGTGAAGGTGATGAGACCATACTGAATGTGAATGCAGAGAATTCGCTGGTGTTGCAGACTGTGGAGGTAAGATAAAGTCAGTTGGAGTTGAACAAAACTTAAACTTATTCCAAATTCTATTTGCCAGCTGCCTAACAATATTAAGAACGTCAGCGTCTCGGCCACTGGGCGTGGCTTAGCGCTAGCTCAGGTTAGCTACAAATACAATACAAATGTGACCAGCGCCTGGCCAAGATTTGTGCTGGATCCCACTGTGAATCGTAACTCCCATGCGGACTACTTGCATTTGTCTGCCTGCGCCAGTTTTGTTTCGGTGCCTGGCGATGCGGAGCGTTCGAATATGGCTGTGATGGAGGTGCAGCTGCCCAGTGGCTTTGTCGTGGACACCGATACGCTGCCCACGCTGGAGTCCAGTGAGCGAATCAAAAAGGTCGAAACACAACAGCGCAACACCAAGGTCATCATCTACTTTGACTATCTGGACAGGCGAGAGGTTTGCCCCACGTTGCATGCATACAAAACTGTGAAGGTCACCAAGCATCGACCCGTGGCTGTGGTCATGTATGACTACTACGATAGCGGTAAGTAGTCCATATTCCCATTCTAACTGCAGCTAAACCTTCTTTTCGTACACTCCTCTGCAGCTCGTCGCGCTCGTCAGTTCTATCGAGCGCCCAAATCGAATATCTGCGACATTTGTGAGCATGCGAATTGCGGCAACATTTGCGAGAAGGCCGAAAAGCGGGCATCGCATCGTCCCGATGATTATACGGCCATAGCTGGACGTACTTCAGCTGGCAATAGCCAGAAAGCAATATCCATGCTGTTGCTGGCATCTCTAATGCTCTCACAACTGCGCTGCTAGACAGCTGAAGCGGGAGGCGATATAAACGGAAGCTTTAACAAATACCACTCATCTACTTAATAAGCTAGACCTAGAGAACAAATGTGAACTAAAACCGATTAATCTTAACGATGCTAAAAGTTGCCAATAATAAAGAAAAAATGTTAACATTTACTAAAAAACTAAGTATTTGATATACAAAGTGGTTTCATTTAGTATAGATTATATATGAGAATATGCATAGTCAGCAAGAGCTAAGGAGTGAGAGAAAATGGACTATAGAACTCTATAAAAAGAGATAGATAGATACCAGACTATAGCTAGGCCCACGATCTGAACAAAGAAACTTTAGGAGTAGAACTAGGTTATGAAACTTGTCTCTCCCATGCATATTATATATTTGTTTCTCCAACTTAAACAAAATCTCGCTTAACTCCACTTAGCATATATCCAATGCTAATTCAAGCTGAATCTTAAATATCAAATGATCCAGCTGCAATGATATCTGTTTCTATAATCTACCAAAAATTGATAATTATCGATTTTGCCATAACAATCCATTAAGAAGACTTTACTATTAAATATAATAAATAAATTTCAGTTGCATCCAAACACTTACCATACAAATTTCCTTAACCAAAAAAGAAAGAGTAGGAAACGAATCCTTTAATGTCAATGAAATTTATTTATATATCTCAAAAAAAACCCGGGTTTCAACATGTTTAATATATTTACAGAGTTTACATAAATTTAAGTTAATTTCAAATATTTTTTATTTATTTTCCATTTTTTGAGTAGTTTCAGAGGGTAAACCATAGAGGACCAGAGTTATCTTAGATTTTATATAAAAAAAACATGCTTAAAAACTTATATTAAAAATTGCAAATTAAAAGTGTATTCGTGGAATGAAACGTACAGAAGCGGAAAAGACCCAGCCAGTATCGAAAGAGAAAAGAATCAAGCGCGATGCACACCGCGGCTTTTGGGCATCCAAAACTGAGTTTATACTCACTCTCATCGGCTATGCCATTGGCATTGGCAATGTCTGGCGTTTTCCCTACCTCTGTTACCGCAGCGGCGGAGGTAAGTTCACAGCATATACCCACAATGATACATAGCATAAGAGTGAATGGTAGGATATGGTCAACTTTGTATACTCTATGCCCATTGGAAGTGTAGCTCAAGTGATTATATTGACAATAGCAATGCAATATGGAGAAGCATTTGCTCTTACGAGAGAGTCTTTCACTTGATTAGCTTTTGACATTCCATGCTGAGAAAAGCAGAAGCAAAAGTAAAGTAAATAAGTTTAAAGGGTATCTTATAGTCAACCTGCACTGCACGCTCCAGCAATTGAAGATGAGTGAACATTTCAATGAGTTTTTTCACTCAAGTGTTGCCTCTCGTGCTGTGTCTGTGTCTGTGCTGAAGCCAAAAATAGCGCATGCTCTGACGTCACACACACACAGCACAGCACAGCACACTCAGTGTGTGTGTGTGTTGTGTACAGCGTGTGCCTGTGTACAGCGAGTGCAGTGTCTATATTAAGCTCACAGCAATTGCTGTAGCTTTTCGAGTGAAAGCTGATGTGGCTTTTGTTGCTGCTTTGGCGAACAGCCAGCGAAGGCCTTCGATAGCTCAGTTGGTAGAGCGATGGACTGTAGAGTTTTCGAGGTTGATGAATAGAACAAGGCTGATTTCTAGACCTAAACAATACCAACCTTTGGCCTAGTTAATGCAATCTTGCTCTTATTACCATCAGTTTGTGGAATCGATCAAAAATCGAGATATGTTGAAATCCATAGGTCGCTGGTTCAAATCCGGCTCGAAGGATCTAACATTTTTTGTCATTTTAATTTATTTAATTTTTAGTTGTTAAAGAGTCTGATTGCAGTCTGAAAAACTTACTCTTCTCTTGCCTTCACTTTTTTGTTTACCTGTTCGCTTTACTTCCATGAATAGGACGTGGGTTCAAACCCAGCTTTGGCAGCCATTTTATAAATCATTTTTTATTTATTCCAGGTGCATTTCTTATACCATATCTGTTAATGGTTATTTTATGCGGCATTCCATTATTTTATATGGAAGTGCTGATTGGCCAATTCTCAGGCACCGGCTGTACGAGCATCTTTCGTTTGGTTCCATTACTAAAGGGCACTGGCATTTGTATGATGATTGTGAATATATATTGCGTATGCTATTATTCCGTTATCATATCGTATCCCATACGCATGTTATATTACAGCTGTTGGAAGACAGTGCCCTGGATAAACTGTCAGCATCCATGGAATTCGAAAAACTGCACAAAGATTGAGAATGTAAGGATGAAGATATCTGGACAAAAGAATATTCTGTATTTATTTTGTTCTTTTTTTTGCTTTTAATTATCTAGATGAATCATATGACCGGTAAATCCGTTACACCAGCCGATGAGTTCTTTCAGTATGTAAAATTGGATTTGATCTATATCGATATATCTATATCGTCATTTTCAACTTTATTTCAGTCTGGAAGTCTTGCGCATCTCGAGCGGCATTGCTGAGCTGGGCACCATTGTGTGGGAGCAGTTGGTTTCCTTACTCATCACATGGATTATAGTGTTCTTATGTGTGGTGCGAGGCATAAAATCGGTAAGATATCGATAACTTAAAGATAGCAAAGATTACATCTAACATTGTTGAAATGAGCAGGTGGGCAAGGTGGCTTATTTTACTGCACCGTTTCCCTATGTACTGTTAACAGTACTGTTCATTCGTGGCGTCACCTTGCCCGGCGCCGCTACTGGCATCAAGTTCTTTTTCTATCCGGAATGGCATCGTCTGCTCGACTTGCGCGTCTGGTCGGATGCAGCTATACAAATGTTTTTTGGCCTCGGTCCTGGCTGGGGCGGCATCATCAATATGGCCAGCTTCAATCGCTTCCACAACAATGCCAAATTCGATTCCATTTTGGTCGTGGCTGTCAATGTGTTCACAAGCATCTATGCCGGCGTTGTTGTCTTTTCCGTGTTGGGCTTTTTATCGAGTGAGTATGAGATTTATATATACAAGTATATATCTGACTAAGCTAATTACTAATGTGCGCTCTTTGTAAGAAATGTCGGGTAAATCTGTGGAATCCGTTGCTACGTCTGGCGCTGGATTGGCCTTTGTCACATATCCCGAAGCAATTGCCAAGATGCCCATTCCGCAGCTTTGGGCATTTCTGTTTTTCATAATGCTCTTCCTCTTAGGCATTGACAGTGTGGTAAGTAGAAGTTATTCTGCAATTGACTAATTATTTATTTGCTTAACTTGAACTTCATACAAAGACTGAACTTAGCATTGCTTTTTCTGCCCAACATAGCTTATGTTTGCGAGTGACGCCGGAGCTTAGCCCAACACCAGGCGACTCGGATCCTTTTGTCCGTTGTTGTCTCGAACACTCAGTCTGCTCTAATAGGTTGATCAGCATAATTAACTTATACAACATCATGTCTGCGTCCTATATTCTTAGACTGTTCATTTCTGTAGTATAAGTTGTTCCCAATACCCTATAGACCATGAGGTTACAGCTAAGCTCTTGTGTCCGTCGCAAACTGCATTTTTGGTATTAGAGATTCGATGTCGAAAATATGCACAGAAAATTACATATTTTTTGTTTTTAAATGAGGAAATGGCTATAGATATATACCTAAGATTTCATTCTCTTCTCTTCATTCTAATCTCATCTCAACATATATTTTATGTTATGCATATTTGCACAGTTTTTTAACTATTTTTAAGAGAAATACTTTAATCAAAAAATCTTCTAGGAAGAATAAACTAAAGTCTACTTTATCCAACCATATATGTATATATATTATAGAGAACTATACCAAATTGACACATTAATTAAACTAACAACACTTTCTCTCCTCCACCTTAGTTTGTGCAAATGGAGGCCATCATGTCATCGATAATGGATGAAATCCATGTGCTGCGTAAATACCAATTGATACTGACTATAAGCTTGTGCATCTTCTTCTTCGGCTGTTCGTCCATAATGTGCACTAATGTAGGTACTTCGTGTAAATTGATCTAGGCCATATGAGAACTTTAATTTTTGTAGGCCGGCATGTTCATATTGCAATTGCTCGATTGGTACTCGTCGGCTTTATCCATCATTGTCATTTGCTTGGTGGAGATTGTCATGATTATGTACATCTATGGGATAAACAATTTCATGACAGACATGGAGTTCATGTTGGGTAAGCGGCCGAGTCTCTTCTGGAAGATTAGTTGGAAATATATAACGCCCATTGTGCTAATCGTAAGACCTCACTCACAGCTCAAATTAGCACTTTAATTATTTATATACTATTTGGATATTTTTAGTTTATTCTGCTGACCAGTATTATATTTCTACGAGAAATCAAGTACAATGGAATTTCGTACCCAAAGTGGGCCATTGCGCTGGGCTGGCTTAGTTTTGTGTCTTCGATCATGTGGATACCACTGTATATATTCTATATTATGATCCGCAAGCGCAACACATTGTGCAGTAGCCTAAAGAGGCGATTGAAGCCACTGGATTGGACGCCAGCCGATCCGAATGATCGTGCTGAATACGAAGCCTTCAGAAGGCAACGGACTCTACCTAAATTTATGACAGAATCAGAGACAGAAGTCACGTCGGGCACTCAGAAGTAACAAAATTGTGACACGATTTATATATATATAATAAAATTTCAAAAATCAAACGTCTTTTTATTACATGTGGAAGAATATTAACAAATGTTTTCAGTTTCTCAATATCAATTCACTTCCTCGGTTACCTCATAGAGTTGATGTGTAATGTCGGCATTGCCCACAACCTCCTCGTATTGCTGGCGATCCTCCATTTCACTGGGATACCAATCGTTGGGTCGACAGGCGCGTCTGAATCGATTACAAAACTTGCCCGTATTCTGGCACATTATTAAGACACCATAACCCGGAATGAAGAGAACTGATATCAGCACAACAATCAGGCTAATAGTCACCATAACGTCAGAGCTAAATGCATGCTCTAATGATGAAATAAAAATCCCTACCAGCTGAAAAACAAATTATCATCATAATCATCTTCATTAAATAATAATTAATTACTAACCAATGAAACGATTAGAAACAACGGAGCTATAAAGCGCAGTATGAATATCTTCCAGGAGGCAAATGGCTCTCCCAGCATAAACTCAATGTCACGCTGGAAACGCTGACGTCCATAGACCCAAAGTATAGCCAGCAGCAGCAGTAAGTGCATCAGGCTGTGGGTCATAATTGCATCCAATGATAATGCCGAAAAGTAATCAACAGCATTCTGTGAATGAGGAGAGTAAGGTAGAAAAGATATATATAATAAATAAATAATATAATTTAATAAAATTTGAATGAAACTTGTTATGAAAAAATTATATGGATTATTAATACATCAAAATTATATAAGGTAAAGTAATGTATAGAAAAATGTAATTTACTATCATGCACAATTAGAAACAAATTTATTTCAAACCCTTTATACTTACATTAGTGCAAAAGTATAACGATGCGATTGCTAACAAGCCCAATGTACCAAAGATAACCTCCTGTTTACGTTGTCGCAGCACCTCAAATTCATCGAACAGGCTCGTAAATACAGAAAATAGTTGTGTGGTCTGTTGGGTGCAAAAAATATTATAAGTAAAACTCGTTCACTGTCCAAAAGTAGTTACATATATTCAAAATTTATAATGCCCAAATGGGAGGTCTATCAAAGGAGGCGGTAATCCACCTGCAAAATTTAGCGATTCAAGCTTATAGCTTTTAAGTGATTTTCAATACTCCAGTAGGCGTTTATTTTTTATCAATCTCAAGAGGGGCTCAAGCTCTAGTTCCAAAACTGCGGAAAATATAAATTCTTTCCGACTTATCACGCAAACCAAGGGGCGTAAACAAATTTTGTTGATAAATCAGTAACAGAGTTCAACAATAACTGAATTAGAAAATAGTTGCATTTTAGCTGTAAACTGTCTTATTTTTTTAAGATTTATCAAGACTGAAAATGTATATCGATTTTAATCGACTTCATGGAAGAGATTTTTGAAAATTGTAAGTTAGAGTTGAAAATTTCACAACTCTATCTGTAGACTAGATGGATTGGACAGAGACACAGACAATCTATATTTAATAAGCTAGCTGTTGGTCCCAATTCAACATCAAATACGTATGTTTCACTTATGTTTACATTTATCAACAGTTTAGCCAGAGTTCTCAATATTTTTTATATATATATGGGAAACTTGTACTCACCATCACAATTAATGAGCCCATCAGCAACATGGTGTAGTAGGTGATAGTCCAAAAGTTAGGAAATTCCATTGTCGACAGAATACTGGCAGTCGATAAGTACAATGCCCAATTCGTCTCAACAAATGAATTGAAACTATCGGTATGAAGTGCTAATAACAATTTATATACAGAATAATTAAAAATAAATGAATATAAAATTAATAAAAATATTCATAATTATAATATTTATAGAAACCACATTGTAAGTATATAACAATGCCAACTAATGCTTATACCAATAATAATGATATATATATATATATATATATATATACAATAAACCAATAATAATACTAATACTAATACGAACACGAATACTAATAATAATACTACTAATAATAACAATACTAATACTGATGATAATATTAATACTAATACTATTACTAATACGAAAATTAATAGTAATACTAATACTTATACTAATACTAATAATCACACTAATACTAATACTAATACTAATACTAATACTAATAACAATACTAATACTAATACTTATACTAAAACTAACACTAATGATAAGACTTATCCGAATACTGATACTAATTATAATCATAATTCTCTAAAAATACTCACTTTCAAAATAATGTTTTAGCATAAAGGTGACCATGCCAAAAAGTATATATACAAGTGTCTGACCGAAGGCAATAATCCAGCTGTAGTTCATAATATTGGTCTTGAAATTGTTAAAGCTAGATAGAGCTATGATGGTGCCCCAGCCAGATCCAAATGCTTGCAGTACTATAACTGACATGCAGAGACCTCCTTCGAACATATGTTCGAAATGCGGTTTCAGATAGTGGGTGACACCATCCAAGGCGCCGGGTAGAAATAGAAATCGTATCATACATATCACCAATAGCACCAAAGTGGAGATAACCATATAACGAATCAATTTACCGAACTGAGAAATCAAAAATTCATTTTAGTATTTCGAGATTAACTATCTAATAATTACCTTAGCAGTTTCGGAAAATTTGTGGAAAATCAAAGCTATTATGGCCCAAACGGCAACTGAGTAGCCCACGATGTGCCAGGACAAATCATTACTTACGGCCGTATAATAGTGTTGAGTGTCGGGGTAAGCCTCATAGTGATTTCTAGTGGATAGTTAATTAGGATTAGCATAAATGTAAGTAAGCAAAACTTTTGTAAAGCTTACTGAAAGAAAATCGTGGATGGCACGTGTATCATATTAAATGAATATGATTCCGTGTCATTATCGAAGGACAAAAGTGACTCCACTGTTTTTTCCTTCATATTACAGATCTGAAATACAAAATGTAGATTTAGACATCGATTAAGTTCTTTAAAACTTTTCATATTTACAGTTGTTAAATTTTTTTCGGGCACGAAATTCTCACAGCTCCAAGGCAAAGCTGGCCGTAGCGAATGCACTATAAATATCAATGGAACTATAGCAAAGATGCTATAGTACAACAGACTCGCCAAGCTTAGTGCCACACTCATATAGCCTATGCCTAAAGAAAACAATGATAATATGAAAATTGCGTTCAAAGATATTCTTAGATTACCTTTGAAAAAGGGCGAAACACGAAAGGCGGAGATGAAACCGCTGCTGGAGAATTGACCCATAAAGGAGTGTATGACCATAATGGGCACCAGATATAGACCCATATAGATATAGTAGGGTAAAATGCCAAACACTAGAATGATAAAAAGAAAATATGGATGAACGATTAGAAGAAAGGAGAGTTAGGAGTTAGGAGAGTTTCTTGACAGCCACTGACCTCTCACCTTTTCGTTCATTGCTTCTAGAGCAGGCTTATAATATAGTAAATATATGCCTATAAGATTTGAACTATATAAAACATAAAACTGCTCTAGATGGTATATCTTTAAGCAAATAAAATAAAAATGGTTATGATAAAGAAACTTAGTTTCTGACTGATCGAAAGAAACAGAAAGACAAGCAGAGCCTTTGATGCAGATCAAGCAAATATTGTATTCAAGAACGACTTGCCAGAAACTGTCGCTGAAGTCAAAGTAGAGACTATACTACAGCTGTAAGAAAGAGTCTGTGACTTCGCAAAAAAAGGTTTTGCGGCGGAAAAAGTGGGTCCTAGACGCAGGAGTGCGGATAGCAGTGCTCAGTTAGAGTACATAGAAGGGCTCCACCCTGAAGGATAATGAGGGATAGCTCCTGGTTCCAAGGTGAGAGGCAGTCCAAGAATGCGAAGGCTTTGTAGGTCGTAGATACTCGTAGTAATGCGTCCGACGACCTGACTAACGACTATCAAATTTCTATTCATTGGATATATGTATACTCAACCAAGGCCGAAAATATGATATGCAATTTTGTTTTTCTAAACTATTGTATATATATTATACATACATTTTTTTGTATTTTAGTTAAATGCGAAGTAAACTATTGTAAATGTTTTCGATTTGAACGCCCCTTAAATTGAATAGATATCAAATGGCATCTGCTGTTTTACATTGGATTATGAAAAGAAAAAAAAACATTAGAACTATTGTTTTGTATTCTACTTAACTTCATATATGTCCCACATATCTTTTTATAGTTGTAAATTTTATATGTATAAATGTTCAACAAATTCCTAATAAATCTCAATCCGAATTTTAGCTTCATACGCCTTGACTCTGTAAAATCTTAAATCTTTAACCATATAATTCTCATTAATAAATAAATCACTTTTGCTGCAGATAAGACCGACAGTTTCTTGAAGCGTCTTCGTCTGCTTATAGCTTTTGTTTTTGCTAATTCCTAACTATCTATAAATTGATGAACTTAATTAAAGCGTTTAAAAACTAGAAAGCAAATTATAACATTGCTCGGATTATTTACATCGAATTTCTCGATCTCACCTATGGCAGGCCGCATTGATAAGCTTATCAGTTTCTACAATTTAAATTGCATTTTTCATTTTATTGAAAACTGACACATTGCACACACACGCACACACACTCGCACAGACAGATATACTTACAGCCCATGTCGAAATAGAACCAATACGAAATAACAAATAAATCCAATTTGAGTGCCAGACCGAAGCAGGCGAAAATGAAATCCGTTGGCTTGTCCCATTTGCCACGATTCGGATCTGGTTTGAATGGCTTGCGGCCACTCTCATAAGACGTTTCGTATACCATTTTATTGGCAACAGCTGATAGCAGTTATCGTCGAATATATATGTATATTTATATATATTTAAATGCACAAAATATAAATTTGCTTTATATAGAAGTTGAATCACAGCCTCCGATGCATCTCATATACTAGGTATTCATAAAAAGAAAACAAACAAACAAAAAAAAGAAAACAAAATTAATGTTTAAACAAAATGCGATTAACACACGACGCAATGAATCTGCGAATTTTAATTAATTTTGTCTATTTTGTTGTCGTTGTTATTTATTCTTAGTTTTTACTTCTATAATTATTTTTGTTTTTGGCTTTTTCGCGCGCCCGCTTGCTTTAAATTGCCGTTCTAATTAGAAGAAACGATGCCGGCAGACTGAATGCGAGGCCTGTGAGAGCATCCGTAGCATCCATCCGTGCATTGGATAGATATTTTTTTCAATTTTGTGTGTGTGTTTTTTTTTAAATTTTTCATTATCAACGCTCGCCGCTGTCTGTATAAATACAGCAACAGTTTGCCAAGTTCTCGGCAGCAGCAGCTGACACGTAATACATACATACATTGAGAGAAATGAAAATGGGCAGAGTAGAAAATTTGATATTTGTATTGAAAACACATCGCGGCGACCGCAACGCCTGACATTGCATTGATTAGGAATACGTCAAGATTTCAATATAAATATATGTACATATATATAATAAATATGTGCATATGTATGTATGCATACACATACATATACAGATTGTGTTTGCAATTTACATACATTTCAGCAGAGATAATTCTTAAGAAATATAAGAAATATAAATAAATTTTTGCTCAAAGTCAAACTTTTTGTTTTCAACAAGAAACAAAAGCAAAAGTAAACACACTTAAAATTTGTATTTGTTTATTTTTGAGATGATTTTTAATTGCAGTGTAAAAGGCAACAGCCGTCTCTTCTCCATTTTTGATTTTTCCTGTAAAGCTGATCATGTGCTTTATTTATTACTAATCTTGCAAAGCAATCGCACATTGAATTTACATAGAAATATTTATATATATTTATACATATATATATATATACATATATACATGTATGTATTATATATATCAATTTATTGAATGCGTGCCAAACATATGTACATATTTCTGTAATGCCAAAAAGTATGCAAGCAACGTAAGTAAATTACATAAATAAAAGTTGGGCTTTGAAAGAATGTAGATTTGATACCCTAGTTAAGATGATATGAAAGGTTTATTATAATAAAGAACTTAATAGTCTTTTAAAATTTCCATGCAAGCTTAGGATATGTAAATTATTATTATTAAGCTTGCCAGCCGAACCAACTAAGCCAGTTCCAGCAAGGAACTTAAGCTAGTAATACAGAACTTAACACAAAATTAGATTTTATAGATGTGTACAGGATTATTAGTAATATTATTGTCAAGATAGCAAAAAATAATTGAGCTGAAACAGCTCCTACACGGAACTTAAGCTAGTTCCAATTTGAAAGCGGCTTTATATGTAGGTATGGAAATCCATCTAAAAAAAAATCAGTCTTGAACCTAGCTCGAACCACTAATTGAAGCTTTCCATCCAACCTGACCATATAGTATGAATGCATATATGTATTACTTAAAGTATATAAAATAATTCATAAAATTCTTAAAATAAAACAAAACTTCATTTAAAATTGTTTAAAAGCTCTTTGCTGTTTTATTCATACAGATATATATATATATATATATATATATATATATATATATATATATATATATATATATATATATATATATATATATATACACACATATACAACATATATATGCAACTACAAATATCACCAGTATATTGTTATGTATATCTATAACTAGATTTGGAAAATATCAGTACATTCAATAAAAAAGAAATAACTTGCGCTCGTCTAAAATATTTCAGCTGCCCAATGCACACAATTGAGTTCAGTTCGACCTGAGTTGCAGGTCCATCGCTTAAGTACAGTATCAAAAAAGAAAATGAGTAAGTTTTTAGGCACTATGCAGTTTGCTAGGCGGTATTGCCATTATCAATGACCAGCATTTCGGAGGTGCCCATGATTTCCTCATAGAAGCGACGATTGTCCGCATTCACCGGATGCCAATCGTGAGGTGAGAAACATTGACGCATCCTTTTGCGCCAGTTGCCATTGGTCTGGCACAGTCGATAGACCATATAGCCCAGGGCCACCAAATAGATCAGACTCTGACTGATCCAAATCAAGGTGTCCTCGACACCATTCGCTGACATCATATAGATAGTCTGCCACTGAAAATACCCAAAGCTGCATATCAATTGAATATGAGACTAAATATCTGTAGGAGCATACCAAGGCGACTGCGAGGAAAAAGGGCACCACAACGCGTATGCAAGTTATCTTAATATTTGAGATCGTTTTGCCCAGCATGAATTGCAGATCACATTGGAAGCGAACGCGTCCATAGATCCAAGTGGCCATTACTATCAACAGAGCCGAGATGGTGATCTGTGTGAACAGCGACATGTAGGACAAGGCGCTAACTTGACTAAAGCCCAACTGAAAGAGGAGAGATATTGATATGAGCTGTATGTATAAAGTAGTCTAAAACTAACCTGAGTACAGAAATAGATGGATATTAGCATCAGGCAGAGCACCAAGAGAATCGTAATGGATCTCTTTCTGGGTCTCAGCTGCTCGAACTCATCGAAGATGGCAGTCAAAACAGACATCATTTGAATGATCTGTAAGATAGATATAGATATAGATATAGATATAGATATAGATATAGATATAGATATAGATATAGATATAGATATAGATATAAATATAGATATAGATATAGGTATAGATATAGATATATTACCAGTGCACTCAGCTCAGCTAGAAAGATGATAGTGAAGAAGAGAAAAGACCAAAGTCGCGGCACAGTTGAAAAACTTCCAAGGAGATACGCATGGGCCAAGTAAAGGAACTGTATTGTATGCTTCTTATCTACGTGCCACATGGCCACATGTACTAGAAGAGATATATAAAAAACAGATATATTATATTTATACTATAATTCTCTAATAATCTCGAGCTCACATTCAAAATGATCATTGGCCACATGACCGCAGATCAAGGCCATCATTGTGATTAGCACATGAGTAATGCACACCCAAATGCTGAGTCGTTCGGAATCGCTGCGAAAGCTATTGTAACTGCCGAGCGTTATGATGCTGCCCCAGCCAGGCCCCAGCACCATGCTCGCTTGCAATATGGCCGTGCCCAGTGCTGGCTGAATGGCCGTCCAGCTAGGTACCGTGGGATGCAGATACTCAAGGAATGACTGCCAGTTAACCTGCTCGTGGATTATCAGATAACCGAACACAGCCACAAAGAAGCCAAACATTAGCACCCCAGCACAGCGCAACGTTTTGCCTATCTGCAAGTTAAGAATAAAGATGAGCTTTGCTTCGTATATGAAATGAAATGTTTCTGCTTCTACCAAAGAGACGTTGCTCAGCAGCAGCGCGAGCACAACACACCAGATGCCAATAATGGCGAGCAGCATGGGCCAGGATATGGTCCAAGAACTGGCATCTGATCTCATCGAACCTATCACAGAGCTGCAAATTAAATATGTGATACAAATTAACTAAAATTAATATGTGCAATTAAAGAACTTACTGAAAGAATTCCACAATCGCATGTGGCTGTTGATCAAGCGCCTGTGAAAATATATTGTAGTATTTATATGAATAAGTGAAGTTATGAATAAGTATATAATAAAAAAAAATCTTGGCCGGCATTATTGAGAACTTAAATTAGACTTAGCAAAAGGTGTAAAACCTTCTCTCATATACAAATATATAATTATATTTAATATAGAACTGAAGTGGCCTTTGAGTCGCTCGGAAACTGAAAACAAATATATTTCCGCTACAAATTTTTCCACGGATTTTCCGTAAAAGTGAATTCATTTAAGAACATCGTCATCTACATCAATATTAACAATTTTAAATAAAATATTTATCATAACAAAATACAAATTTTGAGTTTATATACAACAAATAGATTTATTTGTTTTTGCTTTCACCCATTTTCCACATCTAACAATGGATTTGATTCACTTAAATCCGATAAAATTACAAATATTTCTTTATTCACTTTGTTCAACAATGAAATGAATCTATCAATCATCTATCACAAACAGTCACAGCAGACAGTTCAATCAACAACTTAAATGCCAAGATCACTTACATCCTCATCATATTCCTTATGCGTGGAGCACTCCGGCGTGTTCCACGTATTGTTGCAGCTCATCCAAGGCAACACTTTACTCAGTGAATTGACGGCATAGATAACTGGCACAGCCGCATTGATGCTATAGTAAGTGAGTGTGCCCAGATTAAGCAATAAAATGGAATAACCAATGCCTGAAGTTAGATTCATAATGAGTCGAACACATATGGAAAGGAAACTAAAACATTATAGACTATGTTACCTACCTTTAAATATGGGCGAAACACGAAATGCCGAAATGGCGCCCGATGTGGAGAATTGTCCCAGAAAAGTTTGTATTAGAAATATGGGCAGTGAATAAAAACAAACTGACAACAGATAAGCACTTAGATAGTATTCTGAAAGATATAGAAAAACAATAAAGTTTGAATAAGGTATATCTTTAATAATACTAATTATCATTCAGAATAAACAATTCTATTTCTACTTAAAGTAAACCGAATATATGTCTATTGTGACTCATGAAGACGCAAGACGAAATTGTAGATAAAAACAGACTTAAGTAATATAACTCACAGTGAAAAAACTGTTTTGAAATAGTTACAATTACAGTTTGAACTAATTTATTTACTATATATGTATAAACATAGAAGCAATTCAAATAGGAAGAACAGAATTCCAATTCAAGCACAATCTCATATTAAGCATACGTCACGTGGTGCATACTATTTTTACAGAATTTGTTCATGCACCGAGAGTCATAATTTCCATTTGCATTTAAGTACTAATAGTAAATGTAAATTCCGGCACTTAATTTAATTTATGAACTGCTAAATTGCACATAAAACTTTTGTTGTATTATTTATTAGATTTGTGTACAATTCTAGAAATTATTATTTAGCATGGGCATTAGGCATTCAGCTCAAATTTAATTGAATTACTTTATCAAATAAATGTTAGCATATTTATTTAATAGACTCTAACGACTTAATAATGATTTCAAAAAAAAAACTTTCCTTTTATAATAAATAGAAATATTATTTTTAATCCGTTTTATTAATGGGAATATTTTTAGTACAAACGAAGAAATTATATGTATAATAAAATGCGCAAGAAATTAATTCATTTATTTTTTTTTGTTTTCCCGCATGACTTCTACTGATAACCTATTCATAAATTTAATTGAATTCCATTGATAAGAATATAACGAGCAGAAACTGTCATTAAACTGACACCAGAAATGTGGAGGTCAGCTTTATAATGGACTAATTATGTACTTACTCCAGCCGCCGAAATACAGACCCCAAACGGGGGCATCCGAGAAGGCCATTGTGCTGAAGGCGTAGCTTGAGCTGGCAAAGTAGAAATCTGCCGATTTGGCCCAACGACCGCGCAGATTGTCAGGTCGAAAGGGCCGCTCCATGGTATCATAGGAGCTGGTATTCCGTATGGCCAGACTGTGCACTTGACGGGCGCGAAAAACGCGACGCATCGGCGATGAGCCTCTACCACTGCCATTCGCATTCCCATTCCCGATGCCAATCCCATTTCCATTCCCATTCGGAGTTATTGTCGATGCATTTGCATTTGCATTTGGATTTGGAATTCCATTTTCAACGGTTGCATTGTCACAATCGGCCAGCAGCATGCAATGGTTCAGCTGCTGCATGGCATCGCCGCAAATGCCCTTCATGCTGCTCGCGAGCTAATCAGGCACCTTGACAGCGGCTACGTCATTGGCAATTGTCAATTGGCAATTGGCAATTCGGTTTGGCTGGTCTATTTTAGTTGAAGTGCTGAATGGCACTGTACAAACTGATTCAATTGCACTTGGTTCTTGTTCGCACGTAATTTAATGTTTTTTATGTTTCAAGTTCATTTCGTTTCGTCACTGCAAACACTTTTCTTTTTTATGCGGCACCCAGTGACCCACTTAACGGCTTTTGGGTCAGCAGAAATTCGCACTCTGCCCGGCTAATAAATTATTTTATGAGAATTTTTTCGGTAGTCTCTCAAAAGTAACTGCCGTTGCTGTTGCCAGCTAATTGAATGAAGCGCGTTTATTGTGTTCACCAGCTTCTGCCCGCCGCACGCGATAATCTCTCTCGTAATTTGCCAGCACTGTGAACACCCAAACGATTGCGATGCTCGAAGGCAAATGATGCGATTTGTAGTTGCGGTTCCTCCTGCCGCCACTAAGTCAAGCTAAATAATTCGTATGAAAAAAAAAATGGATTTAATTAAATATAAACATATGTGTGTGTGTGTGTGTGTGTGTGCAAGTGTGCGTATACAATGGACACAGTGTGCCAAAGTCCATTGATACACAGCGAGCTGTGAAATGTGAGCTGTCAAGATAACATTACCTAATACGCAATTCAAATCAATTTTGATATTTAAAATATAAAAAATTGCCAATAAGAAAAATAAATAATTATTATTTAATTGCAATCAATTGAAAATAATAATGCGACCACTGTGCAATGACATTGCTAGACCTTTTGTTGTTGCATTCGCTTTCAGTGTTTCCCCAACAATGTATGCATGCATGTGTATGTGTGTATGCATGTGTGTGTGTGTGTATGAGTAACAGTGACAAAAACGCAGCTACGCAGCTTTAACTGCACACATACACACATGCATACATACATACATACATAGTCATATGTACGTAAATGTGCACAATAAACGTAAATATACTATGGAATCTCAATCACTCGACATTGTTTGCATCAACAAAGAAAGAAAGAAAATTCTATTCAAACGGAAAAACGGGAAAAAAGTGCAAATCAATTTAGAAACAAAAAAACAAATAGCAAGTATTTGAAATAATCTGTTGGCAATCACGGGGGCAATGGACGCCAGCGGGCAGAGCGCCAGCTGATTATGGCTGTGCTATGGAGCTGCACTCTGCACCACTCTCCCTTTCGCTCTTTGTTTGCGCTCAACAACACTTGACAAATTCGCTGCTCGCACATGAAATTCGCTGTGCGAGCGAATGAGATGGATAGCGTCAAGTCAGCGCACGTTACGCTCAGGCTGAAATGCTTTTTTCAACAAGTTAATTTTGTAACAACAAATAGCAGGCAAATGAGCCAGCGTACGCAGTGTAATGTGGGCGAGAGTGGAAGAGCGCGTCAAATGAGCAAGCAATGTGTGCAAGCTCTCTTATGTGAGTGCGAGGGAGAGGGAGATGGGAGAGGCAGGCAGAGAGCGCATGTAAATATTTTTGTTTTTGTTTGGCTTTTATTTTGGTGGTTGTTTTCGGAACGCTCATTCGCTCGCTCACATATCAGCTGTTTTTTGTTTTGAATGGCAATAAAGCATGTGTGCTCATGGGCATGCAATGGGCTAGGGTGGGGGAGCTACACGCACGATGACGTCAATTAGCATAGAAATAATAGAATGCTTCATTTTATTGAACAAACGGTAAAAGTGTATTTGTGCAAACACAAACCGTGAACATGTGCAAATTGGCCAAATCAAAAGCAAATTTTGATTTTGTTATTTTAATAAACAAAAGAAAATAGAAGCACTGAAATTTCGCAAATGCGCAGACAACAAAGAAATAATGGCCAAGAATGTGAGCAAATATGTACTCAAGTGTGTATATAAAAATAATTTATATACATAGCATATTATGCAGCAAGCAGCAGCCACATAGTTGTTTGCCAAGCTTCAGAATATTAAGATTATCATAATATTGGCGCCTGGCTAATAGTATCACAGTCCAATGCAATCGCCTCTAATCAAGTCACACACTTTCACACACAACAACACTTTACTGTTATTGCATTTGCTGGCCGGCGACAATTTGCAAAGTACGCGAACCGTTCGCGTCCATCAGCAGCGTGAATCTGCCAAATCGATTGACGTGCCCAATTGACGCCGTTTCCCGACTTTCGTTTGCGACAAGCGTTGCCAGCGCGTCTTTGCCGACGACTAACGGCCGGCCGATTTGCCAGGCCACACCAGGCCCAGAGTCAGCGCGATTTGGCCCAACAGCCAGAGAGTCGCCGTCGAACGAATCCAAATACCGAATCCGATTCCAACTTCGAGTCATTTCACCAGCCACGAACACTGGTTGCTCTTATCTCTATCGATGTCTGTTGTTTATTTTATGTCTTTCTTTTTCTTTCTTTTTGCCAGTTATGTGATTTTTTCTTTCTCTTTTCCACAGAGATTTTACCGATGGGAATTCAAAAGTTTGTGCATGAATACCCTGTATAATATAATAAATATCAAATATTGATACCCTGTATAAAATATAAAATAAATAAAAAAAAATATATATATATATATATATATATATTAAGTATACGCCTCGTACCTAAGTCTAATAAAGAAGTGAAAAAAGAAAATACAAATCTTTAGAAAAGGTTTTCTTACAATATTTATAAATCATTCGATTTATAAATTTGCCCACCTGCAGCTCACACTTTATTGCCAGCTGCAATAGGGCAACGACAAGCGTATTAGCCAATTCGTTTAGGCCACCATTTGAACTGCAGATCACTTAGCTGGCAAAAAGGCTGTAGGAAATTTTCTAACCATTTTCAGGCATTCTACCCAATAAGGTGAGATGCAGTTTTGTGGCTGCTGACGATCGCATTTGCCACACTCGATGATTGTGCCAACAACACGATTGACTCTTGGCCGGGGGGCCAGTGCAATAAATCAATGCAGTGGCGCATTTTTCAATCGGCTGCCTCGCGCCGCCCCAAACCCGGCCATTGAGCAGCAGCCAAATGCAGCAAACAACAGCGAAAACAAACGCGCAACTTTGTACACTCAGGCAATATACAGTATATATATATATATATACAGTATATATATATATTTATGTGCTATTCAAGCTGCGGATCTACTTTCAGGCAAATCACGCGTCATTCACAAGAGCGTCGAGTGTTCACAGCAAACAGTTCAAATTTAATGCGAATACTTGTTCTGGCAAGGCGTTTGGGGAACAGTGAAAGGGGGGCAGGGGCAGTGTTGGGGTGTTAGACACTGCAGTTGCAATTACAGTGGGCACTGCAAATAAACAACACGCCCATGTACATTACACTGTACGCAAGCGCATGAACTTGGCAGTTAACTTGGCCATAACTGCGGGGCTTTTCACAGTACTCAAACATGGTTGCATATACTTATATAAGATATATGTAGATATGTTTATATAGGAAGAATATTTAATTTAATTTATTGAGTTGAAGAACCGACTATGATTACTTCTCACTCATTTCATGTCTTACCTAATTCTCAATGAAAAATCCATTCAACTTTTAGCTTGAATAGTATTTGATTTTGGTTCTACACAATTTATCTTATGCTTTTTAAAATTACTTCATTTACAGCTAAATGCCACAAGTTTTGAGCTTAGTTAATTGCAATAGAACCGTTTACACGCGTAATTAAATTCAAGACCTTTGGCTAAAACAGCTGACTAACTAAATTGAATGACTATACAAATTCCAAGACTAGCACCTCTAATCAAACCCATAAATGCAATCAATTTTGCACTAGTTCAGTTCAGCTTGCAATCGCTTTCTATAAACCTTGAGCAACTTTGTGGGTAATATTAATCATTCAGTTGTTTCTAGAAACTGTTGAAAATATTATATATATCTGTACATATTATTAAAGCTATATATATATATAGAAAATTGATTTTAGGCTTTGGCCTGAATAACAAGTCGATTTGTATAAGATATGTAGAAGAAGAGCTAGCCGCAAACACATTCGAGCTCAGCGCCAAAAGCCTAGACTATCTAACCAAGTCCGTCCTTCTATTTGAGAGTATATGTACGTTACTTTCAGTAACTTACATAGGTATTATAAATATATACAGCACTGATCAGAAAAATAGTAGTGCGACTGTAATTTTGTGATAAACATAATATTTTGAAAACAATTTGTATATATTATATATATATAAATGCATATATTAATTTTAATACTCGTTTCAAATTGTTTTAAAAATATTATGTTCAACCACAAAATTTTGATGTCCAACATATCAGTCGCACTACTATTTTTCTGACCACAGTTGTATATTTTTATTTATATCGAATCATAGGTAGTTTTTGGCATTGGCATTGGCAATCGATAACTATCGATTTCAACTTTATATACAGCATATTTCAATGCTTTTAGTATTCCTGCGAAATTGATCAATATTTATATAACATTCATCATATAAATATTGATATCGACATGTATATAAACAACATACCTCAAAGCTTGTGGCATTCATATCAAATCGATAAACATCGATATGAGCTTTATATACCTGAAAGCGTTCCAGAGAAATCGATAGCTATGGATATAACTAATATCATTTGTATATACACAATTTCCCAAATTTTACACTTCAACTCTCATACTCAAGTCAGTTCCAAGAGAATTGAAGTATTTTGGTTTTAGATGACTAAAAACTCTAAAAATTTTAAATAAATATAATAAATAAAATAAAATATAAATAATAATACAAATAAACGATTTTTTAAACTTTTTACATAGATTTATTATCTAGAAAGAAAGTCGTTTTATGGTATTTGTTACGAAAATGGCTTTTGAATAAATAGAGCGAGAGATAATTGCGAGTGCGTTCAAAAGGGAAAATTTAGATGGCTGGTGCGAGTACCCTGTTTATAAGCATACAAATATTTACAACATTTTATCGTATTAACATAGTCAAGTCCAGTACAAGTTCCAGGCAGAGTTCCGCGGGCAGGTCGTTAGCAAATATTCTCTAATTCTCTAATGGCGCTTAGATGGTGCCGGGAGCGGGAGCAGCATTGATCGAGGCAACCGACTGAATGTGTCCAGCCAGAGGAGCAGTGTGAACGGCGCCACGGGTCTGAGCGGTATAGACGCCCTCATGGGCAACGGGAGAGACAACCACGGCGGGTGCATGGCCAGCCAACAAAGCGGGACCATGACCAGCAATCACTGCGGCACCGTGAGCAGCGACAACAGGACCTGGACCAGCAATCACAGCAGGTCCTGCTGGTGGCCAGGAGCCAACGGAGACAGCGGCGGGCCAGTGGGCAGCGGGTACGCCCCAAGGAGAGGCCAGCACGGGATTGGAGACGGCCGTATAGGACAGACCATGACCAGCCAGCTGAGAGATCAACGGAATCACCGAAGACTGCACGCCCATGGACAGGGCCAGGGTGAAGACGACAGCGATGGCGAACTGTGGGCAGAATAATATGTTAAGTGAGTCCTCGAAAGGATTCGCATCCTGCCAATACTCACTTTCATTTTGCTAATTGTTTGTTTGGTTTTTGTTGCGCTCGGCTTGAACTCTTGTTCTGAACTGATCTCTTGGCAGAACCTGTGGCCAGTTTTATAGCAAAGCAAACAAGCTTCAGACACCAGACCCGCAACAATGGTCAGCAAAAGTTCAGCCAAGTGAGAGTTCAACAACAACTACAACCACAGCCACAATGTATATTTATATTATATATATCTTTTGCATACATGTGATTACAGCTAATGACATGCCACATGCAGGCAGGCGTTCACATGTTTCACACTCAATACTCAAGAGTCAAGAGTCTATCGAGTCTGATCGATCATACCCAAACGATCTTGGCCATGTTCATAAATGCATTTCAGTCAAGCGAGACCCAACCCACTTTTCAGCTGCAGTTCCGGTTAATCTATTTTCACTCGCGTCAGCATTTATTATAATTTTTTTTTATTTATAATTACTTAATTGTTATTGTATTTCATTAGCATATAATGTGACTTGCTTGTGGTCCAATTATGGTTCGTTTCATATCCTGATTTGGGCAAGGCAGTATATCTAATTGATTTACAAGCCAAATGTTCACAGATAATATCTTTATATTAAGAAACTGCAAAAAGTTTCTCAGCTAAAGATACCTTTTAAAAACCGATTTATGTAAAATTGAAAATTCTGTGAGGCGTACAAATTGTTGAAGCTGTGCTAAAGCTAACGGAAAGAAAATTCCAAAAAATGTTTTTTTAATCAAAATTCTATATTACACATAGAACTTTCATGACTAAAGTAGAAACTAAGGTTATAAAGAAGTATTAAATGCATCACATAACATTAAGTACTACGAAATTGAGCACTTTACCTACAGTTTTAAAATTTATATTGTCTAACAATCTAAATTAAGCCTCACTTTCTCGTACACCTAGCCAAGTTGTGCAGTGCTCTTAAAGCTCCTTGCTTCCTTTTAATTATGCCGCCCTAGATGGCCTAATGGAGCGTGTTTAAATGGACTTTACATAACACTCCAGAGCACTCCCTTGGCTAGGTTTTTTTTTGTTCATTTGAATGCGTGGGTGCTTTAGACAGTCAAAGACGTACAGCCGGATTCCAGTGGAGCCGCCCACGCCGCACAGCCATTAGGTGAAACAATTAAATCACAGCACAAGCAAAGAAAACCCATTCAATTATGCAAATGGAAAACAATTCGATTTGAAGCAGACGAAAATAGTTTGAAAACCTTGCGAATTGCAGCCGCATTGCAAACCAGTTTGAAGGCGTCAAATGAAAAAAAAAAAAACCCAAAAACAAAAACAAACAAATTCATAGCAAACCAGTCAGGTGTCGTTGCACTAAATGCATTTTCTTTGAGCCAACCTCAGAGTTTCGGTTAGCAAACAAATAAAATTATTAGCCAACACCAAAAGAGTTCAAGTTGAGATCTTTGTGCTGATAAGCTGCAATTAGCCGTGGCTATAATTTATAGTTCTATATAATATGAGCTACAGCCACACACACACAGACACACATCTATCAGTTATTATTATAGTTCGATGTGGTCTCGCCCATGCTCAGGTGCTGCCTGTTACCAATGCTGGGCTGTAATTAGCTTTAAGCGTATGCATAATTAAGCATACGCCCTGTAGTCACAATTGAAATTGCGTTCAATTAGCTGGGCTCAAATGTACATTGGCCCGGTCGAAGCTATAAAAAAAAACATCCAAATATATTAACTGAACTTAACTGTTAAGTATACAGCTGTTGAAAGCACTTAAACTCAGAGACTAAGACCATTTGAATCTGAACATTCTTTTGCGATATGCAATCAATTAAACTATCTGTAATTTTTTCAAGGTTGCATCAGCGTGCACTACGCCCAAGGTCATTTCATATATTAATTTGATTATTAATTTAGATATATGGCTAAAGCTAATTTAATGACTACCTTTACTTAGTCACATTTTAATTGTTTTCTATTGAACAGTTGCTCGAAAGAGGTTGGGCTGTCAGAGACACTGAGCCCTTGGGAAATATCGCTAAGCAGCTGCAGCCAACTTAATAAGCAGTCTTTGACGCAGCCAACTTAATAGGTACTTTGTAATGCAGCTAACTTAATAAGCTGACGATTTAGTGCAGACAACTTAACGGGGCAAGAGGAAATTAGTGTATTGTGGAAATGTTTTTTTCTTTTTATTAATAAAAAGACAATACATCTGTTTTACTACTACAATATGTGATATCTTATTGATTTCCTAGTATATTATGATGCAGATACTGTAGAATTAAACAAAGCTCAATATCAATGACATCTGATCTGTGTTTAAAGTTCGCTATGAATGAACATTATTAGTAAATTATCTAGTCAAAAACAAAAATGTTTTTATAGTCATTTTTTCTGTTAGGAAATTTTTTGAATTCAACTGTACTAGAAGTGTGATTACTTTTATGTCTATAACTGATATGATAATGTGGAAATATTGTAGTATTTTACTTTTTACCTTCAATATTGAAGCCTCATATCTGGGAAACAATAGTATCTGAACCGATTTGCTACCTAACATAGAGTTAAAGATTAGAAAAGTAAGTAATATATTGTAGATGTATTGTAAATAGTAAGGATATTGTAGAAAACCCTTGGGTATTATAGATTATTCGAGGAACTAATAGAACATTCTTGAACATTTTGTCATATTATATTATATTACATTGTAGAAATGAAATATGTCTAAACAAAACTCTCTTCTTTTCAAAGATATTGTAGAAGACCCTTGGATATTATAGATTATTCGACGAACTAATAGACCATTCTGTAATATTTTGTCATATTATATAGAAATATAATTTTTATAAACAAATCTCTCTTCTTCCATTATCTGAAATTTGTAATACTTCGCCACGCTCTAGAAATGAAAAGACATAAAATCTTCGCATAAATAAAAACGTTGAATGAGTTTATTTAAAACGTTTTTCGTCAATCTTACAATTGTTGCAAATTCCTTAAGTATGTTTATAAGTATGTATGTATGTATATATATGTATATATATCAAATATATACACTGAATATGTACAGATATTTTTTTGTATATACAGCTGGGGAGTTACACAGAAAGAAATAGAATAGCGGATCGAGTGTGATAGATAGAAAGTATATTGTTGCAATGATCGATAGATAGATAGATAGATAGATAGATTGAAATATAGATTGAAGAGAAGTAAGAGGAATTGTCGGATAGGCAGGTGGTTCGTAAAGTTCTCAAGTAATAAGAAATTAACATGCTGTTATTTGTTGGTTGTAGTTGTTGTAATTGTTGTTGCTGTTGTTGGACTTATTTGCTGAACACATAACTAACTCAAATGTGCGCGTGAGTGTGAGTGTGTTTCGGTGTGAACCTGTTGGAGAACCGAGCGGTTCTCGGGTTCGCAAACGGGACTAAGAGCGGTGTGCTTACAAAATAGTGGGTGGTTGTATTGTGGTTATGGTAGTGGTGGTGGTGGTAGAGTATCCGAGTAGAGAGTCGTTGAAATCGTGAAAAGAAGTGGATAGCGTAGTGTGAGAGAGAGACAACAACTGGTTGCGCCTGTGTTGCACGGTTCATTCCCGACTGTTGTCCTGCCCCGCCTGCCGCTCACTTCATTTGGCATTCATTGTTGTTTTTTTGGCAGCATTTACAGAGTGCCGGGAGCAGGTGCCACATTCACGGAGGTGGCAGAGTTGATGTGACCGGCAAGGGGGGCGGTGTGGATGGCACCACGAGTCTTGGCAACATAGACACCCTCATGGCCATGGGGACCGAGAGCACCGGCACCGGGACCCTGAGCCAGGGCAATGCCGGGAACACCAGCGTTCCAGCCGTGAGCACCGAGACCCCAGGGAGCGCTGGCCTGGATGGCAACGGAAGCAGGTGCGCCCCAGCCGTTGTTCCAGGCACCGTTGTTCCAGGCACCATTGTTCCAGCCATTCCAGGCACCGTTCCAGGCACCATTCCAGGCACCGCCCCACAGACCGGGACCGCCATGGGCCACCGGGTTCACATAGGAGACACCAGGTGCAATCGCGGCCCACGAAGCCTGAGCACCGGCAACGGCGCACACGAACATGACTACGGCAACGGCGAACTGTAAGTAGAATGAGCACCAGAGAGAGCGAGAGAGAGAGAGAGAGTGTGAGAGATCCAGGATGAGGCCAGAGTTTGATGGATCTTGGGCCAACCAGAGGCCAAGTCTCTTACCTTCATGTTGTTGTTGTTGAGGGGTTTTTGAAGAAGTTGAAGGAGTAGAAGGAAGACTTGTTGAATGCTCAGCGAACGAGTTGATTCTGATTTCGACTACCAAATTGTGGTAACTTTTATACTAAAAAATTGGCGCGGACTTCGCACAGCAAATGCATTTCCAGCAGCAGCAGCAGCATAACAAAAAAAAAAAAACACAAAAACAAAACAAAACAAAACAACAAAAAACCTGCCCCACACAACAGCAACAGCAACAACAAATGCACTCAAGCAAATATATATCAAATTCGAATAAACACACAAAAACTAGACTCAAAACAACGACGACGACGCCCAAGCCAAAGGCTGGCACAAGCCAATGGCTGAGAGGCTCAGCTGGCGTCGCTGTCGCAGAATTGGAGCAGATCTGTCTAAGTGCTCTGCCTATGTAGCTGGTCTAAGCCTTTCACTGCCCAGCTGCGCAGTCGACGTCGCCGACGTCGGCGTCAAATCGTCCGGCTGCGATCTGCTGGGTGGTGTCGGCGTCTCTCTATGGAGCATCTAGTGGTGGGTCAGGCGTGTGCGGGCGGGGCCGCATTGTTGCGCAAATTGCAATAAGCAAGAATTTAGAGCCGAAGGAAACATACAAGCACACGTACACACACACACACACACACGGAAAACTATCGGCCATAGCAATCGAAAACACGAAAATTGCAACAACAACAACGGCAACTACAACAAATGAAATTATATTGATAAAGCCACTAACACATTTAAAAGCCATAAGCAAAGGCCTGCGGCTATGCGCACCCGCAACCCGCCATCCTTCACCCTCTGCTACCCATGCCTCATGCCCCACAATATTGTTTACTTGGCGACTGCCAGCAGCAAATGCATACAAAACATAGTTATAAGCTGTTGTTATTGTGATTGTCAGAATATTTTTAATTATATATCACTTGGCGAACTCCCATAAGAAAAAACTCAAATAGTCGCGTGCTTGCACTGTAAGAAAATGTAGCAAAAAAAAAAGAAAAGAAGGAAAATAACGACATTTTTTAAAAACCAAAAAGTGTGCGTGCTGGTCACGTCACTAGGAGCACAAGCATGCCAACGATAGTTCGATAACTTTCGACTGTTAAGCGCGATGCCATCTCTATATGTTCCTTACTTAATTGACTTTTAAAATGCCTTTTTTCCATTATTTAAATAAAACTGAATTGAAATTGCATTTTTCTCAGTGCTGTGCACAATTGCATTTCGCTGATGCCAAAGTAGGAAGGCATGTGCGCGGGCAACGCCCAAAAATAAATATAATCAAACGCTGTCAGCATTGGGCAAACAATAAAAATGCAAAAAAAAAAATAAAAAGCAAATCAAATTGCTGAACTACTTTTGCCATATTTGGAAGCACTGGCAAAGGCTGGCATACGTTCTGCGAATGGGCCAAGCACTCATTCAACTTGAAATTGACATAAGATGCAAATCACATTTAACACGGACCTCGCTCATTTAACGAGCAGGTCAAAGAGTCACAGACAATTTTAAGCACCATGTTAATACACACGACCAGAACCATTTACAGACAGCTGCACGCTTTTGACAGGTAACGAAAATAAAAATGAAAAAATAAAAGACAACCAGCATTAATCACATTTAATGTGATTATCCACAGGGCAATTGGAATGCAATCAACTTGCGCCATTACTTACTGCAAATCCAATAAGAACTTTAAGTTTAATATTCATAAGCCGAGCAAATTAAATCTGAATTCATTTTTTATGATTTAAGCCGTTTAAATGGTAATCAAGAGATAACTGTAACTCATTTTTTTTTATGTAAAAGCAACTGATGCAATTGCTGGGCGTATTTTTCAGTTGAAGTTTACCATTGGAAGATTTCATCAAAATTTTCTGTACTACTTTGCCCTATGCATGTTCCATTCGGGTCCATTGTTTCGTGGCATAAATTGTATTTGGCAAAACGGTGGGTGGAGATTTAAGCCGCTTGGCTAATAACTATCTTGTCTGCATTGTAATGATCGGTCAGTTATCGCCACAAAATCGACTAATTGGAGCTGGCTGGCTCTGTTCACGAAACTTGTAAAGCAGGCAAGCAGCCAGCCGGCTAGCTAGCGTGAACGATTATGCAAATTTGGCAATAATTTTGATACATTGAATTGCAGGTTTTATTCTTGTAGCTGGACATGCCCAAAAACAAGTTGTTTTCTGTTGGTGTGAGTGTCAGGTATTTGCTACTTTTTATATTTTATAATAATATGTATATATGTATATACATATATGCACCTAATATGCAAAATACATCGCAACTTAATTGTTTTCGTTAATTGTAGTCAAAGAATTTATACCCCTAACTCATTTTTAATGATTTTTGTACTTTATAAATATAGCGTAAAATGCTCGATAACCAATTGTTATAGACATTAGTTGACAAATATTTTCTAACTTTCAACTTTTTTAGTTATTAAAGATATTTCTATTAATCTTCTTCTACTAACTCTCATCGATATTTGCACTGCGATCTCTATATAAGAATTTTATATTTACTAGGCTATCATGTTTAGTATATATTTTATAATATATATTTTCATCCCTCATATTTCTAATCAATTCTATTTTATAATATACATTTTCATTATCTTTTTCAGTTGCTATCGATATTTGTTATTGAGCTTTTGTAAGCAAACGCACTTCGTGTTGACTGCCCAAGGCCATGATTTGTCATCTTTAGTAACTGTTATCGATATTAGTTGTCACACATTTCATTGTTTCATTCCTAGCATTTCCACAATCCTTGACTACGTTGTCAGCTTCAGTTCACACAGAAACGTGCTTCAAATCAACAAAATTTAGATTTTTCTAACATTTTCAGTGATTTTCACGCTTTTCCAGTATTTACATACAAAATGGCTGGTCTAATGGCAAAAGCCAATGCATTGGTCAACAGTAAGTTGTCAAGTAGATATTGATATACATATAAAAACTCCCAACTAATTTGATTGCAGGCCTCAAGGCTCAGGCTCGTCCGGCGTTTGATGAATTCATGCGCTATGCCAAGGTGGAGCTGGCGCCGCCAACTCCAGCAGATTTTCAAGCGTTGCGCAAGGCAGCCGAGAATGCCAAGAAGAAAGGTGGGGCTAAAGGCTTTGGCCAGAAGACCGTCTCAGAAGCCTGGCTGAGTACTTTGGTCACTTTCGAGGTGATTGGCTGGTTCTTTGTGGGCGAGGTCATTGGACGTCGTCACTTTGTTGGCTACAAAGTCTAAAGAGATGAAACCAGACCATTTGTTCTTTATTAACTAGTTACATTACATTTGCATATATATATATATATATATATATATATATATATATATATATATATATATATATATATACATATATATTTCAATGTTCTCAAGCATCAAATAAAACTGCAGCATTCACGGATCATAGGTTCTTTACATTCATTACGAAAGGCCACACCTCGCATTCCATAATGCAAATCTCAGCTGTTGTGGCATTGATCTTGGACACGGCTGTTCAAATGCTACGTGACGTGCAGCCAGGAGGCGTTCAAGCATCGAGCCATTTGACCAGCTGCTCTGGCATAAATCAGTCTGACACCAGCGCAATTGCATAATTCCAAACAATGCACATGTCGCACTAAAGCAACAGCAACGATCACACTCGGTGCTTGGCCCAATTTTTATGGCATTTTAATGCCGCCTTGCACGGCCCTGCCCTGCTCCAAAACAAGTGCCGCTTGACGCAATCTCGAGGCTCGATTGCATCATGGCCAAAGTCCTTATCAACAAATATTTCAGTTTTCTAAGCAGTGCAACGCCCACTTATGGTACGAGCCGCAGATAAATGCGAATTCCGCATTAAAATCGTATAAACTAATTATGGCCCCACCGTCTGGGGTCTGGGCTCCGGGCTCCGGCTCTAGCTCTAGCCTGTACAACAATGCTCTAGCCACGCTTCAATTCAATTTGGGAACCTGATCAACAGTTTTTTCTTGTCTGGCCTGCAACACATTTGGCAACTGTGCAAAATTTGCTGCCTGGTTGACTGCAACGCCTTCTACACCCACGCCCCCTAAAACACCTAACCTAGCCTAAACACGCTGCTCATTATTTCATTTAGTTTTGGTTTTTTTTTTGTCATACTCTACACTTATGCGAAATTGATTAATCGAAGTATATTTGAGGTTTCATGGAGAATAAATAATAATACTTTCAGCTTAAAAGTGAATTGAATTTTCTTTTATTTTTTATTTATTTACTATTACAAATAATATTTTTTATATTTAATATTACAAATAAAGCCCAAATCCTTGTGCCTTAAGTTATTTTCTTTTATTATTAATAAATCATTATTATGCATAGATAACTATTATCTACTGTGCATAACATTTATAATGTTCTAAAATATATAGATTTTTTTAATTAATATATATTTTTGTGCCCTCTATCAATAAATTTTAAAGAAAAATTTATTTTATTTTTTCTATAATTATTTTTTAATTTAAAAAAATTGAAAATTAAAAAAATAACAGACTCTTAGTATTAAGTTTTAAGTAAAAAGGAAATTTATTTTAAAAAAAAATAAATAAAATAGAAATTGTATTATTTATAATTTATTTTGGTATTATGTTTTAAATTTTAAAAATTAATTTAAAAATAAATAAATAAACATAGAGATTTTATTATTTATATTTATAATTTATTTTGGTTGCTTTTGAATTTAAGGCTGCATTTCTAGCTTTTTTTTTTTTTTTTTTTTTTTTTGTGTGGCTGAGGTAGGTAAAAATGCTTTATGCACCGTCAGTCAGGTCGTCACTCTGGTTGGTGTGTCGGACTGCAATACTGCTTACCGACTAAAAAACCTCCTCTTCTAGGGCTGCCTCCCACCTTGGAACCAGGAGCTATCCCGCATTAACCTTCAAGGTGGAGCCCTAGTATATGCTCTAGCTGAGCACTGCCATCTGTGTTCCTGCGTCCAGGTCCCGCTTTTTCCGCCGGAGAACCTTTTCGGCGATGTCGCAGACTCTTTTCCAGTCATCTATGCTGTTGCACATTTGCTGTACTATAGTCTCTACTTTAACTTCACCGACAGTTTCTGCCAAGTCGGTTCTTTCTTCTGACCACACTTCGCAGTTAAAGAAAGTGTGTTCTGCGTCGTCCATTGCATTGTCGGAGTAAATGCAGCTGGATTCGGCAGTTTTCCCCATCTTATTTAGGTAGCTTGAATGGAGCAAATTTTAATGTTTTATATATAATTTAAATATAAAATAAATAATAAAAAATATTTCATATGTAATACATATATATATCGTATATATAATATATATATATATAAAATTAATGCATTAACTAAAAAATATATATATAATATATATGTAAATATATAATCATAATCACTAATTTCTAATGAAAACCTTTTATCAGCTCAACTATTTGTGCTTTGTAATTTCACTAGAAATTTCTATAAAAAATATAAATATCAATGTTTACTTTATTCATACTTTATTCATTCACACAAACATTTCTAACTGGAACCATTGAATGGGTTTACGCTGGCAACTGAAACCGGAAGAGAATATTTTGTGGTTTTTAGAAATCTCATTAAGAATTACGCAAAATTGTGATATATAAAAATACATTAAGTAAATATGAAGTTGAGTAATATTTGAGTTATATTATTATTATATATCATCAGTATGATTTATGTATATTATTACTCTAATAATCACTTATAAGAACATGGTCTAAGCACTAGACATTACCAACAAACACTTTGTTTATTAATTTAATTCAATTCCAAATTTATTTACTTATAGATAACAAAATTCATTGAAAGTACAATATTAGTATAGTTGTAGGTCGCATATACTCGAAAAGTTTTTTCTTTCTATTATTTTTATTATTTACAAATAATTGAATTAAAGTAACATTCGACTTGATTAGTGGAATTCAAGTGGGTGGCCTCCGAAAACTTTAAAAGTGCGAGCCTCTTGCAGCAATTGTTATTCAGTTAGATATATATACAATACATATAATATACTTGTAGTATGTATATCTAGCAATTGATTGTCTTTGCTGTGTAGCTGCATAATCAATCTCTTGCCGTAATTAATCCAATTACAATTACATGTGATAGTAAGCAGAGCTAATGGCCATTAAGCTAACGCAATAATTAGCCACTTTAGAAGGCAGGCCCACTCGAGAACTGTCACAACTGAGCAGAAAAGTATTACGAGTTCGCGTCTTGTGTGTGTAAGTATTATTTATTTAACACGTTCTGTGGCCAGTTTTGAATGCTTATGACATGCCTCCGCCTTGAAAGTTGAAGTGTTTCACGCTTCAACAACCACAAAGTACGTTTCACGGGATGCCAACTGCCAATTGCCAATTGCCTATTGCCAATTCGACTTGATAAGGCTGTACGCAACGGAGGTGGGGGGGAATTGCTTAGGGAAATGTGAAATATGCATTTGATTCGCAAACAGAACTTGTTTTCTGCATGCAAAGGAATTTCGGAATTTCTAAACTATTTAGACAGGTTGCAGCAGTCAGTGGGAGTGGAATTGGTACTGATTGATTTATTATTATATTACCATGACTAAAGTGGAAGACTTAACTAAATCTTAAGTATAGTGAGAAAAGAATATTAAAATTTAAAAAATAAATGGAATTCTTATACTCAATTGTGCACTTTATTATTATAATTACCAGTTCAAGTTAGAGGTTTGTCTACAAAAAGTATTTGACTATTCAATTAAACCCGAAAAAAACAACAATACAAATTTAAATTAGATCAAATATCTATGGATAATTATTTTAAATGTTAACAATGTTAATTGTTTACTTAATTAAAATTTAATAATAAAAATTGTATTATAATAATTACTTTACAAAAAGTTGAAACCATTTTTGCATATAGGATTTCTTTTATAATTATCAATATATAGATAGATATATAGATATAGGATAGAAGAAAGAACTGACCAGACAAAAACTATTAATAAAGGCAGTGTAGAGACCATAATGGATGAGAAGTGTAAAGAGAAAAATGCTTTTAGCGGAGTCTGTGACTTCATCGAAAAGTGGTTACGGCGGGAAAACTACGTCAGGAACACTGATCAGCCTGTGGAGATGCATATGCACTGATGGCAGTGCACACTGAAGACTTCCACACTAAGTTTAATGCGAGATAGCAAAGAGGGAGAGAGAAAGAGAGAAGAGCTTTTTTTAGTCAGCAAGCAGCAATAGCTAATGCAGTTCGACACAGAATGACGACCTGGCTGACAATGCATAAAGCTTTTTCACCAAAATTAACCACAAAACAAATCATTATGAATATTATTATCGGTATCATTCTAATTTGAATTATTAACATTATAATTATTAGTCTTTTGATTATTATAAATAATTTTCCTATATAAATAATAATCATATATAAATAATCATTGTTATTATCATTATATGTATATATTGTATAATGTGAATATATTTTTTTTTATACCCATTATTATTATATAGAATATATTACTTAAAAAAAACTATTGAATATTTATCAACGCCTACTAGAAACAAATGTGACCTGCGCGTGCTATACAGGGACCTACACACAAAATTTCAAGTGTCTAGCTCTTATAGGTTCTGAGATCGACGCGTTCACACATACGGACGGACGGACGGACAGGCAGACGGACAGACGGACGGACGGACGGACAGACAGACAGACAGACGAACAGGGCTAAGTCGACTCAGCTCAAGATCAAGAATATATATACTTGATGGTGTCTGCCACGCCCCCTTCTGCCTATTATATACATTTGATACTTTAACAAAACCATTATAACCTGATTTCCCATTTTCAATAGGTTCAGGGTATAAATATATATATATATATATGTATATATATATCCCGAATTTTCTTTTCATTAATATCTTTTTAAGTTTCTTTTGAAAAAATATTTGCTTGCTAGTTTTTCCATTAGTTTCTATTAGTTATGTAAACAAGAATTCTTCATAAAACCATTCAAAAGTTAATCTCAAAATTATTTTATTTTATATATGCCGACCGCTGTATACGTATCTCATCACAATTACATTTTATACAAATAAATAAAAACAATTAATTCACAAATAGTCGAAGTCTATCAAAACTTAATTGTCCACTTATCTAATCTTACCTCCACTGCAATTAAACTGGAGGTCAAAATAAGATCTTTGACTACACTTCAAACCATAATCCAAAAACTGATATTAAATGCTCCACAAAATGGTTCGAGAATGATTGAAGCTATTGCATCAGTCTATATCAACACCCTATAATCTCATTCAAAAATGCAACTAATAAAAGTAAAACACTCTTAAAGCCAATTACAAACTGTTGCATACTCGCATATAAACTTCACTAAGATCATTTAGTCCATTAACCTTATTCGGTAATTCATAGCATCGCACCCACATGCGATCATATAAAAACATAAACAACAGCAGCAAAAAAAAAAAAAAAAAATACAACAATAAAAAAAACGACAAACAAAGCCCAAGTCACAAACAAGATCGACAAACCGGCAGCAAAAACCAAATTGCACGGGCGGCGCATGCCAAATGCGTTGTTGGCCCAAATGCCAGACTTGGCCTTGGCTCAAGCTGCAGTCGAAGTGGCAGTCAAAGCTGCTGTTGCTGTTGCGCACATTCAGTGGGCCAACAAAATAAAACAGCTGCGTGCAAAATAGAAACCAGTAAAGTGCGTTCGTGCGTCCAATGAACCGACAAGCCAAGCAGGAAGCATTTTGGCTGTAACGAAAAAGCTGCGTAAACTTGAACTTGGACGCATAGAAGGAAATTTGTCACAGCAACTGCGTCATGCGTTCTGCGTGCACGCGTAGCATAGGGAAGCAAAACGACAAAAAAAAATAAATAAAAGCAAACAAAAAAGCACAACAAGAAAAACGGAGCAAAAAAGTGAATGGCAACTGGCCGGGCAAGATTTATGGGCAATTGCCATTGGGCTTGGCTGCCAACATGACATGGTAACAACAACAGTGCCGATTGCTACTGCGTGTGTGCACATGGAGCTGGAGCTGGAGCTGGCACTGGAACTGGCAACTGGCAACTGCAACTAGCTGCAGCGGGAACTGGAACTGAAACTGAAACTGCAACTGCAACTGTAACTCTAACAGGGAACCTGTGGGCGTCAATTGACAGTTCAGCATTTGACACTTTTATTGAAGCGGCCATTTAGCGCTTAACGCTTATCAAGGCGCTGCCTAAATGCGATTTCGTAACACTTGAGGGATGTCTGGACGCTGTGCAGCGCGAGAGCACGTTCACCAGAAATACAATACATACAACAACAAAATAACTGTAAACAGTAGGTGGAGTGAGAGAGGGGCGATATGGCAATGTAGGTGGTGTTAAGGCGGATCTGAGGTCCCCGTTTGCATACAATTATTTAAGCTGGCCGTATCAAGCTTTGCTGTTGTTTATTTTTTTTTTTTACATTACGTGAATTTTTCTATTAATAATTGCGAGTGCCGTTGATCAAGGCAAACAGCCCCTGCTCCACTTAAGCCTAACTCTCGTTTTCAGTTGCTGTAACAACAGCAACAACAACAACAACTCGTAGCGCGGCAGTTGGCAACAAGTTAGCCAGATGTGTGGCCCCTGACGCAGTCGCAGTCGCAGTCGCAGGCGTAACTGCAACTGAAAAATGATAGTAGAGTTTAGTCAACGCCCCCTGAAGCGGTTCCATTAGTTGATTGACGTATTTATATGATTAATTATTGTGCAGCTGGAAAACGCTTAGATTTGCTTTCGTTCTTCCTAAATGAGTTCTACTATGTACACATTTCCTCGCCATACTCGCAAAATTGCTGTAATAATAAAATAAATAAACATTTTAGATTATTTATATATATATAATCTACAACTTATTTAAATAGTCTTTCCATTGTTTCACAAAACTAAGATTTATACATTTAAAATTTAAACAACCGCCAAAGTAATATCGAACAGCCACCACAATTTATCGACAGCTGTAAATCAAGCTGTTCACATTACTCGTTCTGTTAAGTTTCGATACTTCTGTTAAGTTGTAAATACATTTGTCAAGTTGAAAGCCGCACGTGTTGTTCGAGTTTGCTTTTTATAAAAACTGCTTTTAAACTAACAAAAACAATGAAGTTTGCAACTAAAAACAGCATGTTTTTGGACAAAGTGAAGCCCAAAAAGACGGCCATGAAGAAAAAGCAACAGTCAGAGGGAATCCCAAAGTTGCCAAAGTTGAATCCCAAAGTTGCCGCGAAGAAAGCAAAGCAAAGCAAAGTTGAGAAAAAGCCAAAGAAGAACGCGGCAAAGAAGAACGCGGCAAAGAAGCCACACAAACAAGATTTGGAGGGTCTAAAGGATATAGATCCCGAATTCTATGATTTTCTTAAAAAGAACGACAAGGAACTGCTGGATTTTAATCTGCTGGACAGCGATGATGACGATGGCGATGAGGAGGAGGAACAGCAAAAAGAAGCAGTTGCTGCCGAGGACAGCGAAGAGGATGAGGCAAAGTACCACAAGCCGAGCGATGATCTGGCTGTGGCCAGCGATGAAAGTGACTTCGAAGGAGATGATGATGATGATGATGAAGAAACAGCAGCTGCGGGTGGTCAACAAAAAATCACACTTAATATGCTGCGCCAATGGGAACTGCAGCTGGCCAAGCCCAATGTGTCCATTGAGGCAGTGCGACAGGTTATTCAAGCATTCAACTCCGCCTTGGCCAGCATCAGTGCCGATGCCGAGGGTGAGCAGGCCAATGCCGCTGCCTACAAAGTTGTGGGCGCCGCCGCCTTCAATGGTGTCATCCAGCTCTGTGTGCTCCATCTGCAGCCGGCCATAGTCCGAGTGTTGGGCGTCAAGCCCAACAGCAGTCTACCCTTGCACAAGTACAAGAAGTGGGTGAAGGTGCGTGGTTGCCTGCGCGACTATTTGGGCGACTTGATACGGCTCGTGGAGCAGGTGTCCAGCTCGAATATATTGCATGTGCTGCTCAAGCATCTGCATCAAATGGCGGGCATGGTGGCACCCTTCACAGCGCTGGGCAAGACCATACTAAAGCGTCTCATTGTGCTCTGGGCAACGGGCGATGAAACAGTGCGCGTGTTGGCTTTCCTATGCATACTCAAGATCACACGGAAGCAGCAGGTGAGCGGCAGCTAATCTCGGCCAGAATGTTATGTTATTAAATTTTGATATCTTCCCTTGCAGGCTACCATGCTGAACCATGTGCTGAAGGCCATGTATCTGGCATATGTGCGGAACTCCAAGTTCGTTTCGCCAAACACGTTGCCCGGCATCAATTTCATGCGTCGTTCGCTGGTGGAGATGTTCGCCCTGGACCTGAATGTCAGCTACCAGCATGCATTCCTCTACATTCGCCAGCTGGCCATACATCTGCGCAATGCGGTCATCCTGAAGAAGAAGGATAGCTTCCAGGCCGTTTACAATTGGCAGTTCATCAATTCGCTGCGTCTCTGGGCAGATCTGCTGGGCGCCAGCGCCAATAAGCCACAGCTGCAGCCGCTTATCTATCCGCTGGTGACCATTGCAATGGGCGTCATTCGTTTGATACCGACGGCTCAGTATTTTCCGCTGCGCTTCCATTGCCTGCAGTCGCTCATCTCGCTGGCCAAGGAGACGCGCACCTATGTGCCCGTGCTGCCGCTCATTGTGGAGGTGCTGCGCAGCAACACCTTCAATCGCAAGCACACTTCGGTGTCCATGAAGCCTCTGCAATTTACGTGCATTCTGCGCTTAAACAAATCGCAGCTGGCGGAGAATGGTTTCCGGGATGAGGTCGTGGAGCAGGTGTGCGGCCTGCTCTTGGAGTATTTGGCATATGAGTCGGCCACATTGGCCTTTAGCGATCTGGTGGTGCCAGTGGTCATGGCCCTTAAGGCCTACCTCAAGGAGTGCCGCAATGCCAACTATGTGCGCAAGCTGAAGCAGCTGCTGGAGAAGATTCAGGAGAGCAGCCGCTTCATTGAGCAACAGCGCAGCAAGAGCACCGTTACGTTCGACTTGAAGGATGCCCAGGCAGTGCAGGCATGGGAGCAACAGGTGCGCAACAAGCGCACTCCCTTGGACATCTACTATGCCAGCTGGTTGAAGATGCACGAGACGAAGAAGCGACGCCAAGCGGCTCAAACGGACGACATCAATGCTGACTACGATGTGCCCAAGTTGAAGCGACCTGCGGCCAAGACAGGCGTCCCAGTGCGCAATGCAGATGGTGAACTTGAGCTCTTCCCATCCGATTCAGAAGATGATGCAGCCGCCTTGCCCACGGACGACGATGACGATTCAGAGGTGGAACAGCCACAGCCCAAGAAACCGAAGCGCAAACAGGAAAAGGCGACGAAACAGCAGCTGGAAGTGGCGCCTGTAGAGCCTGCAGATGATTATGACGAAGCTGCCACAGCTGTGGATATTGTCAAGGACTTAGATTTGAATGATTGGTAAAACGAAACACCCGAATGTAGCATAAAAATAATCTAGATATACGTATATTAACAAATTAAACCAAAATACAGAGATAATGAAGTTTTCTTATCCGATCGGCTTCTTGCCGGGATTAATCTCGTACTCCTTATACTTGGGAAATGTGCCAATTGTTTCGCCTTCCACCTGCTTGGGCAGCGCGCCTGCATCCTTCTCCTTGCTGTAGTGCGCTTCCAGCTCGGCTGCATTACGTTTCTTCAGCTCCATAATCTGCAGATTCTTTACGAGCTCCTCACGCGTTGGCGGATCGTCGCGTCGCCCACGTAGCCACGCCTCCCATTCAGCTGTTAGCTCCTGGTCGAAGGCATCCTTGTCGGCTGGCTCGAACCAGCGCGAAGATTTGCGTTTGCCAATCGAAGGATTTGGCGGTATCTCATAGTATTTGTTGCCGAAATAGTCCTCGCCAATGTAATTGCCACGAAACTGGCGCGGCTGCAACGAACGCCAAAAGTTTTGCCAAATAATGCCAAGAAGATCACGCGTCGGCTTTTTGCCTGCCATAATTTTTGTTATTGTATTTAAATTGTCATTGTTTATTGAGGTTAAATTTGACTCTTACAGTATTTTGTTATGACATGCAGCAGCAGCTGTCTGTCGAGGCAGTGCTGTAAAACAGCTTGCAGGGATTAGAGCGCGGTAAATTCAAAGCTCTAAGATATCGGTTTTTGTTTGCCACAATTTTATTTATTTGTAAGCTATTAACTATTATTAAGCTGGCTGGCTCGAGATCATCATTTGCTAAGTTTTTGTAAATATTTGGACATTTATCTATTGAGGTTCAATTCGACTATTTCTTATGACATGCAGCAGCAGCTGTCTGTGGCAGTGTTGTAAAACGACAGCACGGCGGGATGAGAGCGCGCAAATGTTAAAATTATGTAAAAATTCAAAGACGGAGGTTATATTTCAGCGGCAGCGCATACGGACTATGCCAATCCCTGGCAAAGACATCAAAAACATCCGTACGCAACGTATGCTGCGTTTCATTTTCAAAATCCACATCGGCCAGCACAAGACCCACACCAGCTGTGTGTGTAAAGTACTCGCCCGACCAGTTGGAGGTGCCAATATAGGCAACTCGCTCGGTAACCATGTAAGCATTATGGTTGACCCGTGTAAAGGGCATTTTCAACTGCTGTTCATCCGAAGGCACAATAAAACGGCGCTGAGGAGGCAAAGCAATATGAGATGTATGTTTGAGAGATTTGCATGGAAATACTTACAATTTGTATATCCACTTGGTGGTTGAGTGTTGACAATTCCTGCAGCGAGCGCAGATAGTTGTCCTCGTTGGGATCCGAATGCTTCCACCAGGAAACCAACAGCTTAACAGCCACTCCACGCTCCAAGGCTGCTTTGCGCAGAGCATTATCAATGGGTGGCCAGAATTCCAGCTTGGCGCCTACCACAATCAGCGGATAGTAATCCATGACAGCAATATGCACGAATTCCGCGGCGGTATCGATGCAGTTGAGGATGGCATCCAGGTCATGAGTGCGTCCGCTGGCCGTCAGCGGCGGCGGGGCACTGGATATATAGGCACGCATGGTATAGTTACTATTGATTCGAATGAGCATGGGCTGACGCAGATTGTAGAGGGAATGATAGGACCAGGGCCAGGGCTTGGGTACGACTGCAGCTCCAGCGCTGCCCAGCTGCCAGTAGGATTTGAATATCTTGGACAAGTCGCGCGTTAGGTGCGGACAATTCTGCGCAAGCACGCCCAGCTCCTTGACCTGGGTGAGTGAGCGCCAGTCCATGTTGGCACTGCCCAAATAGAAATGCTGTCCATCCACAATCCACATCTTTGTGTGTAAGGCACCTTCGTTGGCCAGCTTCACGGCCACCACCTGGGCGGCGCCATAGTTGGCAAAGATTCGGGCATCGGCATGCCACGAGCTCTCCACGCTCTTATTGAGTGCAATGCGTATGCGTAATTTTGGCTTGCCCGGATCACCATTGGAGAGCAGACGCTGGAACAGCTGCTCACCAAGCTGGGTGCTGCTGTCATTGATATCGACGCCTCGCAGTGTCCAATACGGCGCAGCTATATCAATCGTTGTCTTTGCTTTATTCAACAGCAGCTGCCATGCTTCGAATGTGCTCAGGAATTTCGGACTATCGGGCGTGTAGTTCAAGCCAATGGGTATCGTCTCCACCAGCTGTAAGTGGCAAGGCAATGGCTTTTCCACGGGGGTAGTTTCGTCCATATGGCCATTCAATGTCTCCCAAGGCAACAGGAGCACAATTAATACCAGCACAAACAGTATGAGTACGGGTATAATATAGCCATGACCATAGCATAAAGCGTTGCCATCTGCCGCGGCTACGGCGGGGCGCCTGCAGCATGACGTAGTCGTTGACGTTGTTGTTGACGTTGAGTTTGAATTTCGATTGATTTCCGTTGCATTGGATGCGTGTAACGGCACTGCTTGATAGTCGATGGTTGTTTCGGGCATGTATCCACGCTTACGACGGTCCGACATTGCAATGCCAAGCAGCAGAATGGCTGCACATTTCTAGTGATTTCTAATTTATGTTTTCCAACTAATATATTATTCGACCAGTTGTGACAAATGGTTGCGCCCGCCCATCCACCCACGCAAACAAAACATAAAAGCAGTGTTGACTAGCGCCACATATTGTTATCGATTTACTGGTTCAGCTAGAGCTGAGCAGCAGACTGATATTGTGACGGCCACCAGTGATTTTTCTACATTAAATTCTGATAAGCATTTAAGCAAGAAAAAAATTTGACAGTTGTAAGAAAAACGTTTTTTTAAACAGAGTTAGTTAGGCTATGTATAATATACTTTAAATCTGTTTTGTTTTAATTTAATTAAGAGACTTTTGTTGCTTTTATCGAAACGTGCCAGTCACATCGCACAATTTCTGCTCATCTCTAATACCATGTCACCCTCACCGCCAGCCAGTTTTTACGATTTGCGCTCAGTCTGTGTTAAAATCTTCCGGCTGAGAGGGCTGAAAATTTTGATGTACGACTGTGTTATCATTTAAAGCCACCAGACAAAATTTCGAGTGTTTATATATAGTTTGATATTGTACGAAAGTAGTCGCGTAATTATGGCAGCCAGATTAATGAACGCTCAGGCACAGGTATGTGTTGCCAAATACGCCATGCCAAGAAAAATTCTGGAAGCGGGAATCTGTGCATCCACACACACACACGCACACGCACACGCATGCAGAAAAATCAAATTATGCTGATAAGACAATTAAAGTCCAATAACAATATTTATATGAACAAAAAAGTGTGCCATCAATGAATTGATACATTCTCATATGCATATGTGCAGGAAAATTAAATGCAAATTGGAATTTTTCGCGTTGCGCTTTTCTAACCTAAAAACCAATCAAAAAGTTGTTACCTAACCGAAGTATTTTCTGCAGCTCTTTTTTTAATTTAAAAAATGAAAGTAATACAATGTGCGTGTGGGTGTGTGTGTGAATAAAGATTATTGCAATGCAGTAGCAAAAATAAAATTAAAAAAATAAAAAATTTAATGAATTGCTACAATTTAAGCAACGTGCAATGTGTTTATATAAGCATCGTTATTCAACGTTGCGAGAAACCCTGCCATATATCTAAGTGGTTCTTATCTTGTGACACTTTGATAGTATTTTTAATTAGAGTATATAAATATATAGGCAAGTGTATTATATGTGAAAGTCACCCACTTTACACGTATAAAAAGAAAAAAAGTAAACAGCTTCAAGTTGGAGAGTTCCGAGGCATATGAAATGAGTGCAATAAAAAAAAAACAACTCCAATGCCTAGAAGTTGTTGAACTCTTGACGTAATTCGTTGCGTTCTTTGTACTCGTTTTGTTGTTATATTTTTTATTGATCACGTGAGCTAATGTTTAGATATATGTACATACATATATGTACATATATATGTATGCATCTAAAGTCTATTTAATTTTTTAAAATTGTTTTCCCACTCTGAGAGAGCAAAGTATATACTCTAAATATATTCTCGTATATATGTATGTAAGTCTTGTTCGATCATAGCAGTAGTGTGTCCTGTTTGCTAGCCAAGTGGCTTGCCCTGTTGTCAATTGCTATCTTATCGTCAGACTATTGATACAGTTAATTAATAATATAAGCGTCCGTGATATGTTAATCAACTATTATTAATAGCGCGTCTATAAAGGCGAATCACAAGGTTTACGCATTGCATTAGCGATGGGCAAACAAATTATTCAAGCAGTGATTTATGATTAAATAGAGATGTTCACTGAACTGCAACTAAATGTTTGTTGTTAATAATAGTAATGTAAATATTTGTATAATATTTGCTACAGTTATTGAAATGTTATTTACAGACATTTAGCAGTTAACATTTCTGTTAATCTAGTTACAAATGTTACATAACATAACTTGTAACTGTTAGAAGTATAAGAATCTTAATACAGTCGAGTCCCGGTAATTCGACATGGCAAGGAGATCAGTTTTTTTTTATTTACACAGAAATTCAAATTATCGAGACTCGACTGTAATGAATTTTTTTCAAGGGGATAGAATTTTTCGATTTCGATTAGCGGGGTACAATTTATCGAGACTCGACTGTACTAGATTATGCTGATAATTAGAATTTAAGCTTTTACATATGTTAAAGCCATAACATTTAACCCTTACTGACCGTTTAAGCCACATTTCATCTAGCCACATGTTCCACACCATCTTGATCAGCTTTAATCTAATTAAATTCCAACGTGCTAATTGTTCAACCCTTTTCTAATTTGGCTTTACAGGTGTGCAAACTGGGCAAAAATGTTGTGGATCCCATGGCACGTCAATTTCATGCTTCCTGCTACACCGCCGCCAAGGTGGCCCTGTCGAAATTCGACTCGGACGTCTATATGCCCTACGATAAGCTGAACAAGCGTCTGGATGTGGTGCGCAGTCGTCTGAATCGCCCTCTGACTCTGTCCGAGAAGGTTTTGTATTCGCATCTGGATGATCCGGCGAATCAGGATATTGTGCGTGGCACTTCGTATCTGCGTCTGCGTCCCGATCGCGTGGCCATGCAGGATGCCACCGCTCAGATGGCCCTGCTGCAGTTCATCTCCTCTGGCTTGAAGAAGGTTGCTGTACCCTCGACCGTGCACTGCGATCACTTGATTGAGGCTCAAGTTGGTGGACCCAAGGATTTGGCCCGTGCCAAGGATCTGAATCGTGAGGTTTACGACTTCTTGGCGTCGACGTGCGCCAAGTATGGCCTGGGCTTCTGGAAGCCAGGCAGCGGCATCATCCATCAGATCATCCTGGAAAACTACGCCTTCCCCGGTCTGCTGATGATCGGCACTGACTCGCACACGCCCAATGGCGGCGGTCTCGGTGGCCTGTGCATTGGCGTCGGTGGTGCCGATGCTGTCGATGTCATGGCCGACATACCCTGGGAGTTGAAGTGCCCCAAGGTCATTGGTGTCAACTTGACTGGCAAGATCAGCGGCTGGACCTCGCCCAAGGATGTCATCCTGAAGGTGGCTGATATTCTGACCGTCAAGGGCGGCACTGGTGCCATCATTGAATACCACGGCAAGGGTGTTGACTCCATCTCGTGCACGGGCATGGCAACCATTTGCAACATGGGTGCTGAAATTGGTGCCACCACCTCGCTGTTCCCCTTCAATCAGCGCATGGCCGACTACCTGAAGTCCACTGGTCGCGGTGGCATCGCCTCCGAAGCCCAGAAGTTCCAGTCCAAGATCTTGTCCGCGGACAAAAACTGCGAATACGATGAAGTGATTGAAATCAATCTGGATACACTGGAACCGCATGTGAATGGTCCGTTCACTCCAGATTTGGGTCATCCCATTAGCAAGCTGGGCGAGAACTCTAAGAAGAACGGTTATCCAATTGACATCAAGGTTGGCCTGATTGGATCCTGCACCAACTCGTCGTACGAGGATATGGGTCGCTGTGCCAGCATTGCCAAGGACGCTATGAGCCACGGCATCAAGTCGAAGATCCCCTTCAATGTGACACCCGGCTCTGAGCAGATCCGTGCCACCATTGAGCGCGATGGCATCTCCGAGGTGTTCGACCAGTTTGGCGGCACTGTGTTGGCCAATGCGTGTGGCCCGTGCATCGGCCAGTGGGATCGTAAGGATGTGAAGAAGGGCGACAAGAACACCATTGTCACCTCGTACAATCGTAACTTCACCGGTCGCAATGATGCCAATCCGGCTACTCATTGCTTTGTCACCAGCCCCGAGATGGTCACCGCTTTGTCGATTGCTGGTCGCCTGGACTTTAATCCGTTGACGGATGAGCTCACTGGCTCCGACGGCAAGAAGTTCAAGCTGAAGGCACCCTTCGGTGATGAGCTGCCCGCCAGGGGCTTCGATCCCGGTCAGGATACCTACACCGCGCCACCACCCGTAAGTTGAGATTTATCCATTGATTTCTTCTTCAATGAGAGTTAAATGAAATGATTGATTAATTTGTTGATCAACAGACCGGCGACAAAGTCCAGGTTGCTGTGGATCCCAAATCGCAGCGTCTGCAGCTGCTGGAGCCATTCGACAAGTGGACTGGCAAGGATTTGACCGACATGACTGTGCTGATCAAGGTTAAGGGCAAGTGCACCACAGATCACATCTCTGCCGCTGGCCCCTGGTTGAAGTATCGCGGCCATTTGGACAACATCTCCAACAACATGTTCATTGGTGCCACCAACTTCGAGAACAATGAGATGAACAAGATCAAGAACCAGCGCACTGGCAGCTGGGGCAATGTGCCCGAAGTCGCCCGCGACTACAAGGCCAACAACATTAAGTGGGTGGCCGTCGGTGATGAGAACTACGGCGAGGGCTCCTCCCGCGAGCATGCCGCACTCGAGCCACGTCACTTGGGCGGACGCGCTATCATTGTGAAGTCGTTTGCTCGCATCCACGAGACGAACCTGAAGAAACAGGGTATGCTCCCGTTGACCTTCACCAATGCCGCCGACTACGATAAGGTAATGTATATATAAAATATATACAATTCATCATTGCTAATAATATTTGATATATTTATAGATCCAACCTACAAGCAAGATTTCTCTGGTTAATCTGAATAGCTTGGCGCCCGGCAAGCCCGTCGAATGCGAGATCAAGAACGGCGATAAGGTGGACAAGATTAAGCTGAACCATACGCTCAACGATCTGCAGATCGGTTGGTTCAAGGCGGGCAGTGCTCTTAACCGCATGAAGGAGTTGGCCAAATAAGTTACTTAGTCTCCCCCTCTCGAGAAGCCTTACACACACACACACATACACTCAAGACACATATAGATACTTATGCCCGACATGAAACGCAAGCAATCAAATTATGGTATTGTTTTTTTAAAAAATGTTTTTCAATTTTTTTATCTGGCGCGTTGCTTTTACATTTTTTATTCAGTGTCGCAAATGCTAATAGTGAAAGTTATGTAATCGAAGAAATAAAATCGAGAAATTGTGAAACAGTTTTAAATATATATATATATACCATATATGTATATATATATATATATACAATTATACATACATTAATAATTATATTTAGTTGAACTTTTGTTTTTTGCGAATTTGTTTGCTGCGAATGCGAATAAAATTTATTGTAATATGTATGAAAAACGCAAAGATGTTTTATATAAATTATTATTATTATATTATTATTTTTTTTGTTTGTCTTTCTCGAAGCGGACAATAAACGGACGCACAATCCAAAAGTGGAAAAGTGCTGAACCATTTCCTAGTCGCAACATTCAACACTCACTCACACATTTGTTTAAACTAATTGTATCAATTATGAAACTTAACTTTAGTAAGCGTTATGAAGCAAATAAAATATTGAAATTCAACAACGCCTTCCAGAATGACAGGATTTTCAGATTTTTGCGTCAATCGATTCAAATAATAAGTGTCCAAATTCACAGTCAGTATAATGGCCAATCAATGGCGTTTGCCGGAGTCGACCAGGTCCACTTCCATAACAAATTTGACTCTCTGCTCGAGGACAGCCAAACGCAAATGGCGCTACAAATTTAGGTTTCTCGATTTGTACAAGGAGAAGGAATGTCTGTGGATGGAGAATCACAAAGATTTTCTCAACTTTGCATTGAAGGATGAGCTGTGGGACGAGCTAGCCCAGGAAATGTGCTGCAGTGCACGTCCCAATCCGCGGCCCGAAAAATGGAAGCATCTTGTTATCAAATGGCGCTACAACGTCCATTTGGAGCAACTGCATAAACAGGAGGCCAAGCAATTTGACAAGCTCGACGAATTGCCGCGCAAACTGCGCTACTCGGATCGATTACAATTTTTAATCAAGCACACCTTCGATCGCAAGAAGAATGTGCAGCCAGCAGTTGTGCCGCGAACAGTAAGTTTAGAGATATACGAGTATAATCCTTACAAAGCTTCAAGTCAAGAACTTAATACTTATTAAAGCACAAAACTTTATAGAACAGATTCTTATAGTAAAGTAGAGGTTGTCATAATTTTGTTAAGGATTTATGACTGAGTGTATGAAAGCACGTCGTTTCCAGGGTTTGGTTTACTATCAAATCTTTATGTATAATCTTAAGCTATAGTCTGTCAGTTTCCTCACACAATCTCTGTTTTGAATCTATCTTGAATATTTTTCAATATATTCTATATAAACTAAGCAATTTCGAGCTTAAATATGCTTTTAAAATTTAGTATTTAAACATAATCTTAATAACCGAACTATAATAATAACTATTTATTATTATTACTACATAGCATATATAGAATATATAGTATACTCAATATCAATGTCGCCCAACCAGAGTTTACAGTTCGAAAAGTCTCACGACCTTTAATAAAATTAACTAGCAACAAAAAAAAGAATATTTAGTTATGAATTTTGTAATTCCAGTGCTTTCAATGGGAAGTTTCGTTACCTAACCGAACTTAAATATTTGATCTATATAATATTAATATTCTATATTATTCTTATTATTCTTCCTTAGCTAACGCCTGAGCCATTAATAGGCGCACCGGTTCACGAGAGCCTCGCAGCCAAGTGCATGCGTTTGGGTCGTTGCAAGAGCAAACTTCACACATCCTTTGGACAAAAGCTGCGAACAATGGAGAAGATCCGGAATAAGCGACGTAGCACATTGAGCCTAACGCCGGAGGCCTTACATCGACTCTTGTAGAGCCGCGTAATAAAAATCTGAAAAACAGAACAGTCCATTTCGTAACTTCATAACAATTCGCTTTGTATTTACATTATAATAGCCTTTTTCAATTTTATTACATTTCTGGTTTTTTATTGGTTTTAGTTTTTCTCTTTTAATCATAATAATTTGCTTTGCTGTGGTTTTTTTTTTTGCCATTTAAATAGTAAAACGTTTTTATATAACAATTCATAATTTTAGCTTACAATAGTATTTCTTATGTTTTTGCTTTTGTGTTTTTATATATTTCGTACTTCTTACAATTTTCTGTTTTGCAAACACGATTTCTTCGAAAACAGTTTTCATGCAAATATACAACGTTCAGAACATGATCTTGCATTAATTTAATATCTGTATATATATACATGTATATATATATAACTGTTATGTGTATATATATGCATATATATATAAATATCTGTATAATTATGTATATAACTAAAAAATGCGTAAATAAATTGGTTTTTGTATCTTATGTATCTTATGTGTTTTGTTAATTTCCTTTTCATAAAAGGAACAAATCGCAACATGCTGATCAAACACACATGTTCATATTTCAATATACAGCAATATATATATATATAAATATATATATATCCTTTTGCCATCTGGTGTTATTCTCTGTTTTATGTTTAACATCGTTTCGCGTTTCACTATTAATTACGCACAATAATCGATATTATAAACCTGAATTTTGTTAATATTTTGTTGTTGGTTGTTGGTGTTGTTCTCTTTTTTGTTATTGTGTAAGCGGCACTCTAAATTGTATTTACGCTCTCTTTTATCCCTATCTTTTGTCCCTCTGTCAATTGCTTTCAGTTTTGCTCAATAGCTGATTTAGCCTGACCTGGGATGTGACCGAGCAGCTGGCGGCATCTCTGCTATTGTCTCATACGTCTCGTTTATATGTTGTTTTTTTTGTTTGTTTTGTTTTGTTGTGTTTTTGTAATTTACCATTTTGTTGGAGTAGTTTATTGTTTCTACATATCTCTATTTCTATGAAATGGCTGTTAAAGATTTTGGTTTCGAACGCATCATTCCCACTCGGTGGTGCCAGGCGGCTTGGCTGTCAAGTCGTACAGTACCCTCGAGACACCATCCAATTTTGAAATGTCGTGCACAATTTGATTTAGAACCTGCAAAAACAATTCATATCTAACTTCTGTTTATATGCATATGAATCGAGTAACGCACTTGCAATGGCAGTTGAGCAGATCCGGGCACAGCTGGCACACCAGTCATAAAGTCGTTCGTTATAAATGGACGCAACACCACTGATCTCCTGCAGGAAGGCGTACGATTAATGGGATCACGATCAAAGTGCACGGGTATCAGAACTACCGGCATTTGTGAGATTTTGCGATACAGTCCCGCTTGCATGATAATCTAAGGAGAATTCACATTATAAAGCATAAATAATTTGATTGCTTGGAAATCAAACTCACCTCGTTAGCTATAGCATCCGCTTGCCGGAGTTGCGCCAGCACTACAGTGTTCAGCGTTGTGTGCGTTATATCCGTAATGAGATACTGCACGGGCTCGCCAAAGATATAACAGACTCGGTTAACATTATGCAATATGCGTGGTATGATTTTGGCCAAAAATAACATATCCGCCCAGTTGGGCTCCTGGGTCGTCGTTGACAAGCCAACGACATAGCTGTAGGTGCGCTTATCACCCTGCACACCCACCGAGCGAATCGGCAGTAGAGTAGCCTGTATATCTGAATTGGCAGAGATGCGCAACAGTTCCTTTTGCTCAGCTTCACTGGTGGCGCCCGTGACACGATTAATAAGCGCATGATTCTTTTGCAATTTATTTTTGTAGTCCACTATAACGCGCACAATGACCTGTAAACAAAACCAATTCGAAATTAGATCAATTTAGAAATAAATAAACAGAGTTTTCTGATTGCAACTTGCCTGTGTTTCTGAGTAATCCTTTTCCATATATGCTTCCTCGGCGCAAAGCACGCGTATGGCTAGACCAGGACCGGGGAACGGCTGTCGCTCGACCAAGTCCGCTGGCAGGCCAAGATCATTGCCCAAGTCGCGCACCTCATCCTTGTGGAAGTCACATAATGGCTCTACGACACGGCCAGCATTACGCAGCTCTCTGTAACAAAAAGTTGAGATACATTAGAAAACGAAAATTGCGCTGAGTCATATATATATAATATATGGATAGGTGAACAGCAAATAATTATATCCTTGGCACCGATGTGCTTGCACTTGCCTACAACTTGTCGTAGGCTCTATTTCTTTAAAGTGTTTGGCTCCAGTTATCTGTTCCATATATGGATTGCTTCCGATATATATATATGAATTTGAAATATTTTTCCCAAAGCATACCAAAAACAAACTAAAATGTAATAAAATATCTTGAATATGCTATCGCTCTACCGAATCAGATCCGTGTCATTGTGATGTGTTTTAATTGTTTCCGCATTCGTGCTGACCATATTCGATGCAGACTCAATCAAATCCGGCCGCAGTGTGCCCTGTGCCAGTAAGACCTCCTCGGGTTTCAGTTTCAACTCAGCGACCACATCGTTAGTCACTTTCACAAATATATCACCGATTATTTTTCGCTTCTCCTCTGGATTGTAGGTCTGACATAACATGGGCGTTTCAACCACCGAATACTGGCCGGGTCGTTTCACTTGCGTGGTGCCCTTGAGGAACGTGTAGCCTTCTTTACGCACTATCAAATCGATGCCAATATCTCGCAATGACCGCTCCACATTTTCGCTTTCGTTCCTTCGCATGAAACCTGCAGTTGCAAAATGGTTACTCAGACTGAATATTGTGATTTTAGAGTCTAAATCTTACCATTATCCACGTGCACTGCTATTATCTGGCTGGGATGCAGCGCACGTCGCAGCAAGGCAGCACAGACACTTGAATCAACGCCTCCACTGACTAGCAACTGTTTCAGGAATTGTAAAACAATGTTTTTATAAATATCTATTAGCTATATGAGATTAGGACACATACCAAAACTTTATTATTGCCCACTTTTTCGCGTATGTAGCGCATGCATTCCTCTTTTCGACTGCCCATGGTAAAGTTAGCCGTTAGTTCGCAAATTTCGTAGAGAAAATTGGATAGCATTTGTTTGCCGTTGATAGTTAGATCGACTTCTGGATGAAATTGAACACCATAGATTCTCAATACCTCACTGTAAATGGCCGTCACAATCCGATTCGTTGACCAGCCACCCACTTTCAACTTGTCGCCCACTCGCTCCACGCTATCCCCATGGGTGAGCAGCACGGACTGTGTGCGGCTAAGGCGACTGCAAGAGAGAAATGTTTATTAATAAATTTATAAATTTATAATCAAATTAAAGAATTCATTTAATGTCAGGCCACGTGTAGATCAGTTTATAAACTACGCTAAACTGAACTGTTCTTGGCTTTTGCTTTTGCTATTGCTCTGGCAGCATTGTATCAGCGCTCAAATAAACTAACAATTTGAAGACTTTCTTGTGTGCTGCTGTTTAGGCTTGGGCAATGCCAGTTAGGAAGCGAGTATCATACCTGAACAACGGACACGATGTTTCAATTTCAATATTTTGCTGTCCATCTTCCCGCACGTCAGTCTTGAGGACACTGCCGCCGAACTCTTTGTTGATTAACTGCATGCCATAGCAGATGCCGAGCACAGGGATTTTCAGTTTAAATAGATCGGGATCGTACGTGGGCGCATCGGCGGCATAAACTGAATTGGGTCCGCCGGATATGATTATGCCCCGATAGCCATTATCACGTATCGTTGCGGCAGGCGTATCCAATGGCAGAATGTCCGATTCTATTAAAAGTTCGCGAACCTTGCGATCAATGACCTGCATAGATAATTATATATACAGCTTTAGTTATTGCTATTAATATTTAGTTGATTTCATTCACTTACCTTGCCATACTGTGCACCAGCATCGAGTATAACAATTTTATCGTGTCGCAGTCCATTCTCCGCTGTCGTTAGAAATATAGTTGTACTCATATCTTTATCGTTGCAGCACTGACCAGGATGACGAGAGAAACCAAGAGAGTGAGAGAGAGAGAGAGAGAGACAAAGAGAAAGATGGCGTGATTAGCAGCTGCCGTTAATAATAAATGTCATGCAATTCTCTAAAGCAGCCAAATGCAACTAGCCATATGCGCCAGATCTTTAAGCATATTTATATGCCTGCCAATAGAGGTGTATGTAACTGTAGTGCCATGTTTCGGGCTGGGTAATTGAAGCATGTGCAACAAGGTCGAAATTGAATTGAATTGAATTTAAAAGCCATATCAAATGCAATAAACAACACATCTGTTTAACGTGGTAAAGGTAATCAAATGACAAATAATCAAACACATACCGGTAAAATCTTTTGGATCACACGTAGAAGCATTCAACATGCAGACAAATTGTCAGGCCAAGTTTTGCGACAATTCTACGATAGATAAACATTTCCATTTTGGTCAACAGCAATGAGTAAAAAAAAAAATCTATTCAAGGGGGTGGGGTGGGCAGCGGCAGCGGCGGCGGCGGCGTGACAACAAAAAAAAGGTCAAAAGGCGACGCCTTCAAAATGAATTGAACATATATTTTTCTTTACCAGTGTGTTATGAGCGTAAGCAGTGGCTGTGGCTGTGGCTGTGGCTGTGGGTGTGGGTGTGGGTGAATTCGACGTAATTTAGCGGAAAACACAGATTTGTTATTTTGTTTTTGTTTGTTGAAAATTGCACTGGGCCATTTATATGATTTTTTTTTCTGTCATCGGAGCAGCGTGTGTGGGGGCCGGCTACTGACCGCGACAGATGACATGCAGAAAGAGCATGAGAGAGCGGGTGATGTGCGTGTGTGTCTGTATGTGTGTCTGTGTGTGTGTGCGAGCAGAGGAGAGCGGCGCTAATAAAGGAGACAGGCGAATGAAAACTCAAAACACGCGCTGCAAATGCAAAATGCCGTGGAATGCGAAAATGCGTAAAGCAAAATGCACGATATGCATCAAATGCAAACGGTAAACGGGCTATATGTTTCTAACTGTTGTTATTGTGTTTATGTGGCAACTCTATGCTTTTGCATTTTTAAAACATTTTCGGATCAATTATACGTGTGCCCGTTTCCTGCATAGCATGCGCTCAGGCAATGCTGCATTGCGATAAGCAAATGGCAACAACAACAACAAAAAAACACATAAGTCAAAGGCTATCAACAAGCACCAAAAACAACAACAACAACAACAAATTGCAATTTGAGATGCAATTGGGGGCCACACGTGGGGAAAATGGTATTTGAATCAAGCTATAACCACAAAACGACCACGATTATCTGTATGCCATGCAATTTGTGAGCGCATTCAAAAGTCGGTCAAAAGCACGCATTTGCACACGTCGAAAATGCAATAAAAAAAAGGCACAAAATAAGTGTGAGATTCGCGGTTAGTGGGAGGCGGCGCTGGCTGATGTTGAATTTCTTACCTGCTTTGCTAATTGCCGGGCGGAGGTGAAGGCCTGTAGCGTAAGCCAAATAAACTTTATTCTTAAACACTAAATACACGTTTTATGCTGGATACAGTATCCCGGTTAACTTTGATTTGATCAGAACACTTCTATTTTATTTTATTTTTACTTTTTTTGGAAAATCGGCACCGCGTCTCCGTCTCCGTCCAAACCGCAAATATTTGACAATTTTCAGGGCCTTACGAGAGCCGCTGCTGCTGGCACATGGGTGTCTGATTGATATTCCTTGTTGTAAACGTTTATAAGATAGGCGGCTAGCTGCAATTTAGCACTGTCCCGAGCAATACAATTTAAATATTACGGTGCTCTGCAACTAAACTTTTCGTGAATAAAAGCCGAAAGATGACATATTGACGAAGAAATTAGTGTTGGGTTGTGCGTGAACGAAAAAAATGAACCAATGGCTCAATTGAATCAATTTTTTTTTTACATTTTTGCTATTTTGTAGAAATGCATTTAATTTGGCACACACATGAACCCTATGTGCGGAAACAACTTTTGAAAATAGTCTATAATCATATATTTAATAAAATATTTATTTAAAAGTCGAAAAATAATTAACTTTTGAGATTTTGCAAAATCATTCAACTACATTCTGAATAAACGAGAAAATTGAAATAATGATTGTGCAGCACTGGAAGTCTACTGACTTTCAGAGTTGCTGTCGATATATTAAGCGATAGCCGATAACATTTCATATGCGAGTGTTGCTAAATGCCAGCCGTACAACATTACTCAATACTTACCAGCTGGCCCGCCAAAAATGATTTGTATGCGCGCTATTTCGGTTACGTCGTGCAAAACTCTTCATATTTTTCATATTAAACAATAACAATGGGCCCCGCGAACGCATCGCAAGCAGATATAAGCGTCGAAGACGAAGCAGAAATACTAGCACTTGAAAAACTGCTGGGCGAAGCTGAAAACGATAATGCGGAAAGTGCAAACTCACTAACTACTGCAGTGCCCCGATTACGTGAAGACGATAGCTTTGCGGATGCCTTTAGCTATGAGGTGGCTGTCAAGCCAACCAAACCAAATGCACCGTCAACAACAAAAGCCACAGAGCCAGAACTCGATTCATCGGACGACGAAGAGGTCAAGAACTTCTTGGAGCGCAAATATAATGAGTATGGCAGCGACATCAATAAAAAACTGAAACAGCAGCGCGAAAGTGCACACGAGAGCAAAGTGGCACACGAGGTGGAACAGTCTTTAAGGACAACAACGAAACTGGTTACCTCAACGCCGCAGCCAGAGGCACTGCGTCTCAAAAATCCACATAATCCCATAAAGCGAAAGGCGCTGGCCAGCAACTCTTTCCAAAGACCACCGACCGCAGCAGCAGCCGCAGCTGCCACAAGCTCTGGCCAATCTCTGCAGCAATCACAGATCACTGCTGTCTACACAGATCCTGTGTTTGGGCTGCGTATGATCAATCCGTTGATATCCAGCTCATTGCTGCAGGAGCGCATGAATGGACGCAAGGCGGTGCCTTTTGCTGGCCTGGCCTTTCACATAGAACGCGGTGATTTGGCCAAGGATTGGGTCATTGCCGGCGCATTGGTAACCAAGCAGCCGGTGCGAAATACCAAAAAAGGTGATCCCTATTCCACGTGGCGTCTCTCCGATCTGCGCGGCGAAATGAAGACGGCCACCGTCTTCCTATTCAAGGAGGCGCACAAATCCTTGTGGAAGACAGCAGAAGGCATGTGCCTGGCCGTGCTTAACCCGACGATCTTTGAGAAGCGCGAAGGCAGCAACGACGTCGCCTGCCTGTCCATTGACACCTCACAGAAGGTCATGATACTCGGTCAGTCCAAGGATTTGGGCACGTGCCGTGCAACCAAAAAGAACGGCGACAAATGCACAGCTCTGGTGAACCTGACCGACTGCGATTACTGCGTCTTCCATGTGAAGCAGGAATTTGGTAAAATGTCCCGGCGATCCGAACTGCAGTCGGCGACAACGGGACGTGGCCTCAACGAGCTGCGCAACAAGGTGCTGGGTAAGTTCCAAGTGTCCCACTCAATGTTAGCCTCTACTAATAAATATATCTGTTTGCAGGCAAGAATGAGGTGTTCTATGGCGGTCAGACGTTCACGGCAGTGCCGGCACGCAAGAGCGCAAAGCTGATCAGCAAGGAGCGCGAGCGCCTCAGCAAGCTGGCTGGCTACGATGTTTCGCCCTTTGCCCACGGCACTGATCACGCGTCCAAGCCGCGCTCCTGCCTGCCCGCCAGTGTGCCCTATGCAGAGCGTGGTGGACCCGTCTCACGACTGGCGGGCAATGTGGAGGCTTCTTCCAAGCAGCGTTACAAGGATCTCGAGCGTTTGCGTCTGCTGCGTGAAGAAAGCGAACGTTTTGCGAAGACAGCAGCAACGACTCAAGAGACGCCCTCAACTCCCACACCCCGGGTAGTTGACCCGCCTACCACGCCACAAAGTGTGCCGGATAAATTCAAGAATCGTGGTTTCTCCTTCGATGCCAGCCTGACGCCCAAGCTGGCGGGCAGCGAGAATTTCAGCTTCGAGGTGAACATTGGAGCGCGGCAGGCGCAGAGCGCCAAACAGAAGGCAGCAGCGCTGCTCAAAAAGAAGCCGCTGGAGAAGGTGAATCCGAATTCCACGCGTGGCACTGAGTCTGGCAAGCGACGCGCCATCGACGACCTGCACGACAAGTTCAGCAACACAGCGAAACGCCAAAAGCTCGAGGAAGAAGAGCGGGAATTGATGCGTAAATCGCGCATCGAACGGATTATGGCAGCCACATCCACCCACACGAATCTGGTCGATATGCGCGAACAGGAGGCTCAAGATGACTATTTCAATAAGCTCGAACGCAAAGAGGCCATGGAGGAGAAGATGTTGAACACCTTTAAAATGCCCTGCAAGGCGGTCATCTGCCAACGCTGCAAGTACACGGCCTTTGCGGCCGCCGAGCGCTGCAAAGAGGAGAAACATCCACTGAAAGTGGTGGATGCTGAGAAACGTTTCTATCAGTGCAAAGACTGTGGCAATCGCACCACCACCGTCTTCAAAATGCCCAAGCATAGCTGCAGCAGCTGCAAAGGCTCACGCTGGGAGCGCACGGCCATGATACGAGAGCGTAAGGTATGCACGGGCCGCGAAACGCTCTCGGTGCGCGGCGACGAGGAGACCTTTTTGGGCAGCTCGGCCAGTGCGGCGAGTCTGAATCTGCTAGTGCCCGAGGAGGAATAGACAAGGACTTCTTTATATTGTATGTTAAATATATTTTGAATATTTTATAGAAATGGCATAGTTATACATATATATATAGATTTTTATATACAGTCTAGTATTTGGCATATACACATTGAATAAGTACAAATGGTCCAAAAATTCTTAAGGCTTATGTGTCTAATATATCTCTGCATGCCTTATACAAATGGCTAAATCAATATATTTTTTAAAAACTTGGTGCACAAATTTTTAGCAAATTTTTTTGCGGTTTTTTTTTATGAATATAAATTTTTGGTATGTTCTTAAAAAATATTTTTTTTTTTCAATTTCCACAACTCAAATGTTTGATTAGATTTGCTTAAAGCTAAATCATGTTTGTATTTGTGACAAGAAGCGTATTATTTTGTTGCAATTAAGAATAGATTATATATATATAAAGATATATATTTAGGATTTTTTTTTAAATTTAAGGCTTAAATTTTGCATTTAAATTCAAATTTTCTTTAAAAGGCAACTAGAGCTCTTAAGAATAATGGCATAAGCTTAGCAGCGTTAAGTTTTATAAATATTTCGATTGAAAATTGGCGAAAATATTGGAGAATAGTGTTGTAAAATGAATTAAGTGGAGTGTGAGAAGAGTGTTGTAAGTGGAATTATGAAGTTTTAAAGTATTGGAGCGTGAAGTTAGACTCTGAAAGCAGTAGCTTTTGGGATAAGGCAGGAATATGAAAAGGTTCTTGAGAACAAGAAGTTATTTGAACTTGATTAATAATGAAGTAAGCTCACAAATAATGTATAGGATCATTTGTGGAGGAAATGTATAAATAATATGTCAATAGAAATTATGAAAGATGGATTGATTGGAAAAAAATCAATTGATTATAAAAAGCTTTTGTAAACTTTATCCATCTTTCGGCTGTATGTCGACTTTATCGTAAATCGATTTTATCGTAAGTCGACATGATCGTAAATCGACTTTATAGTGAATCAACTTTATCGAAAATAGACTTTATTGTAAATCTACTTTATTGTAAGTCGACTCTATCGTAAATCGATTTTATCGTAAATCGACTCAATCGTAAGTCGACATATATCGAAAATCGACTTTAACTTAAGTCATTTTTATCGTAAGTCGATTTTTATCGTATATTGACTTTGTCGTAAATCAACTTTATCGTACGTAAAATGTATCGTAAATTGATTTAATCGTGAGTCGGCTTTATCGTAAATCGACTTTATCGTAAGCTGGCTTTATCGTAAATAGACTTATCGAAATTAGACGTTTATCGTGTGTCGACTTTATCGTAAGTCAACGTTTATCGTAAATCGACTTTATCGTAAGTCAAAGTTTACTGTAAGACGATTTTTATCGTATATTGACTTTGTCGTATATTGACTTTGTCGTAAGTCGATGTTTATCATAAATCGACTTTATCGTGAATCTTGCTTCACCTCAGTTTCAGAGCCTCTCTTCACACTCTAAATGCAACAGAGTATTCGATTTAAATGTTGGGCAATGTTATAAAGCTAAATATATGATACATAGGTTTAAAACTAATTAACAAACAATTTGAACTTGAACTAAAAAGCCAGGCGCATCTAGAAATAAATAAAAAAGAAAAATCAAAACAGAAATGACAAAATACTGAGGCAACTCCTTTAAACCGCATCCTCGGCATGTGGCTGCGGCGTTTCGGGGTCTTTGAGATTTAGTAGACTGGAGAAACGAAATGAGATGGTCTTGGAGAGATGTTTCTCAAAATCGCGATTGTCGAGATTATCGGGTATTAACGTATTGTTAGTCATATCCATGTAGGAGCGTCCACGCTTCACGGGCACCGCATACTCGGGCAGGCAGGCAGCAGCACCCGCAGCATTTGAGGTCATGTTGCTATAGCTGGGCGCACAGCTGGATTTGCGTATGTTGAGCGGAAAGCGTAGATCGTTCTCATAGCGCAGCACCTGCTCCGTGGTGCTGGCCTCGATCAGTGGGCGTGGCAGATCGTAGCCAGGCGGAGCTACAAATGCTGCGGATGCAAATTCTATAACCGACTCCTCGCGACTGTTGGTCAGCTCATGATCGTAGCTGTTGATCTTGGGCGGCGACCAGAGGTGCTGCAATGACTCCGGCTCGCCGAGCTGTTCGACAAGTCCCTGACTTGGCATCAAGGCTGCCTCATCGCTGCAGTATAACGGATTGGATACGGCATTCGTCTCTAGCTCAATGTACTTGGCATTGTTGCCCAGCAGCTTCTCAAACTCTGCTGCCAAATATTTGAAGGAGGGACGTGCATTGGGCTCATCCGCCCAGCAGGTGCGCACCACGGAGTAAACAGCCTCGGAGCAGTTCTCTGGCCGTTCCATGCGATAGCCTGTCTTGAGCAGAGACCACAAATTCTGTGGGGCAATGCCTGGATATGGCGAAGCGCCCAATGTGATCAGCTCCCAGCAGAGCACACCAAATGCCCAGACATCGGACTTACTCGTGTACACATGATCCGCCAGAGACTCAGGCGCCATCCACTGCAAAGAGAGAGATTATTAGGCATATCTAATGGAACAGTTATTGTGTTTAGCTAACCTTGACGGGCACGCGATCTCTGGAACGTTTCAAATAGGCATCATCCTCGTAGACATCGCGCGTCAGTCCGAAATCAGAGATCTTACAGATTTTGCCATCGGCCAGCAGAACATTGCGTGCAGCCAAATCGCGATGCACCAGCTGGAAAGGAAGAGGTTTAAAGAGATTAGTTGATATGAGTGGATGATTGAGATGATGTTGGCAATTATAGTAGGATTCTTGATCAGGGAGACGAGCTAAGGCGATTTAAAAATTTTCTTACTTGTTTATAATCTATCTGGACTTTCGAATATGATAAACACTATTGACCCAACTCTTACAAAGAAAGTCCTCTCTCCCATCTAACCCACACAAAAACCCTACACAATATTATGGCTCGCTAATGTCTTCTCCCATTCAAGTTGAGTCTAAAAATTCACGCACCTTCAGTTCCGTTAGATAGTTCATGCCCTTGCATATTTGCCAGGCAAAGGTGAGCATCATCTTTACATTGACCGGCTCGACGCCATCGCTGAAGTCCACGCCGGCGCACTCGATCTTCCTACTAAGGCGTAGGTAGCTTCTCAGCGAGCCATACCGAGCATACTCTATAATGAGGAGGGGTGCTTCAGAGGATTGGGTGCAGGCGCCCAGCAGCTTGATGACATTCGGATGGGACACCTCCTGCAGCAGCTGGAATTCTGATAGCAAGGCCATGTACTCCACCGAATTGGCGCCCTTTTTGAGCATCTTGACGGCGACGGTGGTGACGCCTGGCAGCCCAGCTATCTGTGTGGCGTAGCCCTTTAGCACCTGTCCAAATTCACCCTCGCCCAGGACCGTGTCCAGCTGCAGCTTGTCTCGTGGAAATTCCCATTTGGTGTCGGCGCTCTCGAACTTGAAGCCGCTTTGCAGTGGCATCAGCGGCAAATCGCCATCGCCACCCAAGCCCTCCAGGCTGGGCGGCAGCGCGAGCTTGGTGCCCGGCGTGGCGGACTGTTTGCCCAGGCGTCGCTGCCACAGTTTGCGCTGCGAGAAGAGCAGGCAGAGCAGCAGCAGCACAAAGATCAGCGGACAACTGACGACTACCAGCAGGCAGAAGCGATTGCATTCCATGCCAGCCAAATGGAGCACGCCCAGTGCCAGGGCAGCATCCTGTTCCGGCTGCTCTGCGCCATGCTGCACGGGCGCCATGCTAACCTGGTCCGGCTCCGTTTCATTCTTGCGCTTGCGCTGGCGTCGCGCTTTGGCTTCCTCCTCGTCGGGCAGCGGAGCACAGCTGCATTTGCCATTGTCCTCGCAGAGACAGGTGCCCGAGCCACTCAATATGCCACGCCCATTGTCATTGCTGGTATGCGGACCCATGATGCGTGAGGCTGGCGTGCAGTCCTGCGGACAGGCATGTGGATTGAGCTCCTCGAGTGCATCGCATACATGATCCGGACAGTAGCGTGCATCCGGCACACACGAGCCATAGTTGCGTCCAAACATAGCCGAGCTGGAGCCGCGCCAGACACACGCGCCGCCATTGGTCGCCAGGCCACAGAATTTGACGCACTGCGTCCGATACTTGACCTGGGCGCAGGTCTGTGAACGGGATTTCAGTCGGAGTTCGCAATTGGCATTTTCTGGTCTGCCCTCCACCAGATGCACATTGATGACAAACGCATGCGGCTGCTTCTCTGCATCCTGCCAGGTGACATTCAGAAAGTAAACCGTCTCCGGCGCATGCTCCAGCGCCAGAGCATCCTTCACATACACTATGCCCGCCAGTTCGGTCAGTCCAAAGGCGCCGCTGCGATCCTCAGCCAAAGCGAAACGCCAGCCACGCATGCGATGCAGCTCCACAAAACTGTCCGGCTGTGCGACGCGATAGAAGGCGGCGGCTGCACGATGCACAAACACATCCTTCTCATAGTCAATGCTTACGCGACGACGTCCACCCGAGTCCGTGTGCAGCATGTCGCCGTTGCTGTCAAAGATTCGCTGCTGGCGCACCCGCAGCGGCAAAGCCTGTGGCTGCTCCTGATCGCTCTCGTGCAGTCGACTCGTGTCCCCGTGCAGGCAGATGTGAGCCGTGGCCGTGTTCGTCACGTTGCGTGCCTGAATGGTCAGGTCTTGGGCTTGCAAATCGATGCAGTACGGCTCCTGACGCAGCACGCCATCGCGAGCAAAGCGAAGCTCTATAAAGGAGAAGCGAAGGGATAAGTTGAGAAATAGATTAGAGCAAAAGGTATCTTTGGTATACAGAAGATCAAATAGGCTTGCAGACTTAGTTCAGCTTAGGTGTGCTTAAATACTGACTTTGATGTCATTTGATTGCTGCTATAGAAGCCAGAAATTCCATTTAGTAATATCTAAATATTAAAGTCATTATCTAGTAATAATTTAATAATAATATATCTAATAATATTTTAATAATAATATATCTAAATATATTCGCATCTAATCCATGTTAGATTCTTGATCTTACTTAACTGACGCACAGTGGGACCTTTGCTCATTATGCGTTGCAAAAATTTTAACTTTTGAACCAAGCAAGTTATTTTAAAAATTTAAATGGCATTTAACAGAAAATTCTTCAAGCTTTAAAATGAATATAAATATGAATATAAAGGTGATCCGTTCACAGGGTGATTCGCAGTTCAATGTCAAACATGAAAAATGTGATTTTAGTGAATTAAAATGTGGTTTTATATGAAGTAATAAATGTTTTTAGATTGTAAATTGTTTTTTCTATATTATTTATATGTAATATGTCTAGAAAAAATATTAAAAAATTAAATAAATTTAAAGCCAAATAGTTTTTTTTATTGAGAAACTCATTTTCAACTGATTCCACATATGTATAGACAGAATCTAATTAAATCTAATTAAATTTAGGCTTTACTTTATACTTGTATAGAATATATTTAAGCTCACTCTCAATAATGTATATAATATAAAATATATAAATATATATATAATATATCATCAATATATTTTGAAAATTATCAATAAAATAAATAGATAAATTATCTACAATATAAACTCTGTTTAGCTCTCGTCATTAGAGTGCTTTCGAGTTATATTTTCTGAAACTAAAAACTTGTAAGCTCAAGAACTGCACTTATAACCAACTCATCTGACAGAAGGTCTATGACATAGCAGTCCGATTAGGACAAAAATTTTTAATTTGCTCAAGAACTCAGTAAAGTTTTAAAGCTTGCAAACTTAAAGTTTCTTGAAGACAATCTAGAGCAAAAACCTCTTAAATTAAATACCAATATTAATACCAAAATAATACCAAAGTAAAATACAAATTCGGTTTCATTTGTGCGATTTACTCTTACAATATATCAATATAACAATAATGAAATATATTCAAGATATATTTTAAGACGAAACACTTTATTGTATATGAGTAAATTTTTTTCATACGAAATAATAAAAATTAAATAATAAATAAGAGCCCAATGATATGGTATATCAATATTGATAAGATATTATTATTATTATTATATATATTGATAAGATATTTGAGCTGTGCTAAGAGATTTATAGTCCATCTCCAGATATTAGAGTTTACTTTAAGTTTTAGTTGAATTAATGATGCAAAACAACTAAAAATTAAGTTCCATAGTATATAAGATAAATTATTTTCAGATCTGTTGCTTAATGAGCTTTTTGTTAATAGAAGTCACAAAACTTAGCAAGACTTTTGAAATTCCTTAATATATACAGCGTAATGTTTTCATACAGCAGCAATTATTTTCTTATTTATCGAATGAAAATTTTTAAAAATTAAAAACAATTTTAATATCTTTAGTTAACAAAAAATATATATATATTGTGTTTTTATTAATTTATATATGTTGATTAATTCAAGATTTACAGCCATGAAAAATCACAATTTTGGCTCCAATAAATTCTTTGTACAGTAAAACTAAATGCTTTAAAAATATTCTTAAAAATTATACAAATTTATTTTTGGCATTTTTATCTTGAGATAATTAATTTAATTAGATAATATGACAATAAATCTGTATTTAAATTTGATTTATTTTCTAGCCATATTTATGTACGTTTTTTTCGTGCACAAAGCAAAAAGTGTTTGCTGTAAGAAGACATTTTTGGCACACTGTGGATTATTTATTGTCATCTACAATCTAACTTTAATACCTCCCTATGTATATAGGTCATGTCCAGAAATAATTTATAAAAATCTATCATTCATATATCATTCTCAAGACACTTACGACAACTGATGATGGTATGCGGCCTGCCCGTATGATCCGCCTCGTAGGCGTGGCAATCCGGCTGTATGAGCTCAAGTTTGTCATTGAGTATGGCATAGTTGAGATGCGCATTGGCCGTCAGCGTGTCCTTGTCCAAGTAGATGATTTTCTCGCCCACCGGCTCAGCCTGCAATTGAAGAGCGACAAAGAAAGGTGGCCTTAGCTTCATTAGCATTCGCATTAACTGACCAGCGATAATTAAATGCTACGTGGACCGCTCCCAGTGACCTCCGCCACAAATTGTTCGCGCTGCTCTCCAAGGAACTGGGCGCTCGGTCAGCTTCATTAGCATTTTATTTCGTTTGTGTGCACAAGGTCAGCAATTGGGGCTAAGTGGAGTGGTCGGAGGCGTACTTAACACCTTGGGGAGCTGACATTAGCTGTGGCACTACTAGGAACTAGAAATGGCTCCCAAGTGTCAGCATAGTTCGCCTGCTTCAAAATAATGAAGTAAAATATTAACAGAGGCTTGGGTGCTGGATCAGCAGACAGGGTCTGATAAATTTTGATTAGGGTACGAACTAGGGAGATTAAAAGCTATGTGAGCTCTAGCAGCTATTTCTTGTATATCTACCAAAGCATGCAGATATGTTTTGCCAACATCGAAGTTCATGCATGGAAGCAAGAGGAAGCACATGTCTTGCTTTAGGAGTTTCCTAAATCCCTTTTTATAGAATTTAAGCATATTTAAGCTATATTTCTCTACAAATTTCTGACCCTCCATCTGTCTGTTTCTCTTAGCCTTTCTATCTCTCTGTTGTTATCTCTGTCTCTGTCTCTTTCTCTCGTATTTCCTGTCACTCTCTCTCTCTCTCTCTACCTCTCTAAGCTTTTCTCTCTCTCTTTTCTCTCGCTATCCTCTATCCCACTCTGATTTTATCTCTCTGTTATAAATCTCTGTTTTTATCTCTCTCCCTGTCTGTATATCTCTCTCTCTCTCTGCCAATCTCTCTCCCTGTCTGTCTATCTCTTTCGCAATCTCTCCATTTGTCTGCCTATATCTCTCAATGTCTCTCACTGTCTGTCTATCTCTCTCTCTCTCTCTCCCTGTCTGTCTATCTCTTTCTCTCCCTTTGCCTGTCTATATCTCTCTCAATGTCTCTCCCTGTCTGTCTATCTCTCCAAGTCTGTAGGTATCATATCCTTTATAATGTTAATATAAGGTTTACCAAATATATAAATAAAACATTTGTTCTTTAACTTATATCTACTAATAGAAGACACCTAAAGCTCTTCAACTGCTCTGGCATGTATAGATATGTTTGTTTTATTAGACAACAACTTGAACCCCTAACTTTTTCCTAACAAATTCCTTACACCTGTCAACAATTATAACAATTATTTTGAATACCCATCCAAGACACACCCAACAGACATCAGTCTGACTTCATGGAGCAGCTGCCCTGCCATCTAATTTTATATCCAAGTGCTGTAGACTTAATTTAGATACGAATTACCAGCAACATTTTGTAATGGGCTCAACTTTAGTGACACTTTTTCTATTTTTTTTATATTTATTTTATGTAGCACTTGTGGCTGAGGATGTTGCCAGCAATTACTTGCAACTAACTAACAACTAAATGACATAGTTTCTGCAGCAACTCGGGAATAGGCTTGGCTTGCCGTGGCTTGGCTTGGCTTGGCTACAACATGACAACATAATTTGAAAGTTTAGTGGGCAACAACTCCTGCCAGTTAAAGCTTTCGCTCGCTTTAACTCGACGCGCCAATCATAAAAGTTCGTAAAATGTTACGCGTTTTTAATGATGAGCTACGGAAATGAAGGCCCAGACTTCCTAATGGCCAAATAATGGGGCAGCTGGGGTGGTTCGACTTGCTTGCGTGTCTTGGGTTCGTTTATCAAGCGCGAATTCAATAAAGCCCGCACCCAGCGCCAAGCGCAGACAGCGTCCAGACGCTTTGTCTGGCTCTCGCGCTGGCACTTACCGCCTTAAAGTAGGGCTGCTTCACGTAGAAGTTAAAGTGGGGCTGACGCTCCTGCAGATGCGGCCCATTGTCGTTGCGATCCAGCAGCGTAATATTGTAGTTTCGCCAAAACTGACGCTGCTCCTGACCCGACAGCGTCACGGTGCAGCTGACCGTGGCCAGCAGTTGGCCAGCTCGCGCCTGCAGCCCGTTCAGCTCATCGTGATCGAGCGGCTGTTTGCTGTACAAACGATTTTGTTTGAGTGCAAAGTGCGTGCTGCCCGCTTTCAGAGCATACTCCACGGCACGATGGGGGCACAGATATTTGGCAGCTCTCGAGTTTAGGGCGCCAATCAGCACAGGCTCAAAGCTGGAGCTTTTGCTGCTGCTGCTGCGACTCGACTCGGCTATTGTATAATCGGCGCTTGTCCAGAAGCAAATGTGCTGCAGCTCTTCACAATAATCACTTAGGTTTTGTGGCTGCAGCTCCAGCGTGAGGTGGGCTACCTGCTGCAGCAGCTGCTCCCCCTGCTCTACGGATGCATCCTCCTGGCTGCGCGGAAAGGCGGTCAACACATATTTCACACTCGCATTGACCATTTGGTAGTCGCTGCGCATGTAAACCTCCCCAGAGCTGGCATTGATGCGCAGCAATGGATTCTGCTCCAGATTGTAGATATACTCCAATGCCGGCCGATTGTTGTCCAGGCGCAGAACTTGAAATTGTGCCAGGGCTATCTTCGAGAATATGCTCTCCGACTCCTCATTGATGGGCAGCTTGAATTTCACGGATGTGGTGGGAAAGTAAACATCCAGAGCTGAGAAAAGGCAACAAAGGAAAGGAAGAGAAAGAAAATGTTATTAAAAATCTGCAGATTGAATACACTTAGCGAAAAGGGAAGTTCTTATACATATAAATATAATGTATGAAATTAATATTTTTATTGGAATTGGAAATTGTTTATAAAGTGAAGAGAAATAAAATGTTATAAGAAATCTACTGATTGAATACACTAAGAGAAAACAGGAGTTCTTATATATATAAATATTATTTTTAAAATATTTATTGGTAATTTTAAAGTGAATTTTCTGACAGTATAAATTTTGAAAAATCTAAAAATAAAAATAATTTCAATTTCAAAGTAATCTGAGACTTAATCTCTACTCAAAATTCACTTTCACTTGTAGTGAGTCATTTTTCTGAGTGCACTAAATTCTCTAAATGAATCCCATTCGACTTTATTAATATGAACAAAGAATAAAAGAAATTTCGCTTTCACTCAATGAAATTTCAACTCTATTCCCACTTCACTTTCATTTCAAGTGCATCATTTCTCTCAGTGCTCTAAGTCCTGTGATTGGGTCAAACAAATGGAATTGTGCTCAGAGTGTGGCGTCCATAAGTGGCATTTAACTAAGGGTCGCTCAGTTCCTTTGCCAAACACCCATCAAGTGCAACCCCCGCTTTATTTGCGTTGCGTTCACCCCATCAAGAGATTCGAGTATTTACCCATTATGCTCATCAACAGACATCATAAAAATTATGAATGTCGTTTAATAAGCTCGCTTTGACCTCAATATGAGTGGATCTTAATGCCGCAGGGGAGCAGAGCAAGGCTTTAAAAAATCCAACCCAATTCAATGCGCCCAACACGGCGTATGCGTAATTTGATAAGATTTTGCTTGCTAATGACGCGCTTCGCTGTTGTTGTTGTTGCTGTTGTTGTTGTTGTTCATTATTGTTTGGTCGTGTGCTTGCATACGCTCAAGTCCAATACAAGCCATAAATAAATATAATACAGATATTAGTTATTAGCATATGGGTTATCGAAACGTACCCACCCACACACAACAATCTCCCACTCTCTCTCGCCCGCGTCATTGCGTATTGATTTTATGATAAGAGCAACAAAAGATAAACAAACAAATATTATAGGGAAAAAAAGACTACACAATTTCGTTAGCGGAAAAATACAATGCAATGCCTAATTGGTAACAAAGGTTTAGTTCAAATATAATTTGGAACAATTTAAGGGAATGGGAACTACTTAGATGAGGGGTGAATGGGGCTTAATTTGACTGCCACGCGTAGGGTGTGTGAAAACTGGGAATTGTAAATGAAATGGGGAAATCTAATAGATGAATCAAATCTAAAAGTAGTTTTATAAATTTCAGTCTCCCTCCATTCTGACCTCCTTTTGCATATCTCTTCTCAATAAATAGCAAACTCTTAAGTATGTAATATATATATTTGCAGTTCCTTAGCTTACTGCTAGTCAAGGACCCAGCACTTTATCATGTCCCTGTTGTCATAAACAGCACTGGCGCCATCTTATGCTCAGCATTTGGTATTATGTCAACACACACACACTCTCCCTCTCTCCTCTCTCCACTCTCAACTACTTTCGCACATAATTCGATTCCCTTGCTTGAATTAATTTAGTTTTGTGTGCTCTTTTTAAAGAGCGCCAAGAACACTTATGGGAAGCAGGAAATTGAATAAGGAATGCCTGACGCCATTGCTTTGGCCCACCCTCAGCGAAACATTTAAAATGTCATTATAAATGCGTGTCTGTGAGTTGTCACGGCTCCAACATAACATACTCCTCGCATCTACATATTTCATCAGCATATTTCGCATGCCTGAGCGTCAGCAATTGTAATGAATACGTTCATAATTTATCACACTCATAGACTATCATCACAGACTGTGAAACATGCTTCCATGTATGGGGACTTGTTCGCTCTATCCTGATTATATATTTAGCTTTGGTTTGTCTAGTTGAGTTGGTATGATGAGTTGGACTATTACAATGGGATTTAGCTATATATATATATGATATGAAGATCAATAGCTAAGTCGAATGTAGGTTGTGCGAAAACTAAAACTCTTCCATGAAAACTTCTCTAAGTTTCTATATCTCGTATATATATAATATATAATTATTTACAATTTTTTCTAGAGTATGTCAACTCTTTCATGAAAACTTCTCTAAGTTTCTATATCTCTTATATATAAATAATTATTTTCTATTCTTTCTAGTGTATTCCAGCTTCGTCATGCAACAGTTAACAATTCCCACTTATTCATAATTATGACAGGTATTTAGTTAGCAAGCATTTGAAACATCCAATTAGCAGCAGTGTCTTTGTTTGCATAGCCCTCGAAATGGTTTGTTTATGGTTAGGTTCGGGTATGTCTATGGCAGTTATGGTAAGTAATTTGGCCAAAGTTTAAGCTGTGTAGCAAAGCGAATGTGTTCAATAATTTATGCATAACAAACCAGAAATTAGAAAGGTTTTGCGTATCTTTAATACTAATACTAATTCGGTTAAGCATGTGATAAATGAGCAGTTGAAATTGCTAAGTCTATAGTAGAAAGTTGTCTGAATTAAATCTAGAAATATTTTTAGAATTATTTACATAATTAGAAATGCTATGCTAATGCTATTCTTATAAGCTTAAACTTAAGCTAAAATCCTTTGGGCATTACAATGCAATAACTTCAGTTAAGTAATTGTTATACCAAACCACAAAAATACTTATACTTCATCTACTTTATGCCCCAACTAATTCCCACAAACTCGCCTTGGGGACTTGTCCTTCAAAAACTTTATAACTCCACTGATTCCCAGTAATCCTAAAAGTAATCACCTTAGTATTCACATTTCAAGCAGGTGTTCCGTCTTTAATCCTTAAACGCAGCTTAAACTTTGCTTAGGTAAAATAAAAAAAAGAAGGAATCTCGCAATCAAGCCCTGGGGAGATGTCACAGACCTTAGGCCAAAAGTCAACAGTCATTCAATGTTGGGCAGGTAGAAGAAGACGTGCACCAAACAGGACAATCTATCAGAAGGACAATTAAAAGCAGCGAATGGCGCATTAAAAAGTCAACTAAGGGTAGATAAGAGACGCAAGTTGTGGGTGGGTCGGCGGGTTCGGATTGGACACGCTAATGACAGCCGGAGTCAACAAATGTCATAGTTGGCCATTACGGCTCGTACCTGAACTTGGCCGGAATGGGTAAGCGTTTAGGGGTGGTGGGTGTTCCGGGTAACAGGAGACTCAAAATTGTAATTGAGGCGCGGCACGACGATGTCAACTAGTTTCGACTTAACTAATTAATCTGCGCAAATTAATTGACTTTGCATCGAATTAGGTCGTTCCGTTTGTTTGCCTGCCCTGTATATCGCCCCCCTCTCTCTATTCTCTCTCTTTTTAGTCAATTTTGTTTACAATGCGCGAATGCAGCTCCACTTTTTGTCTATCCCATTGATGCGTTGTCCTTTTCCAGCCGTGAGTCATTTGCTCGCAAAAATTTCCACACAGCATCCGAACATTAGTTTTTATTTTCATCTGTTTGCGTTTTTCTTTTTCTCTTTTTGGTTTTCTGTCTGCGTAATGAAAACTTTATCTTTGTCACAGTTGTTTTTCTCTGCGTGTGTGTCAAATGTTTTTCCCTTACATACCCCTTAAGAATGGTTCTAGAAGGGTATGCTGGTTGGACTCAAATCATATAATAGCTAGAGGTTAGTTGGCAAATCAAATAGTTTTATCTTAAGTTCTGCCTTAACTCTGAATTGTTTACAGGGTATCTTTAAGTCAATCATATTCTTGTTTTTGTCTTATGTTTCATTACTCATGCAACCCCTGCAACAGTTTCTTTGTAGCTTGTGTTTAGCTTGGCATTCGCTGTTGCCGCCTTTGGATTTGGCTCTGCCTCTGGCTTTGGCTTTGGCTTTGGCTGTGGCTTTGGCTTTGGCTTCTTCGGTTGGCTTATTGTCTTCTTCTTGGCTTCAGTTTTTGCCACATTATGAAATTCGTTTCGTTTTGTCTGCGCACACTTACAAATCCATCTGTACTTATGATAACTTATCATATTTGTGGAGCGGGTGTGCCATCCAATTGCTTCGCTTGTTTCCTGAATAGTCTCTGATGGTTTGCCCTTGTCTGTCCGATGAAGACAAATTGTACAACAAGTCAGCAGACCGTGCAGACTATAATCGATTATTAAAGTCAAGTATTCTTCACTTGAAGTCAAGGCTAGACTAGAATGTGTTGCGTTAAAGTTGTTTTCTTGCTAGTTAACTATGATATGATATCGAATGGATTGAATGAGTACAAGTATTTTTTTATTTATTTATAATAATAAAGAAATATAATAATTTTTGTATTGAACTTGAATATCAACAATCTGATGGCAACAAATCTTTTGATTCAAAGTGATTCCTAATGGCAAGGGTATTTAAGCTGCGTTATATAACAAATATTTGAACTTTTTTTTAAGGATTTTGGAAAACTTAAAGAAAATCTAACACATTTATCATTTATAGATCTATCTATTCATAATTTATATATTTTCTTTTATTTTAGATAATTTATTTATTTATATATCGAATGTAACATTTATAAGTTAATTGAAATATTTTCCAACTCTCTATATGCTTGAATATTTACTTGAAATTCGTATTCAGACCCACTCTCGTATATACCCCTTTTAGCACTTCTAATGGGCATAAGAACTTAATTGATCTGCTTATCGCCTCAGAGTCGCACTTGTCGCACTTCCACAACTACTCCACTTTGAAGTGCTTCTTATTGAGAACGCGACAGCAGATAAAAGAGGGAAAAAAGAGACATCCACATCGACATCGAGTGCGCGACAAATGCAAATGAACTTGAAAGACATTATCTATTCACTCTATTCAATATTCCAGTATTCAGGGTTTCAGTATTCACCATTTCGTATGCGTGGAATGAATAACTATTCACACACGCTAACACAGCTGACGCTTTGAATAGGAGCACATTGCTCCTAGCCAACAAAAAAACAGAAACAAAGGTGATCGATGGCCCGCTCACTAATTGTCAACTGTCAGCAAAGAGTCGAGCGCATTTGTCAAAGTCAACGGACTACGCGCAGTAGTCGTTGTCTTTATTATTTTGTGAGGTAATTGTTACTAATTAATGGAGCCTACAATTAGTTAAAATCGTGTCTATCATACGGCGAGCAATTAGTTAAGTGACCAGTTGAAGGTGTCACTATTCAGCTGACAGGCACTGTACCGGCGCATGCAAAGCATTGATATTCCGCACAGGAGCAAATGCAGACTGAATGCAACGCTTTATGGAAATCTCGGAGGAAAATAATAAAAGCAACATTGCATTTGCTATGAGGCGTATCTGGGTGCGACAGACAGACAGACAGATCTCATAATTGTGCTCAATTTTTATTCTTTTTGACAATCTCAACAAGAATTTATGACCAGGCAATGTGCTAAAGAAAAATAGACCTTGAGTTTTGGCTTGCCTTAGCTCGACATGTTTCTGTTCTGGTTTGCTGCTTATAATTCAAATATTTTGCGCTACGAAGGGGTTACGTGAGTGAACTTTGATGTCAGCTAGACAGAATGGAAACTAGCTGATATCGTGTCTGAAAGCTTGAGTATACACGAATATATACATTTATTATAGACTTAAATTGCAAATTGGAATTATATGGAAAAAGAAATATGGGAAAAGTAATAAAAAAGTTGCATGGCAATTAGAAAGCTGTGAGAATTCCACAGTAAAAAGTGGTATCTGGGTGAACGATTTTAATACATTTTCAGTGTAATTTATTAATATAAAAGGTAATTTAAAATAAATAAAATATATATTTTATATTAATAGTCAAATATTTTACAGAGCAAAGAGCATGAACTTAGATGCCAGCAGGAAAGCAAGAAAAAGTTGCAGAAAAAGTGAGGAAACTGGGTGAAATCGTAAATGGAACCTTATTTTCATATATAAAATTATTATAAAATTGTCTGGCATTTTATAGGCGTAACTGAACAATTTGTAAATATGTACAAAGTTTGATAGTTCTAAGAAATCTGTGAGCATTTTTGTAGCAAAATTGTGGAAACTGTGTGAAATGGTAAGGGTAATACTTATATGGTATGGTAATATATTAATATATTAATTTATTAAAAACAAATTCTGATTTTATTTAGATACTATACAGAATAAAGAGTTTCTGAACATGAATTTACAGAAAGATAATTAGAAAGAAATTCATACAAAAATGTTGAAATTGGGTGAAATATTCGTGTGAGATCTAAAATTCAGATTCTGAATTGTATCTAGTATATAATTATATAGCATATACTTTATTAAGAGTATTAATGTAATACTAATATTATTAACAGCTAGACGAATCTTATTTAAAATCGTGAGAAACAGCTGAAAAAATGTATAAAATCTCGAAAAATTTAATTCTTTTATTCAAACATCAATTCATAGATAAACAAAACCAGCTAAGCCAATCGAATCCTTGGCCAAGACTCTCTCTCTCTCTCTCTCTCTCTCCCTCTCTCTCTTTCCATCTCTCTCTCTTTCTCTCTCTCCCCCTCTGTCTCTCTCTCTCTCTCTCTCCCCCTCTGTCTCTCTCTCTCTCTCTCTCTCTCTCTCATTCTGTCTCTCTAACTGCGCACAGCTAAAGTAGTGCAGTTCACGGTACAAATCCAACTACTTCTAGGCCTTAAAGTCTAGCTTAATATCAAAAGATTTGCAGTTCGTGTTCAGCTTAAAATCACGTGCGCAGCTCCGATTGCAAGCATAAGACAAGACAACAACAACAACTAAAACAAATACCAAACAATTATAACAATTTAATCAAAGCCGTGTGACTGCGCTAACAAGTGAGGCAAAGTGGAGTGGGGCCTGAAGAGAGAGAGGAGGTGGTGGCCGAGGTGCCATGCGCTTAAATGGTGGGGCAGATGCCGAGCCAAGTGCCAAGCGTCCACGGCCACTTAAATGCGAAAAGCTAAACGAAGTAAAACGATGAAGTAAGGAGGAGGTGGAGGAGGAGGAGGAGGAGAAGAAGGAGAGTAGGTGCAGAGTAGGGGGGAGGCCTTACACACACCTATTGACTTAATTGATTTCGCATAAATTCAGTTTTTTTTTCTCTCTCTCTCTCTCTCTCTCATAAATATACAGTCAAGTTTTGGCCAGCAGCTGTTGGGCATTTCGACACCTTTTGACCTGGCGAATGAACAGGGGCAGAGGAATGGAGAGAGAGAGAGAGGGAGAGCAACACACGCAGTGCGTTCAACTTGGCCCAAGTGCAAATAGCAGCGAACTGCGAGTCAATATATGAGCAGAGAGATAAAGTCGCGGTCGCTGTAGATGACGACTGAGAGGGTGAGAGCTCAGAGCTGAGGTCAGCTGTCCAAAGCTGACGCTACCGGCTGGTTCAACCCCCAAGGTAACAAATTTGATATGTCTATATGGAAGTGTGTGTGTGTGTGTGTGTGTGTTGAAATAATTTTGGGTGTGTTCATAAAACACACACCCTTGGCAGCTGGCCTGCAGCGCCCAGCCATGCTCACAATATCGTTTACCAATATGTCAAAACTGTCCGTAGCGTCAAATTGGAAGCTCGCACCTGTTAGGCACCTAGACAGCCCATCAAAATTGAATGCGGTACCTTTGAGCATATCATTAGATATAGCGACAATTCAGTTACCTACACTCAACGAGCAGCACTCTATCTGCATCTGCAAATGCATTCCCACGCTGCGTATCTGTGAGATTTGATTTGCTCGCCCAGCTAATTTGTGTAATTTGCCTTTTATGATCGCTGCACTTGGACGTGCGTGTGGGCGTGATAATGAGTATCATTGATTGCATTGCCAATGAGTTGAATCACTGTTACTACGGATATGTGCATTGGACTGGTATGTGGGCTGCGCTGCTGCAATTGCTCAATTTACTTGGATCTTATGGTAATAGGCTTATTTTATTATACTTTTTTTCGAGTTCTTTGGGATAATAATATCATAATAATATGAAGTCATTTTGGTATATTGTTTTTAATGTTTTTTAATGTTTGTCTTCTTACTCTCTCTCTCTCTCTCTCTCTCTCTGTCTCTCTCTCTCTCTCCCTCTCTCTCTCTCTCTCTCTTTCTCTCTCTCTCTCTCTCTCTCGCTCTCTCTATCACCCTCTTTCTCTATTTTTTTTTTTCTTTCTGTGTCTCTCGCTCTCTCTATCTCTCTCTCTCTCTCTCTCTCTCTCTCTCTCTCTCTCTCTCTCTCTCTCTGCCTAATCGCTCCATCATAATCTCGGCTTCTATCTCTTTACTTGTATCATCTCTATCTTCCTGATATTACCCTTACATTTGTCTTCTTTCCTTCTCCATTTCTTTCTCCAACAACTTCCATCTATATTTCCATCTTCTATTTCATTCTTTTCTCGTTTCATCTCGTTACCTGAGACAAGTCAGCTTGAACTTCCAACTCTCTCTCTCTCTCTCTCTCTCTCTCTCTCTCTATCTCTCTCCTTCTGCTTATTTTTATCATTTCGCTTTTTCCTCTTACTCCATCACGTCTATCACAGGCTCCATCTCTCTCCCACACTCAGCTCACAATTGATAGATACACTTGTAGCTGTAAAAATTGTCTTCTGCTGTCGTCGCTCTTTCACAAGTCGCTTATCTATTAAATATTTACATTTAATTGTTGACATTTGCATGACGCGTGCAAACATTTGTATTCCAATTACTGGAGAAACAGCAAACACAATGGATTGCTCCGTATGCTCTGTCTCTGTCGCACTTACCCAAACAGATGTGCAGTCTCAGCACAACAATGGCCGCCAGAATAACGGTGCAGCTCATGGCACTGCTGCACTTGAACGCCATTTTTATCGGCTGCTGCTGGTGCTGCTGCTGCTGCTGCTGCGCTGCTTACCTTCGCGCAGCGCTGCAAAAAAAGTTCTGCTGCGTCGCGACGCTTCTTTGTTCTTATCTGCGCTGTTGTTGTTGTTGTTGTTGTTTTTGCTATTTATGTTTTGAATTCCTCTGCGTCTGTTGGTTCGACGTTTTTGGTATTTATCCAGCCACTTGGCAAATTGTTTGCTCTGTTTTATAATTATAACTGTTAATTCTCTCTTGACAATTATCTTCGTCTCGCGCACATCTTACGCACTTTTCACATTGTGTGTGTGGGAATGTCTGTGTGTGTGTGTGTATGTGTAAGTGTTTGTTCTTTGATATTTCTTTCACGTTCCACTCATTTAATTACTTTTGATCACCAACTGATAAAAGACACATTTATCAATTACTGTGCAAAAAAAGAGACAACAATAAAAACTGCGCGATAAAACAAAAATGTCAACAAAAAAATACAGTCAAACAAAAGTATGAATTGCCCTAACCTAAGTTACCCTAACTTGAGTTACCCTCACTTATACCTATACCCTTTGCTATAACAATTTTATTAGTGCTCAACTCTAAGTTACTCTATAAATAATTGAATGTTAACTACTTAGCCTAAAGTAACCCTTTTATAAATTATGTAAGTCATTTTCATTTTAAATTTTGATTTGTAAACTCATATGTGAGAAACAACTGCGACTGCTGCTCGACTAGAAAACACTCTGTAATTACTTATATAGTGCATAATTTCAATCTATTCTTTTTACGATTGCTGCAAAATTAATCATTTTAGTTTCATTTAATTATTCTTTATTTTTACGGCTTTTTTTTATTTATTTATATTTATATTTATTATTATTTAGTCATTAAGCTTCAGTTTTATACAAATTTACGGCCCCTAACCAAATTCGCTTGTAATCACTCTTAAGTTCTCTGAGATCAATTGGTCCATAATTGATAAGAAATGTTTTTTTTTTTTTTGAGAATGTCAAGAATAAAACAAATATCTAAATGCCCCACTGCCAAACCACTTACAGCGTATACAAATATTTAACTATATCTGAAAGGGTTACAACACAATTCCCCCCTAACAAATTTGTTGTTATTAATTTTTATTTCTATTGATAGCAGCACCCACGAGTCGTAGTGCCCGACCCCACTCCCCCCTAACATCGTCTCCTCCAGCTAAGCTGGCGCCTGGTCTTCAATTATATTTATCATAGAACAAATGCCACAACAAAGTTCCGTAGTGCTCAAGGCACTTTGCCTACAATTTCTGATTATTGCAATTAAAAGAAAAAACGAAAGAATTTTGGGCTTTGCATAGGGTTATTTATATATATTTTGTGTATTATGAAATTTTTAGATTAATTTCTTTGTATTTTTGGTATTATTATAAATTATTGTTGGCTATTTTTGGCAAATCGATTTAGCGCTCTTTTTGTATTTATATGGAGTGTGGAGCTGTGTGCCTTAAGTCTGTGTGGCAAGTCTGGCCAAGCCCCTGCTACACTCAGGTCGATCAATTTTGCCAACTCATTGAACAAATACACTTTTGGCACATTTAATTGATCTTTAAATTGAAAATAATTTGTCTACACTTTAAGTGAGCTTTTTGGTTTAGTTGTGTAATGTGGAACGGTGCTTGAAAGTGAACTGCATACATTTTGCCATATGTATTAGCTACCTCTACCTATGTGAACTCAGCTTTAGCTGAAGCTAACCTCATGAAACTTGGTGTAGCTACCTATGTAGACTAGATATATTATATATTTCAGATTTAATCAGATTGCCATTTGTATACCTATCTCTACCTATGTGAACTCAGCTTTGGCTAAAGCTATTCTCATGAAACTTGGTATAGATGTTTCCCTAGACTAGCTAAAGTATATCTTACAGATTTAGTCAGATCAGCTTCTTGTAACTGATAGTTGTCATATACATCGAAACTTAATAGCAAAGAAAACTTGTAAATAGCATTAGAATCCATAATAAGCTCATCAAATCATGGCAAGTGTATTCAAGTTTCGGCTCTTCGCAGTTCTTATTAAATTAATCGTGCACATACTTGTACAGACAACTTTAAAGATAACTTTTTTGGACAGCTTTAAAAGTAACAAATTCTTTTTGCTTCAATTTCGAACGGGATGTGCAGCTCACGAGTTTACATTGAAGTGGATTTTTTATTAAAATAAAAACGAATTAAGAAACTTGTAGAGTTGGGGAAGTGCTTTGAAGCTATTCAAAGCAGGTGTGATAAAACAAAAAAAACGGAGTAGGGGCGCTGTGCAGATAGCAAAAGCATAATTCAAAAGAGGCTCAAAGTCAAACAATATGATAAGCAACATGGACAGACTGAAAAGCTGACAGACTGATTGACTGAGTGACTGAGTGACTGACTGACTGAGTGACTGTGTCTGTGTTAAGCACTTGAGCTGCAGCCACTTTAAAGTTCAACACATTTGACACGGTGAGCACCCAAACAACTGACACAAAGCCGGCTGCCAAGCTCGCACTTGCCAATTTCTGAGTGGACTTCAACACCGACTCCAACTGGCTGCCAATTGGCAGCTGCCTGTTGCTAGTTATTTTATTTTTGATTTTTTCCCAATTAAAGGTTAGACAACGCGACGCGATTTCTATACACATACATATATATTTATGTATATTTTAAGGTGCGTCCTGTTGCGTCCGAAAAAGGCAGCGCCATAAACGTGAAACGTTCATCCGACAAGCGGCAAACAATCCGCAGACAATCGACAACCGGCAACCGACAACCCACAGACGACAACCGACAACCGTCGCTGGCCAAAGACAAAGTACAACTGTTTCAACTCGAATGAGTTTCAGGCTTCTGAGAAGCGTTTCTCGCTGTCGTTGTTGTTGTTGGAGCTATTGTTGTTGCCGTTGTTGCCGCTGTTGTTGTTGCGTCTATCGCAGCCAATTCGCCGACTTTGTCGCATTTACCAAAAAAAACAACTAACATGTTTGTTAGGCTTTCGAAGTATTGAGAATCTTTGCAGTAGCTTAAAATCTTTAAGGGGCTATTAAAATACCCTGTGCCAAAAATTGATCAAAAGAGTTTAATACATTTTTAAAGCTGTTTCCGTATATCTTAATATCTGAGGATCTCTAAGAGCTATGATCACAAAATTTGGTATACAGATTCTCATATATGTTAACATATCAATATCAAGTTGGGTTCTCTGTTTCTTCACAATCTGTATATAGCTTATATGATGGTAAAATTTGATGTGTATTGTCTTATGAATGTGGTAACACAAAAACTACAAAATCTCAGGATCTATATGAGCTCTCATCATCATTTGATATTCATTTCAAAAGCAGCTCTCAATTTTTAGTTACTTCCAGGAAGAAGGGTTTTGGCACTTAAAATATTTTTGTTGATGGCCACGTTGGCGTATGCGTAATATTTGAGCTCAACAACAGATATTCATTAATTAACTATTTGTGTACAATGTCGAACTGAATAATTAGAATAAACATGGAATCTGTTTCTACAAACGTTGACTTTGGAGCACTTTAAAACGATTTGTAATACAAATTTGCAAATAGATTGCAATATGCAAATTGGCTGAGATAAAGTCATTAATCAAGTGTCACTCGACATGTAATTCTAGTATTGAATAAGTCTTGCGAGCACATGCGAATAGCAGCTAATGAGCTGATTTGAAAAATTATTGCTGCTGATTTCTTTAAATATTTCTAATGCAATTTAGTTGTTTATACAGAACTAAAGCTAAAAAATTTTAAATAAAATTAATTACTTTTACACTTAATCTCAAATTGGAATTTTCAGATGTTATGGCAATAGCAGTGGGTCAAGTCAACTGTCGATCATTATAGTAAAAACTGATTAATATTGGCAAAATGCAATTTATTTCGCTTGACTGCGACATTCAAATCTGATTAATTTGTTTACAATTGAAACAAGCGAGCTTTTAGTCGGAATTGTCTGACTAGAGGATACCCTAAAGCCTTGAGTGTAATGTAATCTAATATTATTTGAAAAAAATATAGATGCCTAATGGCATAGATCACGTCATATACACTTTATTCCCATTTTTAATGGTCTATTTAATGGGTATCTAAAAAGCTTTCATACCCATTATTGTAAACCTGAGCAGGCCAGTCAAAGTCTTGCTGATAAAATCCAACTACTATCTATATGTCTTAGAAGCCCATAAAAACATCAGATAAATAAGATGTAATTTTGTGTACTTGTGGTTCCTATTGCAGCTATATCATATAGTGACATGTATTATCTAATTTTATTATATTTTTTTTAAATATTTTATATCATTTTTAGATTGAGCGATGACTTCGCAAAGAAACACACACAGATCACCAAGTCTATGTCTACTTGACTGTTGCAACTACTGATCGTATTGCACGCATCTTAAAAAAAAGAATATTAAACTTTCTTCTTCAGCAAAAGTCAAAAAACCATTTTGAAAAAAATTTAATTTATATAAAATTTAAAATTAAAAAAATTATTAACATCAAAATTCATTTTTCAACTTTCAACTTTTAGCGAAATAAAAGAATATTTAATATAAATATTAAAAAAAACCCCGAAAAAAAGCAAAAAATTTATTTTTGTTTATTGTTTTAAAATTCATATTAAATCATCTTTTGTTTTTCCACTACTCAAGTTACTCGAGCTTAAAATATATTTCAGTTATAAAATCATCTTTTGTTTTTCTACTACTCAAGTTACTCAAGCTTACAACATATTTCAGTTATAAATATTTTTTTTCCCAACATTATTTTTTAACTATTATTTAACTTGAGCTTCATGTTTATTTTTATTTTTATTTTTATTTTGTATTTTCATTGTAATTTATGTCTTTATTGTTATACAAAGTAGCATAAAAACGTGCTTACACTTCTTATCAATGGCAAATATCCACAGATATGCAATAAATAAGTTTGTTTTTGTTTTTGTTTTTTTTATTTTTATTTTGCGCAAAAAACTAAAGGCTTTAATTTATGGCTTGCAGCTGCGGAAAAAACGCTCCTTTATAGTTATTGCAACATTTATGCACAGTCTGTATTTTTTTTTTTGTGAATTAATTAGCGAGATATTTGAAGACGGAAAAGCTTGGGTCTTAGCCACGTTAACAAGCGCGCTGAGCTGCCATGGAACCGCTTGCCATGCGCTACGTTTTACCAATGAAACTGAAACCCGCTGCGAGGCAACTGAAAAGCCGCAAACCCACAAAACTTTTCGTCGTCGACTTTGTCGTCGGCTGTCATCGTGCACTCTATGTGTGTGTGCGTGTGTGTGTGTGTGTGTGTGAGGGTGTGTGTTTATCTAAGTGTGCGTGTGTCAATTTCCACCCCATGCAGCAGCTTGCCTCTGGCTCGCACTGTTGCTGCCGCTGTTTCTGCACTCACTGTTTGCTTATCAACGGGGTAATCCTTAACCCAATCTCGCACTGATAGCCCATATATTGGCAGATATTCACGAGATATTCTCATGTTGATATAAGTATAATCAACTCTATAGTTCATAACTCGTTCTCAGTCTCCCTGCATCCCATGCTGAAACATGATCTCATCTCATCTCATTCTACTACGACACATATGTAGGTAAATAGAGTTCATTGAGTGAACGTGCATTGGGTAAGGGTTTCTCTTATCTGTGCATTGTTTATATACACATTTTGGGCTCGAATCTGTTTATTTGCCAAACATCCACATGAACAGTTAATGCACTGGTAGCATTTAGATTAAGATTACTCACTTGGCTTATCTTTATGAATGAACGAAGACTACAAAAGCAAAGTTCATTATCTTATATCTAAGTAGGGTGTACAGAGTAGTAAGTGTTAAAAAAATCAAATTTACTGTGTTGAATACGCAAACTATGAATATTTGGGATTTTGGATATCTGTATATGTAAAAAAAATGCAAAATAGTAAAGACTTTTGCATTGGTAAATAAACTCATGTGTGAATGTCATTATTCAATAACAAATTTCCCATTGTAATGCCCATGAGCGTAGCTCGAGCTCCTGCTTATACCTATATGTGAGTGTGCCTGGTTTGATTGCTGTATATGTAAAAAGCAGCGTAGAATAATATGAGTTGCAGCTCTGCCCAGGGTTCCGGGTATCTACTAGTTGGGCAGTTCCAACTAAAGCACTCTTACTTGTGTTAATTCTAAAACTCATTAAAAATGAATGAAGAGGTCAGTTCAGATCAACTCAGTTAATTTATGAGAGTGAGAAACTTGGGAAAATACTTTAGAAACTTGTAGTGAATTTCAATGATTTAGTTTAGCTTTTCAAAAACTTTTGGAGATTATTATTGATTATTTTGATGTAAAATGTTTATATTTTTAATTTTGTAAAAATTTTTTTAAAGGTAGCACATATTTCTTGAGAAATACTTAGTTTTCTATGATATATATGATACCAAAAAAAAAATTATAAGATTAAACTACACTCAGGTCGATCAATTTTGCCAACTCATTGAACAAATACACTTTTGGCACATTTAATTGATCTTTAAATTGAAAATAATTTGTCTACACTTTAAGTGAGCTTTTTGGTTTAGTTGTGTAATGTGGAACGGTGCTTGAAAGTGAACTGCATACATTTTGCCATATGTATTAGCTACCTCTACCTATGTGAACTCAGCTTTAGCTGAAGCTAACCTCATGAAACTTGGTGTAGCTACCTATGTAGACTAGATATATTATATATTTCAGATTTAATCAGATTGCCATTTGTATACCTATCTCTACCTATGTGAACTCAGCTTTGGCTAAAGCTATTCTCATGAAACTTGGTATAGATGTTTCCCTAGACTAGCTAAAGTATATCTTACAGATTTAGTCAGATCAGCTTCTTGTAACTGATAGTTGTCATATACATCGAAACTTAATAGCAAAGAAAACTTGTAAATAGCATTAGAATCCATAATAAGCTCATCAAATCATGGCAAGTGTATTCAAGTTTCGGCTCTTCGCAGTTCTTATTAAATTAATCGTGCACATACTTGTACAGACAACTTTAAAGATAACTTTTTTGGACAGCTTTAAAAGTAACAAATTCTTTTTGCTTCAATTTCGAACGGGATGTGCAGCTCACGAGTTTACATTGAAGTGGATTTTTTATTAAAATAAAAACGAATTAAGAAACTTGTAGAGTTGGGGAAGTGCTTTGAAGCTATTCAAAGCAGGTGTGATAAAACAAAAAAAACGGAGTAGGGGCGCTGTGCAGATAGCAAAAGCATAATTCAAAAGAGGCTCAAAGTCAAACAATATGATAAGCAACATGGACAGACTGAAAAGCTGACAGACTGATTGACTGAGTGACTGAGTGACTGACTGACTGAGTGACTGTGTCTGTGTTAAGCACTTGAGCTGCAGCCACTTTAAAGTTCAACACATTTGACACGGTGAGCACCCAAACAACTGACACAAAGCCGGCTGCCAAGCTCGCACTTGCCAATTTCTGAGTGGACTTCAACACCGACTCCAACTGGCTGCCAATTGGCAGCTGCCTGTTGCTAGTTATTTTATTTTTGATTTTTTCCCAATTAAAGGTTAGACAACGCGACGCGATTTCTATACACATACATATATATTTATGTATATTTTAAGGTGCGTCCTGTTGCGTCCGAAAAAGGCAGCGCCATAAACGTGAAACGTTCATCCGACAAGCGGCAAACAATCCGCAGACAATCGACAACCGGCAACCGACAACCCACAGACGACAACCGACAACCGTCGCTGGCCAAAGACAAAGTACAACTGTTTCAACTCGAATGAGTTTCAGGCTTCTGAGAAGCGTTTCTCGCTGTCGTTGTTGTTGTTGGAGCTATTGTTGTTGCCGTTGTTGCCGCTGTTGTTGTTGCGTCTATCGCAGCCAATTCGCCGACTTTGTCGCATTTACCAAAAAAAACAACTAACATGTTTGTTAGGCTTTCGAAGTATTGAGAATCTTTGCAGTAGCTTAAAATCTTTAAGGGGCTATTAAAATACCCTGTGCCAAAAATTGATCAAAAGAGTTTAATACATTTTTAAAGCTGTTTCCGTATATCTTAATATCTGAGGATCTCTAAGAGCTATGATCACAAAATTTGGTATACAGATTCTCATATATGTTAACATATCAATATCAAGTTGGGTTCTCTGTTTCTTCACAATCTGTATATAGCTTATATGATGGTAAAATTTGATGTGTATTGTCTTATGAATGTGGTAACACAAAAACTACAAAATCTCAGGATCTATATGAGCTCTCATCATCATTTGATATTCATTTCAAAAGCAGCTCTCAATTTTTAGTTACTTCCAGGAAGAAGGGTTTTGGCACTTAAAATATTTTTGTTGATGGCCACGTTGGCGTATGCGTAATATTTGAGCTCAACAACAGATATTCATTAATTAACTATTTGTGTACAATGTCGAACTGAATAATTAGAATAAACATGGAATCTGTTTCTACAAACGTTGACTTTGGAGCACTTTAAAACGATTTGTAATACAAATTTGCAAATAGATTGCAATATGCAAATTGGCTGAGATAAAGTCATTAATCAAGTGTCACTCGACATGTAATTCTAGTATTGAATAAGTCTTGCGAGCACATGCGAATAGCAGCTAATGAGCTGATTTGAAAAATTATTGCTGCTGATTTCTTTAAATATTTCTAATGCAATTTAGTTGTTTATACAGAACTAAAGCTAAAAAATTTTAAATAAAATTAATTACTTTTACACTTAATCTCAAATTGGAATTTTCAGATGTTATGGCAATAGCAGTGGGTCAAGTCAACTGTCGATCATTATAGTAAAAACTGATTAATATTGGCAAAATGCAATTTATTTCGCTTGACTGCGACATTCAAATCTGATTAATTTGTTTACAATTGAAACAAGCGAGCTTTTAGTCGGAATTGTCTGACTAGAGGATACCCTAAAGCCTTGAGTGTAATGTAATCTAATATTATTTGAAAAAAATATAGATGCCTAATGGCATAGATCACGTCATATACACTTTATTCCCATTTTTAATGGTCTATTTAATGGGTATCTAAAAAGCTTTCATACCCATTATTGTAAACCTGAGCAGGCCAGTCAAAGTCTTGCTGATAAAATCCAACTACTATCTATATGTCTTAGAAGCCCATAAAAACATCAGATAAATAAGATGTAATTTTGTGTACTTGTGGTTCCTATTGCAGCTATATCATATAGTGACATGTATTATCTAATTTTATTATATTTTTTTTAAATATTTTATATCATTTTTAGATTGAGCGATGACTTCGCAAAGAAACACACACAGATCACCAAGTCTATGTCTACTTGACTGTTGCAACTACTGATCGTATTGCACGCATCTTAAAAAAAAGAATATTAAACTTTCTTCTTCAGCAAAAGTCAAAAAACCATTTTGAAAAAAATTTAATTTATATAAAATTTAAAATTAAAAAAATTATTAACATCAAAATTCATTTTTCAACTTTCAACTTTTAGCGAAATAAAAGAATATTTAATATAAATATTAAAAAAAACCCCGAAAAAAAGCAAAAAATTTATTTTTGTTTATTGTTTTAAAATTCATATTAAATCATCTTTTGTTTTTCCACTACTCAAGTTACTCGAGCTTAAAATATATTTCAGTTATAAAATCATCTTTTGTTTTTCTACTACTCAAGTTACTCAAGCTTACAACATATTTCAGTTATAAATATTTTTTTTCCCAACATTATTTTTTAACTATTATTTAACTTGAGCTTCATGTTTATTTTTATTTTTATTTTTATTTTGTATTTTCATTGTAATTTATGTCTTTATTGTTATACAAAGTAGCATAAAAACGTGCTTACACTTCTTATCAATGGCAAATATCCACAGATATGCAATAAATAAGTTTGTTTTTGTTTTTGTTTTTTTTATTTTTATTTTGCGCAAAAAACTAAAGGCTTTAATTTATGGCTTGCAGCTGCGGAAAAAACGCTCCTTTATAGTTATTGCAACATTTATGCACAGTCTGTATTTTTTTTTTTGTGAATTAATTAGCGAGATATTTGAAGACGGAAAAGCTTGGGTCTTAGCCACGTTAACAAGCGCGCTGAGCTGCCATGGAACCGCTTGCCATGCGCTACGTTTTACCAATGAAACTGAAACCCGCTGCGAGGCAACTGAAAAGCCGCAAACCCACAAAACTTTTCGTCGTCGACTTTGTCGTCGGCTGTCATCGTGCACTCTATGTGTGTGTGCGTGTGTGTGTGTGTGTGTGTGAGGGTGTGTGTTTATCTAAGTGTGCGTGTGTCAATTTCCACCCCATGCAGCAGCTTGCCTCTGGCTCGCACTGTTGCTGCCGCTGTTTCTGCACTCACTGTTTGCTTATCAACGGGGTAATCCTTAACCCAATCTCGCACTGATAGCCCATATATTGGCAGATATTCACGAGATATTCTCATGTTGATATAAGTATAATCAACTCTATAGTTCATAACTCGTTCTCAGTCTCCCTGCATCCCATGCTGAAACATGATCTCATCTCATCTCATTCTACTACGACACATATGTAGGTAAATAGAGTTCATTGAGTGAACGTGCATTGGGTAAGGGTTTCTCTTATCTGTGCATTGTTTATATACACATTTTGGGCTCGAATCTGTTTATTTGCCAAACATCCACATGAACAGTTAATGCACTGGTAGCATTTAGATTAAGATTACTCACTTGGCTTATCTTTATGAATGAACGAAGACTACAAAAGCAAAGTTCATTATCTTATATCTAAGTAGGGTGTACAGAGTAGTAAGTGTTAAAAAAATCAAATTTACTGTGTTGAATACGCAAACTATGAATATTTGGGATTTTGGATATCTGTATATGTAAAAAAAATGCAAAATAGTAAAGACTTTTGCATTGGTAAATAAACTCATGTGTGAATGTCATTATTCAATAACAAATTTCCCATTGTAATGCCCATGAGCGTAGCTCGAGCTCCTGCTTATACCTATATGTGAGTGTGCCTGGTTTGATTGCTGTATATGTAAAAAGCAGCGTAGAATAATATGAGTTGCAGCTCTGCCCAGGGTTCCGGGTATCTACTAGTTGGGCAGTTCCAACTAAAGCACTCTTACTTGTGTTAATTCTAAAACTCATTAAAAATGAATGAAGAGGTCAGTTCAGATCAACTCAGTTAATTTATGAGAGTGAGAAACTTGGGAAAATACTTTAGAAACTTGTAGTGAATTTCAATGATTTAGTTTAGCTTTTCAAAAACTTTTGGAGATTATTATTGATTATTTTGATGTAAAATGTTTATATTTTTAATTTTGTAAAAATTTTTTTAAAGGTAGCACATATTTCTTGAGAAATACTTAGTTTTCTATGATATATATGATACCAAAAAAAAAATTATAAGATTAAACTTCCGAATAAGTTTTAGGGAATTCCAGAAATATTTAAATATTTCCAAGTTATTCAAATAAAGTAAATAAAAATGCAATATAAATTCTGGATTCGATTAAATATTTATTATAATTAGGTGGGGGGGAAAATTGTGGGTGTTTCTCTGTAGTTTATTGAGCCTCAGATTACGATTCCTGGTACATTTATAATTTTAAGTGTTGCAGCGAAAACGCCTAAAACTATAAATGCATAAACAATCAAAAATCTTAACCTCAATCATGGTTCTTTTGTTGTGTTTCAGTTTATTTTCCTTCTTTTGTATGTCCTTTTTGTTTTGGTTTTTGTATTGTTTGAGTTGTTTGCTTTTGTGTCCATGCAGAGTTGTATTTTGAGTTGATTTGTGGGGATCCGTACAGAAAATTATGTCATATTTGTCATTTGGCTATGATCTCAGCAGGTGCAGGCGGGACAAACTGGCTTGTCCCCCTCGATAGTGAAAGTCTGTGAGGTGATTGGATTCTCGCAGCGATTGCAACGGAAGCAATCACGATGCCATTTGGCATTCATGGCGACAATGGCGCTATCTGTGATGGGCTTCTCACATTTGGCACAGCGCACGGCAAACATTTCCTCATAGTCCTGCTTGCAGTAGGCCTTGCCGTCGCGCTCATAGAACGGACGATTTGATAATGGTTTCTTGCAAGCGCCGTCGCACACAAAGCAGCTCTCGTGCCAATTCTCGCCCATAGCACAGATGGTGCGCTCCAGGATGGGCTTCTTGCAGGCGGCACAAGTGCTCGTATAGCGTTCCACAAAGCAATCGCTGCACACGGGCTCACCATCCTGAATATTGAATGTGGCGTCCTCGATCTGCTTGTCGCAGTGACGGCACAGGAAATGCTCCGGATGCCATGTTTTGCCCAGCGCGGTGATCACGCGTTTGGTGATTGTCTCGTTGCACTTGTGGCAGATGATGCTCTTCTCCTTCTCGCTCATCTTGGCTGCTGTTATGGCGACGACTACGATTCCTACTGCAAAATTGTTAACGATTCGATCGATGCGTTCACTTGCAGTCTGTCAATTATTATCGTACACGCACACACAAGTTGGTCGAAATTTTGGATTTACACACAAACAAACACGCTCACACACACACTCACACGCACACACGTACAGAATAGGGCCTATATATATATACAAATACGTATATATCGGATAATAAACGTTGGCGTGTGCTGTTGTTTTGTTTTTTCGTAATTTTGATTTTTTAAAATATATATTTAGATATATATATAGATATAAATTCAGAAAAAGACGGAACAAAGAAAAACGAGTTAATTTTGTGAGACTCAAAAACTAAATGAGACTTTTCAACCGCTACGCTCGTCACTCTCTCTGTGAAATGCGCACAGCCTATTCTGTTCAACAGAAACAATCCCTAGCTATATCAACTTTTTGCTCAACGACTACCTTTTCAAAGCTTGCTGCGATTGTAAATCTGAAAATGTTGGCGAAGTTTTTAAACATTAGAGATGTTATATGAAGTTTGCAGAGTTTTTAATATGTAGAACAAAATGTTGAAAATATTCTGTTGTGGTTTTTAGTGCAATTGGTATGAACTCTAAAGCCTATTTGTTTTATTTAAATACTAAAAATATGATTTGATGCATCTTTTTATATGACCAGTTCTTATTATAAAAAGGATTTTCTTTACGAATAAATTATTAAAATAAATAATGATTCATTTATGCTATATTCTTGATCAGCATTAACAGCTCTCAGCTTTCATCAAGCCTTTCTGTGTTTCGTAAAGCGGCTTATTTTACTAATAATTTGAGCATTAAGTGCCAAATCAATAAGAAATCTTAGGGAGCTGCTTGTTAATACATGCGATATCAATAAAAATCGATCAGAATGTTGAAAAAATGCCTCTACAAGGTGCAATTCAAAAGTTCCAGGAATTTTTTAAATTTCGCGCTTTCTAGTGGCGCCATCTGTCTGATTTGTCTATTTCTCTGTCATGTTGTGTCAAATTTTCATGACATTCGGACGTATAGAAGCCGAGATATCGCGCTAAAAGTGACAGTACTTTTGTTGTGTCCGTCGAACAAAGAGCGAACATCAAGTTTTGTTTTAAACTTGGTAAAACATTTACCGAAACTCATCAAATGATGAAAAAAGTTTATGGCGACGATTGTCTATCCCGTAGCCGCATTCACGAGTGGTTTAAACGTTTTCGCGACTTCTACTTGTTCGGAAAACTTCATTTGGCAATGAAAGGAAAACGGTATGCTGACATTGATGCTATTCAAAAGGCTTCGACCGCCATACTCAACGCCATACCGAAGGATGACCTAAAAAAGTCATTTGATAATCTTCTTGATCGTGCAAATCGTTGTATTCAGTCCGAAGGGGACTATTTCTAAGGCGACCAATAAAATTTTTGCCAAAGAAAATCTATTTTTTTATTTTTTTATAAGGTCCTGGAACTTTTGAATTGCACCTTGTATATGTATATGGTATATATTCTTATAAATTTACCTGCTCAAATTTATAAATATTAAAATTTTTCCTATTCATAAAAGGTGTAAAATTTAAAAGCGATAATAGAAACAAATGAATATTAGCGTTTTCATTGAAAGTGATTCAGAAAGGAGCCTAAAGCGAAGTTTTTAAAGCTCCACTATAGTACATTGAAAATTAGATTTCAGTCTTTAAAGATTAGGCTAAAATATACAGATATATATGACAGGCAGAAGGAAGTGTGGCAGATTCCATGAAGTATATAGAAATCTATATACTATATATAGAAATCTATATACTTCATGGGATCTATATACTATATATAGAAATCTATATACTTCATGGGATCTGCCACACTTCCTTCTGCCTGTCATATATATCTGTATATAGGACCAGGACAACAAGCAGAGTCAATCTTGCTGTTAGTCTGTCCGTCTGTATGAACGCAATGATTTCGTAAAATACAAAAGCTAGAGACTAGAAACGTGTAACATGTAGTCTTGTATACTCTACACAGTACAAATTTATCATTTCGTTTAATAACGCATTTCATTTTCTTATTATCGACAAAAATCATGTAAGGCTTAGGAACAAATTTAAAAGGAAAGGCCGAACAAGCTGTACAAAAAATATCTTCTTTTATTATTATTATATTTATTATGATTATAATTAGTATTATTATTATTATTATTATTATTATTATAATTATTATTATTATTTTAAAACAAAACTATTTCAGTTCACACTGAAACTAAATTGTTATTTGATATACTGATTCTGAGCAGGATTCACATCTTAGTATAAACAATAGTACTATACTTGCTCCTGACCTAAACTGGTTTGATTCAATTACAGTTAGCGCCCTTTCTCTATCAAACCAATTTGCAGCCTTGAAAGTTCTTGAATAAATTGTACAAAAAACGTATTTTAATTGTTTCCTAAATGCTCTAATAAAGGCCAAAAAGCGTGTCACTTAACTGAATGGAATCCAAAGTGATTTGATTCATATGGCACAAAATGTTCATATGCTTCACCCATACAACATATGTATGCTCCCAAATGGATGCTTTGAACTTGTCCCACTAACGTGTGCATGCAATTAGAAACTGACGCAGCAATTAACGCATGCATTGCATATTTGACATGAAATGCTTTTAATAAAATAATTTAATCATAATTATGCAACTGGTAAGCTATACCCCTTCTTCTCTTCAGCCCTTTAGCTGCTCACGCACTCCAGCTGCATACGCAGACAGACGCCAGAGAGTGCAGAGCCTGACACAAATTCCCTTTCAACTTGCATAACAAGCTCTCAAGCGGTTCGTCCAAATGGCAAGCCAACCAACCTCTAACCAGCACTCTTCCATGCGCCCCTTGACAATTTGGAATTCCTTGGAGCAGCAAATGAAATGGTGACATGTTCACAGCAATCCGACTCACGCTCGCGTTATGAGTGCCATCCAGGCCAAAAACAATGCCCGCCTGGCTACGTGGCGTCCAGGCCAGCTATCAACTCAACAATAGCAAGAACTTGGGTGTGACGGACGAGTATATACTCTGCTATGGATATGAGTCCCTAAGCTCCCAAAATTAAGAAATGCTTTACAAAAGTTTTCGACAAGGCCAACCCCCCTGCAGATTATGCTTTACGAGTCTCTACAAGAAAAAATATAATTATATTATATATATATATATATACATACCATATATTATAGACAAGCTAAGACTGTTATCTAGAAAAAGAAGTATTCCTAGTATGAGTTTGATTTAGAAGAAGCTACATTTTAAATATAATGCGCCTAGCTCTTAAAGTCCTCGAGTTATGACTAAAAACCCAAATCTGCCAATCAATTTTGATCAATATAAATGAAATTGGCTGTGGAAAAGAAAGTATAAATTTGTCTTGCATATAATATTTGAGGTAATACATTTTTAGCAAATCTCATTAGAAGAGCAATCATTGTAATTCAATCAGCAAATCTCAAGCTATTGTATGAAGCTGGAACTTGTTTAGCAGATGGAAAATAGCTTAGATGATAACTGACTAAATGCTATAATTATAATAACATACATTATCAATTCTCGAATCTCTCTCTCTCTCTCTCTCTCTCTCTGCTCTATTGTTCTCTTTTTATTTACATACCTTTGCCTAAGTCCATATTACCCAATTTCGCCATTTTCATTGGATTCAGGGTATGGCAACAAACACAACAAAAGATATGCCACATTCCAGAGAGTGGCAATGTTTGGTGACTTCTGCAGCATAGACTGGACCACACACACCCCAAACGCACACACACACACATATACACCCACACTCATGTCTGTGTGTGTGTCTTAATTGTTGTGCATGCGGAATCGCCAAGTATTTTGCTTTAATTAAATTTTTTCATAATTTTTGTTGAAACACATTTTTTTTTATTTTTTTTTTTATTTTTTATTAATTGCTCATATTTAGACGTTAGCTCACTTTTCTATGGAGCTACCCCTAAGAGCTTCGACTCCATAAATTACTGCGATGGTTTCTCATTTCCTGTTGCTCAGAAGCCAATTTATTAATGGCTCGAACTGTGACTAATTTTGCTTGCATGCCTAACGGAAACCATGCACTGCTCGTAAATTTATAAAGATTTATTGAAATTTTATATATGCATAGATGTATATGTATAGCTATATTTATATATATATACATATATATACATATGCATATATACATATGTGTGTGTATACTTGTATATGCAACAAATACTCTTTCAGGCACACATAGATGCATAGCTAGAGAGAAATGTGGTTTGGGGCTTATGCTTCTGAGGAGCATATTTCTGTATCAATATCTTGACTATATACCCTAGTAACTAGTCAACATATAGAACTGAGAATCAATGATTGAATTCTGAGTTATATCATCTCCACTCAGTAAAAGTTGAATTGATACAAAATTTAAAAAAAAAGTTTAAATGGATTTTTGAGACAAATCATTGGAAATATTTTATTAAAATTTGAGCACAAGTTTGAGAACTGAAAAACGAAAGTAAGGAATAGTATATGCGAGTATCTATATTGTGAATTGCCTTATAAATAAGGTATATAAATGTAGCTAATAGTAGCTAATAGGATGAGGATATTAACTATTAAGCTTAGGAACGAAGTGCATTCAGTCCACAATGCATAGATCCATAAAGACGGCATAAAGCAACCATCATCAAAGATTTTTGAATATCTTAATTTCATATATCAAAAATGATATAAATTTCTTATTACAAATAATTTTAAATATATTTTGTTAATATAAAATATTTAATTTGTATACCCTCAGCACCAATTTATAAAATAAAATTTTCAAAAATGCTTTTTAAAAATTATATTATTTTTGAAAGTTTTGTTTGGAAAATAAAATAAATTGTTTAAAATTTTGCTTACAAATGATGGATGCAAACGTTTTTAAAGTCAAAAAGATAAAATGTTAACTTAAAATAAAAAAAATAATAATTAAAAAAAAAAATTAATATTATATTAAATTTTAAACAAATTATTGATAATGATAATTATTATATTTTATTTTTATTATTATTTTTTATAATATTCTGTATGCAAAAATAAAAATGTTAATATGATTAATCGTTTTTTTTTAATAATTGAAAGTTAACATAAATTTTAAACAAATTATTGATATAATTATTTTATTTTATTAAAGTTTCTTTTATGTTATTTTTTGTTTGTATGCATTTTTTTTTTCTTTTTGAAGGAACAACATAAATATTTATAGACATTTTTAAATAAAACATAGATTAGATTTTAAATTATATTTAAATTATATTTCAATGTCAAGACTTTATTATTATACTTAAGATTTTCAATAGAAAATACTGAGTTATGCAACTAATATTGCGCGATAAAAGAGAAAACTTTAATGACTACTAACTACTTATTGAGTAGTTGCACTATATCTCCCTTATCTGTATCAACTGCTCTGCTGCTTGCTCGCACTCTGCCTCTATCCTATAAAACCAAATGACACTCAAACAAAATGTAAGTCAATCAGGCATCAAAGGTCCTTGCTCTCATCAACGTGGAAGCTGTAAACAGACCAGTGCAACGCAACGAGGCAATTGCCCAGCGCCAATTAGTATTGACGGTCGCCAATTGAGGCTTTTAATTATGCAATAAGGGTTACACGGTCGTGTCCTGGGACCGGGGCACATTGAACTTTGCAATTGCCCGAATTCGGATAAATAAGAACAAAACCTTCGACCTTAAGTTTAAATTGTCATTTTAATGAGTAACTTAAATTTATCTAAATAAATATCACTAGAAATACGAATTTTAACTCTAACTCTATGCAATTACACACATATGTAGTATATGCTGAATATATATACAAAAAATAAAAAAAAATTGAACTTTAACTCTTAATATGAGCGTCGATGCTTGTCCTTGTTGCTGGGCTTCTTCGAGGAGATGAGCGTGCGGCGTTTCAAACGCTTCAATTTCGTCTTCTCACGCTTGCGCATCTTCTCCTGGGCCACCTCGACGATGGTGTTGCGCAGCTTTAGTCTGTATTTGATTAGATGGCTCAGTTCAGTGCCCAAGCCTTGCTGCGTGGGTGACAGATTCTCAACATTCTCGACATCGTCCTCGTCGTCGGTTAACATGGCCAATTGGCGTTCCGCCCAGGCAGCATCGTCGTCCTCATCGATACGCAGATCTGGCAGTTCGAGTTTCTGTTTATGCTGCTGCGACAGCTCCTGTTGCTTGAGCAGCTCCTCGGTGAGCAGCAGCTTCGAGGTGGCCCACTTGACCACATGCTGGTCCTTCAGCGCCATTTGCTGGCGATAGTGAAACAAATGCAATGTGACATTTGCCTTAGGATACGAATCCACCTCGTCCTCCTGAGACACCGGCTCCTCCACTGGCATGGGTTGGACCACAGCCACCGGCTTGTCGCAGGATATTTTCGTTTCCAGTGCATTGCCCATCTTCGTTGATCTTCGTGCCTTGCCAGCTCAATTGCCAATGACAGCTGCAAACTTGTCACACCCGATTTATATAATATAAATATTTATACTATATGCGTTATGGGCTGGAAAAAGGATTAGAAACTTATGCAGGTAGAATAGGTAGACGTGGGCTACCTACGACTGCGGTCAGGACATTTGGCAACATCTGGTCTGGGATTAGCGCACGTTGACCAACAAAAATACCTGAAATATGTAACAAAAACTATCTTTCTTATAGATCACAAATATTTTATAGCTAATAAGTTTTACTGTTATGCATATGCATATCTTTATATATATATATGATTTTCCATACCCCGAGAGCACGACAATTGCAGCAAAATTTCTTAAGATGCGAACTCTTCACTTTGTCTATGCACTATATACATATTTATATATATATATATATATATATTCAAATGAATGTATGTAAACTACAGAGTGTTGAGAATAAACTTCGTTTAGACTAACTTATATGCCTGCTGAGTCTATTAGCTTTTTCAAGCAAATTATATATAAACTGCCCGAACTATTATCAATAGTCAAATGTTAATTAAGAAATTGCTAATGAAACTCTATAGAGATATGAACTTAATCTCGTATTCATAAAATGAGAAAATGTTGAGCTCTCGCTAGATTGAATGCAGCCTTGATTTGACAAACACATTTGCCGACTGACATCACAACTAAAATGAGAATTTTACGTTTCTCAACACCTGCAGAAGCTGTTGAAGCCTTAAAGGTATCGACTTTTGAGTACCAAAAGTACTTTGAAAAATTATTCAACCGAAAGCAGCATTGTACAAGGATAATATTTTGGAGAACAATAAAGTCAGTTTCATTATTATTTGACTATATTTTTATTTCTATTTATATAAACAACCCTCGCATATGTTAGACTTATCTTCTGAAATCTAAGTTTTTTGAGACGCGTGTCAGACATACTATTGTAGATGCTATTATCTGGCACATCAAATTGTGTTTAATTCTATTCAAATATCAAATGCTTATGCTTCGCCTTCTTCTTTGCCAATATTCAAAGTAGGATTGTTTAGTAGAATATAGTTAATAAAATCTATTTAGGCAAATATTGTAAGTAAATTGTAAGAAATTTTATGCTATTGTAAATCAAAACTTATTCAAATAACAAATGCTAATGATTCTTATTCTGCATTCTAAATATTCATTAGCATTGGACATATATATTATATACAATATATAAGTGTACTTCTCTAGTTGTATGCGCTGCTAGCTTCTCCGTTCTCATATTCTGCCATCCAATAGGATCTGCTATTGCTCTGCCATTGAGTTTCTGATAAAGAGTTAAGAATTTGTTAAAACCTAATCTAAATTTTTGTAACTAATCTTAGATCTTAATTTTATTTGAAACTAACTATATCAGCATTTTGAGATATGAAGCTGAAATACTTAAATTCATATCGAACTATGACCTAAGACATCAGTCAGTCTTCCCCCTCTCAATATTGTTGGTGTTCCTAGACGTTCTTGGCCGACCTTTTGCTGGTGGCTTAAAAATGGATCCGGTCTCTTCAAATCGGTTTATCCATATTTTAATTAAATCGGACCCTCATTAATGTGTATCAATCCATACTCAGAACAATACAGTCGCCTTGTAGAGATATATGAACTCGTAACTCGTTTTCGTAAAACGTGCGAACACAAAAAGCGCAACGCTTCCCGGCAAATTGATTCATGGCTACTAAAACTCAACGTGTGCCACTAGCTAACCACACTGGGCTCCCTCCTCCAGCGCACTGTTTACCCCGCGAAAAACGATTACGCAATATGCACGTTCTATTGTATTTTCGTAACATATTAACGAAGAGTTCTAATGGCAAAATTAATATTTTCGCTCAAATTAAAAATATCACTATTTTATCTTCAGTTTAGTTTATTTTCTTCGCGTTTTCCTAATACCCCATGTTACCCTAGTGCTTAGCTAATTCTTAGCTAACTAACCTCAAAGTTCGTATTTAACCTACAACTTTAGTCCAGCTACAATCTCTGCTTTGCATAAATATACTTCTATATTATAGTATACTCTAATTTTGTTACACTTTAAAAACTCTAAGCAAATTTTACTCAAATTCTAATCGCTACAGATTTATATAGACCTAACCTCAAAAGTTAATAACCAACCGGCTGGTCAAGTCAAGCGCAGGTGTTACAATACGCCTAATCTACCTAGCCACAACTACAATAAGCAAAACAGTTTTGAAATTTCACAAAATCTTACACAAATCAACATATTATGATGACCTAACCTCAAAAGTTTCTACCTAACCTACAAAACTCTCATTTGTTTCCAACATTAGGTCAATTTATGCCAAAACTTGAGCTGGCCAATTGTAAACTAACTTTACCCAAACTCTTACCTATTTCTACCTAACCTCACCTGCGTATACCTGAGCAACAAGTTAGGACACGCCAGATTTTGTGGGCTGTGGACATACCCAGTGCCCAGGCCATAACTCCAGATCCAGATCAACTCTACCTGCTCTATATATAAAGTGGTTAGCGCCTGCCGAGCCACAGCATTCGCTACTCAACTGCTAACCTCAATGGAACACAAGACGACGCAACTGTTGATGTTTCGCACTCCGATGGAGGCTGAGAATCAGCTGTTCATCTTCAATTCGCCAATTGAGTACACGGATCAGCAGCTGATCGTGTATCAGTACTCGGGCATGCTGGAGGGCGAGAGTGGATATTGTGTGGTCTATAAGCGGGATCATTACATCATCAGCAATCCGCCCAACTATCAGAGCCCGACGAAGCGCAGTTTCCTGAACGAGTGCATCCGCCAGTTGTACATCATCAATGGGCTGGTGCACAAGCTCAACTGGGCGCCCAACACTTTGGTGTGCACTCAGCAGGAGCTGTGGCATCAGGTCAACATGTGCCTGCAGCCGGAGCGCTTGAGTGCGCGAAATGCCTGCCTGCAGCGTGTCAAGCGGCAGCTGTTCCGTGAGTCGCAACGCAAGCGCAAGGCGACGAGCAGCGTACGCGGCCAGGTGTGGGGCACACAGGTGTTCAACTTCAAGCCGATGCGCCCGAAGATCGGAAGACGACACATACGACGCGGCTACTTGAAGGTGGCCCGGCAAATTGTACTCCAGCAGCTGATACGTGAGAATGTGAAGCGTGAGATGATCGGCACGTCGGCTATATGCCAGACCATTATCAATGCCGCCGAGGGCATCTACAATGTGAATGCGACAGTCATCAGCGACATCTGTCGCTATCATCAGAATGCTGCACGCCATCAGCCCGCTGTCCAGTGTCGGCTGAACGAGGGCCAGCAACGCATGCGCAGCAACGAAGCCTGCCAGCTGACGCAGCGTGCCAAGCGTCTAGAGGCCATGTTTCTGCACGAGCAAGTGCGTCGAGCCGGACAGAATCATCAGCTCATACTGGAGGAGTCGGTGCGTTCCATTTACTATGCCAAGCAGCTGTTTCGCCTGATCGAGGATCACGAGGAGTTCGTCTACACGGACAAACAGATCTTGGGTCGCAGCTGTTGTTAAATTTACTTAAGTTTTTCAATTTTCTTTTTTTTTTTAATATTGTATAAAAATATAGACATTGTCTTTTGTTTTAAGCATTAGCATAAATAGTAAATAGAACAAATAAAATGCATAAGAAAGAGAAAAAAACAAATTGGATTTGTTGTTATGGTGTTGGTGGCTTCCAGGTTGAGTGAGCTGTGAGTGCGGCTAGGTTTCTGTCTTTCGCTGTTCTATCAGTTGCGAGTGCACATCCATCAAGCTCTGTAAAAGAAAATTTGACAAATATTAAATAAATATCAAAGTCAAGTTTTTATAAAATGCAGCCTATGTGACAATGGCGAATTCTAATTGTTTAACACTCCTACATAGTTTTTAGATATCTAAAAATATATATACATATATATTATAAATTCTGAGTTATTGTTAGATACTATCTAAAATCTATCTACAAAAATGATAAGGAAATTGGGAATTTTCAGTAATCTCGGAATCTATTTATCTAAGATTCCTAGATTACTGAAAGTTCCTAATTTCCTTATAATTTTTTGATAGTTCCAATATTTTTTAGATATCTAAACAATTATATTTTTTACAAAATTCCATCTATCTACATTACTGAAAATTTCTAATTTCCTTCTAATTTTTTGAAAACTTCCTATTGCTTGATCTCGACAAATCATTTTTTGTATACTAACATATAAAATATTTTCACAAATTTCTTAAAGTTATTATGAATTTGTACATTCTGAACTGTTTGAAAACAATAATTTGGAAGAAACTTCTAAAACTAATATTATATTTTATATTCATATACTTTCAATTCCATTTCACTCTCTAACAGATTTTATATAATAACCGATGCGACGAATACAACTAGAACTACGCGCTTGCAAAGACAAGCTTGCGGAAATACCGCAAGACTTTTTTGACAACCTTATATCTAAAACGATTGTGTATTTGTTGCATTTTATTTAGAGAACTTCAATTCAATTCTTTATATATTTGAAATATGTGTCAATTACATATAATATATATTCCATATTTATATATTTGAAATATGTGTCAATTTCATATTTAAAATATATAAAGGATTGAATTGGAGTTCTCTAAATAAAATACTACAAAGCCCGAGATGCAGTAGAGCCAAAAACATATCAACATAAATATCAACTTATTAATATTACAATATTCTATATACATTACTTAAAAATCTAACTATGATTTATACATACAATAATTCTATATTTAATAATTATAATAATTTTTTTTTTATTTTATTACTTCTTTTACTCGCAATTACTTTTGGAAGACTTTGGCTTTATCACGCTTTGACTTTTTTTTTACATTTTCTTTATTATCAATCTTTTGGATTATGAAGAATTTAGGTCTCATGATGAATTTTTCGAATTTAGCTTTTGCAATCTTAATTCCACAAAACATTAACAATATTAATATCTAAGCTTCATACTGTATATATCAAATTGATGTACTTCAATCATAGCGCCACAAAAATTTCTAAAAAACCTCTTAAGTTGTCTAGAGAACTATATTAACAAAAAATATCTTACATCATATTCTATAACTTATATATTTTAGTTTGGATAAATTTAATTATTTTATATATTTTTTTTTATATGTTGTTTTGTATATTATTTTTTATCTAATAATTTCTAAAAAAAACCTTTTTTTGTTTTATATATTATTTTTTATCTAATATTATCTTAATAGCATTTCATAATATGATATTACATTTGTTTTTTACTCTTATTTATACTTATTTTTGACAGTTTTTCAAGCATTTCTTTATGTTTTATTACACTTAAGTTTTTAATGCAATTTGACTTAAAAGTTTTCTAGATTTATTTGCTAGTAACATTAAAATTTCCATAATTTTCGAATACCTTACTTAAGTACAAAATCTATATAAATGATAACTACATGTTGAGTCTAGCATATAGAATTTCTTTGGTAATGCACTGTATCCTCTAAGTCTTTCATTTATTATAAGATAAACTAACATAATAATATCATAAAGACACAATCATTTTTGTCTATACATTACATTTACAGTTTGTGTTAGCTTCCTGGGCGTCGACGGCATTTGCATCTCTGAGTATGCCCTGTGAAGTGATGGGAGAACAAATGCCAACCAGACATTAGCGGAATCTACGTTCCATGGTCATAAAACTAAACCAGCCCAGCGTAAAGTCGAAGCAAAAGCAACTAAGTGGATAATCTACACCAATTGACTTGGGTTAAATAAAGCCAACACCTTGACAAGCCATATCCGTTATCACTATATTACTACATTATATGTCTACAATTGCACCTGTGTCGCGCATACCTTGAAATATTTCACTGTCTTCACACGCAACTCCAGCGTGGCATCCTCGTCGCAGATCATCAAGGTGTTCGCATGCTGTTGGAAGGCGCTGACTGTCCACATGTGATTGACGCCCTCTTCGATGGCCTTGTACAAGGCGAATGCTTTGTGGGCGCCCGTTATTAGAATCATCACCTCTTTTGAGTCCATGACCGTGCCGACGCCCACAGTCAAGGCCTGTTTGGGCACTTTGCTCATGTCGTTGTCAAAGAAACGGGCATTCGCTTCCAGCGTATCCTGCGCCAGGGTCTTGACACGCGTACGCGACACCAACGATGAGCCCGGCTCATTGAAGGCAATGTGTCCATCGGGTCCGATGCCGCCAATGAATAGCTCCACGCCGCCCGCTGCCTTAATCTGCTGCTCAAACAAATTGCACTCGGCGACCAAATCCTTTGCATTGCCATCCAGTATGTGCACGTTCCCCGGCTCAATGTCAATGTGCTTGAAGAAATTGTGCCACATGAAATAGTGATAGCTTTCGGGATGATCACGCGCCAGACCTAAAAAGTACTTTGGGCTTTAGCTAAACACAGGTGAGGTAAGTGAGCATCGCACGCACTCACCCACATACTCATCCATATTGAAAGTTTTCACATAGCGAAAGGAGACCTTGCCCTGCTTATAGAACTCAATCAGCTCTTTGTACATGCCCAATGGAGTGCTACCTGTGGGCAAGCCCAAAACAAAGTATCTAAAGAGGGAGAGAGAGAGATTATAATAAGAGCATGTTGATAAGAGTTTATCGACTTACTTATCGGGACCCGGCTTGAAGTCGTTGATCCGTTTAGCCACATACTTGGCCGCCCAACTGCCCACCGATTTGCTCGTCTCCAAGATAATCAAACGCATTTTTATTATTTAGTACTGAAAATGTGAAATGTAAATTTAGCAACCGCTCAGTTTGTTTGTGTGGGGCATTATAGAACATATTGATAAGGTCTGATTAGATTTAGCCTATATATTAGAGATAGGCAAATAGATAGGCAAAACTACAGTGAGCATTCGATAAGGCTGTAAGAAACTTGAGCAAAATTTGGCTCATGAATTGTTTAATCATATATGATTATTATTATAATTTTTTTTTTTTTTTATTATTTATTTTTTTATTCGTGTATATTTTTTGACACTTAATTGAATGACTTCATTCCATAGTTTTTTTTTTAACGATCTCTAGTATATACATATGTATATATATATTTTTTTATTATAGAAAATTTTTACTGTAGTAAAATGTGTTTTCTCTTCATAAATAATGTTTATCTTTAACGTTACGTTCCAATGAAAGTTACTCTTATTCAAACACAGATCAACGAGAAAATTAAATACGCCCTCTAGCGATAGTTTAACCTATCGAGCTCTCACTGTGGGCAACCACTTTCGTTCTTAATTTGATAAGAGCGAGTGAGATAGAGACATTTGCACTTGAATTCCAATGGGGACACTTGAGGGTCGACAAGCAGCTCACCTCCACTCACCTGCACAATGTTAGCGTAAATGAGTTTACAAAACAAAAACTTAACGTCGTATTAATAAATATAAACAATCAAGGCACACACTAGCAATCGCAACGATAGCGCTCAGCTCGAATCAGATGTGGAGCGTACGAATTGCCGACGCGACTGGCGAACAAGCTGTGGGCGCCGCTTCAATTTGGCTGCCAATTTATACACAGTACACATATTGTGTGGAGAGCGCTCTTAGCGATAAAGAGAATACATTTGTATGTACGCTTACAGTTGCAATTCAAACAACATAACCTTGAGATACAGTTTGCAGTTGCGTTATCACATTGGAAAAACTCCAAGGGGTGCGACGCACTGATCCGCGGCTATCGACTGCAGCGTCCCTTTGGCAGCAACCGTAATTGCCAACTAAAAGAAAAGAGACAAAAATACTCTAAAAAGATAGCGTTAAATATGCAGCAACAACAGTTGAATGAACTCGCTGCTGTCAAAATGAGTGGGAAATTGGTGAGCGAGAGAGCTCTTCGGTTGAGTGGCTTAACTGGCTGGTGCTGCCAGACCGTTCGCATAATTGAGTGTGTTTTTCAGTGACATGCATACATACAAATGTCCAAAAATAACTCAACATAGAACGAGCGGCGCACAAAAGTAGAAAACATGCCCTACAACAAGGCTGATTAGTTTTAAGCAGCCGCTTGATGAGAGTGCAAAAACAGTTCTTATGAAACATATTTATTTATTTAGCAGTTACATGTAGTCTTATTTTAAAATTTAAACGTTAGGTTTTTTTAATTTCTTTTCTTTAGAATATGTAGTTTGACATGGACACACCCACGTTGAGCTGTTTCTTTCATGTTACAGGAAAAACCGGTTCAGCCGAAAATCTATGTATATATTAAAAAAAAAACTTTCTATTGAGCACCTACGGAGGAAGAGAGCGCACCAATCAAATTTCGACTCGTTTTAAAAATATATTGCCAGGCTCTTTTCTCACACAGCTATTTTTGCGTTGTTTTTTTTTCTTTCTGTTCTTTAGAATATTTCTCAATAAAAAAGTTGCTTAACATAAGATACACACATGTGTATGTATGTATGTATGTATGTGTATGTTAAGGTGGAAGGGGGAGCTCACATGGTTTAGTAACAATTTGTAATTTTACTGATTTTTATTGATATTTTCGATGAACTAGTTTTAACATGAGCTTGTCGGTTTTCTTTTTGTTTTAAATTCTGCTTAAAAAACTATATATATTTATATGTATATTTATTTATATTTATATGCTTGAGTCGTGGCTCATACAAATGCATCGGAAATGCTGTCAACTCAGCATTTGCAAAGCACTTGAATGCACAAATACAAAAATTATAAGAGTTGAATATTATTTTTCTTTTTTTCTTTGTAAATTCTATTGTGGCATAGAAGAAAACTGAATTTAAAATATACCAAATAAAGTTTACAAAAATTATTGCTTATTGCTATAAAATAAGATTGTACGAAGATGGGTGGGGTTTGTTGTTGTTGTTTTTGTTTTGTTAAATTTGAATTGGAAACACGTAACGTAAATTAAATAGTTTTGTCATTTAGATAAACACAAAGAGGATTAGCAATTCTTGGGCGTAGTGCAAAATTGATGCGGTATTTTGTTAAGATTAAAGCACAGAAACTAAATATATATTGAACATGTGGAAGAATCGTAGACAATTAAAATTGAAATGGAACTGCGTTTACAATTGATTAAGTTAGTAAGTTGCTGCTCGGCTTGGCTTGGCTCTTCTTCACTTTCGCTACTTAGGGTAGCCACAAAAAGGTTAATAACTTAGCTGATATAATATATAATTCTGTCTGTTTTTTCTTGTTTGTTTTTTTGTTTGTGTGTGCTTGTCTGTGGCTGTGTATATATTATTATCTTTATGCTTTATGCTGGCTATTACATAATCGCACACTTCTCGCCCGCCTGCAGGGGATCGCCCTGCTGATGATACAGCTGCTCGTTGCCATCAACAGCGCTGACGCTGCGACGACGACTGTGGCGCGAGGATGACACATGTGTGGAGACAATACGCTTGTTGCGCTCCATATTGGCAACCGTCTCGCCATCGCTATTCAACAGAGTCGTCTTTGTATTGTCGCCCGATATCCACTTTTGTTGCTTCATCACAATGTTTGATGGCGGCTCGTGCGTGGCCCTTGAATCGGATGACCAAACGGTCACCGTGGCATTTGGTTCGATTTTCACCGAGCGATGGAACTTGTAGGTGGTCGCTGGTCCCGAATCGTTGAGTGAACGCTGCAGCTGCCAGCCGCCAATGGAGATCTCTTCGTTGCCCTTGTTGTACAGCTTCACGTATTTGCCATCGGCATCGATCTCTTTGATTTCCACATTGCCCTTGGCACTGGCCGACACATAAAAATCGGATATGCTGCGATCCTCGGACTCATCGACAACGGCACGCTTGCGCTTCAGGCCCGATGGTGTGCGCCGGGAGGGCGTGGCACGAGTGCTACGCAACGATTGACTGAAGGATTGCACCGTAGCCGAATTTGCAGGCGTTATATTCAAACGCGCCTCTTCACCCACGAGCAGCTTGTCGTAGGCGGCGATTTCCAAGTCCAAAGAGACCTAGAATGGAACAAAAAAAACGGTATTAAAGAGAATAAATTGAATTCCATATATAGGTATATGTATCTACCTTGATGTCCATTAAATCCTGATACTCCTGTAGCTGGTGTGCCATCTCCTCGCGCAAACGATTCAGCTCCTTCTCGAACATGGCAATATCATTTGTATGGCGTTCACGTTCATGGTCCAGCTGCTGTTCGAGCTCACGTATGCGTGTGTTCAACATGGCATTGGTCGACTCCAGATCGTTGAGCTTGGCGTTGAGGCCATCGATACGTATGCGAGAATTGCGCAACTCCTCAATGGACTTGTGCGATGAGCTGTGTGTGCGAGACGCCGCTTCCTGTAGTGAACGTATCTTGGCCTCGTACAAGGATTCGATGTCATCGCGATTGCTGCGCATTTGATCCTCGTACTGGCTGCGCAGCTCCTGCAGCGATTGCTGCAACTTCGCCTCATACTCGGACGAGAGACGGCCATCGATTTCACTGTATTCAGTTTGGCGTATGCGACGCGACTCATTAATCTCCTGAACGTGAACCTGATCCTTCAGCGACAACTCCTCACGCAAACTCTGTATATTGTTCTCCAGATCCACACGCGCCAGAGTCTCCTGTTCGAGATTCTTGCGTGAGTCCTCAAGCTGCTTGCGTTGACGATCCAGTTCCTTGAGCGCTTCATTTAAATCATCAATGGCCTTCTTGCGATCGGCACTGGCTTGAGAATATTTATTGCCTAATTCATTGGCCCGCGACTCATTAATGCGGGCATTGGCTAAAATTCCATGCAGACAATTAATGAAGGGTTGATTATTGTTATTGATTCAGTTATGGATATAAAAACTCACCCTCAGCAGCACTGCACTCCTTCGTCTTCCTGTCGAGTCGTGTGGTCAGCTCATCGTTTTCCTCCCACAGCCTCTTCGTATCAATCTCTAAACGCGCACGTTCACGTGCCAGCTCATCGAGCATACGACGTGCCTCGAGCAGTTCCGTCTCATAGATATTCTTAATGTTGGTCGTCTCTCTGGTCACGGTGTCACGTGTCGTTTGTACCTCAATGCTGAGACGTGAGTTCTCCGTCTCCAAGTTGCGAACGCGATCAATATAGCAGGCCAGACGATCGTTTAGATTCTGCAGCTCGACCTTCTCCACGAGGCGAGAATGGCGCGTGGGACTGCTTGCCTGCTGCTGCGACTGCGACTGCGACGACGACGACGCCGATGTCTGTTGCTGTGGCCCAGATGAAGGAGGCCTAGGGGTCGAAGTGCTGCCGGGCTGCGGCGTCGCGGTGCCAGCGCGTCGAGATTTAGACGACATTGTTAACGTTCACTTGCTATTGGCAACAAAAATAAAAAAAGAGATATTTTCATAAATAAATATGCAAATAATTGGAATGCTAAAGCAGACTTTAAACTGACCTTATTATGCTTATGCTTTTAGCTCGAAATATTTTTGCGCGCAATCGTTTGCTTTGGGCTGATAAAATTCCAAACAGAAACAGAAACAGAAACAGAAAAATATCAAAAGAAATATAAAAAAAAGAACTCTTTTCAAACACGAGTGAAACGTTTAAAGAGCGCAATGAAAGCGAAACGAGTTTCTCTGCTGTCGTTGCTCTCTGAGCGTAACACAAATTTTCCACTCAAGCGACTGTACTAAAGCGAACGAACGAAAAAAAAAAACAATTGAGTGACTTTTGCGGCGTTTTGTTTATGGGCGTGGGGTAAAAATACGCGGGTGCGGCGGCGAAAGGCCCGTTATATATGTTAAATACAAACACAAGCATTCAACCCAAAAATGCTTTTAGCTGAGGCACACACTGTTAGTAGCGTGGAATTACACAATATGGCGTTTTTAATTCACAATTTGCCTTTTCACAGCGGCATTTTGTTGCAGCTGCAGGGGGGCAAGCGCAATGGCAACTTTGAGAGCGAATCTGGAGCATTGAAACTCATTTGCACTCTTCACTAGCTCTGCTTGCGCGTAACTTACAAAACAATTTAAGGACACTTGATATGATTAAGTAACTTACGTGGTTATTACAATTTATTAATGTGATGCACAAGTCTAAGGCAAAAAAATAAATCGCCCTCAGAAAACGCGGCCGACGTGAAATTTCTGTTGAGTAGACTGACGCTGGTACTATCGATATTTGTATGCATCAATTGTAACTATCGTGAATTGCCACGTGCAACTCTGTTTATAATTCAAGCCGTGATATTGTTTAAATCGCTGTAATTTGCAAATTCAATGCAATTTGTAATTGTAATTTTTAAAAATATATTATTTGGTTGTTGATTTAAATTGTACTACGTTGTTTTGAAATTCTGATATTTATATATCGAGTATGTGACTACGATGTCTATCGAAAAGCTACATCGATTACGGTGGTGAAAACTGTTCTCAGCATTATCAACTTCACGTTCAATGTCAGTATAACTTTTTCAATCTAGCTAAGAAATATTTACTAGTTTTGCCAAACCTAAAAAGAATAAACAAATAAAGAAACGAACAAAAGGTAAAAACATTTAATTAATGTGAAAAAGAATAAACGGACTTAAGTAAAAAAAATGTATTTCGCAAAATGTTGTAAACCTGTGCTGATTGAGTATACTGAAAACAAGATGGCGGAGAGCATATGCCGGTTTGGCATATAAAAACGCGGCATTTACAACGACACATACAGACGCACTTAATTTACAAAAGACATTTTTTTTTACAGAATTTTAAAACAGTTCTTGCTAGTCATATACGCACAGAGTTAAGAAAAAAACAAAAAGAAGAGAGATGGCTGATAATGACGATCTTCTCGATTACGAGGATGAGGAGCAGAACGAGACCACTGCCGTTGAGAGCCAGGAAGCACCAAAGAAAGATGTCAAGGGTACTTATGTATCCATACACAGCTCCGGGTTCCGTGACTTTTTGCTAAAGCCCGAGATTTTGCGTGCAATTGTTGATTGCGGTTTTGAGCATCCATCTGAAGGTATGTAAAGCGTACAGTTGTGCATGTGAACAGTTATTTATATGTATGTGTATGTGTGCACGTTTGCTTACACTTGCAGTTCAGCATGAATGTATACCGCAGGCTGTGCTTGGCATGGACATCCTATGCCAGGCCAAGTCCGGTATGGGCAAGACGGCTGTGTTTGTGCTCGCCACACTACAGCAGCTGGAGCCGTCTGATAACAACACCTGCCACGTTTTGGTCATGTGCCACACACGTGAGCTGGCATTCCAAATAAGCAAGGAATACGAACGTTTCTCCAAATATATGCCCACAGTTAAGGTAAGTGAACTTATGCCATGATCGATTAGCGGGACTTGTTTCAATTTAGTTTGGTTTTTTTTTGTTAGGTTGCTGTATTCTTTGGCGGTATGGCGATTCAAAAGGATGAGGAGACTCTTAAGAATGGCACACCCCATATTGTTGTTGGTACACCAGGACGCATTTTGGCACTCATACGGAATAAGAAGTTGAACCTAAAACACTTAAAACACTTTGTTTTGGACGAATGCGACAAGATGTTAGAGCAACTGGGTAAGTTTTTAATAAATGTAAATCATATATCCATAAATCGCTGACATTCTATTCGATTTGCTTCCAACAGATATGCGTCGCGATGTGCAGGAGATTTTCCGTAGCACACCACACGGCAAACAAGTTATGATGTTTTCCGCCACTTTGAGCAAAGAGATTCGTCCCGTTTGCAAAAAGTTTATGCAAGATGTAAATATCTACGACGCACTACTACTACTACTACTACTATTACGACCACTAGCTATAATAATATATTGCGAAAATGCGTACGCCATTCAAATCAACCTAAATACTACCAAAAAACAATTGTCACACTTTTTGCCTTATACCTGACACCAGGCAAACTTATTGCAACTGGTTTAAACGCGTTAATTGTCAACGAGAATCCTGAAATGATTCAACGTTACCGCTATCTCGCTCATAATTGCCTAACACCATTTTCCAAATGGTTAAACGTGTAAATTTCAAACGAGCACGCGCTACAAGCGCATAACATCTATGATAAATCCTTGTCCATAACCTATCAAAAACCATTTTCCAAATGGTTAAACGCGTCAACTGCAAACGAACACGCGCTAAATGCGTATAAAAGATACCAAACTTTTGCCCATAAATGCCAGAAAACCATTTTATAAATGGTTAACCGCGGGAATCACAATCGCCAATGCCAAACTCTACCAAAATATAACAAAAGAATACAAATTTTCAAATCGCAACGCAATCAACATTGTAAAAATTTACAAAAAAAAAAAAAAAACCCCTACTACTGTCACACATTCAAAACGGATAATGATTCCGATACGTCCATTGATACGACTGATGTCCACATGGAGCGCTAGCTATCCTGTCGCACAACATTTTAAGGTGATGATAGACGCTACCGATGCGCAGCCGTGGCCGCAGCAAACAACAACAACGACATTTAAATACCCGTACATACAATACTCTAGTTGATGATGATGGTTTTAGCGTGGCCGTATGTAGAATTCGTAGGCGTACCTTAGCTTCTTAAGTTCCAATCCGCATTTGTCAATCATAATTGTTTTTCTCTTAAAATGCAAACAAAACCCATTTCCAATATTTTAATATAGCCCATGGAGGTGTACGTCGACGATGAGGCCAAACTGACGCTGCACGGCCTGCAGCAGCACTATGTCAATCTGAAGGAGAACGAGAAGAACAAGAAGCTGTTCGAATTGCTCGATGTGCTCGAGTTCAATCAAGTAATATCTTAGCTAGCAGCTTGCCTCTATCATCTTCAACTGTAGCATGAGATATATTAATTGGTTTTATTTGCTCTCTCAGGTTGTCATCTTTGTCAAATCTGTGCAACGATGTGTGGCCCTGGCGCTGCTGTTGACCGAACAAAACTTTCCGGCTATTGGCATTCATCGCGGCATGAATCAGGATGAGCGTTTGAATCGTTATCAGCAATTCAAGGATTTCCAGAAGCGCATTCTGGTCGCCACCAATCTGTTTGGCCGTGGCATGGATATTGAGCGTGTGAATATTGTATTTAACTATGACATGCCCGAGGATTCGGACACCTATCTGCATCGTGTGGCACGTGCTGGCCGATTCGGTACCAAGGGCCTGGCCATTACCTTTGTCTCCGATGAGAACGATGCCAAGATACTTAACGAAGTACAGGATCGTTTCGATGTCAACATTAGCGAGCTGCCCGAGGAAATTGATTTATCTACATATAGTAAGTTCTTAATGGAATTACAATTCTGTTCTTGATTTAACAAGTTTTAACATTTACTTTTGCAGTTGAGGGACGCTAATCAGCGCGCGCATGTAGATCTGAAATACTTAACATATAATAAAAGATACCAATTTTTATAAACTTTACTTTATAACTAATAAAAATACAATCCAATCAATGTGTTGATGTACAAAAATATATAAATCGATTTATTACAGAGAAGAGAAATGGGAATTGGAAATGGATCTATGTATATAAATACTGAGAATGTAGGAGTTGAAAGGATATACCAGAGAAATGGAAATGGAATAGGATCCTTAAGCTAGTGAAACGTAGAATCGTGTAAACATAAATAAGAATTCACAATTTATTTATTTTAAAGGATTATTTTGAAATTTGTTTTGTTTTCAGACTGGAGTCTATATTATTTATTTAGTTTTTAATCTCTCTTTCAAAACCTATCGCAGAAAATTGAAGAATGGAAAAATTGAATATAAGAAATATACGAAAATGCATAATCCAATCCTTCCGCTTGTTTGTCCAGTTCATCTTTTTTTTCTGCGTCCGTTTTGGGACATGCGCAAATCGTCTTGAGTTTCCGGCTGTTGTAGGGTTACTGAAGGGCAGGCCCTTGAGCGGGTGCGGGGACGGCATTACGTGCGGTGGTTGTATAAAAACGAAAAACAGAAGAGGAAGAACTGAGTTAGCTGAAACGACAATAGGCCAAACAATGTGAAAAGCAAATCGAGCTAATCAAAATGTTATTGAAAAAATATGTGAAAACGCGTCGCAAGGTGAAGATTCTGTTGCTGGTGACGATTGTGGCGCTGATTGTGATCACCTGCATCATTTTGCTGGGCAGTGCGGGGCCAAATGGTTCGACCATTGAGCGTTTGCTGGACGAACGTTTCATTGCGCGCGCCTATCAGCCGCAGTCGGAGCAACTGCAGCAGCAGCAGCTGCAGCTCCAGCAGCCAAGGGAGCAGGCTGTAGCTCTGTTGCAGTCCCATCGGGAAAATGGTGTCATTGTGCCGGAGAAGTATGACGAGCAAAAGATCAAGTCGCGCATCATGCAGAATCGCCTGCAGCAGGTGAAACAACAGCAGCGGGACAACGAGGCAGAGCAGACGCGCACCACGGTCGATGCTCTGGCCACAGCTGTGCACATTTTCTATACGGCTCCGGTGCCGTGGTACAAGTCCAAGAAACCACCACTGCCTCAGCCAGAGCATCCCAATGAGGTGGCTTTGCCGCTGACCACACCAAAGCCCGTCAAGATCCTGAACACCGCCTTCTATCCGGCTTTGGGCTTGTATAAGCCGAGTGCCAAGCTGCTGGGTCAGCACTTTGATAACATCCGGAGCTGTGGCATTGGCGTGCTCATACTTAGCTTTGTGCGGCCCTCGGATCCGGCGTTGCTGCATCAAATCCTCGAGCTGGCGCCACAGCATAATCTCAGCGTCACCTTTGAGCTGAGCGTGGCGGGCAATCGTACGCTGGAGTTTGTACGCCAGCAGCTGCAGGAGATTGCGGCCTATGTGGAGCTGCCGGGTTTTTATCGCGTGTGGAGTCAATCCCGTGCAGCTCTGCTGCCCGTGCTCTATGTGAGCAATGCGTATAAGCTAAGCGAGAGCCTGGGTCGCCAGCTGTGCCAGCCCACAGTTCAGGAGCTGACCGAACAGCTGGAGGCGCCCAAAGACGCAGGTGGACTACGCCGCGTGCTGGATGCACTGTTCATTGGGCACATCAGGTAGGATAGTCATGCGGGTCGATCTCTCCGTACCTTAATTAATCTCTGCTATTCAGACTCAAGAGTCATGCGGATGTGCTGCGTCGCCTGTGCTTCGATGGCTTCTACAGCAAATTGCCAAGCAATGGCGCCGTCTTTGCCAGCACCTGGAAGAACTGGTCATATCTCAAGTCCTATGCGCTGTCCTACAAAATGTTATTCGTGCCAACGGTGGGCCCAGGGTTTGCGGAGCGCAATAAATTTCCACGTCACGGGGATATACAACGGCACAGGAGCAATGGGCGGGTAAGTGGCAGCAGAAAGACTGCAGGCTAATAAATATACCCTGTAATTGTTGTATGTGCTCAAATGTGGGTATGTTTGTGATGAAGTAGTGTATAGAGCATGCTAAAAAGAGAGACATAGGACATTGTATAGCCGTTATTAAAAGAGATGCCTTGACTAACCTACTTTGACTAAAATCGATAAATATCGATTTTAAAGCTTTTTATACATAAACATTTCTTTAACATTAGATAAACTAGGCGTCATCAAATTTGTTATTCAAGTTTGTACCAATTCAACACAGAGCTTGGCATTGGCTTGACCTAGACTTGACTTGAGCTAGACAAAATCGATAAATATCGATTTACAACTTGAGGTTCTTGGGTATATTCACTAACCATACAACACATAGATGCGACAACTAGAACAACGGTATTTAGCACCTAAAAAGTGTGGTTGGCGTTCCACACATACATATGTACTATGTACATATTCGTATTCGCTCTTGTCGCTCACTTTGAGGTTCGAGCAGTGAAAATATGAGAGGCAAAATCAGTTCGCTGCGAGCGCTCAACCAAGAGGTCGAGTTCTGATATGGAGCAGCACTGTTTGCCATTTTTTCCTTACTCTCTCTCTCTCTCTCTCTCTCTGCTCTCTCAAATATATATGTACATATATACATATGTATGTACGCACAAGCAGCAGATCACAAAAATTGAAATTTGTTCGCCTAGACGTTCCATTCTTTCCCTTCCGAGCAAACGGTATACCAAATTGCTGGAAACGGTTTGCCATGCTCATGCAAAATGTTAAGATTTTCGTCATTATTTGTGTGAAGGGTATGAAAGCGTTGGTGCGCTTAGCGAATATGTTTTTGCGACGAGCATGCACACATACTTACAGTCCCTTGCTCACATGTACGAGCACACATGTGTGTGCTTGTGTGCGAAACTCTACTCTTGCTGCCTGTGGAAATTGTAAACACCCCACATTTTGATCATATGGCTAGCGCATACACATTTGCATGCATGTACATACATATGTATGTGTGCGTGGGTAGTCAACATTGGCGTGTGCCTACCTCGACTTAGAATTGTGTGAACGATTTTGGGTTTTGTTTGGTATTGTATTGATTGCTGATGAAGTATTGATGAAGCATATGAGATATACATACTTCGTTTTGATTTACTGGATTTATATGTTATCTAGTTCTAAGGATCGGACTATAGCAACTGATTATAGGGTCACTAGCTAGTCGAGCACAGCCACAACTTGAGCACTCTTAATTGCTCTCAGCTTCTTCACCTTTCCCTTCTCCATTTACAGTACTATGGCGTCGCCTGGCGCACCGCTATATTGAACCATGTGGGATTCATTAACATAGCCAGCTACAACAATTGGCCCGATGGCAGCCAAATTGAGGAGGTGATGCCACGTGCCGGCTTCCTTGATTACAATCCCGGTTCGCGTACCAAATATCTAGATCTGACCGCCCACTGGGTGGGTAATTTCTTGAAGACCCGCCAGGAGGCGGCATCGGCGGCAGCGGGTGCGGTGCAGAACTGTTACGAGCTGCTCAATAATACCATTTGTTGAGGCGGCCGTTTATGCGCGCACAATTCGTGATCGTAGTCGAATGTCAATTCACGGAATAACTCATATCGTCGACTCAATGTGTTGCCTTACCCCATGGAGCGGCCTCCATTCGGTGTGCGTTTACTTTAAATGCAATCAATTGCAATTGCCACTCAATTACTTTCTTAACTGTTAAACAAGTCTTCTACTACTTATATATTGTATATGCCTATATAGCAACCAGAACAATTATCTATGTATCTGCCAAAAAAAGGAAAAACATAAAACTCTATTTAAAGTGCAAGCAATATATATATATATATATATATATATATATATATATATATATATATATATATATATATATATATATATGTATATCTATATTTATATATATTTAGGTAACAATTAACTAGGGCCTGGTCGTATAAAGCAGCGCCAAATTATTTTAAATTTTTTCTAGATTTCGATTAGATCTATTAACAACATCAATAATAAAAACAACAACAACAATATCATCAGCCATGCCATATTATATACATTTATATATACAATATATATAGAACAAATGTAGCAACAATTAACTATTTGTTAAACAAAAGCTTATTAACACTTGTTAAACGAAAGGTACTTAACAAATTTTATCTTTATTACACAACCAAGATAAATTTATACAGCTGTGTTCATAAAAATAGTAGTGCGACTAAAATGTTGAACAGCAAAATGTGGTGAGAAACATAATATTTTAAAAACAATTTGAAACAAGTATTAAAATATATATTAAAAATTTTAAAAAATTTTGTGTTTATGTTGCTGTACAACATTTCAGTTGCACTACTATTTTCATGAACACAGCTGTATATAAATATATTTAAAAATATGTAATTACTTTAACTAAGCTTTAATAGATTTATTAGTGCAAAACGAAAAAGAAATAATAAAAAAAAAACATTTATTATCATATAAAACAAATCATGATTTTCCCTCGTGTAAACGCTAATTTGAATGCAATTCACATTAATGTATTTGCCGTTCTAGGTAATTTGCTGCCTGTTATAAGTTTCGTTAGCAAATTATGGGTTATATTAGCCACAAAGTATTTCACTGCAACAGCAATTGTTTGACAACTTCATTTAAATTATATGTCAGAAACGAATATACCCCTTTTTCATTACTCAAACAGAGTATTTCACTTAATGACAGTCGCTGTCACAGGCAACAGCAATTACTTGACAACTGAATTAAAATTATGTCTCAGGCAAGATCGAGTATTTACGTTTCCAAGGAGCACTCGAAGCGTCAGTCGAAGCAACAGGCGCCCAAAGGCTGCTGCTGCAAGCGTTCGCAATGCATCAAGAACTACTGCGATTGCTATCAGTCGATGGCCATTTGTTCCATCTACTGCAAATGCATTGGTAAGTTGCACTGTCAGCCTGGCTACATACATACATACATACATACGTATTTCCCATTCATCTGCAGGCTGTCGCAATACTGAGGAGCGTCTGGCGGTAGCAACGCCGCCCAAGAAAACGGCGCTGGCCGCCAAACGAGAACGTGCCGCGGCGCTGAGTGCCAAGGCAGCTGCTGCGGCAGCCAAGGCGGGCATCAATATCCATTTGAAGCCGGCGCCCGGTTCAGCTGCCTTTTCGGGTCAGCAATTTGGAGCTGGTGCTCTGCCAGCTGCTGCCGCTACACCGGCACAAATACTGCAGCTGCCGGACTTGGATCTCGAGAATATTATCACATTGCCGCCACCGAATGCGGCTGCCACGGCTGCGATGAAAAAGCTGCCGTTACCATCAGCAATGGGACAATCCCAGCTCTTCACCAGCCAGCCCTTGACGCCGCCCAAGGAGGTGAATGTGTGCAAGCAGCCGGTGAATGTGGCGCTGCTCGAGTGCATCCTGGTGCAGGCCGCCGAGGCTGAGGAGTTGGGCCTCAACGAGGTGCAGGTGGGCAACCTAATACTACACGAATTCGCGCGCGGACTACAGGCCATCAACAAGGTCTACGATATTTGAAAAATAAGTTTCATTTATTTTCTTTTATATACAAAATATAAAAAAATAAAAAACAGAATTATTTTACTTAATTTAATACAATATATAACAACTTTTGTATTTGAATTGTACAAATAAATTCATGTCGTAGTCGGATTCATCACGTATTTCAGATTTTGATGAGTTATATATCCGTATATATATATATATTTGAGTCTTTTCTACCAGTCAAGTGGCTGAAAGATCAGCTCCGTGGCCAGCAAATCAAAGCTACCTCTGCTCCCTCCTTCGCCTGTTGCTGTGGTCGTATTCTTGTGTCGTTCCAGCGGCAGCTCGTTGTCCGAATCGCTGTTGCTTTCCATGGACTCGTCTGCATCGTCGCCCTCCTCGTTGAGGCGACGTCGCTTCGATCTTGGCCCGGATCTGCCTTTATATTTCTGCCAGAAATGCGCTGGCTGCGCAAAGTCCGTCAAGTTGGCAAAGCGCATTGTCATCGCACAGCAAAATTTATGGAACTCCCGATGCAGTTCAGCGTTCATATAATTGCGCAAATTGCGATGAATTTCCTCCACGTAGCGCAGACAACGCTCCAGTTGCTTGAGCTAAAGTGTGAAGAAATGAGTTTTGAAACTGATTATGATACCCAGTTTAAGGATCATCTGTCTACTTACTGGCTCTTCGGCCATTTCACGTCTACGTGCGCCGCGTCCACGTCCCCTGCCTGTTGCATTATCATTGGCTGGTGCTTGCTGCGCCTGTGCAATTGGTGGTGGTTGCGGTTCCTCCTCCTCATCTTCATCGCCCTCAGCCTGGCCTGCGCCCTGTGGACGCTTGCTCTTCGTACAAAAGCATATTCGACGCATTATAAAGAGTATATCGATGACAACGTCCAAGGCGTTGGGTAATCTAATAAATGACGCATCCTTTATCTTTTCTGCAAGACAGTAGATGATCAATTAGTATTATAAAGAGTTAAGTGCATTTGGCTAAGCTTACCAGCTAATAACTTAAGCTGGCCAAAGTATAACAGGAGCGTGTTCTCGTCTAATGCGGCGAGAATGTGATTATATAGCAGACGCCTGAGTTTCCTATGCGTTGGTCCCTTCAATGGCGACCTGAAGCTCGCTTCCATGCGAACTGAGCCAGCTAGAAAGGCTTGGTCATTCAAATCGAAGGGAATCTCCTTGATGCAATGATGAAACAGTAACTTGTCATACAGCTTCTTATAACGCATAAAAAATGCATCTGCTTCACGTGCCACCTCGACGCTATCGTCGACCAGGCCAGCCAGCAGCGAGACCAAAATCGCGCCCTTCAATTTAATATTGCCAGCGAGTATGACATCCTTGACACAGCGATAGGTGCGCACGCGTGTCGTCGGATATTTCGAGGACAATTTGATCAGTATGCATTTCATATTGCTCTCCAGAATTGAGGGATATTTTTTGCCCAGATCGTTGAGGCAACTCAGCGTATTATTTATCAATTGAGGTCTGTCATTTTTGTTCAGTATCTGGCCATACATTTTGGACACCTTGTGTGCTAGATTATTGTCTCGTAAGGAGAGTCGTCCGGCTATCACAACCATCCAGTTCATCATGCGTTCGTTCTCCGTATCGAAACTGGCTTCGTTCAAGCTAATGCACAATTTCACATAGCCAAGCACAAAACTGACGATTTTCTCATCCGCACTCTGTGGTATCATTACAATCAGTTCGCTGTAGATAGCCAGCAAGGAGGCCATGCGTATGTGATCCTCCTGAAAGTTCTCCATGCATACCTTGGAGGCAGCCGTGACATCCTCCAGCAACTGCATTTGCCAATTTTCAACAGTTGCGCTATTCTGCGGCGCCTGACTATGCGACAGTTGATCTATATGATGCAGCAGCAGCAGTGCAGGTGAGACTACGGCTAGCCAAATACTGCCCGTGCTCATCACGGAGAGCAGGTGCTTGAAGAGCTGGTTGAGCGATGCCTTCGAAAAGTTCGACAGACAGTAGGTGATCAACTGAAGCGCTAATACCTGATTAGACTTCATATTGTACGACGACAGGCAATCGAATGTTGGTATAATCGAGTCCAAATTGTTTTTAATGCGACTGGATATCATGAGAAGCAGCGTCCATGCCTCCGTTGCCATTGGCGTATTCAAGTGCGAGATAATGGTATTCACCAAAAAGGGTCTATAAAAATGTGGAACGTAAGTGGATTGAGTTTAGGTTGCATTTAGCTAAAGTTAAAGCTACTCACGTAACCAAATTCTCAGTCTGCAACAACAAATTGAATCTTTGCTGTAAATAGTCGCGCGGTTGGGTAGCTAACAATGTGGTCAGAATGTTCCAGGGCAGCAGATGCTGGGATTCATTGGAGTACTCCAGCGGCTTGATGTTCAGCAAGACATTACGATTAAAGCTCTGCAATGGCAAATCATGGCAAATGAATATTTAACTATATTTTAAATAAGATTCAGTCAAACTCACATGCAAGGCCAGTTTCTGCAGCAGAGCATCATCATCATTCAGCATGCAGGACCAAATCCGGCAATAGACATCGACGAGTATGGAACAGTCGTTGTAGGATTGGAGCAGCAAGTCTATTGTCTCCAGCGTTGTTTTACGCACTGAGGACAGCATGTCCGCGGCTAGTGCTGAGATTTCACGCTCAAAGTGTGTATTGTATATAATTCGTTGATTGATTTGTATCAGGCGCTCGAGTAAAACCAATCCAGCGCAACGAGCCAAACCATTGCTAGATATTAGAAAACGATTGTAAATCAATTGGGGCATTTTCTTAACTTCCGGTTCGAGTTCCTCGTAACCCTCGAAGCTATAGACAAAATGTAAGTTAGCTGGCCTTTCGAGACTTAGCTCCATTTGTCGAGAATTCGCTGTAGTTGGTGTCTCAATATCATCGTATTGAACAAAGTTGATGATCTCATGGAGTATTCGTATTGTGATGGGCGAACCTTGCCTAATGGATATACTCAGCACCTGGCTGGCCTTGCGACGAACGCTGAAAGTTTTATCATCTAGGCAACGAATTGTCTCTCTGATCAGAGCAACTTCTCTTGGTTTGGTGGACACATCGTGGCGAAAGATCCGCCACTCCACCTGTGTCTGTTGCTGCAAAATGCGCTCAATCAGTTCGAGAGATCGTAGCTGTAGGCCCACAGCATCGTCCGCTTGGATTGTTTTCAGCAGCAAATCCGTGCAGGATGTGTTGCATTTGGCATAGAGAGCTGCATCATATTTGGCCGCATTGCCAATGGCAATTTTCTCATCACACGATTTCCACTAAAAAATATATTAAATTATTAAAAAATACTTTACTTTTATGTAGAATTGAATTGAACTTACCTCCCTAATAGGATTCGTAATCACGGAGTCAATGTAATTTTCCAATACGCGTGACAATATAGCTGGATATTTGTCCAACAGCTTGATAAACCAATCGGAAATAAGCTCGCCATTTCTTGGGCCAGTACCCTTCGAGTTTTCTGGATAAATATGCATATAAAACGTTTCCGTCATTATGTGCATCAAAGTCTCATATACATCTCCATTTTGTTCAATGGCTATCTCATCTAAGAGCTCAAAACATTTCGCATGCAGTTGGGGTCCACCTGTATGAAAATATTAAAAATAATTTAAATTTATAACTGCTAAAATAAAGTTCATAACAAATCGATATGCATGAAGATAATGCAAGCAGTGCGTGCTTTAGCAGTTTTTTCATATGAACATTTTTCTATGTGCCTCTTTCACGCTAGAGCCGGCTTTTTTTTTTGGCTATACAATAGTTGACACGACTAGCATATCGATAGCCAGGTAAAGTGATTCGATTACATTTACGAATCGCTTTGCCAGCTCTAACAGTGCAATTACGAACGATAACAACGAATAAGATTTGTGAAATTCAAATATAAGCATTTTGCATTCATTTTACAGACAAATGTTAATTTTATTGCGCAACAATGCTGGCAGTGCGGCAATCAGCCAGGCCCGTAGCATTGCCAAACGATTGCTGAGCACAACAGCGGCAAACAGAACCACAGACACTTCACCGGCAGCTGCTGAGCACTATGATATCATAATTGGCGGAGGTGGCTTGGTTGGTACAACGCTCGCTGCTGCGTTGGTCAACAATGTGACGCTGGCCGACAAGAAGGTGCTGCTGCTGGAGGGTGCACCACCATTCAAGGGCTTTAATCCTACGGGCCCCTATCAGAATCGCGTTTCGGCCATCAATCGCAACTCTGTGGAGCTGTTTAAGTCTATCAATGCCTGGGCACACATTGAGCAGGCACGCTATCAGCCCGTGAAACAGATGCAAGTGTGGGAATCAAACAGCGATGCCCTCATTCAATTCCAGCATGATAATTTTGCCAGCGATGTCGCGTGCATCATTGAAAATGATTTAATACTCGATGCGGTCTATGCACGTGTCAAGGAATTCTCGGATAATGTGAAGGTGCTGAACAAGGCGCGCATTGAATGTGTAGGTTTGCCTGGTCAGACGGGCGCACCCCACTCCCAAGTTAAGCTCCAGGATGGACGCAGCTTTACATGCGATCTGCTTATAGGAGCCGATGGTGCCAACTCGGTGGTGCGCAAGGAAATGGGCGTGGATGTTTTATCATTTAACTATGACCGCATGGGACTGGTGGCCACACTGGATCTCAATATGGAAGATGATTGTGATAATTCGGTGGCCTGGCAACGTTTTTTGCCCACCGGCCCAGTTGCCCTGCTGCCACTGAGTGCCAAGCAAAGCTCCCTCGTCTGGAGCACAACTGTGCCGCAGGCTAAGGCATTGCTCAGCATGGACTCAAATGCTTTTGTTGATGCGCTCAATGAGGCTTTTTGTAGGCAATATCCACGCGTCGATCTGGCGGACAAGGCATTACAAGGGCTCAATGCGCTCTTCGGCAATAGCGGCGCCCAGCATCAGCGTCAATATCCGCCCCGAGTGTGTGGCGTTCAGGATGGCTCCCGTGCCACGTTCCCACTGGGCTTCTTGCACGCCTCTTCCTATGTCTGCAGTGGCGCTGCTCTGGTTGGAGATGCGGCACATCGTGTGCATCCACTGGCTGGTCAAGGCGTCAATTTGGGCTTCGGGGATGTGCGCCGTCTGGTGGAAACTCTAGCTGCCGGTGCCTATGCCGGATTCAAGCTGGGCGATACACAGCATCTGGTTAAATACGAACGCAAATGCTTGGCCAAAAATGTGCCCATCATGGTGGGCGTGCATGGCCTGCACACGCTCTACTCGACTGACTTTAGCCCTGTGGTGCTGATGCGCAGCCTTGGCCTGCAGTTGACCCAGAATTTGCCGCCCATCAAGAACCTCTTCATGAAGACGGCCATGGGCTAAGCAAAGGCAATCAAAAGGGATTTCTTAACTTTAAGTGTTTACAGTTTTATCAAATAAAGGGTGTTTAGCTATGCAATAAAGGATTTTTAATAACTTCTATATATCTGCTCCTAATGCTCTATATCCTTCAGGTTCTGTTCCTCATTATACCCTGAACCCATTGAAAATGGGAAATCATGAAAGTGTATGTAACAGGCAGAAGGAGGCGTGTCAGAGCCCATAAAGTATATATATTCTTGATCAGCTCGACAAACTGAGTCGACATAGCCATGTCCGCCAGTCCGTCCGTCCGTGTGAACGAAGCGATCTCGTAAACCACAAAAGCTAGAGATCTGAAATTTGAAATGTATACTCGTGTATGATAAACTCGTACTGCGTTTATAATTTTTTACGATAACTCATTCCATTTCCTTATTATCGATGAAAATCGATAATTTAGCTTAGTTTTTCAAGCGTAACTTGAATACCGTAATAGCTATAGATTTCAGATTTACTGAGTATATCCGAGTAATGAATACAAACATTTTGTAATTTTTGGATTTTCGATGCCACGCCCCCTTCCCCCAAAATTTGAAAAAAAAACGTATTTCAAATACTAGAGATTTGTGCTTTGGCAAATATATACATATGAAAGTCATTAGTACGCCTTAGAAGTTTGGTTACGAAAGTCTATCTTGATGCAAACCTATTCAACAAATAAATTTCCATAATGTTGCCCATACTGCAGCCCAAGCGCTGCCCAGGCGCAATCGCTGCGTAAACTGCGCAGCAGCAGAGCACTAACCATACAACACATGTGTTGTATGGTTAGTGAGCAGAGCAAGTGCTTGTGCATGTGTGTGTATGTATGTATTGTATGTGTTGGGTGTGTGTATGCGTATTGGTTGTTTGTATATATGTACATATGTATATAAGAAGCGCAAAGTGATTTGAATATCGCATCTTCGCAGGGTTCAGGGTATCTCTTAGTCGAGCAGTCTCGACTAGAGCACTCACTTGTTTTTCATTTGCTTTCCTTAAAACTTTGTTCAAGAGATTATTTCAAAGAATATTTATTACTAATTGCATTTGCTTGTTCATTAAGATTAGTAATTGGTGGTAGCTGATATATTGCATTTGACGCAGTTGCTTAATCATATTATTAGAAGGCACATTTGGTACAGACTTTAGGAGACTATGGCTTAGTTTAATTCTACGGTTTGCTTTAAAGCTCCTGATGGCTTTTGGTCATATCCACCTGTAGCAAGCTGTTGCTATTGCCCAGTTTCAGCTCCTGATCGAGCATGTTTACGGTGTCCTCATTGGGAAAGATTTGCTGACGATTGCTTTTGAGCTGCGCCTCGCCAGCTCCCTCCACAATATCAACAATTTGCTGGGAGTCCTCCGTGTCGGATATATAGCCCGTTTCACCCGTATAGTGGATCGGGTAAAGTAACATGGGCGCCACGCTAAATGCTATAAGATTGCGTGGCTCGAAAGCATTGCTGAGATTCTGCAACGGATGCCGGCCAAACATTACGGGCAGAAACTCATCGACCGGTATAAGCTTCTCTAGCGGATTAACAGCCAGCAGCTTCTCAGCGCCTCTCAAGGTAATAACATAGCCCAGCGTCCAGTAGGAGTAGCCGACATGCACAAGGTTATCGCTGCCCTCGACCCAAGGCTCGCTTTCATCCTTCAAACGCTTGCGACCGAAGTAGATGAGGTCATAGTCATAGTTGCTTGCCTGTTGGAGCACGCGAAGCGTACTCGCCGTGAAATATGGCTCGAAACGTATGTCATCCTCCAGGATAAGGACCTGGTGTAGCTGTCGCTGCACTATCTGCTGCCAAATGCGATAATGACTGAGAAAACAGCCAATTTCGCCCATGGTCATGGGACGATGATGATACGGATCCTCGTAGCCGGGCAGGAAACTAATGCCCATCTCCTGCACCAGCTGCGTGTTCAGTTGCTTGCCATCGACGGCAGCAAAGTGCTCCACTTCCAGGCCCAGTTCCGTGAACAGATGCTCCATCTTTTGCCGCCTTTCTGGTCGTCTCTCCAGATTGATCATGAATATATTATCCAAATTCAGTTTAGTTTTCTCGGGCAGTTTAATGTGTTGTTGCAGGTATGATTGCACAGAAGGCACAGCTCCTAGATCATGCACCATGTTAGCTCTAATATTGATAACTTGCTGCAAATCGTGCTGCAGTGTGTCCGTTGTCTCCAGTGGCCGCATCACATAGCCAAAGGGCACAGTATTACAGATATGCAATGGCACTCCAGAGCTGTTGGCGGACATGGCGAACACAATGATATCGTCCACGGGTCCAGTATACAGTTGGGCATGCTCTGCCGTCTGCATTTGCACCAGTCGCTGGCGGTCAAAGGTTAGATAACGTGCACCCGCATAGGCCATGTGCACCAGCACAGCTGTATGGACCATGGGCACCGCAAAGACACCAACTTTATCTTTGTGATAGATCTCTTTGTACTCGGGTGTGCGCTGATAGTAGTACTCCTCAGTCATGCCGCACCAGAAATTCGAGTAAAGACTCTCCGACAGCAACATGGGTGCCACAATGGGCAACCGCAAGGCTGTTAGCTCCTTGAGCGAGTTTGGCGCAGTCAGCAGCACATCGGCATCCAGAAAGAATATGAAATCAGCCCAAATATTGCGCGCATATTGCAGCGCCTCCTCTTTCAACGCAATCACATGCTTGAAACGCGATACCGGCCAGTCGTAAGCAGAGCTTTCATTCAGATAACGCGACGTTTCATCATCGAAAGCATAGTTGACGCTGTGATAAAGATCCGCTGAATGTTCTAGCCACTCTTGTAGCAATTCTATGCTATTATCGCTGTTATGATCACTGCGTATCCTGTATACACACATATATATATATATTTAAATATATATTATGTACTTCAATCTGAACTTTGAAATTCTCTCTCACTTACCAGAAGGCAATACGCTGCTTGGGATAATCCAGTTGATCTACATAGCTCAAAAACATGGGCAATATGTGCGCCTTATTGCGCACGAGCAGCGTTATAAGCACCGTTGGCTGCTCATACTCCAAATCCAATGCCCAGCCGGCGCTCAAGGCGCATATTGTGATCAGTACTAATTCTAGACGCATTTCCACGTCACTCCAAATACATGGTTCAGTTCAAAATAGGTCAAACGAATAGATACGACGGCGGCGGCTGCTGGACAAGTGCGGATCGACTGCCAGACCGAAATCTATTTTTATACTTGCTGTTAGCGTTCATTGAACGCTCGCCATATGTGTATAATCAGTTAATGAATAACGATAACATATCGTTTTGAAAGTGTAACAGCTGTCGTTCTATCGTCTAGTCAATTGCTTTGCAACTTTAACTATCGATTGCCATTTTTGCATGCAATCGATTTGTATTTAAGCTCCAGGCTCATCTTTGTTTCTCATTTTCAAAATCTATATGTAAAACATATACATTTAAAATTGAATGACATTGCGCTCTAAAAATTAAACAACGATTTATTTAATGAAGTCTGTACAAAGCATGTTCTATGCATTAGCTGCATGAGGTTTAGCATAGCTGGGAAAGTTAAGTTGCAAGCCCTCTTTCGCCTCGAAGAACGTGTAGGATAGTGTAATGGTGTCACAATACTCGAGCGCCGGATCTTGCGTGATTTCTGGATCAATGTAGAAGAACACAGGCATATCCACTTCCTCGTGCGGATTAAGCATTTGCTCTTCAAAGCAAAAGCATTGGATTTTATTGAAATATGCACCCGCCTCGAAGGGTATCACATTGTAGGTACTGATGCCAACCACCGGCTTGTCCGTCGGATTTTTGGCCGTGTAGAAGGCGAGCGCTGTCTCGCCTGGCGCAACTTTAATTTCATACTGTTGCGGCTTGAAGTTCCAGCGCATGGAAGAGCCAATGTCGGCATTGAAGCGTATCTTGAGCACACGATCCTTCACTTTCACCATGTGCTCCACCTTCTCGGCATCGTGACCCTGCGAGGTAGTGCCGCCATAGCTATATGCCTGACAAAATATGCTGTACAGTGGCACAGCCGCATAGCTGAAGCCCATAATCAGTACACCGCCAGCAGTTATGTAGTATAGTGTAGATTTAGAGCGTAATTTACGCGCTGCATCTGGATCGCTGCGGTTGCCTCCGAACGAGGACTGCTTGCGACACGTTCGCGTCGTCAGGTGTTGTTTGCTTGTGTGCCTGAGCAGTTGCTGGCAGTGCACGCGCAGCGTGCCAAATGTGCGTAGCATTTAAAAGGTTTTATTTAAATTGTTATAAACAATGCAACTCGCTTCAACCGTTTGTATAACATTTGTCTTATAAAACAGCTGTTGGTCAGCTGCCAGTGTGTGCATACAATTATTACCGGTTGACTTGCTGAGTGTATACACATTGGGGGGAAAACTAATTAGAGATGCGCAGAATTTAAAAGTGATTTATGCATCCTAATTTTTCTTCACTGCGTTTTTATCGTAATTTCTGAAATTCTTATATGTTAACAATATCCACAATTCTGCACTTTTAACGTAATTTAACAAATCACTTTTAAATAAATAAACATCACACAAAATGCAACTGGGCATTCAAGTTATAAAAATTTTTACAAAAAATGGCGGCAAAAATATATGTATATACAAAATATTTGTTTCTAATACTCACAGATATTACTGTAGCCATGTTTGAAGTTCATGTAGAGTATAGCCAGCAGGCAACGTATTATATTGTCGCGTGGCGTCAGATGTTCCTTAAAGTGGACATAGCGAAAGACGAGTTTTAGATCATCACAAATTGTTAGAAATAATATCCATATATTGTTAGCGACCGGACTGGAATTTCTATAAGTTTCCAGCAGTCGAAAGACGCGTAGGCAATGCCCGATGACATCCTCGTCGAAGACGCCGTAACTTTTGGCGCCTGGAATGGTGAGGGTTAGGAAATACGTGCTAACCGCATTAAGCGCCAGATTCACGTTGACATTCTCATTTATGGGGCCAGGAGCATGTTCCTGGAAGTCCTTTGGCAAGGTTGCGAGCGTCGTCAATGCGTAGACATATGTTAAATAATCTTTGGGCGCAATGTTGTCGATTTTAGCCCAATTATCGTTGATAACGTCGAAGTTGTTTTCGATCTCAATATCATTCGATCGCATGAATCTGATGACTTGTGCCAGCTCTCGCAGCACTTGCAATTGATTGTCCTGCCGTTGCAAGTCCTGGCAGCACATGGGCAGCGACCAAAATTTGTTGGCTCTTTGTCCTGTCAGCTCTTCGTTGTCATCATCGCATAGCCACTCCTCCACATCGGTCCACTCCACGTTTTGGGCAAACTCCAACTTAAGTTCATCGAATATTCGATTAAGATCAGACATTTTGGCATAATACCTTTTCACAATATAAACGCTGTTTTTTTTTTTTTTTTTTGTTATAAACACGGCTTTTGCACAGTTGTTTACAGTCAGCATGCAAAAGTGATGGACTCGCTTAAGCGATAGATGTGACAGACGTTAGTTATCGATATAAGCAGCATCAAACAGCTGTTTACAGCCTAAGTTTGGTATGCAGGTCAAATTAAATAATTTGAATAGCTTCAATTATCTATAATACTATAAATTAAGTAATTTTTTAATGAACAATTGACATATTGCTTATCAAATTAAATTAACTGGCAGTCAAGACTCTAGACTGAAAATTAATGTGTCTATGAACAGCATACCTGGCCTTATCAACATCTGGATAAATAACATCGAAATAGAAAAAAAAAACTACACCCAGTTCTGATTTGGCAATTCTCGTAAACAATGGACGCTCTTAAAGAGGCGTCCCTCGACAACGAGGAAGTGCGCGAGATCCTAAAGAACACCACAGATCTGCGTCAATATTCGCGCCAGATTGAGAAGGAGTTCAAAGATGTGGAGAACAAATCAATTGAGGATTACATTGCCGAATCGCAGAACATTGCCAATCTGCACAATCAAATAAACGACTGTGACGATGTGTTGGAGCGCATGGAGAACATGCTGATGAGCTTCCAGAGCGTGCTCAACAACATTAGCACGGAAATCACACAGCTGCAACGAAAATCCGTATCCATGTCGCTGCAGTTGACCAATAGGCAGTCGGTCAAGGCGCAGCTGTCGCAGTTCATCGAGGACATGGCCGTCTCGGAGGAGATGATCAACATTATTATGGATACGGCGGTGACCGAGCGTGAATTCAGCACGCAGCTGAATGTGCTGAACCACAAGCTGTCGCTGGTCAAGGAGCTGAGCTTCAAGGAGTCCAAGTCAACGAGCGATGTCAGCGATGTGCTGCACAAGCTGCGCCTCAAGGCGATGTCCAAGATACGCAGCTATCTGCTCGAACAGATCTACAAGTTTCGCAAGCCCATGACCAACTATCAGATACCGCAGAATGCGATGCTCAAGCACAAGTTCTTCTTCGAGTTCATATTGTCCAATGAGCGCCATGTGGCGCAGGAGATCTGCAGCGAATACATCGACACCATGGGCAAGATTTACTATAGTTACTTTAAGGTAAGTTCAGTATAGTGAAATCGTTGCAGTTAATCATATCGAAACCATTTGCAGAGTTACTCGACACGCCTGACAAGCCTTAAGTTCGAGGAATCCTGCACCAAGGATGACCTAATGGGCATCGAGGACAACGCTTCCAAGGGTCTGTTTGCCAAAACAACGAGTCTCAAGCATAAGAGCACAATCTTTACCATTGGCAAACGCGGCGACATACTTAACCAGCAGCTGGAGGCGCCCATCATTGTGCCCCATGCACAGCTCAAGAATCGCGTAAGCTTGGAGCAGCCCCAGACAGAACTTTACTCCTAATCTGATTTGATCTTTGCAGTATACGGCGGAGGCGCTGTTCCGCTCAGAGCAATACGCGCTGGTTGACAATGCCTGCAGAGAATATTTATTTGTCACTGAATTCTTTATGGTGCGCAGCAGCCAAGCTCAGGATCTGTTCAATCAAATCATGGGCAAAACGTTGACCTTGATGATTGTATGTTTAATTGAAATCTAAAACTATTTCATGTAGATTATTAACTGTCTATTGTGTTGCTAGAAAAATCTGGAAACAGCTATCCACGATTGCTATGACACTATAGCCATGTTCCTTTGCATACACCTGATCTTTCGCTATCAGCTAATGTGCCACAAGCGCTGTGTGCCAGCGCTGGATAAGTGAGTTTACTATATATATCTATATCTACTATATCTAAAATCTATATCCTCTTCAGATACTGGGACTCTTTGCAAGCTGTAATTTGGCCACGTTTGGAGCACGTCTTTCGTTTAAACATTCAGAGCATTCACGACTGCGATCCCACCAAGTTCAACAAGGAGATGGGTCCACATTATGTATGACTAAGCTGCCATAACTAAACTCAGTTAATCTAAATTCCATTGCCTTTAGATAACACGTCGCTATGCTGAGTTTAGTGCTGCCATCGTTGGCATCTCGGAGCACTTCCCCAATGAGCTGGTCAGCCGGCTGCTGCTGGAGCTACAAAACGAGGTGGAATGTTTTATATTGCGTATGGCTGCCATTTTCGCCACACGCAAGGATCAGCTGATTTATTTGATCAACAACTATGACCTGGTGCTTGGCGTGCTCATGGAGCATACGCGCGACAACTCCAAAGAGGCTGAAGCGTTCCGTGAGCAGTTGAATGCGCGCAGCGCTGAATATGTGGACGAGATCCTGGCGCCGCACTTCGGCGGCATCATACAGTTTGTCAAGGAGGGCGAGCAATACGTGGAAAAGGATCAGGCCGATGAGCTGCGTAAACAGGAGCGACGTAGCCTCGGCCTGGTGGCCAGTTTCTCAGCGAACTGGAAGAAATCTCTGGAGGAGCTCAATCGCGAGGTACTGCTATCGTTCCCATCGCTCTTGACCGGCTCGCAGCTGTTGCAGTTGGCGCTGGCCAGTCTGGTGCAATATTATCATCGTTTCCACAAGCTGCTGACGCCCAATGCGCGCGCCCAGCTAACGAATATCCACGTAGTCATGGTCGAGATCAAGAAGTACAAGAGCAACTATTGAAGTGACAATTTCAAAATGTTTTAATTATGATGCGAAGAAACATTCCAAAACAAATAAAATACGACTATTGTAATATATGTTGGAGGCTGCCAATAATTATTGGTGTTGCTTGCATAATCATCATTCCTCATCCTCGAACATCATCTCGACCAGATCCTTGTTGGAGCAGCGTTCGCCATCCAAGCGCTGCGGCGACTTCCAGCGCAGCAGCGTTGGCAAGAAAATCAGATGAGTGTTGGGATCCTTGCGGAATGGACAGTTCAAGTCTTTCCAGCTGCAAATACAATTCATAATCTCATTCAGTCAGAGTAATTTACTCGCATTCTTTGCACAATTGCACATAAAGATAAAAAATGGCAGCACAAGCGAAAGTTATTTAAACGATCAGCTTTGCTAATTTTTATCACTAACTTAATGGGCGCGACAACATGCAGTATACACATGTATATGTGTATATATGTATATATATTTTAGAGGTGCTGTAAATACTCTTGAGAGTTATCGTTGAAAGCCCTCATAGCTCTACAACAACAAGCCTTTAGCAATATATAATTTTGTACAGTGGTCAACAGCTAAATATACTCTTGTCAAGGTGTGACAGTGGTGTAATTAAATATGTAATGCAACATATATAGCAACAGACCTCGGATCAGCTCACTATGTTCTATAACTGTCATAGGAATTATGGTTTCTTAGAGTTCTTATACGAACATAATACGAATTCTATAAGAAAGCTTACATTGTCCAATAGGAATGTAAATTATCTTATACGAATTAGTTGTCGTTCTTATACAGTTAATTTATCATTCATATGCAAATTTACTATCGCTCTTATACAAAGTTGTTATCGTTCTTATACGAACTCATCGTTTAAATACAAACGTATCGTTCTTATATGCATTTTAATCGTTCTCTTGCGAGCGTATTATCGTTCTTATACGAATAAAAAGAAATTGTCAAATAGGAGTTATGATTCTTAACCAAAATTCTTATACGAACACAATACTAATTCTAAAAGAAGTGATCCGCAATTCTAATAAGAATGCAGTAGTTATCTTTACGATTTAGTTATCGTTCTTATACGCCATTTATTATCGTTCTTATGCGCATAAGAAGAAATTGTCAGCGTAAGCAAGCAATATTTTAACAAGTGTATTCATTGGAATTACGATTCTTAAACAGACTTCATATACGAACATAATACTAGTTCCTAAAGTAATGATCCACATTCTAATAAGAATGCACTACTTATCTTTACTATTTAGTTATCGTTCTTATACGCCATTTATTATCGTTCTTATGCGCATAAGACGAAATTGTCATCGTTAGCAAGCAACACTTTTTCGCAAGGGCATTAAAAATGCGCCTTTGCATATCTAATAATTGTCATTGGCTTAATAACTATGATTATATTACAACTTACTATGAACGCTCGCCAACATCGACATGCACAAAGTGGGAGTTTTCAGCGGCCTTCTTCAATGCATCATGTATCACCGGTTCGGCTGTATAAATTAATCAGTTGGGAATTGGGTAATTATAATTTGCGGTTAGCCACTAGAGTTTCATGGTATATATTACCGGTGACACAATATGGACACCAGCTTTGGCCATTTTCGTCCTTGCCGCCGCTGAAGAGCACATGCACTTGATTGTTGCCATCGCCGGTTTCGAGCTCCTCCATTTTCTTGGAGAACTCATCGTAGCCCTTAACATTGTGTGTTACGACCATAATTTTGCTTTGTTTGAATTTGTTAAGACCGCCTGCGAGTGTACGCTTGACGATATGCCTGACGAGTGTTGTGGGCGACGTGATTGAGCACTTTCAAGTAACTGGTATAGAAAGGTTACGCACTTATTGTTTTATATCGTTTTAATTTTGTTATCTGAAATGTCAAAGTCAACGATTGCTTATCGATAGAATGCTCTGGTTAGTATTTTACTTATCGATATGCTTAATGGAGTAAAAGTGCGGCACTGCTGACCAGTGCTGTCAATTTAGCTATTTTATAGTCAGTTCTGGCGTTTTACAAACCAAGAATGCGGGAAAAATAGTGGCTGTTTTGAATTATTAAATGGCTTGTTTTTAGCGTGTTAGAAAAGTGCATGTTTTATAAGCAAATATCATACCTAGAGATGGGGAACAAGAAGCAAAAATAAGGTCCTAATTATTAGAATTTCGTGTGATTTGGCTTGCCTAAGCCCTGAAGAGTTGGCCACACTGCTGCCGACTTGTTATTTTTATGCCACAGAACACAAATGCCATCTCTGAGAGTACATCGATAGTTGCCATAGATTATATAAAATATATCGTCAACTAACTCATCACCAGTGCCATCAAAACAGATGTTCAATTTATATATTTTGTTATTCACACACGATTGTTTGCTACATACTTTTTAGATTATTATTTGACGACAAACATGGCACAGTCAATACTACTGCGCAGTTTGATGCTGCACAGGAAAACGGTGCTGTTGCCCACAAGCACACGGCTGCGATCTCTTGCAGCGTTGCATCTGAGCCATTCCGCACCACAGCAAGCGAAAAGCAGTTTGTAATACCAAAAAATCAGAAAGGGCAACTGGGCAGCTAATAAATCACTTTTCAGATGGCGGTGGAGCATTGCAAGAGTCACGCGGAGGCAGTAATGTGTCCACTGACGTTCGACCCATTGGCGAGAAGATCAAGGAGAACACGAAGACGGCCAGCTATACGGCCATCATTTTGGCCGGACTCGGTGTAACGGGCATTATGTTTTATGCCATTTTCCGTGAGCTCTTCTCCAAGGAGAGCTCATGCAACATTTATTCCAAGGCATTGCAACTGGTCGTTGATGATCCGCGTGTACAGGATGCCATTGGAGCACCCATCAAGGGCTTTGGCGAGACATCGCGTCGTGGTCGTCGCCAGCATGTGGCCCACAGCAGCTTCGAGCGGAATGGAGTGCCCCACATGCGCATGCAGTTCTATGTGCAAGGACTGCGAAACAAGGCAACCGTGCAGCTGGAATCAAGAAGGGTGCGTACTCTCTAGCCTGACCTCTATCTCTAGACTTATATCATCTTCCATGCAGGACTCGAAGGGCAAACTGGAATTTCGTTATTTATTTGTGCAATTAGATCATTACCCACGCACCACTATCGTTCTGGCGGATAATCGTGCCTATGATCCGACGCCGGATCCTGCCCAATCGGGCTTTGGCAATTTGGCCCTCATGTCCAATAGCCGCGACAAATAGGAAAGCCGCCCACACATTCATCCATCCATAAGCCAACAAATTGAAAATTCTTTGTATGATTTTTGTTATTTAATTTACACATTGACTGAAATTGTGAAGAGCAACTCATTCGCCTATGGAGAAATTGTCCATTTCTAGAATGGCGCCCGATTCGTGTCAGTAGAGCTTCTTCCATGGGATTATCTCCCAGGAGCGGACGATGTGGCGTCCGAATAGAAAATCCTTCAACTTATTCATGATGTAAAACGAAATGCCAAAGAAAGAAGCAAAATACAACCAGAACTGCCCGAGACGTTCCCAAATGCTCAAATGATAGCGTGCCGGCAGCTGCAGCACATCCAGCTCCAGGTCGATGGTTAGGCCGGAACTAAGGCGCGCCGGTGTGCGCCTGTAGTAGGTCTCCTGCACGGCCAGCTGGAAGTAGGCTGGATTTGCTTTCACCTGTGCCAGCAGCGATTCCATTCTGTATTGTGAAATGTCCGCCAAGCTGTTGTTCGTGTCCAGCTGCACGGGGCGGAAGTGCGTCTGCAGGTTGCGTCCCGGAAACGGGCAAGTGAACTCCACAAACTGCTTCAGCTTCAGCTCGCCCTTCAGCTGCACGTGTCCATTCTGCAGCCGCACAGCCTGCGGCAGTTGCAGCTGATGCGCCAGCACAGCGGGCGGATTGAGGAGGCATTTGTGACGCAGCTGCGCCTCGAAGAACAGCAGCAAATCAAAGCTGAGCAGACGTGCGGGCAGCTGCTGCAGCGCCAGCTGAAAGTGCACACGATCCGTCACCGTGTCGTAGTCCAGGTCCTGTGTCCAATACTTGCTCGCCTCGCAGCGGCTTGAATAGTTTTGCATGCGCACATTGAAGTTGGCGAAGCTGCTGCAGGCCAAAAAGGACGATTCGAGCGACTCGGTGTCCGGCGACGACTCCATGTGGCCCACGAATATATACTGATATTGAAACTTTAGGGCCGGCTGCTCATACAGCACACGCGACTCCGAGATGCCCGAATACGGACTCAGCAGCGACACCAGTAACACGGGCAGCATTACGGACAGCGCGATGAAGACGAGCACCAGCAGCGAGGCCAGCGAGCACAGCGAATTCTTGTACACAATGGCCGTGTTTGTGGTGTGCAGCGGTATGAATTTCATTTTGATTATTTAATTTTCTCACTCGAATCACGACTGTCAGAGCAAAATTTGCTATTGTCAAGTTGTGTTTTGATTTCCATTCAAATGGTTGCCGGGCAACGGCTATCAGGTGGCGTCATCTATTGTTCAAAATGGTTGACAACAATTTCATAGGTCCGCCAGCTGTTAGCTTCTGACAGTTAGCATGCTTCGTTGAGTTTGTTGTAGTTTTGTTTTCGACATGTTTTGTACGTTTGCCACTCTTCGTTAAGTTTGCTGCAGCTTCGTTAAGTGTGGAGCAATTCAAATTAAAAACGTTATTTTAAAAGTACTTTTAAGGAAATTGTTTAAAAGCAATTTGCCAAAAAGTTGAACTCATTTTTGTCTGCATGTCATGCTTGCTGGCAATTTGATCGCTGTGCTTTCAACACTCTTTAAAGCAAGCGCATTAAATTTAAAGCTTCAACTTCCGATTTTTATGAGTCTCAACTCGAAACCAGTTGCCACATTTAATTATGCGCAAATGTTGGTCAAGTTGTGCGTTCGAAACTTTTTTTGATTATTCTGTAAAGTTCACTTTTCACTTTTTTGATTTTCGATCGTTGTGGGCTTCTGTTGTCGGAACTGGGGCGTCTCGCTGCGAATATCCTATAATTATGTGCAATCAATACTTTTGCTGTATCGGCTTATGCTTAAGCTGTATGTGGCCGGAACGGATGCATTTCGCCGAGGATCAATTGTCGAGCCGAGTCTGCGAAATAATTGACCAGAATCGTGTTGGCCAGTTCACTAATAAAGCGATTGGCAACGAACCGATTCGAAGTGATTCTTAAGGCGGATGCGTTGCATTGTGCAAGTTTTCAGCTGCTATTGATTTCAGTTAAGTGAAAGAAATACTTTGTATAAAACAGAGCTAAATCTTTAGAGTGTTACTGAATATACAAATATTAAGTATTAATTAAATTTGTACTGTTAGGGCATCCATCCTTAGATTGTATTAGTTAAAGGAACTATTTAAAGCAAGGTAAATGGGGTTTTAAGTTTAATTTTTTAACTACTGTTAAAAGTTGTTGCTGAGCATGAACTAGTTCATGAACTGTTAGCTGTTTAGATTCAAGGGTAATTCTTGTTTGTACATTTTCTTTTATTTAAACTTTTATTTTATTTATAATATACTTTTTTTTTTATTAAGGTGAACTAGTTCGTGAACTAGTTTTGTAAAACAAAACCAAAAGATGTATTAGGTAAAATGAATCGTTTTCCCTTAGCTTAAACTAGTTCTACAAATAATTCTTAGTAAAAAACATATGCAATTTTTGTTCTTTGCTTGAACTAATTTGTGAACTAGTTCTAGAATTAAAAAAAAGATAAAAGTATATATATACATATATATATATATATATATATATATATGTATATATATATATTAAAATACCTTGCAAAACGTTAATTCTTAAAAAAAATATTCTAAGCTTGAACTTGTTCATTTTTTTTTTTGTGAACCAGTTCTCAAAAACAGTTACCTTTACTTTTAGTACATTTTCCTTGCTAACTGTTTTTTTTAGTACATTCTATTTTTAACTGGAACTAGTTCTTCAAACAGTTTGAGAACTAGTTCTTATGAACAACTAGCTTAACTCTTTAGTACATTCTATTTTGTTAACTGAAACTTTAGAGTTTTCATTCAAATTTGCATAACTGGACCTGGCTGGCTCTTCAAACAGTTTGTGAACTAGTTCTAAAAACAATTAACTTTTCAGCATATTGTATTTTGTTAAGATAGACATGTTATGTGCATAAATAATATATTGTTGAATAGTTTATATAATTCATCTAAAACAAACTCGAAAAGCAAACAGAAAATGATTTTTTTGTTTTGTTTTGGCTTGAACCAGTTTAAATGAGCTGTCAGAAAAACTTGACTATTTGCTTAGCCACTGCTAGCTGTGACTCGGCTGACGATATTATTATAATATATATACATTATTTTCTTTTTCTGCTTGTCAATTTATTCTTTTGACATTCAATTGCCAAGTTCGGTTTACTTTGGTAACTCTGGAGTTCTCGTCTTCCTGGATTGTCGCCTGCGTGATATGTAAGTTAAATATCGCCTGCTTGAGCATATATTCTTATTATATATATTTTTATTTGTGCTGCGACTCTTCTGATGGACATGCTCTTGTCAAAACTAAGAAAAAGTAGTTAAGAAATATGATGAATAAATAAATAAATGAATAAACCGCAGCCCCGTTTGACAGTTACATGTGTTTGACAGTTGGACAGGGTTGCCAAGTGTGTGCATGAAATATGAAATATTATTTGATTGATTCAATGTAGCACACAGAACAGATTGAAAGTGTGCTTAGAGCTTTACTAAAAAAAAAGAAAAAAAAACAGGAGAGAAAATAGGATTTAAGAAAAGAAAAATCAATATTTTTTACAATTGTTTTACTCGTGCGAGTTTCGAACTGGCTGTACACGACTGCGCAATACGCGTTCAAGCTATATACAGGGGCAGATTTATAAAGTTACAGAATGGGCGGAAATTTCTATAACTTTATAAATCTGCTCAGTTTTAGAGGAAAATAATTTTTTGCTTTATTTTTATTTTTTAAGATTTATTTTATATACAAAGTTTATGGATTTAAGATCAAATTATAATTTATCTTTATAATTTATATATATTTTTTATAATCTTTAAGTTTTATTTAATATTGATATATACTAGATATATATATATTAGATATAGATATAGATATATACTAGATACACAGAAGTATGTTATAAACATACCTATATATACCAAATATTTCTGATCTTCAGTTTCAATAAGTTTATAAATAATTGAAATTATATCATAAGATGTCTATGCCAGAAGATCTATCACGCCTTTATTAGGCCATGTAATACTCATACTATGTATATCAGAGAAGGCAGCTTCATGGATATATATGCCAAAATTCAAAACTCTAGCTGCAATAGAAAGGAACTATAGTATAGGTTAGAGCGCAGAAGCGCTTGAGCAAACGGACGGATGGCTGGAGGTATCGATAGATGTAACTATATACAGACGGAAGAACAAACTGATGAAGCGATGAATGAGTAAATAAATGGATGGTACAGCTGGATATGCAGACGTATCTGTTGCTAGATGGACGCATGGACCAGGATGAACAGACGGGCAACGGCCGGACGGACAAACGGACGGACAGACAAATGGACACAAGGCAGGACAGATGAATGTCCTTCAGACGTATCAGTTGCTAGATGGACGCATGGACCAGGATGAACAGACGGGCAACGGCCGGACGGACAAACGGACGGACAGACAAATGGACACAAGGCAGGACAGATGAATGTCCTTTAAAAAGATGAAGACTTTAAAATAGATGGACATTTCAAGCAACTGATAGACGAACGAAAAAAGGAAACCAATATACTCTTTCTACTTGATAAGCGAGTAAAAACAACGTGTACAGTCAAGATGGCGAACATACACACACACAGCTCTAAGTACACACACACACACACACAACCCCACACACAGTCACACCTTGACGCACATTTGATATGCGAGGCACGCAGTCAGGACAACGCCAGCTCTGCGCCCATATATCCTTTTTCAACGAAAATTTCAGCTTTCACTTGGCTGCGCGTACGTGACGCCGTTTGCCGCAAAGGAGCTGTTGAAGTGCCAAATTTGCACAGCCATGAGCCAGAGTGGGGCGCAGCGGCCGGGCAGATACAGGTGGGCGTGTGTATGTGTGTGTGTGTGTGTTTGTGTGTGTTGGGCTAAAAGTAGCAGTTTATTAGGCGCACCAAATTAACATAGGACTACTAATGTCCTTTTGGACCCCGCTCAACTAAAAACGTTTCGGCTGGCAAATTTCATTAGAGCGCTGAGCGTCCTGTTTGCTAGTTGTTGTTGTTTGTTTTTTTTCTTTTCTAAAATTACAACGCCTGCGCGAATTTATTTGATTTCCCTTTTATTTTTGTGTACGTTTTTTTTTCTCATCTTTTCACCTAGTGCCTGCCCAAGCCCCTTTCGGCTGGATGCTGGAAAAATGAAGGGGAAATTGTGCGTCCATTGTTGGCTTTTCTTTGCTCTTTCTTTTGGTATATTTAGTTAGTATCCCCGAGGAAATCAAAGAAAAACGTATGAACGTATTTTAGCTGAGAAAGTTACTTTAATATTTATATTATATATATGTCTTCATATATGTATATAGCTGTATATATATGTTTGTGCTCATAATTCCCCTTACAACACTCAAGCGCTAAAGTGTTACACACTGACAATCATACAAATGAGAGGGGTAGTTGTGAAGGTGGCTGCAGAGAGAGAGAGAGAGAGAGACAGAGAGAGAGGGGGTGAGAGAGCAGCAGAGTGCTATGCACTAGCTTACATATATACATTTGACAATCAGGCCGCAAGCATATGTTACCCGATAATTTGCCGAAAGTTTTAATGAAAGACATGGGACTCATTTCTCGTGCTGTCTCCACTGCGGGCCATGCTCTATCTCACTCCAACACACACACACACACACAGCTCTCTCGCTCTCTCTCTTTCTCTTTCGCTCTATCATACACTTTGTGCGCTTCTCAGCTTTTGTCGCCATTTTGTGTGCTTCGTGTTGAAGCAACATTTTTGATGAGCTTCAGCAAAAGTTTATGCTGTCTGTGTGTGTGTGTGTAGAGGGTTGCCTTTTATATAATTTTCATTTTTCATTTTTCATTTTATATAAATGACAATTGCCAGAGTTGAGTTGAGTAGAGCTGAATCCTGCTCGTCCTGTTCGTCCTGCTGCAGGCAACTGTAATCACACCATATCTGTTGAAAGTTTATTATAATGCTTTGCATATATTTTCATGCAAAATGTTATAAACGCTAAGCATGAAGTTACAACAATATGCTAACTTTCTTGGCTAGCTGTGTTGGCCAAGATGTGTTGATGCCAAATATTTAGCTCAACTTTTTTGGGGGGGTTGAAGCTGTTTAACTTTTGTGCCCAAAGAGTGCAGCTTCAAGAGTTGGGCTTACTATAAAAAAGGCTTAAAATGAAGTAAATTTAATGTATTAAAAATTCTAGAAAATACTGTAAGCTATAACAAAATTTTAGAAAAATACTGGAATATACTAGAAAATACTGCAAAATAATTTAGATTTATTTTATATCAATTTTACTATTTTTTTTTTTTAAGGAAAATATGATTTAAATTTATATTTCATTTCATAAACTCGATATTTCTATATATACATAGATATCGTTATAGTGTATATACTATGTATATAACAATACTCTATCTACCCTATAACAATCTAACTATAACCATAGTTTTTTGAGCTTCAAACTATATCTTAGCTGTCGCGCTCATAAATAATAACGCATTCCAAATACTTTCAACATTTTCAATGCATATCAAATGGAAAATCCAAAATAAAAATACAATTTTAACCGAATGACAACTGGCAGTCAGATGCGCTATGAAAAATCTGCGCAGTTGGCAGACAACTTCACATAAAAATAAAAAAAAAAGAAAACGAAGTTGAAAATAACAGCGGAAAAAGCTAGAGAGAGAAACGAGTAAGAGTGAACTAGGCAACAGGGCTTAACTAGGAGATACCCTACAGCTGTGCATAGTTGGTAAATGTTGAAGGCAAGTTCAACGCGGTTTGAGAGGTTTAGTGTAACTTAGATAAACAGCTGCTAGCTCATTAAAGCTTTCAGATATAATCGAAAAAAACCTGTCTAAAGTCGATATTTATTGTTTTTATGGAAACGAAATCTATGTCAAAATCTCTCCATCTTTATTTTAAAAAATCTTTCTCTTCTCTCTCTATACTTCGTTCACTCTATATCTGAGATATCTCTCTCTCTCTCTCTCTCTCTTTCTCTATATCTAACTCTAACTCTATCAAATTCTCAATTTTTGTTATCTAGGTATTTTTTGTCACCTCTCTCTCTCTCCCTTTCCTTATCATGAAAATGCTTAAATTATTTTGCCTTCAATGAACTAGGACATATGTACACCCTCCTTGGCTCGATATATTTACAGGGTATAACAACTACGCGAACTGCACAAAGCGCCAACGCGTCCCGCTGGGCACACAGCACAGACGACAACTGTCCATGTTGTGTAGGGGATCGCATGGGGGCGGTGCTGCGGAGGGGCTGAGGAGCTGAGCTGAGCTGAGTCCAGTGCCGGACATCATGTCATGCAAATACAAATATGTACAAGTGCAGTTTCCAATTTTTTTATTGCTCTGTTTTTTATGCTGTTTGGGTAATAAGCGCAAAACTTTGACAGTTTGTTATCCGCATTTGTTAGACATTTGTTTGCGTTTTTTTCATTTGCATACCCTGTAATTGGGGGAAATTGATGGAAGTGGGGGTGATGACACAGCAAGGAAGCTGCCTTACGTATGTATGTATAATCGATCAAGTTTATAGATATATGATTATGCTTGATAGCTGTCAAGCTATCTTCATCTATTTCACGATCCATCTTGATGGTTGAATCTCAGAGATTATCTCTAGATATTTTTAAAGGTCTACCTAAAGAGCCTTATCAAGTTTACTTTAATTTGTTGATAATTTGCTCTGTTTTCAGTAAATCAATGCAAACCGATATATTTTCGATAACTGCTTAAAGATTCTTACACTTAAAGACTATGGCACCTCTGCCACTTCGTATCAGGCACAGAAATGCAGAATATGTTGATATATCCTAAACTTTAAGATATGAAGAATATAGATTCGTTTATATAAATTAGTTTTCTTTTCACTAAATCGATAAGTATCGATTAGACATGAGCCAGCATATATATTTTTTTGATCAGAAGTTTCAAATCGTATTTCTTTAATAGGGCATCTCTTAGCCGATCATTTCCCACTGTTGCACTTTTACTTGTTTAGTTTGTTTGTATCTCGCGCCTCCCTCAGCGCACACCTGTTCAGGTTGGAGACTGACAGCTTCGCATTCGCAACGCTTTTCTAAACGGCACCAACGGGAGCTGCGAACGGCCAGTTGGAAGCCAGAAACTGGGAGCTGGGAGCTGGGAGCTGGAAGCTGCGAGGCGAAAGCGAGGCTTCCAGGCGAAATGATAAGTGGAGACAACTGAAATGGACGCACACGGCGCTGGGCTGTCTCTCGGCTCGCCAGGAATTAGAACGGAAAACCTTTTTTTTCTGGTGCCCTTAGACATGTGCATGTAATTTGCGGTTTGCTGTGACGGGCCACCTTTTATTTATTTTTGTTGGTCCACCTTTTGTGTAATACTTTTCTCACCTTTTGCCAGTCAATTGTAACGGCTGCAGTTGTTTTTGCTGGGCGTTCACTGTAACCAAATGTTTCAAATTGAAGCATTTTATAAGTTTTTTTTGGTGTTCGCTGTTTAACTACAATTAAAGTTTTTAAGCATTCATCGAAGGATATTCATTTAGGATATTGCATTGCATGCCTGCGGTTTGTTAAAGCGAATGCAATTGCATGAAAAAACATTTAATACGGGGCGTTGCGGCCGCAATTAGAGACATTTAAATAATAGCAGAGAGCAAATTAGAGCATATGTTGAGGTGAGTAGAGAAGCAGCAGGGAAGTGCACATGAAATATTAAAAAAAAATTAATAATAATGTTGAGCTCGTAAATGAAGAGCCACTGAGCGCTAACAAAGAAGTTAAATGCCAAATAATACAAAAAAATTACTCAAATATAAGTCCTCAAGTTACCATAACAAAGCAACTCAAATCAAATCACTTGACAACTCCAGCCGCCTTACAGGGTATCTGTCATTAAGGCACTTCAAGCTTAAGCCCATGACTTGTTTTAATTTTAATATTTGTTGTCCCGCTTGGCGACAAACAAAGCCGCCACAAATCGTTAAATCTAATCAATGAATATATAATAACTGCCATAAAAGCGCCAAGTGTGGAAAACATTAAGAAAAAACAACAACAAAAGCAAGAAAAACATAAAAAAAATCATGCAGCAATTTGCTCAACACAGAAGAGATCAAAAAACAAAAAACCAACTGAGATACTTAAAATCAAGATAAGAGGAAAAAATGTGATCGAAAGATACTTAAAACGGTTGGCGAGCTGCATCAACTAAGAAATTTGTTTAATAACCAAAGCGGAGCTGGGGGAAATGTGTGAAGAAAAGTATCAAATAACTCAAATACTTCAAGTATGGATCATAAAAATTAAAAAAAAACTGAAACACAATTTCGTTTGTAGACAATATTTTGGGGTTTGAATTTTTTTTTTTTTTTAAGTGGCATTCTTTGTAGCGGCGTCTTGCCATACAAATGAGCTGTTAAAATAAAAAAGTCGGCATGTGTCCTTAGGTTTACGGCATTAAGACGACCATTGTTTGTTGTGCGGCTAAAAAGATTTTCGGTTAGCTGCTCAGCCCACCCCTCCGCCCGTTGATTTTTAAAGAGTTGGCAGCACCCGCTGTGCGAACCGAAGCGCCGCCAAGCTACAGGATATGTTATGTTCGAATACCGCAATCTTTAAGCACCGCACATCAAATTTTAACAAAGCGTTTTAGCGGCAAGCGCTCTAAGAGTTATAAGTTGAGTGTGCGTGTGTGTATAACGAATATTGTATACTCTGAAAGGGTACGCTGTAGAGCTACAGTTGAAAGTAAATGTTGATGTACTCAGGCTCAACTGCTTTTGCAGATCTATATCGATTCGAATTGCGCTATTTGTCCTTAAACACAAATATGTTTTATTGTGAGCTAGAGCTCTCATACTTGTTCCAGAATAACGTAAGTTTAAGATATACTTAGCATTAAACTAGAAACTATATCTGATCTTACATAATCGACTCTGATAAGTTTCATATTTCGTTTGCTGTATAAAATACCTATGTGATCAGTCTAGTTTCATATAATTGGCTCCAATACCACACTAATATTTGTTTTTTAAATTTTCTTTGTTACGGAGTGTTACTTATATTTATATTGGTTTTTAGCTATTCTCTTCTTACTTCTATTAGTTCCGAAAACATGTAAAGTGATTCTTTCAAACTGTTCTGAATTTTCATTTGTTTATCATAAACAGCATTTTTAACCTACTTAATAGCGGGTGCAATGTGGTATATTGGCTTTACCATCGATTTTTAAATACTAGTTTCAAAAGGGAATTTGTTTTATTATATATCCTGCACACATTGAATATGGGAATTCATATTTAAATTCATGACTTTTTTCAACAATTCATCTCTTCTATTCTATATATGATAAAGGTCAAGAAAAGTTTTAGTTCAAATATATGTAGCAGCCTAAAGTGAGCGTGGCAGACGTCATAAAGTATACATATTTTTGATCAGGTTGACGAGCTGAGTTGTTCGCTAGTATGAACGACGTCGATCACTTAAAGTATTATATAAAAGTGAGAGATTTTCAATTTTAAATTTATACATAATATATATTATATGCAGTATAAGATTATAGTTTTTTCAATAATTCATCTCTTAATTATTTAGTATATATAATGAAGGACAACAAACGCTTTCTTAACTACCAAATTCAATGCTGTTCTTTAGAGTTGTATCAGTTGTATCAGCTATTGTAAACATTAACTCACAACTCATGAGTACAGCAGTTGAATTTAACACAGTTATTACCTACTTAAACTACTTAATTCAAAGTCTCACTTTTCATTAGCTCCCCACACAACTTATCAGCATTTGCAGCTACTGGTATCGTTGACTAACATAAGCTCAAAACATAGCTCCAACTATCCAACATAATCTCAAAATTGAGCAACTGCTGTAAGCTTCTGCCTGGCTCTCCTCACTTCATCACATACTCACAATGCCCTGCCTCTCTTAGAGCATCGCTATTAATAATTATGTTTGAAGCGCGCCTCATTAGCATTTATGGACATCAAAATATTTATGATTCTCAAGCGCTGTCCATGAAAAAAAAATGTCTTCAATTTAATTTGGTATTGCCCAAGCGCTAGACAAATCAAACAGCAGCAGACAAACTCCAAAGAGCCAAACCAATTAGCTAGAGCACATGGCATATGCCTCATGTGCTCCAAGTGCAATGCCGTACAGGTAATTTCATGCTAATTGCAGGGGAGTGGGTGACTTGGCTGCCTAGCTGTGTTTTGGGAGGTCGCTATGAATGATGGTCGCTACGTGTCGTGGCTGATCAATATGCGTAATCGGTGTAATCAGCCATGCCCTGATTAAATGTGGGCTGACGCGTGTGCACAGGTATGCTTAATAGAGAAGGTGGAGAGAGAGGGGGAGCGAAGGTATTGGCTTGGGTTGGCTCTGTTTATAACGGTGTTATGTCGTTAATGTGCAATTGGCATGTTGGCAACACGACGCCATTATAAACAGACACACAGACAGAGAGAGAGAGAGAGAGATAGATAGAGAGAGAAAAGGTGGGAGAGAGGGGAAGAGAGAGCAGCAGCTGCCTCAAATTGAGTTCGTTAAATTGTTAATGAGGCAATTTCTTAAACCAATCACCAAGAATTGTAAGTAGCACAAGACACCAAAATGAGGTTAGTTGGCTTGGCTTATTGAGTCAAGCAATATGTTAGTTAATATAGCTCAATTTTAGTTACTTAATTGGTTTTAAGCTGAACGGATCTTTAGTGGAGAAAGAGAAAGAGTGGCTTCTAGAGTGAGATTACAGGCAGAGATATTCTTTATCAAATTTCCAATACATTCGTTCTTTAATAAATAAACAAAATATAATATCAATATAAAACTTTGTTGGCCTTAAATATCTTTGTAAACTAACTAGAGATTCTTTTGAGTTCCCGAGTAACTGAAATTTTTCTCTTGTATTCAAGCTCCAATTTTCTACTTATAATATAATTCCTCCTTCTTCTAGCCATCATCTTCTGTCGTCTCTAGTCACTTCGCTTACTCCTTTTGCTTCCCACTCTTCATGAGAATCTATTGTACATTCGAACTCTGTTGACTTTGATGCTACATGATTTCTATAGCAGAAGTTAAGGCTGTTAGGTGGCTGAGTTGACAGCTGAATATTTGTTTCTGTTATCAATGTTAGGCATTCTGAATTTCTTATGCTGTTTCTTCTGACTCTCATTCAGATGCCACTAGCCAGCTTCATTCGTGCCAGCTGTCTCAATTCCAATTAAGCCTTTTACTTTGCCACTTCAAGTTATTCTCAATATTTCTAACCAAAGCTACAGAGCCTTACTTGAATGCATGAGAATTGCATAGTAGAGCTATAAACTTTCTCTGGTGTCTTTGATTATCCTCTATGCCTATAGGCGCCTGTCAGCAGAAAGACTTGTTTCTCTGAACAAGTTGCAGGACATCCTAGATTCAAACTCTGGAATTTGGAGTTCCTCGCCTTTCTAGCCCCTAACTAGATTTTTCAACAGTTTTTCTATTATATATCAAATGCGAGATGATGTAAATGTATTCCATATCCAGCTGTCTATGGACTTACTCCAACACATCCTTAAGCTTCTATTGTATATGTGCTTGTTATCATCTATGTTCTTCTCTGCTGTTCCTACTCAACTTTCTTCGACTGCAGTCTGCTTTGACTTGCATTAGAAGCGACTTGAACACTTCTAACTACAGCATGTTAGACTTTCTTCAATGAATACAAATTGCATATTAGAGCATTATTTAATTAATTTTGACTATATTTTTCATTAAAGACAACAAAAATTGCAGTCACATATCATAGCATCAACAAGCAACAAAACATTATTTCATCTAAATATTAATATAATTATTTAAAATTTCTTCTTTTCCTACATTCACCTGTTTCTCTTATAAATAAACTTTTCGTTTTCCCATGAACTTCTGGGCAATTATCTAAATCAACAACTTGCCACAAAAGTTTTACCCTCTCCTGCAGTCTACAAAAATTAGGAAATATTCCCACCCACACTCCAACCAAACAGCCGCAATTGATATCTGGTTGGATATATCAATTTACCACACTTACACACAAGACATTAATTTTATGTCTATATGTGATTAATACTATCTGCCGCCCGCTATCAACCACCCCGAGTGCAACCCCTAAATGCAGCACACTCCACATATGCCAACCAGTGCCACATATATGAGCAAATCCCAGCGGAACGCAAGACGACAAATTTCAATGATTGCCGTAACAAGTCCCAATTTTATGGCCAGCAGATCATCTAAAGCTAATCAACCGCAACATAGCCAGCAGCGCCCTTATTGGACTAGCATTCTCTATTTGTTTTCCACTTTTCTATATTTTTCATATTTTCTTATCGTTAGGGCCAAAAAAGGTTCTCACACAGAAAAGAAAAACGGACAAAATTATAACCAGAACTTTTGCCAAATTTTCAGAAAACAAATTAATTCGCACTCAAGTTAGATTTTCAACCAACCCCTCGACCAATCCTAACAACAACAAAAAAACTGAAAAGTTGAAAAAGTTCAACCCTGGCAGCTCATCAATTAAAATGTAAACAGCCTGAAAGTTTTTCATATATACAAATTTATATATATATATTCCAGAGTATATATATATTTTTATTTTCTACCCTGTCAGAAAATTAAGCATAATTACATTTTAATCATCTTTATTGCTCTTTCACAAGTTTACTGTTATGTACAAGTTGGGTTTTGCATTATATACTTACAGCCACAACAATTAGGGGTTGGCCAAGCCCAATTGCCCTTTTTTTCATGCCATGGACTACGACGACGACGACGACCTCAGACATATTTTTCGAGTCCAAAACGGTAGCAACCACAAAATTTCATAAAGTTTTTTCCTTTTCACTTGCTCCCATTGCGCTTCATCAATTGCTAATGAGTGGAGCGTTTGAGCCGGGTCTAAAGAGGCCACAGTGCAAGAGACTGTGGCTACCAGCTGTTGTCATTTACTCACTTCAACTCACTGCTCGATTGTCTGCTTGAACTCGCTTGAACTGAGTCACATTTCATTTAATTTGTAAGTGATATCAATTTAATAAAGCTTAAATTAGTTACAAATTAAGCTGTGGGTGGTTTGGTTTAATGTGCTGTGAGGTGAGGGAATGTGATGCTTGGAATTGGGGTTAGAACTGGTTAGAGATTTGTAGCTCGAGGTTGAAAAGCATGAAAGAGCTAGTTTGAAATGGGATTTTTATAGTGAAAAGATAGAGCTTTACAGCATCATTGAATCTAAGTTCCAGTAAGCTCATTATCTTAGAGTTAACTTGAACTAGACTTCAGTCATGCTGTAAAGCTCTATCTTCAAACCTTTCATACTTTATAGCCTCGAACTAAGATTCGACAATGCTACAAACCTTTATTCAAGAAATCAAACAATCTGGCTGTCATACACCTGGAAATCTTACCTTAACATCTACTACTACTTCTGTACTACTTCCATCTGAACTCGCTACCTACCCATCCACACCTTCAGTAGTTTATTTCCTAAAGTTAAGCTCTTGGTAGCCTTAGCTAATTACGCAAGCTACGACATATCTTTCAGCACGTGAAATCAATAAATAGCAAAATGTGTTCGTATTATTTACATACATTCATATGTATACAGCAGTGGTCATAAAAATAGTAGTGCGACAGGTCATAAAAATAGTAGTGTGACTGATAAACATAATGTTTTGAAAGTAATTTAAAACGAGTATTAAAATCAACATATATTTATATATATAGGTATATATAAATGTATATACATATAATATGTAAGTTTTGCTCTCCAACATTTCAGTCGCACTACTATTTCTATGACCAGTCGCACTACTATTTTTATGACCACAGTTGTATATAACTTAACTATATACTAAAATTTCGCCAGAGCTTTCTCAAAGCTAATATATTTTCGGAATTGCATTTAGTCTTTTATGTAACTAATTGATTTAGATGGAATTTTCTTATGCTAAATAGAAACTATAAAATAAAACGGCAGATCGTAAATTTGTGAGAATAAAACAAATTTCAAAGAGTTGCAGAGAGTGAGAGAGAGGGAGAGAGAGGGAGAGTGAGTGAGAGAGCTGTTCGTCTTGCATTTACTCATGCTTATCTGTGGCTCGGTCAGCTCAAATGCAATTGCAAAAATTGAAATCAATTAAAATGACAACAAAAGTGGCCATAAATACCGTTGTGCAGTGCCGCTGCTTTTTATGGCCATGCAGCAGCAGCAGCAGCAGCCTTTTGGCCACTCTGGCAAATCTAATGAAGATTTACTTTAGGCCATAACACATGGTCGATGTCGGTGGCTGCGGCGCTTAAGTGGCAGCCACTGCCGCTTGCCTCATGGCCATTTATTTAGAATTTTACATTTTACAATCGTCCACTCGATGGGCTGTGTGGGCGTGCCAAACCAACATACATACTACATAGATGCGTGCAACAACGGGCAATTATAAGCGTTGTATGCCGTTATATATGCCACCCCCATCAGCCCCACCCACTACGAAAAATAGGGCTATGCCCGTCGTCAGCCATTTCTAACGGTGGCAATAGCTTTGGCGACAAGCTAGGGACTGGTTGCAGGGGCGTGGCAGCATATGGCAGCCATTGGCATTGCAACAGATAAAGTTCGATTTGTTGTTGCTGCCGCTGCTGCTGCTGTGGCTGGGATTTATGTGCGCTATATGCGGTTATAAATTCCGAATACATGAATTGCTTGCACAGATCTATGCGCCAAATTGCAGCAGCAGCAAAGTTTTCCTTTTCGGTTTCCTCTTGCCATTTCGTTTGCTCTTCTAATATTTTTCAATTAGTACAACAACAGCAACAACAATGGCAGCAATGGCAGCAATGGGACACAGTGACTGGAAACGCATGTGAATGTGATTCTTCTAAATTGCTTCACTGCGCAATTATTTCAATTTTGGATGAGCAGCGGCTAGCGAGAGCGAGAGCGAGAGAGATAGAGTTAGAGTCTCCATCTCCTCTTTACTGCCCTGCCCTGGCTCCAGCCACATGCCTCGTATTTGTCGTTATTTGAGTTTCTTGGCACATAAATCAGTTTGTTGCCTTTTTAATCCGTTTTAATTGCTGTTCGTTGGTCAGACTATGAATGTCGCAGTCGCAAGGACTAAGGATATTCCCATATACCCGCCCCCCTTCCCCCACTCCACTTTCTCATTCGTGCCCACAGATCATGGTTAGTGGCTCTTGTTGCCGTTACTGTTGTTACAGTTACAGCTGTTGTTATTGTTGTTGTTGTCGAAGCGATTAAGAGCATGGCGTCCATTATACGCATTCACACACACGCACACACTCACACTCACACACACACACACACAAGCACACTCGTATTGCCATCCGTAAGCCTTAACGGCCATTATAAACGTTGTATGCAGCATGAAAAGGATATAAATGTTTGCTTGCCGCAAAGAAAAAAGCCACCTTAAGTGTCAGGCAGTGTTTTAAGGCGTCTAGTAAAAACAAACTGCAGCTGCTGAACGCATAAAACACTTTTCCATTTATATTCAATCATTTAATCAGCTTAATAGTTCTGCAATTAATCGCATTTCAATTAATATCTTAAGCTATCGCAATCTTATGCTCAGCTCTAGCAACACCATCGCCGCCCACTTATCGATAAGCATCGATACGTTTCAGTGGCTAATTGGTCGCCTGACATTTCGCCGGCTTATTGAGTGTCCGCGCTCGTGTTTTTTTTTTTCTTTTATTTTTTTGTGCATTAAAGTGTATATTTACTAAGCTGCGCTTAGTTGAAAAGTGTTGTGCTGTGTTTAAATAGTAAAGTGCAATAGTTATTGCAGTGGTGTGATATGTAAATATAAGTGAAAATTAAGTTTCAAGTTAAGTGGCTTGCGCCTGTGTTTTGCGCCTCTTTTGTGTGTTTCGTGTGTTAGAGCGAGACAAGCAGCTGACGTCACGAGGCTGCTGCCGCTATGTGCACGCGAAAATATTTTGCAAAATATTGTTGTTTAAGCATATGCAGTTAATTGAAATGACTTTACTATTGTTTTTCAAGTAAAAGAGTTGTTTGCATAGGAGCAGCTAAGCTGCTTTACAAAAGAAAAGAAATCAATTCGCTTCTAGCGCTAGTGCTCTTTAACTCACACGCACGTGCTCTCGCGCTCTTTGTACACGCACACATGCATACATACATACGTATGTAGAATAAAATTTGGCGGCCGCTCTGCTGGTATGTAAAGCAAAGTCAATAGCATAATTTGCAATTACTTATTGTCTCTTATCCTTATGCGCTTGCATGCGGAGTTGCCAGATGTGTTAGAATTACTTTGCTGCAAATGTACCAAAATTGTTACTTTCATTAATACACCGCAGCTAATGGCAATTGTACGTTTAAAAACTTAATAATGTTAATTATATCACTTACATTTATTTATGTTAAACATAAATGGCATATAATATTTTGGAGTATATTTAAATTTTAGTTTGTTACACTTGTTAGTTCTTATGCAAATTTTTATTTTTGTTAGCTGGCAACTCTTCCAAGCACTCGCACTTTAGTACGCTCTCTCACTTGCTGCTGCTGCTGCTCTGTTGTTGTTGTTGTTGTTGTTCTTTGTTAGAGGCCAAGCGACGACATGTTGATATTCGCGCGCCAATTTAACACTTGTCATTTGGGTCCCGTTTTGTGCGTTCGTTCGCTTTTGCTGCTATCTTTGTTTTGCTGTTGTGGGCTGTATGGAAGACGACGTCGACGTCGACGCGCAGTCGTATCATTTTCATTATAAATATAGCCAACTGATCCCCTCCTGCGGCATAAGCCACGAATTTATGACATTTTGATTTGCGTGAAATTTGCTTTTGGCACGCATGCGTCGCCTCTCCTGCTCAGCATTTTCTGTGCCCATTGCCCATTGTGTCACGTGCTGCTGCTGCAGTCGCTGTCGCTGCTGCCGCTGCTGCTGCTGTCGTCGTTATCCTTTTCGTTCTGTGTCACATTAAATGCGCTTAAGGCGCTAAACAAACGCGTCCAAGACAGAATGTAGCTAAGCCAGCTGGGCGCGGTGTTGCCGATCTGTAGGTACAGTGAATATGCTGCACATGAACAGCTTAAGTGTGAGCTGAATTAAATTCGAGTCAAAAAAAAAAAAAAAAGAAAATGAATAAAAATTAAATAAAATAATAAAAAATATATATATCATAAAGTAAATATAAAAATATTATATAATTATTATTAAATTCAAACTGTTAACAGAAATAGATTGGCTATAGTCTGCTTGAGATAGTCGCTCGTTATTAGAGCTTTTACTGTATTTGACAGTGCCAGTAACTGGCACTTGGAGGCCCACCTATGCGTGTGCTGTGCACATTTAGCGTCATCGTTGGCGGTGCCCCGGTGGTGCTGCTGCTGCTGCTTGGTGGTGCTGGTGGTGGTGGTGGCTACGTTTTTGCCAATTAAAGCGAAATATGCGCGCATGCGCTCAACACAGCCCAGCTCGATGTTGGAGTAGTCCAACTCGTTGGAAGTGTCCAAAAGGACCCAAAAGGCAGACAAAGCGTCGCTCTTGCCACTTGGTCTGAGGTGCAACACAATTTTTGACATTTTTATGAGCATGCAGCGCATATATCAAGTTGGGCGACGGCAACTTGAGTTTTGTTTTGTTTTGTTTGTTTGTTCATTTTTTGCTCTCTCTCTGTGTTTATATATATAAATGTGTTTCTTTTGGGCTGGAAATGGAATTCTGCACATAAAGTGCGACGGCGCCCACGTAGGCCAAACCCGTTGATGCCCAGAGGCGCCTTCTTTGCGCCTGCGCATCGCATTCGCACTGGCAAAAGGCAATGGCAATGGCAATGGCAAAGGCGATGGCGATGGCGATGGCGTCGTCTGCCTGCCAAGGGGACATATATCGTGCGAATATTATTTATACACGTTCCATAAGCGCTGCACACATATGAAACGCAAATATTTATCACGCGTTTTTCCAAATACCCTGTGTGAACAGAAAGGTCTGCTGTGGGGTATGCAGGTGGAGTAAGTAAGAAGTGAACAGAATGTTGTTTTAGTTATATATAAGGTTGTCAAAAAAGTCTTGCGGTATTTCCGCAAGCTTGTCTTTGCAAGCGCGTAGTTCTAGTTGCATTCGTCGCATCGGTTCACGCTAGAGCATTTTGGAAAGCTCCTTTCACGTGCTAACACGTGTTTGATTAATTGTTGTTTGTTTTTAGTCGTTCGTGAGTTATAGCGTCGTATATGTAAACAAACTTACTTCCAATTGACTCAATATCGATATGTTATCGATTAGGCTAGCTTTTAAATTGAATCCATTTGGGTTTTTAAATATAAAATAAAAGTTTTCGCTTACGTTATATATTTTTAATTAAATGTGAACCTTTTTGAAGTCTGGAATAGAAAACTCGTAATACGAGTCTCGTATATCTAACTGATAAATAAGTATTTGCCACAATAAGAGAATCTTATTTGATAGACTCGCTTAGCATTTGGATGTGGCTCGGAATATTCAATATATTTTTATATTTTTTTTAAATTTATTATTATTATTATATCTATATTATATATACAATATTTCCATAATGCTTTACTTTTCAGTTGTATTTTAGATTAAATACTGCCTACTAAGAAAATATTTATTGCGTTTTATGTGAGGTATTAGCTAGTCCTGCATACTTTCATATATTTTCTACGAGTAACTGACTTATTGACCAAGTGGCCAAAACATGACCTGGTAGATGGGACACACACACAGACACACACACACACAGTCGCATAGTTAAGCAGGCAGCACAAATTGAACTGTAGGTGGTGACCGCTGCTGGGCTCTTGTCATCTCCCGTTGTTATTTGGCTCATAAATTTGTGCAGCAATGATTTTTACGTTGTTTTCGTGTTTGTTTTTTATTTGTACTCTTTTCATTTCTTTTTTTTATGTTGTGCGGTTTGATTTGTTTGAACACCCAGCGAAAAATATTTCCCGCACTGAATTATTGTTGCTGCTGCTGCGATTTATGGCCGTAAATTGGGTTTTGTTGGCGATGCTGGTCACAGGGCACATCGAAATGCTTCTCATTTGAGGTGGCTACCAAAAAAAAAAAAAAAAAAATGAAGCGAAAAAAGTGAATTGGAAGAAGAAAATAACGTCCAAATCGATTGGTTGTTGGCAATTTATTTGCTGTGTTGGTTATGGTCATGTCAAAATATGTGTGATATGTAAAATAATGAGTTTGTTGTGGTCACATTTATGCATTTATTTATTATAACATTTTATTATGCAATTTTTTTTTTTTTGTTTTGCATAGATGAGGGTGGATATTGTGTGATTGGTGGTACAGAATTTTGATTGAACTCCATTTCTGTTCTCTGTGCGGGGATTTTGAGGGCTTTAAAATGTGAACAAATATATCAAATAAATAATACAGAATGCACATAAAATGTGGATTTAAGATATCATTTTGTCCATTTGGGATTTAATGGCTGCTTTTTTTTAAAGGGGTATTTATATAAAGCTCTTGCATTCAGATCAACTTACGAGTAAATATGCAGACTAGAATGAGTATAGAAATTTATTTAAGATTTAATTTTTGTTTGTTTGGGTATTTTAGTGGTATTTTGGGTGACTGTAAAGCGCTTAGCATTTGTTATCCTTTATCAATATTTTGCGATCAATTATATTTTCATAGAAATGAATTCTTTAAAATCAACTTTAATATATATTACTACATATATATTTAAAATATTATATACTATTATTTTGCTTTTGCATATAATACCAAGAATCGCAATTTGCAAAAATTCCGAAAAACATTCAATTATATATTTTTTGCGCGACGTTTTGTGTCAGGCTGTGCGGATTATTAGCGCAAACACGCAACACACACACACTCAGATACTTTCTCAATTTTTTTTGGTTCTGCTTTATAAATTAGCTGAAAGGTGCCTACATGTCTGCCATAAAAACAAAAGCCATCAGCATTGACCCAGTCGTCGCTGTCGTCGTCGTCGTTGTCCAGTCTCCAGACATATTGAAAATTAAAGCGAGCGCACGTTTAGCCCCCGGCTCAGAGTCCGAGCAGCAAGTCGAGTTCGAGACTGGAGCCTTCTCCACAGTCATAACTTCAACAAAAAACACTTTACAGATCATTGATCATCATCAGATGTAGACGCAAAGCAAGATAGCTTCCAAGTGAATAAAAGACAGAGAGCGAGAGAGAGAAAGAGAGAGAGAGAGAGAGAGAGGGAGAGAGGGCGAGAGAACGCAGAAATTTGTGATTATGAATCATAAGCGACGACGAGTTGCTTTTTGTTTTTCACTTTTTACATTTTTGATTTTTTAGGGTTCGTAAATTACCGGAATTACTCCAAAGTTCGTTTTTCTTTCATTTTTGGGCTCGTCGTTTTTGGCTTTAAGCAAGCGGGCCAACACCTTAGAATTGGCTGGCGTGTTCTCTTTTTGGGTTTCGTTTTTTTCTCATTTTTTTTTTTTAGATAAATGAATTTGAGCTACTTCAAGCAACGTCGACAGCTACCAGCTCAGATACAAGATACCTTATGACCACATACAGACACAGATACAGATACAGATACCGATACCCGATTGGAGTCTGGGGAGGACCCTCAACGGCAGCTCGTCAGTTGCTTTGATTGAAGCAGTCGGTTTTTTGATGTTCAAGTTGATGTTGAAGTTGGCTTCTCGCATGCATTGTGGATCGCTACCCAGGCGCAATTATACCGAAAAAACCATCCATAATTATAGAGCGGCAACATATTTCGAAGTTAACACTTTCGTAGCGATGGCTTTTGGAAACTAGCTGCAGGCAAATTTTATTGATGCATCACAATTTAATGTGCAGTTGGCACAGGTTTTTTTTACTCCTCTCTGTCTCTCTTTAGGGATCACATCGCATCGTATCGCAGCGATCATCATTTCATAGGGGTTCAGTTCACTGTCTCGGCGTATTTTTGGTCATTTGGGTATTGTAATTTTTTAATAAAATTTTTATATTATTTCTCTCAGTTTTTGTTATCGTTGATTCTCATGTTGTTGATTGGTATTTCGTGTGTTTGTCAAGGCACGCAACGTTATAATTTTTTGATTTTTGATTTTTGATTTTTGGTCTTTTTCTTTTTTCGTTTTTATTAAATTGAGGTTATGTGCTACGCTTTGGGTTTACGATTTGCTATTTATATCCTTGCCAGCGGGTATAACAACATTGTATGCCGGTTTTTTAATGGATTGAGAGGGTCAGAAGACCGAAGACAGTATGAAATTATTTGATTTCAAATATCAGACATTTGTGAAGAGCGTGAAAAGCTGTTATTGGAACACTGAAATATATATTATGAGCAACAATTGTGCGTAACGTCGTGTTATCGTTATCTATATTTATCGATAACTTACTTTAAATTGTAAAATTGATATGCTTGATATATTAATATTAATAATTAATCATTCGCTTTATCGATATTTTTGGACAATTTGATGTACCTATGCACGTTTTCCTTTAATAAGCAAATATCTATATCAACATAATCAACCTATAGATTTTAGTTAACGCAACTATAGATAGATAAAGAAACTATAAATTTGTTATATTTAACATGCTTAGACGCGATACAATATGACATCGAAAGCCTCTCAATATAACAGCGGCATTCGCCAACAATCGACTATCTCCAGAGCAATTATCAATAGTTCTGACATCACTACAGCTTTACTCTCGCTCTATTTGGGTTAGAGAGCCCCACAGATTTGTACGTAGTCAACATCGTAACCCTATCAAATTTGCGTATCTAGATCATATCTTGCTGAGCAAATTAACTAGGTGTCTCGATTCACAGCGTTAGTAAAACCAGTTCTTATTCCTAGTTTCGTGTGGTGGAGATCATTTAATCTGGTCAGTGATTTTTAACACAATATCACATTACGATCAAATGCATAACAGATTCACACACAGAGCGACCTTTAATCAAATCAGCTAGTTAGCGTTCATTTCAATACATTTTATGATTATTAATATTATATGTTTTTATATTCAGGTTGATTATCGCTTTGTTCGAAACCAAAACCAAAAAAAAAAAAAACAGCCAACACACGCTTCCCCAGTTCCATACATATATTAATCTCAACTTGGCTCAACTCAACACAATAATAGAGTATATATATATATATGTATATATATATATATATCAAAAGTCATTAGAATTGTCAACGCATAAATTAATTGCTCATAAAATGTCTAAGTTATGCCCCGTTGTGTACGAGTTTAGCTGTTTTTTTTTCTCTCGCTCTTTATCTAGCTCTTATTTTATTCATTTTATTAATTTGTATGAATGGAATTTGTTGTGCGCCGTTTGCAAAATCACATCTGACATGCCCATCGATTTATATAGAGTATATATAAATATGTATATAGTAGTGTGTTTAGTTTATTGTATTTAATTACTCAGACTTTTTATTGATCTATTAATTTAAATATATAATTCAAGTTCTAGTTTGGATTTTCTATTTGTTGCCTCTTGACTAATTTACGCTCGTAAATGTGCTTATAACAATGAACGAGACAGTTTTTTTTAAGTACTCCGTTCTTTATGCCTATTAATATGCGAATAATTTGTCAATTTGAAATCACATAACTTTCGGCTATATAATAAAGTAATCAAAAGTTATTGAATAGAAAAACAGCTTTAGATACAGTCAAATTGAATTGAGTGAATGGAAATGTCATAAAAGCTTCAAGTTCATCCGCATATTAATTTGCTAAAAAATGATTTTGGAATATAATACAAAATGGGATAAAGAAATAGAGATTGGGAGCAGAAAAAAAAAGAATTTTGGTGTAATTATATATAAACCTTGTTATAATAATGGTATTCCTTAATAATACGATTAGCATCTCATTAAAGAACTTGAACATATTATACTTTATTAAGAAATTAATCTCAATAAATAATAATAAACAATTTGAATAAAAAAAATAGTGAAGAGGTTATCTAAATTCTGTGAGATAAAGGGCATTTTATAAATATAATTAATAATATTAGTGGTACTCCTTATATTTGGATTAGCTATAAATATAGCACAAGACTATTTGTATTATATTTTATTTGTCTTTTAAATCATTATAAAATATTATTGAAATATTCTTTTTAATTAACAAAAATTATTTGTTTCAACTATCGATAGCATTTATCGATAACAATATTAAATGAAATGAAGTGTTAAGCTTTGGTTAACTACTTGTTTGTAGCAGCTGACCTCGATTTCCCTTTTATACATTTTAGCTATGGTATAATTAAAATTATATACTTAATCAAGTAGATCCAATCGATAAATTGGCAAATCGTTGCCATCAACACATTATTAAGAATGCTTTGCTTTTGCTTAGCTATGCCAATAAACGATTAATAGATCAAATCAAAATTGAGTTGGTTATTCGAGTTAATTTCTATAGAGACGCATAACGAATCAGATTAATGACAAGAAAATATCGAATATAATTTCACATCAACCCTTTTTCTTCATCATCATCATCATCAGCACTACAAATTGATAAATAACCTTTCATTCAGAGTCGAGTTCAGTAAAATACAAAAATTTATGGAATTTTGATTAAGAAGTGGAGCGTCTGGGCGCCAAGCGTTCCTCTTTGGATTGGCAAACGTTTCAATCTGTTGGAAGTGTTGCATATTTCAACGCAATTTTACAAAATTACATTTCAATTATTTGTGCTATTTTATTGTGAAGTCCCAGAGGAGACAGCGATCATCACACCTACTTTCTGGCAATGATAATTGCCCATAATTCAACAGCTTTATATGCTGTAGATTTCAGCTTGAGCTGTTGGCTGAGGAGTTTCGTTTCAAGTCATCATCAACATGTGTTTTTAGCCAAGCTGAGCTGTCGGCCACATGCAACACGTGCAACATGCCAACTCGTCGGAGTCTGTTTCTTCTCTGTGTGTCTGTTGTGTGAGCTATCACAACGCATGCCACTCTCGAGGCACACAAATTAGTTTCATGCTTAATGATTGCGTAAATGGTTGCTGGAATTCGTATTGCTATTACCCATTAAGTTGGTAGCCTACCTAGCCTTCTACAGGCTAGAGACATGGCAACAGCGGAGCTAGCTGTTGGCTATAACTTGGCAAATTAGCTAGTTGTTATTAGCATGTAAAGGTGCTTGGAAGCTATATTCAAGCTGTAATGCTATGGAATCAGACAATAATACAGATATGAAATCTTGATGGAGTTGAAAATATATGTAATATATGATTTTAGTTCTCTGAATATTTTTAGTTCTCATAAAGTTTTTAAATGTTTTTATAAAATTTGATATAAAATATCAAATTGATTTTGTAATTTGAGAAGCTTTAATTTGTATAATAGCTGCTGTAAATTCCATATAACTCAGCTATGCTTCGCTTGCAGCTGAAGTAAAATTTATGCACGCAACGCATAATTTCAATAAATAAAAAAATCAAAGGCGCAGCCCCTTCACTTTGTCGAATCTTGCGAAAATTAAGAGCACAGAAAATAATTACGCACTTTTGCAATAATTTCTGAAAAAGAGAAGAAGCCAGGTAATATGAACCTGTCGGCAATCCAAAGAGGACGACCGAAAAGCGTCCAACCGAAAAGTAAGAAGAAGAGTTAAAGAAGGAGTTGCGCCACAATCAACGCCCCACGGGCCAACTTTGCCGGATTGCACCAAAAAGGCCAGAACGGCGGCCCCAACAGAAGTTATGATGGGGCTATGGAAAGAGGAGAGTGATATAGGGGAGGAAGTGGGGGACTAGGGGACTCGTCTCGACGATTTGGCAATTGGTGCGGCCTGCTTTTTTAGGCCCTTAGCTTGGAAATTGGTAGGAGTTGATGCGTTGATGCAATTACACCATAATATTCACACTTTGCGAGGTGAGAAAATTGCGGGCTATTAAAAGATCATAATAACGCGCAATGCCGCTTGATGCAACAGCAACGGCAGCAGCAACAGTTGCAGCAGTAGCAGCCGTAGCCGCAGCCGCAGCCGCAGCTGCAGATGAAAATGAAGATGAAGATGCTGCAAATTGTTGCCAGGCTGAAGGCAGCAGTTTGATGCAAGCAGCAAAAGCTTTGCCGCCGACATTTATGACAGGCTATGAAATAATTTTGTTGTTGTTTTGCATCCTTTTTTGTTGTTGTTGTTGTTTCTCTGTTTCCATATAAATATACGTATTATGGCGAGATTCAACAATTCGCTGGTTTCCCTTTTTTTCGGTTCTTTCGTTCTTGCGACAATGTTGCACACATGTCAAAAGTTGGAGGCGCTTCACTTGATTTAGAACTGTGCCAAGTGGTGGCGTTCGCAGAAATTGATTTTAAAAACGTTTTGAAAACTATAAAAATTTAAATAAAAATGAAATTAACAAAAGCGAAATGAGTCGCCTTCAAGCTACAAAGTTGTTCAAATTGCACAAGAATTTTGTAGAAATCACAATTTTGAAGATATATTTGTGAAGGGAGGAAAAGGAATTTTGAAATAAATTGATTATAGAAAGACGTTTATCTTATTAAATAAAAAAAAAATGCATAAATCTTTGATATATATATTTTCTATTTATATTAAAAATATTGTAAAACAGAATTTTCATCAATTCTATTCCGCTATTCTTCAATATTTTCTGAAATTATTGTTTTCATTAAATTTTTGCCTTTGCTCAGGTCATCGGCATCTAAGCTCTTAACGTCTTTATCAAAGCAATTATAAATTTTGCTGCTGCACAAGTTGCTCTAATTTGCTTACAAGCTACACTGTTCGAACACTGTTGTTGTTGTTGTTGTTGTTGTTGCTGTTGCTGTTGATGCATCATCTGCATGAGGCATTCAACACGCATTAGGTTCACACCCAGGCAACATTTTACTTTACACATCGCACACAAATTGTCGCTGGTTGTTGTTGTTTCGCAGCCCACTAGCATTTTAAAAGGAGTCCCAAAAGAGAAGCGCAAAACCAGAATCAACTTCTACTAGCAGCAGCAGCAGCATCACCAGCAGCAACAACAGCAGCCGCATCGTCTCTCCACTGGCTGTTGATACCAATTTGATGGCATAATTTCAACATGCCCCGCAGCCATATAAATTTGTATGTTGCTGTTGTCGTTGCCTCTGCTTCTGCTTCTGCCTTTGCCTCTGCGTCACAGTCGTCTGCCAGCCGCATGTCGAAGAAGTGGCAAATTTAATGCCAAAACAACAGCGGCAATGGCAGTGGCAGCGGCAGTGGCAGCGGCAACGGCAGCGGCAGCTATGTGGCATCCTGGCCGGGATTTCAATTTTATGCCCAAAAGGTACGTCAACATGTCTGCCGCCCCGTCAGTCTTCCTCTTTCTCTCACTCTTTGCTCCATGCCGCATAATTGTCGACTGCAGCAGCTTCTGGACTGCAGATTTGCCCGTTGTTGTTGTTGTTGTTGCGCAGACACTTTTGTTACGCTTTTGTTGGTTAATTATGATTGCCTAGGCCACGCTTGATGACCCCCTCGAGCTGTTCAATTTCTGCAATATGCAAATGTGAATAACAGCTACAACTAAAAATGAAATGAAAAATGTATAAATTGTACTTTCCATAAATTTAATTTATTTTCATAGATTTGTTGCACTTCTAAGCGACGCCGCCTATTTACACCCATGGGCCATGCACTCCATACAGTAGCTGACACAATTGTCATTTCGGCGCTGCCTTGGTGAAAATGCCCGCCAAAAAGATTTATGAGTATGTGTATGTGTGAGTATGCCTGTTCTCCATATCGGGTGCAGACCGTCTGGCCTTTGCCTTTGCCTTTGCCTGGCCTCGCCCGGTCTCGCCTCACTTGGCTTTTGTCTGCATATCTTTTGGCTACTGGTTTTCCTTAAATACCCTGTACATAGGAGTAATGTGTGGGCATGATTAAGTTGTGTGTGAAGCATAGTCAAAGCTTTGAACAGCTTTTCTGTGTATCGAGATTGTTTTATCTTAATGAGTGAAAAAGAAGATGTGAGAAAACTTTTTCGTAAATTTTTAACACCACGAGCTGCATATAATTAATTTATTTTTATTCGCACTTAAAGTTTCTCATAAATCGATAAATTTCTATATATCTTTGCTTTTATTTTAGATTTTGATAGTTTACAGCCATTTACATATATGTATATGGCATTTGCTAGTCGCGTCCTCATGACTTTCACCTCAGTTCGGCGTGTTTTTCAAGTCGCAGCACCTCAAGGGTTTTTTCTCCAGTTGCCAGATTTGCCGCCACGACTCGCGGCTTCCGATTTGCGGGTCTGCACATCTCTTGAATGGCCAGCAATTTGCTTAGTTATGTTGTCTATTATTGCCTGTCAATATAAATGTCAAATTTCTGGCTCTTAAAAGCCTTTTGAAAAAGCGCTCCATAAGGCTTTGTTTTTGGCTGCCGGCAATGGTTTTATTTGTGTGTGCAGAAAATTTAATTAAAATTGTTTTTCTTTTTATTTTTATTTTTGCGAAAAAACGTGAATGGAAATTAAATTCAATTATGCACTCTTTATGGCATTTCCGCGGGCCAATTCGGCTGCTGCTTCAAAGCAACTAAAACATTAGTGTTTAGGTATATATATGTATATGTATATATTTATATATACATACATATATACACACACATAGAAACACCCACAGACCACACATCAGCGCACAATCGGATCGTAAAAACAACGCTCCAAAGTTGTTGGTAATTTGTAAAAGAGCGCGTCGAAAAGTTTTGTGGCGCAAAAAAAGAGCTGAAAAATAAAGCAAGGCAAATATAAAAGCAGGAAAAGATGTTGTGTTATGTTGTGCCGCCATTTTGGTTGGCTCAACGGAATACAGGACAACGCATAGCAGTAGGGTGACTCAAGAAGTTTAAACAAGAAATTAAAGAACATCTAAAATATTGAAATATTGTGATAGTATAAATAAAGATTGTTGAAAATGTTGTTCTAGATGTTGTTAAGAGGAATTAAGATAGTAAAAAGAAACAGAAATTTTATGGGTAAGTTGTCAGATAGATAGTTTTCGTATATTAATAGTATTCTGTGTTTTATACAATATAAAGTGTTTTTAAAAGATCTCATAGGGAACATTTAGAGCAAAAAACTTAAATAAAATAATAGTAGCTGTAGAGTACAGAGTTAAACAGAATTTTACAGTCGAAAAAATTGTAAAATAATACAAAGAGAAAAAAATACTCGACTCAGCTCAAGCTAAAAAGTTCAAATAGTTCAAGTTAGCTGCAATCTTGCAGCCTTCTTAGAGTCATTTGCTAGGCATTGGCACACCAGGTTAAAAATGAACGAAAATTTGCTTCTTAGTGAAATATAAAGCTTTAATCATATCAAAACTTTAGTTACAAAGAATAATCATAAAAAATTTATATTTACTTTAGATATTTCGCCATCATATCAAAGCAAAAATGCTTATTCAGTATCTGGAGGCACCCTAAGCTGTAGCTCTCGTATGTATATACTGATAAATGTATATAGAGTATATGTTTATATCGTTTACGCTTTTCGGGTGTGGAAAGGGTTTTGATAAACTTTTTACACATTATATGCCAACAGCACGCGGGCAACCCAAACTCCGCTTTATGTCTCCCTAACCACCATCTACTCCGGACCCCGACTACGGCACCAAAATAAGCCATTTGGTATCCTCTATGAAATCGCCTCAGCCGCGTAGTGGGTGCAAAAAAGTTAAAAGCAGACTTAATGGCGCCACTTGCGCTTAAAATTTATTTTATGATGCGCATGCTAAGCCACAGTTGAATTTTAAAATACATCGAGTCGCACACAGAGTGTGTGTGAGAGAGAGAGCGAGAGAAAGAGGAAGAGGTAGAGATAGAAGGATTTGCTACGCATCGTCGTCCTGCTGGCTTATCCTTAAGGGAACGCGTCGTTTGCGCCCCAAGAGGAAAAACTCTTTCGAAAAAGTTTCGCGCGACTTTTTTTTTGTGTTTTAAGCATGCGTCGGGCGTTGGTCCTTGAGTGAGGGAGATGGAACGAGTCAGCCCTCTCAGTTGGGGTGAAGTTGGCTTTTTTTCTCTGGGTGCGGAAAATGGCATGTTAGCATGTGCCTTGGCTGTCAAGAACGCTGCGGGGCTTAACGAAAAGGATTTATGTATCAACGCTTTAAAATTTGGCGCAGATAACGTGCGTTTAATTGGCTCGGCGAGTGAGTGTGTGTGTGTGTGTGTGTGGCCCACAACTTTGCTCTGCCTTGACTTTGTTTGGGTTATACTCTTTTTCTCTGTTTTTTTCCCTCACGCACTCAATTTGGGAAAAGTGTTTGGTTGTCTTTTTATTTTGGTAAGTGCCTTAAATCGTTTTAAAAATTGGGTACGCAGCTTATCTGCATTTTGATACCCTGTAGCGTAATAGAAGAGTTAAAAGGAGTTTAGAAAAATGTGTGCAGACGATTACAATCGTATCTATAGTCCGTTGTTAAATAGTCTGAAATATCTGTAGTTTATTATTTGCTATTTTTAGCTTGGCTCTGATCTAAATCTAAAAAGTTCAGTTTTTATCGACTGTTATATATATAGCGATAGTTAAAGCTGCTTTAAATTTGTCCATGCTGGGCTCTTAGTCAAATTTGTTAGCTCTTAACGTTTTTAATAAGTTATTAAACTATATTTGGATTGCGCTCTCATACAAATTTAAAGGTTTATGGCCTTAAGCTGCCTAGCTATTGTGTCCATTCGATGGCTTGTTCCGCTAACTAACAAATACTATAAATAATACACAAGACTCCCATCAGCCGGCAGCTGGGCCAATAACAAGTGAAAGGTCTTATGACCTTGATACTGTATTTAACACATAATACAGAGCAGCAGCAGCAGTTTTTTTTTCGGCTTGGACAAAAAAGTTCTTAAACAAATAAAAATTAGTCTTTCCACATAATCAAGTCATAATATTGTGATAACTATTGTTCAACTGGATCGTTCACATGTCAAATTTATATGGAAAAAACTTTTTGTAAGCTGCTTACAAAAGTCGAAACTCTCAGCAAGCGTTCAATATGAAGTTTTAAGCCGCTTACGCGCCAATTGACCAATATTTTGTTATATATACATACATATATATAAATATATAAATATATATTTTGGATTTAACAAAAACATATAGTGTTAATTTGTTTAAAAATCAAAATAATCAAATCACATCGAATGAAATAAATACGCAGATCTCGGCATCATTTTCTTGTTTGTGAAACATGAAAATACACTTTAAGCTCCGATAAATTACAATAAATTAGAATTTAATTAAACTAAAAGACTTTTGATTTGAATTTTGATTTTGATCAAACTGAAATTCTTTGGCGCATTTCATAAGCGACACTAAAAATGTCAAAATATTATGCGCGCGGCCTTTGACAAAACAAAACCAAACAAGAAGACACGAAGAGGCAGAGAATGTTGTCATGCTGTCATGCGCTCAGTGTGCCATTGTCCCAGTGATTGTGAATGCATTTTTGACCAAGAGATACCCTGTACCCCAAGCCCTAAGGTCCAATGGGCTCTATTGTTATGCCCGTTTCTAACGCCTCACTAAACAACATGAGCTTATGCCCGTAAACCTAATGAACGGATTAAGTCGACGCGTCGCGACGTCTGTTACAAACGTCTACCCGTGTGTGTGTGTGTGTCTGATCTTAAGATCTTCTATGAGTGCCTGTGTGGCATAAGGTGATAAACTTTGATATTTTAATGATATGTTCAACAAAACGTTCGTTGCACCATAAAAATGCATTTTGTTCTTTTTTGCCCCGCACCGATCGTAGCTTGTAACTGTTTTCTTAAATGGTAAATCGGCTTTTGCTTTTATAGCCCAATACAGCTCCGCCCCCTTCCCATTTTTCTGTAGTGCAGTCGCATTGATATTTCGTTTGGTATTTGGTATGACATTAAACTCATTTTACAGGTGTCCATTTAATTTATGAGCTGTAAAAAAAAACCTCAACTTTTTCATGTATAATTCTTGCATGATCTTGCGATTGGTGTGTTTAGGAATGACAGATAGAATGATTAAGGGTCTTGAAATACAATACCATTTTTTGCAACAAGAAGTGGGCGGGTTATATAGGCTATGTTTTATTAATAGTATTCTTTTTCTTTAAATTAAAAAAATTCTACTATAAGTTTCAAGTATATAGTATAAAAGCTCTGGCTGTCTCTTTCTAAGTATCTCTCTGCTGAAATTCTTTTTTGCAAGTATTTATAATATATTTATAATATTGCAAAATGTTTTTGCTCTCTTTATTTTTCATATTTCTTTTTGGTATATTTTTAAATATTTCTTTCCCTATCTCAAATTATTCGCTGCATTTTTCTTTCTATCTTCCTATTATCTGTTTATACATATAAAATCTGTTTAAAATATTATATTTTCATTTTATTTGAGACAGATTTGCTACTTTCTTCTGATCTCTCTCCATCTATTTCTATTTCTTCTTCTCCTCTAGTAGTTTATAGTAATATTTCTTTAAGCATTTTTCATAAATGTTTTAACTCATCTTTCTCTCTCTTTCTCTTTCTGTCTTTCTCTCTCTTTCTATGTATCAGTCTTCCTATCTATACCTTTCTGTTTCTCTTTCTTTCTCTCCGGGTCTCTCTCTTTTTCCCTCTATACATCTGTTTCCCTATTCATACTTTTCTGTCTCTCTATCTTTCTCTCTCTCCCTCTTCTTTCCCTCTCTTTCTCTCACTTGCTCTATCTATTTCTATGCATATCTCTCTCCCCCTCTTATTTATACTACCCTCTTTTAATTTTGCTTTAATTCTTATTTGTAATTGTTACTTCCCTTAAAAAATATAAATAATTAACAAAAGCTTCCTTAAAATAGCCTTTCTTCCACTTTCACAATTTACGTTTCCCAATTAATTTATAATTTATGCATATGAATTTATATTTGTACATTTCGTTCACCTATTTCATTTGAATGAACCTTAAACTTAAACATAAATTCGAGCTGATGGCTATTGCTCATCATCAGGTTGGGCTTGCAACCTTCTGTCATGGCAACGCCCCACGTCAAATAGAACTTTTTGGTTTCTCTAGAAATCTATTTTGAAAAGGCGCGTGTAACACGAACAGTATTTGAATTTGTGCTTTGGTTTTTTTTTTCCTTTTCTCAGATTGTGGTTTTCTCAGCTCAACTTCTTGTGCTGTATTTTATGGCAATATAAACGCGACGATTAAAACGTTAAAATTCCACATTTAAAATCATGTTCGGTTTAATTTCAAATCGAATTAATGCACAAAGGCAGGCAGCGAGCAGCTTGAAACAAAACTGGCCAAGCGAGCAGCTAACCCACTGACGTATCTATAACTATAAATGTATCTGTATCTGTATCTTGTATCAGCTTGTTGTATCTGTATGTATGTGTGTAGCTGGTATCTGGCAGCTATCCACAGCCATGTCAGACAATCAACTTAACCAAGTTAGTCAACCGGAGTTGGTCATTTCATTCAACGGCTAATAAAATGCTTGAGTTATCCACATGTTAGCCACTGGCTAATACGAGCTGCAAGACCGTTTAGTCTGGGCACGAAGAGAGTGGGGCAAAGGCGTTCAGTTGGCGCTGTGGCGTGGCACATCATTAAAATCAACGTTTACATACAGCAAACATCAATGCAGACAACAAATACTTTTAACTGCAGATAAAAATCAGCAACTGAAACAAAAGTGAAACAAGACAAAATAGAAAAGCAGTTGAATGCGATAAGACGAAGCTTAAATACTCTAATCTAGAACTGGATAAGATTTTAATAGATCTTTGTGCTGTTTTAGCATATACAAAGCATGGTTAGTCCTTGGATATTTAGAGATCTTTTGCTGAGGCAAAACATATACTTGAAATTATGTATAAATATAAATGTATACGAGATTATTATTTTCTAAAAATTATATTTATTTTAAATTATTGTTTAGTAAAATGCAATATAGAGAAATATACCAACCTTAAGAGCTGAGTATTTATTAAGATATGGAAAGTTATGTCAACAGATTTCCAGTTTTATCGGCACATTTCATCTTCAATTTGTACTATACTCTGTCTATATAAAGAGTATTAAAATATTAGTGCAGCTTACGATTTACATTTGAAATAACGCAAACACGAACATGGCTCAAACGCGGGCTTTAAGTGACGGACGGGATGAAATCGGAAAGGTAATGGGAAGGGGCAAGGGGCAGGTGGCAGGTAGAAAGAGGCAGCAACTAGTGGAAAGCGCGCACGAGATTGCCGACTTCCTGAGCGGCTGCTGGCAATGCTTTTGCTTTTGTCTTGCGCTCTGGCTTTTGTCTTGGCCATCGCATTTTAGCTCAGCTCATTTACAATTCCAATTATGCACAACATTTTCTAATTACACGACCATCAACACCGTTGCTTGAGTTGCCCACACAGTCGCCTCCACCTCAACTCCCCAACCCAACTCTGCTCCTCCTCGCTGGATCGGAGCATATATCAACGGATACGTCGTCGCGTTGATTTCATTTGACTACCAGACGTTTTCAACTTGGCCAGCAAGATGGTTCATGGTAATAGCGTGGGCTGGTCAACATCGTGATGATGCTCAGTTTATTGTTTTTTTGTTTTTTTTTTTTTGCACGCCATAATTATCGTATGTTTTTAATGTGCAGCTAATTGTATTGCAATCATTCGCATTTCGCATGTGGCCAGTGTTCACTGTACAATGCGGCAACGCGAACATTTTAATTGCAGCAGCCGCAATTTTTTCATACATTTTTGCATTGTGTTAAAGTTTTTTTTTTGGTTTTTAATTTCAATTTCTTTGTTATTACCCATACGCCATGCTGGCATATATATATATATCTGTCGGCCTCTCTCTCTCTCTTTCGCACGCCTCTCTCTCTCTCTCTCTCTCTCTCTCTTTGGCTTTTTTCAACAGCTGCTAAATTAGTTCAACACTTCAGTTGACGGCATGTTCCATTGGCATGACATTCAACTGACAGTTGGTAATCTCTGGCATGTTGGCAATTTCTGACAGACCAACTGACAGACGGAGCGCCAGACCGACAGACCGACCGAACGACAGATAGAGAGACAGACAGACGGGCTGGCGAGACGTTGGGTTGACAGCTACTGGCAAGTGTGTGGATGACACTGAAAAAAATAAGTGATTGCACATAAAACAATAAAACAAATAGAGCGTATCTATAAGTTAACATTTATAATACATGCTTAAGAGTATCTGTCGAAGTCTTCGTGAACAATAAACTGATTCATAATCAACTAGTTTAATAGTTTGTAGTTTAACAGAATGGTACATAATGATTAACTTGCCAAAATTATTTATAGTGAATCAAGATCAGCTATAGTTCATATTAAAACTAGTTCCATCATACTAGTCGCTATAAATTAAGTGAACTAACTGAACTAATCAATGGTCAAATTGTTTAAAAAATAGTTAAAAGTCAAAAGGTCACACTGAAACTGGCTAAATAATTCCTTAAAAACTGGTTCAATTTGTTCACTGTGTTCACTATGAATCAGTGAGCATGTTTCAACTATAGTTCATAGTAAAAGTGTTTCAACAACGGTTGTAAATCTTATTCAGTAGTGAACTGGTTCCATAATTCATTTTGAACTAGTTCAAAAGCTCAGTAAAGTTGTTTCAACTATAGCTCACAATTAAACTGTTTTATACATTGTTGTAAATCATATTCTGCAATGAACTGGTTCCATAATTCATTTTAAACTAGTTCAATAGTTCATTGCAAAATTTGCTTAGCCATTGTACATTGATACTCAATATTATTTCATGGTGAACTGGTTCGATAGTCCACAGTGAACTTTTTCAATAGCTCATTGCAAGACCTGTTTACCAACAGTTCGTAGTGATAATCAATAATTAATTAATCAATTAATTAATTAGCAAATCTAGCTCAACGATACATCATTCTGGAACTGGCTTAATAATAGTTCATAGTACAACTAGTTCATCCAATTTCCAATTTTTGCGAAACTTGTTCCGAAATAGATTATTAAAAAACTAGTTTAACGAAGTCTCATGTAGAAACTATTTCAACAGTTGTACCTAGTGGAACTAGGTACAAGGCAAAAATCTGTAGTTAAAAGTTTCACTCACTGCATATACACATTTTCATTTCTCTCAGTGTAACCACATTGTCTTGTGTTGTGTCGAGCTTTGTTGCATGCATTGCACTTGCAAATAAAATTGTTGCATTTAAGAAGCAGTAACAGCGCCTAGAAGAAGAGCGACAGCAACTCTTTTATTATTATTGCTCTTCTTCTTCTGCAAAACAAAAAGAAAAGGGGTTGCCCTTCTTGCCGCATAGCCGAGGGCAGCTTGTAAATTTCGAACGTTGATGTTTTTATTATGATTAAAGGTAATGGGGTGTGGCTAGCTGTATTAGCCATGCACAATTATAGCCAGACTGAAATTCAAAATAAGTTGTTGAAGTTGTTCAACTTTGCGTGGGCGTTGCCAGACGCGGAATGTCGCCTCGTTTAAGATTTTTATTCTTGTCAGCAGACCAAGTTCGTTTCTCAATGTGACCCAGGCAGACGCAGCGACTCCGACACCGACTCCGACTTCGACTTCAACGTTGAGGATCGAAGCTGAGGCACATTGAAAACCACCTGCTGAGCCCGAACACAAGGCACTGTAATCAGTTTAAATAACTGCAGCAGAGTATTGGGGGAGCAGCAGACCAGCAGACCAGCAGACCTGTTGGTGGTGCTGGTAAACACCACTCTGACATTTGACTGTGGTGCCACAATGAACACGCCATAAAGCAAAAGTCAAACAAAAAATTAATAAAAACGTGTCTACGGTTGGACACTGGGCAAACGGTCATCGCGAATTTTTGCAGTTGGCTGTTTTGCATGTCGAACGATCGATCAAAATATTAACGAGGGTAAGCGCATAAAGCAAACGAAACACATTTGACTACCATATACATACATACATATGTATATGCATGCCTATACTGGGGCCAGGTAAAGCCAGTGTAGGGCTGAGCCTTTGGCCCCGAAAAGTAAAAAGAACGCAGCTCTCTGGCATTAAAAGCGCATATAAAACTGTCAAATTGCTTTGTGTTGGCCAAAAATTATGGGCCATCATTAGCGTTCAGCTTGTATGCAGTTTGTTAAGTGAAATTGAAAACAGCATCCAACAGACCAGACCTTCGACTTTGCAGTTCTCCTTTTGAGCTTTGCAGTGTTTTCGCATATTTTCGGGTCTAACGCACGTGTTGACAGCTTATTAATGTTTGGCTATAAATCGCGGCTTAGCATAAAATGCTGGCAGCACGATCAGACAACATAAATTTAGATCTGGCAACACTATTTCAGGCGTTGTTGTCAAATTTCAATTGAAAATTTTAAAAAATTCATTTTTATTTGCAATGTTAATCTAAATAGAAATATATATTAATGAAATTAATAAAAAAGAAGATTAAAATTATTGATTCTAAAGTTATAGGATATTTCTTTTATTTTTATCTCCCCATGAATTTATCTCTTAAGCAACTATCTCTGTTTCCACTAATAACAACGTTGCCACTTTTCACTCTTAAAGATTGCTAAACATGCAAACTCTTAGAAAGAGATATAAATTCAAAGAATTTCACTGGGTGGTCTCTCAACTGCCTGTTGATGATTAGAAATATTGCAAATGCAATCAATGCAGCGAGCTCTTGGAAAACTCATCATAAATACTGCATATAGCAAGGGGGGTATATGGGGGCTGGCAAGGAGGGTGTATATGTGCTGTCAAAAGTGACAGCTATAATTGCGACGTCATAATGCTGCGTCATGTCTATGACAGTTTAATTGTGGCTAGGAAAGCGCGCAATTACATGTCGACCGTAGCACTGCAAAAAAAACAAAATAGAAGCTGAAAATGTGGAAATATAATTGAAAGAAAATTTGCATTGGCAGGCAACTTGTTAGACGACGACTGCTGCTGCTGCTGCTTTGCACCCAATTAAAATGTTTCACACGTTTGCATAATTAATACTCAAATAGCGCGCACTTGTCGGCGAAATGCCCAGACATGATCAAGGGAGGGGTTTTGCCTAAAGCGGCGCTGCACAGGCATATATTGTGCCAGGGGCACGCTAAAAAGATATGTGACAAATATGAGATGAAACAGTTGATCTAAAGTCGCATGTTAAATACGCTGCATGAGCAGATTTGGTATGATAAGGTGAGGGGCCTATTGATGCTGTTAGTAATAAAGATTGGTAGTTGTAATGAAAAGTTTGAGAGGAAATGAAATGAAATGAAGAAAAATGAATTTGTATATATGTATAGAATGTGTAAAATATTTATAAATAAAATATTTATATTTATAAAATGTATAAAATATGAAGATTCATGCTAAACAAGGCTTAAACTTGTTTTAGAATTTAATCTGTGTTTCTCAACAAATGCATTCTATAAAACCAATCAATTTTTAAATAAATATAAAATATAATATAGAAATATATATTTTACACAAAATACAAAAGCTTTTATTAAAACAGTTTGATCGAAGCTCAAAATTAAGTAAGTTTTTTTTACAGATAAAATCTATTGCTCATAAAAAGAAATTTGTTTTTATATTATTAATTTTTAAATTTTTAATTAATATTCTGTCAATATTTCGGAAAAACTCAATTCATACACTGGAAAGAAAAGTTGAAGAAAAATATGGAAAAGAAATACTTTAAGTGAGAATTCACTTACTAGAAGAGTAGAGCAAAGATTTTTATGACAATTCACTGAGCAAAGATTAATCCGTGGACCAGACAGATAAATGATTTAGTCAACTCTTAACTCTCTTGACTGGGTTTATATGTGTGCATATAAAGTAGCTATAGTACTTACTCTAAGAGGTAAATATAATACAGGTAAATATAATTAAATTTTAAATGAATCTATCAATTTTCGTTTAGGAACTTCAAAGGTTAGGTAATTATTGCTCTAGCTACTTATAGAAAATGACTTAACTTTAAAGGCTATTAGATTCAGTGTAATATTATTCTTATATCCTCATAACACATTATCATTATTTCATAACAACATTGTAATAATTCTCTTCAAGAAAGAGTAAAATGAAAGGCAATTCTTGTGGCGGCATTTCTCAGAAGTTCGCGTTTCACTGTTGTCGAAATTGTTAATTATGATATTTGCCTTGAGACTCGGACTGCATTTTGACAGAAATGGGGGCTGGCTGCGTTATTTAAGCGCATGACAAATAAAAATGTTGCAAATATGCAAAACAGAAAAAAAAACAATTGAGGCGTAGAGTGAGAGCGAGGCAAAATAAAAGGTTGCCACAGCGCGTTGCACAAGTTGACGGGGAAAATGTTACTTGGTTAGCGCGGCAGCAGACAAAACTGTCATCTGTCAATTTGACAGTTTAACTAGGTAATTAGTGTGTGCACAACAAACACACACACACACTCTGTGCCTGTCAGTGGGCACTAAAAAGTAAAGAAACACTTGAGCCTGCCACAGATTCTCAATTTCATTTGCTACTGCCACTGAAATGTCTCTCTTCCGCTTGTAATTCATCATTTGACGCGCACTGGCAGCACTCTTTCTTTTTCTTTTTTTTTTGTTGTGCTACAGATCTGGTAGCTCTCTATCCCCTTCCATACCCCACTTCGCCGCCTATTCGACGTTCTCCGTTCCATCTAGTTGAATGATATGCGGACGCGCGCATACTTCCTGCTATCCCAGTTGTTTCTTGGCTTGGCTCCTGCAATTACAGCACTTTTAAGTGCTTCATTGCCAACTTCATTGCAGCGCAACATCATTATCTTTACGAACATCATTCTCATCATCATCATCTGCGTTGCGTTTGTCATTCGAGTGGAACCAAACAGACGAGTTCGCAAATAAATCATCTTGTGCTAACCCCAACTCTGTAAGTTTTCCTTTTACCACCTCCTCTTCCTCCCCCCTCTGCTCACACTATTTGTTGTGCTACTTTGCTTTAGTCTTGTTCTACACACACTTTACTCGACTCCGTTCTGCTAGTTTTGTTATGTTTGCGGAAAATTATGTTGCTGCACTTTGGATTATGTGGGCAATTGAGTGGTTCTGCTTTTGTAATAAATGTTTTGGATTTGTAATTAAATGATTTTTATAGATGTAACGAACTATGTAATAATAATGTGGATCATGGATTTATATCGTTTATGGATTGAGGTTGTGGCACTCAATGGATTAGTCGCAAGCTTGATTATAATCTATGTAGGCTGTCAATATTTCAATCATGTTTAAGTATTTACTTATGGTGTTTAATACGCTATTATAATAAGGATAAATAATGAACAACGGGGAATAAGTAATAAAATAACTAATGATTTTTACTGATAGTTTTGGTAAAGGTATATTTGCAATTTGTTTTATTTTAAAAATATTATAAACGTAAAATATAAGTTAACAGAGTTCAGTATATGAATCTGAATGGAGTATTTTTTTTTTTTTTTTTTTTTTTTTTTTTTTGTGTGGCTGAGGTAGGTAAAAATGCTTTATGCACCGTCAGTCAGGTCGTCACTCTGGCTGGTGTGTCGGACTGCAATACTGCTTACCGACTAAAAAACCTCCTCTTCTAGGGCTGCCTCCCACCTTGAAACCAGGAGCTATCCCGCATTAACCTTCAAGGTGGAGCCCTTGTATATGCTCTAGCTGAGCACTGCCATCTGTGTTTCTGCGTCCAGGTCCCGCTTTTTCCGCCGGAGAACCTTTTCGGCGAAGTCACAGACTCTTTTCCAGGCATCTATGCTGTTGCACATTTGCTGTACTATAGTCTCTACTTTAACTTCACCGACAGTTTCTGCCAAGTCGGTTCTTTCTTCTGACCACGCTTCGCAGTTAAAGAAAGTGTGTTCTGCGTCGTCCATTGCATTGTCGCAGTAAATGCAGCTGGATTCGGCAGTTTTCCCCATCTTATTTAGGTACTTTCGAAAGTAGCCATGACCAGAGAGCATTTGTGTTAGATAAAAAGACGTTTCACCGTGCTTTCTATTTATCCACTGCTCTAGATCGGGGATGATTTTTGCAGTCCATCTCCCGTATCTTTCGCATAACCATTTTGCCTTCCAGGAGGCTATAGTCTGCTGACGTACGGTCTTTGCTGCCTGCATTATCTGAATGGAGTATTGACTTAACAGATATGTGTATGATGTATCCTCGATGTGTTAAGGGTTATGAAAAACAATTATGAAAGAGAAATTGTTAATGAATCTATGAAAAACAAAATTAGTTATAGGTTATAATGCTCTATTTAGCTTAGAAATCTAACACTATACAATAAAATACAACAATGATATCATAATATATACAAATCGTAAAATTTCTTAAGGATAATTCTGCATCATTCTATGCCCTTCTTCAATAATTTGACCTTCTTTTCAAAATTTTCCTCGCTCAAGAAAGCGAGCAAAAAAGATTTCTATTCATATTCTCATATTCACAAATAGTTTCATTCAATATTATTTTCCAACTTCTGTTATTTTCTTTTATATAAAAGTCGTATTTTCTCTTTTTAATATTTTAATATATTTTCTATTTTCAATATTGTCTTTTAAGAGTAATCTTTGTTCGCAAATCCCTTTGCTAAGCAATCACTTCAATCAATGCTTCCGCTTTGACTTTCAATAATACTGTCATACTCTCTCTTGAAATGACAAAAATGACTCTTTATTTCCCATTTGCTCATCTTCGTAAACGTTTTGCATATACAAAATTCTGCTCACCCTTTAAATAAATTAACCTTGAAGAACACGGAAAGTTCAACTGCACTTAAGCAGTTGCAGGTTGCAAGTTGCAAGTTGCGAGTTGCAACCCAGTTAAACGATTTCTTTTTAGCGCAGCTATTTTAGTTTTGCAGCCTTGTAGAAACCATTCATTTGGCACACAAATGAATATGTAACGCATTTACCAGCTAGTTAATTGGCCAGCTGGCATATGAAGCTTACTGGACAGGATTAAAGAGACGCATCTTGACTTGAGTTTCCATTTAATGAACTGTTTTTAGTGTTGTGGTTGCATGTAGAAGCAGCAGCAGCAGCAGCAGCAGCAGACACATCATTATTAAAATCACCTGTAATCAAGTTCAAACGTCAAAAACTAGATAACTAGAGCAGTGCCACTCACACACACACACATACGAATACAAACACACACAGCCACTTGCAAGAGGCAGCGATCAAAACAACATCAAAACCGATTTAAAATCGATTAACCTGTTTCTCTGTGGCACTTCATAAGCCAAGTGGCTGACGCCGAAAACTGTGTGCGGCAACAGGCAACAGGCAACTGGCAACAACAACATGCAACAGGTTGATTTACGGCAAATTCTCACATGTCTGAGCAACAACAACAACGAGAATTCAACTTGAAAGCGGCTGCAGCTAAAGAAAAAAAAACACGTGAAGAACACAGAAATGTTGCCGCTGCCGATGACGCCGACAGAACGTTCAACAGCGAACACGCCCACAACACTAAAGGCAAAAGGCTAACAGCAACATCAACAACAACAAACAGCAGCAACAACTCAAAACCCAGCTCAGTCTGAGGTGAGAAAATGTTTGATTAGAATTTTTTTTTAAATTTTTTTTTTTTTTTTTTGGCCTAAACCACGAGCTTTGCGTGCGTCTGTCGGCTAAGATTTTTGATTTTTCGGCTTAATTTTGATTTTATTTTAAGTTTTTTGTGCAGACGGCTTTTGTTGCTTGCCGCCAGCAATAATTTTTGATCTAATGTGGGCAGCTGCCCAACAGCAAACAGCAACAATTTATAGAAAAACTTATTAAAAATGAATTAAAATGTTGCTGCTCAACGTATTTTATTATAATTGTAATTGACTTAACGGCCAGGTATATAGAAAATGTATTAGGGGAATTATTAAATATTTTAGCAATTGGCTAGGAAGAGGTCTTTGTCATAGTTGTGTTTTGTATGGGAGATATAGTTAGTAAGTAGATCTAGTAGCTATATTAAGCTAAATTAGAGTATGGGATACGAATCTGGATTAAGTATGTTTACTTGTCTGTAGAGCAATGCGATTATAAAAACAAGATTATAGGACTGTATATATATGTACATCTTTCAGCATTTAATATAACATCTCACATTCCACATTGCTTGACTGACTTAAATTTCTTTGCTAACCCCGATTCAATAATTGAATTGAACTTAAAAGCAACTTTGTCTAATTTGTTTTGGTATAAATAAGTAGCTGCCAGCTACGCCCTCACCCTAGCCCTTTGTCTTCGTCTTTGCCGTTGCCTCTAGCTAAGCTCAATTTCACGGCCAATACTTCAAAATGAAATTTTAATTTATTAAGCGTAACAATTTTATAAATTGCGCTCATTGCATCGAAGTCCGTGCCGCAGTTGAGAGACTCGAGGGGTTGTTAATCCGGCGTAACTGCTGCGTTGTTCATTTGGTTGTTGTTGTTGTTGTTGCTTTCAGTGGTTGCTTTTGTTGTTGTTGTTGTTGTTGTTTGTGACGCAGTTTTGCCGAGTGCCAAGTTGTGATATTTCGCACATTTTACCCCTTTTCAATGGCTGCTGCCGCTGCCGCTGCCGTTGCCGATTTGCTGAGGGTTAACCAAAGGGGCGGCCTCGACTCTTTATGTGCGCCTCCTTCATACCCGTACGCAACTCTATTTGTTAGGGTTGACTTAATCAGTGTGTGCGCGCCTCTTGACTCTTTGTTTTGTCGGCTGCTGTTTGGCCAACTTGACAGTTTATTTTACTCTGTTTTTTGTTTTTTGCTTTTGCTTTTTGGGTTCCGTTATCTATGGTCTCATTAACGGGGTAAATCGCTATGCATGCTTCAATGATTTTTGACTGCTTCTTTTGGAAAGTCAGTGAAGTCTGAAATCAGTTTCAGTGGGACAAAGACAAATCAGTGAGTTAAAGTCCAAGAGCTTTAACAAGTTCTTGGTTAGATAATTTTGTATGTTTTCTTGGCCTACTTTTATTTGTATTTATATTTTTTTTTTGGTTTTCTTTTTCTGTTTAGTTGTTAACTAACGTGCTTGGGCATATTATGTTTTATCCGTCATTGAACAAAAAAACGTGACTTTTTCAATACTTGGCATTAGATTTGCATCCGCTGTACGAGTTTCTATCCATGTTGTTGATACAAGACTTTGAACATGTGTTAAAACAGTTAGCAATATTGTTTTGCTGGCATTAACTTGATCAGCAAGCATGTGCCACGAATGTGACTTTTGTAATTAACATTTTTCTGTATTGTTAAATAATTGAAAGTGCAATAAATATTTGAGTTCCGCTTGAATAAGCTAGAAAATAGTTTGATAAGGTTTTCAAAATAATGAAATTTTTTAAAATTTATAATAGATAAACTATTTAAAATACTTCCCATCCTGAAGGGAAAAGAGCGTGTTGGTTTAGGGCTATGTCTGTCTTGCTGTTTGGCCGTCCGTCTGTCCGCATACATGCAAAATATTCTGCCGAACTATCGAAGCTAAGATACTATATTAAGATATACTATATTTATTATTTAAGCAGCTAGAGACTTCATAATATGCACTGGAATAGACTTTAACTTACAGCAGTTTCAGTCTTCAGAATTGCCAAAAATTATTTTTGTATGTTTTTAGACTATAAACGAGTATTATGTAAACACAACTAAATTATGGTTTGTCCTTTATTTTTAACTACAAATGAAACTTAAGTCAAGGTAACAATGAATTTATATTATTATCTATGAAGTTCCAATCTTAAAAGTGAAATCAGCGTGTTGAAAGCTTGAAACACAGCTCGACAACTCAAGTCGAGCGCCTTCTGTCGATTGTCTTGTGGCAGAGAGCAACTGAGTAAACTTAATGACAATGTTGAGAGGCAAAATAACAAATGCGGCTTAAGGAGAACTAACTACACACATTGTTGTTTGTTTGCGGCAGACTCGATGGCAACGTTGGCAAGTGAAGCGTTATCAACATGCATGCAATTTACTCATCATCACAGATCGAAAGGTGATAGCCGACATGTTACTTTTTAATTGACGCGAAGATGAGTCAAAATGAATTATTACTGCAACTAATATGGAGTCGCCGCTTGTGCGGCAATTAGCCAAGGCAGGAGCCACTAGCAGCAGCAGCAGCGGCAGCAGCAGCGACTGAGCCACCAAGTGGTTGCAAAAGTTGGCAAAACTGCAATTTAGGCCGCATAGTTCGTTCAGGCCGGACGTTGAAAGACAATAATGCTTAATAATGAGCTGTAAAGTTTATTAATTGCCAGCGCGAATTTGCCGAGTAGAGGTGCTTCAAGTGGAGGGGTTTTCCATCTCCTATTCAAGGTGCGGCTAATGAGCCATTTGCGTGTTGTCAATTTTAATGCTTGCCTGTGTGTGTGTGTATTTTTTTTTTTGCAGAAGCGTCCCAGGCACACATACACACAGTGGGAAAGACACACACACACACACAGACACATACACAAATGCATATTCACACACATTAAAACTGAATTATTGAACAAGTTTTTTAGCAACTGCAACCAAATGACATCTGTGCCATGTGTCAAAGTTCGCCAAATGTCGCGCGTGTAAAAATGCACGCGACAAAAGCAGAAATACGAAATTTTAAGAAAGTTTTTTGTAATTTTAATTTCTTAAATATCGGTTGGAGGATATATAGAGATGCCTATTACATATTTAATTTCCAAATTTGCTTGTTATTTATTCAGTTTTAATTTGTATTTTGTTGTTAATGAACATATCTGCTGAATATTTTTATTGATTAGGAATTATGATAATTTATCGTATAGCACTATAGAATCATGCGGTTATCGATATTGATGTCTATAGGGTTTTCTTTGCCTAATGAATATAATAAGCCAAGTTCCCAAATAACATGAATTTAATTTCCTTTATTTTCTGTCAATGATCACAAAAGAAAAACATTTTACTCTTTATCCATTTAATTTGATCGATTTTTTTCAGTTTATCGAAATATGTTTATCGATTTATAAGCTTATCGAGCTTCTGATCACTGCATAAATATATATAATCAACTTTTTTGTGAGTAAAACAATTAAATATTTATTTTTTCTTGTATTTTCATGTCTTTTACATGCCGTAAACAAAAAACTATTGTCAATGGATTTTGTGGAATAAATATAGCTGGTGAGTAGACTGAATTAGATTTTCATTTATAAGAAAAAATATATAGAAACTATTTAATATCATTTTTGTTTTTTCTATTTGAAAAATACTTAAGAAACAATTTTTTAAAATTTATGTTTTAGTTAAGTCGCTTTTATATTAAATTTCTTATATATTAGTTACTTCACACAGACACGACGTGCACATTCGTGTCACGATCTGAAAATTTGTCAAATGCCCCAAACATGTTCGTACGCAACGCAACTCTCAATTCCAATTCCAATTCCAATTTGAATTTAAATTTAAGTTTGCAAGCAAATGTTGTTGCCATATGTTATGTTCCACTCGAATGAACGCATTCTGGCATTCATCTATTTAACATTTTCTAGTTAACACTTTGTAATTGCACAATGCAAAATCACTGAACTGCGAACAGTCGGTCGACAAGTGAAACAGATTCAAACAGCTCGGGTAACTTGAAAGTGAAGTGTGCCATAAATCAATCGAATTTCCTTTTGCGCTGTGTCCCTTTTCGCTGCATAAATTTAAATTGAGTGACAAAAACAAAAACAAAGAAGTCAGAGGCGAAAAAAAGGATATGCCTCAAACTTGTTTGCATTAAATGATGTGTAAAATGAAGCCGTTAAACATGTCCATTGGGATGGGCTCGATGATTTCTAGGTGAATGGTCGCCAACATCAGCAGCTCTCCCAACACTCAAGGGTATGCAAATTAGTTGAATGTTTGAACAGAATTCATATGCTGCCTGTTTATTGGCATTAAACAAAAGAATAATCGAGCTGGGCTTTGTCAGAGACAATATTTTCTAATGTAATTGTGTTGAAAGAAAAATATGTTTCGATTTATAAAACGGTAGAAGATTTTGTAGATTTCAAATAGAAGCTGTCTTGATCTAGATTTAGATGTAGAAGTTTGTTAGCAATGTAAGAAAAAAATAATAAGAATATATGCAAATAAAGTTAATTAAAAGTAATCAACGAGGAACTGTTTGAAACAGGGTACAAAATGAGCATGTTAGTCTTGGAATAAAACAAAACTTCGACATAAAAAAATCTGAAAAAGCCATGATAATCTAATGATAAATAATAAAGAATAAATATTATCTCTATACAGTTACTTACTAAGCTTTTCATACTTAAATCTCAACTAAGCCCATAAGGATAATATCTCTCTGTTTGTCTCATCTGCATAACAAATATGGCACTGATCAAAATATGTTTTAGGTGTCAATCTATTTGCTGTCATATTAAAACTTAACAGAATGCAAACACATCTACACACACACACACACGGGCATTGTAAATGCTTTTGACACATTTGGTAATTGTCATTTATGGAGCATCCAAATGCTGAGGTTTCTGTCCCATTCGGCACTGTGTGGCCAGAAGTCCTTAGCTCCAGTGCTCTTGCCACTGCCACAAGCCGCATTCGAGTTGATTTGCTAATTGCTGAATATGTCTCCAGATAATCAATGTTTAAAATTTTGACACGAGAAACGCTGTCCAAAGACCAAGTACGCAGCCCAAGACCTAAGAACAAATTGACACGACAATTACCAAAGGTGAGGCACCGGGGTCAGAGCACAAAAGAGTTGGAAAGAGATAGAGGATGTCGTCTGCTGATGCTTTAGTCTGGTCAGCTGCTGGGCTCATTTGCCACTGACCACAGCGTCGTGTGTCGTGTGCTAACAAGCCAACATATCCATGTCCATGTCCATATTACTGATACTAAAGGGACTGCCTCGGTGCACTGAGAGAAAACAAAGAGTAACAAATTGTCTTATAAGCGAGATGGACTTTAGAAATCATTTGTTTTGTTATTGATAACAAAAATGAAGTTTTCTTGTTTGTTTAATCCGTTTAAGTTAGTTCTTAATTGGTTATTCCAATTTCTTTAATATAACAATCATAAGCATCAAGTCTTCATTATTTCTCTCAGTGCCCCTGTCTCAATCGTCGTGCCCAGTATGTTGTCCTTTATGTGAATGTGTTACTTTTGGGCTGTCTTGAGCAGTTATTGTTATATTGGCTTGACATGTAATGCATTGGTCCAATTGCTGCCGAGACGAACCCCTTTTTGGACATTGGCTGTCTGTCTGTCACTCACCTTGCGGTTGTCAACCCTCAAACTCAAACAGCTCATCAGCTCCCCCCTACTAAAATGCATTACGTATCATTTTCTGGCCTAAGCTTTTGCGGTTTTGCATATTTTTACAGTTTTCTGTGGTCACATATTTTATAATTAAAAGCACATTAATTAGTCGCCTCGGCCAGTGCAACGCTCTTTGTAGTTGGTAGTTTCGCATTTGGCGTGTGCGTCGTTGGCGATGCGTTGATGTGACAACGACAACAACCACATCAATGCTTCAATGCTTTGATCTTTCTTTTAATATACCCAACAACAGCAACAACAGCAGCAATAAATGCACATTTTTGCCATCTACTGTGACAAAAATGTAGCATAGGAAAATATTACGGCCAGCAGGAGCTAAAAAGTTGCACTACAATTTTAGGTTTACGTTGTGGAATATGTTGAATTTTGTTTTAGTTTTTTGTTTATTGCAAAGAAATATATTTTTAATTTTTATTTCAATCATTTCAATTCATCTCTCAACATTTTGAATTCTAGTATTTTCAGATGTTTAGTAATTTTTTAAAAAAATTTGGTTTAACTCGAAAAATACTAAGCAAAATTTTGAAAATTTTAATTCTTAAATTTAGACTTCTTTCTCTATTATAAAAAAATTTAAAATTCTTTTGATAATTCTATTTAAATTGTATAACAATTTAAAGCATATTCTGTATATTGATGTAAAGTTCGTAATACTTCCTCATTTTTAGCAGCTATGAAATTGTAGCGCATTTAATATGTGTGCCATATGCAGCGCTTGCTTGATGTCATTTACTTATACAACCCACTGACTAATGCACAACAATTAAAGTCTAAGAATATATAGCTCATATAGTATATATAAGATGTTGCTTACCCTACAAAAACAGCTTGACTACACCCACATACATACATATGTACATACACACCCAATGACAGACCGCACACATGTAAAGCAAATGGCAAAAAGAAAAAGCAAAAAGCAAAAAGCAGATACATATATGTTGAGTATGTATGTATATAGAAGCTCTTTGCAAAATGTCGCCGACGACATTTTATTTCGCCAGATTTTCTTCGACTAATTTTTCATTTTCTTGTGGCCAGCAAAAAAGTACTTGGTATCGTAAATGTACTTGGCAGGCAGGCAGGCAGGCAGGCAAGCAGTCAGCGCACATAGGGACACAATTAATCACTGTGAGTGAGTATTTGGTATCTGAAGCCGCATGCATTTGGGTATTCTGACTCGGCATGGTGACAAAAATGTCGCCTGATTTTGTCTTAATTAACGCCAAACGCTTCAATAGCGATAAAATATGCGCCAGTCAGCCAGCCGTTAGCCCCAATTGCTTTAGTTTTTTTCTGCTTTTTTTTTTTTTTGGGTATTCCTTTTTGCTCAATTCCAATTAATGTGCCTCACGCGCGCTCATCAGTCAACGCGGCGGCTGGTGGTGCTGTTTGGCGGTTGGCGGTTGGCTGGTGGTGCAAGATTTGCTCGGTTTCCAAATTCACGCATCATTCGCACATTGGTGGCAGACGGGATCACAGAACCCGTAACGCATTCAGACCCGGTTGCATATTTAATTGGACCACACATGCATTGTCAGGCAGATGCTGGTGCAGCTATACCCTGTATAATTGAAAATTAGAAGAGGTTGTTTTGACAGGTTTGAATGTGAAGGGAAAGTCTTTAATGCGGTATATTTTGAAAAAGTTACAGAGGATAGTTCTCAGAGTGCGTGTAGGGTATCTATTAATCAGGCTACTTTTCGATTTGATTTGTTAATCTTGAAACATATTTAGTATGCTTTAAAGACTTTTAGAATTCTTGTCAATAAATTGAAATTCTTAGTCTACAGAGTATCCCTCGGTCGTTAATTTACTGCCAACAGTTTTTTTTTGTTCATTGACTCAATTTTTTTTTGGTTTGGTCAACACGTCGCCGCCTTAAACATTTGTCTTATTTTGCGCTGACAACTTTGGAAGCTGCTTAAGTTGCTTCAGTGGCTTCCAGTTCCCCAAAAGCTACCGCCCGGGTGTAGGTGTCTTAGCTCAATTCCCCTCAGCCCTCTCCCTCTCCGCACTGTTCTCGCTTACTCTTTGGCTTCTTATATGCCATTGAACTCGAAGCAAATGTGTCTGTTGATTTACGATTCTATGGGGCGACGCATTGCTTAACAATTATGACTCAATGCGATGTGTTTTCATGTGGTTTGTTGTTTTTTGATTAGCATAAAATAAACTATAATTTAAATTTATTAACTAGTGTGCAAGCATTTGAATGCTTAACTGATTGCGCGTTCTGTATACGCCTTGTGACCTGTCAAAAATCATAACCCAACACACTTGTCAACGCTGTCAGCTGCTGTGGTTGTATGTGTGTGTGTGTGTGTGTGTGTGCATTCGCCTCGTGATCATTTCAAGTCTGCTAATTTCTATGCACATGTTGTAGATGACAGCGTAACGGGTGCTGTGTGTATATATTGAGATGTATTAATGAAGTCGTCAGCAGTTTGAAGTTCATAGTCCGTAGTCCATAGCTAATGACGAAGTGAAAGGTCCATTCGAGCGATGTGTGTGTGTGTGTGCATCCTAAAGCATCCAGCTTAGAACAAAAGGAATAGGTCAAAGGGGTAATTGTGGAGAATATTTGTCTTGTAGATACCCTGTAATTAAAAGAGATACTATATAATATAGATAGATATGAAGAGACTTCAAGTAGTTATTGTTATCGATTTTGTATTATCAAATATAAATATATTTTTGTGTGTTTTTTGATAAGCCTAAAGATTATCGATAAATATCGATTTCGAGGATTGATAATATTTCTGATTGGAAATTAAATTTACGACGTATACCAATTTTTATCGAGTTCCTGGTTCGATAAATCTTATAGTAATACATTTTCAATACACAACGTCCATCATACCCTATCTTCCCTACTATAAAAACAGGGTATGCGTCTTCAAAATAAATATTTGACTTACTTCACTGACTCATTGATGCATGCGACGTCTGTGAAAGCCCAACATCAAACCCTAGACAATCATAAAAATCATATCATTCATCGATCATTCGAATGCGCGTCATAATTCGCTAGAAAGAAATATGGTTAGGAAACTAGTTACGTTTGGGGCTGCGATCTATTGGGCTCTGCTCAACTGTCGCTTAGGTTTTCCATTGTTATTGAACAGACAATGGGCGCATTAAGTGAACTATGAGCGATACAGCGTGATCGTGACTGCACATTGTTTATAAGGTGTGAAAATATTTAAGACTTTACATGAAAACGTTTGCCTACAAAACTGTTGATCGTTGAAAATTATGATTGATGATTGAACGATTGAATGCGCACAAAATGATTCATGTACCACGGGAAACAACAAAAAAAAAACAAAAAAGAGAAGAAAAACGAAAAACTGAAACAACTTGTTGTCCTTTTGTACACGCTTTTTTCATACAAGTATTTTTACAGGTTTTATCTTTCTTTTTTAACATGTTTCAGTTTTTTTTTTTATAGTTATCATAAAATAATTGCCACGCGAGATTTATGCCTTGCCGGCGATCGATCAGCGTTTGTCAGTTTGATTCAAGGCGGCTTTTACTTGTGGCTATTCAGATATGTATATACATATAAATGTATATGTATGTATATATGCGGGTACTCATGAATAGTTTATGTGGGTGGCTGCCTTTTGAGTCACACTCGGAGCCATTGTGTCTGGTTTGGTCTGCGTGTGGGTTAGCCTGCGGGCCGGCAAATCACTTGAATCGGTTGAAAGAATCTGGTTAACCTATACAAAATATCATGTCAATTTATTGGCTTATAAAATGGGTGGCCATATCATAAATGTTTACAAATATCAGGTGTGTTTAGCATTTATAGGGTATTTACATGCTTTTTTAATGGGTATCTCCAGACTTTATTGCAAGTAATTAAAATGAAAATTGTATAAAATTATATAGAAATTTTTGATTATTTTGCAGGTTTCAAATATGCCAATTGCTTATCGATATACGAGACATATATCGATAGGTATAACTGTCTCTTTTGCAAAATTATTGAAATCATCAATTAACATTTTTGTTTTCTCAAACTTTGTGCGCATTATCTTAAAACATTTATTCACTTTCTATGTTTTCAACACACAACAACAGCAACAATAACAACATTTATAAGTTGCCTTTCACTTGTGGCCTACGCAAAATACATTTTTGTCGGTGATTGCCGAAACCTTAAAAGTCTTGTCAATCAACTGTTGACAAGGTTTGCCTGCCTGCTAATTAAGAGTTATGATCGATCTAAACATGCATAAATTGCTAGGCATAAAAAAGAGCCAAGTCGAGGCTACCACACGGCAGCTGCTTATCATATAACCAACAACAACAACAACAGTAACTCTTATAGCCCAGTCTTGGAGTTTTAGCCTGGTTTTCTTTTCTTTTTTTGTTGTTGTTGATTCTTGAAGTTTAGCAACATGCGCAAGCTGTTGGCAACGCCACAATGTTGCCCAACATGTCAGAAGCTAAACTGCGTGGCATTGTTCGCTTTTAGCACCCTACAGCCATTTCACATAAACATTACGTTATAGCCAGCCCAATGAACACGTTACAACAAGGAGCTCGCGCAACCCGAACTCAAACTCAAACCCAAACTCATATCCATACCCATGCCCATACCCAAACACCTTCTTCGACGCCGACTCGCACTTTTAACTGTAGGTATTTCATTCTGGGGGCATGTGGCACTCGCCTCACTCGAAGCTGGCAGCGTAAATTGAGTTTATTGCGCCGCCGTATTGCAGGCAAATTACAGGTCGGCACATTTAACTTTGTGCCAGGATATGAAAGGGGGCAGAGACAACTAACCGACCGAGCGACCAAACGACTGATACCTCGACAACTCTGCTGTCAGCTAATGAGTGTTACAGGCGCAACTGACAAACGCTCTTCGTGTAATACCCTGTTTGAAATTTTGTTTTCATTTTTCTCTGTTTTTTTTTTTTGGCTAGCGGGCATATTGAGGGCTAAGCTGAACAGAAATAAAAATGATGAGCTCTTAAAGCGTGGTGTCTGTAGCCTTAAAGAATGCGATTTTATGTCGAGCTGCACAGGGCATCATAGTCTAACTGAGCTTGGAGTATTGAGCTTTATAGAAATTCAAAATTATGTATTTTATTTGTACTTTAACTGCCTTAGATTTCCCATTTCAAATAGCCAACTTTTTGGCGTTATAGCCAAAAGCATATGACCTAGAGAATGCAATCTAGATAATCAAAGATCTTTGATTAGATTAGATTAGATTAGATTAGATCACATATTATTTTTATAAATTATATATCTTGATCCTCATATGAATCGCTGAAAGTAGATCTCAAAACTGTAGTTCTACATATAGGAGAATCAATTTCATTAGTTTTCAAAAAATATTTCAATTGCACTAAAGATATCTGGTTAACCTCTTCTGTAAACTCCTATAGACTACAATCACTTAACAATAAAATTCTAAAAGTTGATTTCTGTTTAGTGGGTGTCCTTTAGTCCATCACAGTCAGCAATTCTATCTCCTTTTCTTCACCCTTTTTAAGGATTTCCTCTGACAGCCCAACACACAAAACTCGCATGACTTGTCCATATGTCATAATACTCCACAGTTTTTGCTCTCTCAGCGTTATTACGAGCTGTTTTTTTATTTTTTTTTTTTGCATCTTTCGTTTTTTTTTTTGCATTTCATTTCATTTCAATTCATTCAGCAATGCTCTTAATTTTTTCTCACCTCGTTGCATTATTTAACGCAAATTAAAATAATTTGCGGTTCCGTTTCAGCGGGCCCCCAAGTAGCAGCGGTAGCGGCTCCGTCGGCAATTCTTCAACCACACTACACAAAACAATCCACTCGAAACAGGTTCGCATCAGGTTCTCTGCTCTTCAATGCAGTTCAGTTCAGGTTCAGCTCAAGTGCGACAGTCGCAGCAAACAAATTCAAGTGCAACACGCATATGCTGCATAAAGAAATGGCCACAACAACAACAACAGCAACAACAACTATTACTGCTGCAAGAAAGAGAGGCAAACAATTATATTGCAATTTACATTTGCTGCAATTATGAAAATGAATTGAAAACTAGCGGCAGGCTACGTTGCAAACGTTCACAATATAAATTGAAAGCAAATGCAGTAATATTTCTTTAGAATAATGCAAAGCTGGGTATATTGACTATGTTGTCAGCTTGTTGCTATATGAAAAGGATTTCAGCTATAAAATGTAAATTTAAATAATTAAATTTGATTAAGTTTTCTTAGTGGTAATTGTTGAAAGAAATGCTTTTCATATCAAGTCATATATGTAGTCATATACATATATCCATAACTATGCTTTATATACCTAGACTTAATTTCAATTATAAAGTATTTTTTTCCTATATGGCTCATTGTTTTCCCTTTACTCAGATTCTGTTGTCATCATTAGTTTCTTTAGATTTGCTCAACATCGTATACTTATTTGTTTTACTGCCTGAAACATTTATTTCTTACTATTTATCTTTAACTTTCGCTTTCTCTTTCTATTGCTATTTATCTCTTTCTCTCTCGCGCTCTCTCTCTCTCTCTCTCTCGCTCTATCTCTCTCTCTCTTTCTCTCTCTCTCTCTCGCTCTCTCTCTCTATGTCTTTCTCTCTTTGTTTCTTTATTAATCTTTTCCTCTTTATTATATTCCTAAACATACTAAATTTTTGTTGATTTCTGTGCTTTTCTTTATGTCCTTCGAAAATTCTTTCTCTCTTTCTATATCTCTTTCTATATCATTCATTTTTCCTGCACTCTCTTTTTTTCTCCCTCTCTCTCTCTCTATATCACTCTCTCAATTTCATTCGCTTCTTCTTTCACTCTCTTTATTTTTCTCTTTCTCTCTTTCTCATTCTCTCTCTGTGACGTTAACTTTCTCGATTTCTCAATCAATATTTTCTTCAGTTTTGCTTTGTGTCTTATCCTTAATAGATTTACTAGCTGATTTAACTGATTGTTTGATCTCCTTTCTTCTTGCTAATTCAATTTTGTCATTCTCTCTCATTATCGCTACTCAATTTTTATATGCTCATGTTTTCTCTATGCATTTCTCACCAACTTAACTCAACATATGCCTTAAGGAACGTTTAGGACTATCGAAAGTGCATTAAATATTCGTTGCTTGCACTTCTACATGCTTGTTTGCTTTACATTTTGTTGGGTCTTCTTTGGGTCCGTTTGCTGCTTCCGCACTTATTATGACAGGTGACAACACTTGAGGCGCGCCAAGAAGGAAATGAATGTCTCGTTGTTGTTGTTGTTGTTGTTGCTGTTGTGGCTGCTCTTGGTTGTCTGTATGGATGGGTTGCTCTGGCTTAACACTAGGGGTGTATTATCCACTAAGTTGTTTTTAAAAGCAAGACAAGGCATAATTTTTGGCGGCTCTGCGCTGGGCACTGTTCAAACTTGTTAACTGCTTTTGGCATGCAAATGAGACATTAGTCAAACGCACTGGGGCATCAACTAACTATAGCCTAACCCTTTTTGTTTCACTCTTTAGCTATATTTTTTTTCTGCTGGCAACGGGGGGCGCCCCATAAACAAATAAACACATTTAACCCCTTTTTATTTCGCTCTCTCTCTCTCTCGGTGGCTTTTGGAGGCTCAGCTGGCTCGGCTGTAAAGGTGGACCTCGGAGTCTATGAATTTTAGGCACCTGCCAACGCACATGTTTAGACAAAGGCATTAACAAATTTTTACTGCTATACGGTTAATAGTTTGGCGCCCCGAACAACAACAACAACTACAACAAAGGTTAGGTTTAGTGTTTTCCTTTATGGTCCTGGCGCGCATGTTGGCAATTACAGGAAAAACTTGGGAAAATTGTTTCGCCTTTGATGTTGGCGCGTTGATTATTATTTGTTTGCCTCTGTGCATGTTCGTACGTCATTCCATCAGTCAGTCAGTCAGTCAGTCAGCTTTGTGCATAGACTAATAGACTGCATTGTTGATAAGAAACTACCATATAACACATATCAACACTTGGAAATATGGAAAATTAGAAAAGTGGAAAAGTGTTTTGCACCGCTGACAGAAAATCAATTGAAACCAAAAAAGCAAAAAAAACTAAAACAGAGCAAAACTTACCAACATATTTTCTTGTTGACAGCAATTTAATATTATCGCCGTGTTATTTTCTGCACGTTCTGCCAGCGAATGCAACAGACCCCAAACATGCAAAGTGGGAATATTTTGGGCGTCAAGGTGCAGCCTTTGAGATATGTTTTGGTTGGGTTAGCATACAAAGTAAGCATGCGATCTTCTTTAATGCATGTAATTTGGACTGCATTTAAAAATTTACCTGTAATTGCCTTAATTTTCTGATTGTGTTTTGATTTGCAGCGTTTGTACACTGAAAGAAAAACTTAGGGAACTCGTCTTTTAGCTGAAATTGCCCTTTGACTGTTTATAAAGTTAAGCTTGGATGTTCGCCTGGCCATAGTTTATAGCTATCTATAGTTAGCTATCATAGTTAAATCTACCTGGGTGGCAACTCCAGGTTCTAGTTCACATATGAGTTGCCAGATTTGTTTGGGGAATACGTTTTGGTGTTGCCATTTCGGTTTATATAGTTTTAAATGTTTCACCAACTTCAAGTACGTAAATTTATTAAATAAGAGCTACGTTAAGTTTGACAGCATGTGAAATCGGTTGTCAAATTTGAATGCAGAATATTTTCCATCTCTTTCGGTTTCCACTTTACTAGTTGAATTTATTTTAAATTTTTTCTGTCCCCTTTTTTACATTTATTTTCAATTTTTTAATATTTTCTCATTTAACATCTTCCATTCTCTAGTCATCTTTTCCCGCCCGAGGTTTTTCCTTTCTACTCTTCTTTTTTCCTCGCACTTCCTTTCTATTCTTCCGTTTTTATCTCCTTTCTATTCTACTCTTTCTCTTGTTTTCTCTTTTCTAGTCATTTCTTGTATTCTATTTTACTTATCTTCTATTTTGTGCTTTATTTTTAAATCTAATTTCTTTCTTTCTTTCTTTTCTTCTTCTCTTCTTCTTCTTCTAGCTCTTCGCTTGTCTTCTCTTATGATTTTCTTCTTCTGTTGTTTTCTGTTTTGGGTGTCTTTCCTTTTAAAATATTCTCTTATTTTCCCTTTGCTGTCCTTGCCCTTTCTACTTCTCTATTCTTGTCTCTTCTTTTCTTATCTTCTCTTGCTTTTATTTCTTTATCCTTAAGTCTAGTTATAGCTGCATTACCTCAGGTATTTATTTAGACTTATCTATGCTAGTGTAAACCCCTATTTTTGCCATAAACACAGACTAAAATATAATTTAAAATCTTTTACCAAAATTTTGAGTAATATTTAAAGCAATTCAATCCTCTCCTTCGCTTGCCTGCTCCACATACAATATCATTTGCATTAAGGCCCATAAAAAGGAAAACTCCCCTTAACTGTCGCTTGATATCATGACTTTATGAATTGCTGCTGCACCCCTTGATATATGGCTTCTAAATTAGCAACTGGCAACAAAAAATTAAGATTACCAAAGGTGGTGGGGGATAGAGTTTGGGCTTGTATGGGACCTCACCTAGCTCAACTAGTTGACATTTCTCATAATAAAAAATTCTTGCCTGCTAACACGACCATAAAAGCCACACCAACGCCACCGGCATTCCCTCCTGCCAGCTGCGCTCGCTCACATTGTTGCTTTTATATCAAAGTCTATTTTTATAACGTACTAATAACTGCAAAACTTTCACTGCTCGTTTTTTTTGTTGCTTTGTTGCTGTTGTAATTGTTATTGTAGTTGTTGTTGCTGCTGTTGTTGTTATTAATTAAATTACACGGCAGACATTTTACAACATTTACTGCAAATTACAGCAGTCGCATGCACAGAGAACTAAGCTCGGATAGCACTAAAACTATTATATCACCAGTCCAAAAATAATTACAAACCAGAACCAGAAAAAAGTGAGCATTCAGTTGGGAAAGATTGAATACACTTTTTAGGCATTTAAATTAAATTCAATTTACGAATTCTTCAAGAAAACTGCAAAGCAGAAATCAGCTAAAAGAACATGATGTGGAACATCTAACTTATGCATATTTCATATTTTCATATTCATATTTCATATGTCATACTAACTATATATAGACATTTATGTCAACCCAGAACTCTTCTTCAAAATCGTACACACTCCTTGACAAAACTAGCATACCTCTACGCAAGGGTATCCGAAATTTATAAAGCCTTCAGAGAGTCGTAGAATTTGAGTTTCGGTTTCGGTTTCAGTTTCGTTCTGCTCTGGACTGCGAGGTAAGCCAGGTATGAGAGTGTTAACACTCATAACAACTGCTAAAGCCCATTTTCGCATGTTGGCAGCTTATAAAAATGCAGTCATATAGCACACACCGAGAACCTCCCTCCTCCTGCCCGCTACGGCCAACACTGCCCACAAGTTTAGAGATTTTGTGTGCGCGATAAACACGCGCCCCAGCACAAAAGTGTAAATTAAGTCCATGCTCGGGCGCATAGACCTAGTCGTGTGTGGGCTGCCTGACAACGTGCAGTAGACGGGAAGGCGGGGAAGGGGGGATGGGGGGTTGCCTACCAACTGAGAAGAAAAAGTGGAAAATTATGAGTTATGCCATGCAAGGACAACAGGCAAGGCGGCCGGCCAAGCTTCATTTGGCTAAGCCTATGGCCATAGTCGTCCAGAGCAGGGACATGTGTTGCACTTTTATTTTATATTTCAGTTTCTCTTTCTCGTTTCTCTCCTCGTTTTTTTTTGCAGTTCCTAGACATTTGTACAGTTAGCGTGCGGCTCATTAGCATGAACAATTTTCATTGCCGGTGCTGTTGTTGTTGTTTTTGTTGTTGTCCCCCGGAATTTATGACTGGCCACGAATGCGAATGTGGGTTAGTTCTCGCGCTTCGAATACGAATATGGTCAACAATTTTATGCTCATCAGTGTGGCGCATTTCTCAATGCCAAGACGCGTTGCATTGCGTCCGCCGTCGCTCGCTTTGGCTCATAAATTAATTAATTTGTGGTGTGGCTTTCAGCGCGTTATCAGTGCGCCAGGATCAACATTGGCCAGGATCTCAGTGTGATGGCTTGCCCAAGGGCAGCTGCTGATTCCAATAAAAAATAATAAAAATTGCTGTTAAGACTCATTATCACAGATAAGTCCAGAGGGGGGAAGGGAGCCAGCGGCCAGCAGCAGGATAATCAGACGAAATAAACGTAGCTCAGAATAAACGAGCTCAGAAATGCGAGCAGCTAACGGCAAGCTTGACAACCATGTGGAGTGGGTTTAATACCCTGTAAAGCTAAGGTTCTTATATTTGTGATTAGCATATTAAATCTAGTTAACAAATGCATAAAACTTTCTTATTAAAACTTATCATGAAACTCACAGTTCTAGTTATTCAGTGAAAACATAATATGAGTCCATAAAATATCGATTTTCTGCTTAACTTTTCATATTACTGAAACCTCCTCATATTTGCCTTTCTGCACATTCCAAAAAGTTAGTTTCAGCAAAAGACGAGGGCATATTTTAGTCCATCAGCTTGATCGTGGCATTCTTTTTTCAGTTGTGTTTTACTATATGTTTTGGCTTATGCAAACAAGGCAAAGTTGTACAACATCGTGTTAAAAAACTTGTTCGCAATTAAACGATGTCCTGCCGCGTTGTCTGCTGACTGACTGTCTGCCCTGACCGAGTCTCTCTGTTGCCCTTTTGCCACATGCTCAGCCTTATTCTCTCTCTCTCTCTCTCTCTCTCTCTCTCTCATTCTCTCTGGTGTGTGGAATGCCACAAGGTGGAGACGTGAAGCGTTGCGCATGCGCAGCACCTTCCACCTGGCGTTCGGGGCACACAGCTCGGGTTGTTCAACAAGACAAAGGTTGCACGTAAATGACCCAAGTTATCATAAATATGTCAAAAGCTGAAAATTAAATGCACAGCATGCTACGGCCGAGAGCCAGAGACTCACTCTCTCTCTGCTGCCTCTTCACACTCAAAAGAGCTTTTGGTTCGTTCTGCTTTTTTATTGACATTTTTGCACTTGTTTAAAATTTTGATTTAATGCATTTTTCGCTTCATGTTTAACAAGGGACCACACGTGGCGCCGTCTCATGTACCAGAAATTTAGTGGTGCGCTTTTTAGCATCGCTTGGACTTATTTCGTTTTTTTTTTTGTTTTTTGTTGGTTATTTGTTTTTATTGCTGTAAATCTGTTTTCAATATTTGTTTGCTGGTCCTTGGTTTTTTTGTTGTGCTGATGAGCTGTGGCAGGTGGTAAAAGAATGAGGTTTGTGAAAGGTGAAAAAATAAATCATGACTGGCAACATGTAAATAGCATATGTGTGTTATATGTTAATATATACTTATAGACACTGGTCTATATATATATATATACCATATATATTTTGATAAAATAAAATGCAAGTGTTTTTGAACTTAACTTTTAAATGACTTTATGAAGAATTCTTATTAATTTTTTGTTTTTTATATATAACTAATAGGAATTCAAACATAAGCAAACAAATATTTTTTCATAGAAACTTAAAAAGATATTAATTAATAGAAAATTCCATGTAGATATACAAGGTGCAATTCAAAAGTTCCAGGACTTTATAAAAAAAATAAAAAATTGATTTTCTTTGGCAAACATTTTATTGGTCGCCTTCGAAATAGTCCCCTTCGGACTGAATACAACGATTTGCACGATCAAGAAGATTATCAAATGACTTTTTTAGGTCATCCTTCGGTATGGCGTTGAGTATGGCGGTCGAAGCCTTTTGAATAGCATCAATGTCAGCATACCGTTTTCCTTTCATTGCCAAATGAAGTTTTCCGAACAAGTAGAAGTCGCGAAAACGTTTAAACCACTCGTGAATGCGGCAACGGGATAGACAATCGTCGCCATAAACTTTTTTCATCATTTGATGAGTTTCGGTAAATGTTTTACCAAGTTTAAAACAAAACTTGATGTTCGCTCTTTGTTCGACGGACACAACAAAAGTACTGTCACTTTTAGCGCGATATCTCGGCTTCTATACGTCCGAATGTCATGAAAATTTGACACAACATGACAGAGAAATAGACAATCAAACGATTTTCAGACAGATGGCGCCACTAGAAATTGAAAAAGTCCTGGAACTTTTGAATTGCTCCTTGTATAAGGATATAGACTTCAATATAATGTTATTTAATATTGTAAACTTATTTATAAATACTGAAATATACGACTATATATTACAATACACTGTATAGGCCAATTCATGGCATAACAATAATACTTCTACCTTTCTTGGTATACATGAAAAAAGGTGTGGAAATTCCGATGAAAAACTCCTTCATATATTTTCTACAATATTTCTCAAGCTTTACATTTAATATAAAATATCTGTACAAAATCTATAATTGAGAGATCTTAGAGAGATCGTAGAGCAAATATTCAATGCTTTCTATGTTCTATTTGAAAACTCTTCATTAATAAAGGTAATTCTTACTATAAAAAAAAAACATAAATAATTATAAATATATTTTTATATTACTTAGTTTTTCGATTTAAAGTTAAATTTTAAGAAACCTCCTTGAGCAAAGGCTAGCTGCAGGTGTCACTTTCTCTCTTTGCCCTTCAATGTTAACTCTCTGTCTCTTTCTCTCTCTCTCCCTCTCTCTTTGTCTCTCTCTCTCTCTCTTTGTCTCTCCCTCTCTCCGTCTCTCCCTCTCTCTCTCTCTCTCTCTCTCTATCTCCCTCCCTCTCTCTCTCTCTCTCTCTCTCTCTCTCTCTCTCTCTCTGTCTCTCCCTCTCTTTATCTTATCTACTTACAGACAATTTCCCTTTCCCCTTTCTTTCATTGCCAAGACAAAGCTTGAAACAAAACTCCCTTTTTATTAACAATTACTTTTTTTTAATTTTTTACAAAATTTTGTTCACTATAAATCAATTTTTTTAAACAAAAATTTTAAACAAATTAATTGCAGTTTCTTTTTTTTTTTAAACATTTCACAAATTGTTAAAAGCAACTGATTTAAGTGTTGTACAACGCATTCCACACACACCGTCGAATTTATTGCTGAAATCAAAAATATTTCTCTTTTGGAAATGCACGTTTTATAATGCGAACATATAAAATAATTGAAAACAAATACTTTTTTTTTTGCATAAGGCTTCGTTTCTTTTTGTGTATGAAAGGCAACCCGCGGCGCAACATTTTATGAATGAATACAAGACATTTTTGTGATTTGGATGCTGGCTGGCGACCATTTGGCTACCTGGCCGAGCTCGGGCTCTGGCCTCACACGTCATTCATAATCGCGGCTAACAAATGTTGATAAATTCCAAATTATTAGTAGCACCGAATTGAGTTGGTCAAGAGGAGCAGCTGGAGCAGCGACTTGGTGAGAGGGGGGAGCTGGAATGTGGGCTTGTTGATTTTTAATAAATTGCGCCATTTATCATTGATTGATGGAAGGAGGGAGGGAAATGGAAGGGGAGGGGAGGGGAGGGAGGCTTAAAACTAAGAGGCAGGGGAGGACAGCCATAACAATGCCTTACAATATTATGTTGAAATCATTGAGCAGCCATTTAAGGCAACGCCGTGTAGAGCTTTTCATATGCAAATGGCTTAAATAGCAGACCACCCCGAATAGAAAATACTCTCACATATATTTGATTTAAGTTTTGTTGTTGTTGTTGTTGCTGTTGTTGTTGATTCTAAGTTCGAAGCTGCTGCTGCTGCTGCCGCCGCTGCTGTTGCTTGCTGGTTCACTGTGCTTATCGATTACAACTAATCGTGATTAAGTGCATTCCATTTGCTATACAGCCAACATGTTGCAGACTCATGCTGCCAAGACACTGGTCTGCGAGTTCTCTCTTTCTATATCTGTGTGTGCGCAAGACAAATTAATCGACGCGATCAATTCACCTCCCCCTCCCTCAACCATAGCCGCCCCTGCTTGGCATCGTCAGCAAACGCTGCTGATTTTGATCTTCGACACTTTTTGTGGCACTGTGTGGAGACTTTAAAGCTGTGAATCTCTATAGAGAGATCTCAGATCTCGACTGTGTGTATTCTGCAGCAATTTTTTTTTTTTTGAATACCCTGTTTGCATTGGAAATGAGTAGATAGGTTTATGGCATATGAATGTAACAGGCTGAGGCAGTTGTTGGCTATTGAATATAAATTGATTTGCAGCTTTAATAGATACTGGAAATGTCTCTTCTAACGTCCTTGCAGTAGCTATGCGCACCTTATTTGTTCTATAACTAAACTCTGATTCTTAAAACTATCGATATTTATCGAAAACAAAGGTAGTTTGATCTTAGAATTGAAAAGATAGATGTAAATATTTCAGAGTTTTTGGTTTGAAATATCATCCGAAAATGCTTATAATGTTATGCTCATCTCTCAATTTATTTTCTGATTTCCTGAAACAGCTAAATATCGATTTTTAACTATGGTTCTTGGCTATATTTTGTTCATTATAAAAGCTGAATATGACAAATTTGCTATAGATGTTTTTTACTATATATTTCAGATACTGATTAATAACATTTGTGTTATTCCTTAAAATCCTTTTGAATTTTTCCAAATTGTAGGTCATATCTTGGATCTGAAACTTGACTGAAGATAATAAACTGATGTAAAGTTTCCGCTTAAGAAATTTTTATTTCTTTTTTACCTTGAACATAGAACACAACTATGTGCTGGGTATATCTTAGCAGAGGAAGCTCTACAGCAGATCTTTTGCTTGTTTTTCGCTGTCTCATTGCGGCGATTGCTCAGCATTTTGTGTTGCGGTGTTAAATAGCTTGTTTGTTATGCACCCCACACACACACACACACACACACACTCACACTGATGTACACACGCACAACAACAATTCATGCGCAGCCGCCTGTCTGTCTAACAGGCTTAGGATCTGTTAGCCAGGGTTCGAATCCCGTGCCCAGACCCAGAGCTCAGACCAGCCCAGCCCAGATTAGCTGCCTCAATAACTCACGATTGTTGTTGAGACTGTCAGTCACTCTGTGGGTCTTTTTTATTTTATTTTATTAGCACTCGAGAGTTTGACTCTGACGCGATCGAGCACTTGAAGTGTATGCAACACGCGCCTGCTGCTGCTGCTGATGTTGCAACAATGATGTGCAACAAAATACACAAGAGAAAAGCAGAAGAAGAAAAAACAAACATGTCTCTTACAAACTTTTGTAGCATGTCATGCTGGCCACGGGCACGCGTCAAACTCAAAAGCGTCTCAGGTTTATTTATTTATTTTGTTTCTCTTTTATACATTTTACTTTTTGATTTTATAACACAATTGTAGCGGCTGCAAAGCGCTGACAAATTGGGTCAGGCAGCAGTTACTCAAATTCAAATGCAACAAACAACAACAGCAACAACAACAACAACAATTCGACAATGTCTTTTTAGTGACGACGTTGCCAAAAAGCGCTTCCGTTCTGCTAGCGTTAATTCCAGGAATTCGATCAACAATTTTCACACAGACAACACATTTGCCTTATCGACAGTAATTACGAAAAAGCTTTTTGTGAATTAAATATAAATATATAGATATGTGTATATGTATGTGGCTATATCGGATGTATATATATATGATATCTATGTGTACTTTTTGGCTTGCTGTTATGGAAGCGTGCAGCGTGCACAACAAAAACAATGCAACTAAATTGCAACGAATGCAACTTCAAGTGTTGCCTTCGCTCTGCCAAACAGGAAGCGCCAAAGTGTCTTTTTTAAAACAAGTAGCCGAGTAGGTTTGAAGTGCCAGCTGATGGAATTGAAAATGCCCTAGAATATGGGTTGATAAGGGGCTTACTATGAGAGAGAGAAAGAGAGAGATTTAGATGACAAGTGGTAATTGATGAAAAAGGATGTCTTTGTAAATAGTGTTTAGAAATTTATTTGAATATTATAATATAATTTTATTAATTTAATTGAATATTACAGAAGACAGATGTGTTACGCTAAAGAACATTTCTTTGCTCTTATAATTATTATATATATTTCATAAATATATAGTCTTGTAGAATATATGTTTGATCGTTGTCAATAGCCAGCTTAGTTAGGATCTTCTATTTTCTATCTATTTTAGTGATCTAATTAGTTAAGTTAACATTAATTTTCTTTCTGTTGTATATTGCAGAGATTCAGTCCAATCGCATCACTATATCATATAGCTTCTACAGCAAAGATTAATTGAAATTTGAATATTTCTATATAAACCTTTTTAACTTTCTTAAATTTCTTGCTCTTGATCACACACTTGACACTCTTAACAAAAAATAAATAAATAAAATTTGTAAAATTTTTAAATTATTAATGAAGAATCTATCAAATATTTGTTTATTTTGTTCCTTAAAAATTTGTTTTGCTTGTTTCCAAACACTTTAAGTCTTAGTTACTAACTTCGTAATATAACATCCGAGCGCTGCTTGACTTCGTATGATTTTGATCAGTTACTTAGAAGAAATCATATGCTTGAAAATAAAGCGCTCCTATGAGCTCAATTCCAAGAACTGTGTCTTGAGGTATCTTTGATATCCTAAATGTATTTAGATACAAAATTTTCGCATCTCTCATTTGATTTACATAACAATTTTTCATTCATTTTGCAAATTAGCTGCCTGTAAATATTTATTAAAAAAGGAACAACAGCAGGACTTTTTTATCTGTTAAAATATGCAAAAAATCTAACAAATAAAATAAGTGAAATTTCAAAGTGCATGTTTAGTTCTTAAGCTACACACATGCATGTCTATAGCATGCATCTTAGCAACCCTCTAAATTACAGGGTATAATTATGAAAAATTGCGCGCGCACAAAGAAAATTGGCCAAAAAACTGGAAAAACTTGTTTCAGCGACCAAAGCTAAACTTATGCCAGAAAGAGATGGTATAGACATATGTTTATATATACTATATATATATGTTTATATATATACATATTAGTATATATGTGAAGACTTGTCGCAATTGAGATTTTGTGCAGTTGGTGGTTAACTGGCCAACCAAGTTGCCAGGTTTGCGCTTGCGTGGGCTTTATTGGCAGTTGTGGCCGTGTGGAAAATATTTGGCCACAAAATTGCACAAATTAAATTAACGATATGGCGGCTGCACTACATGAGTGTGTGAGACTGTGCATATATATGTGTGTGTGTGGATGATATACTAGGTATTTTTTTGTTCGTTATATGTATAACCATTAAAACTTACAGGTTTTTTTCTTTCACATGGTCTGGCTGGCCTGGCTGGCCTGGCTGCCTGCCTGTGGGGTCTAACTGGGTAGTTGTCGAGCTCTTTTCGTTTGTCTCTCAGCGGGTGACAGGCGCGTTTCCATAATTTAGACGGCTGTTCATCACATCACAGTTCAGACAGTGCTTGCCACGAATCCATCAACAGTGGCGCCTAAAACCTGACCAGGGTTTCTCTCCATATACAGCTAGAGCTATTGCAACACTTGCCCCGTTGCCAGAAATTAATGCATGTAATTAATAATGCTGTTTGCTGCTGCTGTTGCTTTGGCTGCTGCTGCTGCAATTGTTGTTGGCTTCGTGGAAGCCAGTCTCCCATCTCTCTCTCTCTCTGTAGCCATGTAGGTGCTAGGCCAACCTCGACTTTGGTGTTAATAGGTGTGCCTTCTGGCTCCCTATTGTTGTGGTTCGGGCCACAGATTTGTGCCTCTATTTGCTGGAAATCATTAATCACACACAACTTATGGAGTAGTCGTCGTCAACGTGGGTCGAACAACTCTTAATGATTGTGCGAGAGCGAGTGTGCTCTGTCCAGAGGCGTTGCTCTTGTTCTTTCTTACTATTCTTTCTTTTTTTAAGGCGCAATCAAAGCAGGTAGCATTCAATTTGAAATTCTCATTTTTGATTGAATGATATATGGGCCAGACTTTATCTATATACACGTGTAACGTAATGTTCCTGACAGTTGCAGATTAGTTGATCTACCAGTAAATTGGTTCCTAGAAGGGCAAGCCAAAGGACATGCCCTGGGAGTTATATGAGAAAAAGTCATTTGTAAGGAAGTAAGCGAAAATATCAGTCAAGTTAAGCTTCTAAAGAATTTAATTTATGATGTCAAAGCTATGCAAAGTTAGCTTGAATTCTGCGAATTTGTGAAGGGAAAATCCCCTTGCTATGACAGAGGTGACATTATAGCTGGATATGGATGTGGATATAATATATTATATATATTTATAGATAATAGGCTATGCTGTAATATTTGAAAAAAAGATATATTTCTTATAATATTTAAAAATCGAACTTCTTGATATTGCTTTCTATCAGAAAATTAATCAGAATTTTTCCAGAGCTGTTCTAAGCCCAAGTTCCTTTCTTTGCTTTTTAAATTTGAGCTCTTAACGCTAGTATTTAATGCCCTTAAATATTAATTCCACTTATATAAAATATATATTTTCATTTGAAAATAACTTCAGTTGAAACTTGCAACTTTTGCTAGTGTCAATATCAGCGCTGCAACCCTTAAGTACAAACTCTCAAGGACATCAGTGTCAGGCTCCTGGCACGTAAATATTTATACATCTCCAGCACCCCCTGGCAGTGCAGGCATTTGGTTCGTTTGGCAACCTTGAGCAGACTGTCTTAAATGGCTGTCAAACTTTCCCAGTGCTCTCTCTGTGACAAAAGGAAGAACTTGTCACCAGCTCCTGTCGCGTGTCCTCCGACTGCAACAGCACGACGACTACTTAAACAGTCAGACAGAACAAAAGCGCAAGAACTGTGAATCGATGGACAAAAAGATATCAATAAAATTTTACAAGCGCTGCGACACCCGCGGATGCTATTCGCCATTGAAATGCTCTGGCCAAAGGCAAAAGTCAAAGTCTAGTTTTAGGTTTTTTTCCATGGAATTGGCTGGCAACACGCGTTGCCCAAGAAAAGAGATACCATTATTAATTTCGTAAATGCGCGTGTCAAATGTCATAAGTACTAAAAATCAAGGTGACAGCTTGAGAGTAGAGGAGGGCGTGGCATAGCTCATTACCGTGCATAGTACATAGCGAAGGACACGTAAATGGGCCATAAACCCATTTGCCGGTCGCCCATCAATGCGACATTGTTTGACCAAAATGTGCATAATGAGCTGCCACACGCAGTTAATGGCCTATGGCCAGAGCCTTGATATGGCCAAGGTCACAAACACACACACACACAAACACACACATGCGCTAAACAGGATCTGTTATCCTGATGCTCTCGACTCCAGGTACATTCGCATTGAGCACTTAACTGATTGTCGCGCTAGGCAATTGGCAATTGAGTTATTTAATCGGTCGCTCCTAATGTATTTATTTGTTTTTCCTCAATTTGTTTGCTCTGCATTTTTTTTGTAACTACTTCCGTTCCAGTTGCCGCCCACGCATTGGCACTGCCCTTAGCACTTGCCTTAGTCAGTCGTCAGTCAGTACATCAATCAGTTTGCTTATTCACTGATTTTTGATGTGGTTTCGGCACGAGCTCTATGCTCTAGCTGGGCATAGGGTATGTGCACTAGATGAATGTGCTTAAATTGTAATAATACAAAATGATAATAATATTAATATTATAATTTATAAAGAGAAAGAACTCAATAAATACCCAAATTAAATCCATAATATGCTAAGTTTGTTCTTTAAGTACTTTAAGTTCTACTTAAAACAAAATTAATACAAATACAGATATAATCATAGATACAGATACAGATACATATACAAACACAGACACTTGAACACTTCAACTTGCGCTTCATATCATATTATATATATTTTAATCCTTCTTCATATATCGATCTCTTATTTATAAGTATGATATTTCCATTGCGATTTAGCTCTCCAACTTGCAAACACTTTTCCTGGTCTCACATCCTACACATGCTCGTCATAGTGTATTTAATGATTCGTCTTGTTGCACTTTTATCAACATCAATTGTTTATTGTTGTGTTTACTTTGTCGCCTGCGGCCTTAAATTTTATTGTCTCAAAGTCTCATAAAAGTGAAACGTAAATTTTCAGTAGTTTGTTTAAAGAAAATCGCGCGAGTATGTGTGTGTGCATACATATTCTGTGTGTGTGTGTGTGTGTGTGCTTTGATGTGCCGTCGGCAATGACTTTAACCAACTCTCTAGTCTCTATATAGACTGCACTGCTCTTCTCATATTTATATATATATTTTTTTAACGTCGCTACTCGTCAGGCAATTACGCATATTATTTGCACAAATTACGCATGGCAAATTATTTGTACATATTTTATTTGATTTTTGTCGTCGTTGCGTAAACACGCAAACCAAATGCCTCACGCGGGACCCTTACATGATAAAAATAGAGCGTACGATTGTAGTTATATATATACCCTGTATAGTTGCATAATATTGATATATCTTATAAGCATATATTATATATTTTTAAATTTATATTTTTATGTTTTAATATTAAGTTAAATTATTCTATATTTGCTTAATTGTTAGTAATAATTTCTCTTAAATTAAACATTTTTTAAATGGAATATTTCACTGATTCTTTTCATATCAATGAGTATTTCTTAGTCTAGTTGCATTGTATTATATAACTCGCTTTTAGCTTGTTTTAGTTGTTGACGCGTAACAAATTGCTAATAACTTGATTATGCGTCTAATGATTGCAATTGAGGCACAGTTTCTATACAAATATACTTTCGCTATATGTCCATATATGATTATATAGATGTTATATATGTCGCATCTGTTTGATAGACCACCCTTGACTGAATTCATATTTTACGGCCGCACATAACTTGTCATAATTACCTTTCGGTGCAATTTGTTGCCACATCAGAGAGAGAGAGAGAGAGAGAGTAGATCTGCCCCCGCTTGCAGCTAACGGCATCAAAGGGGGCGCAACAAATGTGACGACGACCACATGAAAGCGACACACACAAAGCAAAGCGCAACCGGGCACAATACACGCACATAAACATCTACTTAACGATTTCCTATGCTCAAGTTGTAATATGTGATATATATTTATATATCTACTTGTACTATATGTTTGCTCTTGTCTCGTCGCATCTTCATTCATAATTCAGCGCTCATTGTTATGTTTACATAGTAAATTTATACTTTTTACTACTTGTTTCCATTATTTTTAGTAGTTAATAAACAGTCGCAATACACGCCACATGTGCTCTGCACATTTCAATAGCCAAACCAAAGAACATCAAAGTCCAAAAGAGTCCAAAGAGACCACAACCCAGAGAACGGAACGCCGATCGCATAGCGTTCCAGACCGATCTAAAACATACCAGACAGCTTGGCTGCAAGAAGCCGGCGCAAAACATTGTAGCTATGAATTACCCCGTTAAGGATTGCCCTCAAACAAGCATATCCTGCACTTGAAACGGACTGCACTGAGAGAAAAAGTACATAGTGGTTGTAGCACGTGTAAAGCCAGAAATAAACGTATAACATACATTGCTTTAAGGTAACGCTTTTTGACTATTATTTTTTATAAATGTATTAAAATATAGCTTATTTGTTTAGACTTTTTACTATAGATGCCAAGGCTTAAGTATATTATCAAAAAAAGAGTTTCTTTCTTAAATCCATATATATTTCCACTTGCTTTGATTTCGTTACTTCTTTGTTGCTTCAATTAGAAAGTTCTTCATTCTTTTCTCTTAGTGTGCATGCATTCTTTAACACTTTAACTTTCCCAAACATATCACATAACACACACACGGATACACTCACACCAAAACAAACACAACACACACACACACACGCACACAGAGTTAGAAATTAGCAATTACATATCGACACCCAGAAAAACGTTCGACCATAATTTTCCCACACGTTTGCTCATATCGGAAAAATGTTGAGCCATAAAACTGACAAGTGCCAAACTCGGCCAGACATCAAAGTGGCAGCAGAGAAGCGTGCACCACCACCGCCACCAAAACCAGCACCAGCAGCAGCACCACCTCTGCTCTGCGGCACGTACACATGTGGCAATAATGAGACAAGTGCAACATACTTGCAAAAATTGTCATTTGTGTTGTCAATAATTTCAATGAGAGGAAAAGCTGAAAAAAAAATACAAATAGAATTACAAACGCAGACATATAGAAATTTCCCATCAAAATTTCATGCACCCACTTCAGTTCTATAGCGATACATGTTATATATGTGTTTATATTTCACTTTGGGTGGTTGAATTCGTGCGATGAGCAATGCCTGGGAATACTTTCAAAGTGTTTAACGATGTGTACACACCTTCACACACACACACATTGCATATGCTCATATATTTAACAGACGGATATCCGCCATGGCAATAACATTTGCTGCGAATTTGCAACTCAAATTCTAATAAATAAATACAAATAAATAAAATATTTGAAAATTTTTTTTAACATAAAATTTGGGTCTAAAATATATAGGCTGTCAAAAAAGTCTTGCGGTATTTTTATTGAATTTTCAATTGTTCATAAAATTGGTTATAATAATGCGATTTAAGTCAATGACGATGACGAGTTCTCAACGAGATGCCAACTTCATAATGCCCCTCTTATAATTGATTTGATTTAAGTTTTGTTTGAGAGATTTGTTGAGTTCAGCACAGAGTAGAGTCAAGGTGCCGAAGATCTTTCACAATAAAAATTTGTTTCATATCTAAATCTATCTATCAAAAAATCTCTACATAAATCACGTCAAACTATATTTTTTCTACATTTCTCCACTCTCAAAAAGCATTTGGTAACAAATTCTCATAATGTCACTTCATTAGACTTCTTGACCATGTAAAAAATTACGTGAAATTTGAGTCGAAAATGCAAAACTACAAAATTGTCCATATGGCATTATACGTTTCTGTGGGCGTTAAAAGAATTAAAAGACAACAACAACAATAACAACAGCAACAACAATAGCAAAGTCAATGTGAAGACAAGTTCAAGTTTTGAAGCTTTCTTCGGTTTGTTGTCTGGCCCTGCCCAAAGTTCAAAGAGCGCAGTCGTCGCTCATTCCAAAATGCTTAATGACTCTGTCAACTTATAGTAGTCATCATGTAATTGTTGTTGTGATACCCTGTAAATGTAGATTTGAAGGAATATGTTACAGCTGTTAGAGGAGAAAAGAGTTGATAGAGGTTGCAGAGTAGTTCAAAGCTGTCAAAAGTTGGTATGACTCACTTACAATAAATGTACAGGGTATATACTAGTCAAACGTTGCTGCTGTTAGACGAAAACTAGTGTTTGTGGAGATTGCAGAGCAGCAACAAGCTATGAAAGCCTATATTACTTACTTTTGCTTATTTACAGGGTATCTACTAATCTATCTATATATTTTTACAAAGCCAGTCATCGTAGAGTAAATTATATGTTTTCGAACTATCATTATATTAGTCTTAGCACATCTACAATTCAATTATAAGGCATCTGCTAGTCGAGCACATCCCCTAGTCTCTTCTGCTCTGTTTCGTTGTTCTTTGCCTCTGGTTTATTTTTACCATATTTTTGCAACAATTTTTCTATTAAGTCATTATAAACAAAAGATTTTTTTGTATGCCTCGTTTTAGCTTTTTCGTATCGAATCGATATGCTGGCCAAGCCCATTGGATGTGTCTGTTGGCCTGGCTTTTACACACACACGCACATAAATCATCTGCTTCTTAACTTTTTGTTATGACTAGTTTAGCTGTTGTTATTATTGTTGCTGCTGCTGAGTTTTTAACGATTTTTGCATATTTTAAAGAATTAAACCGTTTTTTTTTTCGTGTCGAACCCGCAGATTTTTACTACTTACCTTGTTGTACTTTTATTTTTATATTTTTTCATTTTTATCTCTCTCTCTGGTCTCTTCTGCTTCTTTTCATTTTCCACAGATTTCATTGCTGTGTCGTCTGCTGCTAATGAAGTGTTGTATCTTTTAAATATTATTGTATTTTTATTATGCATATTTATGCGATTTTTGGTTGTTGTTTGGTGTCGAAGCATTTGTTGTTATGCAGCTCCCTAACTTCCTCTCGAAACGTAATTTGAGTTGATTCGAAAGGAATATGTATATATATTATATATATATTTATTTAAATGTGCTCGCAACACGTTTTGGTTTCATTTCATTTTTGTTGTTTTTTTCCTGCTTCTTCATTTGCTTGTTTTACAAATTGTATTCAACATTTTGAACATTTTGTTGCTGCTGTTTATTCTTGTTGTTGTTGTATCTGGCATATCATATATCTTATGCTTATCTGCATTCAATGGCAACGTTTCATCAAAGTGTCAACGTATATCATAGAAATTAATAAATTTCAGCTTGACCAATGTGAAATATGCAAAAAATAAAAGCAAGACAGAGCGGGTATAAGCGACTACGTTGAATTATTTATACACTATTTGCTAACGGATATAAAATACATTTAAATTGTATAAATATAATAAATTAGCTCAATTTGATATGGCTTTGCACATAAAGATATGAAATTGCAGTTTCTATGGCTTTACTTTGTTAAAATGTATGCGAAAATTCTTTGAAAAGTTTTTCATTTATATTTATATCTATTGCACAGATTGCTTGATTCATAGAGAAAAATCTACATATGTAAAGCTTCATCAAAATGATTTTCAAATTGAAGTTCAAGCTTTTTAATATGATTATATCTACTCAGATGTTAAAGATTCTATAAATTGTATTTACTTTATATATATTTTATACTTCATGCGACAACTAGAAAGCCTTCAGCAAGTGTATGCAAGCAATCGACATGAATAACAATTGATACAAGCAAATATATCTACTTTTTTCTGTTGCCTCGCTACGCATATCACAGAATTTATGTGATCTTATAAGCCAGCATTGGGAATATAAAAAAACTCTATTAAATTGTTGTCAAGAGGGAACTTTCATTTGAATTCTTCAGTGAATTTTGTGTGATATTTATTAAATAAACAAATAAAATTTAGCTAATGGTATTTATTTTTAGATTGTTTATAAGCTAAATATATATTTTATTTATATATCATCAAACGAATTCAAATTCCAGTTTTTAATTGAATTTGCATTCATTTAATTGCTGCATTCACACACTTTGCACACATTTAGTTCTGTTCTTAATAAATTTCCACAATGTACCACAAAATCCCGTATTTGGTTTTTCAGCTTCAACCATAAACTCACACATTAGGCATCCAACATTTAACCAGATACCCATGTGCCAGATACTAATTTGCCACTAATTCCACTGGCTGTGCACCAGAGCCAAGTTGCCCAGAAATAGCCAATTGTCTCGAATGCTAAGCCTTTTAATCAATTGCCAAAAACAGCAGCAGAGGCAGAAAGAATCTAGAGGTCTGTGTGTGTGCTAAGCTAGATACCCTGGAAATGGTCATAGGGCAAGCATCTATAACTATATGTATTTATCTATTAAGCAGACAAACAGCTATCATATGTATCATACTATAAGGAGGATATAATATTTGGCTTATAATGTATTTAAAACCAATATACTTTGCTATGTTTATAATGTTTTATGAATGAAAGTTGAATTTGCTATAAAAAATCAGTTTTTTGCTACGATAAGAGACCTTTTCAATAGCCCAAAGATTTCAAACTTGTTCAGGAATATGCATAAACAAGTAAGAGTGCTCTAGTCGAGACTGCTCGACTAAGAGATACCCTGAACCCTGTGAAGATGCGATATTCAAATCATTTTACGCTTCTTTTATATATATGTATGCACATATAACAACACATACACACACACGCACATGCACACGCACGCACAAGCACTTTCTCTGCTACTGCGCAGTTTACGCAGCGACTGTGCGCGGGCAGCGCTTGGGCTGCAGTATGGGCTATATTTTGGAAACTTATTTGTTGAATAGGTTTGCTTCTAGATGGACTTTCGTAATAAAACTTTTACAGCGTGTTAATGACATTCATATGTATGTATTTGCCAAAGCACAAGTCTCTAGTATTTGAAATACGTTTTTTTCAAATTTGGGGGGAAGGGGGCGTGGTATCCAAAATCCAAAAATTGCAAAATGTGTGTATTCATTACACGGATACACACAGTAAATCTGAAATCTATAGCTATAACGGTATTCAAAAACGAAGAAAAGTTATCGATTTTTATCGATAATAAGGAAATGGGATGAGTTATCGAAAAAAAATGATAAACTCGTACTGCGTAGGATATACACGAGTATACATTTCAAATTTCAGATCTCTAGCTTTTGTGGTTTGCGAGATCACTGCGTTCACACGGACGGACGGACGGACGGACAGACGGACATGGCTATATCGACTCAGTTTGTCGAGCTGATCAAGAATATATATACTTTATGGGGTCTGCCATGTCTCCTTCTGCCTGTTACATACATTTTCACAAAAACATTATACCCTGATTTCCCATTTTCAATGGGTTCAGGGTATAAAAAGCAGATGAGAGCAGAGAGCAGATAAGAGATGCCCAAATTAAAGCTATGTATTAAAATAATGTCAATTCTCTTAGCCTTTTAATACCTCAACTATAGAAATTACTAAAGTAAAGTCTTCTATCTTCTTCATTTTTCTATAAAAATCATAAAGGATGAACAACATTTCCAATATAAGTATATTTAAACAAATTTGTCGTATCATTTTTGAATAAAGTCCATAATTTGTAGACAATTTTTATAGAAAGACTTTTCTTGTATGTTAAAATAAAACCTATATATAAAATATTCCAGCTGCAGCTCATCTAGCTACTAAGATCTTTAAGACAAGCCGAAGTAGTCTCACTAGTAGTTTGCTTGGTCGATTCAACTTTTACCAGAGATGATGAACAATACTTTTCGCTGTGTCTCTCATACACCTTCCATCAAAATGATTATACATTTTGCAAGTCTCTTACACAACTCTCACTCACTCAACTACAGGGTATACTCGCACACAAAGCAACACATTTAGTCGCTTAAACGAGTGTTATTTTCGTCAGACGTTGACCACAAGGATTTGGACCAAAAAGTTTCTCATTTCGAGCAGCATTAAGTGCTCAGCAAAGGGACAGAATGGGATTTACTTGCAGCCTTATACTTTTTTCTCTTCCGTAAACTGAAAATAAACCCTTTGTAAGAGCTTGCGCTTTGCTTTGCCAGCGCTAACCTCAACGGCCTCACACGCCATTGGATTGAAGCCAATAAAACGCCTTTCGAAATAGAAAATCAATTTTCCAACGTCTTTTGCCTGGTCGAATGTAATTATATAGAAGCGAGGGCCAGTTGGCAGGGGGCGTGGTCCGACAATTTCGCCTAATTTTGTGCTTGCCTTCTAGAAAATTGATTTCATGTAAAATATTATATTTTGAATATTTGATGAATGTGCACACGGATGTCTGTCTGGCGCGATTCGATTGGGAATATCGTTGTGGTGGCAGGGGCTTATAAGACGTCACACGTAAATGCAATATGACATGAAAATTGTTAATGATATATGAGTTTTTCCATCAAACAAAACTGGCCCGCGTCCAGTGCCATCTAATTGATTTTCCTAAGTCTCCCCTCCCTCTCTCTCTCTCTCTATCTTTCTGCCTCTGTTCAATTAGCTTGACATTTGTGGTTGTCAGGGAACTGTTTTTTGTCTTTGACATGTTTCGTTGATGTGTGTGTTTATAAAGTCATTAAAAGGCCCTAAAACAATAGATACATATATAGAAAGAAAGCCTTATATATGTATCTATAGCTCGATACAACATGACAAAGTTTGTCTTTTAAATTTATTGATTTTTCTGCAATTTCATTTGATTACAAATAGAAAGAATGGGATGAAAAAACGTTAATTTCTACAAATTTTCACTTGACAGACGCCACGGCAGGCGTTGGCAACGTCATGGCGCAGGTTATGGAGCCGCAGAGGCTCTTCAACTAGCTCATTGCCCAATGGACTCGGGCACACTCACGTGGCAATTGCCGCAGCACGTGCCGCATAATGTTGCAAGTGTTGCTGTTGCTGTTGTTGTTGTTGTTGTTGTTGTAGTTCTGGTGCCCATCTACCGTTAGGGGCCAAAACGCTGTTTGCCTGGTCATGTTCGGGTTAATGATTGGGGCGTGGCAGCGGGGCGCGTTGATTGCCCAGTTCAGTTTGTAAATGTCATCCCCACAGCTGCATAAAGTGTGATAAAGGCAAACAGCGCAAAAAGAAACAAAGAGAGGCATGTGCTAGGTAGAAGAAGAAGCGAATTGTTTGCTGCGTGAAACGTGAAAGAAGCTAGGGTAGTTAAAGTGTGCAATAATATAATATATATATATTGTATAATGTGTATATATCAATGTAAAAGATCTTTTTTACATTACTCAAAAGAACAATTGTTAAAAATATGTTTTGGTATATGAAGCTCTTGATTTCTTAACTTTCAATGCTCGCCAGGTTTCAGACTTGCCTAAAAACTAAATGATTACTGCACAAAAAGTGTAAAAAATAAAAAGAACATATTTTCTTTTAGATACAAATGCTTTAAACTCTCTTTTATAAAAGTAAATTAATTCATATACATATTTTATATTTTATATCCAAGCAAACTCCACTTAAACTTCTATACACCAGCTCCAACCAACTCCATCAAATGAACCCAAATGAAACTCTTTGGTTATACCCAAAAACCATAACGAAAGTTCTTTGCTAAGCCCAGTTAGTTGAGTTAGTTTCATTATCATTCGGCTTCAAACGTTTACCATTCGAGTTCATAAATCAATGGGGGGAAAAAACAACATTGTAGCCAGCCCCCCAATTAAGTGGCTCAAATATTTACAAACGCCCCAAAAATTAAATATTTTGTCACTGTTTTGTAGCGCCTGCTGACATTTAACCTCAAGACCTGCAGAGCCCCCAGTCGACTGCCACCCAGTCTCAGTGTCTTGTCTTGTGTGTCGCCTGCCAACGCTGATTTGTGGGTGTATACAAAGGAGGAGGTGGCGAGGGGGCTGGGGCCGGACTGAAAGAACTTTCAGACACATTCACAGCTGCTCCCATGTGGCTGGGTGCCCAATGTCGCGCAGCATTCATTTACATTCAAATTAAAATGAAACGCCAAAAGGAACGCCAAAACGAACGCAGACACAATTTATACCAAAAGGGAGCCAAAGTTCTCACACTCCACTTGCTGCCCCGGCTGCCGCAATAAGTTTGTTTGTTTGTTTTGACAGTGGAAGTACATGGATCTTTGGCGGCCTTGCTTATAAATTAGCTATGACATTTTGACATGTGCATATAGCATTATGTACCCTCCGATTATATAGCCACTGTTGAGATCTCTCTCTAGCTGATAGCCTAATGTTTTATTTGTTTCTCTTGCTCATTTTCTTGTGATTAGTTTGTAATTAACTTGGGAGAGTAGATTGACTTTGGCTGATATGCAGTTCTATGTATATTTAGGGGTTCACGCTAGGTGCCAGATAGACAAATGTCGATAACACCTTTTACGTAATTACATACTATATTTATATATATATATATAATTTGGCCTTTTTTCAATAACTTCCTCAGATAATTATGTTAAGATCTTTATCCTGGCGCACATTAAAACTTAATTTCTTTATAATTGTTAACTGCCTTTCGGAGGGTTGCAGACGATTTCTCTCTTTGTTTTCCATATAGTTATCAAAATAGTATTTCGTGTTTAAGATTTATTGACTGAACTTTCAATAGCATTTTGGTTACGCTTATTCACAAGTCTTTCGGTCTGACAAGACCCCAATAGACAGACGCATCATTCATCGAACTCTTGAGCGTGTCAAACGAATTCTCTGGTTTCTGGCTTTCCACAGCATACGCAACGAGAGCCCAGCGAGTTTTCTCAAAATCAAGAATTTCACTTTGAGTGACCATGAAAATGCATTCGTTAAACATTTTTATTCCCCATGCCAATGTTGCTTGGCTGCTGTTTTGCCTCACATCGGCCTATCGCTCGCTGTCTCTTTCTCTCGCTGCCTGGTTTCAATTTGTTCTGCCGCATGCCTCACTGCCAACTAAGGAATTACGCCTATGCGTATGCCAATGCCTCTGACTTCTATCTAAGCCCATTTCAATGCCCGGGCCTCTGTCCTAGGCGCTGTCCTAGTTTGCCCTGTTGTGGAGCAAGGACTCCTCTGCATGCAGGATATGCTGAGTGCACAGTGCGACGAAACAAGTGCAGACGTGTGAGAAATTCCCACTTTGACTGCACAGGATATTTGCCTAGTTAAAGTCAAGTGTTTCTCTCTGCTTTAAATGTAATTTATGCGCCTTGTTGAAAATGTTGAAAAAATGCACGAAATTTAATTTGTGTAGAGTGAGAAAATGTTTAAAAATTTATGTTTGACTTTTTCTGTTGTGTTTAGCTATTTCTTATGGTAATTTCTTTGTATCCTTATTTAAAATATATTTAGCATTTATTTTAGCCTTTCATGGTTGGGAAATGAATCAATTTCTAGTTGAAAAATATTCCAAAAATGATTTAAATATTTTTCTGTTATACTTAGCCATGCCCCAAGCGCTTCAAATCCTAGCTGTACCTTCAATTTTCAGCTAAAAAAATGATTTAAAATATAAACAGCAATTTCTTTTCTTTTTTTCACATATTTAGTTTTTATTGTTTTTTTATTAATTTTTTTTTTTTTCATTTAATAAATTTTCTTTAAATATTTTTTTCATGCTTTTTCACACTGAAGAAACATTTTATTTTAATATTTATATATATTTTTTTTGTTTTCTTTTTTTATTTAATAATTTTTTTTGTTTTGCCAAATTTTCTGTTGAAACTTAAATTAGAAAATTTTATATAAATAAAACTAACTGAAGCGTCTATGAATTTATATGTTAATACTAGCCATATATTAGTATTATATTTATAATTATATATTCATACATATAGTTTTATGTATAGCATAACTAACATTTAGTGTTTACAAAGATGAAGCTTTAATTTCTTTTTGTTTTCTTTTTTTTTTTAATTTTTTTCTTTAGAATTTTGTTTAAACTTTACACTGAGATGAGTTTTCGAACAACATTTAAACACTTTTTACAATATGTTTTAAGCTAAATGTATACAAAATTTTCTAACTGTACACGGGCCGAAAATTTGAAATTTTTACAACAAAAAAATGCAAGAGAGCGAGCGAGAAAGAGAGAGAGAGGGGCGCGAGAGCGAGAGGGAACTAATGCATAACAAATAATTTACAACATTTATTTAGTTGGGTTTTTCTTCTTCTTCTCATTTTCATTCAATTTCTTTTTTTTGGATTAATACTGCTTTTTTGGGGGGGCTGCCCCTTTCCACCGCTTAGTGGGCGGGGCTGCGCGAGGCAGGCGAACCCGTGGGCGGCGGCTGCTGCTGCTGCTGTTGTTGCGCTGCCTGCGCGGGCAACTGATACGGACTGAAGCGCTGATATTGACGCGGCCGCATATCGGGCGACGGCGAGCCCGACGATGTCGATGAGGGCGTGGACGCTGTGGGTGGCGGCGGGGGTGTGCGATTGGCGGCCATGGCCGCAGCGGCTGCTGCCTGCGCTTGCGCCTGCGCCTGGGCGGCGGCCTGTGCTGCAGCAGCCTGCTGATTGGCGCTGGCCAGGAAGCCGGCCGTCAGCTGCGGCCATTGCTGCTGGAACATGTGAAAGGCGCCGAGGCCGGGCGGCGGTGGTGCAGCCGCTGCAGCCTGATACATTTGCGGCATCATTAGCTGAGCGTAGGGCGAATTGCCGCCGAACATTTGCAGATGCTGGCGCGCCTTCTCGAAGAGCGCCATCGAGGCGGGATCGGCGGCGCCCTGTTGGGCTGCAAACTGTTGCATCAACGGGTCGGGAAAGAGGCGCAGCGGCGAGCGTAGCTGCTGCTCGAGCAGCAGTGCCTCCATTGGATCGCGATCGAAGTCGGTGAGGCGCGACGAGTCACGGAAGCCTTTGGCAAACGGATTCGAGTCGATTTTCAATTTGGTTATCAGCTGATTCTGATACGCGGTCACAGCCGTAAACACCGTCTCCGGAAAGACATAGGTCTTGTGATCGAGATCCTGCAGCTCCTTGGGATTGCTGGGTATGCTCTGGCCATGCGACAAACGCACCAGATGAATGCGCGGCTGATAGCGATGCATTGAGTTAAGCACAATCTAAGCGGGGAGAGGGTAGAGAAATGGAAAAGAGTTGGAAATTAGTTGTGTGAAAATTAAAGAAATTTGGGCATGTGTATGAGGGGTAGTCTCTAGAGAGGAGCAATTGATAAAGTGGGAATCTATTTTGATATATGTATATTTATATATATATTTGGAAAGTTTTATGTTGATATAGAAAAGTTTTCTTTTTAGAAATATATTTTTAAGCTGTCTACATATATTTAAAAATTGCTGGAATGCCCTTATTTTGTATTTTAGTGTAAGCTAGAGACAACAAATTTTGATTTAAGTTGTGATTAACTTAAAGAAAATCTTATCTCTGAGCAAAAAGCTATTTTTTAACTAAATACCGAACAAAAAAAAAAAAATTTAATATTTAATATAAAAATATTATACAAATATTTATTTATAATTAAAATAAAAAATATATTTTTCCCTTCTTTCAAGCAACTACTCTTAGCCTTTTCATGTTGCTAAGCAAACGTTGCTGATCATCAGACAATTATCAATCATTTAACACGCGTCTATCGCGCCCACAATCTCAAACTGAGATCTCCTTCTCTCTCTCTCTCCCTCTCTCTCTCTCTATCTCTCTCTCTCTCTCTCTCTCTCTCTCTCTCTGTCTCTCTCTGTCTACTGATCTGCCATCTGAACTCACCTGTCCGTTCTTATCCATTTCGTTATTAGTCAGCTTGACCTTCTCAAAGGAGATAACTTGTTTGCGCAGCGCCTCGCAGCTGAAGGGGCTGTCCGGATGGGAGTAGAGGCGGGCGGGCGGAGCGGGATCAGCTTTGCCGGCAACCAGCCATGCAGAGCGATGATATGCATAACGATAGCGTTTCGAGTCCATTGGTATTATATCCAGCAGCACGGCATAACGATCGGCCGGCTGTATCTGACGCAATGGCCCAGAGAATGAGACGCGCACCGTGGGGAACATGCGTCTGCAAGAAGCAGCCAAAGGAAAAAAAGAGCAAAAGAAAAGAGATTTTTATTTAAAGGAATTTCATAAGATTTTCGTTTGTTATTAATTAAAGTCACAAACAAGTATTTTCAGCTGGGAAATTTATAACCCTGGCTAAAAAGAGTGGAAATATTATTATTATTATTATTATTATTATTATTTGCTTTCTATTTCTCGACTATTTTCCGAGTTGCTGTGACAAGTGCGAACAAAAGGTGGAAACTCTTTAGGGCTGACATCCTGTGGCTTTAATGCGCTCTAAGGCTGCGTGTGACATAACCAGGGGACCGCCCTGATTGTCTCTCTGGCCTCTGTCTGTCGTCTCGCTGTCTGTTCTGTCCGCTCTAAGGTGTGATGGGCCCTTAACTAGTTCAGTCTGTGTGGTCAGCTGTGTGGGAGCTAGGTGTGGACAACCCGTGGTCATTGTAGCCTTGATTTTCTAGCTGCTCCTCGCCCGCTGACATGAGCAACGCCCAAAAACAAAAACAAGAAAACAACATAACTCGAATGTGGTTGGCAGGTAGATCGCTAGCAAAATCTTTTGCAATTGTAACCTGGAGACCGCACACGGCTCAAATGGGTTTCCATTTGCTGTTGCTTTGCTTTGCTTTGATTTTATGCGTGCAAGTGCATGAAATTTGTGTTGACATTGCAAAAATTTGACATGCCAAGAGCTCGACTTGAACTGTAGATTGAAGATGAAGAAGAGGAAGGAAGAATGAGTGTTTGTGGAAGTCAAAGTGGAAGAAGAAGAAGAAGAAGGAGTGTGTGTGAAAGTCAAAGGAAATGAGTTTTGTTTGAGACAGTGACTGACTTTTGATGTTAGAAATTGGTTTAAGAAACTATATAGACTTTTAACTTGTAGGATTATATTACAGGATTATATTACATACAGATGTGGTAAAAAAAAAGTGCTACTATTTAGTATATAAATATATACTACTATTTTTCTGACCACAGCTGTATATTCTGAAGTGAAATTTGTTTTACTAACAATAAGTCAAACTTATTACTGAAGCTATAAGAAATATGTCTAATAATTGTAAACATTGTTTATTTTTCTTTATGAAAACTGTTTGAACAGTCACAAATTGCACAAAGAAACTTGAGCGGCATATGAAATATGAAGAAAATGCAGTTGTCTATAGCAACTTGACTACATGGATTTCATTAAATATCTTTAGAATCTTATATGGTGGAAGAAATTGTGGTTGAGTTATGCAATTTGTGCTCTTTGGCTTTGTGATTCGGTGCAGTCGTTATGAAAAGTTGTGCTTAAAAATGGGCCAAGTTGTGACTATGGCAGCTGGCGAAACTAAGCAAAGAAAACTCAAGCGCAATGAGTCCAAAGCTGCTGAGATTGTCTCTAAATCTAATTGTATCGAGTTGGGTCATTGATTTCCTGTCTGGACTAATATACTCTGTGCAGAGTCAATTAATGTTTTGATTCCGTTTGAAATTCAGATTTACGATTTAGACTGTGGCTTTTAAGGATGCTCAACATATAAATATTCTGAATATTTGTTGTTAATGAAAAGTGCCTAAAGAACTTGTCAACATGACAAATCAGCAGGCCAAAGATGTTGATGCTGTGAGTCTTATAAGGAAACGGAATTTAGGAACAAGCAGAGCAACAGAGAAAATAAATTAAAATTAAATAAATAAAGTAACAGAGAAAATAAATAAGGAAGTTATTCGATATGAGGTAGTCTAAAAGCAAATGATCTATTATTGTCTGCTTACTTCTGCAGTAAAACTTTGAAAACGAAACGTTATTAAATCAGTTAAAATATATATTATTCAAAATACATATTATAATATTCAAAGCATTCGCTTCTGATCTAGCGTAGCTTTATCTAAATTCTAAGTCAACAAATATTTACTATATATAAACAATTGCCATTCCCTTTCAAATATCTCCCAACTACTTAACTCTAGCTTAACTATATAAACAAAATCAATTTGAACACTTTTGGCCCTTTTCTATGGCAACTTTTGCACTTTCTTTTGGTTAACTGATTTGCTTAGCTGCTTAAGTATAGCCTGTTTCGACTGTCTGCTAACTGTTTGTAACTAGAAAATTAGCTGTTTGTTGTAACTAATAATTATTTGCAGTGTACTTTGCTGCCCTCTCTCTCTCTCTCTCTGTCTCTCTCTTACCTGCCAGTTTTGGTGATGATCATTTCGGTGCCCAGTTCGTGAAAGCGATCCCACAGCTCTTTGGTCTCCAGGTGGCACTGCACTGGCTTCAGATCATCGCAATTGCAGGAGCCAACAATTTTGGGTGTCTTTTGAACCGGTTCGGGTGTCAGACGCTCCTCGCTGTCCTCTGTGCCAGGCGACTGCGGCGGTGTGGAGCAGCGTCCTTGGCTGGATGTGGAGCTTGTGTTTAGCTGCGATTCGTTGCGGCTCTTGTGTGACACACTATTGTTGTTATGGTTGTTGTTGTTGTTATTTTTATTATTGTTGTTGTTATTGTTGTGGTGATGATGATTATGATGATGATTGTGATGATGATTCAAGCGACGCGCCTTTGCTGGCGGCTCCTCAGCATCGCTGCAATCCACAACATCCACATCGACCTCATCCTCAACCGAAATGGGACCTGCGAAAAGTGGTTGGAAAATTGAAAAATTAAAACGAATGTGCAAATTGAATGGAAAGAAAGTATTGTTATTTAACCAGCAAGAAAATAGAAAAGAAACGAAACGAAAAGCGCGCAACATGTTGCGGCAACAATGTTGCGAACTATGTTGCTGACTTGGCTAAGAGCTGCGAGCGCGCGCTCTGACTCTACCTTTCTCCACGTCCCTCTCTCTCACTCTCACTGTGTCTGTCGCTTATTTTGACTGTGGCAGACAAGCCGTCGTCACAATTTCCGCTACGTTTGGTAAATTGGCAATTAAAACAAGTTAACAAAGTCGCTGCAATTGCAATTTTTTTTTGCTTTTATGAACTCGTTCAACGACAAAACAAACAAAGCTTCAGAGCCAAGGCAAAAAAATTAAAGTTTATTAAGTAAACTAACTATTTAAACTAAAATATATATATATATTTATATATATAGCTGCTTGCGCTTCACTCAACCGCGCCCACTTCTTAGCCGCCGCCTCTGTCTTCAGCTGTCTTCGCTTCATATGCTAAATCAGCACAAAAATTTTGCCTTTGTTTTTTCTTCAGCTTCATAAATAATAATAATAAATAAATTTTAATGCACATGTTTTATAAATGTTTCATTTTGCCGTCGCCTATTTTTGCGCCTCGTTTAAAAATTAATAAAAAAATTAACATAATTAGCTGGTTTTTGTTTTAGATTTTTTTGTTTGGTTTTTTATGCCTGACTAAATTTTAGTTGCATTTGCCGTCGGCTGCTCTAGAAACAAGTTTTTTTGCATTCATATTTTTTGTAGCTTGTTAATTGTTTATAATTGTTTAATAACTGAGCTATAGAGTTTTTAGGCTGAATTTGTTTTTTTGCTTCTATTTGCAACTCTGGGAATTGGTTTTTATTTTTAAAGTAATTGTTTATGCAAGCTCAAGGCTCTCAAAAGTTAGTTTTTAACACATTTTGTATAGCAATATTTTATAATAATTCATTTGTATTGAAGTAGTTGCAGCTTTTGTAGCCGTCGGCTGTTTTAGGCAAGTTTTAATTAAGCTTTAAGCTTAGTAAGGCTTACAAAGGAGGACTTCTCTTAGAACTTCGATTGAAATTATCTATTTAAACAGTTGCTAAAGTTAAAGCACTGAAAAGTTATGTTTAGCTTTAGCTAGTTTTGAGTTTCGAGATACTTTAAGGAATTTTGTAGCTTCAAGATATCTTAGATTGATATAGAATCAATAAAACTAATTCAATTTATGAACTTGGCATATTAGTTTAAAACTGAAAACTCGACTTGAATAAGTTAAATTGTCAAATATAAAAGTATTTATTAAATATGCTCTTTTCTCTCTTTGTCTCTTCTTAGACAACTTCAAGTGGAATTACATAAATAAAATGTGAGTTAAAGCAAAATATATATAATATTTTAGTATAATATATAAAATATTATATATGATAGTTTAGTATAATATATATAATATTTTAGCATAAAATATATATAAACCAATATATTTTATAGCTTTTTGGCGCTCTAAAAGCAACTTTAAAGTTTGTCAAGCTCAAATTAAGCAAAATTTTATGAATTTTTAGCTGAAATGAGCTGAATTAAGCGAAATTGCTTTATAAATTGTAGAAAAAGTAATTTAAGCAGCAGTAAAACATTTGTTTTATGAATTATGAAAAGCTTTTTAAAATTGATAAAAGAAATGGGAGCAGATTTACTTGGATTTGTCTATAATTGAAGGCAAGAAGCAGCTGTTAAGATTCTAGATGCTAAATGTCAGTTGAAAATCACAATTAGGGATATTCACTTAAGCTGTCAGAGTTTTTAATGAAAATAGGCTTAAAACTTAAATGAAAATTAAATGAAATAAAGATTGAAATAATCTAAAATCAACTTTAAGCTTTAAGTGTAAATAGAGCTTGATAGAACTTTCAATCAAGCTGAAACTTTAAGCTGCTAGAAATTTGTAACAGATTTAAAGAATGAAGAATGTTTGGTAATATAATATATAATAAGCTCAAAGAGATATATATATTATATATTTTTGATTTTTCTATATTTTATATAAGTAAATACATATATACAAATATATAAACAATTGTTAAAAATATTAAAATATTTATGAAATATTATTTTGATTCTTTGAAGCTTTTTAACTTCGCTTTAACTGCTCAACCTCTAAGCCGCTCGCTCTTAGCCTAAGCTATATAGCCTCCGCTGCTACTTCTTCTTCCTTATTTATGTATTTATTTTGTTATTCAACTTACTTGCACTGCGCACGGAGGATTCGCGACTTGAGGCATCTTCGCGTGCCATAATCGCGGCTATTGAGAAATCCGTTGCTGAGCCGGCGGCACTTTTGTTGCCCGCTGGCGTTGTTGTTGTTGTTGTTGGCGTTGCCGTGGCTGCATTGTTGTTATTGTTGTTGTTGTTGCTGGTTGGTGCAACGGGCGGCAGAACGCCATTGCATAGATACGGATGTGAGCCAACAAGCATTTTGGTCGAGCTTTTAGCCTTTAGCTATCTTAGAGAGTTGCGAGAAAGAGTTTTCGTAGCTATTTGCTCGGCTGGATTCTTGTTGAACTTGAATTTAACACTTATCAAATCAAATTTGTTGCATTTTTGCTGTTGATTGGTTTTGGTATATTGTAATTGTAACTGTAAATGCACATATAAATACACTAAAACACACACGCACACACACACTAAGAGAGAGAGAGAGAGAGAGTGGCAAGTGTTGTAGCTCACGCGAGTTTTGAGTAGAATGCAAAAAATGCAGCGCAACGCGAATTGAGTGTGTGCGCTACGTAAGACAGGCGACGACGAACTGAATTGTGTGTTGGAAATTTGTGAGGGAACGTGTTGTGGCTGAGAAACAACAACCAGCAGCAGCAGCGGCAGCAGCAGCAGCAGCAGCGACGAATGGCAGCGGGAAACCAGTTTTCCAACTAACCATACACCAAGTGGAAGCGAGATAGTGCACTGTACTGCACAACCGATTTACTTGCACAAGTGCGAGCGAGCACAGCAGACGCAGCGAATTCAGCTGGAACATATTCAACTCATATTTGCTATTGAGCGCAGGGGTTGTGGTGTGTGCGCAAGAGCGTGACAGCCATTAAGCGTGTACATGTACGTGTCGCCTGTCATTGCACTCGCACGCATGCGCTGCCGCTGCCTGAGTGTGGCGTGTGTGGGAGTGGGAGTGAGCGCGGCGGCGGCGTGTTGATGGCCACTCAGCGGTCGCAGCGTTGTGCAGAGAGATGTTGTTGCTGGCTGCGACGTCGACGTCGTCGTCGTTATAACTCATTTACAATTAAAAATGTCGGCGCTTTAGCGTTCGCTCTCGCTCTAGCACATGTTGTGGCATTTATGAAGTGCAAACGTTTTGCTTGCGGTTTTTCATGTTTCCTTTGTTGTTGTAAGTATTCTGTTTTTTTTTCGAGTTTTAGACAACTTTTCGCCGTTGTCGTCTCTTGTTATCTCTGCCAGGCTGTTGTCGCTGCCGTTGAGCGTCTTTGCGTTGTTTCACACAATTCCAACACGTTCCGCTGCTACGGTGTTGAGTGAGTGACTTTTTTTGTTTTGTGTTTTTGTATGCGGCTGCTGCTCGTTTCGCTTACTTTTTCTGTCTGTTTTGTCTAATTGGCAACAGTTGCCGCTTTCGCCACTCCTGCGAGCCTTTGCTCTAGAATCTCCTCTTTTTAATATATTTTTTATGTTTCACTGCAACCTGTTGAAATGTTTTGTTAAATGTTTTTTGGAAATAAATAAACGGGATTTTCACAATGTTTTTTATTTTTAAATATTATTTCAATTATATAAACACACTAATTGAGGATTTTGTTAAAAATTAACTATAAGTCTATATACATTTTATATTATATTTCTTTTAGAATATTTAAACGAAAAATTTCAGTTTATTTCTTCATATAACAGATTAAATTTACTTTTTTCATTCAACATTTAAAAATAATAGTTAAAATATAATGATATTATGGATAGTTATATTATTATTAAATATTAGTAATTCAATGATAATGATATAAAAGTTAGTTACATTATTTTTAAATAATTATAATTACTTAGATTTATAATATAATTTAACAATTAAACATTTTAAAATTTTAAGCACTTACAAATACAATATTTAAAAGTTATACAGTAGTTATATAGTAGATTATATTTCTTGATCTATAAAGCTTAAATTTTAAGTTGTTTTATATTTTAGTTCATTCGAAATTTGTATCACATTTCATAATTCAATAATTTCAAAATTTAATAATTACCATTTATTTCAAATTTTTCAACATTATATCTGTTGTATATTTATTTTTTAATTAAAATTTATAACTATATTTATTTTCTATGGCATTACTAAGCAAATGCAATTGTGCGTAACCTTCATTTGCTCAGATAATGAATTTGAAGAACGTGCTTATACTTTGCGACATATGTCTTTCAATATAACATATCATAAACATGATTATATATGTATGTAAATACATATGTGCACACAATTCGGATCTATTGCAAAACCTTAAAGAAAAAACATAAAAAACTTGCACTTTTCCATGGAAATTTGTGTTTGTTTTCTTAGAGTCTCTAATTACAAGTTGAAATTGAAATGCTGATTGCAGCACAATAGCAATTGCAGCTATTGCAAGACAAATAATGCATGGCTTTAACTAAAATATGGAGCGTATATATATGTATGTATATATGTATATATATACATATGTACATATATATATTTCCACATATGTAAAGTCAACTTAGCCAACTGAACCGGACATAAGGCACATGCAAAAGAGTTAAGAAACCACGCCCCATTTGTTTACGCAACTTTGATTTTTTTTTTCTTCTTTTCTTCGCTAAGTTCCCCTTCGTTCGATATGGCTGGCAATGTCAGCTAAATTGCATGTTAACCAAGTCAAGACCTTTGTCATTGCCAATTAAACCCACCAAGCTGATCGCATGGAAAGTTCATACAAATCGAATTTTCCAGCTTGACAGTTCGTCAGTTTTCAGTTTAGAGTTTTTGATTCTTCTCTAGTTTTCGCCAATTAGCTGCCGAAAATAGTCGCTGCAAAAAGTCTGCAAACTAATTCCGCTTATCCCTCTATTGCTGGCCTTCGATTGCCTTGAGGCAGAGGCCAGCCGCAGCCGCCTTTCACTCGTGTGATTTTTGTAATTTGACACTTCCATGCGCTCAACAAAACACTCAGCAGAGTGATCAAGGCAGGCGAGGGCTGGAATGAGAAATAAGGAAAATGTGGAAAGAACATATTGAAAATATAAATATCTAAGAGAGAATATGAATATATGTGAAGTTGACTGAATAAAATAAGGTTTTCCTATAGCAAATCAGTTTAGTTTCTAAATATATTTTGCATTAAAGCTATAATATGTTTCATATTTCATAAAATCTTTTTTGCATTGATCAAAACAATAATCAAATCTTTGCTTGTAAATAATGAGAAAAACATTCATAAATTTTTCTACTCACTTGTAGACAGAGCTTAAATCTAAATAAAAAACAAACTTTCAGTCTGCTTAGAAGTTAGTGAAGCTGTCAAAATCTTTACTCCAACTGCACTCAAGGCATAATTCATTAATTGAAACATTTTAACTAAAAAGATTTTGAAATTTTACTAAATTCTTTAGCAAAAATAGGAAATATATAAATATAAATGAAATAAATATATAAAAAATGCATGTTAAGACTTTCCGCTACTTCAATAACAGCCCTCGTTCAAGGGCTAGACTAGAGGCGTGGCAGCAGAAGTGGGCATGTTTTTAGGGCTGTCAATGTGACACTTTCACCAAGGCAAATGTCAAATGCCAAACGACGCAACGTGTGTGGTGCGCGTTTCGCGCTTTAGCAGCTTCCTTAGCTCAAGGATGTGGCACAGATTGTGAGAGAGAGCAAATGTGTGTGTGTGTGTGTGTGTGTGTGTGTGACAGTGGCAAACGCGCATGTCACCAAAGACGAAGAAAAACACAAGTTGTGAAAACAAAAGCAGCCGCCTAATTTACGAGACTTTGACAAAAACAGTTCAAGAACCAAGCCAAGTGCCACTTGTAAAAATAAACAAAAAAAGATTTCGCTTGTTAATTAGTGTTGTAAAATGTCTCTTGCACTTTCTCTCAGTTGTTGTTGTTGTTGTTGTTGTAAAACCCCCTCAAGTGTTTTGTTTCATTTCGTGCCGCCCAATTGCTCATTAATATTTTTAACGAGCTCTCGTTTCTTCTCGTTGTCTTCTCGAAATTGAACACTTTCTTTTAGTTTGCTGTGTTGAATGCCGCCAGGACTTGCATTCGTCCTGGTCCAGTGACGAGTGAAAACACTGCGACATCTCTTTGGCTCAATTCACTAACAATTTTTGGACATTTCTTCAAGCTAAACTTCCTCTCTGGCCACCTACGTAGCCAGCCGGCCGGCATTTGTGATTGATGATGAGACGTGGCTCATCTCTAATGTTTGTCTGTGTAAAAACAATTTCAGTTCATCTTAAGCTCAGCATTGCTTATCCATTTCCTTAGCACTTCCGCTACATTTCAATAGTTGGCTTTATCAATGCATTCAAATACTTGAGTTGCTCTTAAGTTCGTCCGGGCACTTGCAACTCTTTGAATGTTCTGTTTTGCGGGCACGTGTTCATCCGGCTGCACTTTATAATGCCGCTTGGCACTTGCCTCAATCTACGGCCGGAAATGTTTTGTGGTTATATTTGGAATTCAATTTAGATTTGATTATTTTGAATTGAATTGTTATGAAATTTTTAGTGAATCATCTTTAGGGAAAACAATTCAATTCAATTTTTAATGAATCATATTTATATGAAATTCAATTTGTTGCAAGTTCCAAGATGAATTGACGAATAATGTGGAAAACAGATTTGATATTGGCTGGCAGCTCTGGTTGGTTAATGAAGAAGGTTGTTATAGGATCAGTATGACATAAAAATCACAAAGAGTAGCCATATAAGAAATCAATTTCTGACTGATTAATCATTTGATAGTTATATAATGAACTGCTTTGATACGCTCCATTTTAACCTTTGATCTATCTGTAATACCAAGAAGAAACGTAAACAAAGTTTCATGGATTTTATGTTCTCTGTAAATATAATAGGTTGTCAAAAAAGTCTTGCGGTATTTTTATTGAATTTTCAATTGTTCATGAAATTGGTTATAATAATGCGATTTAAGTCAAATATGCGCCGTTTTGTTCGATGACGAGTTCCCAACGAGATGCCAACTTCATAATGCCCCTCTTATAGAAGCTCGCTTCCCTATTGTCAGAAAACTCGGAGAGCCAATTTTCACAGAACTCTCTTGTGGACAACTTCCGACTACCAGGCTCGTTCGCCATGGACAGAAATAGGTGGATGCAAAAGAACCTCCCATCCGAGCTTTGGAGCTTCTGGCGCGTCACCAAAGATGTGTGTGGCCTGGCGTTGTCCTGGTGGAAGACAATTCGGCCTCTGTTGATCAAAGATGGCCTCTTCTGCATGAGTGCTGCATTCAAGCGGTCCAGTTGTTGGCAGTACAGGTCCGAATTGAGCGTTTGGCCATAGGGGAGCAGCTCATAGTGGATGATTCCCTGCCAATCCCACCAAATACACAGAAGAACCTTCCTGGCCGTCAATCCAACAAACAAGTATTTACAATATATAAATATATTTACGACTATTTGTTTGTATAGTCTATCTAGTCTATCTATATATTTTATTTATTTCCATGATTGATGTGAAAAAAATTTAAAATATAAAAAAAATTAAATTAGTTTATTTAAAATATAATAACAATAGTATTTCTCAGATTGAATATTTGTCAGACCATCCTAGCTTATATAGACTTGGGTATTGATATTTCTTAGTTACATAAGACAAACATACTTTGTGGAAAAGCAGCTGATTTCTTCAAGACTTGTCAAATATCACTCAAATTTTATATTTTGCTCTACACATCTATGAAAAACAAGGCTTAAATATCTTGCAGAACTTGATCTAGAGTACAAAATCGTAGCTTACTTCTCTCAAAAACAAACTCCTACTTTATTCAATTACATTTGCAATTCTAGCAAATATAATAATATAAATAAATAATGAAATAAATAATAAAAATAATTTTAAAAAAATAAAAATATCGCCTTAACTCATTTGAATATTCAAACTTCATTTACATACTAACTTCCATTTCATCTACTCCCAAAGAAAAACTATTTTCCATTAATATTTCCTTTTGCTTGCCCCTTCATTTGTCATCTTTTATTTTGAGCTCTGCCTTTCACACACAGCCTTTGTGCAGGCCGTGACCTTTGACAGTTGCCGCAGCAGTTTGCAAATATTTACTAAATATTTTTCATTTGTTATTCCCAACATTTTCCTTGCACAGTGCACGCCTCTAGAAAATCTGTTTCATTATGAGTTTTGCTCTCTGCAAGAAAGAAACATTTTTTGTTGGAATTTATTAATGAAACTCATTGGCCAAGGCCCCGAGGGAGCTGGCCGGACTCTTGGATGCGCTGCATTTTCTTTTGCTGCTGCTGCTTCTGCTTCTTCTAAAAGCCGCCGCTTTGATAAATTGTGCGCCGCCGCTCGCTCGAGGGAATTGGCGGCTACCGCAGCAACTTTTTGTGTAGATATCTTTTTTTTTCGTAGGTTTTTTTATGCACCGCCGCAAATGCCGGTAGCCAATTCCGTTAAAACGTTTGTGTTTTTGGTTTATGCAAAAAAAAGAAGGAAAAAGGAAAATGCAAAGAAAGAGAAAAAATTGTTTAGCCTAGACAAAAGGGCGCCCTCTAAACAGATCCTGCCTCCAGAGCTGGCCAGGATCGAGCGACCGCAAAGAAGGAATTGTTTCGCATTTTCTGGGAATTCCTTTTGGCAGTCGCATAAATCTTTGCCAACTTGCCAGAGTCATGCGCCTGACTTTATCTCTGGGTATGTTCTGTGTGTGTGTGTAACAATTGTCACACCTTTCGGCGGCCACTCAGCAGTCAGAGTGAAGCCACTCGCAGCTCCCTTTTAGCTGCTGCTCCTGCTGTCGCCCTCTCTCGCTCGGTCTCTCTGTGTGTGTGTGTGTTTGTGTAATTCGACTCATTAACAATACGAGGCATGTCCTGTGTGTGTGTGTGTGTGTGGCAGACTGAAGGGTTTCTCGTTTTGGTTTCGGTTTCGGTTTTGGTTTCTATGTGTTGCCTCGCATGCCACATAAATCACAACTTAAACGATGCGTAATTTCGTTAAATTACTTTAGGCCTCTCTTACTCTTCTCTCTCTTCCTCTCTCTGTCTCTCTATCTTAAATGCGCGCTTGTATTTATTTATTTATGTTTGTTGCCTTTTCTGCCGCTGCGATTTCCAAATTTATGTCATTGCAACAGGCGTTGTGCAACGCCCTAAAAACAACAGCAAAAAGCAGAAGATAAAAAAGAAAACACTCTTTGGTTGTTCTTTAGTGGCTAAGCTTCTGCTTGCATTGCGCGCTGCTTAATCGCTTCGTAAACCTTATGTGCCACGCCTCTTTTATGCACCTTAACACTAAATTTACATAAAGAAGTATTGAGTTGAGGCCTGCAGCAGCAGCAGCAGCAGCGCCAGCAGCAGCAGCAGCATCGGCAGCAGCAGCAGCATCGGCAGCAGCAGCAGCAGCAGCTGTTGCTCTGTAAAAGAGATGCAATTACGAACAAGGTTTCATATTGAAAATTGATTGCGTTTTTTAGTATGTATATAAGATATATTACTCTACACATATGTTATATACATATATACTAAAAAATGCAATCAATTTTCAACATGAATAAATTCTTAAGTTGCATGAAAATTGTTACAAAATATTTAATTTTTACATACACAAAATATATTGATTATTATTTTTGTTTTACTTGACTTTTATGTGAATTATTGTACGCCAAGTTTTTATATTATTAATTGAGATTACTAGGAAATATGTTAGAAACATAATCAAAGTATATGTTAAAGGAACTTGCGGCTTTCTTCTTCTGATATAGAGACTCACAAATATTACAACTACGTCCAACTGTCTTAAGTTTCAATTTAACAATGTCTTTATTCAGTAAGTCAGCGCACAGAGCGACATTTCCGCTCTTACAACTCCAAATTCAAGTGCAGCTCTTTCAAAAATTATAACTTTTTACTGTATAGTTTTCAAGCGATTTAACATTATATTTTGTAATAATAATAATATAGTTATATTTTTTAATACAAAATATAATACAAATATATTTTATTCAAATTTTTTAGTTTGAAGCCCTTAATATTGATTATTTTGATTATTTTTGATTATTACTTTAATGAGTACAAATACCTCAGTGCAATAAGTATATTTGTTTATATTTTATATAGTTTATATTTTATGTAGTTTATATTTTAAATAGGCTACAGCATAAAATATATAACACAGCAGGAGACATTCATTCATTTACATATTCTTCATCAGAAGCTGGAGGTAAATTATTATTCTAATGTAAGTTGATCTCTTTCTTTGTGCCTTAATTATAGAGTTATTTGAAAGAGTCTCTCTCAGTAATTAAGTTATTTTAATGAAACTAAGCATAGCTCCCATTTATTATTGCCATAATATACATACATATATTGAGCTTCAGCTTATTCATTAGTTGATCAATACTAAACATGAATTAGACTTAGTTAACATACAAAATAATGTGCAGGTTGTCTGTATAGCTCTTTGCTCCTACCAAATTGATTACTTATTACTATAAAATATTCCACCGATTTAACATTACATTTTGTAATACAAAAATCAATTTTTAAAATTTTTTTTATTAGGTATAGAACCTTGACATCATAATTTAGTACTTTAACAACACTTGGATGGATAATTTATTTAGAGCGAAACCCCATAACGCAGTATGAGGATTTTAAACAAAATAAAATACAATTATATTTTATAAAATTTTTCTTGCCAGCTCTAATATCAGACAGAATTAGCTGTCAGGCTCAGCTTTGTTTTCGCCTTGCTACACTTGTTAAGCCTTAAACCATTGAGATTCCTATGGTTACAGCAGATGGAAATAGCTGTGACTATATAATTCTTAAGTGGCTATAGCTTAAGCATGATAGTTAAGTCTGCTATTGCAAAGAAAGCCAAATTAGGTTCAGAATCCTTACTCAAATAATACAGACAAAATGTTTACTTGGTGTGTCTTAACCACACTGATTGTTAGTTAGTAATAATCAATTAAAACTTGAACTCAAATATGCTAATTTTATAAAATTTATTGTATATATATATATCAGCAGTTATAAGTTAACAACTTTAGCTGCTCTTCTACATATCTCACCATTATTCAAATTGAAAGCTAATCCCCATTTGTCTAGTCGGCGCATTTGTAGTGTTCGTTTCTGCGAATTGTGGCTACTGACTTGAGGCATATCAAAGGCTCGACCGACTGCAAGCGGTTTAGTCTAGCTGTCTATTAAAACATTCCTATTTTTTGCGATTTAAATTCTCTTTTTTGAAGTCCAGCGGCAACGTTTAAGTTGGTTTGTGTGTTTTTTTTTTGGCAGCGCCTTAAACTCTTAAGCCGCTAAAGGCGCAACACCCACAGCACAGTTGGAGGGCGTTGCACGCACAGGAACTGCAATTATGCAGAGAGCTAAGCGCAAGTGAGAAGCCCGCCAGCTGTGTGTGTGTGTGTGAGCCGGCACAGGTGTAGTGACTGTTAGAGCTGTTAAAATGGGCAGCGCAATTACAAATGGCAAACAATAGCGACAGGATCAACAGGATCTAGAGGATCGACAAACTCACTTTCATTCATTGCACAACAGATAATAGAGGCCGCAGCTAATTGTAGGTTACACTTTTGCTTCTTCTCCCTTTGGATTAGTCCTGCCCACTTTTTGGGGGCATATAAATTGACTTCTTAGCGCCCTGGACACGTGCAGCAGCATCTTTGATTAATGGAGAGAGACGCACTCAAAATGGCAGACATTTATAAAAAAAGGGGACACAGTCTTGGCTGTTGCACATGTCCTTTTGTCTCCTGTATTTCCTACAAAAAAAAGCAAACAAACCAAATGCCAGAAGTCCTCCGTCTCTCTGTCCTCTGTCACCGGGCACAAGTCAAAGGCTGGCAGGCAGGCAGGCAGGCAAACACAGCTCGCTGCTCTAAATTGAATTCAAATTGTGACGGGGTAAGGACAACGGCAAGCGCAAGATGCTGCAGCATCTGCTTGTTTAAAGATCAGACCTTGTCCTTCGGCTCGTTCGGTTTGGTTCGCTTCGGTCTGTGCGACACGGCAATAGATCATTTTCCACGCTCTGTGTGGCTGCCTTTTCCATTATATTGAAATTTGTTGTGTTGTGCCAACAAAATATTTAAAATTATTTCATATTTATGATTTGCATAGCTCGAGTTCCTTGAAGCAAGATATTCCTTTGGCATTGTTCACATTTGATGCGGTTTCAATGAGCTCGCTCTCTTCGAATTTGTGGCCAAAAGAATTTTTATATTGTTTGGGCTGCTCTCACATCAATCATAATTAGAATATCTTGTGTGTGTGGCTAGGATTTCTTTTATTAGTTTTTTTTTTGTGACATTTATAGAGTGGGTTAGAGATTTATGGATTGTCAACTAATAAATGCGTCTTTAACCACATTTGGGCTTATTTGAGAAGAATTGTTTATGTATAATTTTTGTTAAAGATGAAGTCTTCTGTATATAGAATTTGAGTTAGTATTTTATATAAGGCTGTCAAAAAAGTCTTGCGGTATTTTTATTGAATTTTCAATTGTTCATAAAATTGGTTATAATAATGCGATTTAAGTCAAATATGCGGCGTTTTTTTCGATGACGAGTTCCCAACGAGATGCCAACTTCACAATGCCCCTCTTATAGAAGCTCGCTTCCCTATTGTCAAAAAACTCGGAAACCCAATTTTCACAGGACTCGCTTGTGGACAACTTCCGACTACCAAGCTCGTTCGCCATGGACAGAAATAGGTGGTAATCACTTGGTGCGAGATCCGGACTATACGGTGGATGCAAAAGAACCTCCCATCCGAGCTCTCGGAGCTTCTGGCGCGTCACCAAAGATGTGTGTGGCCTGGCGTTGTCCTGGTGGAAGACAATTCGGCCTCTGTTGATCAAAGATGGCCTCTTCTGCATGAGTGCTGCATTCAAGCGGTCCAGTTGTTGGCAGTACAGGTCCGAATTGAGCGTTTGGCCATAGGGGAGCAGCTCATAGTGGATGATTCCCTGCCAATCCCACCAAACACACAGAAGAACCTTCCTGGCCGTCAATCCAGGCTTGGCCACCGTCTGGGCAGTTTCATCGCTTTTCGACCACGACCGTTTGCGCTTCACGATGTCGTACTACTTTTCATCGCCAGTCACCATCCGCTTCAAAAACGGGTCGATTTTGTTGCGATTCAGAAGCGATTCGCCTAAAAACAAACAACAATTAATCAAACACGTTAGCACGTGAAAAGAGCTTTCCAAAAAGCTCTAGCGTGAACCGATGCGACGAATACAACTAGAACTACGCGCTTGCAAAGACAAGCTGCGGAAATACCGCAAGACTTCTTTGACAACCTTATATGATTACTCAATTCAAGCTCAAATGGAATCATATTTCCCACATTAGTATCAACATTCTATCAAATGTTCCCATGAATAACATTTTAATCATAGAGATTGATCAATTTCTGTTTCTCTCTCTTACTTTCTCTGTTTCTCTCGCCCTCTCTCTTAACCAATCTTCAATGGTTACAATTACATAAGCTAAAAGTGTTAAACCTCTCACACATGCGCCCTTTACCTTTTCACACATGCAAAGGACAAAGAGTTGAAATCCTTGTACCCTATACAATTTGTATTTTAGCTAAAACTCAGCTCGTTGTGAGGTCTGTGGAACGCCCCATTTCTTGAGCACGTTTAGGGTTTCTCGAGCAAGGGGGCTTAACCCGTCTGATGATGATGATGATGCAAGAAGCAGGATACGAATAGAGGTATCTCTTGCTTGTCTTTGTTTTCGGTAGGTGGATTGTTAATGAGCGCGTTGTGTGCGGTCGAGAAATTTGAGAGGCGTCAACAGGCGCTAAATCCGCTTAAATGCTCGAGCGGAAGTAAAGGATGGCAAAAGCAAAGCAAACAACTACTATATAGAGAGAGAAAAAGAGTGAAAGGAGTGGAGTCTTCAAGTCAAGCTTATAGCTTCATCATTGCGTGTGCCGAACGTTGCAGCAAATCGACAGCAGCTTCTGTCGTTTCGAATGGCTTCAATATTAAACGAATATCAGTCAAAGTGAATAATACTCGTGCCAATTCATTTGCCAGCTGACACTGCTCTGACTTTGACCTTATGTCGCTGTTGCACGCAGCGCAATTGAAACGCGTTTAATTGCAGCCAGACGGGGCTCGAACTGTTTACTCTTCTGCGACTCTGGCTGGCTGTCATTAGTGTAATTAGATCTTTTGCCGACTTGGCGTGTCCTTTTTGCGCTCTACTCTCTATAGAGTAGTATTAAGTAGCTATCAATTTACTTTTTTTTCCCATCTCTTTGTTATTTTTTTTTTACTAATTTTGATGCCAACGTGGAACGTGCGCAATTTGTTTACCATCAACATAATTGGTTTGGTCCCCTGGGCCCACTTTAGCCTTTTTAAGCGCTTTTTTTATGCCCTTCTCTAGCTTAGTCGCACTCTCTCTTTCTCTCTCTCTCTCTCTCACTCTCTGTCTATCTCCCTCTTTTGGCAATTAGTTAAAATGATTAAGTTGATGCGCTTTTGCTGTCCTTTTGCTAGTCTTCAGTTGGTTGTTTTGTAATTACATTAGCCGCAATTCCGATAATTCGAACTCGCCACGCACTCACTCAAATTGGCTTGTCCATCTATCATATTGGTAATGCGGCTAGATCTGTTTAGGGCTCGATTAGTTCTATGTGGATATATTGTATGTATGTAACCACAGCTGTTCGTCGTGTGACAGTTTTTCAATGCAAATAGTTTTCAATTTCATCGTGTATTCAAATCAAATATCCATTTTACTTTGTTTGCTTTTTGAAATTTTGTTTCTTTTGATTTTTGCACTCATTTCGTTGATCGATTTGGTTTTGATGGCAGAGCAGAGAGATTTCCCTTTCCCATCTATTTCACTGTTTACCACACATGCCAAAAATCAGTCTGACGATGATCGATCGATTGATCACGTTCGCTTTGTGTCCTTTGAATTGTGTGTGTAAAGATAGGCCACACGCACTACACTCTTTGGTACTCGATGTATTGGTAGAAGAAGAGACAGAGAGAGAGAGAGAGAGAGAGAAACTAACTGGGAACTATATGTATTGGTAGAGGAAGAGACAGAGAGATAGAGAAAGAGAGAGAGACATAGAGAGAGGGATAGAGAGGTCCATCTACATGTCATACACTAATCTACATAAGATCGACTATATCGTACTAGACATAAATACATATATACTCATAATTATCAGTGAAAGTATTCATTTATTATTGCTGTTCTTGTGCTTGTTGTTGTGTATTCTTTTTATTGCCCACAATTTGAAAGCCCTGGCTAAACGTTAAGAGCTCCCAAAGCGGCGTCAAATATAATTTGACACTTGACTGCGTGCCTTAAAGAATGCTGGCTAAAAAGCAGGAAAACATTTTTGAAACCAAAAAAAAAACCAAAAATCTACTACAAAACACTAAAAGAAAACACGAGTGTTTTGTTTTGTGTCAAGTTTATGGGTTACAACTCTTAAAATGTAAAATAACACGCCCCCATCTGCCAGCTGCCCCTGGCCATAAAAAACTTATTGCGCGCATAAAACAAATCCCACACAGAGAAACTAATTAAAAAGACCTTTTGGGTGGATCTGGAAAGGGAGCTGTGGGGGCGGCAATAAAATTTATGAAAATTAACATAAAATTTCGTGCGATTAACTGGAAAACTCACGCACGCACTCACACACACACAGGCACAAATTGTCTCGGCCATATGCAAGAAGGAAATCACATAATAAACAAAAAGGAAGAGCAATAAAAACAAATATGGCGACACAGAGATTGGGGCCTTGGGGGTTGATGATGTTGATGAGGCAGTGTCTGCTGTTGCTGTTGCTGTTGTGGCTGATTATCATGCAACACACTCGCGCTCGTGCCACACATGCTCCTCTATTCAAGTTGAAAGTCGCTCAATATCAACTTTTGGCCAACAACAAAAGTTAAGCCGTGCGGCGCAACGAAAGCGATTAGCCTGATTGGTAGTATACGGTTTTAAGAGGGGTGAATGCAGAGCTGTGCTATGTTGAGTACACTGAAAGAAAATGTGTGGCATATTGTGCTTAGCTGAAGTATGAAAATGGGGCAAGAGCTAGACAAGTTTTGCAATTATGAATGAAGTTTTTAGATGTAAAAAGTTTTTAAAATTTAAAAATTTTAATATTTTACTTCGTTTATAAATATTTCTGTTTATTTTAAGTAAGCATAAATTTTATTTTTTACTCAATTTATGTTTTTCCCTGTAATATTTTTCCTTGACAAACAAGATTAAATTATTTCATATTTATTTTAAATATATTTTTGGACACAAAAAGTATTTTATATGCATATATGTTCGTTATCTGTCATAAAAGTTGTTTTTTTTTTCAGTGTACTCGAACTGCCTTGCCACAATAGGTGGCATCCTCTGAACTCTGCTTCTTCTTCATATCACACGCTCGCATTATGAGTAATGCGCACCTTATGCTGCCGCCAGAGAGGGGTTCTGCCTTCCCTCGGCCTGCCTGCCCACATCCTCTCGCTGTTTTCAGGGAAAATCTGTTTGCGAGCATTTTATGCGCTTTATTAACCCCTTAACTGATGATGTGGCTGCGGCGCGGTGCTGTTTACAAATCAAAATATTATGATGGCATCATTTACACGCCGCATTTTCAGATTAAAGTTGATCTTCCACTCTCACTCTCCCTCTCTCCCTCTCTCTCTGTGCGTGTGTTTGTAGTTTTTACTAGTTTCAGGTGGCATTGCGTCTAGGGTTGGTTGTTTTCCGCATCAAGTTTTATGCTTTAATTTGATTTAACAATCAATTTGTGGCTCAATTTTTAAGTGAAATATGTTTGACTTAAGGGTTTTTTATTATATTCTATGAGAATGCAAGTCATAAATCACTTTCGTTACACTTTTTAATATAGAAAATAATATTAAAACAGTTTAAATTTTACTCGGATATAAGGAAAGTCGAATCTTCTTCTCAATATCTATTTTGACTACAAGTTCTGTACCTTTTTCAGTTTCTCCGCCTCAACTTGTGATGAACTGCTTTCTAGTTGTATATGACTTAAGCTCAGGCACCTTGAGCCCCTCAAATGACAGTCCATTAAATGAGCTTCTAGCTCTAATTACCCTTTGCACAGTTTCCACAATTTTCTTTGCCAAGTTTTTGGATCGTCATTGGAGACATTTTGGCAATTGCCATTTCGAGTTTTCAGCCTGTCTTTGTTGATGCACTGTTTTGTCAATTACTTTGGGAACAACAACAGCAATAACTGTTGTCATCAAAATTAATTTTATTGCCAGCCAAAAACTTTCAGCAACAACAATTTGGCAAGTTCATTAGCTTTCGAAAGCACAATGGCAACTTTTGGTTAATTAAACGCAAATTGTTGCGGCGGCAAATTGCGAAAAAATTGCAAAACTTTGTCGCCAAAGGCATTAAAAGGCTTTTCTCAGCAGAAAGTTTATTGTCTCACAAGTGCGCGTTGCCCAATATAAACAGAAAGAAACCTAAACATGGCTGAAGGTAAGATTTGGACTATGGCAATACCCTGTAGTGATAGAGGGCGTTAAGGGTTTAGCGTAGGGTAAAGAGCTGGGCTGTAGCTGAGAGTCTCGAAGAAGAACGTTAGAATATGGGAATATTTGTTTAAAGAAGTGAACGACTAGGAGTTACCCTGTTCACTAACCTTTGTCTTATGTGTTTGTCTTTGATTGGGGTTGAAGTAAAGACTATGAGCAAGGAAGGCTTGATTGTGTGATACCCTGTAGAGAGTTCTGTGTTGTTTTGACATATTAAAGTGCTATGAGCTCCTATCACCTGGTAGATTTCTTAAACTTAGACTTCAATATACAGTCTGCAATATAGAAAATTAAAAAAATTATAAACAAGATATAATACGAAAAAGTTTTTAGTATCTAAATACCCTATATAATTTACCAGAATTTAGCTTCTAAGTTTCTCAAAAAAAAAACGCTTTTCATTTCTTTTGCACAGCTTTAATATGCCCTCAACGACTACAACCGTAGGGTATCTGCAAGAAAAAAAATCATGAAAATGGGTTAATTATGCAGACAACGGGTTAGAGCGAGATGCAGCTATATCAAATGTCATTTCTGCGCGTCTGCATTTGGTTTTTATGTCAAAGACATCAAAATGAAGGGTTGGGGGTAACCGAAACAAATATGGCGGCTCACTTCTCTCCCAATGTCTCTTGTGTCTCTCAGTCTCGCTGTCTCTCTGTCTCGCTGTCTCTCTGTGTGTGTATGTTTTTTCCAGCTGTGCCGTTGCCCACTTAAATGGCCAAGTATGTGTTGACACTGGCATGTAGTTGTTGTAAGTAACGATGGCAGCAAAGGCAGCAAAGGCAGCACAGGCAGCAACCAGCCCCAGTCGTTGTCCTGCCTGCCACGCCTTGCCTCCCTTCCACCCCCCTCTTTGGTTGCCGCCTCCTTTGGCATTCGCCTCGGGTGTCGCTTGCGCAAATTTGCCACTTCAACAGCTCCTTGCGGACGCCGTAAGCACCGTTGTGAACGAGCTTTGAGCATTTTCATTTATTTTCCGCACATTTTGGCTCCAGTTCACTCGTCGCTCTGTCTCTGTCTCTTTCTCTTGCCGTTTGCGCCACTCCCACCCACACACATACACACACAGTGCTATCTTCCCGGACGGGCATCAAGTCCTTTGCCAGCTACGTGAAATTTATGCGCTTTGCCAGCCTTTTCCTTATTCTTCTTTTATTTTTTTTCCTTTTTTTTTATTCCTGATGCGTTTCTTCTTTTTGCCGTTTTCGATTTTTTGGCAAGTTGGAAAGTTGTGAAACGATGCTCACAGAATTTTAAGCAGCAGCAGCGACTCCTTTCGTGCCTCTCCGCCACCTCGCTGTCATCTATCTGTGTGTGTGTGTGTGTGTGTGTGTGTGTGTGAGTCTGTGTGTCTGCGTGTTTTTGTCAATATTGTTACTTGCAGCGCAACGCGGAGAAAATGTGCTGTGAATATCAAATGTGAACACCAACTTACATAAGAGCGTATCACACAGATATCCTGTAATTTGTGAAAAAGGAGCGGAATTTTGAATTAGTTTTATTAGTTTTAGTTTTAAGAAGCTATATATATTAGATGTGGTAGATTACACTAAAGAAAACTGGGAAATCAAAATATAAATAAATTCAACAAGTATAAACAGGTATAGTAATAAAAGTATTAGCATTACTATTCATTAAAGATATTATATTTAGGAATAAAAGTAGGTAGTATTAGTAGCTAGTAGTAGTACTAGGTAACAGTAGTAGCTGCAAGTAGTAGTAAGTAGTTCTATCTGTAAGTATTTGTAGGTAGGAGTAGTAGGAAGAAGTAGAAGTAGTAGAAAATATTTCAAGTTTGTAGTAGTTGTAGGTAGCACTAGCAGATAGTAGTAGAAGGTAGTTAAAGTAGTAGTGATAGTAGACAGTAATAACAGTTGTAGGTGGTCATAGTAGTTTTAATAGTAGAAGTAATAGTAGTATTATAAGTAGTAGTAGAAGTAATAGTAGTATTCATAATAGTAGTAATACCAGGTAATAATAGTAGTAGTAAAATTAGTTACAGATAATAATAGTTGTAGTAATACGTGGTAGTAATAGTAGGAATGAGAAGTAAAAGTAGTAGTTTGTAGTCAATGTAATAGTAGTAGTAATACTAGATAGTAATAGTAGTAGTAGGAAGTAAAAGTAGTAGTAGATAGTAATAGTAATATTAGCAGTAGATAGTAATAGTAATAGTAGTAGTAGATAGTAATAGTAATAGTAGTAGTAGATAGTAATAGTAATAGTAGTAGTAGATAGTAATAGTAATAGTAGTAGTAGATAGTAATAGTAATAGTAGTAGTAGATAGTAATAGTAATAGTAGTAGTAGATAGTAATAGTAATAGTAGTAGTAGATAGTAATAGTAATAGTAGTAGTAGATAGTAATAGTAATAGTAGTAGTAGATAGTAATAGTAATAGTAGTAGTAGATAGTAATAGTAATATTAGCAGTAGATAGTAATAGTAATAGTAGTAGTAGATAGTAATAGTAATAGTAGTAGTAGATAGTAATAGTAATAGTAGTAGTAGATAGTAATAGTAATAGTAGTAGTAGATAGTAATAGTAGTAGTAGATAGTAATAGTAATAGTAGTAGTAGATAGTAATAGTAATAGTAGTAGTAGATAGTAATAGTAATAGTAGTAGTAGATAGTAATAGTAATAGTAGTAGTAGATAGTAATAGTAATAGTAGTATTAGAACAAGTAGAGAAAATCGTAGTAGTATGAATATACACTGACGAGCAAAACTGTAACACATGTTCAATGTTCTCACTTCAAAAGGTCTGTATTATCTCTTCTGCTTTATGCATGCTTAAGATCATAGTCTTGTTTTCTTAGTGAAATATTTAGCTCTCTTATCTACTCTTATTTGCTCGTCAGTGTATGTACGTGAAATCGTACAAGTAATAATAGTAGAAGTAAATATAACAGTATACATATTAAAATCAGCAATAAGAACTGTAGCAATATATAGAATAGTAGTATGAAAATAAATATTAGAAACAGTAGTACGAATATGAATATTAAAAGTTGTAGAAATAGTAGTAGAAATAACTAAACAGTAAAAAAATAAATTCATTTTAAAATACAAAAATTCTTAGAAAACAAAAAATAAACGCTTTTTAACCATATCTGGTCTACTTCAACTAGTCTAGTTGATCAAACAAAAGGTAGGGTATCTCTTAGTCTCAATACAATTCAAAAACATTCCCAGCTCTTCCTTTACTCTGGCATAACTCAACTGACAATTACACGCCTTCTTACCCTCGAAAAAACCCTCCCACCCACCGACTGCAGCGCCCACCGAACGCAATACCAAACTGTTCATTAGACCTACACACAGACAACAGAAAATGGTTGCCACGAAAGAAATAATAAAAAAAAACAAAAACAATTAAATAAAATAGGGAAAAAGAAAACTCCCCCCACTTAAGCTTATCTGCATAATTTATGGTAAAAATCAGACGCAACGCTTTTCAAGTGTCTCTCTCGCGCAGTGCTCACTGTACTTCATATACATGATTGTTATGTATTTGTTGTATTTTTTTCGGTTGTAGCCGAAAGTCAGCCATGCGCAGTTTTTACTTTACCACCACGTGTGGTGCGTGCACCACACCAAAAAAAAAAAAAAAAATGGTAATGGGCGCCACCGAAACAAAATTGTAAAACAATTAAATTGTAATAAGCAGTGGCTTCCACAAATTCAAATGGGCGTCGCACTTGAGGTTTTTCATTTTGTCGGAAGAAAAAACGAAATGGAAATACTACAAAAATAGAGTAATTAATAATGCCGCTGCTGTCCAGCTGTAGCTGTCCAGCGTGTAACGCCTCTATTAGCCAACTAAACTCAACTTTGACTTTAAATGATAAACAGTTTTTACGTCGACTCCCGTCTCTCTCTCTTGGGAGACCCCGCACGCTCACTGCTGACCCGATTTGATCGTCTGTCCAAGGATTTTCAATGGGCTCGCGCCTAAGTATTTGGCAATGCGACCCACTCTCTAGCCAGAGCTGAAGTCCAAGTCAGAGCTCCAGCAGCGCATTTGATTGACACTTGACATTTCCTGGAGTCTTTTTTGCAGTTACGTGTAGCGTAGCATTTTTTGTATTTCTTTACATTTTTTTTTGGGATCTGTAATCGCCAGCTGACATCGCGCTGAGCACCGTTAGATGACTTTGTTGCTTAGCTTACGAAGCATTTGTATATGCATATACATATTTATTATACATATCATTTCTTTTGGGCAGATGAAAATGTTGTGATAGTGTTTGCTGTACTTGGTAGAAATTACGGTTTAAGCTCTGTTCGGTGCTTAACTGGGTCGGAAGACACCAAATTTTTAGATGAAATGTTAAAGATATTCAAGATTACCAAGTAGCTTACAAATGGATTAGCTTTCTTTGGTAGCTAGCTGACAAATTGCTGGTTAGACAATGCCAACTTGGTTACTAATTTATAAAATATTATAAACTAATTTCAAGACTTTTAGTTGTACAAAGTTTTAGAGTAAGAATTAGAGTTTATTGTTTTAAGCATTTCTATATTTGTTTAAAAAAATCTGTAGCTAAAAATATGGAACTTTGAAAGAAGATTTAATTCAATATAATTTAGTATAGAATGTGTATTATTAAAGCTTGTTCAGCTTTTGCAACTTGATGTCTTATTTTTATATCAAAACTCTTAAGTTTTATACACTCCCTTTGATGCCCTCTAACCCCACTTAGCAAGTGTCTTTCCTGTGAGGGTGGCCATAGGGGCTGCTAACACACGTGTAGACAGAACCAAAAGCGTTGACTACACCTGGCAGCCCATATAATTTTATATCTACCTCAGCGCGTATATGTATAAGTATATATGTATGTATATGTTTATGCTTACTATATACTATATATGCGCTCTGCACATAAACCACCCACAAGTGCCAGAGCCTGATCCAGGGGCAGAGACTGAACCGACGCGTCAAGTTGTGAAGCTGTGTGCAAAAAATCATTAACACGCACACCCACAACGCCAAAGCGGAGCGAGTTGGGGCTTACGCTAGTGAAAGGCGTGGGGCAAGTCTGCGTTGTGTCACTCGCTTGCTCTGCCCCCGCTCTCTCTCTCTTTCTCTCTCTCTCTGTCTTTCCTCTCGAACTGTGCTAAAGGGGCAAGGCAGCCTTCTCGCTCTGTCTTTCGGGCAGTGCGAGTTTTGCTCAAATTACTTGGGTTTTTACATGCGGCAGTGAGGCACATTAACACTGTAATGTGCCAACTGTGTGCATGTGTGTGTGTGTGGGAGTGTGTAGATGTGTGTGTGTGTGTGTGTGTGTGTGTGTGTGAGACTGAAAACAACATGGCGGCAACATGGGCGTCCAAGTCGTTGCCATGCATAAAGAGCAAGAGCTGACAAAAAAGGGAAGCTGAGAGCAGGAAGCTGTTGGCCAAAAGCAAAGCACTACACTCAGAGAAATAATAGTGTGAAAAAGTTGAAAATTATAATAATTCTGTGCACTGCATTTTATATGCAATTCAAGCTTGAATGTTTTTAAATCTCTAAGATTTTTAATATTAAAGCAAATAATTTATAAAATATTACCTAAAGTTGGAAAACATTCTAAGAATTTGCAAAAGTTTTTGCTATACATGAGCTAGTAAAGATCTTAAACTAACTACAATAGATTCATTCTCGATCAAGAAAGTTTCACACTATTTCCCAACTCATTCTTCACATTTTGTTCTCCCAGTGTAGGTCGGTCGCTCTGCTGCTCCTGTTCGGTGCTGTGGGCTGTGGCTGCAGCTACTTTTAGTCAAGATTAATTGTTATATATTAACATGGCGTCGAGTTACTGAGTCTGCGAAAACGAGCTATTTACAAGCTAAACGAAAGTTGACTTTGCCTCAATCGGAGCAGAGGGAGAAAGAGAGAGTGAGGCAGGAGAAGCTGCTGACTAGCTGCCTGACTGGCTGGCTGGCTGGCTGCCTGGGCTTGAACAGGGCCAGCTTTAATAGCGACCTTTAGTTGCTGCAGTTTTTGGCCAATATTTAAGTAGTTCTAACCCAGCTAGCGAGCATGTTTATAGCGCCATCTCTTATGCTAGATTTATGTTTGCCCATTTTCATGTTTTATCATCAGCTGCGGCTACGAATTATTCATGAGCATTTTAGCCATGTTACTCATACGACGCGTATGAAAAGGGTTTTATTTGCCAACTCTTTGCCTCCCATTTGAATTATGAGACTGGAGGCGGTTTTTCGTTACTTTTGTTGTTGTTGTGGCTTTTATCATATTGCGCTTTGGTTAAATTTGCTACAGTCGAATGTGGTGCGAAGAGTAAATTTGATTTATCAGTTGAAAGGGCTTAACTTGCTGGGCGTTCAAGCTGGCGTCAACTGAAATGAGCTGAAGCTTTAAGAGCTTAACAAGTTGTGGTTTCAAATATAAAATATAACAACTTTTCTGGACTTCAAATTAGTTTTAAGCAAGTTAAATGAAATATTTAATTAGCAGAGTTTGGGCTTGTTGTCATAGATGAGAGTGTAAGAAAGACTAACTGGTTAAAAGTTATTTAAAAGTACAATATGTTTACCCCTTTATTTGATCAAATTTATATCAAACTTCTATAAATCAAAAACGTTCAATTTAAATCATATCCACCATAATTTGTACATTATAACATAAATCATAATCAAAGTAATTCCCATTTGTTATCCCTTCACAGAACCCCTCATAACTCTATACCAATAGTAGCTGAAAAAGTTTCAGGCATATGCCTGAGTAGCCAGGCAGAACCCAAACTGCCATTTCAACTTAACTGCTTTCGCCCCGCCCACGCAGCATCTGCACTGACAACTGTCGCATATTGAACCGCAGACAAATTTGTCTACGACTTTCGAGATGAACGCACAAAAAGTAACTGCCAAGCATATTGACATCTCAACTGCAAAGTCAATACGCGGACAATTGTAACGAATACAGCCATCCCCACGTTATATATTCCACTTCCCGCATGCACCGCTCTCTTCTCTTCTTAGCTCTGTGCCACCCATATTCAACGCGCTGTCACTTTTGGGCGCAAATTTCGCCATTTCCACCCTCGCTAATGTGCAAATAAAAATGTTAAAAGGGTCCTGTAGCACTCAATTACACGCCCTGGTGACCATTTGTGCTGCGCGCCCCCAACCGCTACTCCCCTTCCCTCTCTTCCACTGAACCGCTAGCAAACCCCATAGCCTTAACTGGCCCCACAACCCCTCAGCTTCGCTGGAGCTTTTTCTTGCCCTTATGCAGCTGCTGTGTGCGTGACTTGTCTGTGTATACGTGTGTGTGTTAGTGTGTGTGTGTGTGTGTGTGTGTGTGTGTGTGTGTGTGTGTGTGTGTATGTCTGTGTGTTTGTTTCTATGTAGAGAAAACATTATGGCGCGCGAACGGAAGTTGCCATCTTGTTGATGGCAGTTAAAGATAAGCACACAAAATAAAAACAGAAAAAAAGTAAAGACTAAAAAAAGCTGCGGAATTTTCTTTTTATACGCTTGCCAAAGAGTATTATAAATTTGCCATGAAGTGTGTGAGGCATAGAATACCATAGATTCGGTTGTTATTATTAGTTAATTGCATTTGTGGGTTGGTAAGCAGTAACTTGATAAGCTGTAAGAGTGAGAGTACATATAAGAAGATATTTATTTCGAGGAGAGACTGTTTCTAGCTAAATAAATATTAAAAATACTATTATTTTATTTTAAATATTTTTTTTATAATTTTTGAGAATTGAAAAATGTTGGCAGAAATGCTTAATACCTTTAAAGAAAATAAATTAAATAAATTTATAACTTTGAAGGAAATAAAATATATATTCATAAATAAATAAGTCATTTTTGGAATAAATACTAGCTAAAAATATACTTAAACTGGATTTCGCCTGTTTATTAAGATATCTCTGAAAATATAACAAATCACATTAGAACAGTTTTCAGATTTCTACATGAAATATTCCTATAATATTCTAAACTACAGCTTAAGCATGGCAGCAGTCTTAACTGCTCTGCCCGCAAGGGCATACGATCTTCGACATAGCCAACTCCTTCAATTACGTTTTTTTTAACGTTTTCTCGCTTGTTTTCGCTCTGTTGCAGCATTTTCATGGTTTTTCCGCTGTTTTCTTTTTATTGCTAGCATTTTATGTTATTTGTTTGTATATATTTATATACATTTATATATATATATATATATATATATATATTTACATACATATATATTTATATATATAGCTTCAACTGTCCTTCACAATTTACCATGTTGGCAGTTATCTGCCTGTATTTTGTGCTTTTCTTCTGCTTTTCGTAAGTTTTATGTTCTTTCATATTGTTGTTGTTGTTGTTGTTATTTTTTCTACGCTTTGTGCTTCGTTTCTAATTTGCAATTTTGTTTAGACGCCTTTAAGCGGTTTTGTCATGTCATTTGGTAATTGGGTGGCAGCGGTTGGCACTTTATATATTTTGCAGCCAGTTGGCAGCACTGACAGACACTCGCGCACACAGCTGGTCACATTGTACTTCCAATCATTATATATATATATATGGAGCTTCATTCATAATTCAGTTTGTGGACCTTTCTTCGATAAGTTTGGCAAATTAAATGCATCATAAAATTCCCATTTTTACAGATCGTAAACAAGGCGACTTCAACGCCGCCGCCGCAAAAGACGCCAACGATACGAAAGTATAAATAACAGAGACATTTAAAATCAATAAATTATAATTAAATTATAACATAAGCGTATGCTAATTTCCTTAACACACACACACACACACATTTATACACAGGTATACGAAAATAATCTCCCCCGCGGCGTTTGTCGCATTCTTATTACAATTTCTGTCGATGTTTGTCGATTTCTTTGCGGCCTATATCATTTCTGGTTTACCTTTACCTTTACCTTTTGTCGGGCATTGGCATATTCCTTTGTGCGTAAGCTAAATCGGCTATAAATTCATAAAAATTACAACTCATCTCATAAATGTCGCACTTAAAACTCTGCATTTAAAATTGGCAAATTTCAGCGCATTTGCAAATTTTTATAATTTTTAATGCGTTTCAGTGAGTTTCTTAACGATTTTTATTTAGACTTTGTGATAAGGTGTGGTAGGATTAACAGGAGAATTAAAAATCAATTTAATTAGTATTTATATTAATTTATTTTTGAGAGTTACTTGAATGGAGGTGAAGCTGATACAAGAAGAACGCGTATTGCATAATTTTTAATTAATTCTTATTGATCGTTAAGCTCATGTGTTAAGTTCGAGAAACAAAGAAAATTGTTCTGAATTAAAGGGAGTCAAATATGGTATATATAAGATTATATTATATATATATTTTAGTCATTATCATTATCATATGTAAAGAAAGAGTAAAATAAATTTTAAACAGCAAAACCGACTGATGAAACAGACACTTCAATACTTCCTCTACACTTGTCTAAACGTCTTCATTTCATACCAAAGAAGACTTCCTGTATTTCCGCAAGATCTACAAATTGATTGTCACCCTCGGCAGAAAACATGGCCCGAGTGCAGCCAGTGTGCGCACACAAAGCAAACAAACAGCTCAATTATGTTAATCAGATTCACGCCCATCCGCAACATTTGGCTAATGCAGGCCTCGCACACCGGCAGGCAATAAAAAAATTACACTTGCCATGTGACACGCAGCTTCCTCAGTTGTCTGTGCCAACCACTCGGCTAGTCAACCACCCGCTGCAGGTTGCCACCTTTCACCCTTGGCTATGCGCAAAAAAAAAACTCCATTCAACACCAATTAGGGATGATCATCAGCAGCAGCAGCAGCGATAGTAGCAACAGCAGCAGCCAGTTAAGGCTGGGTTGGGGGTGGTTGTCGTCGAGCCACCCTTCGGTTGTTGTCATTTGTTATTGAGCCAACAAAAAAGTTGACTTCAACTTTAGCTCGTGTCATAAATACGCCCTAGCATAGACAAACAATCAACAATTTATGCACAGCAGCGGGTCGGAGTGGGTGCACTTGAAAAGGGCTGGCCCAGGCGCGCTTGTTTACCCAGTGGGTGGCTGGTGGTGCTGCGGTGTGTGGAGAGGGAGGGGGGTTGTTTGCCAAAATTGCTCAGCGGCAGCGCACGGGTAACGCATGTTAAACATGAATTATGAATTGTTATTGAGATTGATGTAGCTGTTGTTGTTGTTGTTGTTGCTGTTGCTGAAGTTGAGACTGCGAATGCGACTCCAACTGCTCCTGTACACTGAGGAAAATTATGGTGTACTCAAATCAAAATTAAGCAATGTTGCAATGCTTTTTTTGATGAGATTTTAACATTATACTAGGCATATTTTGAAGGTTGAATATACATTTCACTTGACTGAAATATGTCAAAATATTCTTTAAGCATTTTATTTTCGAACAATTTTTTAAAGAGTTGTAAAAGGAATTTTAAAATATTTATTTTATTTAATTGTTTTACTTTTATTGAAAAATAAAAAAGGCTCTCAGAATAATAATAATAATATTTTTTAATATAGTTTTAATATACAATAATATTTTTTTTTCTTTTAAATTCAGCTTAAATTGTTTTGAAAAAACATAGAAAAATATTGAAGTGAAATATATCAGAATTTTTAAAAATTTTTGTGAAAGCTTAGAAAGTTTTTTGAAGCTGGCAATATTTACTTCAAGCTAAAGACTTTGTCTACATTTTGTCAATTGCTTGATGTACTTCATTTAAGCAGATAATTCTCGAGAAGTTTATCGCTTTAAGCAGTAAAAATTCAGGTTCATTACTCCATTTAAAGCTGAGTCTTAATTACATCTCACTCCATCAGCTTTTAAGATGCTTAAATTTTACAACTAAAACTTAAAACTTTCTTAATGCAAATACAAAAATTCTTGAATTAAGTTCTAAGGTTGATTTCTTGTACCATAAATAGAAATTTTCCCTAAGTCTAGTGAAGATTTTAACAGAATTTGTATTTAATTTAAGTATAAATTTTGCTGAACTCTAAGACTTGAACTAAATTTTGACATAATTTTAGTCACATTCAAGTTTTCTCTGAGTGCAGCTGTAACTCATATTCTGTATTTACTGTAGACTGTATCCTGGTTATGCCTGTCGGTCTCTCTCTCTCTCTCGCTCTCTCTTTCTCTGTCCCCCTCTCTCTTTCTCTTTCTTTCTTACACTCTCGCCTGCTGTTCGCCAGCTTTGGCTTTGTTTTGTGTGTGCGGTAATTTCATTGAAATCATGTTGAGTAATTGGTGCTCAGTTTGTTCGGCATGTACAGTAGGTAGGGGTTTGCGGGGAGGTTGTTGTTGTAGTTCTCCCGGGTGGGGGTTGGTGTGTGTGTGAGTGTGTGTGTGTATAAATAACACTGTGGGGTGACTTGGCCAACGCTTCTAGCTGCTGCTGCTGCCACTGCTGCTGGGATTAAGCGACCGCCGCGTCGCCTTTATGCGGTTTGTATTTATTGCTTGTACCAACCTCCCACCCACTCGTAATTGTGTTTGTGTTGGCATTATGCAACACATGTAACACGTATCTCATAGATACGCATACGCATTGCCTGTCACGGACTGGCAAGTCGACACTTGTGCGTATCGCTCTCTCTTTCTCTCTCCTCTCTCTCTCTCTCTCTCTCTCTCTCTCTCTCTCACACACTTTTTGGTTGCATCCCCAACCGCCCTTGATCCATTTGGCTCTTGGGCATTTTGTCATGGCCAAGTGGTTGTTGCTGTTGTTTTGCTAATTTGGGCATAATTTGTGACTGTTTATTTATTTAGGCATTTCGAAATTAATTTCAGTCAGTTGGTAGTTCTTTCCTCTTTACCATTTTACATATGTTCACATTGCCAATGGCATTTTTTTTTGTTTTTTCGTTAACTATTAGGGTTTCTTTTTCTAATGGTGGCATGTAAATCGCTTTGAAATTGATGACTAAATTATGAAACTGGTTTTGTAAATCAGGCAAGTTGATTTTTGTTTTGGCAACATTATTAATAGATTATGTTGGGAGTAGGAACTTTTTGTAAGTGTTTAGCGTAGATGAAATATGAACAGATTTTATTACAAATTTGTTTTCTCTGAATGTTAAATGGATTTTTTCTTCTTCGTTTATCTAAGCTTAAGTAGTTATAAGTTTGTATATATACTGTATAATTATTTTGTATTCTTTTTTGGAACAGCATTCTTAAAAGTTTGACTGTTATCGAAGTTACTTAAGTGGGTTCAGTAAGTATGCTGTATTTTTAGCAATAGCTTTGATTGAAAGATTGTGTTTGAGATTGAATGATCCACTCCTTTTTGTATATCTTACGTACATATAGGTGTATATATATATTGCTTATATGCACTTATTCGTAAAGGTTTTCGCTTTGCATCTTATTTTTTAATCTCTCCAGTCTGCTTCACAAATAGCTTTTTGCATGCTGCAACCTCTACTCTCTTCTCTCTCACTCTGCCTCTATATCTCTCTGTCTCTCTCTCTCTCTCTTTCTTCCTCTCTCTCTCTCTCGCTCCCTCTATCATCAGTTTATCGCTCACTTCTGCATTGTTCTGCATGTTCACAAATGCTCTGCACGCTCTTGATTTAAGCACCTTTTCACTTATTTTTGAATTTTTAGTGTCAAAAAGTGCCTGTTAAATAATTCGTAATCCGTTTAAGCCACAACTAAGGCTAACATCGACGCACAATAAAACGCATTGATTTATAAAGCAGGCCATGAAAAGCGGATCAGACATTTGAAATGCATGCACCACCCAGCCAACGACGACGACGACGATGACGATGGCTCGCTGAGCATTTCAAAGCGTTTCGAACTGTGGGCCAAAGACATAAAAGTCATACTCCAAGCCCAACCCAATCCATTTGCCACTTGCTGCTGCAGTTGAGCTGCACACAAAGCTTTCACATGCAAATGGCGTTGGGCCTAGACAACAAGAATAAATACGTTGCGAGCGCTAAAGCCAAAGCTGGCCCCTGGCTGGGGCTGGGACTGTGACTGTGGCTGTTGTTGTGGCTATGGCTCTGTCTGAGGCTGAGGCTGAGGCAAGACTCGTAAATTTGCAGCTTATTGGCAATAACTGCAAGTGGCTTGTTAACAATTTAACACGTCTTAATCGTTAAATTTGTGGTTAAAGAAAAAAAAAAGAAGCAAAATAATAACCAAAACCCCAGTCGAAGAGGGAGGGCAAGGGAATTAGCTGGGATGGCAAATGCCAGGCGGATGACACTTTTGTAGGTGTGAATGCAGAAGTCTTGGCAAATCTGCATATAAACTTAAACGTGGAGTGGTTGCTGTGGTTTCTGTGTGGTTGTCGTTGTGTTTGTTGTTGTTGTTGTTGTTGTGGTTGCTGTGTGGCTGCAGCTTAAGCAAAAACCGGTTCATTTGCAGTTCGATCACATTTAATAATGATATTTTCGAGCTCCAGTCGCCGTCGCAGTCCCTGTCAAACAAAAGACTTAAGTCATAAACTTTATGACATTTTGCGCAAAAAAGAAAAAGAAAAGAAAAAATCTCGGCAAGAATGTCATCAATGAAACAAATCGATTTGTTTACATGCCATTCGCGTTGTCCTCTGTCTGCCACAGCTTCCACTCTGCCGCTCTGCCACTCCCACACGCTCCTCCTGCGTCTTTTTCTTTTTTCCTGTTTTGTTGTTTACCTTTTTCTCTCAATATCGATTTGATTCTTTGGCTGCCTTGCCCCACACTCATTTATGTTACTTACCTTTTGCCCGCTTCGCTTTTGTGCACAATTCTCAGAAGATTTTAATCTTTGACCACTGCACTTCTTACTATACTTTTTTTTGCCGCTCAGTCTAAAGCAGTTGTAGAGCCTACAGAGCTGTTGGGCTTTTGGCATTCCTAGATAGGGTTTTTATATACCCTTTAGATTTTTATAGAACTTTCTTTATTGATTTTGTATTATATTAAGTTAAAAGACATTTGCTTTTATAATTGAAATTTTTTTCATAATTTTTTCTAAGTGCTCAAAGTGTTATTTTCTTTTTAGTTCAGGAAATTTTTGATTTATTTTTTAACTGGCTTAAAATTCTAAAAAAAAAGTTATTGAAATATAAATATTGAAATATTGTCAAAGTTTATCTTCATATTGTAGAGTATTCATTATTCGCCTACATCCACTTTACGTTTTGATATTTTTGCTGTATCTTTACGACAGCATTCGATGTGCGGTTTATGGGTTTTCGTGTCTGATAATTTTCTGATTTTAATGTGCGAAATTAAACATCACATTTTTCAACACGAACGTTTCCTACGTATATCATGCAGTTTAGCACAAGGAAACAGGCGCATGAAATAAGGAGAAGCTGCAAGGCAACTTGTTTCAGAATTCAATGAAGAGAAATATAAAAGAAAAAACTGAAATGGGAAAAGATGTTATGACATTGACAAGCTAAAGGGAAATAAACTTGAGAGTAGTTACAATCATGAAAAAAAGTAAGTAAGTAGAAATTTGCATACATTTATATTGTACATGACACAATTTAAAAAGAATTTTTGAAGAATATAAATGCATTCTATTTACTTGTAATACTTCAGCTCAAAGTCCATTAAAAGTAAAAGAATTTATTCACATTCTCATTTCCTGCTAGTTTATTTTATTCTCTAGCTATTTGATATGCAAAAGTCCAAAAAGACTGCCCCAAAGACAGCTCCAATTCGCTTCTGATTGATCAAGCACCATAAATAACGATATCAGACTACAAACTTCAAGCCTTATCGAGTAATAGCCACACAGTTCAAATAACACACACACACACACACATCGAGCATAGAAAACCTGGCTGTATGTAAATTCAAAAGTCAATCTCTAGCTGAATATCTTGGCCCATAGATCAGTCTTAGCCATGCTTATTGCACTTTAAACAGGCTCGAATACAGACATTACACTGCCGTTTGAATAGCATACGCCAACCCAATTTGGAATGCATAAATTAGAGCACAAATATCGAATACTGAAAGCAACGAAATCTACACGAACTATCTGCTGGATATCGTATCATGGATATTATTATTATTATTGCTAGTTTAGTTTTTTTTTCTCTCGTCTCTCTCGCTTGGGTGTAACTTGTATATAAACGCTGCTAATAACACATCTAAACTGGCCAACAAATTACCGTTTCAACATATTTTCAAAGGCATTCGATTTCAGTTAAATGTGTTTTCAACAAATTTTCATGCAAATGAGTTGAAATGGTTTTCAATGTGTGTTTGGCTCTCTCGCTCCAGACAGATGACCAGCATCCATAGACAATGCGACGCGGCGGTCCACGGTCTACCTCATACCCTGCTACCTCCTCCGCCCCTCTCCTAAGCCATGTGTCCAAGTGCCACACGGGCGGGCTCATTTGTCCGAAACGCTGCCTCCTAACTTTATAAGACTCGTAATACACACACATACACAAAGTTTCCAGTGCCATAAAAAGTGTCAAAACTTCTGCTTGTTGTTGCCTGGACTGCTGAAAAGAAATTTTGTATACCCTGTAGTCGTTAAAAATTGTTGTTGAGAGAGGTATGTTTGTGAAAATGTGTGTAACAAGTGGAAGACATTTTTTATGACTATATCAAGTAGATGATTTCATATTATAGATGAGGAGATTCATTTAAAATATTCCAATATTTTCATAGATGTTTATAATCCTTCGATCTAGCTAAACTCAGCCTCTGTCAGCAGCTAGAATCTTAAACTTCGGTATATAAATTCTTAAGTAATATTCAAATGTGTTTTTTACGTATTCTTGTATAAAATATATATACAACTCTGTGGATACTATAATATTACATATGATATATTGATATTTTTATAATATAGATCATAATTAATTGTATTTAAAAGTTTTCTAAAATGAAAATAGTCAAATTATAATTTTTTGGTGCCTCACTGTAGTTCAATTCATTATAAATTGTTCTACCAGGTATTTGTCAGTCGTGCATACTCCCCTTCTTACTCACCCTTTCTTATAATGTAGCCAGAAAAATTGTCGAGGGCCGCCGCCGCTGCTTGCATTGTTTAGATATTGATTTCCAAACAAACTATAAAAAAAAAAACAAAAATATAGTGTAGAAGAAAGAAATAGGTGTGACGACCTCTTTTGTTCGCCATCAAGCAGCCAGCAGCTACGAGGCAATATCGTTGAGCAATTTATGAATGAAAGCCGAGCGAGTAGAGAGAGCGGGAGAGAGAGAGAGAGAGAGAGAGAGAGAGAGAGAGAGAGAGAGAGAGAGATGCCCGCTTAGAAGACATAAAGTCTGCAGCGTTTTTTCTATGGTTCAAATCTCCTGCATTTCATCTTTCTTTTCATTTTGTCTGTGCCATGACTCAGAATCCAAACGATTTGTTTTTGTCCAGCAGAGTTTTTGTTGTGAAAGTGTAATATTGTGACACTTTATATTGTGAGCAAAGGATTATATAGTATGGGGATTTGAAATGTTTCTATTTAACAAATTGTTGCTGCATTGCATTCCAATTAGTGTGGCCAAAGTCAAATTTTATGTTGCATTTATTACATAATTTTATGGCGCTGCGTGTGCGGCTCAAGAGTTGATTTTACGAGCGCTGCTGGCACAGGCAATGGGCAAACAATGGGCAGAGAGATGGAGATGGAGATGGAGATGGAAATTGAAAGGAAGTTGCGAGCTGTAAGACTTTCTTTGGCTCTGCAGGTTTTTCCAATTTCAGTGCAGGATTAACAAGGATTTTGTTGGTTTGGGCTGACTGAATGCTGCCTTGGCAGAAGAACTGGCAGCAGCAGTCGAGCAGCAGCATCTTCTTGTGACGACATTTTTCAATTAAGAAAGGATTACAAGGCGCTTAGTAAGGCAGTTTACCCAGCCAACATCTCGAGTAGCTGCTGCTGCTGCTGCTGTTGGGTTTGGTGCCAGCTTCAATTTTGCTTTTAATTAATTAGTGCTCTGCCAGCAGCTCAGTTTTAGTCCTTTTGCTTTGGGATATCCTTTTGCCACAAAATATAACTTTTTGGCAGCTGCATTTATTGAATGTCTTGGAGTTTGGCCAAATCAAAATAAATTGCTGGCAAGTTCTGAGTGCACTAAAAACCATTTGATCGATTTTTGTGAAAAGTCTTAAAAGCTTGAACAAATGCTTAATACAAACTGTTTGAGAACTTAACTATCAGAATTAGTTATAAATGTATATAGCTTTATCATTAAAATCTATCATATAATTAAGTCTTATCCAGTTATGTGATAACCCGTTTTCAAACGCTTTAATCCAGTTATATCATATTATTATAAAATGATTAGAAATTGTCTTTAATTTCAATTCCTTGTTCCATGAGCTCTGCCAATTGATAATAATGCAATATATATATTTACTAATTAACGCGTTCCAAAGCTCACTTGGCATTTAATAACTGTATAGCATGGCTAATAGATACATTTAGCAGCAGTTAAAGCATCTTGAATTGTACATTTAGCAGCAGTTAGATAAAATGCTATTGCTTGCTTCTTATATAATTCTAGCTTAATTGCCAGATACATTTATGGCACTTACGTGAGTGCCACTAGTCAACACAACATCGCACCGATCAAATTGCATATTAATTTGGCATACCCTGTAAATCTGAAAAAAAAATTGGTAAGGTATGTGCAATAATAAATAATATATAAGTAAGATAATCTAGGTTTGGTAAAGACTTAAATTCAATGATTAATATAGAAAATAAATGTTTAACTGGTATTTTAATAGCTTTAATCAGCAATTTACAGGGTATATTTCAGTCACATGTAGAACAACTTGAAGATCGATATGACATCAAATAATTTATATAATTTATAAAGTAACTTAACAGGGTATATTCCAGTCATCGAAATTTGAGTATCGATAAATATTCAATAAGTTCACTAAGTCATGTGTCAAGCTTAGAATTATTTCGACAATTCAATCATTGATTTCCAGGGTATATTTCAGTCAACTATGCCTCAATTCAAACATTCTCAACTGTTATATTTTCTATTTCATTTCAGTTGTTTCTTTTTTTTTTAATTTCTAATTAACTTGTTAACAGTTTCCCAATAGCAAAAAAAGATAAATAAAATTATAAAATAATTGTGCGCAGGTTGTTCTCATTGCTGTTGTTGCTTTCATAGCTGTTGATGTTGTTGCTAATGTCGCTGCTGCTGCTACTGCTGCGGCTGTTGGCGCTGTTGTTGTTCACTTCATAAAAACAATTTGCGAGACTTGTTCGACTCAAATGTTGTTGGAAATGCACATGAAATTAATTATAGTTGGCGCTGGCAAATTATTATAAAATAAATACGCGCGCAAGTGCTAAGGTGAATGGCAACAAATTAAAAAATAAATAGAAAAAAAATTGTAAAAAAATTGTAAAAAAATTACTGCTGAGTTGACCAGCCGCACGGATCAGTTGGGACTGACCACACGACGGCTACGTAATAATTAAGAAATTTACAAACGATTTATCACGTTAATTAAACGTTGGCAGCACCAGTTGCCGTTGTATATTTCATATTGAAATATTGATAGATGGCCAATGATCAAAATCATTTCACACGATCCTATGATTGAGCAGACGTAAATACCTATTCATAGCGCTTTATTGTTGTTATTTCTGTTTGCACTGTAATTGCTGCTGTGATTGTTGCTGCGGCTGCTGTTGCTGTTGCTAATTTGCCAACTACTTTGAGCTGACTGAGTGTGTGTGTGAGTATGTGAGTGTGTGGCGAAAGCGGTTTGCCGTTTCTGTTTCTGTTTCTGTTTGCAAGCCAAGTGAGAGCAACTCTCCAGCCAAAGACATTGAACTCGACTGGGCCATAGAAATGGAAATGGCAAATCGCATAGATCACTATAATTAACTTAATGTGGAAATTATACGCGTATGCATAAATAAACATGCCAAAGCAATTATATTCCAAATATATTTTATGTGGTGAATATGATTAACAAAATATATAAGGTGCGCGAAATAAATAACTGGGACAGTACGTTGAAGAAGATAATAACTGAACCGATCAAGATTTTTCAAAAAAGTAAATTGGTGTTTAAGCTTCATAAAATTATCAATAAACCTCAACTGAATTAAATCCAAAATAACTTTCGAAAATATTATTAAAAAATTAAACAAAATATTTTCAAACGAAATAAGTAACTGGGACAGAATACTTTGCTTTCATTTGTGGATAGATAACCACGTGCTATTTGAACTTTTAGTAAGCATTTTTGTTTAAAGTATTAAAATAAATAATATTAAGTGAGTTTTAACTAAAATTAATACTTGAATTAATTCTAAATGACTTTTTGTACAAAGATATGTCGAGTTTCGCCCGATTAACTGATGAAGAGCGTGGCAGAATTGTGGCTCTGCGTAATAAGGGGATGTAAATTTTCAAAATAGCAGACAATGGCCACAGAAATAAGAATACTGTAAAAAATTTACTCAAAGCCCCGGAAAATTATGAAAAAAACCACCGATTTGGTCGCATACCATGGGTTGACAACCGGGTCTAAAGACGAATCAAAAATCTAGCGGTCAAAGAATGTATCAGAACATCTCAAATACGGAGGAATTTGTCTCTGCGGACATCCACTAGACGTATGCAACAAATTTTGAAGAGCTCAGAAAATATTTCATACGAAAAAAAACTCCTGAAACCGGAGCTACTGCCAAGGCACAAAATTGCTATATTACAGTTTGCCAACAGATACAAATTTTGGGACACTGAGTCCAAAAATATTTTGTAGGTGATGAGAAAAAGTTCAATTTAGATGTGCGAACACTAAAAAAAAGTCCATGTGCCAGAAATTTTTACGAAGGGTCTTTAATGTGTCCAGAAATTTTCACGGACGGTCCTTAATGATATAGGCAGCGTTCGGATATAATGTAAAGACTTCAATTTGTTTTATAACGCATAGAATGAATGCACAAAACTATGTTGAACTGTTGGAGTCTGTGTTAATGCTATTTGGAGAAGATCATTACTGTGAGGATTAGACTTTCCAGCAGGATAATGCGCCCATCCGCACAGCAAAGTTCACGAAGGCTTATCTTAAAGGCTCAGAAATGCCTGTTTTAGAGTGGCCACCACGCAGTCCGGACTCAAATCCGATAGAAAATCTGTGGGGCATCTTGACTCAACGGGTTTATACCAACGGGAAGCAATTTGGAAATTTAATTGAATTAAAAAATGCCATTGTCCAAGAATGGGAAAAATTGGACATCCAAATGCTCCAAAACCTGATTAATTCAATGCCAGCGCGACAAATTAAAATGTTAAACAACAAAGGGAGCTCTATTTAAAATTAATTTTGGCTTTTAAGCATTTTGTATTGATTTTTGTTTACTTTTTACAGTTTTAAGATACAAATTTTGAATTTGTCCCAGTTATTTATTTCGTTTGAAAATATTTTGTTTAATTTTTTAATAATATTTTCGAAAGTTATTTTGGATTTAATTCAGTTGAGGTTTATTGATAATTTTATGAAGCTTAAACACCAATTTACTTTTTTGAAAAATCTTGATCGGTTCAGTTATTATCTTCTTCAACGTACTGTCCCAGTTATTTATTTCGCGCACCTTATATTCTTTAAAAGAAGTCGGAGTTTCATAATGAAGTACAGGTTTCAGCACTCGAAGTTTAATCAAATTTAGATCAGCTATCTATATATATGTACAATATAATAAATATATGAACTAACAAACTTAGCAGGCAGTAAATTAATTAAAACTAAATTAAAATGGAAAAGCTTTAAATTTCATAGAAAAAATAATTATATTTATTTGTAGAATTTTTTATATATTTTTTATAAAGTCGAAAAGCTTTAAATTTCATAGAAAAAAATAATTAAATATATTTTTAGAATTTTGTATACATTTTTTATAGACTTCATAGAAAAAAAATAATTATATTTATTTATAGTATTGTTTATCAATTTATTGCTTAAATTGTTAAGTCTTAAGGTGACATTAGAAATGTTTTAAATTGAAAATTATGAAATTATGAATAATATGAAAATTATTATGCCCAAAACTTATTTGTTTTCATCACTTGCCATACCATTTAATTTCTTTCTATTTACCCTCGGCCTTCACAATTCGCCAATCATCTCAGAGCTCTTTAGTTGCGCCCCCAATCATAATTATAATGTTCATAATTATAGACGCCAAATGCTTTTAGTCATCTGGTTTCATTGTTTGTTGTTGGTTTGGCTTTCAACTACCTACGCTACTCTTAGCCTCTGCCCTGTGTCCTCTGGCCCGCTGTGTTCCACCTACTGCTGCAGCATCTCAAACCAATTGACGATAAGCTAATGACAGATACCTTCCTGTGCTGGCAAAGCATTTTGCTCTATTGAAAGCTTATCGCTTCCATTTACATAAGACTTTGGCAAGAGGCGCACGTGCTAGACTTTTGTATGGATTTTCAATGCTTTTTGAGCACAGCTGAAACCAAATTGTTGCGATAAAACTAATGAAAATGCGTTTTCTAATTGCACATTAGGCAAAGTGAAATGATTTTCGTGTAAGTGGAAAAACAAAAACCAAACAACCAAGAAGTAGAGGGAGAAGTAGCTGAAGATACTGCGCCTACTATACGAATCTCAAGTGCAGCTTCTGTTTACAGGGCACGTGTTGTTGTTGTTGTTGTTGTGGGTGTGTTTGCTGTTGTTGCTATTGTGTGTTTGTGTGTTTGTGTTTTTTTTTGTGATGTATCGTGTTTGGGCTTTTTACGCGCCACTGCGTTGCCCATTAATTTTAATTTGTAAGAGGTATTTTGTTGTGGGGACCGATAGCAGGATGGCAGTAGACCTACAAAAAGTCAGAAATTGAATAAAAAGAGGAAAAAAAGTACGTGCATACGAAATAAAACAACAATTGCACACAATCATTTTCAATTTGATGTCATTATGTGCAATTTGTCAACAATGTCCACAAATTCACTCAAGCGTGTGTAAAGAGAGAGAGAGAGAGAGAGAGAGAGTGTGTGTGTGTTACTGTGATTTGCGCTATGCAAATGACGAACCGCCTCCAACTACCGCTCAACATATACCCCACACACACACATCAGACACGCCCCCAGTCAGCTCAGCGGACATTTAGACAAACGAACTTTTGCTGAAGCCGTCATGAATTGGTTTTTTGTATTTTTTTTGTATTTTTGCTAAATACACTGACTGAGGATGTTGTGATTTGGTCAGTGAATTAGTTACAGTTTGAACTAAAACTGAGAAGAGAATTCTCTTTAAGTTTGAGTCGAATTCGATTCAATGAAATTTTATTTCAATTTATTTCTGCCTGCCAAATTCTTTATAGAAAACCTTCAATTAAAGAACCAATTTAACTTTAGTTTTAGCTTTAACAACAATTGAAGCGAATCAAAGATAATCTGAACTGAAATTGTAAAATCCTGCACAAAACGTAAAACCATCAAGAAGCAGCTCTATGTGAGGTCTTTGTGCTACAGTTCAATCATAAAGAACATAAAAAGATTGGTATAGAATATTTGCATGTAAAATAATTACGATATTTATAAATATTTTATATATATATATAATTTAGTAGCCATACCAACTATACATACTATCAACTATATAGGTCTGCGCAAGCTTGTTTCTCAATAGAATATTCTTACCAGATATCTATCAGAAGCCTAAAGTCTGCTTGCAATTATATCAGTATACGAACTTTCAATACACTAACAAGGCTATAGCTGGCTTATGTCAGTCATAAGCCAGCTATAGCCTTGTTAGTCTTATGTCAGTCATAAGCCAGCTATAGCCTTGTTAGTGTATTAAAAGTTCGTCTCTTCACTGCTTTTTCTTATCATTTTTTCACTTTGTTGTTACTTTTGTTACTTCGTGACGAAATGTGATTGAAAGTAAACAATAAAAGCGACACTCGATGCCACTTTCCACCTTTGTCGTGCCTCCAACTGCCTCTCACTCTCTCTCTCTCCCTCTCTCTCTCTCTCTGATCACTCCCTCCTCTATTTATTTTTGTGAGGGCGAGCCTTTCATTTGGCTAACAATTTTGTACTTTGCGTTTTGTCTAGCTGTTTGCCTAAATTGGCCAATTGCGATTGGTAACAGCAGCAAACAATTTAATTCAATTAAATATTTTGCTTCTCCTTTTTCGTTGACTGCCGTCCGCCTGCCGCCCGTCTGCCTGTCGCTTGTTATTTAGCGACAGTTGTTGTTGCTGCTGCTGCTGCCGCAGTCGTTGTTGGTAATTGTTTTATGTGAAATTTGTCACACTGTCATGTGCATTTTATAGCGTCTGTCACGACTGCCACTAGTGCAGAACGTGCGCTCAACGTACACACCACGCTGGCTAATTTGCCAACTGAATTATTTATAAACGAATGCAAAATTTGATATTTAAAATGGCGATATAATTAGCTGGCGGCTTGCGGTTGACACTGCCTGACGCTCTGATTGCGGGGGACGGCCACCGATGGCCACCGACGGCCACCGACGGCCACTGTTTGGATTAAGCCAGAAAGCAAAGTGGCCCAACAAAAGTTTTTCCACTTGCCATGAATTGACTTAAAAATTCAATTGAAATTGCTTGGCAAATCGTTGGTTGCTTGTTTTACCTGAGAGTTAAATTAAATAGCAGCAGCTGAAGGCAATTGGAACAAGCCAAAGTAATTTACTTATATAAAATAGGCCTTTGTTGTCCAAGGAGTAAAAAGATTTAATACAAAAATATATAGAAAATGTATAAATTGTTGTAAATTAATTGTTGTAATTATATAAAGAATGGTAAACTTAAGTTTATGATAGAATAACATAAAACTCTTAATTATGTAATATATAATATATATTTATAATTTGTTTTTATACCCTGAACCCATTGAAAATGGGAAATCAGGGTATAATGTTTTTGTGAAAATGTATGTAACAGGCAGAATGAGACATGGCAGACCCCATAAAGTATATATATTCTTGATCAGCTCGACAAACTGAGTCGATATAGCCATGTCCGTCTGTCCGTCCGTGCGTCCGTCCGTTCGTCCGTCCGTCCGTGTGAACGCAGTGATCTCGCAAACCACAAAAGCTAGAGATCTGAAATTTGAAATGTATACTGGTGTATATCCTACGCAGTACGAGTTTATCATTTTTTTTCGATAACTCATCCCATTTCCTTATTATCGATAAAAATCGATAACTTTTCTTCGTTTTTGAATACCGTTATAGCTATAGATTTCAGATTTACTGTGTGTATCCGTGTAATGAATACAAACATTTTGCAATTTTTGGATTTTGAATACCACGCCCCCTTCCCCCCAAATTTGAAAAAAACGTATTTCAAATACTAGAGGCTTGTGCTTTGGCAAATACATACATATGAATGGCATTATATATACAAGAATCTTTACTATCTGTCTGGCTACCTTAACAAAAAACAATAGTTACACTAGCCAAAAGCGATTTTATTGTGTTATAATTGAGAGGAAATGTCTTATTAAAAATCAATAAATTGAAAAACTTATACACATTTCCATAAAATATTTAACGATTTGGCTATAGAGACAGTTAATTAATGAGCATCATTTGGCATACTTCCGATAACAGCATGTGTGTGTGTGCGTATGTGTGTGTGTGTGTGTGTGTGTGTGTGTGTGTGTGTATAACATGCTGATTTTGATATTTAATTGACCCTTAACCCTAAGTTCAAGCCCGCATGGCGCTTGAAGATGGTTTATTCACCTGGGCTGGCTCTTGTCTGGGTCAGAGACGGACTGAGGCGTTGTCTGTGCCTAATTTGTGTAACAAGGCACAAAGGCAGAATCCGAAAATAAAAACAAACAAAATTATTGACTTCCATATAAAATCACCTGTGGTGTCAATATTTCAACACTGCCACTCATCAGCTGAAGTGTCTCTGCTTTAGCTGCTCTTCTCTCTCTCGCTCTCGATTATTTCTCTCTCTCTCTCTCTGTCTCTCTCTCCCATTCGTCTGGCAATCTTTTGATTTATTGGTGAGTTTAATTAATCAACAAACTTATGAGTCAATATTTTGTTTAAACAATGAAACGATGCGAGGCGATCGTCTGCCTAAAATGACTGCAAATTAATCATATGCCTTGGATCACGATCTCCTCAAGCCCAACTGCTGTTGTTGCTGCTGCTGATGATGACGAACTAACTGACAGTTGTTTGACATACCCCAGTCAGTGGCACCCCGGGCATAAAAACAATTAACTGAATCGAAATGCAAAAAAAAAAAGAAAAAACACATTGAAGAAAAAAACTGAGAAAAATATTCTGAATAAAATATAAGTAGGTGCAGCTAAGATAGGGGCGGTTGAAGACTTAATACTCTATAAAATTAACGAAAATCTTTATAAAATGTTGGATATTTGAAGAGTAATGATATAGTATGCCAACTTGCTTTACTTTGATATATGTTGAAAATATGTTCAATAGAAGCAGCTGTACCTAGTTTCATTCTAATAACTCAAGTAAGAGCTGAGTTCATATAGGTCAACGCTATAAACAAAGGCCAATTTGCTTTCTATTGATGGCTGCCAAAAACTTGTATATAATAAATATATAGAATATATGCTTATCGCTAAATATAAATATGTACTTGTATATACAAAGATAACTTCAAAAGTGTGGCATACTTTCTGCTCAGTGTATAATATCCTTTGAAAGTGTATAAGAAGAGGGAATGCTGATGAAGACTTGGCAAGTGGGTGCAGCATATGGCTGTAAAATGTGTAATGCAATTAAAAGGTAACATTTGATGTACCAATTTCCATTGAGTTGCTCGCATGCAACAGCAAACAGCAACAGCAGCAGCACCAGCAGCAACAGCGGCAACAGTTGCTGCCCAATTGGCAATAAGTAGTTGTCGCTGCTGTGTCTTTGGGGGCCGAGCTGTCAGTTGGCCGACTTGACATTTGGTACATTGTAAATGTTGACACTTTTACTCGCTTGCCAGCCACACACAGCGCCTCGGCATGGAATCGAAATGATCTTGTTACATTACATGAATGATCACCGCAAATTGGATGCAGCCAGTGGAATGAGGAAATGTCGCACCACCAACACCACCACCACTATCATTGGCACCTCACCTCACTTCATTTCAGTTCAGTTCAGTTCAGTTTCAGACAAACTTGACTGATGAGGCCCGCTTTATTTATAGTCAACGTGTCTCATAGTCGAAAGAGAGAAAGAGGCGAGCTGTGATCGTGAATGACTTACGGAGTGAATGAGTGAATGATGAGCAAATTTATCGCAGCATTGTGTCAACTTTTGGTGTCTGTGTGGGCCAGCAGCTTCTACTCCTAATTCCCTTGGCTTGTTTCGCTGTCTGTCTGACACGGCGTGTTCTTCTGACAGTCGTTTAATTATTTGGCTTTGATTGTTAGCTTTGGCCCACAGTACACCATAGATAGCTAGAGATATATATATACAGATTTAGATATATTTAAATATATATCTATATGACAATTCCATTCATGTTTGTTGCGCCTATTTTGGTGGCATGTCTCGTGTCTTGTTCGCTTGCTGTGTGCGTGTGCGTGTGTGTGTGGCACATCATTGACACGATCCCAGCTGCTGTAAGTGGTCGTCGTTGTTCTGACATTTTACTTGGAATTGTCAGCTTTTTGGAGGTAGTTTTACATGCTGGAACTTGCTTTCAAAGTTTTGTTTTTCATTTAATGAATGCAATAAACATAAGATTGTTAAATGATGATTGTAATAGATGGCGTTTTCGCTGTCAACCAAACAGCTTCTATACTTACTAGAAATTAATCGAAAGCTTGCTAAAAAGGGCTAATAAATGTTACTATTTATATATTACCTAATCTTATCTAACTTTCATAGGTAGCTAAACTAAAGACTTTTATAGCTGCCAGCTACACAGTTATTGGGAAACAACTCACTTATAAAATGCTTACATTAAGTTTTATTTCATCTAAATTATCAATTATAATAAGCTGACATTAGCTGTAATTTCATCACAATTTCTACAACTTATTAATTTCTATTTATACTGAGTTCAACTTTCAACTAAATTCCTCATTCACTCTTCACTTTTGCTCAGTCAATTTTGGCTCTAATTTTCTCACGCACAACTTTACAATTGACTGTGGGTGCCGCCTGGTCGTCTGTCTGGGCAACTCCTTTTGCCGAAAAGTGAATCGAATAACAACAAAGCGTTTGAGCCGCGCCAACGCCCACAAAAATGCGCTTCCTTTTACGGTAGGCAAGTTGGCGGCGGCAAGGGTGGGGGTAGCCTGGAGTACCGCCAGATACCGAGCACATGATTGATGGGCAACTGGAACACAAATTAACACCGGAATTACTCGTACTCGTATGCGAGGCTATTAGGCCAAAGCTCCACCTTCGAATGATGCGCTGAACATTTGAAATGATGCCGACATTCAATTAGGCTGTTCACAAAAAAAAAAATAACAAAAACAAAAACAAAACATAACAAAAAGCCGCCTAATGCCCCACAAACTTGCAGCAAGTTGAAAGTTAATGAGACGACGACTGCGACTTGCCCCCGGCCAGACTGAGGCATGCAGACAGACTGTGAGTCATGCGCTTGGCCCGCCGAACACGTTAATTATGAATCTGCAACTAAATCATTACATTTTAAGCCAGTGTCAAAGGCACAGCTGGAGCTGCAGCTGGAACTGGAACTGAAAGTCCACAGTGAACTGACTGTGGATCTTCGTTGTGCTCGCTTGATTAATCGCAAAAGGCTCAAGAAGCGAAATGTGAAAAGGGTTTTCTCGCCGCATGTCCTAGCAGTTGTCGCATGCGCTGGACGCGTGCACTGAAAGAAATGATTAAGTTGTAGTACTGGGAAGTTTGCTCTTGTTTGAAGTGAAAAAGAAACCAAATTTTGCTGTCCAAGATTTCAGTCACACTACTATTTTCATGACCATTCATAACACATTCAGATTCTTCTTAGTGTAATGTCAGCTTCTTGTGCTGGCTAGCCGACCCCCTGTTAATTACCTAGTTTGTGTAGCTAGCTAGCTGGACTGGACTGATCAGTGGGCAGACGCGTGCTCAAGGCGTGAATACCAGCGTCAACAGGCTAGCACCTGAGCCCCAGGATCGACGCTAACTGAATTATTGCTGAAATATTTGCTGATTTATTGGCTGAGATACATTTGGCTGTTGTTGTTGGCACGCCATATGCGTGTTAGTTGCTTGCAGCACGAGCACGTTGCAAGCTTGTTGCAATTAGTTTTTGCATCACCACCCAGCGAGTGTCTGCTGCGGATGCTGCATATCAGTTTACGGCTCAACCTTGAACCGCCAACTGGTACAGAGAGGAGCTGAGAGCGAAGGGCACATTAAGTCGACTTGGCAGCTTCCAGTTGCAGCTGAGGCAAACTTCCGTGTAATTAAGTGGCATACACAATGGACCGCACCACCGGCTAGCCAGCACTGCCAGCACTGCCACTGCACCACCCATTGTGTTGGCAACAAGCACAGCTCAACTTCAACTTCAACTTCAGATTTCAGCCAAGAAGACGCAAACGCTTCGTGAAGGCCCAGACAAGCGTATGCACATGATTTCAACAAGACGTGGCCAGTCGCCAGCCGGCGCCAGTTGGTTGGCAACAAAAAGATATCGCAAATATGATAAATTGGGCGCTAACTTTATTTATGCGCCTGCGCTCCCCAAAAACACACACAGCCACAGAGCTACAAAGAAAACCAGAATCAGCGCTCGGTCGAGCCAGTTGTCTGAGCCAAACTCGCTGGCCTCGTTCGCCTGTAATTTGAAGCCATTTTGGTCAACCAAATAAAGTTGTCAGCTGGCTCCTTCACACAAAATGCAAATGCAAATGCGAGTCAACCCCGAACACAGGCCCCAACTCGCACAGCGAACTTGGACGTGGACTTGCTCTCCACTACGGAGGCTGTTAGATTCGTTTTTTTCTTCGTTTTTTTGTTATCTTTGTGGTACGTGTCTTTGCAAATTAGAGTATCGTGCAACGCGTTTGTTAGTTGCTGAAAAGTTTCTTGAATTTCAATGGCATTTAATTGATGTCGGTGACACGAAAAATGCATACCCTGCAAATGATAAAGAGAGTGGTTGAAGCTAGCATAGAGTAGAAGAGCTAAATACAAAAATATTTTACTAAATATATAAAACGAAAATCTATCTGTATTTGTATATAGACATTATATCTACACCATATATACACAATATCTTCTTGAGTCATCTAACATAAGAAAATTATGGATACTATATGACAGGCAAAGATTTCAAAATCATAAAAGTTTCACATTAATCATATGTTAAACCTAATTACACAGTATCTCAAAGTCCATCAACTTTTAACACCACTTGCTCAGCTCTTTGTTGCAGCCGGTTGCCACACAGCAACCGAAACAGAAGCTGCGGAAGTCTTTAAAGCTAATGGAACGACTTACGGGAACCAGGAGACAGCAACAGCCACAGCAACAGCAACAGCAACAAATGCAACAAAATCCAGTTCCTCGCATATTCAATCATAACTAGTTCGCCAAATGATCGCCGAGATAGTCTAGAAATGAGTTAGAAGAGCCAACATTAATAACTCCATCATGGTAATTTGTTTGGATGTCGCCGCGAAATGTGGGTCAAATTCTAATTGTAGCTAATTTCAGATCATTTCCTTCGCAAAATGCAACTCTTAACTTGTTCAAAACAATAATTGAGTATAGAAATCTCAATAGGAAGTATAGACATAAATCACTTTGCTAGGGCTGCGTTAATTATATTGCTTTTATTAATTGATTCCACTGATAAATGATTTATTTTGCCTGAATGCTAATCGTTATTAATTTTTTTTTTTTTTACATAATTGCGCTGGAAGTGTGCAATAAATTATCGAAGATATTGAATTTATAATTCAAATGTTTTAACAGCTCATCAATTAGGAAAAGATGATGAATATGTGAAATGTGTGCATTAGGCAAGCTGATAGAGAGGAAGCTATTGGTTAGAGCTAGTTGGGAATTATTGTATATTTAAATTATGAATTTTAAGTTATATATATTTTACTGTAAGTCTATTTTGTAACAGAAATGTTAAGTTCAATATAAGAAAACACATATTCTAGAGGGTGTATAGCGACTTTGCAATTTAAAAATATATATGATATAAAATATAATAATATGTGTGAGAGAAAATCTGAAAATTTTATTCAAAATAATATATATATAATATATATGATATACATGTAAAATATATTAAGTTTCTAAACAAAATTCTTTGATTACTATTTTAACATTCTAGATTTTAAAACTTTTCTCTTTTTATCGATTTCTAGGTGCCGTCAATATTTTACAGTCTGTTCATGGAAATACTGAAGTATCTGGTATGTAATGTAAAATTTACTTAAATATGTTTCAGTTTATTTATTTAATTGATTGACTGATTGAATGACTGACTATTTGACTGATTGACATAGAATGCACAGGGCAAAACGCATAGAAATTGCAATTCAATTTGTTTGACTATGTTAACCTTTATTTGCTTTCGAAGCTTGAACAATTTATTTTGAAGGTAAAAAATATATTGTAAATACAATATAATTATTTGTTTTTTGTCAAATCAGATATAAGTTTATTTTATATATTTCATAACCATTTTTTATTGTTAACGAATCAGTTATAAACTTTTTTATATATTGTATTTTGTAACAAAATATTATATTATATTTCATAAAAAATAATTTTGAATATATTATTTATTTTATATAAATTTTATATATCAAATATTTTTATATTTTTATAAAATATTTTAATATTTTTTTAAATTATTAATATTTATATAATATATTTTTACAGTTTTAATAAATCATTTAAAGAGAAGAGCACCTTTCTTCTTTTCTCCTAGCTGAAAAAGCCAGTATTATCATTAGCAATACTTAATATCAAATTTACATACACACCATTCAAGCCATATAACAAACACTTCCTCTCATATATACATGTATACATATTACCATCTATAAAAATGACAATACATAAATAACTTAACATTCATATCAATAAGTCATATGTAGAGAAAATCCATAAATGTCAATGCCAAATACCCATAACCCTATCCCAGAGCTGACCAGCTGACGAATGTCAACTACACAAGCTAGAACAGAAATATACAATATATATGTATATACATATATCGCGCACACTTCTATCGATTGCTATAAAAATCGATCATTAACGCTTGCGTTGATGGCAATGCATCGACAGTTGAGCAGTTGGCACAAGGCAAAAAAAAAATAAATAGAAAAAGGGTGCAAAAGTCATAAAAATTAAAAGCAAATTACGCTGCAACAACAAAAACTAGCTACAGTAATGATTGTAACACAACAACAGCAACAATAACAACAACAACGTCAGCGCCAGTTAACTCGACAATATTAGCGCAGTGTTCGAATGGTTTTCGAATGGGCTCGTTCGATTGAGGAACCAGACCAAGCGCAACCTTTTGTCACTCTATATTGACGCACCTCATGCACCCATAGCAACGTGGAGACGACGAGCACTTCCGTTTAGCATTGAAGCGCAACCGTTTCAATAACTTTTGCCCAGTCTCAAATACAATAAAAAACAAAAAATAACTGAAAGAGTTGAACTCTATGGGCAAGAACAATTTGAGTGCCTAATGACGCAAAGTAATGAGAAGTTGACGTGGCATGCCCCCGCCCTAACACCAGACGTATAGCTAGAGATGAACGGGATATGATTTATATGGCACGCTAAACAATATAAATGTGGATTTATTTAGTGAGAGATAATGTTTGTGAAAGTTGGATATGTTATGAAAAGATATAGTAAAGATGTTGCATAGGGAAACTTTTGTGAGTAGATCTGAGGCAAGATTGTATGAAGAAATGAGAATTGATTATAAATGAATATAGCATTATGGCAACTTTCAAATTTGAGTTCTTTTAGATGAGTTGACTTAAAATTATTTCCAATTATATATAAACAAATTTCATTTGTCAGAAGTTACATAGCCGAAGTACTTGGATCTACGATATCTAAGACTATAACTAAGATATGTTTTTCGAGCTCTAGCAACAGTGTTAAATTTGTTGATATTACAATTTCACACTACAAAGATGTAAACATTTTTATGTTTACTTTAACAACTACTATTAGTATACAAATTTTTGTCGATATATTTATAAACATTTTAGGCACGATGTCATCTCTAAGTCAAGTGCGAGCGTAACATATCGAGCCAAACCCCTTTTTTTCGCGCTTGATGTGTCGTTGATTTGCTGTTGTTGCTGTTGTTGCTGCTGCTGCTGGTGATGGGTGCTAAAAATCGTCACAGCTGTGCAACGTTTCGAATTGAATGACTTAATGTGCAACATTGTGTCATCAATATCCGTTCCATTCAGCTCGCTGTGCGATTCTCACTACAGTTTCTGACCAACTGCCCGTGACAAAAGTGTGAATTACGCTTGAGCTTGAACGCCCACTTGTGTGCGCTGGGTCTCTAGACTATAAAAGCTTAACCCTCTTCTAAATTTCCATCAGTTCTCTCACTCTCTCTCTCTCTCTCTCTCTCTCTCTCTCTCTCTCTCTATCTATCTCTATTTCCACCCACTGTCAACGCAATCTGTTTGTGCGTGCATTGCCGTCTATTCGTCTTACCAATTTGATTTTGTCTCTTTAATCCTTCACCTTCGCATCGCATATGACCGTCGATTTTTCGTCTGCTGTCTGCTCTGACACTTGACAGTCAGTCAGTGTCAAGTCATCAATATGTACTTAGTTTGAATGCCTCTTAGCCATGACCGGGCGGCCACTCAAACTCTCGCCTTTCCAACTCGCACTCACACCCTTGTGTCTGGCCTAATCCCTATGTAAATCTGTCAAATTAGATGCGATTAGTTCAAAGTGTCAAGTAGTTCTTAGCGCTCGTTCTCTTAAGATGCCGCCGACTTGGGATCGACTCCGAGTCGCCGACAATTGGACGACTTTTGGTTGTTGTTGGATTTGAAGTTGTCGTTGGGCAGTTGCTTTAAATTAGGGAAAATACGAAGTTAGTGAGTGGAGCGAGATTGAAGCTGGAGTTGCAGTTGATGAGGGGAGAAGTAGTAGAAGTTGTTAAAGGTATATTAAAATGGGATAAGAAATTGATTTTTAATTTTATGGAGTTTATTTTTGAGTATATTTATTTCTTAGAGTAACTAAAAAAAAAATGTTGAAATAAAGCTTAATATAGTTAAGCAACATTTAGTATTATATTGTTTAGAGTACTTGATGTAAGCTTGTCTAGGGATTCATAAGATTTCATAATCAAATCTGGAAAAGCTGGAAAAATTGTAGAGTATTATAATTATAATTATTAACAATTTATATATCGCCCTTCTAAATAATCTTGGCTTTCAACTAACACTCAACTGCAATTTGAACTTGAAAGCTTGATGTTCAGCTTCTTAAAGCCTAGACTAAGTCGCTACTCTATGATCTTAGGCATAAGGCAGAGAAGCGCTAGACTAAGGCACTCAGAAAAGTTAAGCTGATATACTTAACACTCCTGGATATAAATAAATTTATCTATATTTATATGTAAGCATAGACTTCCTCAAATGCTTAAGCATTATCACTCTAACTGTTTCACAACATTTCCTAGTAGTTTTTAATAATTGCCGAAGCTTTTTCACATCATATTTTCCCTCTTTATTAGCCCTGCTTTCTCACGCCTCGCTTATATAAGCCAAAGTGTGCCTCAATTTGCGCAGCTAATAAAATCTAAATTTCATTTAAATTAATTTACAAATTCCCACGTCAGAGCAGCCAGAACGAAACTAGCTTTAGCTCTTTATATATATGGCTAATACCCAAACAAATTGCGAGCGCAACAAATCGCTTAAAAAAAGCAGCCAAAAAATTGAAATCACGCGACCTATGCTACGACGCAACTTTTCAATTTAGCGGCAAGGACATTATCTAACGGCGTATGCTTACCAATTGGCAACGCCATACGGCGGCTCATCAGCATCATCATCAGCATCCACATCATCATCATCTGGTCGTGGTCGTGGTCGTGGTCCACGCTTCTCTGTCGCTTGTCGGTTATCGATATCATAATGACACTATCCGACGATGCGCAACTGTGACAAAATTAATTTTCAACTTGACTGCATACGCTTAGGTTAGGGATAATGCCAAAAGGGGGGCGGCACTGCGCGGCACCCTCGCACTGTGCGCTGTTTGATGATGATAATGAGACCATAGATAACAACATTTTATGTCGCCGAATGTTACCCAAAAATAGTTGCGCGAATTTGTGCACAGCCAAAGCGACGGCCACATCCGCATTCGTGGTGCAAAGCACTCACAAGTCAACAGCAGCCAGGCGGGCAGACCGACAGGCAGGCAGGCAGGCAGGCAGGAATCTGATTGTGAACCACCCCTTTGATATCCCCTCCTACTCATCGTCCTTGCTGCTTCTCATCCCATTTTTATTGCGGCTGTTGTGGCCGTTGGCTATCGGGGTAAATCAGAACGGGCACGGGCACGGGCATGGGTCGGACAGCCAAACGCCACCGCACTGACAAATTGTTCCGCTAAATAAATCACGATTCATGATTATCGCCATGAAATCGAAATTTTCCGCTTTATTTTCCATGTCTCGGGCACAAGTTATCTAATATGCTTTAAATGTGAAAACCCCTTCCCGGCGCAAGGCAATTGGATTGCGGCAGCTTTAACGAGTCGCTGAATTATTGATTTAGGCTGGATTAGTATTTCGGCTTAAGTCTTGAGAAATAAAACTAACAGAACTAAGTGGATAATATTGGGAGTGTGTAGAAGACTAAATTGATTTAACATATTAATATCGTGTTGGGGGGGATTGGAAAGAGAGAGAGAGAGAGAGTGAGAGCACGGAATCTTCTAGGTGAGTTAGAAATAAGGATGGATAATAAAATGTTATGAAGTAGATAGAAGCAGAATACATATATACATACATATATAATCCATATGAGGTATATAAATAATAGAAATAATAATTAATAAGGATTGCTGTCTCTACAGAGATGTCTAGAAAGATATAGCTATACTTTAGCCAAAGTTTTTGCAAGCAATGATAAATGTTTTTATTGAATAAAAGAAAGAAAAAAAAGAAAAAATATGATATAGGGGCTTAGAAAGATGAGATAGGGGCTGCTTGAAGTGTTTTTGGCTTAAGTTCTTAAAATTAAATATTAATAAAATTTAAAAAAAATATATTTTAAATATTTATTTTAAGCGAGATTTTTAATGGAAATAATATAATATAATTTAAAATTTACAATTTATTTAAATGACAAAATGAAGATTGAAAGAGTTTTAATTATTTCTTAAAATTTATATAATTGGATCTTATAAAGAGAAAGGAGAGATCTCATGGCATCTTTGTTCTCCCCATATAAATATATATTTTATTTTTATACGTTAAAGTTTGACATACAGTTTATATTTATTTATAAAACTTAAAAAAAAAAGCAAAAAATATTTATCCCAATGAAACCTTAACTTTATTTTTTATATGCAAGGAAATTTTAAGCAACAGAAATGTCAACGTAAAAATGGCCATATAACTTCCAATGCAACCTTTACTACATCAGTTTAGCTTCCCATGCCCAATTTCTTTTTGACCTACAGATGCCAAAGTTCGTTAGTTCTTTCAAAGTCAATCTTATCTCAATGCAAAGGTTCAACAAAGTCAGCTAATTTTGTTTGGGCATTGTCTAGAGTGCAAGATTTGGCTACAACTGCAATTAACTAGATCCGCAAGGTTAGCCTCAACAACCAAATCAAAATCAAATCAAATCAAGCTCACAAACAACTGACAAATCCTGAGAAAGTCAGTAAGCCAGCAGCCAGCAGCCTAGCCGCAACAATGCGCAATCAGCCACCCTTAAGGGCCGGGCCGGGCCGGGCCGGGCCGAGGGGTGTGAAACCACAATGGCAAAAACAAGCCCTGTCATATTTGCTCATTTAACGGGCTGACACATCAATGTCAAATCAAAATCCAAGCTGAGGGAGATGGAAAAGTGAATATAATATATATATATATATATATATACATAAGTAAAAATGTGTCATTGTCATCAAATCGCAGTTTGAGAAGAAAAAACAAAACAAAAGCGCGCTAAAACATGACAGCTAATCTAATGGCAATTATGTGGTTGTCTAGGGTGCCTGCCCTGCCCAGTCTCTGTCCCTGTCCCTAGGCCCAACCACCGTGCATATGTAGAGAAACTCTCAATTTCTCTAATTGAAGTTAAGCATAACGAATGAGCGAGGTCCAACCACCAGCAAAACACTAAAAATCATAACAATTCAGACCAGCATCCGACGTCATCTCGATCATAGTTGTGTGTGTTTTTTTTCTTTTCTCCCTCTCTCATTCCTCTTTCGGGTCTGTCAAAACTGACATGACAAGCTGCGTATCAAACGGGAATCAACAAACAATCGCCGCAAAACAGTTGCTGTAATCAGCGCCTTCTAGGTGCGTGCGGGTGTCGCTGCCTTCAAGGGCTGTGACTGCTGGAGGAGGCGTGGCTAGCTGGCTGGTTGTGTGCTGGCCATTTATGGAGTGATTTTCAGCATTTGACACTTGACATGCATATGAAAATTCTGACACGTCAACGCGCGGCGCTTTTTACACGCCAACGCGCACACAGCAGTCATCTATACCATATAGACATACACACACACAGATACTAGTCACACACACACACTAAGCGAGCTGCATTTGTAATTTGAAACGTAACTAATTCTTTTCTAGCTTTGCTTTTGTCTTGTAATGCATAGCAGAGCACAGTGGTTAGATGATATGAATATAGTTATGGATGTAAATGAAAAGCTTTGAGAGTGCAACAAAAATAAAATTAAAATGTAAAGTAAGGAAATCAGAAGCAAATTACATTAAAAATTGATGCTGAAAAAGGTTTCTTTGCGAAGTATAAGCCATTAACCTTCATCCTTAAATATGATATATATTTGTCAGGTTTCGAATCTATGACTTTTTATAAACTATCAATAACTTTCTAGCCCTTGAAGAAGACCAAAAACAGCTCAAAGTTTTTATATTAAAATTTCAAATTTTTATATAATTTTCTTTTCAAATTCAACTCTACTTCAATTGACTTAGCAGCACTGTGTCACATTGATAAAAAAACATCCATAAGCATTCGATTAGCCATTCGATGCCAGCAAATGGAGGCGTGGCAATTTCCAGCTAGACATCAGAAGAATTTTGATTGACACGTTTGACAAAAGTGGCGATTAAATGCGCTCGCTCGCTGGGTCGGTCTGCTCGTCTGATGTTGAGCATTAGCCTGCGGCAATATTATTATTTCTTTATGTACCACTCTTGCTATATACCTATATACATATCTACACATATGTATATAGATTTATGTATATTGTTTAGCTGGTAATTTACCTATTTCAATATCGAGTGATTGTGACAGACAGCAAGACGGCTGAGCATATCGACTGACAATTGTCGGCGGCATTTGCTTTGTGCAGCTTTTGGTCACTTTGCATATCAAAGAAATGTCTGTAGAAAGTGTCAAAGTGCTGGCACAAATTGATGACCATTGTGTGCGGTGGGTGGTCGTCCATAAACCATAGATAAATTACCTTTATTGATTTGTGAGTTGAGCATAATGTGATTGTGGACAAAAGTTGAGTAAGTAGGGGAGAGATTGAAGAGAAATGACAATATGTTTGGCAAGCAGGAGCAAAGTCAGTTATAAATCTGCATAGATATAATGTTGAGTTGTCTAAGCTGAGATATTCTAGTAGTGAGTCTTGTTTTGAGCCCCGAATAGTAAATTGTAAGCAAATTGCATTTGAAATGTGTTTTCGATAACTTTCTTTGACATAAAGTTCTTTGTGAAATTTGAATCAGTAAAATATTCCTAAATAATATTGAGGGAATTTGATTATGCTACTATTTTCACAATTCTGCAATTGCTTTAAAATCAACATCAAAATTTTAAAAATTAAATTAAATAAAAAATTTTAAAAATTTATATTTAATTCAATTATTCAATAAAATTTCTTTTTTTATTTTTATTTGATATATTTACTTCGATCTGTTGCAGCTTATTGTCTTAGATTCTTCAGCCAAAAGCCTTACCTTAACTAGTGAGTGAGGCCCAGCCTCTACATCTTATTTATTCCATATTTCATTCTACAATATTTCAAGTTCAGCACATTTCCCGGCGGTCCGAAGTTTGTAATCTTATCAGCCTTCGGCTGTTATTATTAATAGCCATATAAGATGCGAGCTGGTTTGGATGCGTTGCCAGTTTATTCGCTGTGAATTTCCTTCAAATCCCCACTAACTTTGTACAACTGTGCCATATTGTAGAGTTATCTAAATTGAGTTCATGGTTATAGGGACTTGATATGAATACCATCTTACTTAGTGATAAAGGATTGTCTTAGCTGACATTCTGAAAGTAAGTTTATCTATTAAAAAAAATAATATTGGGTACTGTAGAGCTTGAGCCTAATAGGAAGAGCTTTTAGTGCGATTTCTTTATAGTTTGCATATATAGAATAATTAATTAATAAGAAATTCAAGCATAATTTAAATGCTTCTTCAAATTCTATTGTAGATTGGTAAGAGCTTCAATAGTAATTCAATCAACTACATATAGTAGCTTCGTAATGTATCTAAAATTCTATTTCAGTTATCCAAATCTTGAATATATCTTACACACCTTAATCCACTCTTCTCTATATCACATAATAATAATAATAATAATTATAACAATAATAAATATCATTCACATTCTTTTTAGACACCACTTTGAATTGTCAGTTCAGCTTAGGCAACATGCTACGTGCAATGTCTTTCTTTTTATTTAGTCTTAACCCAGCCTAATCTTGAGCATTAGCCCAAGTGATGCTCTACAATGACAGCTCTTGGAGGCTGTCGCTACAAATGCCCGTTCAATTTGTTACAATCTGTTACACACTCTCAAGGAAACTCTCGAGTTGGGGCTGTCTCTGTTTTAAGAGACGTCGACGGCGACGCGACTGTCGTGTCTGCCACAACTTGCTACGCATTCCAGAAGCTGAACAAAATCTCTACACCATGTTGGCGTTTATCGGCTGACTGCGCAACTGCTGTGAATGACATGGCCAGAAAGATACAGACAGAGACAGAGACAGAGAGAGAGAGGGAGAGGGAGAGAGAGAATGTCGGGTAGAGCTGGATACCCAGACAGAAATCCATTCATCAGTGGCAAATTTGTTGGTGGTATGAATCCATCATAAGGCGAGTGAAAGATCGTTTGTCGCTGATCATCAGCTTAAAAATCGCGCAAATGACGAGCGTAAGACATGAGCATGAGATCCCAGTTGAGAGTTGTGAATGTGAATGTGGATGTGGTTGAGGTGGAACACTGCTGTGGCTGTATGGTGGGCACAGCAGTCAGTCAGTCAGTCAGACAGTCAGATAGTCAGTTAGTCAGTTAGGCAAGCAGGCAGGCAGGCAGGCAGGCAGGTCGGCAGTCAGTCAGTGAAGATCGCTTTGGCGACTTAGCTTAGCGTAAGCTGACAACAACAACAGGCGGTTGGCGGGCGGAGCAGCAGCAGGAGGAGACAACAATGTGAGGAGGAGCTGCTCATGAGCTGTTTTTAACTGGTTTCTGTATCGCATAAGGGGCGTTCGAGTAGCCTAATGAGCAAACGGTCCTCTGAATTGACTGCGCTACAGAAAATCATGTGTGGCATATCTGTGTGGGCTGTTAATTGGCTGTGGTGTGTAGTGTTGGAAAGTATTGGAATTTATGGATAACAATTGCAATGATAATGTGTAGTTAAAGATAATGAAAATAGAGAGGGAGCAAGGGAGAGAAAGATGGAATGAAAAAAGTAGTCAAACAGAAAGATAGAGAAAGAAAGAGAATAGAGAGAGCGAGAGAGAGAGAGAGAGTGAAAATGACTAAGAGAGAAAGAGAGACAAATTAAAAAAGAAAGACAGAGAATGAAGCAATTAGGATAAGGGAGAGAGAGAGACGCTTAGAGAACGAGAGAAAGAGAGAGAGAGAGTAACAGAGAGAACGAGAGATAGAGAGAGAGGAACAGAAAGAGAGAGAGAGAGGGAATAAGAAAGAGAGAAAATCAACTGATAGAAAGAGAGAGACACAAAAAGCAAGAGAGAAAGAGAGAGGGAAAGAAAGATGCAAATAGGGAAAGAGAGAGAAAAAGAGAGAGACACAAAAAGCAAGAGAGAGTGAGACAGATAAAAGGTGTACAGTATGTACGTATTAAAAATGGTCTGCTTAAGTATAGTTTAGTGTTGGAAAATGCATTTATAGATCAATTAAAATGTGATTCAATGAAATCCAATGACACCTAGCGATGATTTTATAAAACCAATATTGCACTAGGATATTTAATAAAAAATTCAGTGTGGAAACACGTTGCGCTTTTAAAAACTGTTTTTTAATTTTTCAAGCTACTTAATATGTAATAATCAATGTCTGCTTACTAACATCTGGTGTTGGAAAATGTATTTGCTTACAAATTTCCAAGCAGTATTTGCCATAAGATATCTATCTTTCTATCGATATCTACATATATCTATCTGTTGTAGGTATAGAATATATTTCTCAACTAACTGGGCTTCCTTTTTTGTAGCTTTCTTCACTTCAGTTTGTTTGGTTTAAGTAGCTCATTTTACATTCAGCTCGAATCGAATGCAGTTCTCCTAACTCGCGAGATACACAGCATTCGGCCAGCTGCTGTTTCTGTTGCCATTTGTGCTACCATATTGGAATTCCCCCCAACTGGGCCGACCACAAATGATGTTGATTTTTATCAAAACTTATTGAGAAAACGTAATTTTTTTAAGCTTTACATGTGGTGCGTGTGTGTGAGTGTGTGTGAGTGTGTGTGGTGTGTGTGGTGTGTGTGTGGCAGAACTTGTGACTGTGGCTTGGAGCAGACCCTCTGCCCTGGTCCGGTGGCTAAGCTCGAAGCGTTTGTCAGTTAGTGGAGTATTTGAAAAATCAGCACAGCGAGCGATGCTATAAATAAATACAGCACCATACAATGTGCCTATAGAGAAAGAGCGAGAAAGAGAGAGAGAGAGCGAGAGAGAGGAAGGTAGAGAGTGGGGCAGTGTGTGGTGCTGCTGTTTGCTGGTGTCTCTGCCCGGTGGGTTGTCCATCAATTTGCAACTGGCTGTGCGAATATTCAGCAAGTTTTATTTGGTAGCCTCGCTGTTGTCTGTTGTATGTTGGATGTTGCATGTTGTTTGTTGTGTGGTCTCGCTCATTGCTGGCGGTGCTGGTGGTGTGGCAAGTAACTGCGCGTATAAATTTCCATTAACGATGCCATATATTCGAATTGATTTAAATGGACATCCATATGTCCCGCAACCGCAATAATACGAGCGCCATAATTCACGCGATGGCGAGACAAAAAGCCAGACTCTGTCCGCTTTTTTAAGTGCCTAGCTGAATGCGGTGGTTCAGTGGTTTGAGCTACACCCAGCGCTCTAACGAACTTCTAACCGTTAACAGCAGATTAATTTTCTAAGCAATTGCTGATCGAACAGCCAGAAATGAAAACATTCTACAAAACGATTTAAAATCGATTAACCCGATTTGTGTGCGGACATGCAACAGGTTGAGGGTATGCACACTCTTGCCCCACGGTGTCTTATTATCAAAAAAAAATATATTTCTATATACGATATTGCGGCTTAAAACAAAGGCAAGCGCTGCTGCTGAGGGCGGCCAAAATCCGGCTCTGCCGACAGAACATTCAGTCCGACAAACGCCTACCGCAAACATTTTTGTTCCACTCTGAAATACTTTTTTTTTTTCATTTTTGTTTCTTTTTTCTCGCTCACGAAAAAGAGGTGAGAAAATTGTTGATTAGCTTCCATGGAGGGCAGCCCCCAAGAACCAGCAGCAGCAGCAGCAGCAGTAACTCCCTCTCGCTCTCGCTTTGGGTCTGCCACAGCGATCTTGATGAAGATCAACATGCCATTGGTGGGCGTGGCTGCATATGACTTTGATATTTGTCGGCATTTCGCTTTGCGTTTTGCGGCACATCCACTCGCTGCATCTTTACGGAATGCTGAAAATAATATAACTATTAAAATAATGAAAGAATACGTCAAATGGAAGTGAATTGAATGGGACGAGGGAATGCTCTAACAAGTAGAGAAAGCTTGCAAATGGATTCTGATTGAAACTATAAGACTCTGCACATGCTTGGTATTATAAAACATATATTTATGCTGTAATTTAGCTGGAAAATATAATATATATTTTGTAAAATATATATTTCTCCTAGAAATTGCGAGTTATAGTCGGAAAAGTTGGACTAAAATTCTTAGAAATTCTTAGAAAATTAAAGAAAGACTTGAAGACTTAATCTAAATCTAAATAAAGATGAGCTACAAGAAGAGCTATTAACTATGGCAAAACAGAGACAAAAGAAGCTAAAATTCAAATAAGGAGTCACGTTGACAAAAGCTGCTTGATACATTTAAATGTATCAAGAAACGTAAACAGACAAAAGCTAATTGAAATAAAAAATTTACAAAAATTTGGCTGCATTAGCAATTGAGATTATTATAAATCAACTGAAATTTTCTCAAATGAATTTTGCTTATTTCAAGCAGTTACTAACAGCATAGCTATGCCCATATACCCTAAATGTCTGCAGTGTATAATTATGCACTGTTGAACGCGTCGGCTGTTGCTTTTACCTTCCACTGGCTGCCGCTTGATGCTGCCCACTATCACTTACTACACTCAACGCCCTGTTCTGATGCTCAGCAACAGCAGCCGTTGCAGAAGCATCAACTTGATTGTCCGCAGATCGTGGAGTCAAAGAGGCCAGAGAGCGAAGGAGAGAGACTGTTCTTTGGGGCCTAATAATAAATTCGAGCGCGTGCAAGCGCTCCCCTTTTGCCCTTGTCCAAGCTAGTGGCCTGGCCTCTTTGGTGGCAGCCGCTCTATAATTATCTCAAACTGAAATTAACCGTCGAAAGAGTTGGGAAATAAGATTATGCGCATCGCAACGAAACGCATCACATCGAATCGGATCGGATCGCATCGCATCGAGGACCGCACGCTAACGCTGGTTCTGCATGTTAATGTCGGCCGATCGACAGGTCGTACAAGCTAGACACCAAGAGCTTCAAGAGCTTCGAGCTTCTGCTAATTTATTGCGCGTTAATATCGACAGGATGAGTTTGGAGCTAGAAAGACTCTGGCTGCTCAGCTAATTGAAATGCCTGCCCGTTGTTCTTATCGCTAGCGTAACGCTTACACATGTTCCAGCTCTGAGCTCATTAGCTGAATAACAGAATTACAAGTCATTACACACTCAACTGACTGACCGCCCGACCAGTCCAGCAATTGAACTGACTCTGACTAGAGGTTCTATGTGCTCAAGACGACTGTTGGCAATTATAAATAAATTAACTTGTGACCAGTCCCAAAAAGAGAATTTATATATAGATTGGTATCTAACAAACTAGTCCCTTGACTTGACATCATATGCTCGTGTTTGATTGATGGATTGCTCTAGTTGTGCCCCTCTCCTCTTCTGACTATAAGTATATATATATCATATCATTGACAGCTGATCAACTTTTGGTTGAACTAATAGAGTTGTTATACAGCCAGCTGTAGGAATTTCCAGTTGTTTGAGCGAGCTGTGAAGCAGTGTGAGAATGAGAATGTTGACTAAAAGTGTGTTAGGCATGAGTGAGTGTTAGAGTTGGAGACTACAAATTTTGAAAAATATTTTTTTGACATCTTCAAATATTTTTTTTTAAAAAGTGATGAATTTTTAACAAATATAAAAATTATAATTCTATATATTCCATGTTTTTTGTAGGAATAACTTTGAAGACTGCTTTCATTGAGTGGGATTTGAAGCCTGGACTTCATGAATCGTAGACTCAGAGGTTAAAAACTTTTCAAACATTTTTTTTTTACATTTTCCAATATATTTTTTTATGTAAAATTATTAAATTTTTAACAATTTGATATTATATAAAATTTTTTTTAATTTTTGAATGAAGAATAATAAAACAATGAATTCATAGAGTGAGATTTGAACCCTGCACCTCCTTAGGCTCTCCACTCTAAAACGTAATAATTTATTTTAAATATTTATAAAAATTTAAAAAAAAGTTCAAATCAAGTTTCTGTGCTTAGTTAACAGTTTCGTGGTTTGAAACTTTGACTTCAAATCTCCTTTAACTAAGTTGTAAACATGGCTTAAAATAAAAACCTTTAGATAATGCTACCCACCCTCTACAACAACTATTTTTGACCACTTCTAATAGCATTTTGAGCTTCAATCTGTTTTCTCGTTTGGCTATTCCCCTTGGCAATCCCTTTAATTGCCCCAGCAAGCAGTATGAAAATCTGTAAATTCTGTACTCAATTTAATTAAATATCAAGTGCCATTTCAATTAGCTCAACAATTTGGCACGCATTTAATTGCACCAAAATGCCGCAGTGCAATAAAGTGTATTAAAAACGAGGCAGATAGACACATAAAATCTCGCATTTCACCAAATTTAACATACAAATTCGGGCTAAAAACAATGCGTACATGGGAGTGACTCCCGTCCTCCGCACTTGCCCCAAACAACTGCTCGAGCTACTCTCGGCGGCGTTGGCGGCGACGGTGGCGGCTGGTCGGTCACATTAGACAGCCACGTGTCTGGGTCATTATGCTGAAAGTTACACGAACGTCGACGCTTACTTTTTGACTGGTCTAAGAGTGGTCGGTGGCTGGGGTAGAGGTGAGCCCTCAAGCTCAGCCTTGTAGCGCAATTTGTAGCTGTCAGTGGGAGACAGAGCGACAGACAGTCGCTTGACACGTGTGTGTGTGTGTGTGCGTATAAGTGAGTGGGCGTGTGCTACATGGTAGGCGGAGGGTGTCAGTATTGTAGTTAGCTAATGTTGTTATACCTATTGTTGTTTCTATTGTCATTGTTGTTGCTGTTGCTGTTGCTTGGGTCGATTGGCGATTATCGCCCTGCCCGGATTTGGCTTTGGCTGCCTTCAAAATTCAAATCGGATTTGTGCATTGTGCGTATAAAATGCGCATTCAATTGAAAAACGAACTACAGGCAATGGACTCCGCTGCCTCTACTGATCTCTCTCCCCTCTCTAATGCTGCTAGTTAATTTTAATGGTCTATGAAAAGCGCAGATTTTGTGGATTAGTTGCTGTAAGAGCAATGGGCGGCGGCGGCGGCTTATAAGCGCGACTAAGTGGCATGTGTTGCTAGTGTTGGATAACGTTGTAATTAAGAGAGTGTCAGATAGCTAGAATGGCTGAATGAATGAGGATAGTTGTAGAAGGAAGTGTGTTTTAATTGGAAAATAAAGAAAGGTTTTACTAAAATTAAAAGTAAAACTGAAGTATATTATATGTATATATATAATACATAAAGAAACCATGGAGGTGGTGCATAAGCAAATTATTTAAGAAAATAGGCAAGATAATAATGAAGAAAATAATTGCAAAATAAGTGAAGTTTTTAGAATGTTTTAACTCCTTCATACTTGTTCGCAGTTCAAAAAGTAGTGAAATGTTTTCAATAGTAAATAAATACGCATTGGATACGCCCCAGATCTGTGGAGGACTGATTGATTCTACTGGAAATTGACAATTTTAAGCACTATATAGTCAGTCCCGCTCCTAATGGGTTTATATATGTCTAGTATAAGGTATTTTGATTCTCTACCGCCTTAAAACAGATATAGTATTTCCCAATTTGCATGCGCCTAGTTAGAGTATCGGCAAAATCTTAATAATATGTTAGATTCAGCTACCAATGAGTATATATACCTTAACATCTCTAGCTTCAATAGCGGTGAAGTGGTTTGTTTTCATATGGATAGAGGAACAGCAAGACGAACAGTGTACTAAACAAATATACTCTTTTTACTTGGTGAAAGAGTATAAAAAGAAATATATTGTCTCATGTCAAGCTATGTTTTGAGGTTTGTATATGAAGCTAAAGCTAAAGAATCGAATTAGCATTTCATTAGTATATGATGAGCATGGAGAAAATGTTGGAAAACTCTTTAAGTTGTTTATAAATTAATCAAAAATGCCAGATATTTTTCTCTTATGAATTTCAGCTCTTAGCACAAGCCAAAGTTAATGCGAAAAATTTCCAATAAAACAATGTTTTGATATAGCATCGCAGTCAAAATTTGTATTCATTTTCGATAACTATAAAAGTCAACTAAATTTCTTCAAAATTTTAATAGAGAAGTCTTCGCAATCTGAGCCCCAAATGAGATGTAAACGTGTGAAGAAACTTGCTAATGAACTTCAGTTCATTTATCAGAAACTTGTATACTTCTTTCTTCTCACAATAGAACCTGACACCCTCTACATTCTGGACTGCTCTGCTGGCAGTGTCACAACATTTCTTTATATAAGCATATCTACTCACATATATATGTATGTGCATAAATTCCAGCTAACGAACCGAGACTTCCTAATCATATATCATCGACTCTCATATCGCTGACATTTGCGCTGGAGGCGCGTGTGTGTGAGGTCCCTCTGCCACTGTCTGTCCTGCTCTCTGCTGTCTGCCCAGGAGCTGTTGCGAGCAACATGTGTCACGAACATGTCAATTAGATGCCCAAACTTGGAGCAAATAGTGGCTAAGCGGGGGCAGATTTTTTAAAGCATCAAATGAGCGACACACGTGGAAAGGAAGTGCAGAGGAATAGAGAGGGGACGACAGAAGCGGGGGCAGAGTGTTGGTGGCAGGCATCAAAAACGTTGAAGTGTGAACAATTTGTAGCGCAGGATATATGGAGGCAGTTAATTAAGAGTCTATGCTAAAAGAGCAGCTACACTGGGAGAAAAGAGAAGAAATTTTAGATACGATTTCTGCATTGAATGTGAGCAAATGAAGTGAAGAAAGAAACTGAAATAATTTGATAGGAAATTTTTAAAAATTTATAAAATTGAAAAAGTGATAAAAGTAATAAATTCAGCAAAAATATAATTAAAATTATATATTTTTTATTTACATTATTTTAGTCTTATTTTATATTTATCTTTAAATTTTCGAATAAGAATTTCCTACACATGAAATAAATTTTCATCTCTATCCTTTTCTCTGAGTGCACTCGCCTAACTGCTGTCTCTCTCTCCTGTTGCCCTGCTCTTCCTGCCACACATGGGCCACCCAGCTGGGGCATTGTTGTGATTTGCAGCTGACTTGCCTCATAATTATTTAAAATTAATGACAATATGAAAATGTCTGTGTGTCTGTGTCTGTGTGTGTGTTCTGCCCCGCCACTGTATTTCTTTTTTTTTGCTCTCGCCCCGCGCACAGTGGCGCCATTTAAGCGCCCAGTCGCATAATTTATGAATTGTCAACTAAATTTGACATTTCAATGTGTGTGCGGCAGAGGCGGAGGCTGGAGCCGAGGCGCGGCAGAGGCGGCAACAACTTTGGCGGCATTCAATTTATATTTGTTTTTCGTTTGCGGCTTGTCGAAGTGTGAGAATTATGCGAGCGGCAGCAGCAACAACCACCTACCACATGCAAATGTTGTTGCTGTTGTTGTTGTTGGAATGTCATAAATTTCGTTACGCTCATTAGCGTCGCAACTGCATATAAATCGGCGATGCAGTGCATAAAGCGAGCATTATCAGCTATAGCTTGAAGCTTGAAACGCTTTGGGAAGTGAGAGAAGTTAAAGCGAGAAGCGAGAGTAGATGAAAGCATGCTTAAAATAATTATTGAGGATGAAAATAATGGAAATTAGTATAGAGAAGTATAAAATAATAACAAATGAAAATATATTAAAAATATTATATAAAACTGTTCGAAAGTAATTTAAAGCTGCACTAAATCAGTTTTGACTCTGTTGTTTAAGTAGACAATTCATAAGTGGACTACAAATTTAAAATAGTTAAGGCTTAAGTTATATAAATTATAAATTAAGTTAAAAGTATTTATATGCCTAACAAAGTGTCTTTATATTATGACAGATTAAGAAGAGATATTCTAATTTATATTCGCAGTAAATACAATAAATTATGTAATGAAGCAAAGGTGTTAAGGATGCTGCCTTATTGAATACCCTTCACGTTTAATCTGCTGCAAGTGTATTCGATCTTTGGCTATACTTAAATTTATAGTCAATATTTCTGCTGCTTTGCTTAAATTTGCAATTGAATTTAGTTTAGTTTCTCTGCGCTTAGCGGGCACTGTGTATCTCTGTCTGTGTGTGTGTGGTCCACACTCTAAAGAGAGTCGCCAAAGTTCTTCGTGCGCAAAACTTGTGACGTCTTTGTACAGAAAAAAATCAAATGAAAACGCAATATTCGTAATTAAAATGGAAATTTGATATATTTGTTTGTATGTCGCCTGTCAGTTGTCGCTTTTCCACATAAATCATAATTTATTTAGTTAAATTTGAAAGTTTTCTTGTCTAATTTTGCGCGATTAATCAACAAGCCATATATACATATATCTTTATTTATAGTTCTCTTCTCTGCTCTCGATGAGCAACACATGTTCGCTCACCTTGCCTGAGAGACAGGTGTATTATTTTTGGTGTTTAGACTCGTATTTCTACAGCTCGAACTGCACATAAATTTTCCAAGCTGCATTCACTTATCAATTAATCAATTTGTCTTTTTGCTCGCTTAGTTTAAACAAATATTTTGTAATTAATTAAACGTGAAACCGAACTATAATAATTTTGTTTTTTATTCAGTTTTTACTGTCTGCTTCTGCTTTATCCTACATTCTGATCTATCGCACACGCGCGCCCTACATTCATACAGTGAGCGGCAACAGTCTGCACCTACGCTACTTTAGCTGGAAAAACGCGGCGGGAGGCGCGACGGGCAGCCAAAGGTCAAGGGTGAGCGAGGCCAGCGGCAGGTGCTGTGGGCAGCCAACGACATGTAAAGTCATCAGCATGAAGCAGGGGCAGTTTCTATGCTATTTTATGGGATGCAGTTTGAGGCATTCAGAGATCGCAAGAGGAAATTCTTTTGTGAAATTTTCAGTGTTCATATTTAAGGTGGGTCTTTGGAGGTATAGTCGGGTTGAGTAGTTGAGAGTAGATTCTGTTCATGTAGAGTGCATTCTGATAGTGTCACTGAAATGATAGCTGAAGCTAGCTTCGATGCCAATATTGCATATATGTATATATTCTTGATCATCATCATGAAGTAGAGATAACCAATTCGCTTGTCAACTTGTGTCTTACTCAGTTAAAAAGCGACTCAGTTCTCATAGCTTCGTCCTGCGATTATTTATTCCTATTCATTTATTTTTACTAAAAAAATATTTAATTTTTGCATTTTTTTTTAAATACAAATATTTTACCTTTCCAACTTAACGTAAATTCAAATTCTTATATTTTTAATTTGTTAATCAAACATATTTTAAATATAGAAAAACTTTCATTGGAGTTTTTCTCAGTGTAGGCTTTTTTGTTTTTTTTAATAGTTCGTTTTTTTGTTGTTCCCTATCAGCGACCACACAAAAAGGCAGCTTTGACGTGTGAAACGACTTGTCAATTGGTTGCAATGCAATTTAGAGAATGTGGCAACAACAACAACAACAACAACAACAACAGCAGCAGCAGCAGCGGCATCTACGATTAACAGCCACACAAAAAACAAAATAAAAAGTGTGTACAAATTTAGCGCGCGAGCCACCCAAGTGGTAAAAAGTGCCAATTCGTGAAATTTCACAAATGCCAATCGATGTGAATAATCAGCAGCGACAACAGCAGCGCAGCAGCAGCAGCAGCAGCAACAACACGACTTTGATGTAGCAAGTGAAATGTGTAAAAACCGCCCCACCAAATAAAAAAGCTAAAAGGGAGAGCAGGGCGAAGGGAGGGCGAGAGGAGGCGCAGACAAGACAACGCTGTTGAGTGACAAACAATTGCAAGTGAAAGGCGGGCGGAGCGGAGCGGCGGCAACACGAGCAGAGCAATTCGCAGTGGAAGTGCAGGAGCTGCGTAGAGTTGTTGTTGCCACAGCAGCCGTTGCCTTTTACATATAAAAGAAAAAAGAAATGAAGAGAAAAAGAAAAAGAAAATTGTGCTGTTGCTTGTTTTTAATCACATTTTGTGTGGCTTTTGTCTCGTGCGACTTTTAATTAAGTTTATTGCCTGCAGCCAGCCAGGCAACTGTTACAGCCCTTTTCCATCTCTCTCTCCCTCTCTCTCTCCCTCACTCATTCTCTGTTACAGTAACAGCTTCTTTTGCGCCTTGGCAAAACTAATTTCTCAGACTAGCACTCACACACACACACACACCCACACACACACACACACATATTGAAATCCTTGACTCTCTCTCATTTATTTGAGTGCTGCAATTGTTAACAAGCTACGGACAAGTTGCAACTTGTCTGCCCACTCAGCGTATCCCCCTCGCCCCCCTGCCGACCTTTGCCTTCATTTGCACTACCATCTTGTTTTGTGTCTCACTGCCTCCTTTTTAACTCCTGTGTTTGGCACTCACTCACTCACTCTCTCACTCTCTCTCTCTCTCTCACTCGCACTCTCACTCTTGCTGTAGTTAAAGCTTTCAACATTGTCTGCCATTTTTGCCAAGCAACGCCCTCAATCATCTGGCTGTTTAGCAAAGCACACACACACACACACATACACACACATATTTCCCCTCTGCACACGCATACACACACACTTATGTATATTATTTTTGCGCCTGTAGCCTGGAAAGCCCACTGGAATGCCGCTCACTTGCTCTCTCGCTCTCGCTCTCCTTGCGCGCCTGAGCTTGAGCCGCCCAAAATGGCTGCCTTTGCACGAAACTCACTCAAAACTAGTCGCTCGACTTTTTATTCGCTCTCATTGCTGCCGCCGCTGCTGCTGCTGCTGCCACAGTCGTTGTTGTTGTTGTTGCTGTCGCTTTCATTTCATATTCGCCGCAACTGGCGGCCACACGCGCGCGCCTCTTCTCTCGCTTTTGTTTTTGTTTTTATTTTCTATTTTCAGCACACGTTTTCACTTTGATGTCCGTTCGCGTATATTTCGCACCTGATTAACATTAAGTTTTATTCGCACATTATTATTATGATTTTTATTTTTTTCCTGCTCTTTTAAATGTTACGCCTCACATAATTCACAGACCATAAAAAAAATGTGGAAAAAAAGAAAACACAGCGAAGAAGCTTGTTAAAAAAATAGAAACGTTTTCAGTTTATTTTTACCTGTTGCCATTAAAATTATTTGACAGCTCATCGAAGCGTTAGCATTAAGTTGATATATGCTCGAATGTGCCAAGGCAGAGAAAATTGTGAAAATTAGGCTAGAAAAACAGTTTAACAAGCTGCTGAGAAATGTTTTTTGATATGAAAATATCTTGTAGAAGAAGAGCAATGCGTGAGCTTATTTTAGCAAGGCAATTGGGAAATGTGTAAGGAAAGAGAAGACATGAGCAAGAAAGATCTCTTGGGATATTTACTTCTATTAACATTTATAGATATAAAGAATATATTTATATGTATATAAAGAATAAACTATATTTAAAATATAGTCATTTTATATAGAAGTGGAATTCAAATGGAATTTATAAAGAATAGAATACATATTTACAAAATATTTCTATTAAATAGGATTATATTAAAATATATTTTATTCCCTAAAATAAATAAAATATATTTATATATTTTATTTTATAAATAGTTTCCTTACCATTTTCCATATGCTGCCATAATTTAGTTTATTTAACAGCACATAATAAAATTATTCAATTGCTGTCAAATTTGCATAAGTCAAAAATGATTTAAACAGCGTTGACATCTTATTACAAGCAATGCCAAAAGCAAAAACAGAAAAAAAAGAAACGAAAAATAATGCCAAAAGCTATTAAATTGGCAACGCCCACAAAACGGACTGCAGATGTCAGGCAGCTGCCCAGCTGCGAGCAGTTGGTATCTCTAAGATACATTTCAACTGAGTCAGAGTGTGACTCGCACATAAGTGTGTGTATGTTGGTGTATGTGTGTGCGTGTGTGTGTGTGTGCGTGTGTGTGTGTGTATGTGTGTGTGTTTGTATTTGTAATTAGTGGCAAAGCTGTGCAGCCTCTGCACCCAACCCCCCTTGGCCCACTTCGTCTGCAGTTTTTGTCTGTCTGCCTTTTTGAGCATCGAGATATGCGAGCAAAAGATGAGCTACAAATTTCTCAAGTGTCAACACCAGAGTGAGCAATAGAGTTGAGAGTGTCTATGTGTGTGTGTGTGCGTGTGTGTGTGTGTGTTTGTATCTGTCAGATACTTTGCTGTGCGCATATATGTCTCTGTTTTTGGCCATGAAATAATCATTTTTCATTGCAGGCAGGCAAACATTGCATTTAGTTAATGCACACACACAACACACAGTCACACACACAGCACACACACTCAGTTATTAATAGTCATTAGCAAGTCGCCAGCTAATGATGAGAGTTTTGTCATCTAAAAGATACAAAATTCTTTACTTATCTATCAACAGTTAGCCCACATATGTTTATACCTATACTGTTTATATCACATTTGCACTTTTTGACAGTTGTGTCGAAAAGTTAATGAACCGCACACATCAAATACAAATTTAATACTCTTTTTGGGGCTGTGAGTTCATTGAACGTCGTCGTTGGCCGTGCACAAAATTGCCAACTAATTTGCACGGAAATTATATTTTATTTATTTGATATATGCACCGTGCTGAACTGTTACGCCTTGCCACGCCCCCATTCGCCCTCGCCGCGATCAGGCTTCAATAAGGAGCGCACATATCCTTGGGCAACTTAAATTGCAGCGATAAGCTTTAAACTGCGCGCACTTCCGGCATGTTGCAGCGCCCGTTGCCCAGCAGAGCTTTAGAATTTTTCAGAGGTCAGAGGCGTAGTGGAACGGCGTTGGAGTGGGGGGCGACTATTGAGTGAGGGAAGATTTTGAATACGTTCTGTTGATGTATTTCGAGCTTGAAATCGTAATAATATTTTAAATTAATCAATTCTTTTTCACTTATATTTTTCCATATTTTCAAACCTTCCCTTTGTTATATTTTTGTTAAGCAAATCCCTCTTTCATCTCGCATCTACGTCTCTGTGCTTCTCGCTACATATATGGGCATGCAAGTATGGCCGGCATGGAAAGTGTTGGCAAGGATATGCTTAAACATGCAAATTTTCAATATGCAGACAAAACAGACTGCGCAGCACAGCAGCAGCAGAGAGAGAGAGAGAGAGAGGGAAGTAGAGAGAATGATTCAGAGTGAGCGAGATAGACTGTGTACATGCATGCCTGCACAGAAGAAAATTCTCAACGAGCGTAACGTAAAATGCATTTGGTTTACAAAAAGGGGGTTAACTGCAGCCCTCACCCCTCCACCGCTGCCTACCCTATGCTGGCTGCGCTACTTTGTCTGCGTCCTGGCATTCGATGAAATTGCCGGATTGTGTTGAAGTGTGATGTAGGCATCGCTTGTTTGTGCCCTGGACACGACGAGGCGAAGCGAGGCAAGGCAAGGCCCTTTGCCATAATTCTCGAATCACAAGCCGCGCTCGCCAAATTTCCCACCCCGAAAAGTTGACGAAATTAATTTCATAGCAATTTTCAGGCGGCGCTTGTTAAAAGTCTTTGACTTTTACTGTGTATATATATTTTATGCATATATGCATGGATATATATGTATATCAGAGTCAACATAATTAACTTTGAGTTGACTTTTTGGGCTGTTGCCTGTGCTGCCATATTTGTATACCTTTTGGAGATGGCTGCCTACATGGGGCAAAATTGTGTACTGCAGCTGAAAGGGATAGTAAAATTCTTGATTGACTTCAGCGGTGAAATTTGATAGCTTTGTTGTCTTAGGGTTACTTAGGCACTCTATAGATACTTTATATATTTCTATTAAATAATAAACGCCATATTGAAGGGAGATAGATAAGTGTTTAAAGACTATTCTTTCATGACTATTATTCAAGACTTTATATATATATGTATATATGTTCGCCTTATATGGTATACTTTCTCATCTATAAGAAACTTTCTCTTACGCTAAACACACACCCATTTAAATTTTCATTCAATAATTTCTAGAAATACCAATTGGAACTCAACAGATATTTAATATTTTTAATATAATTGTAGCTGTAAAGCTGTTGATAACCTGTAAGATACCTCTCTATCTGTTAGATACTTTTGCCTTCATAAGATACTTTTATACCTCATCATATGTCATATCTTTCTATTAGATACTTTTATATCCTTTGCCCCTTTTTAACTGTTAAACATTTTTATATGATAGAATCATATATATCTTTAATATCTATGATCTTTTTTATTCTTTTAGATACTACTGTCATTTAGATACTTTTATATTCTTTAGATAGTTTTGTATCTTCAAAGTACTTTTATATATAAACCTTTATTTTCTTTTATTGTTTTGTTTTATTTTGTATCATTACAAGCTGACTTCTCTAACTTTTAGATACTTTAATACTTTGTGTATCTTAAAGACACTTTGCTATTTCATACGCTTTGAACTCTACGTCTTAAATACTTTGTATCTCTTGACAACACTCATTACTATCTCATCCCTTGTCAGCTCGTGCATTGACATATTATTACAACTCATCCTTTGCCAGCGCCAGTTCTCTGATACAAGATACTTGTTTTTTATATCTCACCCGCTGCCATCTCTAGGCGTTCTATAACACACGCCAAACACTTGTATTTCGTAGCATATCAAAAGCGAGAACCAACAAACAAGAAAATTGCCAAATCATGGTAGCATTACGACAGTGAGGAAAAGCAGAAAAAAAGGTCTGTAAGGAGAGTGAAGCAGAGAGAGAGAGTGAGCCGAGGGGGAATAACATACTGAAGTGCAGTCGCTGGTCTAATGTAGATATATCTCGTTATTTGACAAGCTGACGCTTGTTGGTTTTCATGTTGCTTTGATAAATTGAATAAACATTTTTATGGTATAATTAACTCATGTTCATGGCTAATGCGAATGCCACGCCCACAAAAAGAGACATTGAAAGAGCGAAAGAGATAGAGAGAGAGAAAGAGAGGAAAGAAAAACAAACCAAAGCTCAGCAATTAAAATGTTCACATTTCGTATGAGCTTTGTTCGCGTTGCTTGTACAAGAATTTGATGACCGCATTTCTGGCTTAACAATAGCATTTCTATTTAATATTTAAGTAGTTTTTCTGTGTGATATTTAATTGTTATTAATATCAGAAAAATAGGAATTAATTCTTAAATTTGCTGTAAAATTAAAAATAGTTTAGAAACTAAAGACTTTGGATTTGGCAACAAATGTTATATTATAATATAACAAATATGATTATTCCTAATATAATTAAAATCTTGCTTTTATGCAAATGCTCTTAAAGATATTATTATCATTTTCAATATAAAAATAATTCATATAAAATAATTCTTTGCTTCCTTCCTTCCTGTTCACTTTATACAAAGTCTTCCGATTCTTATTTTTTTTAGCTCAAATTAATTATTTACGCACACTTCAAAAAATACCGAAAAAAGTGAAATCCCTGTCACATCATACAATTTATAAGGGATCTACCCTCAACTACACCTACACAAAAAATACAAAATAATAATTTAGATAAAAGTGTGCATAATTTTGATAAGGATATTTCTCTGGCCAAGCGAGCGAGCCAGAGGAAATTTATATGCTCGCACCTAACTGCAAATTGTGTGTAATGAGCTGAGCGGCGTTTACCTTTGCCTTTACCTTTGCCTTTGCCTTTGCCTCTATCATGTTTATATATATTTTTTCTTGCCGCTCAGCTAATTTAGTGGCACCTTTTGCGTTGTCTAAGCCTGAAGAAGACATAAATTTGTTAGCGCCTGGACTGGGTTTAGCTACCAATTTCCATGTTTCTTTTTTTTTTGAGGGTGTTTTGTTATTTTTCTTTTTTTACTTCCTACTGCTAGCCCCGTGTCCAGGCTTAGGCTTAAGGCATACAACACAAAAATTAGTCAGCAACAACAACAACATGAGAAAAGGTTGCCGACGGCCCAGCGATATGCCGGGACAGCACATAGATCGGTCGCTTCAGATAAGTTCTACTTCATATTTATGTTGGAAATTAGGCAAATTTTTAGTGGCGAGATAATTTGTGTACGACTTTGTCGCAGTGAGTGAGAAAATTGCAGGTAATCTACATTTATCTCTAATTGTGTGTGTGTGGGTGTGAGGTGAGCTAAATACGTGAACTCCATCAGATTTGCGGAGTTTCAAATGAATTTCACTTTTTTCTTTGTTTTAAATATGTTTGAAGGGGCTTTGATACTAGCTGGCAAAGGTGTTATAGACATAGATTGAAGGTAGAGCTTAAAGTTAAGTTAAAAGTAATTTGCTTACAGCTTTGTGATGGCTAAATCGTATTAAAAATGTAGTATGTGAACGCTTCTATATACGAGCAGTGTTCGAAAAGTAAAGTAAATTTAAAATTTGCATAAAAATGTTATATTTATTATTATGAATATCTATTTTGTCAAAGAAATCAAAGTAATTTTCATTTGAATATTATATGTTCAACTTCAAATACTTCGAAATCCTCAAAAATTTTAATTTTATGCTGAAAATGAAGTTCAAATTGATTTACTGACTGCGATCAGTGTATAACTTAGTAAGTTGTATCTTTTTACAGGGTATCAATCAAGTGCATCAATTACTCTTCAATTAATCTTACCTCTACATATTTGTTCATATCACTCCCCATTTTGATAGACTCTAATAACATAATTAGCTTCCAATAACAATACCAATTGATTGATTTAACAAGCACCGCAATCAGAATGTCAGGCAATTAAAATGTCTTAAACTAATAATTAACAAAATGTTAAGAATCCCATTTACACATTGCCCATAAATACTTAATGGAAATGTGACACTTTCTCACAGTTTTCTAGCAATCGAGTTGATTTTTTTGCCTCTTGCGAGGGTTAATTAAGATATTTGGAAAGTCAAGTTAAGACTTGGCTTTGGCTTGTTTGTTGGTTAAAAAATGTTTTTATAATTGCGCGTTTCGAGTGTGTAATTATTAGTTAGTTATCGGTTAGGTCAGCTAAAACTGAGGGCAAACTAAACACTCGCTTTTATATAAGCCATATTTAAATGTTCCCTCAGTTACTCTGTTTTTATACCCTGAACCCATTGAAAATGGGATATCAGGGTATAATGTTTTTGTGAAAATGTATGTAACAGGCAGAAGGAGACATGGCAGACCCCATAAAGTATATATATTCTTGATCAGCTCGACAAACTGAGTCGATATAGCCATGTCCGTCCGTCCGTCCGTCCGTCCGTCCGTCCGTCCGTTTCCATAATATTGCCCATACTGCAGCCCAAGCGCTGCCCACGCGCAGTCGCTGCGTAAACTGCGCAGTAGCAGAGAAAGTGCTTGTGCGTGCGTGTGCATGTGTGTGTGTGTGTATGTGTTGTTTGTGTATATGTATATATAAAAGAAGCGTAAAATGATTTGAATATCGCATCTTCGCAGTGTCCAGGGTATCTCTTAGTCGAGCAGTCTCGACTAGACCACTCTTACTTGTTTTCTGTTGCCTGCTTCGTGGCCTATGGGCATAAAAATGAAGTTATTAAAATTCATATGCCATATGCCAAAGGGTCGTCTACGACCGTTTATGCTTGTCTTGTAATTATAAATGATTGACAGCACGCGTTTTAAATATGCCCAGAAACAGCCCAGCCAGGCCCAGCCACAACATGTAATTGTTTAATTGTTAAACAAATTGCAACAATTGCAAAATTATGAATAACAAAAGGCCACAACAGAAATTATGCAATTTGAACAATGTTTGCAAACTGATTTATCGATTTTTAGCCATTAATAATTTATAATCATAATTATTATAATAGACCATAGTCAAGTAAGGTTTCTGAAATGATGAGTCTAATAGTGTCCAACTAAATGTTATTTATTAATAAATAAATAAAATAAACACCATAACTAAAGAGAACTTCATGTACTCCCCACACTTTACACATTCCCAACGTTTGCACTTGCATTTTTCATGCCTTTTTTGGATCGCTTTATCTGCCTTAGCAACTAATTAAAAAGTGCATTAAAAATATTAATAACTAATGTCCGCACAAAAGCAACAACAATTAACAATTAATAACAAATGTCCGTGTTGAAGACAGACATCATTAGAAATTGATGACGCATGTCGCGTGCAACTGCAACTGCAACTGCAACTCTTTCTCTCTCTCTTTCTCTTTGTCTATCGCTGTTTCTGTCTCTGCATGCAATGCTGGCAACCCTTTAACAATACATATTGACTGCCGCCTCTCCCGCTTCACCACTCGCTGCACAAATGACTTGAAAAGTGGAAATGATATGATAGGAGTATAAAACATGGACTTGTAATTAATTAGACTTTCATAAAGAGCACAAAATTCTATAAATTATATTCCATTTGGCGCGGCATAAATGTCAGAGGCAAAAACCTGAGTGAGCCCCTCTGCTGCTGCTGCCTCTGTTGCCACGCGCGACTGCGCATCACGTGCGACTGCATTTTGTTGCCGACTTCACATCATCATCATCATCATCATCAACAACAACAAGCTCATCATCACGATCATTTATTAATTGCTTAGATATAGATGTGGAACTCGCAAACGAAAAACATTTTTTTAAACTTTTTTTTTTATTTTTTTACCTTTTGTGTTATAAATTGTTTATTATTATTTTTGCACATAATTTAAATAGTTTGTTTTTTCTTTTCGCTTTTTGATTTTCAGCTTTTAGAGGGATTGGGTTGGGGGCTTTGAATAGTGTACATAAGCATTGGAGTTTGTTTTTTTACAATAATTTGCAGTTAGGAACAATTAGACAACAACAAAATTATTTATAATTTAAATAAAACACAAGCGAAACTTCTTTTTGCACTAGTTCTAAGCCTAATTAAATTAACTAATACTGTTACACGGCTAAAACTAAGAACTACTCTAAGTACATATATAAATACTTTATGTATATATATATTTATAAAACAAGTTTATGCGCAGCAACTGTAAAATGTTTCGAGATTTTAGGAAATTTCTTCAAAATTAGAATTATTTTTTATGAATGTATTGATTAAACAATAAGTTTATAAAAATGGAAACTGAAATTTCAGACATATTTTTAAAATTTTAAATACTTAGCAGCTTATATATTTAATTTGAAATATTAATTTGTATTGACTGGAAATTCATAGTAAAATATTGATTATTTTTCCTTTGCGCTTTTTTGAGTTTATGAAACACAGTTTTTTTTTTTAAATATTTTTGTATATGTAAATTATTTTTATGAAAAGGAAAAAAAATAGGAATAGTAATAAAAAGCAAGAAAATGAATTTCAAAAATATTTTTATAATCAGAAATTGTTTTTTTCCTATGAGAAATTAATTTATGTTCAATAGTTTTTTGTATACAATTTTGTTAAAATTTTTTAATATTGTTTTTTTGTTTCTTATAAATATTAAAAAAATGTTTTATTTATTTTTATATATTTTTGGTCATAAATTTGAATATCTTTAGTAACAGAAAGCGCTTAAACAATTTGAATGCATAGGTATATATGCATATATTATATTTGCTTCTTGTTTTCTCTCGTTTCCATTTCATAATACCAATGAGTAATTCAAGCTATTAAATTATATTTTATACAAATTTCAGCATAATTTGCAGTGAATGCTTCAAATTGTTGGCAGTGGAATGACGCAAAATTCAAATACTTTGGCTTTAACTGCATTTCATGTAAGTTTTTTACTTTTCTTATTATAAAATTATTATAATTTGTTTTATTTATTATTATAAGCCATTTTGCTAAATTCTTAAATGAAATTTCCATAAATCTCGAAACACGTTGCAGTTGCGTGGCATAAACGAGCTGCTAAATTTGAGTGTTTGCCACATGTTGCTGCAACATGCTTAGCGCTACACAGCTTTGAGTGATTACAGTTTTTGTTTTTGTTTTTTGGGTTATTTACAAAGTTGTTCGATCATTGCACATACATTTCGTGTAGTTTTCATTATTTTCAGTGGGGTGGCGTCCCCTCTAGGGGCTCTCGGCGCGCAGCGAGGGCGATGGGGAGCTGCCCGGCTGCGCATGCTGCGGCACCTGATACGGACTGAAGCGTTGCGGATAGTGGCCCAGCTGCGTCTTGATGCGCAAATCCGGCGATGCTGAGCCGCATGATGATGTGGGCGTGGCAGGCGCGGGTGGTGCATTGACAACCGCTGCTGGTGGCGGCGGTGGGGGCGTGCGACTGACACCAGCTGCTGCCGCCGCTGCTGCGGCGAATGCCGCCTGCTGATTGGCGCTGGCCAAGAAGCCGGCCGTTAGCTGCGGCCACTGCTGCTGCCACATGCCCAGCTGAAAGGCGCCCAGCGAGGCGCTTGGATGCGGCGGCGGTGGTGCAGGCGGTGCGGCACGCTGATACAAATGTGGCAGCAGCATTTCCGTATACGGCGAACGGCCAAACATTTGCAAATGCTGGCGCGCCTTCTCCAGCAGCGCCAGCGAAGCGGCATCCGCCTCTTGAGGCGTCAATTGCGCCATCAGCGGATCCGGAAAGAAGCGCAGCGGTGCGGCGCGCATGTGCTGATCGAAAAAGAACGAATCCATGGGATCTCTGCAAAGAACAAACCCAAACAGAATAAACATGAGTAAGAGAAAGAAATAGAGTGAGAGAGAGAGGGAAGGGAAGGGAGTAAGCTAAACTTGTTGCAACACGGAGGCAAACGCCAAGGCAGCAATAACATAATTACGTTGAAAGTAACTGCCAATTGCCGACACTAAACAACGCCAGCAACAACAACAACAGCAACAACAACAACATTCACTCATTATTTTCGTGTTTTCATTTCATGTACGAATCGGCTTCAAAGTTAAATGCGCCGATCTGTAATTTACGCCACTTAAGACGCCGCCGAAGCCGGCTAAAAACATTGAATGTTGTTGTTGTTGTTGTTGTTGCTGTTGTTGCTGCTGTTGTCCATGCTGCTGCTGGCTGCTGGCTGCCTGCGTTTGCTGTCTTAATAGTACACGTAGCCGCCGCTTTGCAACACTTTTGAAGTTGCTGTCCGAAAAGAATGAGAGAGAAAAAAAACACTTCCTAAAGGGCAGCTACCCTTTCCCCTGCTCAAGGCAGCGAATGTTGTTTGATTGTCCTGTGCAACCTGTGCGCATGCAACATGTAACATGCAACATGTTGCCCAGGCACAGAAGAGTTGCAACTGGGGAAGCAACGTTTGAACTCTGTTAATTAGCTGGAGAATATTAAGTGAAATATGTAAGAAATTGCAAATTCTAGTGAATTGAGATATGAGAGTTAGAAGAAGGCAATGAATGACTTGGAAATACCCGGAAATTAAGGCTAATGTGTTGATCGAAGCGAGTGAAGTATACTGAATACTGAATTTACTAAATGTGAACTTGCTTCCAATTTGTTGAGTCTAGTTGGTATTAGTTTTTAGATAACTATAATATTTGGACATAAGATAGATATTTATTTATATATATCTACATATATATCAGTATATCTATATATATATAAATACATCTATATATCTTTCTATGTATCTATATTTCCTTGACACTATAAATATCTTTAAGAATTTTTGCCATCGTTTTGAAATCTACTACTAAATTGTTATGTGAGGTATATAGAAGATTCCAGCTTAAAAATATCAACTCTAGCACTTTCAGTTCAAGACTTCGCTAGTTGCTTATATAATGCATAAGCAAGCAGATGAGCAGGCCAACATTTTGTTGATTGAATCAGCTGTATGGCTGCCTTTAGTATGGAAATTATTATATTTAGTATACCCCATTAATACATTTTTAATGGGTATACAAATATATTGTAAAATAATACGGAAAAATCAATTTCTGCTAGATTTTCATAGACTGCTTAGACGCCGCAATAGTTAACTCTAAGAGTCTCTCTAAGAAGACTTGCAAAGTGCAACTGAAAACTGAGAATCTCAAAGCTATAACTGTAACTATACTAAATATAATTTGACAATTGATAAATATTATATTATATATATATATTTTACTATAAATATATAGATTCACATTTCAATATATATTATATATTAAAACAGATATATTCACATTTCTATTTCTATCTATATACTTCCTAGACTTTAGCATTCCTCTTTCAGTTGTCGGCAAATCTTCTAAAGAACTCCCGTTGCTCCACTTTAAGCAGTTACTAATTGAAACAAATTTTCTTTGCCTGAGTTCTTCGATTTGGCACTGGCTTTCACACATTTTCGCTAATCAGCGGCTTCGGCTTGAGCTACTGTTCGCGCTAGCTGACTTAAAAAAACTCTTCTAAAGAGAAGCGCAACAGCAAAGACTCATCGTAAATGAGGTCGTAAATCAGCAAACAAGCTGCCATAAAAGTGTTCGGGGTCAACTATTGAACTATTTCAGTTGGGCAACAAACACTCAAGACTCTCAAGACGCCCCCGCTGTAGTTCTACTTATTAATAAAAAAGAGAAAAAAACAACTCACCTATCAAAATCAGTCAGACGCGACGAATCGCGAAATCCTTTTGCGAACGGATTCGAATCGATTTTCAATTT